>JAUMJK010001519.1:1310642-2621284 GCA_033558105.1 Coccyzus lansbergi | reverse complement strand
GGTGGCCAATGGGGAGCGGCGGCGGCCGGGGGCGGGGGTTTATAAGTGGAGGCGGCGCCGCGGCCGCACGCCCGTCCCGTCCGGTCCCGTCCCGCCGCCATCAGCGCCATGGCGGGGCTCCGCGTCCCCGCGCTCTTCTGCCTCCTCCTGCCGCTCCTCGCCGCCGCTACCGCCGACGACCTAGAGGAGGAGGACGGCGTCCTGGTGCTGCGGGCCGCCTCCTTCGAGCAGGCGCTGGCGGCGCACCGATACCTGCTCGTCGAGTTCTGTGAGCGCGGCGGGGGCGGCCTGGGCCCGGCGAGCGGGAGGAGGAGGAGGGGGCCCTGCGGGGCAGGGAAGCCGGGATGTGGGGTTTGTGTGAAGCCGAAGGGGAAACGGGAGGAGGAGACCTTGAGGGGCCGCTGTGAGGGGGGACGTGGCCCCCGGAGCAGGAGGAGGGGCCTGTGGGGCCACTGTGGCACCGGCGGACGGGAGGAGGGGGTCCTGTGGGGCCCTGCCTGGGAGCGAGAAGGAGAGGGGGGCCCTGTGGGGCGGCTGTGGCCCCGGGCAGCGACAAGATGGGACCGCTCCTTGAAGCCTGTGTACGGTTCTGGGCCCCTCACCATAAGAAAGGTGTTGAGGCTCTGGAGAGAGTCCAGAGACGGGCAACAAAGCTGGTGAAGGGGCTGGAGAACAGGCCTTATGAGGAACAGTTGAGAGAGCTGGGGGTGTTTATCCTGGGGAAGAGGAGGCTGAGATGAGACCTCATTGCTCTCTACAACTACCAGAGAGGAGGGATCTGGGCTCTTCTCCCAAGGTTCGGGGGACAGGACAAGAGGGAACGACCTCAAGCTCTGCCAGGGGAGGTTTAGGCTCGACATAAGGAAAAACTTTTTCATAGAAGGGGTCATTGGGCATTGGAGCAGGCTGCCCAGGGAGGTGGTTGGCTTGCCTTCCCTGGAGGTGTTTAGGGCACCAGGTGGACAAGATACTGAGGGGCATGGGTTAGAGATTGGTGGGAATGGTTGGACACGATGATCCGGTGGGTCTTTTCCAACCTGGTGATTCTATGAAGATGGGGCCTGTAGGGCCCCCGTGGTGGGGATAGAGGGTTGGGGGCTCTATGGGCCCCCATGGGAGGGACAGGGGTGTCCTGCGTGGCTCCCCGTGGCTGCTGGAGCAAGAGGCGGTGGCTGTGTGGGGCGGCCTTGTTCCCAGAGTGGGAGGAGGGATCCCTATGGGGTTGTGCTTGGGAGCAGCAGGGAAAGGGGGCGTCCTGTGAGGCTGCGTGGCCCCAGGAAAGCAGAGGAGGGGAATTGTGTGGGGACATGCCTGGGCGCAGGACGCCAGGGCTCTACAAGGCTGTTAGAGAGTGGAGTGGGGGAACACGTGGTGGGGTCGTTGTGGGCCCCAGGATTGTGGTGTGGTGGGGGCTGTGGGGCTGCTGTGGCCCTGGGGAGTGGGATGAGGTGACTGTGCAGGGCTGTGTCTGGCAGTAGAAGGGGGAAAGAGCTGTGCGGGGCCACCACAGCCCTGGCAGCAGGAGAAGGGGCCTCTGTGGGAGTGGATGCTGATGCCTTCTCCCACAGATGCCCCGTGGTGTGGGCACTGCAAAGCGCTGGCGCCTGAATATGCGAAGGCAGCAGCAAAGCTAAAGGAGGAAGGCTCAGAGATCCGGCTGGCCAAGGTGGACGCCACAGAGGAATCGGAGCTGGCACAGCAGTTTGGCGTGCGTGGCTACCCCACCATCAAATTCTTCAGGAACGGTGACAAGGCCACTCCCAAGGAATATACAGGTGAGTGGAGCAGCAACGTGGCGACAGGCCCTTGCCCTGCTCCTGCAGGACAGCCCGGACAAGGTCCACAGCCACAGTGACGCAGAGCATGCTTGCTCCGGGCTGGCACTGATGATTGAGTCTGCCTTCAAGGCTTCCTCACTTGAAGCCAGGGAGATCCCTAATATGAGCTAAAGATAAAGCAGATAGAATTGTTTTTGCCTAGGAAAGCAAAGCAATCCAGGCGTGACCTGGCACTCGGCATGACTCAACTTGAGCTGTGCAGCACCCAGAGCTTAAAAAATGCCTGGGCAGTTGGGTAAAGGGGTGAACGGGAGGTGTAAGGCAGAGGGGAGGAGGATCAGCGCAAGCAGAAATCAACTATGCCAAGCCCTGTCATGCTGGCTGCTGAGAGTGGCATCCATAGTGTTGGTTTAGAGAGGAAAAGGTGGCGTAACAGCACTGAAAACGTTAATGCCATGGACAAGGGCTGTGTTGCTGGTCAAAGTTTAAAATTCTGCTTGGCCTAGAAGCAAGAGATGAGCTGATTCCGGGGAGCCCCTTGTACTTTGGCGTAATAATTATGGATTAGCTTAATTACACTAGGAGTGAAAGGGAGAGAGTTGCGTAAATGGTATCTTGATTCTTCCTGACCTCTGGGGCAACTGCTGAGCTGCCTGTTTCAGAACTGGGGGGGCTTGTTCTGATACTTAGCTGGGGGAAACGCAAATGGTTGTTCTTATCATTCTGGTGTAGCTGGAAGAGAGGCAGATGACATTGTCAACTGGCTGAAAAAGCGCACTGGTCCAGCTGCAGCCACCTTGGAAGATGCTGCTGCAGCAGAGTCGTTGGTGGACTCCAATGAAGTGGCTGTGATTGGATTCTTTAAGGTAGGGTTTGTGCTTCCATTTCGGAAGTTCTTGCATGTTTAGGGGTCTTTCCTACCTCCTGCCCTAGGACACCTGGCAGCCAGGGAAGGCTCTTTGCATTGTGAAACTCTTGCGTCCTGCTGTACTTGATATTCTGGTTCTCTGGCTGCCAAGCCTGAGGATGTTTGTGCTTTGTTGTGCCCTATGTGAGATGCCTTTCTTTATCCTCCAGGATTTGACATCGGAAGCTGCTAAGGAGTTCTTGTCGGCAGCAGAAGCTGTGGATGACATTCCTTTTGGGATTTCCTCCAGTGCTGATGTCTTCTCCAAGTACCAGCTTAGCCAGGATGGTGTGGTTCTCTTCAAGAAGGTACTGATTGGTGCAGAGCACGAGCATCATGCTCGAGTCTCCTAGCTTCCCTCACCTCTTCTTGAATTAGTCACATTCAGACAAGGACAGCTGAGGATGAAGCAGTAGAAGATGGTCCTCTGCTGTCTGTCTGCTCCCAGGCCTCAGAGCTCAGTGGGGAGCTGGGAGAAGCCTTCATCCCCTTTACAGAGTGGCAGAGCCCTGGGTCTCTTTGCAGGGCACAGCTGCAGTGCAGGGACCTGCAGCCAGCAGTCTCATCAGTCTCCTGGCCCAGTGCTGCCCTCCCCAAACTGCTGGGCTCGGGGGCTGAGCTGTTGCTTCACTCACTTCCCTGTTTCTCAGATATCTGGCGCAGGGCAGTAGCGGTCTGTGCAACCTAATGTATCTGTGGCTGTAATGAGTGAATCCTCCCTGTCCCTCTCTGAGCTTCCAAAGCCTCAGGCATAGTGGTAGCCAAACTCTTGATGCTTGTTGTCTTACTCATTGTTTAATTGTGGCTTAACGATGCTGCTTTAAACACCCTCAGTGTCGGCTGCTTCCGTCAGCCCATGGTTGCATCCCAGAGTTGTTCTTGCTCTACGGCAGAGCAATCCCAACAAAGTTCCTGAGGGGATTTGCAGTTCCAGCTGACTGGGTTGGAGCAGTTTGGTTATGTGCAGAGGGATGCCGGCTATGTGTGGGATCAGAAATAAACTTACTGATGCCACTTACTATTAAAATCTGAGTTGCTGGAATGAAATTCCTGGTCTGGGGAGACCAGCAGAGATCTCTGGACGTGGTGGTGCTGCAGGCATGAGTGCTGTGTGGCAGGACAGAGCTGCCTGGGTTTCATAGATTCATAGAAGAACCAGGTTGGAAGAGACCCATGGGATCGCCAAGTCCAACCATTCCTATCAAACACTAAGCCATGCACCTCAGCACCTCGACCACCTGTACCTTAAACCCCTCAAGGGAAGGTGAATCAGCCCCCTCCCTGGGAAGCCTGTGACAGTGCCCAAAGACCCTTTCTGTGAAAAATTTTTTCCTAATGTTGAGCTTAAATCTCTCCTGGTGGAGCTTGAGGCCATTCCCTCTTATCCTGTCTCCTGTCACTTGGGAGAAGAGACCATTATCCTCCTCTCTACAACCTCCTTTCAGGTAGTTATAGAGAGCAGTGAGGTCTCCCCTCAGCCTCCTCTTCTCCAGGATAAACACCTCCAGCTCTCTCAGCTGTTCCTCATAAGGCCTGTTCTCCAGCCCCTTCACTAGGTTCATTGCTCTTCTCTGGACTCTCTCCAGAGCCTTAACATGATATCTTTTATGATTTTGACATCAGTGCAATCTGTGATGTTGTGGTGCTTGTGACATCAGTGACATTGGTGATGTCTGTGGCATCAGTGACGATGGTTACATCAGAGACATCTGTGATGTCATTGACTGTTGTGACATCACTCACACCTGTGACCTCTATGATGACTGTGACATCAGTGACATTTGTGATGTCTGTGATGTGAGTGGCTATTTTGACGTAAGTGACATCAGTGACATCTGTGACTCTTCTGACATCAGTGACATCTGTGATGTTGTTTACTACTGTGAAATCATTGACACCTGTCAGACCTTTGACTATTGTGATATCAGTGAAATCTGTGACATTTGTAACTATTGTCACATCAGTGGCATCTGTGAAGTCTGTGATGACTGTGACATCAGTGTAATCTGTATGTAACAATTGTGACATCAGTGACGTTGGTGATGACTGACACCAGTGACAATTGTTACATCAGAGACATCTGTGACATCGTTTACTGCTGTGACATCTGTGATGTCTGTGCCTTTTCTGACATCACTTAGACTTGTGATGACTTTTACTATTGTGACATCATTGAAATCTGTGGCATTTGTAACTATTGTCACATCAGTGGCATCTGTGAAGTCTGTGATGACTGTGACATCAGTGTAATCTGTGATGTATGTAACAATTGTGACATCAGTGACATTGGTGATGACTGTGACACCAGTGATGATTGTGATGTCATTGACTACTGTGACATCTGACGTCTTTGCCTTTTGTGATGTCACTTAGACTTGTGATGACTTTTACTATTGTGACATCATTGAAATCTGTGACATCTGTAACTATTGTCACATCAGTGTCATCTGTGAAGTCTGTGATGATTGTGACATTAGTGTAATTGTGATGTATGTGACAAGTGACACCAGTGACATTGGTGACGACTGTGACACCAGTGACAATTGTGACATCAGAGACATCTGATGTCATTGACTACTGTGACACCACTGACATCTGTGACGTCTTTGCCCTTTGTGACATCACTTAGATTTGTGATGACTTTTACTATTGTGATATCATTGAAACCTGTGACATCTGTGACTTGTGACATAAGTGTCATCTGTGATGATTGTGACATCTGTGGTATATCTGACTATTGTGTCATTGGTGACATCTATGTCCTCTGTGACCTTTATGACATCAGTTATACCTGTGAGATCTTTTACTATTGTGACAGTGTCATCTGTAATGTCTCTGACTGTGACATCGGTGATGACTGTGACACCAGTGATGATTGTGACATCAGAGACATCTGTGATGTCATTGACTACTGTGACACCACTGACATCTGTGCCTTTTGTGACATCACTTAGATTTGTGATGACTTTTACTATCGTGACATCATTGAAATCTGTGACAGGCTGATGAAATCTGTGATCCAGGCACAGTTGTAGTTGTGACCATTCTTCTTCCCCACTAAGGTGGGAGAAGAAGCTGAGTGAGTTATTTCATTCATATGCTGGGATTTTGCAATTAGAGAAGCTGGGGTTGGTGAAAGGGAGCAGTGTTTTGTGCTTGACTGACTCGCTCCCTGTGTCTTGCCCTTCTTGCATGCATAGCTTTGTGATCTTTATGCTCTATTTGTGGCTGATGCTAGGCTGAAAGAGCTGCAGAGGTGTCTTAACTCGTGTTTGTGTCAGTTGGCAAACACTGAAGTCCAAGAAGAAATGCTCCTCTATAACAGGCCGTGTGTGGACTCCCAGCACCAGGCACTGAACAGGGCAGCACGTGAGGCTGCATTGAGGGGCCTGGGTCACTGCTGGTGTTGTTGGTTAGTCACCTGTGTTTTCTCACATTTAGCTCTGTAGAATGGACTTGTGTTGCTTGGATATGTGCTACCCTCTAATGTCTGAGTCCTGTGAACTTCAATATGGTTTCCTCTGTTCTGGAGGAACTGGGGCAATGGCAGAAGCAGTGTAAGCATATAGGGAATTTTCAGACTGTTCTTAATAAGTGTGATCAGCTTGGGCACCTCCGGAGTTGAAAGCAGTTCCTGGCAGTGTCTCAGGTGTGTTGGAGGAGCCCTGGAGGGCTGAGTGCTGTGGAAGCACTCTGCTCTGAAAGGGGAGTGAGGCCCTTCAGCCTGTGAGTGTTGCCTTCTGCTCCTGCTTTGGTGCAATACTGTGGCGGTGCCACAAGAGCTCTCAATATGTCCACTCCAAGCCAAGGAGAAAATGAGCACCTATGGCAATGAAATATTAGGGCATAAGAGCCGGATGGTATATTTTAACCAAGAGTTATGGTTTGGGACTTCGGCTCAGTGACTGCTGTCAGCTGGGTTTCTGGAGGGGTTTGGCTCTTCATTTTTATCTTATTCTTTGTATGAGCAGTCTGGACTCTTGTACAACCATTCTGAAGGTTAAGGTGATGTCCAGTACCCTCTGAAGTATTTACAAAGTTGATTTCCAGTGTGAAGTGCTTTGCTCAGCTTCCCAACTGAAACTGGTGTGCTTCTTCTAGCAGAGGTTATCTGAGTCCACTTTGCTTTCACCAGTAACACGAGTGTCGCTCTGCTGTGGGACTGTGCTGTTGTTCTGCACTTCCCCTCTTTAACTTCCATGGTCCCTTGTTCCCTTTGCAGGCTGTCAGAGAGGGTTCAAAGAATCCTGGTCAGGGATATAGGCAGTGACCTAACGCAGGAAGAGATCTGTTGCCTCTTGTGCTGTGTGCGTGTTAAACGTGTGCTGTTGTTTCTGACAGCAGAGGCAGAGCTGTGTGAGTTCCTGTTTCCTTACAGTTTTGCTTTCCCAGCACTGTTTGGTTGAGGTGTGTGTGCCTGCTTCATGTCTCGTTCCTGCAGAGCTGCCCCTGCTCAGGGGCTTCCTGCCACTCTGATTCCGTCCCTCAGAATCCTTTGTGACGTCTTTCACAAATGGTTTCTTGCTGCCCACCTTTTGCTGTTGGTGTTGGTTTAAGGCTTTGCTGGGAACAGGAACACCTTGATCCAGGTTTTACGTGAGCATATGGAGATCTTGTTGAGAGACAGTCGACTCTGAAGAAGTGCAACTCAGATCACTGGGACAGTGACTGGTGTGGATGAGTCTTAGTTCTTGAAAGAGGCTGTATGGGGTGGGGGCCTGTTCTAATGCAGGAATATCTGCTTTTGCAGTTTGACGAAGGCCGCAACAACTTTGAAGGGGAGCTCAAAAAGGATAATTTACTGAACTTCATAAAGTCCAACGCTCTGCCTCTGGTGATAGAGTTCACTGAACAGGTATGTCTTCAGATGCTTTGTGAGACCTCTCCCCACAGCTGCCGTGGGAACATAACAGCTGAAATCACAGGGTGTGTGGTTGTGTTATGTCTTGGAGCTGATACTGGTTTGGAGTTGCATATGAAAGTGTGACGAACACAAGGGGAAGGAGTCATAAGTTTGCTGTTCAAAAGTTGGAGGCTCCAGCCAGCACCAAACTGGTCTTGACTCTGACTTACCGCTCTGCCAAAAGTAATGCTTATTTTCTGCTCCTCAGACTGCTCCCAAAATCTTTGGAGGAGAGATAAAGACTCATATTCTGCTGTTCCTACCAAAAAGTGTGTCTGACTATCAAGAGAAACTGGACAACTTCAAGAGTGCAGCTGGAGACTTCAAAGGGAAGGTGAGATGGATTTCTCAGATAGTGCATTGAGTGACCGCCTCCTGCAGGGAGGTGTAGCTCTGTATTACCTTAATGACTGTGGAGGAGGGCTTAAAGCTAGTGCTTGCTCTCTGCTTGTCCCTAGACAAAAGGCAAATGAGTCACAGGCTTGCACATTGTTGTAGGAATAGTAGTTAACTCCTGACTTTCCTTCTTGTGGATATAAACCTGATTCTCCCTTAATCCACCTGAGTGCCTGACTCTGGGGTTCTGATTTCATGGGAACTGTTGTAGCTCTGGTGTTTGTGCTCTGATCTGGAGCCTTCTGGAAGGGCTTGGAGCAGGAAGAGGGGGCTGGTTCAGCTGCTTCCCACATCTGTGAGGTGTTGAAAGCTGAGGCACTCGCCTTCATGCTGCCTTTGGTTTTTTTCCTCGAAAGATCCTGTTCATCTTCATAGACAGCGACCACAGCGACAACCAGCGGATCCTGGAGTTCTTTGGCTTAAAGAAAGAAGAGTGTCCAGCGGTTCGTCTGATCACGCTGGAGGAAGAAATGACCAAATACAAACCCGAATCGGATGACCTCACAGCAAACAAGATCAAAGAGTTTTGTAATAAGTTCCTGGAGGGCAAGATCAAGGTAATGCAGATAAATGCTGCTGGTGGTGAACCTCCTGGCATAAAAAAATGCTTCCTGCGAGGAGCTGTGTCAAGTATTATGCAAGTCATTTGGAGAAAATCCTTCAAACTGACGTACGGAATATCTAGTGGGCTTTGTGCTGAGAAATTAAAAGGTAAAACCACTGGGGCGTGCAGACTGTAGGGAGCAAGCTGTGTGCTGGCACCCAAGTGTGGCTGAAGCCTGCTCTTCCTGCTCTGTGCTGTTTATTCAGTTGCTCTTCCTCTCAGCAACCTGTGGAAGGTGTGAACTTTGTGTCGCACAGATTAAAGAGATTTCAGCTCTCATGTGCTGGAGGTAGCTGTGTACAATGTGCTCCAGTAGTGCCTGTTCAGTCAAGCCTGCTCCTGCAGGAATGCTGCTGTCAGCAAGACTCACACCTTCCTACAGGGCTCACCTGTGGCTCTCTCTGCATGAGAAGCACCTGTGAGTGATTCCCAGTTGTTCAGGGTGGGAAGGAGACTTCCTTTGAGCAGAAAAGGAAATGAGTGACTCATCTGATTGCTCACAGGCTATGGTTGAGGCACTGAGAAGGGGTGGTTAAATTTGGGTTTCTGGGATGTGTAATTGCACGTACATTCCAAGCAGCCATATCTCTGGATTTCACCTCTTATTCCAGCCCCACTTGATGAGTCAAGATCTTCCTGATGACTGGGACAAGCAGCCTGTAAAAGTTCTGGTTGGGAAGAACTTTGAAGAAGTTGCTTTTGATGAGAATAAGAATGTCTTTGTAGAGTTCTGTAAGTACCTTTCAACAGCTGATTCCCAGTAACTGGCATTAAAGGAGCACTGAAATACTGCATGACCTGGATGAGGGAGAAAGTGTCTCTTGGAATTAGGCAGCCAGAAGGTCTGAGGGAGGTGATTGTGCCCCTACAATCTGTTCTTGTGATTCCTCACCTGGAGTACTGTGTTCAGTTCTGGAGTACTCAGTGCAAGGCATGGATTTGTTTGAGTCCAGAGGAGGCAATGAAGATAATCTGAGGGTGAGAGCACTTCCCATTTGAGGATGGGCTGAGAGAGCTGGGGTTGTTCAGCCTGGAGGAGGTTGTTGGGATACCTTAGAGCAGCTTCCAGCACTGAAAGGGGATCCAGGAAAGCTGGAGAGTGCAGGAATGGGATGAGGGGTAATGGTTTTAAGCCGAAAGAGGGGAGATTGAGATGGGATTTTGGGGAGAAATGTTTTGCTGCATGAGTGGGGAGGCCCTGGCCCAGATTGCTCAGAGAAGTGGTGGATGTCCCACCCCTGCAAGTGTTCAAGGCCAGGTTGGTTGGGGCTTAGAGCAACCTGATGCAGTTGGAGGTGTCCCTGCCCACAGCAGGAGATTAGAACTGGGTGGGATTTAAGGTCCTTTCTAAGCCAAACCATTCCATGAATTGAAGCAACAAAGAGTGCTTTGGCTGAAAAGATGTGCATCAACTGTGTCTGGGACTGAGGAGGAGTGATGCTGCTGTGTTGGGCTGTGGTTTGAGCTGTGTATTTGCAATTCACAGATGCCCCCTGGTGTGGTCACTGTAAGCAGCTGGCTCCGATCTGGGACAAGCTGGGAGAGACCTACAGAGACCACGAGAACATTATCATTGCCAAGATGGATTCAACAGCCAACGAAGTTGAGGCAGTGAAAATCCACAGCTTCCCCACACTCAAGTTCTTCCCTGCAGGCTCCAGCAAAAATGTAAGGAGCCCATCACAGACTGAGGGAGCATTAGAAATACTTCGCAGCCTAATGACTTCTGTTTTGAACAAGCCCTTTGGGAGGGACCTCCCTTCTGTAGGGATGGAACACACAGTCTACAGGATGTCAGAGACCCTTTGTGTGGGGCTGGGCTGTTGGAAGGAGTTTGAGGGTGGAAAGTGGGAATGGGGAAAGGAGGGAGTGTAGCAGAGGAGAGTGCTCATCTGCAGGCTGTTCTTTCCTCGCAGTGATCTCTGAAGTCTAGTGGCTGAGCTGTTTTCCTTCGTCTCATATGGGTGAAGGTGAATTTTTAAATTCCCTTTTGCTTGGCATGTTGACTCTTGCTCAGAAAGAATTCTCCTCTCCAGGGGTGTGGTTACATAGGGGCCCATAACCACTATCTCCATGGTTTTTTTCCTATGCAGGTGATTGACTACAATGGGGAGAGAACGCTAGAAGGCTTCAAAAAGTTCTTGGAGAGTGGAGGTCAGGATGGGGCAGCAGCAGATGATGTGAGTAACGCTAATACAGTACTTCGGCCTTCAGAGTATGGAGCATCGGGTGGGTCTGGTGCTGTGCCTGAACCCTCAGTCCAAATTGAGATCCTGAGAGGCTTTGTGGCAGGAAGGGATATTGTTGAAAAGTGTCCACATCATAAAATGTGGCCTGCTCAGGTGCAACCTGGCTGCTGTTGGCCTGTAGCAGACCCCTTTTATTGAGAACCCTTCAGTTAGTTGGGTGTGAAGTTTTCTTGAGGAGCTCTTTATCAGAAGTGCAGTGGTAGGATGAGGGGGGAATGGTTTTAAGCTGAAAGAGGGGAGATTGAGTTGAGATCTTAGGAAGAAATGTTTTCTTGTGAGGGTGGAGAGGCCCTGGCCCAGGTTGCCCAGAGCAGAGGTGGGTGTCCCATCCCTGGAGGTGTTCAAGGCCAGGTTGGATGGGGCTTGGAGCCCCTGATCCAGTGAGAGGTGTCCCTGCCCATGGCTGGTTGGGGGAACCTGGGTGGGCTTTAAGGTCCCTTCTGACCCAAGCCATGATTCTATCATTAAATGTTCTCGGGAGGTCTAAAGACAAATGTAGGGGAAGTGTGGATTCTGGAACTCTTCACTTGCCTAAAACTACTCTGGTCATTGTGGAAACTGCTGGAGTGCTTGGAAGGCTTGCTCTTCATTGAGAACCGCTCAGCATATGGAACTCGAGCAGGGTGATGAACATCATGTGTGCAGTATATCTGGATGGAAGCTCCTCACTGGCTGGGTTGGAGGGTGTTACAGGTGCTGGTCCCAGTTTCCAGGGGTTTCTAATCTTCAATGTCCCCAGTCTGGAGTGAAGTGCCTGGATGTTAGTGTGACACAGAGCGAGGTGAATGAGGGGGTCCTGTTCTGTATGTGGCTGTGGATCTGCCTCCTTCCAGGCACCACCAACTACCTTTGTAACCCACACAGGATCTGGATGGCCTGGACGTGGATGAGGAAACGGACCTTGAGGAAGGGGATGATGATGATGAGCAGAAAATCCAAAAGGATGAATTGTAAAGAGAAGACTGGTCTACATTGCCCCAAAAAAATCAGACACTAAATTAGCTGCTGCTGTTGTGCAGCCCAGTGAGTCAGAAATGCATTAAGATTTAAAGCAGAAGGTGAATGACTGGAAACCCAGGGATTGGCTTTTAAAGTAACACTTTACCCTCACTTGTCTGTACACTTGACTCTTTTCTTTCTGTTCGTTGTCGAGAAGGGATCTGTCACCAGGCAGCCAGCCTGGCCAGCTGGGCTCTTTTATTGCGATGTACTTTTTTTGTACACAGCTTTTCTCTGAAGTATTCTGTTTTTCTGGGTAGAAGCAGGTTGTGAAGTGGTAGCTCAAGCTCAGTGGCCCAACATTCTGGAGCCTTGCCACTAATATTTTCCAAGAAAGCTTTTTCCCCCCCCCCCCCCCTTTTAAGTCTGAAACTGTAGTTGATTTGTGCACCCGGCAGGGTCTTTAATGGTCTTGGCTGTTCTTCCCTGGCATTGGCCTGCAGCCTAAGCAGGGGAAGAGGCTGTGGGTTGGTGAAAGGTGCATATGAAGGTACTTTTCTCTGTGCTGGCCAGATGTTTCCTTCCCCCTCTGCTTTAAGACACTTGGAGATGACTATTGCCAACACCTGGAAGGGTGGAATACTGTGTGCACTGGCTGTGGTGGGCTCTGAGGGTGGAGATGATCACTGGGCTCACAAGCCGAGACGAGACCTGGCTGCTCTGCCATCCTCTTGATCAACTGCAAGACTGGTTTGTGATCCCTTATTTCAAATGGCTTGACCAGGCAGGTGGGTGGTTTGGACAGGCCTGATAAAACATCCGACAGGCAATTACTGGGTTTGGGGATGAACTCAAACAGGGAAGTGCCGTGAAGACCTGAGCTGCGGCGGGCTGGTTCTTAGCATTCCGCTACAAATAACACGGGAACTGAATTTGTTGGCCAAATAAAGTTGAGATTTTAATACTATCCTGTCTCTGTCTTTATTGGAACATTGAATTGAACTTGTTTGAACCTGACCTGAGCTTTCAGCCTTCTCAAACTTCCACCAAACCACACCTTTTGGACATTTGCAGATTTGCAGGTGGCTTCTGGTGCCTAAACCTAAGGAATTCATACTGCATAATCTATAAGGGATAAGAACATCAAGGTAACAGGTCCAGATCCCACCAGCTTGTGCTCTACCCTCCATTAGCAGGGATCGGACATTGCCTTGGGTGCACTGAGCATGAGCAGCTCTGCTTGCCAGCTGGCCTGAGGTGAGTGGATGGACCTCGCTCCGGAGCTGCTAACCTAGGAATTTGCCTGCAGGGAAGCCCGGGGCTGCCTGTGGCTCCAGTAGTCAGACTCACATGATCCACTGAGCTACACTGCTATTTCCACACCACTCGCTTACTGCTGAAAATATTTTTGTTAGAAAATATGCTATAAATGTCACATGGGGAGGGCACAGGGAAGCTGGAGGGCAGCTCTGGAGGCTGCTGGTGCCTGTCCCTGAGCGTGGGCGCATTGGGGTGGTGGAACAAGGGCTGCACAATGCTTTGTCTGTGGTGCCAGCTCTGGCCTCCTGCTGCTGTTCCTCTGGGAACAGAGTTCCTGCTGAGCCTTGGCTGTTGCATGCAAACCTTCAGCACCTCTGCTGGGGCCACGCAGGCCAGGGGAGCAGAAAGTGGTGGTTGAATGGCTTGGCGGCTGGTGCTTGTGGCTGTGTAAAAAAGGACCTCTGCTCATGCACCAGGACTGCTATTTGCCTACAGGAGAGCTGGGGAGGGGCTCTTGATCAGGGAGTGCAGTGATAGGACAAGGGGGGAATGGTTTTAAGTTGAAAGAGGGGAGGTTGAGGTGCTATCTTTAGGAAGAAATGTTTTCCTGTGAGGGGGGAGGGGCCGCTACTGAGATTGTCCAGAGAAGTGGTGGTTGCCCCATCCCTGGGAGCATTCAAGGCCAGGTTAGATGGGGCTTTGAGCAACCTGATCCAGTGGGAGGTGGAACTGGATGGGCTTTGAGGTCCCTTCCAACCCAAACTGTTCCATGATTCTATGACCCAGTCAGAGTCGTCTTGTGCACACGGCCAATTGCTGTTCCGAGAAGGCAGGCTAAAAGCGTCCTGTTGCCACCGCAGAGTGTGCAGCCTCCTCTCGCATAGGGTTCTGCTGGACGTGCCCCTGAGGTGCTTGACGATGAGTTTGATGCTTTTGCCAGAAGACAACAGAGCACAATGTGCTCGTGTACCTGAAATGATCAAACCTCACGGGGAGAAAAAGCATGGAGGAGCAGTTGTTGCTTGGATCCCTAGCTGATCCGAAGGATTTCTCTGTGGTGGATCATCTGCTTTACGCCTTGGACAGCCACAGCAGGAGAGCAATGTGTACAAGAGTGGTCTGGTGGTGGTGCTGTTCTTCAGCTCTTCTGAGGTTACTCTTCGAAGCCTGCCTTAGGCAGTAGCTGGTTCTCAGCCTGAGGTCGCACAGTGAACCCCTTGGACGGGCGCTGTAGGCTCCTGGTTCTGTGCCTGCACCTCTGTGTTCTTCATCCTGGAGAAGAGAAAGTTGTAGGAAGACCTTAGGGCAGCTTCCAGCACTGAAAGGGGCTCCAGGAAAGCTGGGGAGGGTCTTTTGATCAGGGAGTGCAGGGACAGGACAAGGGGGAATGGTTTAAAGCTTAATGATGGGAAGTTGAGATGAGAGATCAGCAAGAAATGTTTTGCTGCATGAGTGGGGAGGCCCTGGCACAGGTTGTCCAGAGAAGTGGTGGCTGCTCTATCCCTGGAGGTGTTCAAGGCCAAGTTGGATGGGGTTTGGAGCAACCTGGTCCAGTGGGAAGTGTCCGTGCCCATGGCAGGAGGTGCGACTGGAAGGGCTTTGAGCTTTCTTCCAACTCAAACTATTCTGTGATTCTGTAAGGGTGCTGATGTTATCCCACGTTATTCCATGCTTAGCTGTGGGTTGCCTCACAGTCGTGCTGAGCAGCACAGCTCATCCTGCTCCTTTCTATGGGTCTGATGCAACCTCAGTAGGGTGACTTAGCTCCAAATGCATTTGGTGCCACAGCTCTGACACGCCTGCGCTGTGCGAGCCGGTGAGTACAGGACTGACTGGTTCTTCTCGCTTGGTGATCATGCTCATGTCGTTTTCCTGGCACACGTGTATGTATGTGAGGACTCGCTGCTGGGAAGTTCTGTTTCCAGGCCCTTGGGCTCCTCTGAAGGGCTCTCCAGGCAAAAGCAAGAGTAGATTTGACCCTTGGATGGGCAAATCAACAGGTGGGTGGTAAGATGAGACGCCAAGTTCTGCCCAAAAGTGGGAGGCTGCGGGCCTGGGCAGCTCGATTACAAAGTGTCATGGCAAATAGCATGAGCTGCGTCTCCTCAAAATAGCTCTGGGAGCCTATATAACGTGATGGCCTTGGAGAACCATCAGTCTTGGGCCAAGGGCCCGTCGGGGAACCGTGTGTGTCCCCAGGACCACCTCCTGCACGTGGCATGGGAGCATAGGGAGAGCTCAACGGCTGCACATCCCTGCTGGTGAGGGCACACGGGAACAGAGGGAGCGCAGTGGTGCAGGCACCATCACAGCTCCATTGCGAGAAGGGACCTGGGAGGCAAAAGAGGAGACAGCGGTGGTTCAAGGCCAGCGAGTGGTAGAGCTGAGCATTGGGAAACTCCAACTGCTTCTACAGCCCCTGCACCCCTCCTCCTCCTCTGAAGCGGCTGAAGGCTGCAGTCAGTATGAAGGACCATTACCCAGTCTCCGTGCCTCGGTACGTCCAGCGACTGAGAGCCTCCCGCACGGTGCACTTCCCCAACGACGTCGTCTTTCAGGACCACATCAAGCAGGGAGACCTGGAGCAGGTGGGCAGGTTCATACGTACCAGGAAGGTGACGCTGGACACCATCTACCCTTCTGGTGAGTGCTACCAGCGTCAGCAGAGCTGGAATCTTTACTGTAGTGTGGCTCATCTGGTCTCTGAAGGAGAGTGAGCCGTGCAGCTAGGACATGAACCACCTTTGGCAGGGTGGCTGATTGGATATGAGCTGTTTTCCTCCCCAGTGGGGGGTGATGCCCCCAGTATCGCCAAGCAGGGACTATGAGAGCCCTAGCACACACTGAAAGAAGGGGGGAGCCTTGGCCCCTGGTCCCTGCAAAAGCACTGCAGGGTGGTGGGACCTAGGAAAGGAGATGGGAGCACAGGCTGGTCTGGAGCCCTGGATGGGAGAAGCAAGGCTCTGCATTTAGCTCTTGGCTCTGTCCATCTCTCCTAAGCGCTATGGCATTTCTGTTTGGGGGAAAGGCATTATGTTATGTTTGCACCCAGCCTCACTAGCAACCGGTAATGGAATGCCTGGATCGATCCGGCTGGTGCTGAGCCCAGGTCTGTCCCCTTCTTACACTTGACTTCGGCCTCTGCTGTCACGGGGCAAGGGAACAGGGTCTCAAATGACCCCAGGCTTCCCCCATCCTACATTGACAGCTTCGTTTTTCACTCTATAAGGAGCTTCTGAACCTTGGGCCTTGAAGACACTCTTCCTGTGTCCTGGTGTGAATCCTGAGCAGGACTTGGGGCAGGGGGTGGTGCTTTGGCATCCTATATGAGATATTTATGCAGAAAGGGAGCAGAAGCCTATGGTAGCTCCTCGTTTTCCTCAGTCTTTCCTTCTTTCCCTAAATTTATCTCCTCACTAGGGAGGGTTTGCTGGTGCCTCTCTTCCCAGGGCTGCAGGCAACTCAAACCTGGGAGCTTGCTCAGCATCAAGAGATTCCTTCCCCACTCAGGGGCTAATAAATTCTTTCCTCCCAGGCATGGCAGCTCTCCACGAAGCTGTGCTGACTGGAAACCTGGACTGTGTCAAGCTGCTGGTTAAATACGGTGCCGACATCCACCAGAGAGATGAGAATGGGTGGACACCCTTGCACATGGCATGCAGCGACGGCTACGCTGATATAGCCAGGTGAGCAGCCCCGGGCAGGATGGGACTCGCTGGTGTCACCCAACCTGGAGAACCCCAGCGACAGGGCTGGTGGCTCCTAGGAGTGCGTCCAGAGCTGGTGGGGTGGATAGAGCTCGGGGGAGCACAGCAGGCCGTGACCCCACCGGTCACCTGCCATCTCCTGCAGGTACCTCCTCTCTCTCGGGGCCAGCCTGGAGGCCACCACGGACGATGGCGAGAAGCCCTCGGACCTCATCGACCCCATCGACCCCGACTACAAGGACTTGGTGGAGCTCTTCCAAGCCACCGCGATGGACTGAGGCGGCGGGGCCGCTGCGGGGCTGAGGGCGGGGGCTGGGGCTGGGCCCGGGCCGGGGAACACTTTGTACTTTTACAATAAAGCACCAGGGACGCTGACGAAGCCTGAATCGAACCCGGGACCGAGGGGGCGGTGGATGAACTAAGGGGCGGGGCCTAACCATCAGTATATGGGAGAAGGGGGCGTGGCCTAGGCAAAGAGAGAAGCGTTGTAAATGGGGGCGTGGCCTAAATCAAGGGGCGGAGCATGTGCGAAGGGGGCGTGATTGACGCACAATAATAGTGCTTTGTATAAGGGGCGTGGCCTGCGTATAGGAGCACTGCCAACTCGAGGGGGCGTGGCTAAAACAAAGGGAGGCCGTTGCGGGCGCGGAAGGGGGCGTGGCCTGCACGGGTTGGGGGGGGGAAAGGTGTCTCGCGCACGCGCACTGCGGCGCTTCCGTCGCGGCCCGAGCGCGATCGGGAGGCGGGAGCCGGGCCCAGGTGAGGGGCGCGCGTTGCCATGGCGACGGGCGGGGCCCGTTCCGCGGCCTAAGCCCCGGCCTGGCCGCCTTCTCGCTTTCTCCCGCAGCCGCGCCGAGCTCAGCCCAGCCCGGCATCACCGGCCCGGCCTAACCCGGCCTGACCCGGCCCAGCGGCGCCGACGCCATGGCCAGGTGAGCCATCCCATCCCTCCTCCCCGCCGCGCCGGGCCTAGCCCCGGGGCTGCTCGGCTCAGGCCCCGCGCTTCGCTTTCAGCTCTCCCGTGTCCCGCGTCGTCTACAACGGGAAGCGGAGCGGCGGCCCGCGCTCCCCCGGCGCCGGCAGCGAGATCTTCACGCCGGCCCACGAGGAGAACGTGCGCTTCATCTACGAGGGTGAGCGGGGCGGGGGCCGAGAGGGGCCCCGGGTGGGGGGTGGGACGGGTCGTGGGGCTCGGGGGGTCTCGGGGCCCCCCGGCCGCACTCAGGCAGGGCCCGAGGCCAGCGGCCTCCCACCCCTGTCCCCGCAGCCTGGCAGTGCGTGGAGCGGGACCTGCGCAACCAGATGGGCTCCGAGCGCGGACTGGTCGAGGAGTACGTGGAGAAGATGCCGAACCCCAGCCTGAAAGGTCTGTATTCTATGATTCTGTGATTCTGTGATTCTAAAGTTTGCAGATGACACAAAGCTGTGTGCAAGTGTCGATCTGCTGGAGGGTAGGGAGGCTCTGCAAAGGGACCTAAACAGGCTGGAGCGCTGGGCAGTGTCCAATGGCATGAGGTTTAACACGGCCAAATGCCGGGTCCTGCGCTTGGGGCACAACAACCTTATGCAGAACTAGAGACTGGGAGAAGCCTGGCTGGAAAACTGCCAGGAGGAGAGGGACCTGGGGGTGTTGGTCGACAGCCGACTGACCATGAGCCAGCAGTGTGCCCAGGTGGCCAAGAAGGCCAATGGCATCCTGGCTTGGATCAGAAATGGTGTGACCAGCAAGTCCAGGGAGGTGATTCTCCCTCTGGACTCAGCTCTGGTGAGGCCGCTCCTTGAATCCTGTGTTCAGTTGTGGGCCCCTCACCACAAGAAGGATGTTGAGGCTCTGGAGCAAGTCCAGAGAAGAGCAACGAGGCTGGTGAAGGGGCTGGAGAACAGACCCTATGAGGAGCGGCTGAGAGAGCTGGGGTTGTTTATCCTGGAGAAGAGGAGGCTGAGAGGAGACCTCATTGCTCTCTACAACTACCTGAAGGGAGGTTGTGGAGAGGAGGGAGCTGGGCTCTTCTCCCAAGTGCCAGGGGACAGGACAAGAGGGAATGGCCTCAAGCTCCACCAGGGGGGATTTAGGCTGGAGATTAGGAGGAAGTTTTTCACATACAGGGTCATTGGGCATTGGAATAGGCTGCCCAGGGAGGTGGTTGATTCCCCTTCCCTGGAGGTGTTTAAGGCACGGGTGGATGAGGTCTTGAGGGACTTGGTTTAGCGTTTGATAGGAATGGTTGGACTAGAAGGTCTGATGGGTCCCTTCCAACCTGGTTGTTCTGTGATTCTAAAGGTGAGGGAGATGGGGACAGCCTGCCCTGGCTCCTTCTGGCTGCTCTGGCTGGGAGGAGGCTCTGATGCTGCCTCTGTTGCCAAAGCCTCCCCATTCTTCCTTGCAGCATTTAAACCTGTTGACCTGGGTGATCTGAAGAGGAGGAACACACAGGATGCAAAGAAGTCCTAAGGCGAGTCGTCACTGCGAGTCGGCTGTCTCCTAAGGTCCTCAAGCAGATTTGATTTGACATTTTGTGTTGATTTCCTCCTCTGGTCTGTACTCCCCAATGCCTGTGGGAAAGCCAGTCAGCTTTGGGGCTGGCTCTGAAGCTGCCTGGAGTCCAAGATGCTTAGGGGCTCGCTGAGGGTGCCCGGAACCTGTCGCAAAGTATTCCAGTCCCCCACCCATAGCTTTTTCTGGCCTCGAGCTGTCCTTTCCCACTCCATGCTGGGCTCACAGATCTGTTCTCCTTCTGTCTCCGCCCTGGTGTGCAAAGTGTGTGGGCTCCCAGGGCTCCGGTGCACGGCAGGGAAGAGTGGCTGTGTTGGTGGCAGAGGCACCAACAGTGGTTCTCTGCTCACTCCTGTGCACCAGGGATTCTCAGCTGCTGGGCAGGCCAGGGGGGAATGGAGGAGGGTTGGCTCTGTCCTTCTACCTTTGGACAGACAAACAGCTCCAGGTCAGCCTCAGGCTGCTGGGCAGGCCCCCATCGGCTCTTCCTTGCTCCCTTCCACTAGGGCTTGATTTATACTTGGGCTGCTGGTGCCTGGGACTTGACAGAGCTCATGGGTCCAGATTTTCTTTGTGCTTAGATTGGGCCGGATCCCTGTGGTGCTGGAGAAGGAGCTGCCCCTCTCTCCCTGCTGTTGGAGGGAGATGGGCAGGCAGCGCTGGCCCCAGCAGCTCCAGGGGGTGAGAGCCGCGGGGCAGGCTGGTGCTGACTGTGCGGAAAGAATCCTGCTGGCATTGCTGCCCGAGCAGCGCCGTGCTGTTCTGTACTAACACCGTTTTCCAGACGTGCACCCTTGGGAGAGATCCAGCTTCCACGACTGGCGGAAATGTCACGGCCTGGGGCTGCTCTTGCTGCTGTGGCTCACCCTGGCCGGGGCTTTCTTGTGACCCTTGCTCCCGATAAGGCTCGAGAGGTTTCTGCATCACCTCTGAGCCAGCGAGTGTGACTCTGCTGTCCTCATGACGGCCACCTCTCTGTGCCCTCCGGAGACCGTGGGGAGTGGTGGGAGCAGCCCCCTGCCTGCCTGTACTCACAGCCGACGCGGAGGGGGCTGCTGGGGGCTCTGCCGGCACCGCAGGCTTTGGGGGGTGCAGAGGAGTTGTGGTTGCCGTTCCCTTTCCTTTGTTGAGTTGTTGAGCTCTACTGTTCCCTTTTCTTTCTGTGTCTGTCACTTGAGGAATGCTGTAAATAAAAGCTGTTGTCTTTTTGGGTCTGCCTCCCTGTGGTGCTGCCTGCAACCCTCGCCTGGTCACCACAGGACTGTGTCCAGGACACTGCCCGGCTGCTCCTGGTGGTGTGGCTTTCTCAGCCTTTCCTGGTCTGGCTGAGTCCTAGGGAGAATCATAGAATCATAGAACCAGGTTGGAAGGGACCCATCGGATCTTCTAGTCCAACCATTCCTATCAAACACTAAACCAAGTCCCTCAAGACCTCATCCACCCGTGCCTTAAACACCTCCAGGGAAGGGGAATCAACCACCTCCCTGGGCAGCCTATTCCAATGCCCAATGTAACGCAGAGAGGAGAAGCAGCCTCTTATTTTTATGTCTTTATCTTGTTTCCGGAAGGGATCTGGCCCTCACACTGTCTCTAGTCTCTGGATTTCACTGCAGGCACGTGTGGCCTGGTGCTGCGTGCCGGAGCACAATGCCCTTGGGTGCTGGCAGCCCTCCCGCACGCCAGCATCCCAGGAACTGTCTCTGGACCAAAGATTTAAATGCTGAGACTATTAATACACTCGTATCCTCTTCCCTCCCCTGCTTTAATGGGATTTAAGCTATACTTGGCATTGCCAGAATTCTTCCTCAAGTGCATCTTTCCACACTTAGCCGTGACCCCGTTTACCTCCCTCACCAAAACATTCCCAGGGCTCGCACGTGCTGGGCTGGGCTGTTTGTTCTGGCAGGGCAGGATGGAGCCTTGGTCCCTTGCTGCCAGCTCTGCCCAGGCCCATTCCCTTACCCTGGTTCTTCCAGGACCCCTTCCCTGTAACCAGCAGTGTGTGTGAGTGCATGGAGGGACGAGATGGGGGTGGTTATTCCTGCCACAGCCACTCATGTTTGACTTTTCCATGGTCTGTGCCCTGTGGCTGGGAAGCACGAAGCCCTGACTGGTATCCTGGAGTGTGTCTGGAGCTGTGTGTCCTGGATGTGTGCATCCCGAGAGAATGGAAGAGCTGGGCCCAGCGATGTTAGAGGAAGGTGACTCGTCCCAGCTGGCTTGCTGGAGAGCCTGGCGGTTTGGGATCCCGAGAGAGGGAGCAGGACAGGGTGAAAGCTGCCCTGATACACCAAGAACTGTCTCTATCCTGCATCCCAGCCGACTCACTGCTTCCGTGGCCAGCGCTTTCTGCACCAGGCAGGCTGCTGGCTGGCTGTGTGGAGCCCAACACTCTCCCCTGGGCTGCACAGGCACACGGGGGTCCTGCAGCCCAACCCATTCAGCCTCTGCTGGGTTTTTCTTTTAGTTTGGGTGCCGTGAAGCCGGAGGCGAAGCAGCTGCTCGCACTCTAATGAATCGGCCTACAGAGATCATCCTGTAAGCAGGTGATTTTTATAAAGACCGATAACCAGAGCTGGAGCGAGGCAGTGGGGGAGAAGGGTGGGAGTCAGGCAGGGGGGGCCTGTGAGGAGGAGAGGCCGCGGGCAGGAGAAATTGGGCTGTTTACCTATAAAAACCAAACTCAGCCAGGGTTTATTCTCGCTGTGACTCAGAGACAGTGCTGATCATTAGATTAACCGCTGGGAGGGAGCGCGGTATGTGTTGTGTCATTGAATTAAGCGGTGGAAGAGGGGACGGCAGCCGGCAGAATCTAATAGAAGACCAATTTGCGGGGCTCAATTCCCTTGATAAAGTGGGAGTATTCCTGCGAGGCGTCGTGGCCGCAGGGTGCTTGGCTGCAGACGCAGGGGTGCCGCTACCTGGGCAGCACAGGGCAGGTGGCCACTGGACGGTTATTGCTCCAGAGCTGCTTTGCATGTCGGTTTTGTCCCACAGCCAGGGCCTCGTGTCATGGCCGTGGGCTGGTGGCTCTCCTAGGGTGTGTGGAGTTGTGAGTGTATCCATGAGCGTGTGTGCACATCTCTGTGCATGTGTCGTGCAGGTTGTGCGGCTTGAGGTGAACCCTCACCACAAGAAGGATTCACCTTCCCTGGAGGTGTTTAAGGGATGGGTGGATGAGGTGCTGAGGGACGTGGTTTAGTGATTGATGGGAATGGTTGGACATGATGATCCAGTGGGTCTTTTCCAACCTGGTGATTCTATGATTCTATGACCCCAGGGTGCTGGGGGACAGCTGCAGTGCCCCAGCAGGCACCTCAGGTGCTGCCAGGGTGTGCACAGGGCGACACTTGCTGCAGGGAGGGTTCCCTCGGCCCCAGCAGGGTTCCTAAGGTGCAGCTT
This sequence comes from Coccyzus lansbergi, assembly GCA_033558105.1. Lineage (NCBI taxonomy): Eukaryota > Metazoa > Chordata > Aves > Cuculiformes > Coccyzidae > Coccyzus > Coccyzus lansbergi. The sequence goes on along the minus strand of JAUMJK010001519.1, from coordinate 2,598,645 downwards.
CCCCTGAACCCCTAAATTTCTCCTTGAATCCTGTGTTCAGTTGTGGGCCCCTCACCACAAGAAGGATGTTGAGGCTCTGGAGCGAGTCCAGAGAAGAGCGACAAAGCTGGTGAAGGGACTGGAGAACAGAACCTATGAGGAGCAGCTGAGAGAGCTGGGGGTGTTTAGCCTGGAGAAGAGGAGGCTGAGAGGAGACCTCATTACTCTCTACAACTACCTGAAAGGAGGTTGTGGAGAGGAGAGAGCTGGGCTCTTCTCCCAAGGGACAGGGGACAGGACAAGAGGGAATGGCCTCAAGCTCCGCCAGGGAAGTTTTAGGCTAGAGATTAGGAGGAAGTTTTTCCACATACAGGGTCATTGGGCATTGGAATAGGCTGCCCAGGGAGGTGGTTGATTCCCCTTCCCTGGAGGTGTTTAAGGGACGGGTGGATGGGGTCTTGAGGGACTTGGTTTAGCGTTTGATAGGAATGGTTGGACTAGAAGATCCGATGGGTCCCTTCCAACCTGGTTGTTCTGTGATTCTGTGATTCACCTGCCTCCATGCAGGGTGGGAGCTGTGTCCTGCAGGCACCCGCTGTGGGCAGAAGCCCTGCCTTCGGCCCCGGTGGCACAGGGGCTGCGGGCTGTCCCCTTCCAGAGTCCACAACGATGGGAAAGGCTGCTGAGGTCGCTCCCGTGGGAGCCAACTCCTTGGGTCGGAGCTGGCTCTGCTCCCGGGGGCTGCCGGACACCCTGCGCCCTCTCCCTGCCGACCTAGGAGCTGCAGGACACCCTTTGCCCTCTCCCTGGGAGCCCAAAGAGCTGTGGGGTGCCCTGTGCCCTCTCCCTGGGGCCCCGGGAGCTGCAGGATACCCGCTTCCATCTCCCTGGAGTCATAGGAGCTGCGGATTACTCTGTGCCTTCTTTGTGGCATAACCCAGGAGCTTCAGGATGGCCTGTGCCCTCTCCCTGGAGTCCCAGGAGCTGTGGAATGCCCTGTGCCCTGTTCCTGGAGTCACAAAAGCTGTGGGATGCCCTGTGCCCTGTCCCTGGAGTCCCAGGAGCTGTAGGATGCCCTGTGCCCTGTCCCTGGAGTCCCAGGAGCTGTAGGATGCCCTGTGCCCTGTCCCTGGAGTCCCAGGAGCTTCAGGATGCCCTGTCCCTGGAGTCCCAGGAGCTGTAGGATGCCCTGTGCCCTGTCCCTGGAGTCCCAGGAACTGTAGGATGCCCTGTGCCCTGTCCCTGGAGTCCCAGGAGCTGCAGAATGCCCTGTGCCCTCTCCCTGGAGTCCCAGCAGCTGTGCTGCTCCCAAGAAAGGGCCATACCCAGCCACCCAGCCATGCTGGGGTTCCCTGGGTGCTAGGGAGCCTCTGAGGGGGGTGCTTGGCCAGGACTGTCGGCTCAGCCGCACGGCACAGTCCGTGACCGGCTTTGGGGCGGCAGCCAGGCTGGCGGCGGGTGCTATGAGGCTGTGGTGAGCAGCTCCGAGGGAGGGGATGTTTCTTGGATGGGCTGTGGCGTGGGTGGACATCAGGCGCTTGCACGAGACTCCTGGACCCCGGGAGTCCCTGCTCGGTGCTGTGCCCGGTGCTGCCAGCCCTGATTCCCGGCTGCCACCTGCGGTATTCCTGCTCACCATGGGGACAGGGATCTGCCACCGCGACACAGACACTTTGAGGTGCTGAATCCAGCTGGGCTGTGAGGGGGACAGGAACTGTGGGGACATGGGGCAATGTCAGCGCTGCTTTGGGGACACAGTTCATTTCAGCAGGGACACCCCAAGGGCTGGGGTGGCTTGAGGTCCCTGTAGGGTCCCTGTGTGGCTGATGCAGGGCCCCGATGCTGCATGTCCCCTTGCCTTGGGGAGGATCTGGGGGGGTCCCTGTGCCCTCAGCACCATGGGGCCAGTCTGTTCCCAACGGGGCGTCGCGGTGCCACAGCGGGGGGGACAGTGGGGTGTTGCCACAGCAACGCTGCAACAACAGGCGCAAGGCCCGGCGCCGCTCGATGACCATATTTACCTTCCCAGAAACCGCTTCGTGCTCCAGCAATTTGCCTCAATTAGGCTCGTTACCGCGTCAGGAGGCCGCAGTGACGGCAGTGGCCGTGGGGCCAGCGGCTCCGTGGGAGCAACCCAGTCCAACTTTGGCACCGGAGCTCTGGGTAGCGTCCATTCTGGTCCTTCAACCCATCCCCATCCCTGCACCCAGGGCTCCAGGCAAACTGTGGCCTGCCCTCAGTGCTGGCTCAGCCCCACTGCACCGCTGTGTCCCCATGGCACCGTCACCTACCCCACGACGTGGCTGTCATACGCTCGCCGTCCCCACCGTTGCGGCCCAGACCCATTTGCCCCATGTCATTGCTGCCTGCTGGACGCTGGGTCCCGGCTTGGCTGGGGCAGACGGCAACTTATCAAGTAAACAGAGGAAAATTACTGTGTGCTCGGCTCAGCGCTGCTGCCAGCAACCGAGTGCCGCACAGCCCTCTCCGCGCTGCGGCTGGCCCCAGTGATGCCCACACTCTCAGTTTGGGACTCCAGGATCCCTGGAGAAGCCGGTGTGGCTCCCACTGTCCCTCGTGCTGGCTGGCAGGGCCATGGAGGTGCAGGTGTTGGTGGGATTTTTGGGCATCACTGCCTGTTCACTCTGTGGGGCTGTTGGTGATTGCTGGGGCGCAGCTCCACGTTCTCATCCTGCGTGTCGTGTTCCCTGTGCTGGGCTGTGCGTAGAGTCTGGGGACATTATCCATACAGGGTCTAGCTGCAGCAGGCAATGGGCAGTGCCCTGCGCCCACTGCCCACGGGTGGCAGGGGGCACACAGACTGTCTGTCCGTCCTGCCACCCCCCATTGTGCAGGGTGCACCTGGCTGAGGAGCTGTGCCTGGCTAATCCCGGCACACCAGGCAATTGTGGTGCCCAAATCCACGGCATCCGGGTTTAACACTCACGTGCACGGCACAAGCCTCTTAGGGTGCCAGCCTGCCACCCTCCCTCCCGCCTCCATCACCCATCCCAGCACCGGGGCATCCGCAGCCCCACACTCCATGGCACTGGTCACGGCCCGAGCCGGCTCCCAGGAGAGCAGGGGGTGCGGGCGGGCAGAGCCAAATGATTTAATTAAGGGCTCCTGGCAGTGAGAGGCCAGAGCCGATTAGCGGCCAGGGGAGAGCGCGTGCTGGCCAGGAGCTGGAGCCCCATCCTGCAGTGCTGCAGCCGCTCACACCTGCCTCGCTAACCTGTGTGGGGCCAAGGGCAGGCTGTGGGGCAGGCAGTGGGGTAGGCAGTGGGGCATGCAGCAGGACTACGGAGCTGTGGGGCAGGCAGTGGGGCACGCAGCAGGGCTATCAAATGCCGGGTCTTGCACTTGGGGTACAACAACCCTATGCAGAGCTACAGACTGGGAGAAGTCTGGCTGGAAAACTGCCAGGAGGAGAGGGACCTGGGGGTGTTGGTCGACAGCCGACTGACTATGAGCCAGCAGTGTGCCCAGGTGGCCAAGAAGGCCAATGGCATCCTGGCTTGGATCAGAAATGGTGTGACCAGCAGGGCCAGGGAGGTGATTCTCCCTCTGTACTCAGCACTGGTGAGGCCGCTCCTTGAATCCTGTGTCCAGTTGTGGGCCCCTCAGCACAAGAAGGATGTTGAGGCTCTGGAGAGAGTCCAGAGAAGAGCAACGAGGCTGGTGAAGGGGCTGGAGAACAGACCCTATGAGGAGCGGCTGAGAGAGCTGGGGGTGTTTAACCTGGAGAAGAGGAGGCTGAGAGGAGACCTCATTACTCTCTCCAACTACCTGAAGGGAGGTTGTGGAGAGGAGGGAGCTGGGCTCTTCTCCCAAGGGACAGCGGACAGGGCAAGAGGGAATGGCCTCAAGCTCCACCAGGGGAGATTTAGGCTGGAGATTAGGAGGAAGTTTTTCACAGAAAGGGTCATTGGGCATTGGAATAGGCTGCCCAGGGAGGGGGTTGATTCACCTTCCCTGGAGGTGTTTAAGGGATGGGAGGATGAGGTCTTGAGGGACTTGGTTTAGTGTTAGATAGGAATGGTTGGACGAGAAGATCCGATGGGTCCCTTCCAACCTGGTTGTTCTGTGATTCTATGATTCTATGATCTCCTGGTGCAGCCCATCCATGGCAGGTGTCCCAGCTCCCCACCCGTGCCCATGGCCATCACCCTGGGTGTTTGTGGGGATGGTCCCCGATCCCCACACCTGGGGCTCCCCTTGTGGACAGAGAGGTGATGCGGAGCTGGCCCTGCAGCCCGCATGGGCCCACACCTATTTACAATGACAACAGATAAATTACAGCACTGCGCAAAGGGTCTCGAAAGCGCACAAGGGCAGCACCACAGGATGAACCCCCCCCCACACCCACCCCAAACACAGAACCCTTGCAGAGGTCCAGGTCCCACTTGCCGTGTGCCTCACCCGCAGCTGGCACCGCGCGGTGTCCTCGCCTCAGCATCAGGATCCGACACAGCCCGCACGGGGCTGGCGAGGGACGCGGCGGTCGCCCCAGCCGGCTCAGTCTGTGGCTCTGGGGCTCTGTTTGTGGGCTCAGAAGTGGCTCTCGGCTGTGGTTTCGGGGAACTCATAGCAGTGGTGCCGATCCCCCATGGCCAGGTGCTCGGCGGTGCTGCGGTTGGTCATCTCGAGGTAGTGGGTGCCGGGGCGCCCGGCAACCGTGCTGCGTCCCAGCCCGTTGGCGGAGCCACTCACCAACTGGTGCTTCTCGCAGGCATTGCCGGCGCCGTTGCGGGCACCGGGTGCTTGGCTGTAGGTGTGCTTGTACTCCTCTGCCAGGTCCTTCCCCAGCTTCCAGCGCTGCCACCTCTTCAGTAGCTCTGCTTGGACCTGGGGGCAGATGCTGTCAGAGGGGCTGGAGCCTCCCTAGCTGTCCCCTCCCACGCTGTCCTGCTCACCTCCTTGTTGACAAAGCAGTAGAGAATGGCCACCAGCATCCCCTGGGCAAGCAAAAAGAGAAGTGAGACCCCAATCCCAACCTGGCCTGGTCCCTCCCAAGTTAGAATCATAGAATCATAGAACAACCAGGTTGGAAGGGACCCATCGGATCTTCTAGTCCAATCATTCCTATCAAACACTAAACCAAGTCCCTCAAGACCTCATCCACCCGCCCCTTAAACACCTAACAAACACCAAAGTTGGAGGTTCCCTGAGAAGGGTAAGTCCCATACGGGGCTGGACTCACCTGGAAGGAGCTCATGAAGAGTTCGAAGAAGAGCTTGATGTAGCGCAGGGTGCCCTGAGCATGCTCATCTGTGATGAAGGCGAAGACCACCTCGTGGATGCCCAGCAGAGGGATCAGCGTCAGCGTGGACTTGGCCAGCCTGCATGGAGAGGAGCTCGTCAGCCCTGGGCACACAGCAACGAGTGGGTGTGTGGGGCCAGGGTTGTGCCCACCACTCACCTGAACTTGTAGTCTGTGTAGCGCATCTGGTGCGCACGAAGCTTGGAGACAAGGATCTGGATGATGCGGATGAAGATGAAGAAGTTGATCTGCAATGGAGCAGAGTGAAGCATGAACCACAGAATCATAGAACCACCAGATTGGAAAAGACCGACTGGATCATCGTGTCCAACCATCCCCATCAATCACTAAACCATGTCCCTCAGCACTTCATCCACCCATTCCTTCAACATCTTCAGGGAAGGTGACTCAACACCCTCCCTGGGCAGCCTCTGCCAGTGCCTTTCTGTGAAAATTTTTTTCCTAATGTCCAACCTAAACATCCCCTGGTGGAGCTTGAGGCCATTCCCTCTTGACCTGTCCTCGTCACTTGGGAGAAGAGCCCAGCTCCCTCCTCTCCACAACCTCCTTTCAGGTAGTTGTAGAGAGCAATGAGGTCTCCCCTCAGCCTCCTCCAGGTTAAACCACCCCAGGGCAGGACAGGTCTGTCCCCACAGCAGCCTCTTCCCAGCGGGTCAGAGCCCTCACAGACACCGAGCAAGGTGCTGTGGTGAGCAGAGCTGGAGCCCTGCACTCACCAGGATGGCCAGGAACACAGGGAAGCGAAGGATCCACCAGAAGCCCATGTTGTTGTTGGTGCTCCAGCACCTGTAGAGGAGGAAACAGGGACTGCCAGGCAGCCCCTCAACCAGGCAGCCCCTCCATTGGCAACCCCAGCCAAGCCAGTGCCACAGCCCAGCACCCTGCTCCTTGCATGGGACAGTGGCACTGAGTCCCTCTGGGGCCATCACACGGTCCCCCCACCCCTCATCGTGCCCCACAGGGGCTCGTACTCACTGGATATTTTCATAGAGGAATTTCACTACAGCCCAGGGGATGAGGAACAGCACAGGAGCCCCTGGAGGGGAGTTGGAAGGGGCCAAGTAAGGCACGGCTGGGAGTGGGACAGGGGACACGGTTCCACCCTCCCTGCACTCACCCCATCCAATGCACAGGTAGAGGGTGAAGTAGCTCCTTTCCGAGAAGACGGCCACCACCAGGAGGTTGTGCAGGTAGATGCCCTCCACCAGCAGCCAGCAGTAGTTGGCCACGATGCCATACTGCATGAAGACCGTGGCCGCCCGGCAGCCCGCGGCCGCCTGAGGGCAGGGAGTCAGGACTGCTGTGTCCCAGGCCCCACCGACCCCGCCGGCCCCACCGCTCACCTCGTCGCTCAGCCAGATGTGGACGTTGTAGTCGTCAACCTTGTCGCTGTAGTGGGTCTTGAGCAGGGCGTCGATGACCAGCACGGAGACGCCCTTCAGGATGAAGGAGGCGAAGAGGTTCATGTGGATGTAGTTCCTCATGCAGTGCAGCTTGCTGCGGAGGCAGGGGCTGCTGTCAGTGCCCGCACACGGTTCCCCAACACACACTCCCCTCTGCCCCCTATGTCCTTCTCCCGGCCTCCCGCATAGCCCCCAATCTCCTGCCCCAGCACCGTCCCCTTGCCCCCCTGTCTCCTGCCCCCCGTCTTCTGCCCCTGACCCCCCAGCACAGCCTCCACCTGCTCCCCATCTCCTGCCCCATCACGGTCCCCTCCTGTTCCCCATCTCCTGCCCTTGTACTACCAACACAGTCACCTCCTGCCCTCTATCTCCTGCCCCTGGTCCCCCGGCACAGCCTCCTCCTGTCCCCCATCTTCTCTCCCCATCTCCTGCCCCATCACAGCCCCCTCCTGCCCTCCATCTCCTGCACTCAAGCCAGGTGGCCGTGCAGGTGCCCCCACCTGAAGCCCAGCAGCAGGCCCAGGGCGAGGAGCAGCGCGCAGAGCGACACGGAGTAGCCCACAGTGTACATCACCTTGAAGGTGCCATAGGTCCTGGCAAATTTTTCCTGGTGAGGGAGGGAGCAGGTGAGGGCAGGGCAGGCGTTGGGAGCCGCGCTGTGGTTTCCCCCCCCAACTGTGCCCACCTGGGCCTCCAGGTCCTCGGCGTCGAGTTCGCACTGCTTGGCATCGCGCAGGGACTGTCCCTGGGGGCCTGTCACCCACTGCCCGTCCGGCCCGCAGGTCTTGAAGACGTGTCTGTGCTTCACTGCGAGGGAAAGGAGGCGATGGGGCGCGCTGGGTGCCGGAGCCACCGCTGGCACCATGCACCGACCCCAGTGTGCCCACCTGGAGCAGCGCATGGGCACGTGCCGTTACCTTTCTGGTACCAGGGCAGGAACCAGGGGCAGGGGACGCTGGCGGTGCTGTTGGGCAGAGTGTCTGGCCAGCAGGAGAACTTATCGAAGGTGCGGTTACAGACCAGCTCTGTGGAGACACACAATGGGGCGATGCCCTCACCCTCATGCCAGCCCCATGGAGCTACTGTCCCCCTGTCCCCGCCCGGCAGGGCCCCTGTGCCAGTTCTCACCTGTGGGCGGGGGCAGGCGGCTCATGTTGCGCTGGCACTCCTCGCTGTACGCCTTCCAGCTCTCGAAGACGAAATCCGTGATCTGGGCAGAGGGACCCTGGGAGCACCGGGGAGTGTCACCCATGAGGTTGGGCAGAGCAGTGATTGTGGCTCAGGGGTGGCCATGGACAAGTGCGGGCTAACATGCTGTGCCATGCCATGCCGTGCCATGGCATCCCATCCCATCCAATACCATCCCATGCAGTGCCATCCCATCCAATGCCATCCCGTGTCATGCCATCCCACGCACTGCCATGCCATGCAGATGACAGGAGAGGGCAGTGGCCACTGCTCGGCCAGCCAGAGTGAGGGGCTGCTGCAGGGAGAGGGTGGATCTGCAGCAGCTCTGGGACAAGCAGCAGGCTGGGTACGGGGCACAGCAGCATCGCGTAGAGATGGCCTGTCCTTACCTGGCAGCAGAGCAGCAGCAGCAGGAGGCTGAGGAGACCTGGCTGGGACATCCCTGTGCCGGGCCGTGAGCCGCATGGGGAGCAGTGCAGGGCTCCTGGCTTCCTACCGGCCCTCGCTGGCTCCTCTGCCCTGGCGGTGAGGGCTCTGGTGCGCGGGCGACCCTGCACGAGACGCCAGGTCACAGGGATGCTGTTGGTGGGATCCGTGCTGGAGCAGAGCCGGGGGACACCTGGCCGGGGGAAGGCAGGCGCAGGAGTGGCGCACGCCCCGGTACAGAGCCAGCCCTGGTCACAGTGCCATGGTCCTGTCCATGTCCTTGCCCGACCCTGTCTGGCTTTAACGTTCAGCCAGTTGTTTGTTCATTTTCCCGTTAGGCTGAGAGCTACTGAGTACCTGCCGTTCTCTCCCCATGATGGCATCGGAACCGTGGCCAGCCCAACACTCTGCCCTCCAAGCCAAAACCAGACCCCCCCGCCTCAGGCACAGAATCACAGAATCACTAGGTTAGAAAGGACCCACTGGATCATCGAGCCCAACTACTCCTATCAAACACTAAACCATGTCCCTCAGCACCTCATCCACCCATCCTTTAAACACCTCCAGGGAAGGGGAATCAACCACAGACCCAGCTTGGGTTCACCCCACACCAGCGCTGGTGTACGACAATGTACAGGACTCCTCTTCGTGCCTGAACATCTCCTCGGGGCTGGTACCCAGGCTGTGTCTCCTCCCCACCGGCTCCACACCATGGCTTGTGGTGGATCTGCGTCCAGCGGCAGAGGTGGCCATGGCCCAGGGATGGCCCCACAGGGTGGCCCTTGGGGCTTCCCATCCCCATGGCTATCCCCGCGGGGCTCCCCAGCTGCAGCACCCACCTGGGGACTGGGCAGGGAGCGTCGGGGATGGCGGTTAACCATTAACCTGCAGGGATCCCCAGCTCGTGGAGCTGCTGTGGCCCCAGGTCTGGCTCAGCGTGGCTGCAGCAGTTGAGCTCCATCGACCCCGGCCCTGGGCGAGCGCGGTGCCTGGTCTGACACGGCTTCTGGCAGCTTCCAGGCAAAGCCCAGTTCACGAGGCTCCGTAATTCTCTCCATCCCCCTAAGCCGGTTAAAAGGCTCCTGAGCAGGATTTCAGCTCTTCCAACAAGGGCCCATTCTGAGGGCAGCCCCACGGCCGTGTGGGGTGAGGCTAGATGAGCGGGTGAGGTGTGGGGCCAGAGCAGAGCGCAGGTGCCACTGTGGACACCGCGGCATCATCTCCCCCTGCATCCCCCCTGCCACCGCTCCCAGGACTCGCCATTCTGCTCGTGCCTATTTTTATCCCTGGGAAAGTCATGTTTCCTCCATGCAGACCCACTCGCCATGTCACAAGTGGCTGCCTGAGAACCTCATTAATCAGCACATGGGGCTCCAGATGTGGCTCGGGGAGCTGGACCTGCCGGCGCGCGCCTTATTTAGGCAGTCCCGGGACAGAAGGAGCTGTCTCGTGGGACAGAGCACACTGGGTGGGCTCTGGGAACAGGGACAGTCGGTGGGCATGAGCTGATCCCCTGCCCACGCCCAACATCCCTGTCCTCATCTCTCTGCCTACCCCTCAGCCCCACGACAGCATCTCTGACCTCTTCCCCCCACCAGCCCCATACTGACACCCCTGTATTGACCTCCTACCAGCCTCATGCCAGCATCCCTACAGTTGTCCCCGTGCCAGCTCCCTGTTACCATCCCTGTCCCTCCCAGCAGCTTTCCACCAGCATCCCTGTGCCCCCCATCAGTGCCTTGTGAGCAGACCAGTCCCTGTATCTCTACCAGTGCCACACTAGTGGCCTTGTCCCTCCTGTCAGCTCTCCTCCAGCATCCCTGTGCCCCCCCCCAACCCCAAACCAGCATCACTGTCCAGCTATTCCCACCAGCCCCATGACAGCAGCCTTGTCCATCTCGTCAGCTCCCCACCAGCATTCCTGCCTCTCAGTCAACCCCACACCAGCATCCCTGTCCATCTATTCCCACCAGCCCCACACCAGCATCCTTGTCCATCTATTCCCACCAGCCCCACACCAGCAGCCCTGTCCATCTATTCCCACCAGCCCTATACCAGCAGCCCTGTCCATCTATTCCCACCAGCCCCATACCAGCATCCTTGTCCATCTATTCCCACCAGCACCACACCAGTAGCCCTGTCCCCATGTCCCCCTTAGCCCCTCAAAATCCCTGTTCCCCCTCCCACCCAGGCCCCGTGCCAGCATCCCCACCTGCCCATCCCACCACTGCCCGTGTTCCAGCCCTGTGGGAACCTCCTGGTACCCAGTTCCTGCCTCGAGCATCCCTGCCTTGAGAGGAAACCCTCCTCCCGGGTCAGCAGCGGACGCGCTGCCAGTCCCTCTCCCCGGCATGGGGAGGCAGCTTTGGGGCAGAGGTGTCTCTATTTTTAGCCGCCTGCATTGGGATTTAGCAGCGGGGAGGCCTCTGCCCTGCACTCCCCCCGGTTGGCAGCCGTTTCCCGGCCCTGGGGCTCGGCCGCGGCCAAGCTGGGCAGACTGCACTGGGTGAGGGGTCCTGGCGCGTGGGACCAGTCACGCTCCTCGCCTCCGGCACGGGGCTCCCCAATTCCCCGTGGGGCCCTGCCCAGGCCCTTTGCCCCAGCTGCCCATGCTGCTGGCCCAGCCCCTGCATCTCGTGGGAGAGGGACCCCTGGAGCTTGACCACCCTGAGGGGAGCTCTCACAGATGGAGACGAGTGGATGCGCAGGAGTAGCCGTGGACCCGTTGTCTGTGGTTTGACACCAGCAGCGGCAGGGAAGGAGCAGTGACTGGGATTGTAGAATCATAGAATCATAGAATCACTAGGTTGGAAAAGACCCACTGGATCCAGTCCAACCATTCCTATCAAACACTAAACCATGTCCCTCAGCACCTCATCCACCCATTTTTTAAACACCTCCAGGGACAGTGACTCAACCTCCTCCCTGGGCAGCCTGTTCCAGTGCCCAGTGACCCCTTCCGTGAAATATTTTTTCCTGATATCAAGCCTGAGCCTCCCCTGGTGGAGCTTGAGGCCATTCCCTCTCATCCTGTCCCCTGACCCTTGGGAGAAGAGCCCAGCTCCCTCGTCTCCACAACCTCCTTTCAGGTAGTTGTAGGTGATGTTGGGGGATGGTGATGTCCGGGCCAGCTGGGACCACTGGCAGTGCCAGCATGAGTGCCCACAGTGCTCAGAGCAGCAGCCACTACCAGCTGTATGTGTCACTGCCACCGGGTTCTCCTGTGCTGTGTCTGCTGCTGCCAGAAGAGCATCACAAAACGGACTCGGCTCCACATCACCACCTTCCCTCACCCTGCTGTGCCTGACTGGCTCCTGGTGCCACATTCCCCTGCCCTGGCAGCAACCTGGGCTGTGGGGACCCTCCACCACCCTGAGCTGTGGGCAGCGGGTGCATCTGTGAGGGCTCACAGGGGACTTTTACCCTACGCTGGCGTTGGGCAACGCCGAGTGATCCCATGTCATGGCTCTGCGGCTGCTGACCCCGCAGAGGCCAGGCTCCAAACAACCGGCGCCACTGGCGAGGGAGACCTGGCGCTTACAGTGGGAAAGAAGGAAAGAGAAACCAGCCCTGTGGCGGCTGCACCCACGAGGGAAAGGGTCAAAACTAGCAGCCCCAGAGCTGGGAGGTGTCAGAGCTGTGTACTACTTCTCGGAGCACATGCATGTGGTGAGTGCCACCCCTTAGAATTATAGAATCACTATGGACCCACTAAGGAACCACAGGATCATCGATTCCAACCATTCCCATCAAATACAAAACCATGCCCCTCAGCACCTCATCCACCCACACCTTAAACACCTCCAGGGAAGGTGACCCAACCCCCTCCCTGGGCAGCTTCTGCCAGTGCCCAGTGACCCTTTCTGTGAAAAATTTTTTCCTGATGTCCATCCTAAATCTCCCCTGGTGGAGCTTGAGGCCATTCCCTCTTGTCCTGTCCCCTGTCACTTGGGAGAAGAGCCCAGCTCCCTCCTCTGTGGCCCCTAGGGCTGCCCCTCCAGCAGCTCAGGATCCAGCTCTTGGTGACACAACCTGGGGAGGGGACGTGGTGAGCCGAGTCCCCGGCTGCTGCCACTCCACGTGCGAGGGACCCAGCTCCACATCTGGGATTGCTGCGGCCGATCACTCCACGGATCAGCGCCTCAGCGAAGCCTCCGCAGGGACACTCCTGGGCATCTGCAACGTGACCCGGGAGCACCCTGGTGCTGCCACAGCCCTGTCCCAGTGCCAGGAGGCTGGCACAGCCCATGGCAGCCCAGTGCCCATCACCGTACCGTTTGCTCCGGAGGCAGCGGAGGGGCTGCACCACTTCCAGGCGCAGGGATTAGCCCCCAGCACACTAATGCAGCGTTTTCCACGGCTGGCTTGGCTTGGAGCTCCGAGCTACAAGCCAGCGCGGCAGGGGCTTCGGCACTTGGCAGGGGAGGGGACGGTGCCGGGCCAGGGCTGATGCAATGCCAGCGCCAGGCTGGCCCTGCAGAGGCTGCTCCACTTTCCACCCAGGACCCAGAAGAAGCGGTTGGGGTGACGGCTGCAGTGGAGAGGCCCAGGGGTTCTGACCTGCACCCCGTGCTGTCCCCGGTTGTGTCCCTGCCCGGAGCTTGGGGGTGCCTCATGCTCCCCACCTGTGACCCACAACCGCTGCAGCCTTCCCTACAGAGCGAGTACAGGGACCGTGGGCAGCGGAGGAGCAGCTGAACCGCCTGGAGCAGCCCTCGTGCTGCGAGACCGCAGCTCATTTGCACTGAGCAGCAGCACATGGAGAGGAAGCCAACCTCATCAGGCAAAGACGATGTCAGATTCTGTGTTGCTCTGGACCAAGAAAACCCAAACCAAGTCTGGCAGTGGTTTCGTCAACGGCAGCAGAGGATGCGAACGAGCCTCCCTCGCCCCTGCGCTGCCAAGACCAACGCTCTGCGTCACCTCTGCAGCTGCTGAGAGTCTGAACGGGATGGTCAAGGCACGTCCCACAGGTGCCCAGCACCAGAGAGGGAGCGTGGGCTGCAGGGACAGCCAGGGGCTGAGCACAGGGGGGTCCTGGCTCGTGGAAACGGCTTTTCCTTGCTCATCACCACATCCCATGAAAGCCAGTAAATATGAGAGGCTGGCACAAGCAACACAGCGTGACACGTGTGCTCAGCGTGTCACAGGGGAAGCACAGGACTGGGAAAAGCCAAGGAAAAGGTCAGTGCAGACAGGCGTGTGCACACACACACACACATCCGCACTGGGAGCCCAGCACCCGCCTCCCCACAGCAGCTCCCGATACCAGGGGGACACTGCAGCTACCACAGAGCTCAGGAAAACGTCCCAGTTCCTCAGCGAGGAGCCAGCCCAAACCTTGCTGAGCCTGGATGCAGATGTGCAAGCGACGCTGTGCCCAGCAGCCCGTCCTGGCAGGCTCCGAGGTGCCCGCAGCCCCCACCGCCGGCACCTGCTGCATGTAACCAACGTCCCTCCAGGCTTGGGATGGACAGACGAGGCCAGAGGGGACACAGGATCCTCCAGGCTTGGGATGGACGGACGAGGCCATAGGGGACACAGGACACAGCAGGACGAAGCGAAGTGCCTGTCCCATTCCCTTTTGTGTTGCAGGGAGGTGCAGGGAGCAGCGCTGAGCCTGGCGGCTGCTCTCAGCCCTGCGCTGCGGTCACATTTTTTCATTAACTATTTTTAATCCACATTTTGCCTCTTTTTTTATTTTCCGTTCAGCTTTTTTTTTTTTTTTTTTTTTTGTTCTTTTCTTTTCCCCTCTCCAGGCAACACAACATTAAAATAAAAAAATATATCCACACCGCAGTGTGCAGAACGGAGCAGGGATTGGTGGGAAGGCCGGGAGGTGGCAGCTGGGGCGGCACTAACGTGCCGAGGAGGGGGTCCTGCGGGCCCTAAATTTTCCTGTTGATGCACAGATGAAGCCGTGGAAAGCGCAAGGGCAACCGCTGACTCCCATATGGGTCAGGACACCCCCAAAACGAGCAGCTGAGCATCTCCCACCGCGGCTCAGGGGGTGACAGCAGCGGCGTGTCCAGAATTGGAATAATAGAATCATAGAATCATAGAATCACAGAACAACCAGCTTGGAAGAGACCCATTGGATCATCGAGTCCAACCATTCCTATCTAACACTAAACCATGTCCCTCAGGACCTCATCTACCTGTGCCTTAAACACCTCCAGGGAAGGGGAATCAACCCCCTCCCTGGGCAGCCTATTCCACTGCCCAATGACCCTCTGTGTGAAAAACTTCCTCCCGATCTCCAGCCTAAATCTCCCCTGGAGGAGCTTGAGGCCATTCCCTCTCGTCCTGTCCCCTGTCACTTGGGAGAAGAGCCCAGCTCCCTCCTCTCTACAACCTCCCTTCAGGTAGTTGTAGAGAGCAATGAGGTCTCTTCTCAGCCTCCTCTTCTCCAGGATAAACACCCCCAGCTCTCTCAGCCGCTCCTCATAGGGCCTGTTCTCCAGACCCTTCACCAACTTCGTTGCTCTTCTCTGGACTCTCTCCAGAGCCTCAACATCCTTCTTGTGCTGAGGGGCCCAGAACTGGACACAGGATTCAAGGAGTGGCCTCACAATAGGTTGGAAAAGCCCCCCAAGGATCATTGAATCCAACTCTTCTTATCAAGCACTAAGCCAAGCCCCTCAGCACCTCGTTTTTCCCACCCGGGGGGGAAGAGGCCAGGCTGGAAAAAAACCACGTCTGCAGGCGAGAGCTGGGGGTCCCGGAGATGCGCTGGGGAGCGGGAGGGTGCAAGGTCACACAGGCGACATGTCCCGGTCAAACAAAAAGCCGTTTACCAACACCGTGTTGACACAGCAGGGCTCGGGACACAGTCACAAAGGGCACTCGCAGCGGCCCCCGCGGGGACCGGGGAGAGGGAGAAGCCACCCCCTCGACGGCAAAGACACCGGAGACCGGGGGTGGGGGGTGGGGGGGGGGGGGACGGGACACACACACACGGGGATCAGCCTTCCCCGAGGGGCTCAGCCCACTCTAAGCCCCAGAACCGGCAGCGGTTGGGTTGGAAACGGGTAACCCGCACCCCGCAGCGGCCCCGACGAGGCGGGGATGGGCGCCCACCCCCTCCCCCAACCTTTCCTCCCCCCTTCCCGGTGTTGGTACCTGTCGGGGGGGTCCTGGCGGCTTCTCCCCGCAGCATCTCGCGGTTAACCGGCACCGGCACCGGCGGCACCGGCCGCTCCGCTGAAAACTTTAGCGGCAGCGACAGCTCCTCCGAGGGGGAGGGACCGAGCGGGGGGGGGGGGGGGAGGGACCGAGAGCCGCAGCCCCGCTCCTCCCGCAGCAACGGGGACCCCCCCCGCCCCACCGCTCCCCTCCCACCGGCACCAGTGGGATGGTACCAGCCACCGCTTGGACCGTACTAGCCACCAGTTGGACCGTACTAGCCACCAGTGGGACCCACAGGTCACCAATGGGATTGTACTGGCCACCAGTGGGATGGTACCAGCCACTAGTTGGACTGTACTAGCCACCAGTGGGACTCACAGGCCACCAGTGGGATGGTACCAGCCACCGCTTGGACCGTACTAGCCACCAGTGGGACCCACAGGCCACCAATGGGACTGTACTGGCCACCAATGGGACCCACTGGCCACCAGCAGGACCATACTCGCCACCAGTGGGATGGCACCAGCCACCAGTGGGATCCACCAGCCACCAGTGGGATGGTACCAGCCACCAGTGGGACCCACCAGACACTAGTGGGACTATACTGGCCACCAGTGGGATGGTACCAGCTACCAGTGGGACCCACCAGACAGCAGTGGGACTGTACTGGCTACCAGTGGGACCCACTGGCCACTAGCAGGACCATACTTGCCACCAGTGGGACTGTACTGGACACCAGTGGGATGGTACCAGCCACCAGTTGGACCATACTAGCCACCAGTGAGACCCACAGGCCACCAGTGGGATTGTACTGGTCACCAGTGGGATGGCACCAGCCACCAGTGGGACCCACCAGACACCAGTGGGATGATACCAGCTACCAGTGGGATGGTACCAGCCACCACATGGACTGTACTGGCCACCAGTGGGACCCACAGGTCACCAATGGGATTGTACTGGCCACCAGTGGGATGGTACCAACCACCAGTGGGACCCACCGGACACCAATTGGACCGTTCTGGCCACCTGTGGGACTCACAGGTCACCAGCGGGATTGTACTGGCCACCAGTGGGACTCACTAGCCACTAGCAGGACTGTACTGGCCACCAGTGGGACTCACTAGCCACTAGCAGGATTGTACTGGCCACCAGTGGGACTCACTAGCCACTAGCAGGACTGTACTGGCTACCAGTGAGACCCACTAGCCACCAGTAGGACTCACTGGCCCCCCAAGAGGACCCACAAGCCACCAGCAGGATATCAGCAGTGGGACTCCAGCAGCCATCAGAGGGACAGACGGCACTGACTGGGACACCACCAACCCCCTGGAAAATAGAATTTGGGGATATTTAGAGTATATTTGGAGTTAAAAAAAAAAAAAAAAGGAAACCAACCAAACCCTCAGCCAATCAAACTAGGAGATTGTAGAGAGGAGGGAGCTGGGCTCTTCTCCCAAGCGACAGGGGACAGGACAAGAGGGAATGGCCTCAAGCTCTGCCAGGAGAGATTTAGGCTGGAGATTAGGAGGAAGTTTTTCACACAGAGGGTCATTGGGCATTGGAATAGGCTGCCCAGGGAGGTGGTTGATTCCCCTTCCCTGGAGGTGTTTAAGGGATGGGTGGATGAGGTCCTGAGGGACATGGTTTAGTGTTTGATGGGAATGGTTGGACTCGATGATCCGATGGGTCTCTTCCAACCTGGTTGTTCTATGATTCTATGAAACAGGAGGTTCACCAGAGGAAAGCCCAAACGACGCTCACTATTTCTAAAGTGTGGGTCAGCTGAAATATTTTTAAATAATCATATTATGTCTTTTTCTATTACTAAAGTATTCGCTTGTTTCTGTATCTGTTCACTGAAAATTCTATTCTCCTCTCTATTCAGCCAGTCACCCTCAGACACACCTCTCCTGCTCTGCTGCAAAGTATTTCAGAAGTGGTTGAATAGGAGGGAATAAATAAAAAAAGGTGAGGGAGTAAGGCTGGGGGCTCCACCAGTAGGACCCACCAACCACCAGTGGGGCAGCACTGGCCACCGGCAGGACCGTACTGGTCACCAGTGGGACCGTACTGGCCACCAGCATGACTGTACTGGTTACCAGCAGGACCCACCAGCCACCAATGGGACCCGCTGGGGGTCACTGTTGAGCACTGGGAGGGTACTGGGATGTAATAGGAGGCACTGGGAGGATGCTGGGATGCACTGGGAGTAACTGGGAGGATACTGGGATGCACCGGGTGTCACTGGGATGCACTGAGAGGGTGCTGGTAATGGACTGGGGAGTCACTTGGCAGCACTGGTATTGCACAGGGTCACACTGGGAGGGCACTGGGAAGGGACTGGGAGTCACTAGGAAGCACTGCTAGCCACTGGAGGGGCACTGGGATTCATTAGGACAGACTGGGATTCACTGGGGGGCACTGGGATGGCACTGTGTCGCACTGGGAGTCACCAGGGAGCACTGGGAATCACTGGGATGGCAATAGGAAACACTGGGAGTCACCAGGATGAACTGGGAGTCACTGGGACGTGCTGGAATGGCCCTGATATGCACTGGGTGGGCACTTGGACACACTGGGATGCAGTCAGAGGAACTGTGGGTCACTGGGATGGCATTGTGTCACGCTAGGAGTCACTGGGGAGCACTGGGAATCACTGGGATGCAGCGGGAGGGCAACAGGAAATACTGAGAGTCACCAGGATGAACTGGGAGTCACCAGGAAGTACTGAAATCACTGGGAAGTGCTGGGATGGCTCTGGGGTGTACTGGTAGGGCACTTGGATGCACTGGGAAGGCACTGCAAAACACTGGGATAGACTGGGATTCACTGGGACGGCACTGTGTCGCACTGGGATGTAGTGGAAGGGTAATAGGAAACACTGGGAGTCACTGGGACATGCTGGAATGGCCCTGGGATGCACTGGTGGGGCACGGGGTGGGGCACTGGGGAGCACTAGGAGGGCACACTCGAGCTGCCTGGCGATTCCCTGGCTGGCTCCATCGCTGCCCTGGCACTCGCCAGCCCAAGGACAGTGGCCAAGTGCCCCCGGGAACAAGCCCCCACAGCCCTGGCCAGAGCCAGGCAGCCCCCAGCCCCTTGGGAGGGCTCCGCTCGCCCCGCGCTCACCTGCCTGCGGCTCCAATCTGGTGCCAGGCCCAGCAACAAAGTGGCGGTGGCAGCCAGCATCATTAGGCTTCGTTAAGGTGACGAGCTTTCACTTCGCCGCCTTCCCAGGCTGGCTCCGTTCCGCCTGCCGGAGCCCAATTAGTGTCACAGCCAGGAAAGCGGCTCCCGCGCCAAGGGGCAGCCGGGCACCCCGGGCTGAGACCGGGAACCCTCGGGGAGCTCTTGGCTGGGGGAGGACACCCCAACTCAACCCAGAGAGACAACGTGTGCTCTCCCCAGTCCACTCTTGGGGAGATCAGCACCCAGTTTGAGCCTTTTACTCAGCACTGGTGAGGCCGCTCCTCGAATCCTGTGTTCAGTTCTGGGCCTCTCACCACAAGAAGGATGTTGAGGCTCTGGAGTGAGTCCAGAGAAGAGCAACAAAGCTAGTGAAGGGTCTGGAGAACAGGCCTTATGAGGAACGGCTGAGAGAGCTGGGGGTGTTTATCCTGGAGAAGAGGAGGCTGAGAGGAGACCGCATTGCTCTCTACAACTACCTGAGGGGAGGTTGTAGAGAGGAGGGATGGCCTCTTCTCAAGTGACAGCAGACAGGACAAGAGGGAATGGCCTCAAGCTCTGCCAGGGGAGGTTTACACTGGACATTAGGAAAAAAATTTTCACAGAAAGGGTCACTGGAACCAGCTGCCCAGGGAGGGGGTTGAGCCACCTTCCCTGGAGGTGTTAAGGGATGGGTGGATGAGGTTCAGAGGGACATGGTTTAGTGATTGTTGGGAATGGTTGGACATGATGATCAAGTGGGCCTTTTCCAACCTGGTGATTCTATGATTCTTTGGGAGCAAGAGGGGGCATCACATCCCCTCTGCGTCCCCCGAGCAGGACACCAGTCCCTGCGCTTGTTCCACTATTTATTATATATTAATATCACAGATATTCCAGTTCTTTGATCCCTCAGGGTGCACAGGGTAGAGGGGCTGGTGCCCGCAGCCCCAGTGAGTGGGGCCAGCGTGGGGTGAGCAGCCTTGTACCATCGAGGCTGGGGGCTGCTCCTGGGAAAATGAGGTGATGGAGCGATGCTGGACGGGCGCTCCCTGCTGAGGTCGGAATCGGGGGATGCCGAGAAGGCAGCGGGTCCTCAGGCACAGCCTGCCTGGCGCTGGGGGACAAGGGAGAAGCTGCCAGCCTGTCTCCTCTTTGATCATCACTATGGGTGAGGCACAATCCCTGAAGAGCCCAGCAACCGTTTGGGCGCTGGGCAGTTTTGGCTGAGCAGGAGGAGAGGGTTTGGGAGGCAGGGATGCCAGGCTGCCCAGCGGAGGAGGCACGAAGAGAAGCCAGAACCTTGTTGCACTAAACCAGCCGCTTGTGGGAAGAGGCTGGCAGCCAGCCCCGCTGTCCCCAGCAGCGTGGGCACCATTGGAGCTTGGAAACAGCATCCCCCGGCTCTGCGAGCAGCCCTGGAGTTGGAAGGACAGACCCCTGTCCTGCCCAGGGCGACACAGTCCTGCACCCGTCAGCACACAAAGGACAGGGCGGAGGGAGGAGAAGAAAAAGATCCCCAAACCAACAGTGCGGAGGGGACAAGAGGCTCAAGAAAATCCCAGAGGTAACAGAGGTGCCCAGAGCAGTGAGAGGAGAGGGGAGTGGCACTGGCTGGCCACAGGCACGGGCAAGGCACAGGAGCAGGGATGGGGGTAGCAGAGCGATGCTGGCCCCAGACAGCAGAGAGGGGTTTGGGATCTCGGTGGTGACCCCCACGCTCACCCCCCAGGGTGAGGCAGGGTCCCGTCCCTCCTCCTCAGGTGATGACTTTGATCCCAAAATATTTGCGCAGTTGTTCCAAGAAGACAAAGGTGAGGACGGTGTGAGGAATGAGCCGGATGGCAGCGGGAACAAAGCCCTGGAAGGGGACAGAGAGAACAGGGAGTCAGCGTGAACCCTGCCCTGGGCTTCCCCACCAACACCAACACAGGGAAGCAGGTTGCTGTGGATGCAGCGAGGGCTCCGAGGCAGCTGGAGAAGCTGCCACGGCAGCACAGAGGCACCACAGCTACGGCTGTGCATGCAGATCTCAGCACCGTGCATCAGCCCCTCTGTCCCAAATACATCGGTGCTGGGATCACCACTGTGCAGGCAGAATCTCCGAAGAAGCCGGGGTCAGATCCCACAGCCCTGGCTCAGAGAGGGGCTGGACACTGCCTGGGGGAGACAATCACACAGGCTGAAACAGGGAAAAGGCCTGACTGGCAGCACCTGGAATAAACCTTGGGTGCAACCCCCTTTTTCACGGGCCCTCCCAGGAGTGAGAACCCAAAGTTCACAATAGTCTAGGGCCAAGCCGAGGACTGGCAGGTGAAGCCCTGGCACAGAGAGCCTGGCAGGCTCCTGCCCCAGAAACATGCTGGATCTTAACCTCTGCTCTCGCCTGGTCTCCCCCCACCAGCCCATCCCACACATCCCCAGTCAGGAATGGAACCTTGTAGAAGGCGAGGGGACCGAGCTTGGCAGTTTCCATGGCACAGTGGGTGACACCCTGCAGAGAGAGGGAGAGAGATGAGGATGTGCCAGGAGGGACAGCGTGCAAAGGGGACAGGACAAGGGGGAACGGCCTCAAGCTCCACCAGCGGAAGTTCAGGCTGGATATCGGGAAAAAATGTTTCATTGGGCACTAGAACAGGCTGTCCAGGGAGGGGGTTGAGTCACCTTCCCTGGAGGTGTTTAAGAGATGGGTGGACAAGGTGCTGAGGGACATGGTTTAGTGGTTGATAGGAATGGTTGGACTCGACCCAGTGGGTCCTTTCCAACCTATGATTCTATGAGGGGCAACAGTGAGGTGGCAGGAGGGGTACGCACCCGGTACTCCCCCTGGGAGTTCATGAGGCGAGTCTTGAGCACGTCGAGGGGCTGGCACAGGAATGTGGCACATCCACCCTGCGGAGAGTCAGCAGCGGTCAGCAGCTCCGGCTCACGGAGGTGACACAGGTGCCAGCGACTGGCACAGTCACTGCAGAGACCCAGAGCCCTGCCCCACGCCGGGAGCCCCCCAGGAGCCTCTGTGTCCGGCTTTGCTTCCTCAGAATCCCAAGAGGCAGAGCTGGCAGTCTCAGCCTGTGGTCCTGAGCCCGGTTGGGCACAAACCCCATCCCGGCCCTGCCTCCCTGCACCCAGCCCTGCTCACAGCGATGAAGCTGGCCAGAAAGTGAGTGAAGATGTTGTCTGACAGCAACCCGGTCGCCAGAACCAGCTGCTTGGCTTGGTCATAACAGGAGAGCTGCGGAGACACAGCTTGTTAGTGACATGTTTTTACTCCTCACCACCCCAGGGACCATCCTGTCCCTACACCCGACACCCACAGAGCTGCCCTACCTGCCCGACGGTGACGAGGGCCCCGCGGCTGGATGCCATCGTAGCTCCTGAGAAGAGCTTCTTCAAGCCCTCTGTGGATGGACAAATTGTGATCATAGAATCATAGAACAACCAGGTTGGAAGAGACCCATCGGATCATCGAGTCCAACCATACCCATCAAACACTAAACCATGTCCCTCAGCACCTCGTCTACCTGTGCCTTAAACACCTCCAGGGAAGGTGACTCAACCACCTCCCTGGGCAGCCTATTCCAATGCCCAATGACCCTCTGTGTGAAAAACTTCCTCCTAATCTCCAGCCTAAACCTCCCCTGGCAGAGCTTGAGGCCATTCCCTCTCGTCCTGTCCCCTGTCACTTGGGAGAAGAGCCCAGCTCCCTCCTCTCTACAACCTCCTTTCAGGTAGTTGTAGAGAGTAATGAGGTCTCCTCTCAGCCTCCTCTTGTGATCAGCACAGTCCCAGGACATTCGTAGAATCACAGAATCACCAGGTTGGAAAAGACCCACCAGATCATCGAGTCCAACCATTCTCATCAATCACTAAACTGTGTCTGCTTCCCCACTGTCTGCCAGGCTCTCACTGGACCCACGGACACCGCAGCCACCCTCCATCCCCTCTCTGAGCCAGCATGGCTCCCCGTGCCAGCTCTGCGGTGCCGGTGGGTTCCCCGGTGTGCTCACCTTCCCGGAGGACGCGGTACATGCCGTCCAGGGCATGGGAATAGCTGGAAGGAGAAAAGAAGGCAAGGTGAAGCAGCTCCTGGGGCACCAGACACCAGGTCGGTGCTGCCACCCCCCGGCCACGGGCAGCCCTGGATCCTCCGATCCCCACTCTCTGCTCCCCCAGGAGTGCGGGTGTCCCCTGACCCTCTGCTCCCCATCTGGAGCTCTAGCCCCACTGGAGTCTCCTGTTCTGCTCTCCTGGGGAGCCCTGGCACCCCCTGATTCCTTCTCTTCTCCTCCCAGGAGCCCCAGCAACTCCTGACCTCCGCTCCAGATCTCCCTGGAAGCCCCAGCACCCTTTCAGTCCCCACTCTGAAGCCCTTGCTGTGGTCCCCTTGGGAACCCTGACACCCCCTGATCCCCTCTCTGCTTCCCCCCAGGAGCTCCTGCAACTCCTGACCTCCACTCCAGATCTCCCTGAAAGCCCCAATGCCCCTTGACCCCCCAACTCTGATCCCCTCGGGAAACTCAACACTCCCCGATTCCTTCTCTGCTCCCCTCAGGAGCCCCAGCAACTCCTGACCTCTGCTCCAGACTTTCCTGGAAGCTCCAGCACTCTTCGATCCCCGACCCTGATCCCCTCAGGAGCCCTGGCAGCCCCTGACCTCCTGACTTCACTTTCCCCAGGACCCCTGGTGTCCCCCAACTGCCACTCCAGTCCCCCCAGGAGCCCTGGCGCCACCAGCTCAACTTGCTCTGGTCCCACCGAGAGCCCTGGTCCCGGGTGATCTCTGCTCTGATTCTCTCAGGAGCCCTGACACCCCCCAGCCACCCTGCTTTGGTCCCCTCAGGATCCTTGAAAACCCCCTAACCCCTCCTCTAGCCCCACTAGGAGCCCCAACCCCACTGGAACTCCCTGTCCTGCTCCTCCAGGACCTTCAGCCTCCCCAGCGCTCGCTCTGGTACCCTCGGTCCCCACTCACTTGCGCCGCAGGGCGGGCGGCTGCTTGACGTCGTTCTGCATCCTGGAAGGCAGAAAACATGAGGTGAGAAAGGGGCCAGTGACCTGCTGACCCCTGCCCCACAGATCACAGAATCACCAGGTTGGAAAAGACCCACCGGATCATCATGTCCAACCATTCCCATCAATCACTAAACCATGTCCCTCAGCACCTCATCCACCTGTCCCTTAAACACCTCCAGGGAAGGGGACTCAACTACCTCCCTGGGCAGCCTCTGCCAGTGCCCAATGACCCTTTCCATGAAATAC
Organism: Coccyzus lansbergi; assembly: GCA_033558105.1. NCBI lineage: Eukaryota > Metazoa > Chordata > Aves > Cuculiformes > Coccyzidae > Coccyzus > Coccyzus lansbergi. The sequence goes on along the minus strand of JAUMJK010001519.1, from coordinate 2,574,813 downwards.
TTTTTTCCTGATGTCCATCCTAAATCTTCCCTGGTGGAGTTTGAGGCCATTCCCTCTTGTCCTGTCAACATCATGGACATCTGTTTGCAAAGGGGCGAGGATGCCGCCTCCAGCCCCATGTACCCAGGGACACGCAGGGGCTAGGGTCATCACACTGAGTGGTAGAATACCTTGAAGCTCTCTAGATACGGAGCCCCCTGAACCACCTGGTCAGAAAAGAAACCAGGAATGCAGGGAGCACACCAGCATCCCAACTGCTGCCGCACGCCAGCCACAAACCTCCTTCATTGGCAGCGCCGGGATGCAGGAAGAACTGACCTGACATTCACCATGTCTGCCGGTGTCCCCACGAACCCACCAGTGAAACCTGTGGCCAAGGGAAAGCTGGATGAATCATAGAATCACTAGGTTGGAAATGATCCACCAGACAATTGAGTCTAACCATTCCCATCAACCACTAAACCATGTCCCTCTGAATTTCATCCACCCGCCCCTTAAACACCTCCAGGGAAGGTGAATCAACCACCTCCCTGGGAAGCCTGTTCCAGTGCCCAATGACCCTTTCCATGAAATTTTTTTTCCTAATGTCCAGCCTAAACCTCCCCTGGTGGAGCTTGAGGCCATTCCCTCTCATCCTGTCCCCTGTCACTCGGGAGAAGAGCCCAGCAACCTCCTCTCCACAACCTCCCCTCAGGTAGTTGGAGAGAGCAATGAGGTCTCCTCTCAGACTCCTCTTCTCCAGGATAAACACCTCCAGCTCTCTCAGCCGCTCCTCTTCTTCTCCAGCCCCTCACCAGTTTTGTTGCTCTTCTCTGGACTCTTGACAGAGCCTCAACATCCTTCTTGTGCTGAGGGGCCCACAACTGAACACAGGATTTGAGGAGCAGTCTCACCAGTGCCGAGTATAGAGGGAGAATAACCTCCCTGGACCTGCTGGCCGCGCTGTTTCTGATCCAAGTCAAAATGCCCTTGGCCTTCTTGGCCACCTGGGCCACTGCTGGCTCATGGTCAGTCACTGTCAACCAACATCCCCAGCTCCTTCTCCAGGCAGCTTTCCAGCCAGACTTCTAGTCTGTAGCTGCCCAGAGTTGTTGTGCCCCAAGTGCAGGACCCTGCATTTGGCCTTGTTGAACCTCATGCCATTGGTCTCAGCCCTGGGTCCAGCCTGTTCAGATCCCTTTGGAGTCTCCTTACCCTCCATGCTTCCACCCAGCTTACCAGGACTGGGCAGGGGGATCCCCAGGGCCCCTCTCCCTCGCTCACCTCCCACCGCACCCAGCAGCACTTTCTGGTAGAAGGGGGGAGGCCCCTGGCTGCCCTGGCCCAGACGGTCCCTCGCGGTCTCGTAGATGGCAAAACGAGTCAAGGAATACGTCATCTGGAGGAGAAGGAGAATGGGCTGCTGTGTCCCGCTGGGCACCTGCCTCCCTGGTCCCCGCAGCTCAGGGTCGCCTGTCAGCTCCAGCCTGGTGTCAAGCGGGGACAGCGGGAGCTCCGCACTGGCCTCGGGGCACCAGAGGCCACCCAGGCCTGCTGCCACTCACCTGCCGGCACAGCGAGGCGCTGAGCCCGTTGTAGAGAGCCAGGAAGCCATCGGTGCGGATCACACGCATCGCCATCCCCATCATCCGCATCTTCACCTCCTGCTGCGTCTGCAGGTGGACCTGGGGCAGAGTTGGGCAGCGTCAGCGCGACAGCTCAGCTCAGGGTTGATCAGAAATGCGAGAGTGCAGGGCAGCAGAGCAGAGACGCCTGCTCCAAGTGCCCATCAAGATAACTCGTTAGCACTGGAGCTTCCACAAGAACAGCAATAGCTCCAGGCTCCCTGCACCTAAGCAATACTGGGAAACCAGCACAGCCCAGTTGGCATGGGGGCAGCAGGGGCTGGCACTGCCAAGGCACCTGCCCACCCTCCCAGCTCGGTGACCTCCACAGCAGCATCTGTTCCTCCATGAAACCCACATTGGGGCAGGTAGGATGCAGAAACAGGCAACTAATCAGTGCGGGTTTGCTCTGAGGGAGCACACAGGGTGGGTGAACCCATGACACCCTCACCCTGCGAGGCAATGAGGCCTCCAGAGGAACTTCCTCCTCCTGTCTGGACACGAGAATGGCAGATGCAGGAAGAAAACCCTGCAGCCCTGCTCAGCAGCTCCAAATCCCTGCTCAGCAGCTCCAAATCACCTCCCTGCCACGGCTGGATGCTCCCCGTGCCAGTCACAGCAGCCCAGCGCTTCCCACCATCACCGGAGGGAGCGGTGGTGTGACCGCAGGGCCTGGCAGGGATGGAAAAGCCATGCTGGCCGGTGCTGGAACGTGTTCTGAGAGCACCCGCCTGGCCTCACGCTGCGAGGATCACGTGTGGATCAAAGGCCCCAGGAGATAAAATTAAAGGGAGCAAAGGGCCGCTGGCCGGGGACCAGACCTGGCTCCCGTTACAGGAGCCCCGGCACAGCCAGAGCGTGGGACGCGCAGCAGGACGCTGGGAACAGCCTCTGGTGCAGGGCAGCAGCTGGAGAGAAAGGAAGGGACCTGCCTTTGACCCTGGCGGGAGGATTTCAGATGTCAGGGAGCACAGCTCGCAGTGAGCCGGGGAGCTGGGCAAGTGGCTGCCGGGCAGCCTGGGGCAAAGGGATTGGGTGAGCAGGTAGGTAGAGCAGAGCCACACTTGGAAGCATCCCAGAGCTGCAAGAAGGGCAGGCAGGTAGGGAAGAGTTGTGTTTGGAAGCCTCCCAGAGGAGCAAGAAGGGCAAAGCTGGGCTTGGAAGCATCCCAGAGCTCCAGGAAGAACAGGCAGGTAGGGCAGAGCCACGCTTGGAATCATAGAATCATAGAACAACCAGGTTGGAAGAGACCCATCGGATCATTGAGTCCAACCATTCCTAACAAACACTAAACCAAGTCCCTCAAGACCCTATCCACCTGTGCCTTAAGCACTTCCAGGGAAGGTGAATCAACCACCTCCCTGGGCAGCCTATTCCAATGCCCAATGACCCTCTGTGTGAAAAACTTCCTCCTAATCTTCAGCCTAATCATCCCAGAGCTCCAGGAATAGCAGGCAGGTAGGGCAGAGCCACGCTTGGAATCATCCCAGAGCTCCAGGTAGGGTAGAGCCACACTTGGAATCATCCCAGACCTCCAGGTAGGGCAGAGCCACACTTGGAAGCATCACAGAGCTCCAGGAAGAGCAGGCAGGTAGGGCAGAGCTGCGTTTGGAACCATCCCAGAGCTCCAGAAAAGGCAGGCAGGCGGGTAAGGGAGGAGCTGGCTGTGGTCAGTGTGCCGTGGGTGGCCAGCAGTTGCGCAGGCTCCAGGGTTCTGGCAGTGCCGTGTGTGGCCAGGCCGGTTGAGGCCTCTCGCCAGGGCAAGGTCCAGAGGTCCAGCAGCAAAGAGCCTTTGGCCTCCTGCCCTGCTGGACCCTGCAGCCCCTCATGCTTCCCTGCACCTGGGGAGCTCTGGGCCAAAGGCATATCTGCGTTCGATATTCAGGTGTGAACCCTCTGGCAAAACCAACTGGCTGGCCCGGGCGGCTCACGGCCGCAGGGCACGGCGCGTGGGGACGCAACCCAAAAGTCACACTGGCTCGGAGACGGCGGCAGACCTAGAGGCATGTGCCAGGCTAATTCCCTTTTGGAGTGCTCTGCCAGGGCATCCTACACGAGCTCCCACAGGCTGCCAGCCGCCTCTGCTGGGTGGATGGGGCAGCCAGGCACGGGAACAGGCCAAGCACCAGGGACACAGCATCCCCCTGACGGCACCAGCTCCTCCCCTGGGTCTGTGCCCGGTGCTTCTCCCGCTCTCCCCATCCGGTGGGAAGGGGCTGCTCGTCCCAGGCTTCGCTGGCAGGCCCGGTCCAGCCTGGGCTTGCTCTCCCACTCCCCCTCCGCAGCCTGCCCGGCTGCCAGACTCGTCACCGCTTGGCCGGCACACAAGACTCCGGGCAGCGCTGGCGTTGGCCCCATCCGTGGGTGCTGGCAGCACAGGGCTGCGCGCGGCGCTCTTTGTGTGGGAGAAGGGATGCCAGGCTGTCCGTGGCGCCTAGGTGACATCTTGGCCCGAGGACACGGAGCCCAGTGGGCCTGTGTCCAATGTCACGGGCGGCGTACGGATGCCTGGGCAGGGCTGGCCAGGGTGTCCCTTGCAGCCCCCAGAGTCGGCGACCCCGAGCTCCTGGTGCCCTCAGCTTCATTCTTGCCCCCTCACATGCCCAACTGCCCCTGGGTTGGATCGGTGGCCCCTCTGCCCTATCCCTGTGCTCCTCCACCCCTGCCTCCTCATCACTGTGTCCCCAGGTACCCTTTTCCCTGTCCCCTTACTGCTGTGTCCCCAGGGCCCACAGCTCTTCTCCCCCTTGCCCTGTGCCTTCACCTCCACGTCCCCAAACCTCCCTTCTCTGTCCCTTCATCACCATGGCCTCAGGCTGTCTAACCCCTCACTGCTGTCCCCTCACCACTGTGTCCCCAGCCCCCTCAGTGCCTGTGTCCTCACCACCGTGTCCCCGAGCCCCACAACCGTCTACCCCCATCCTTGTCCCCCCACCCCTTATCACTGTGTTCCCTGCTCCCCCCACCCCTGTCCCCTCATCGCTCTGTCACCTACTCCCCCTGTCCCCTCACCTCCATGTCCATGGTCCCCCCACCCCCATATTGCTGTGTCCCCTGCTCCCCTCACCCCTGTCCCCTCACTGCCGTGTCCCCAGCCCCCAGACCGCACCCCCAGCCCAGTCTCCTCACCTCCACGTCCTCTCCCCCACATCTCTGTCCCCATCTCCCCCTCTCCAGTCCCTGCCCTCCCCACCTTGTCCCCAGGCCCCGTAGCTGGGTCCCCCCGCCCCTGTCTCCTCTCCCCCTTCCCCCCGGCTCCCCCCTCACCCCCAGCCCTCTCGGCCTCCCCCTCCTCCCGGAGCCCCGCGTGCCCGGTCCCTTCCCCACCGCCCTCCCTGCACTTCGCAGCCTCTCCCCGCCTCCCCCCTCGGCCCGCGGCCCCTCAGCGCCGCTCCCCGCACCTTCAGCAGGTCCAGGGGGTGAGTGCAGCAAGCGGCGCCGCACGAAGCGAGGCCCCCGAAATACCAGCGCGATACACGCCGCTCCGCCATCGACCCCGCTCCGAGCTCAGGCCACGCCCCCTGCCCATTGACACACGCCCTCACCCGGGGCTAAGCCACGCCCCCTGCCTATTGACACACGCCCCTCGTCCGGCCGAAGCCACGCCCCTCCCATTGAAACACCATCAGCAGCCCTCACGCTCCGCCCCCTCCCTCACCCGAGGCCACGCCCCCTCGGCCTGCACCTCCGAGCCCGGCGCCAAAGCGAGAGCGCAAGGAAAGTGCCTCTGGTTAATCAATAACAGCGCCGGCGAATTAACGTGGAGGTCAAACCCCGGCGTGGCAGATGCAAAAGGAGGTGCTGCGTGGTTATAGAATCATAGAATAAGCAGGCTGGAAGGGACCCATCGAATCTTCTAGCCCAACCATTCCTATCTAACACTAAACCAAGTCCCTCAAGACCTCATCCACCCGTCCCTTAAACACCTCCAGGGAAGGGGAATCAACCACCTCCCTGGGCAGCCTATTCCAATGACCCTCTGTGTGAAAAACTTCCTCCTAATCTCTAGCCTAAGTCTCCCCTGGCGGAGCTTGAGGCCATTCCCTCTTGTCCTGTCCCCTGGCACTTGGGAGAAGAGCCCAGCTCCCTCCTCTCCACAACCTCCTTTCAGGTAGTTGGAGAGAGTAATGAGGTCTCCTCTCAGCCTCCTCTTCTCCAGGTTAAACAACCCCAGCTCTCTCAGCCGTTCCTCATAGGTTCTGTTCTCCAGCCCCTTCACCAGCTTCGTCACCCTTCTCTGGACTCACTCCAGAGCCTCAACATCCTTCTTGTGCTGAGAGGCCCACAACTAAACACAAGATTCAAGGAGCGGCCTCACCAGAGCTGAGTACAGAGGGAGAATAACCTCCCTGGCCCTGCTGGTCACACCATTTCTGATCCAAGCCAGGATGCCATTGGCCTTCTTGGCCACCTGGGCACACTGCTGGCTCATGGTCAGTCGGCTGTTGACCAACACCCCCAGGTCCCTCTCCTCCTGGAAGTTTTCCAGCCAGGCTTCTCCCAGTCTGTAGCTCTGCATAGGATTGTTGTGACCCAAGTGCAGGACCCGGCATTTGGCCGTGTTAAACCTCATGCCGTTGGACACTGCCCAGCGCTCCAGCCTGTTCAGGTCCCTTTGCAGAGCCTCCCTACCCTCCAGCAGATCGACACTTCCACACAGTCATCTGCAAACTTGCAAGGAAGCACCAGGCTACACGTGTGGAAAATCTAGGCCAGGCTGGTTTTTGACAGATTGAACCATTTTACAGGTTTTTTTTGAAATGTTGGTAGAGTTCGTTGCGATGTTGGACAGTAGCCCGACCAAACCGTACGGCATTCCTGGATGGGATCGCTTCCACAGAGCGTTCCCACCGCACAAGTAAAGGGTGTCTCGCAATTGGAAATGTCCGGAGCGCGGCTCGGGCAGCAGTTGGTGCCCAGGCAGGCGGCAGCAGGTGAAGCTGCCGTCACACCAGTCCCTCCATGGTGAGATGGAGCCGTCTATTCCAGAACCACGGTCCCTCCCGCTGCCTCCAGCGCTGCTTTGATCTTCTCAGCTTCCTCCTTGGAGGCGTTTGCCTTGATCTCCTGCGGAAGGGACTCCACCAGCTTCTTTGCCTGCAGGAGGGACAAAGTACAAGACTTGTAAACTGGTTTCCACTAACTGGATTAACAGATTTAGAGCTATGAGCCTGACCTCTGCATTAGCAGCCCACGGAAACTCAACGGCTGCTCCAAAACCCATGACTTTCACTTGAACTCCAGCCCATCCTGCTGGAAGACGTCTAACCGTGACCGTAAGTGACAGCACATCCACCGCAGCCCTGAAAGACGTTATCCAGCAAGTAATTGCCAGTAAATTCTTCCCATCGCGTACACGCCTGATGCTCCCAGACGTGCAGCCTTGGTGCAAGGTGACTAGGCTGCCTGCAGAGCCACCCAGCAGCAACTCACTGCGTCAAGGCAGCTGCTGGCTCCTCGTGTCAGCTCTCCTCAGCCCCATGTTTTGGTTCACGTATTCCTGCCAGCAGGGAGCAGAGGCTCTCGCATGGTTTGCACAGACTATGCCTGACAACACAGTCTTGATATTTTCAGGATTTCTTACACAAAACTACGGGTACTGTGCAGTACGGCAATATTTAATGCAAACTGAAAAGCTGAAACTGATTCAAAGGGAGCTCCTGCAGCACTGCTGCGAAAAAACAAAGGGAGGATGTCCTGGGAGGATTAGCCCCTGCTGCAGTCAGATGCTCCCGTTCCTAGGCCAAGCAGCAGCAAGAAAGCTGTTTGGCTCCATAAAAACAAAGGTTCCTACGGTGCAGAGCCGCTGCCAGCCCTTTGCCATCCGGCACTGCAGGCAATTAGCATGCAAAATATTGACTGCTGTTGACATAAAGACAGTCTCGGTGTTGTGATTCATGTTGGGAGCAGTGACAATGACTCTGTGGTGGCAGAAAATGCTTTTATGGCTAGAGATGAAAAGATGCCGCTGTGTGGGTACAGCTGGGCAGGGCAGGGATGCCTGTCTTCCCAACAGTCTGGGACAGTGTTCAGAAAGGAGCCTGTTCTGGCTTGAGGTGATGAGGACAGGCAGCACAATCAAGGTTATTCATTTAAGATCCTTGCTCACTAATGCCTGATTCCTGTTCCAAAGCAGCCTCGGTCAAAGGAAGCTGCAGTTCAGAACTCCCAGCAGGAGAAAGAGCAAGGCGTTGAGCCAAACTGGACCAGCACCCTAACAGCCACGGGGCAAAGGCAATGCGTTTCTGACCCAAGCCGGAGTATGCAAGGGCAGCAGCTCAGAGCCAGTGCGGATGTGATGTCAGAGTCTGCTGGGTTGATTTGAAAGAGTTTTCAGAGACGCAAGCAGGCTCGAGCCTGCCTTGTGCTGACAATGAACCACCTCATCATACAGTAACTTCTACAAGACTGACCTGTCTGAGTAACATCAGCATTCAGTGTCCATAGAGTTTTGCTCTCTACAACTACATGAAAGAAGGTGGTGGAGAGGAGGGAGCTGGCCTCTTCTCCCAAGGGACAGCATGAGAGAGAATGGCCTCAAGCTCCGCCAGGGGAGGTTCAGGCTTGACATCAGGGAAATATTTTTCACAGAATAGGTCATTGGGAACTGGAACAGGCTGCCCAGGGAGGGAGTTGAGTCCCCATGCCTGGAGGTGTTTAACAGACAGGCAGACAAGGTGCTGAGGGACATGGTTTAGTGTTTGATAGGAATGGTTGGACTTGATGATCTGGTGGGACTTTTCCAACCTGGTGATTCTATGACTCCATGATTTTCCTTTCACCCACATCATGAACACTCCTACAGGTGAATAACGGAATCCCTGCAAACCTCATTAAAAACACCTCAGCTGGGCAGCAGTAAAATTTACAACAGAATCATATCAGCTACACTTGGAACACGACCTCTAGGGACAGAACCAGCCTTCAGCAGCCATTTGCTCTGCGTGTGTATGTTTTAACCAAACCCGAGCTGGGTAAGTCACACTTGACAATGTTTATCCACAATAACTGCACTGGAATTGTAACTGGCTTGTCTGACAGGTTCTGCATGCAAGGCCAAGCTGATTTAGCACTAGTTCTCCAGATTTTAATTATCTGTTGATGGTGTCCGTTACAGGTTTTGGGTATTTTAATGTCTGCTTGGGCATGATAATGGATAAACAACTGCCAGAGTGGCCAAGCTGACTGTTAATGAGCAAGTTGGACCAGTGAAGCCACCAGAGCTTCTAGCAAGTTGTTTGCATTGAACACATCAACAAGGACTTTATGCAAACCCTTCCGATATCCTGGGTTATAATTAAAGATTTTACAACATTCAACACTTCTTCCTTGCAACTGGGTAAGCAGAGAGTGCTACCACCAATCCCAAAGCATGGAAGCATCACTCAGCATAGAACTGAAGCACATTAAACGCCTCTGCAGCAGCAGTTGTATCACTCGTTCCTTGTTCTGAGCCCACATTATGGCTCAAGGGCGCGAGCTCAGAGCTGCACAGGACTGCAAAAGGAACACCTGCCCTGAAGACAAAGAGGAGGCATCACTTGTGGGATGAAGAGCTCTGAAAAGGACGGGAAGCATGAACTGCAAGATGAATGATTTTAAGAAACATCTAAATTCAGAAATATATTGGCCTTGAAAAAACAAAAATACTTCAGGGGAAGACAGGCCAATTCTGGCTGTAAGGAGGAAACCAGGCTGCTCCCAAGTTCTGCCAGCAAGCTGCAGCAGCTCTTCTCAGTTTGGAGAAGCTGAAGCTGTCACAGGATTTTGAGATCTTTGCCTGAGCCTCCAACTTCATCCCACCACTAATGCCAGGGGCTCGGTTATTCACCGCACAGCAGAGGATGGGAACAGCTTTCCCTAAAGAACACCTGAAAACAGACCAGTCTGGCTCCTGCTCTACCTCTCACCCCCATCTCTGCACTGAGGTGTGTGCAGGCAGAGTGTTCTCCTACATGTGGAAGTCCAGGTTCCCTTTTGAACCAAGAACTGGGGCTGCTGCTTGGAGCCCACCTGGGCTCAGCGAGGGAAAGTGCTGAGTGGCTGGAGCCGTAGGCAACCCCTTCCTCACCTGCACGAGGTTCACTCCTGGCACAAAGTTTTTCACCTCCTTGATCAGCTTCACCTTATCAGCAGGTTTCAGGTCTGTCAGCCGGACGGTAAAATGTGTTTTCTCTTTCTTTGGTGGGACCTCCTCCTCTTCCTGGAAGCAGCAGAATCCGATGAAGACCCAGAGCCTGGCCCAGCGGCCCCCTTCTGACCCACCCCATATGTGGAGACCACCAAGGCCACCACGGAGCCCCTGCGGTCCCACTCTTGACCCCACCACAGAGAATTTGATACCTGTGGAGCTGCCTGGGAGGGCAAGAGGGAAGCAGCAGCTGCTGGCATCACCCCCACGTCTGGGATCTTCAGTGTCTCCTGCAGGAAGAGCAACAGCATTGGTAGCCAGTGAGGCAGTGAACACGGGCCAGGCCAGGTGGAGAGAAACCAGGCTAGGATAAACCAGGTGAAGCTCGGCTGATTCAAGATGAACCAAGACATGCTGAAAAGAGTGGGGGTCAGGATGAGCTGGGCTAAACTGGACCAGGCTAAGCCATGCCAGATTGAACCAGGCAGGGCCGAGCTATGCTGGGATGAAATGGGCTAGGATGAACTGGGCCAGACTGAACCAAGCCATGCCGGGCTAGGCTGAACTGGGCTGTTGGTCTATTGGGCTGCGCTGAGCTGTGCCATGCTGGGAAGAACCAGGTCAAGGATGAACTGTGCTGTGCTGGGATGAGCCAGTCCAGTATGGTCCAGGCAGAGATGAACCAGTCCAGGCTGAGATATGCTGGGATAAACAAGGCCAAGCTGAACTGGGTCAGGATGAACTGGGTCAGGATGAACTGGGTCAGGATTAACCAGGCTGGGCTGAGCCATTCCATAATGAAACAGACCGGGCTGAGATGAACCGGGACAGAATGAACTGGACTGTAATGGGATGAACCAGCCCAGGTCGGGCTGGTCTGAGATGAACTGGGCTAGAATGAAGTGAATAAGTCTTATGAGGAGCAGCTGAGGGAGCTGGCGGTGTTTATCCTGGAGAAGAGGAGGATGAGGGGAGACCTCATTGCTCTCTACAACTACCTGAAAGGAGGTTGTGGAGAGGAGGGAGCTGGGCTCTTCTCTAAACGGACAGGGGACAGGACAAGAGGGAATGGCCTCAAGCTCCACCACAGGAGGTTCAGGCTGGACATCAGGAAAAAAAATTTCACGGAAAGGGTCATTGGGCACTGAAACAGGCTGCCCAGGGAGGGGTTGAGTCACCTTCCCTGGAGGTGTTTAATGGTCAGGTGGACGAGGTGCTGAGGGCCATGGTTTGGTGACTGATGGGAATGGCTGGACTCGATGATCTTGGAAGTTTTTTTCCAACCTAGTAACTCTGTGATTCTGTGAACAGGGCCTGGCTGAGCCCGGCCGAACCATGCTGGGATGAACCCGGCTGGGCTGAGCCGGGTCTGCACACTGGGATGAGCCAGTCCGGGCCTGGCCAGTCTGAGATGGGCTGGGCTAAGCCAGGTCCAGCCGGGCCGGGCCGAGCCGCCCCTCGCCACCCACCTTGAGGAGCGCGTTGAGGTCGGCCACCTCGAGCAGCGTGAGCCCCGCGATGTCCCGCACGAGCTGCCGCACCTTGGGCGAGTACTCCTTGGGCGCCGTGTCCAGCGGGGCCCCGGCCAGCGCCTCCGCGCGGTGGGTGCGGCCCGTGCCCAGGCCCCGCAGGCCGGCGAGCGGCGCGGCCCAGCGCCAGGCGGGCCTCAGGCGCGGCGGCAGCGCGCGGGCGGCGGGCAGCATGGCGGCCGCAGAGGACACGGCGGCGCTCTGCCCCGCGCTCTATGGTCCCGGCGGCCCCCGCGCCGAGGCTCCATAGCGGGGCGGGGCGCGCGGAGGACGCTCTAGCCGCAAGGTCCGCCAGGACTCGCTCCTCCCCGGTAAATAGGGACGGGGGTGGGGGCGCTTTTTCCTGCAATTGGGTGAGTCGCAGCGTCGCAGAGCGGGGTGGGACAGCAAAACCCCTCCAGTTCCACCCCTCGCTGTGGGCAGGGACGCCACCCCCTGGATCAGACTGCTCCAAGCCCCATCCAACCTGGCCTTGAATGCCTCCAGAGATGGGGCAGCCACCACTGCTCTGGTCAGCCTGGGCCAGGACCTCCCCCCCCTCCCAGAGAAACATTTCTTCCTAAAATCTCATCTCAAACTCCCCTCTTTCAGCTTAAAACCGCTCCCCCTCATCCTCTCCCTTCACTCCCTGATCAAGAGCCCCTCCCCAGCTTTCCCATGGCCCCTTTCATTAGTGGAAGCTGCTCTAAGGTCTCCCTGTAGCCTTCTCTTCTCCAGGATGAAGAAACCCAACTCGTACAGGAGGTGCTGCAGCCCTTGGATTATGTGGCCTCCACTGAACCCATTCCAACAGTTCCATACCCTTAGGTTTGCAGAACTCGACACAGGGCTCTAGGTGAGGTCTCACCAGAGCAAAATAGAGGGGGAGAGTCCCCTCCCTTGCCCTGCTGGCCACACTTCTCTTGATGCAGCCCACGATACAAGTGGCTTTCCGGGCTGTGAGTGCGCAGTGCCGGCTCGTGTCAAGCTTCTCATGAACCTACACCCCACGTCCTTCTCGGCAGGGCTGCTCTCAATCACATCGGCCCCACCCTCTATGGACACTCTGGCTTGCCCTGACCCAAGTGTAGGACCTTGCACTTGGCCTTGCAGAACCTGAGTTTCAGATGGTCTCACTTCTCCAGCCTGTCCAGGTCCCTCTGCGGAATATATCCCATCTTTCCGATGTGCCAACTGCACTGCTCATCTCTGCTCCCTGCAGCAGTTTTCTAAATTACTGCATATCCTTCTTCTTTCTCTTTCCTTATTAAAATCTGTTTTCCCTCAAGCAAGCTTCTTCTTGCCCCAACTCATCTGCTTTCTGGGCTGATGTTGGGGCTTTGCATGCCAGCAAGAATCTCAAACCCGAGCAACGGCTTTAGTTTTACTAAAAGACATGCTCAGATTGCAAATATAGCAGCTTTTGTGTCAATGATCCAAAATGAATCAGACTCGTTCTCTCTGAGAGAGGGAGAAGTTGCACGTTTAATGCACTATGAAGTGTTAATATTCCAAATTCTCCTGGGCTACTTGAAACTCTGGATCAGAAACCTCCCACCTAATGCATCAGGGACAATCTGCAGCACAGGGGGGTGCGTTTGGTGTATTTTGTTTCCCAAGTGAGCTCTGGGCTGCTCCCCAGCACACCAGGCCAGCTCATTCCAACACTTTTTATTATCACCGTTCACGCTCGGTCTCCCCCAAGATGCAGGGAGAGGGACAGGCCCTGGGGGATCCAGACCTGGGGCAGGGAGGGGACACCTGTCGGGGTAGGGTTAGGCTACAACCCCAACTGGCCGAGCCTCAGGACCCGCAAGCTGCACTCCCAGCCAGCCCCGTGACCTACAGGCTTCCAGGGCCCTGCCAGGCAGGAAAAGCAGCCCCGGGAGCACATGGGGGGCTGTTCTCCTGCTGCGGGGACCCCAGAGCCAGGGTGCAGGGACCCCACGTACCCCGGGCCAGAGGCTGATGGGCAGGACGAGGAGCTGGAGTACAGAGTGATTCCGGATGAAGAGAGTAGTGTTCCACGGGATCCCTGCGACAGGAATCAGTCAAAGGAGATGAGCTGGGCCTCGCTGCTGCCCTGCGCCGGCTGCACGGGGCCAGGAGCCGGCTGGGGCTGCTGCTGTGGGGGGGGCCCTCCAGCAGGCGCCATCTGCAACAAAAGAGGCAGCTTCATTAGCAAGTGCACCCCTCGAAGGACTTTGATGGGAAAAGGCGCCCCTCGAGGGACCTCGATGACACTCGCCTGTTGGTAGAGAGGCGGCTGCTGCCCGGGCAAGTAGGACTGCTGGGCTGGCAAGCTGCTCAGCGCGGCTTCCTGGCCTGGCAGGGCAGACATGAGGCCCTGTGGAGGGAGAGGGCAGCTGTCAGCAGGGCTGGGGGTTGCAAGGGCAGAGGTGAAGGCCCACAGCCTACACCAGGGCCCCCACTTCCCTGCCTCTGACAGTGCAGACCCAGGAAAGCTCCACGAGCTGAAGCCACACACACCTCATACTCTGCAGCACCCAGGAAAGGCCTGGCGTGCAGGAAGTGCTCACCTGCATTCCGTAGGGCTGGTAGCCCATAGAGACCGACTGGTTGCCCATGTAGCCCATGGCACCTGACTGGGGAGCCTGGGAGATGGCTGGGATGCTCTGCGACTGCGAGGCTGCGCTCTGGGGAGGAGAGGCCAGTGAGAGGTGATGCAGGCAGCGACTGCTTATCTCGAACTCTACAGACCAGGAGCTCCGGGATCAGCACTGCTCTCCCTGCTCTGCGAGAACCAGGTGCACCACGGGGAGCCCTGAACTGGCTCAGACCCCAGCCCCACAATGAGCACCACGGCAGATCCAGAGACCTGGGACCAACCAGCCCCTTCTCCCTGCTTCTAAGAGATCCCATCACTTGCCTGGTAGCCCTGTGTGGGAGTGGGCTGATACGAGGAGTATGCCGGGGTGGTGGTGGGCACCGCCGGGCCCTGCTGAGATGCCTGACCGCTGCTGGCTGCCGGCTGGTACATGTAGGCATTCACCATGCTGGGATCTGGGGTGGAGTGGGCAGAGATTGAAGCACCTTGTGCTTAAGTCTCTGTTTATGCAAAAGCAGTTGGGAAACGTACCTGTCCCTGCGACGGGCATCGCAGTGTAGGGCCCTGTGCCCCCCTGGGCTGCCTGGTTCATGTACACGCTGTGCATGGGAGAGCCCTCCACGGAGCCGGCTGGGCTGAAGGTCCCAGGGAAGCTGGTGGGCCCAGAGGGCTGGTAGATCACCCCGCTGGCTGCGGGCATGGCCTGGAGCTGGTGAGGGAAGAAAAGCAACTTTTAAGCCGTGTCCCCTGGGAGCTGGCAAGAGGGTTTCTGGCCCAGGGGCCATACTTGGGCATAAGGCAGCGAGAAGGCCGGCATCTGGGCTCTCATCTGGATGGTTTGTTTCTGCTGCTCCAGGCGCATCTGCCTCTCCTTCTCCTGCTCCTGCAGTCGCTGAATAGCCAGCTGACGCTGCATCTCCAGGTACTCCTGTGGGAATAAGGCTGTGTTAGCTAGAAGGTGGGACACCATAGCATCCCCTCCGGCCAAGGCAGCTGTCTCTGTGAGGTGGCCCAAGGTGCAGGCAGCCCTGCTGGCTGACACGGCCCCCGACACCCTGGAAATGTCTCCCTGCCTCACCTGCTTCTTCTGCCTCATGATCTCCAGCTTCTGGGCTAGCTGGATCTGGCGCTGGCGCTCGGCCTCCTCTGCTGCACGGCGCAGCTTTTCCCGATGCTCCTCCCGGAGCGCATTCAGAGCTCCACGTGCATCTCGGATCTGGGCCAGTTTGTCCTGCAGGCCTTCATAGTACACTGGGGAGGGAAGAGACAGCTTCAGGGACCCTCTCCGGGCAGAGCACTTGGACTACCCCTGCACACCACACCGGCTCCTCTCCAGAGGCTATGCCTGAGGAATGCCAAAACCCTGGGAATGCTGAGCCCTGGCAGCTACTTGCTCCCCCTTAGGATGCCCAGGACCCTGCAGCTCCCACGTACGCCTGCGTTCATCCAGCTGGTTGAGGAGCTCCAGCAGCTGGGGGTGCATGTTGTTGATGGACTGGAAGAGGGATAATACAGCAGAGTCATTGGTGATGCTGCGGCCCCGCATGTGGTTACTCTTCATGCGGTTGACGAACGTGGTGACTGCATTCTGCAGCGCCTTCAGGAACTGCTCGTGGTTCTCCTCGGACTCGCCGTTCTGGTACTGCTGCTGGAAGGACAGGGCGGCCGGTCAGCCTCAGCTCTCCCACGCCAAGAAGGAGCAAAGCTGCTGAGAGAAGCAGTCGGGCATCCCTAGTCCCTCGCAAGCTGCCCCTCTTACCTCAACAACACTGAGCGGGGCCGGGTGGGCTTCCCCAGGTTGGGCAGCTGGCTCTGCGAGAGACAGAGGAGCTGATGGGGTGGGGCTCTTCCGAACTTCCTCCTGTTTCTTCTCCCAGTAGTTGCGGTTCAGGTACCGAGCCAGCTGCCAAAAAAAAAAAAAAAAAGAAGGAAGATGAGCATCACAGCCCTGCTGGAACTGAGCCTGTGCTGTGGACTAGTAAGGCCTGGATCCTTACCTCTGGGTCAATGTCTTCAGCCAAGGGAGCAGAGGAATTCTGGAAAAAGACAAACAGAGAAATTCAGTTCAGAGAAACCAGAGACCCACAGCTCCTGCACAGACGTCCTGCTCAGCCCCAGCCATGCACAGCCACCAGTGCTGAGCACCAGCAAGAGACAGAATGGGACAGCTGTTTCCTTCAGATGGACGCACGCTGCAGCTACAGGAAGCAGCAGAGGCTCCAAAATGCTGGCTGAGTATAAGCCTTCTTGCTGAAAACACAACAGTGCTATGAAAGAGCAAGGGACTGAACAGGGCAAATCTCTTCTCTCAGAACAGAGATTAAATCTGACGTAAGCAGGGTGGACTTGGGCTGTGTCCAGCCACTTCAGGTTCAGGGGCTCGCAGGAACATACCACGGGTGGGGAATAGAGCGTGCTGACCGGTGGGGCTGACGATGTGACGGGTGTGGGCTCAGCCTTTGGGTACATGGAGTAGCTTGTCTTCTGCCTCTGCAAAAGAGAAAAAAAGGCAGTTTGGGGACTGTCCAGACTCCTCCAGATCACCCAGCAACAAACAGGGCACAGTAAACGGGCAAGGCACATCCAGCCTCACACTTTGTAGGGTTCCCACAGGCTAGCACGTCCCAGGGCTTGGAGCTTGAGCACAGCCTGCTTCCAAGCCTTGAGACTGCAACAAAGCACACAGCTGGCTCTGCTTTCACCCTCTCACTCCACAGGCCCTTCGGCTTGCTCACGCCAGGACACGCCTAGACATCTGTTACCGCGCAGCCAGGAGATGCCCGGCACATCTGGGCTATACAGCAACAGCCATTCCCAGATGCCAAGCAGGGCACGAACCATTCTCTCCTTCTCCTCGGCCTCTGACTGAGACAAGGCAATAGCTAGCTGGAGCTCTTCCTCTTCTTGCAGAGCCGTCTCATCGCGCTTCGGAGGCAGCTGCAGGAGGAAAGATGAGGAGGTGATCAGTAAAGACATAGACAAGCAGGTCAGGATCACCAGATCACCAGCAGGGCAGCCACTCACCTGGGACTGCTGAGAGAGGGGGCTGGTCAGGTACTCGGGGGGCAGTTCGGAGCTGGCAGTAGCTTTACCCTCAGCTTTCCTATAGTCAGAAAGTGGTGATGATGCGGACTGAACGCTCCTTTCTCTATACTGGACCCCAGCTCTGCACAACACTACAGTAAACCCTGCTCCCAGGAAGGAAGAGAACCCAGCCCAGCCTGCACAGCTTGGGAAACCCTCACTCTGGTCTGTGGCAAGGTGGCTCCACACCAAGCTTCTCCCTTCACAGTCCCACCCAACACACCACAAAGGGTACTGACTTGTTGAGATGCTCATAGCAGGGCTCGCAGACTCTCACTTCCTTCTCAATCCCAAACTTGGGGATGGTGGAGTACTTGGAGGAGCACTTGCCACAGAAGATCTGCCCACAGGCCCTGCAGTGATGCTGCAAAGGGTGGGAGACATCAGTACAGTAACAAGACACTCTTTCACCATCGGACAGCACTCAGGCACTCCTGGCACTTCCCTGCCAGTGGCCAGGGAAGGCAGTTCAGCCCTGGCACACATCCTCGCAGGCTCAGGACATCCTGCAAGTCCCAGGAGTTGTGCAGGATCAGGGAACCCAGAGGGACAGGAGCTCACACACCTTCCGTGTCACGACGCCAAACTGCACTCGACACCTGTGACACTCCTCAGCATCGACCCAGTCTGGAGCCTGTCAGAGTTAAGGACATGTATATAAGGAGGGGAAAAGGACCTCAAGGAGAACATCTCCACAGAGCCTTTCTGGAGCTCCTATGGCTAACCAAGGTGCTCTCCGGAATGAAGGAGAGTAGAAGCATTTGCAGATCAACTCAAGACATTAATCCCCACAAGCTCTCTCCTCTCGTTCCCAGTCAGCAAGATATTTTCTAGGAGTGTATCTGCACAACAATCACTTTAGCAATGCCCTGCTGCCACGTCCTGCTGCCGGAAGGCTGCTGAGTAGGGCAAGATGAGACTAACTCCCTGTCCTGATCAAGTCTCCCCTCCCTCTGGTAGTTTTAGGTTGCTCTACACCACCCCAGAACTGCCTGTGTGACTGCTGGGAGACTCATACACCCAGCAAGGCCTCTGGTCTGCCTGGAGTGGAGGAATGCAAGAACTGAAGGTTTAGCAGGAATAGGGCAGGAGAGCAAGGCCTGTCTTGCAGCACCTGTCTCCCTCCACACCAGCAGTGCTCACCCTTTCTGCAGCAAACATGGCATCGCTTTCCTTGAACTCTGGGAACACGTGACCTGCAGGAGAAGCAAGAGTCTTGTTGTGAAAGGATCCTCCGCACAGAGAGACCACGGTGCCTACAGCCTTGTGCGTAGTATTGCAAGCCCAGATTTTGCTAGCAGCAGGCAGGATGCTGACACCCACGCCTCCTCCTGCAAGGCTCCTCCTGCAGGAGCAGAGCTGCTGGGCCGACTGTCCACCCACTGAGTCCTCACCTTCAACCTTCATTATCTGATAAGTGTCCTGCACCACCTTGTACTTGGGTTCATTGCGGAAGGCGTGAGCCCAGGCCTGGATGAGGTACAGGATCTTGCTGCGGACACTTGTCTCCACTTGCCTCTGCATAGAAAGAGAGTAGGAAAAAAAAAACTAAGAAAAAGACCTTGAAAGAAGGTCTCTTGAAAGAAGGGAGAAGAAGGCCTCTTCTCCCAAGTGACAGGGGACAGGACAAGAGGGAATGGCCTCAAGCTCCGCCAGGGGAGATTTAGGCTAGAGATTAGGAGGAAGTTTTTCACACAGAGGGTCATTGGGCATTGGAATAGGCTGCCCAGGGAGGTGGTTGATTCCCCTTCCCTGGAGGTGTTTAAGGGACGGGTGGATGAGGTCTTGAGGGACTTGGTTTAGTGTTTGATAGGAATGGTTTGACTAGAAGATCCGATGGGTTCCTTCCAACCTGGTTGTTCTATGATTCTATGAAAGCCACAGGATGGTGTGAAACCCCCAGAAAAGAAGCCAGAAACAGAGGCTTTGGAGTAGCTGCGCAAGGTAAGAGCAGTCAGAAAGCTACAAGAAGGACAAGTTGCAGCAAGGAGTATGTATTCCTTCAGCTTCCTCATATCCTCCCCCAGCACAAACACAAGAACGTCCTTCAGAGCAGTGAGGACCAACTTGAAATGGTGAGTGGTTATAATGCTTTGAGCAAACGCCCACAGAGACTTGCCCAGCCACTCCCCGATGCGAACGCTGGCCTGCCCTACACCTTCCTCCATCTCCTCACGAGAGCTGCTCCTCCTGCACTCAGAAAGCTGCAAGACCTACAGCTGTCAAACAGCACACCCCAGAGTCGACAGCGCAATGCATCTCGCAGCTGGAGAGCATCCACAGGTTGCCAGGGCCAGGCTGTCAGCACCTCCAGCCCCAAGACTCCCGCCTAGGGATACCCAAATCCACCTCAGGATGCGATAAGGAGGGCTGGGAATCCTGCCCTTTGGAGGCAGGGATGGTTGTATCACAGTTTAACGAGCTGGAGGAAACTTGGCAGGGCTGTTCCAATCCCAGCCAGCCTCTGCGAGCAGCCCGGCCATCAGCTGACCAAGTCATTGCGCATTCACATGACCGGCTGCTCCAGGAATCCTTCAGGAAGCAGAAGAGCATTGACAAGTTCCTGTTTCAGCACTCAACCCACACAGAGGGGCCTCCTGACAACTCCCGAAGCAACAAACCTCCAGAAGATTTGGCAAAACCTCACATTCCAAACATGTCACAGTCTTGAACTTCACCCGAACTGAGGCCATTTTAGCTTTCACAAGCAGAAAAGTTCCAAGTGTGGGAGAACGGTTCTGTGGCAGTTATGAAACTACTGCAGCATAAAAGGACTGGAGAAAACCAGAAAATCTCTTAATATGATCTGATCTCTTCCATGTTTGGAGTGTCTGCGTTCCTATTTCAGCAGGAGATGCCGCACGGAGACAAGTCAGCCCAAACAGGAAGGTGACAGGACAGAGCCACCCTGCTGCTGTGTGCGAGATGAGAGGACTCATACAGCTTATTTACCAAACATCTGTGTCATCTGGTCACCTATTTCTGGGGGAAGAAGGAGGCTGTAAGGAGGAAGGACTAATGAGCTCAGGGCTGGGGACTGCCGTTCTGGGGATGGGAGCTAGAAACAAGTTCCCATTTCCTCTTCACTTGTGTAAGTCTCCAGTCCAAGGACACATAGAGCTCCTGCAGGCATCACATTATAACAAACTGGTGAGTGACAGCTTGTGACAACAGCTTTGGCAGTGAAGACAGACAGGTCTGCACCCAGCAAAGCTCCTCAAATGATTCCTTGGGTCAATTAAATGGCCATGATAAAGAGGAAGGTTCTGCCTGTTTTCGCCTTGCTGCTTATCTTCCTTGTGCCTCATACCATCCGACAAGAGGGAATTCAACTCACCACTGCTCAGGTTGGTGTAACTGCCAGATCATTGCTTCTCTTCTCCTTCACTGTCTGAAGCCGAGCGACACCTTGCACCCAGGGGCATCTACTCAACCTTTGCAGCGTATTCCCACCTCACTTCACAGAAGAACCAGACACCACCTTTTCCCTCATGACATCTCTTCCTAGCGAGTGCTCCTCAGCTCCCTATGCACCACGCAATAGTTTCCTCTTTTCTGAAATGTGTTTCTGAACAGTTTCCCTTCTGGTCCTTACATAAAGGGAATGAAAGACTTTCTCACATATTTATATTCCACTTCTCTCACAAGCTCATCCTCACCAGCACTGGTGAGGCCGCTCCTTGAATACTGTATTCAGTTGTGGGCCCCTCACCACAAGAAGGATGTTGAGGCTCTGGAGCGAGTCCAGAGAAGAGCAACGAAGCTGGGGAAGGGGCTGGAGAACAGGCCCTATGAGGAGCGGCTGAGAGAGCTGGGGGGGTTCAGCCTGGAGAAGAGGAGGCCGAGAGGAGACCTCATTACTCTCTACAACTACCTGAAAGGAGGTTGTGGAGAGGAGGGAGCTGGCCTCTTCTCCCAAGTGACAGGGGACAGGACAAGAGGGAATGGCCTCAAACTCTACCAGGGGAGATTTAGGCTAGAGATTAGGAGGAAGTTTTTCACGGAAAGGGTCACTGGGCATTGGAATAGGCTGCCCAGGGAGGTGGTTGATTCCCCTTCCCTGGAGGTGTTTGAGGGACGGGTAGACAAGGTCCTGAGGGACATGGTTTAGTGTTTAATAGGAATGGTTGGACTCGATGATCCAATGGGTCTCTTCCAACCTGGTTGTTCTATGATTCTATGAAAACCAACAGTCAAGTAAGATGGATTTACCTTGAGTATTTCCTTCAGCTCCTCCATAGTCTGTTTATTGGCCACTTCGTCATGGACTGTCTGGCCACAGTTTTTCACCACCGATTCCATGACCTGCAAGAAAAAGGACAGCATCAGCCCACCACACTCTTCTTTCCCAGGTTCCTGCAGCCAGCACATCCAGACAGGGTTTGATTTGATTCAAGCAATTAGGGCAGCATCAGCCTGTATGACCATGCCAGAGAGAAAGCTGTGCTTCAACTGCATGCTGCCCTTTGTGGCCTGCTACGCAGAGACAGACCCCAGGGACAACACCTCGAGTTCCAGCTATTGCCTATTCCTAACTCCGAGATGGAATTTAAGGTACGGGTAGATGAGGTCTTGAGGGACATGGTTTAGTGTTTGATAGGAATGGTTGGACTCGATGATCCGATGGGTCCCTTCCGACCTGGTTGTTCTATGACTCTATGAATAAAAGTTGTGTCTGGCCAATCCATTGCGAAACCTCTCAGCTACAGCTGGGAGAAGGCAAACCCAAAGTCACAATTCCGATGCTCCATGGGCATGACAAGGAATGCTGCGAAGCCCAAAAGGTGGCTTATAAAGGAAGGGGAAGCTCCCTGGCCCCACAGTGCTCGTGGTTTGGGCTGACATTACCTCTAGTGCGTAAAGTGCTACGTGAGGGTTCTTGTCATTGACTTTCTTCTTGATAGCATTGACGGCGTATTTTGCCCTGGGTGAGAAAAGAGAGCAGATATCCTCAGGTAATCAGAAATGCAAGAGGAGATTCCTACAGCTGCTGCAGACTTGCCCACCCCCTCCCTAACACAGGCTGCACTTAGCCCCTAGTCCTGGTGATTCCCCCCACGCAAACTGGGAAGTGAAGGAATGAACACACTCAAGCCTCTATGGATTATCAAGTTCCTCTATGGATTTCAGGCCAGAGACAACCTGCATCTCCTGATATTAAAGACTTCAGTATATAAGGGAGAACAGCACTTCCTCTTGCACCAGGGGAGATTCAGATTAGATACCGGGAAGTATTTCATCACTGAGAGCTGTCAGGCGCTGGAACAGGCTGCCCAGGGAAGCTGTGGAGTCACCACCCCTGGAGAGATTTAAAAGATGGGCAGAGGAGGTACTGAGGGCTGTGGTTTAGCACTGAACAGGTATGGTTGGACTCGATTGTTCTCAAAGGCCTTTTCCAACCAAACGATTCTGATTCTCTCCAATGTTTTTCTGAAAGGGGATAACGACGTGTGCCGCCAGCTCCGATCCCTCTCGCCTCGCACCGCCCAGAAAAGCTGCGCTCCCGGCGCCTCTGAGCACTCACTGGGTGTCTCCCTGTCGGATCATGTCACAGATCTGCAGGATGGATTCCCAATCCGTCTCCAACAGCAGTTGGCTCGTAGCTTTATCTGCAACGAACAAAACCCAAGGGGCGGCTGGATGCAGCTCGGCTCGGCCCGTCCCGGCTCCGCTCCCCGCGGCCTGGCCGGCATCGCTCCGGGGCTCTCGGGAACCCTGGCCCCGCCCGGCTCCGCCCCCGCCCCCCCCGTGTCTCGCCTCCCCCGCGCCAAGGGAGCCCCGTGCCGGTACCGAGGAGCCGCTCAAAGGTGCCGCCGCCGCGCCCCATGTTGTTCCCGTGTCGCCGCCGACCTGGCTCGCTCTGCCCCACCGCCCACCCTGAGCCGCCGCTTCCGCTTCCGCCCGGCACTTCCGGCTTCCGGTGGCGCGGGGCTCGGGGGGCGGGGCCATGGCGGGCGCGGCGAGGGAGGTCCCCACGTGCCTCCTGCTGGGGGCGGCGGGAGGCGGGAAGAGCCTCCTGGCACGGCGGCTGCGGCATATCCAGAGGGGACCGCGGGGACAGGGACACCGCGGGGGGGGAGACAGGGGAACCAGGGGGGTGACGAGTGTCTGTGGGGACAGGGGCACTGGGGGAGCGGGGGGCACACGGGGGTGACAGCGGCACCGGGGGGGGAAGACAGGCACGGAGGGGACAGGAGCACTGGGAGGGACACACCGGGGTGACAGGGGCACCAGCCGGGGAAGCAGAGGGGAGACTGGCACAGGGACATTGTGGGCACGGAGGGTACACGAGCACGGGGGGGACACGGGTGACAGTGGCACCAGGGCATGGAGGGGACAAGCAGCCAGGGGAACTGGGGGGACAGGGGCACCAGAGGGTCCAGCAAGGATAGGTGCCTTGGGGACACCGGTGGGGAACAAGGGCGGACAGGGGGTCCCAGGGGTTCAGGAGGGCGTCCTGAGGTGTCTGATGGGGTTGGGGGCACTGGGGGTCCAGAGTGGGGAGAATGAGCAATGGCCATGTCCCCATCCCGGGTGCCGTCGTGTCTTTAACCCTTGGCACAGCTGAGCACCCAGGAGGGGCCTGTGGAGCTGGGCAAGCCCCCCGCCACGCTGCCCACGGTAGGCAGAGCCCGTTGCGGCTGAGGGGGTCTCGTTACAGCCCCAGCGCATGGTGGTGGCCACGGGCAACCCAGCCACTTGTCCCAACAGGTGGGCACCAACCTGACGGACCTGCAGCTGCCACGGCGGGTGACGGTTCGGGAGCTGGGAGGCTGCATGGGCCCCATCTGGCCCAGCTACTACGGCGAGTGCAGCGCGCTCCTGGTGAGCAGCACCGGGACCCCATCGTGAGGGACCCTGTGGGTGGCGGTCAGAGCTGGCCCTGCTCTTCTACAGAGAGCCAGGACCCTCGGTTGTCCCTGATCTGGCCTTGGTCTCCCCCACATCTCAACTTTCCCTTTTCCTCTTCCAGTTTGTGGTTGATGCCACCAACCCCACCCAGGTCTCCTCATCCTGCATCCTCCTGCTCTCCGTCCTCTCTGCAGAGCCGCTTGCTGCTGTGCCCGTGCTGGTTGTCTTCAATAAGATGTGAGGAGCGGGGAATCCCACATCCCTTCTACATCTGACAAAGCCTGGAGGGTGGCAGCTGAGCTTTGCCGCACTCTAAGACTTTGGAGACCCCCGAGCCAAGGTCTGGGCTGGGCAAGAGGGCTGTGGTGGTGGCTAACGCAGCCCTCGTGCTCCGACCGCAGTGACATGCCCTGCTATATGTCCCTGGTGGAGGTGAAGTCGCTGTTCCGCATGCAGGACATCATCTCCTGCGCCACACAGCCCATCACAGTGCTGGAGACTAGCGCCCGCGACGGCACTGGCCTGGCTGACGTCCTGCAGTGGCTTCGGGCCACCTTCGGGGATGCCCGGTGACCTGCACCCTGCCTGGTGTCCTCTGGCAAATCCCAGCATCAAAGGAGGCAGTCAGAGAGCAGCTGTCCCGCACGGGGCCAGGAGCAGAGCCCAAGCTGTGACACGGGCTGGCGGTGGGAGGGCCCTGTTGGACTTAATAGTAAAACCTCACTTCACTGCCCAGCCTTGCAGTTGTTTGTGTAGAAATGCCGGGTCCTGTGCTTGGAGCACAACAACCCTGGGCAGTTACACACTAGGACAAGTCTGGCTGGAAATCTGCCTGGAGGAGAAGGACCTGGGGGTGTTGGTTGACAGTGACTGACCATGAGCCAGCAGTGGCCAAGAAGGCCAATGGCATCTTGTCTTGCATCAGAAACGGTGTGACCAGCAGGTCCAGGGATGTTCTTCTCCCTCTGTACTTGGCACTGGTGAGGCCGCTCCTCAAATCCTGTGTTCAGTTGTGGGCCCCTCACCACAAGAAGGATGTTGAGGCTCTGGAGCAAGTCCAGAGAAGAGCGATAAGGCTGGTGAAGGGGCTGGAGAACAGAACCTATGAGGAGCAGCTGAGAGAGCTGGGGTTGTTTAGCCTGGAGAAGAGGAGGCTGAGGGGAGACCTCATTGCTCTCTACAACTACCTGAGGGGAGGTTAAGGAGAGGAGGGAGCTGGGCTCTTCTCCCTAATGACAGGGGACAGGACAAGAAGGAATAGCCTCAAGCTCCACCAGAGGAGGTTTAGGCTGAACATTAGTTAAAAATATTTCATGGAAAGTGTCATTTGGCACTGGAACAGGCTTCCCAGGGAGGTGGTTGAGTCACCTTCCCTGGAGGTGTTTAAGGCACGGGTAGACAAGGTCCTGAGGGTCACGGTTTAGTGTTTAATAGGAATGGTTGGACTCGATGATCCAGTGGGTCTCTTCCAACCTAGTGATTCTGTGAAAACCTTTGCCTTTAGGAGAAGGGATTTGCAGGAACCGCAGGGGCCAGGCTGTGCTGGTGCATCCAGAGGTGGTCCTGGGCAGTGGGGCTGGGGGCTGCAGTGATGCATG
Source organism: Coccyzus lansbergi (assembly GCA_033558105.1). Lineage (NCBI taxonomy): Eukaryota > Metazoa > Chordata > Aves > Cuculiformes > Coccyzidae > Coccyzus > Coccyzus lansbergi. The sequence goes on along the minus strand of JAUMJK010001519.1, from coordinate 2,549,467 downwards.
GGCCAGGGTGAGCAGGGCAGAGGCTGGTAACGGCTCCTAGGTTGGAGGCTCAGCGTTCATGGGGCTCAGTGCTCATGGGAATCCTGCTGGCAATTTTGGCCCCGCAGGATGACAAGAGGGAAAATGTGGAAAGACTGAGGTACCTGGGTGTCTGGAGCCAGGGCAAGCAGGGAGGCATTGGTTGGGAATGTCTCGCAAGTTGCAGCAAATGCAAGCCCATAGCTGCTCTCCAGCACTTGCTGGAGCTTGGAGAACAGCTGGGTCTGTGCTGAGAGCCCATGCCCGCACTGATAACCCATGTCTGTGCCCATACAGATAATGTGTCCTGGCTGACAGCCCAGCTCAGCACTCAGCTGGGCAGGCAGCTGCGTCACCCGGTGGCACGAATGCCAAGTCATGGGGGCTCTTGTGGCTGCCTGGGCCTGGCACAATCGCAGCATGACCCTCCCTGGGTCTGTTTGCTCCCTAGGGCTGGGACTGCAGATACAGCATCGTGATGCAAGCAGCTCTAGGGCTGGAGGTGCCACCCAGGCTCCTGGGATTGGGGATGGCTCATGGCAGTGGTGAGCAGCTTGCGGGGCTGTGGATGCCATACTGTGATGGCAAGTGGCTCCTGGGGCTGGGGACACCACACCATGATGATGATGATGAGCTGGGGATGCTGCAGTGTGAAGCTTAGCAGCTCCCAAGGCTGGTGATGCTGCACCATGATGGCAAGCAGCACCTGGGACTCTGGGATGAGGTGGCAATGGTTCTTACTTGTGCAGTGCTGGCTCTTCCCAGAGCAGCTGGATGAGCAGGTGGTGCCGAGGAGCCTGAGCACACCCTGCCATGGCTGCTGAGTCACCACCCCTATCCAAAGCCACTCCTAACATACCAAACTCGGTTGTCTGCTTCCAGTCTGACAGGTCCAGACATGGACTGGGAGTGCCTCTGCATGGCTATGCTTTAATAGCCAGGTCAGCCTGGGGCGGGGTACGCCGAGCCTTGGAGTTCCTCTGCCAAGCCGGTGCTACCAGGGTAGTTTTCCTGAGCCTGTCCCTCCAGCAGGGCTACCTGGCCTGGGGAGGGGCTCGGCTGGCCCTTGAAGGAAAGGTGGTAGCCATCTGCTGTCCTCCTGGTGAGTCAAGTGCAGTGCTGGGGCCATGTTGGTGCCCCACAGCTCCTGGCTGCAGAATCGCTGCACTCAGGCAGAGCAATGGAGGCTGCAGGTTCTGTCCAACCAGAAAAGTTCACTATCCCCAAAGGCTTCTTGTATCAGCCCAAAGCCATTCTCCAGGCTGGCTGAGGCGCTTACAGGAGGGAGAGCAAGCACCCATGGAGAAGGGCCCTGCTGGCGAGCCGGCTGTGTGAAGATGCGTCCTGGATCATAACAGCAGTCTTGGCCCTTGTCCAACAGTGCCTGTTGGGTTCCACGGGCTCTGGGAAGCAGGAGCATCCACATCCCTGCTCTGCACCATCCCTGTGGAGCTGCCAGATGCTGTCCCGTAGGTCACTGGCTGCTGCAACCCAGAGAAGACCTTCCCCTGCTGCTTCCAGCACCACAGTGTGATGGTTCAGGATGTCATCCGGATCCAGTCCCTGGCTGCAGGCAGAGTCCTGGCACATCCTGCTCCTTGGAGTGTGACCCTAGGAGGAGAAACAGCCCCTGAGCATTCCTTACCCTGAAAGCAGAGACTCCCTAACTGTGTCCATCCTCTTCCCTGTCCCTGTCCTGTCCCTATCCTGTGCTGGCTCTGCTGGCAGGCAGTGCTGTCACCAGGCCACCAGGATCCAGCACCCCCTGGCACAGGCTGGTACTGGGGCAGCACAGGCGTCTCTCCAGCACACTCAGTCCTGCATCTCCACACCAGCAGTGCGAGGGGAAATGCCATAGGGAAGGGCTGGCCAGCTCCATCGTCTCCTGCACCTTCCTGCTCCCCTGGCAGTGCCGTGCTGCCATCCTCCAGCCAAGCACCCTGGCAGCCCCCTCCGCACACCTCACCTGGGGCTCAGGCGCGTCTCTCTCTCCGCTCGTAAATGGTGTGAAGCTTCTGAATGAGGAATATTTTATCTTCCCCCTCCTGCAACAGCAAAGACATTGCAGTAAGCAGCTGCAGGATTGCCTCTTGCACATCCAAGGTGGCAGCACTGTTGGGACTGTCTGAGAGGAGACCTGATTGCTCTCTACAACTACCTGAAAGGAGGTTGTGGAGAGGAGGGAGCTGGGCTCTTCTCCCAAGGGACAGGGGACAGGACGAGAGGGAATGACCTCAGGCTCTGCCAGGGGATGTTACAGGCTGGACATTAGGAAAGAATTTTTCACGGAAAGGGTCATTGGGCAGTGGCAGAGGCTGCCCAGGGAGGGGGTTGAGTCCCCTTCCCTGAAGGTGTTTAACGGACAGGTGGACGAGACACTGAGGGACATGGTTTAGTGACTGATGGGAATGGTTGGACTCGATGATCCAGTAGGTCCTTTCCAACCTAGTGATTCTGTGATTCTATGACTAGAGCCTGAATCCAGCAATCCCAGGGCATGGAGCAGCCGGGATTGCCAGGACTGGCCAGGGACAGTGCATGGAGCTCACGCACATTGGCAATCTGCTCCTTCAGCAGGCAGATGATCCTCCGCTGGCCTCTCACCACTTGGATGTTGAAGTAGATCACAGCTCTGCAATGACAGGCAGGACGGGATGGTGGCAGCCAGGTTGGGAAGCTGAGGGATGCTGTGTTCCTGGCACTGGGCTGAGGCACACGGCTCTGGAAGAAGCTCACCCCAGCTCCCAGCCCTGACTCAGGACCAGGATAGTGTCACGCTCAAGCCCAGGGTTCAGCCTTGGGTCTGTACTCACAGCAGGACCCCAGACATGAAGAACAGGAGGAAGGTGTTCTCCACCACGTGCTGGAGGACCCAGGAGAACCAGGTGATGTTTGGGTTGGACTTCTCCAACACTTGCAGCCAGGTCTTCCCTGACTTGTAAATGGTTTCCAGTCCCTGGAAGGGACCACAGGTTTCTGATGGCCGCACCCTGAGCAGACAGAGCGATGGGTCAATGAGAGCCTGTGAACAACCCAGCCAGCCACTAACCCCAGCTCTCCAGGTCCCAACCCTCGTCTGAGTGGGTCCTCATCCCCTTGACTTGTTCCAGGAACAGCTGGGGAAAGCTGGGAGAAGCATGCAAGGACCAATCACTGTTATGCTCTGTGCAATAACCAGTGGCTGGGCAGCATCTCTGTGCCTGAGGCAGCTCTGCACAGCCCTGTGCTGGGATGCACTCCTTGACCTGGCATTTCAGAGGCACTGAGTCTCAAACCCCTCGCTTTCAGCCAGCAGTTTTGCACCCCAAGCCTTGGTCCTGTGGGTACTTACGACCAGATGGTGTAGGAGAGGAAGACAGCGGCACCCAGGAAGGACGGGAAGTACAGCAGGGTGATGAAAACAGTGCTCATGCGAGACGCTTGCCAGGGCTTGCTGGGGCACTGGCAGTTCTGCATCAGGCTGGTCTGCAGACAGGGAGCAGAGTGCTGTGCGCTGCCGTCTTCTGGGACAGACACCCCCACCCCAACATCCCAGCCCTCCCACCCGCTGGGAGCCAAGCAAGCTTGGGGTCCCCAGCAGCATTCCCTCCTTCCCATGAATCCAGTGCCGCTCACTGCGTGGTGCAGCAGGGCACAGCATCGCAGCACGGATGTGTGGCACAGGGACACATGGGGAGCTGCAGGGAGGGGGTGCAGTTCACACCTTTTTGATATAAAACAGCAGCAGAAGCTTCAGCGTCTGCACAGCAGGCAGGAGCGGTGCGAAGAGAATTCCCAGCCTAGAAGAAAGAGGGGAAGAAGAGCTCATTCTAGACCTGAGCCCTGCGGGAACCAGTGATGGGCAGAGCCAGGGGCAGCAAAGAGCAAGTGCATAACACCCTGAACTACGTTTGCTAGACTACACTGGAATCACACAGACCCTCAGGGTAGTTGTGGCCTTTGTGGTTGAGTGTTGAGAGTGGGAATGCAGCTCACACAGGAATTCCCTCCTCCCCGGGCAGTGGGGTGCAAGGCCAGGGGCTGCAGAGGCCACAGCAGACAGGTGAGAGGGGAGCAGCTCCCCTCGGAGCAGCAGTTGTCATCAGGGTTTGGACTAATAGAATTATAGAACAGTTTGGGATGGAAGGGTCCTCAAAGCCCACCCAGTTCCAACCCCCTGACATGGGCAGGGACACCTGCCATGGCATCAGGTTGCTCCAACCCCCATCCAACCTGGCCTTGAACACCTCCAGGGCTGGGGCAGCCACAAATTCTCTGGACAATCTGTGCCAAGGTGTCACCAGACTCTGAGAGGGGTTGTGCGCACACCAGTGCCTCCTCCTCTAGAGTTCTGGGGATGCTGGACCAGAGCTGGGATGCTCTGCTGCTGATTCCCCGTGGCTCCCACCCTGCTGCAAAAGCCCAGTCTTCCCCAGTGAGCGTGAGTTGTGGCTGTAGGGTGCCAAAGCCATGTGGTGTGACTCCCAGGCCACCCAGGTCCCTCATCCCACCCATGGTCCCGCTCAGTGAAACGTGTGGCTCCTCATGCCTGGCACCTCTCAGCCGCGGGGCTCACAGGGGACCACAGGGCATTCGCCAGCAGAGCTGTGCCAGGCAAGACAGCATCTCACCAGGTCAGGGTCTGCCCATAGATCAGCTCCAACACGTTCCGGGCGATGTCAAACTCAGGCTTCTGCTTCCTCTTCAGCCTCTTCTCCAAGATCAGCCTGGGAAGGAGCAGAGCTCTGCTCTCACACTGCCACAGTGGATGCTCAACTCCCAGTCTTGCCCCTCAACCAGGGAGCACCAGGACAATGCCGCGTGGGCACTGGGGAGCTGGGGCCGTGCTGGGAACACCATGACACTGGGGGACGCTTCCTGGGGCACATTACCTCCAGACCAGCTCCCCGAAGAGTGTATCCAGCAGGGTGAATATGAAGTCCACCACCACAAAGCGATACAGCTCCTGCCCCACACACGTCTCCCAGCACTGAGGAGACAAACCAATGCTAGTACCAAATGTGCAATGAGGTGTCTCCCCCCTCATGGCTTTTCAGTAGTCCCTACAGGGTGTGAGAAGCTCTGGGATCTTTTTGTCCCCTGCACCCCTTCCCCCAGCCACCCAGTGTTTGGAATCTCACTGTCTGGTTGCCATTCCCCTCTCCTTGGCAAAGGAGCCGATGGTGCCTGCGGTGGCATCCAGTATTCCCCATGCTGCCAGACCCCTGTGCCTGCTGGGACTGCAGCCTTGGCTTTGCCCCATGCTCCCCGAGCAAGGAACCATCCAGAGGGTGCAGCCCAGCTGGCTCACACGGGCGCTGGGTGCTCCTCTCATGGATGTGCACAAAACACGGCCCTGGAGCGGCATCACTGACCTCCTCTGTTGAGCAGACGACTCTCCGGCTGAGCCAATGGTAGCAGAGCAAGCCAAGCACCACCATCTTCAGAATGAGGTTCCTGGGGAGCAGAAGTGGGACCGGGAGCCCCTGAACCCTAAGGACGTTGGGGACGAGCGCCAGGGTACAGGTGTCTGTGCCAGCCCTGGCCAGCTTACCTGCAGATTGCCACGTAGACCTGTGCCACTGGGGAGTCCTGCTTCTCCCACACTGCCAGCAAGTTGTACAGGTAGGGCAGAAGCGTGTTGAGAAGTGACACCACGAGAGGCAGGACCAGCAGGATGGCTTCCTGCTGCCATTTGCTGCTGCCCCGTGCTTGGTGGTCCTGCTGAACCTGACAGGAGGTAACCAGGGTGAGCTGGCACGATGGGAAGAGCAGCAAATGTCCAGCCCAGGAGGAGAGCAGCAAGGGGGCTGCCCCTGCCTCTCGGGGATGCCTCCACCTCCCCTTCCCAGTTCCCCATCTCTTGGATGCCAGGGCAGGAGATCCCACAGCAAGGCTCAGATCAGAAACAATGTGCCCAGCAGGTCCAGAGAGGTTATTCTCCCTCTGTACTCGGCACTGGTGAGACAGCTCCTCAAATCCTTTGTTCAGTTGTGGGCCCCTCAGCACAAGAAGGATGTTGAGGCTCTGGAGAGAGTCCAGAGAAGAGCAACAAAGCTGGTGAAGGGGCTGGAGAACAGATCCTATGAGGAACAGCTGAGAGAGCTGGGGGTGTTTATCCTGGAGAAGAGGAGGCTGAGGGGAGACCTCATTGCTCTCTCCATCTACCCGAGGGGATGTTAAGGAGAGGAGGGAGCTGGACTCTTCTCCCAAGGGACAGGGGACAGGACAAGAGGGAATAGCCTCAAGCTCCACCAGAGGAGGTTTAGGCTGAACATTAGGAAAAAGTATTTCATGGAAAGGGTCATTGGGCAGTGGCAGAGGCTGCCCAGGGAGGGGGTTAAGTCACCTTCCCTGGAGGTGTTTAAGGTGTGGGTGGATGAGGTGCTGAGGGGCATGGTTTTGTATTTGATGGGAATGGTTGGAATCGATGATCCTGTGGTTCCTTAGTGGGTCCATAGTGATTCTATGATTCTAAGGGGTGGCACTCACCACATGCATGTGCTCCGAGAAGTAGTACACAGCCAGCACGCAGCCCAGCACTGTGCTCAGTGAGAGGATCCAGGCCAGGAGAATCACAGCAGAGCGTCCCAGGCGCTGGCAGAAGCTCAGGGAGCGGGAACGGGATCGCAGCTCCGCAAGCAGCTCCTGGAAGAAAGCAGAGCCTGTGCTGCTGAACATGCTCTCTGTCCAGAGCACGGGTCTGTCTGGCTGATGGAGAACGTGCTGGTGCAGGGCTGGGGTCAGGGGGAATTTGCAGCTGCAGGGTGTTAAGGGGAATAAGAAAATGTGATAAATATATCCACGTAGGACTTAGATATAATTGTTAGCTGATTGTGATAGAGTAGTGTACCAAAACTGTAATAAGAATAGGTGTTAGAAATTAATCTTTACGGCAACTTCAAGAATAGAATGTCCTGAGTTGGAAGGGACCCATAAGGATCATCAGGTCCAACTACATACTGCTCAATCATAGAATCATAGAATCACCAGGTTGGAAAAGACCCAGCGGATCATCGAGTCCAACCATTCCTATAAAACACTAAACCATGTCTCTCAGCACCTCGTCCACCTGTCCCTTAAACACCTCCAGGGAACATGACTCAACCCCCTCCCTGGGCAGCCTGTTTTTTTATAATGTCCAGCCTGAACCTCCCCTGGAGAAGCTTGAGGCCATTCCCTCTTGTCCTGTCCCCTGTCACTTGGGAGAAGAGCCCAGCTCCCTCCTCTCCACAACAATCGCCCCATTTATAAACAAACCAACAGATTGTGTACGAAACGTCAGATTTAAAACACAGGGATTAGATTTTTATGACTGGAGGAGGAACATGACCTGTTGAAGCATCACTTCTGAGGGAGAACCAAAGTGAGACAGCAGAGATGAATTATCAAGGTGAACTTTCGAGTTAATGAAGAACTAGGAGCACAGGAAAAAACATCAAGAACTTTTCAAAGAAAAGACCTGTTGTATACTGCTATATAAATATCTGATAATTTTGTGGGGAATTTTGCCACCTGCCGAGGTGATGGCTCAGCTCTGAGTTGTTAATAAAGCAAGCTTAGAGTTACCTACTGCCTGGTGAAACCCTTTAAACAGAGGGATTCCCAGTGCCCCCGGCAGGAGGGGGTTGCCAAGTCCTGAACACAGAAGGTATACAGGGGCTGACTCCAGCCCAGCTCCTCACCTTCAGCTGGGTGTAGATGTTCTCACACTGCAGCTTCACCGAGCGCCTCTGGGTCACCTTGAAGTCCCAGGCACAGAAGACTTTGACGGCCAGGTCCCCTGCCGAGCTGCCCACGCGGTAGCTCTCCCCAAAGGAGCAAGACATGCTGCAGCGAGCGGGAGAGCATCAGGGCTGAACAAAAGGGGGAAGGCAGAGCCAGAGGTGTCACCAACTCACCTGTACATCAGCAGGATGCAGGTGACAAGGAAGGAGACCCCAACGCTGAACACGTAAGCCAGCGGCATGTTGTAGGGGAGCCGGGGAGCTGTGAGGGCGCAGACGCTGCCGTTGGGGTTGGAGGCGCAGGGGTCGTTGAGGGTGACGTTTCTGTAGTAGCCGTAGTACAGCAGCGAGTGAGTGAAGTAGCCCTGCAGGAAAGGACGTGACGGGTGCTGCTGCTGGTGCCTGTGGCTTCCTGCACAACCACCAGCACACAGGGACACAGAGCCCTGGGCTGAAGCAGCACCAGCAACACCTTCTGCACCCACAGCGCTGGCAAAGCCATGGCCCCAGTGCTGTGAGAGCAAGGATCCAGGTCATGGAGTGGGACACCACCATGATGGGGAGGGAGTAGGACATCATCGTGATGGGGATGGAGGGCAGGGAGTGGGACATCACCGTGATGGGGATGGAGTGGGACATCACTGTGACCAGGATGGAGGGCAGGGGTGCAGGGCTGAGTCCCAGGCTTGGAGCGGTTCCTGGTCAGAGATATGCTGGCACGGGCAGTGCTTACCGCTCCTGTGAGGAGCTCGAGGCCGGTGAAGGGCCGGGTGCCGGTCGAGGCAGGGGGATACGCAGCCTGCAGGGCCACCACAAAGGTCAGGAGGATGAGGAATGAGAAGATGTTGAACATAAGGAGCGTCTTGAGGAAGAGGAAGTAGGAGAGGACACTGGAGCCAAAGCGGCCGCTGATCTGCTTCAAGGAGTAGTGCCAGAGCTGTGCGGCGGGGAGCAGGGACAGGATCCTGTACCAGAGGCCTCGGCAGCCCTGGGGAGAGGAATTCCAGGGAGAGCACCAGAGCTGGAGGCTGTCCTGGAGTCCCCAGCAGCTGGTGTGCAAACCCATGCCCCAAACTCACGATGACGACGTAGTCGTTGGACCATCCACAGGGAGAGGATGGTGCCCGGTGCTGCAGGTGCCGCCTCATGGAGCCCCTTTGCCAACTCAGCTCCCGCCTGTCCAGCAGAGAGGGATGTCAGAGGGTGACAGGGGGCCCAGGACAGCTCCTGAGAGAAGAGGATGGGAAAAGACCTACCGGAGGGTGCGTTTCTCTGCCAGGCTGAGAGGCACCGTGAGCAGCACGTGGCTGCGCTGGCTGGGCGAGAGGCTCAGCAGCTCCTTCACCAGCAGGCTCCGCTTCTCTGGGGGCACAAGGGGCTCAGTGGGGAAGGACACAGCATGTCCGTCCCAAACCCAGCACAGGGAGAGCATCCAGCACCTCCCACTCCCAAGAGACCCTCACCTTCCAGTGTGGCCCTGCTGGGGTCAGTCTCCAGGTCATACTGGCGCAGGCTGGGCCGTGCCTTGAGGCAGAACTGCTGCAGGGGAGGGCGGCTGCTCTGGCGCCGCAGCCGGGCTGTGCGATTGTAATACTGGGAAATGATGGCCCCACGACTGCGCCCTGCGAGGGAGAGCAGGGAAGCGGGGTGAGCGACCACAGGAAGGGAGAGCTCTGCCAGTGAGCTCCTGGGCACGAGGAAGGGCAGGAGGCACCTACCGATGGTGCGGCTGGGCATATTGGCAAGGATCCGCAGGGTGGTGGCATAGCCGGGGTGCTGCTCACCTTCCCCAGGCTCTGGCCAGGCTGCAGCACAGGCGTCTGGGGGAGCAAGGAAAGATGGATGCGCTGGGAGAGGGAGAGCAAGACAGAGAATCACAGAATCACTAGGTTGGAAAAGACGTCTTGGATTATTGAGCCCAACCATTCCCATCAATCACTAAACCATGTCCCTCAGGACCTCGTCCACCCATCCCTTAAACGCCTCCAGGGAAGGTGACTCAACCACCTCCCTGGGCAGCCTATTCCAATGCCCAATGACCCTTTCCATAAAATATTTTTTCCTGATGTCCAGTGTAAACCTCCCCTGGTGGAGCTTGAGGTTATTCCCTCTTGTCCTGTCCCCGGTCACTAGGGACAAGAGCCCAGCTCTCTCCTCTCTACAACCTCCCCTCAGGTAGTTGGAGAGAGCAATGAGGTCTCCCCTCAGCCTCCTCTTCTCCAGCCTAAACACCCCCAGCTCTCTTAGCCTTTCCTCATAAGGCCTATTCTCCAGCCCCTTCACCAGCTTCGTCGCTCTTCTCTGGACTCCCTCCAGAGCCTCAACATCCTTCTTGTGGTGAGGGACCCAGAACTGAACCCAGGGTTCAAGGAGCGGTCTCACCAGTGCCAAGTACAGAGGGAGAATAACCTCCCTGGACCTGCTGGCCACACTGTTTCTGATAGAAGACATAGAGCAGTGAGTGCTGGAGCGTCCAACAGCTCCCGTCCTTGCAGTCCTGCTGCCTGGCTCTGGCATGGATACCTGGTGCCTACCCTGGTGTGTGCTCCCATTTCTCTGGGAACACTCTCTGTGTCCCTAAAGGCAGATCTGCCCTGCTGCCTGCCCTGGAGAAAGTGTCAGCAGGTTCCTACAAAGTACTTCGGGAGGTTCAGGCTGGACATCAGGAAAACATTTTTCACAGAAAAGGTCACTGGGTGCTGGCAGAAGCTGCCCAGAGAGGGGGTTAAGTCACCTCCCCTGAGGGTGTTTAAGGGACGGGTGGACGAGGTGCTGAGGAACATGGCTTAGTATTTGGTAGAAATGGTTGGACTCAGTGATCCAGTAGGTCTTTTCCAACCCAGTGATTCCATGATTCTATGATTCTACTTGGGCTGCAGCCTCAGGCCAAGCCCTACTGGACCCACACATGGGCCATATGCTGCCCCATCGCGGAGCTTTACCTCTGCTCATCGCCTGCATCTCCAGCTCCAGACCTGCCTCTACCAAGCTGCTCTGCTCCTCGATGAGCTGGTGGAAGGAGGTGTGCAGGGCTCCTTCATTGTCTGGGCTTGGCTCCAGGCTGCAGGGAGGTTCAGATTGGACATTAGGAAAAATCTTCTTCACTGAAAAAGGTTCTCAAGCACTGCAACAGGCTGCCCAGGGAGGTGGGTTTAGTCACCATCCCTGGAGGGATTTTAAAGACGGGTGGATGAAGTGCCTAGGGATATGGTTTAGTAGTGGACAGCTATGGTTGGACTTAATCTCAAAAGTCTTTTCCAACATCGGGTTTTATGATTCTATGACACAAACCCTGCTCACCTGGGGCTGGGAAGGGCACAGGAGCCAGGCTAAAGCCTGGCTGTGCTGCAGGGCTCTCTCTCACAGCTGCTGGGGTGCAGAATCCAGGGGGTCGTGTGTGAGAGGGCATGGCTCGGGCAGATGCAGGCAACGGGATGGGCAGTGGGGCCAGCTCAGAGCTTGGTTGCGTTGCCCAGGCTGCAAGGCTGCCAGCCTCGTGCTGCTAGGGTGCAGCATGCAAGATCCTGAGCATGTAGGGACATGGTTCGGGCGCACAAGGTCAGCAGGATGGGCAGTGGGGCCGGCTCAGAGCCTGAACGCGTTGCCCAGGCTGCAGGGATGCCAGTCTTGTGCTGCTGGGAGATGCTGAGTGCTCAGGGATATGGCTTGGGCAGATGCGAGCAGCAGGATGGGTAGTGGGGCCAGCTCAGAGCTTGTCTGCCCAGGCTGCAGGGATGCCAGTCTTGTGCTGCTGGGGTGCAGCATGTGAGCTGCTGAGTGTGCAGGGACATCACTTGGGCAGATGGGAGCAGCAGGATGGGCAGTGAGGCCAGCTCAGAGCTTGTCTGCCCAGGCTGCAGGGATGCCAGTCTTGTGCTGCTGAGTGTGCAGGGACATCGCTTGGGCAGATGTGAGCAGCGGGATGGGCAGTGGGGCCAGCTCAGAGCCTGGTTGCGTTGCCCAGGCTGCAGGGATGCCAGTCTCGCTCTGCTGGGGTGCAGCATGTGAAGTGCTGAATGTCTCGGGCACATAGGGGCAGCGGGATGGGCAGTGGGGCCAGCTCAGAGCTTGTCTGCCCAGGTTGCAGGGATGCCAGTCTCGCCCTGCTGGGGCGCAGCATGCGAAGTGCTGAATGGCTTGGGCACATAGGGGCAAGCGGGATGGGCAGCAGGGCCAGCTCGGAGCTTGTCTGCACTGTCGAGGCTGCAGGGGCGACATCCACGCGAGGTGCCGAGCACGCAGGGTGCTCACCCACACTCACCCATCGCTCTCGGTGTCCTCGGCGACGCGCAGGGTGCTGGGGTGCAGCTGGGCCATCCTGCTGGGCTGAGCGGGGTGACGAGCGGGTGGGGGTGGCTGAGCGGGTGCTGTGCCGCTCACCCCGATTCCCGAGGCTCCCGGGGTCCCGGGACGGAGCCGGCTCCGGGGCCGCTGCAGGGACCGTCCCGGGACAAAGCAACCAGGAAGGAAGGAAGGGCGGGCCGGGGGCGGACCGGGGCCGGGCTGGGCCGGGACGGGACGGGGAAGCCTCCAGGAGGCCCCGCGGGGGTAGAACAGGGGCGGAGACCCCTCTGTGGCCCCATCCATCCAACTGGCTCTGGATGGGGCAAGGACCCCCGTCCCCCCCGTCCTTTGAAATGACCCCGTGGGGCAAAACTGGGGCAGGGACCCCTGTGCCCCCCCCCCCCCCGCTCCCGGTCCATTGAACTAGTCCCGTGGGAGGCAGGATCCTTGTGTCCCCTGCCCATTGAGTGGTGGCTGTGGGGCTCCGTGGGGTCGCTATGGGGCACCGAGGGGCTCGGCAGGGCATTGAGCGATTGCCGTGGGCGTCCGCGGGGCCACCGTGGGGCGCTGAGGGCCTCTGCGGAGCTTCGAGTGGTCTCTGTAGGGCTCCGTGGGGCCACCGATGAGCTCCATGGGGCCACCGTGGGGCTTTGTAGGGTCACTGTGTGGCTCTGAGGAGCTCCATGGGGCCACCGTGGGGCTTTGTAGGGTCACTGTGTGGCTCTGAGGAGCTCCATGGGGCCACCGTGGGGCTTTGTAGGGTCACTGTGTGGCTCTGAGGAGCTCCATGGGGCCGGCGTGGGGCTTTGTAGGGTCACTGTGTGGCTCTGAGGAGCTCCATGGGGCCACCGTGGGGCTTTGTAGGGTCACTGTGTGGCTCTGAGGGGCTCCATGGGGCCACCGTGGGGCTTTGTAGGGTCACTGTGTGGCTCTGAGGGGCTCCATGGGGCCACCGTGGGGCTTTGTAGGGTCACTGTGTGGCTCTGAGGGGCTCCATGGGGCCGGCGTGGGGCTTTGTAGGGTCACTGTGTGGCTCTGAGGGGCTTCATTGGGGCTTAGTGGGGCATTGAGTGGTTGCTGTGGAGCTCCCTGGGACCACTGATGAGCCTTGTGGGGTCACTGTGGGGCTCGGAGGGGCTCCGTGGGGTCATGAATGGGCTCTGTGGGGCATCAAGTCATTGCTGAGGGGCTTTGTGCAGCCACCGATGAGCTCCATGGAGTGACTGTGGGGTGCTGAGGGGCTCCATGGGGTCACTATGAAGCATCTTGGGGCTACTATGGGGCGCTGAGGGACTCCAAGGGGCTGCTGAGGGGCATGGAGCGGTCACTACGGGGGTCGTGGGGCTTCACGGGGTCATGAATGGGCTCTGTGTAGCTTCGAGTGGAACTAGAATCACAGAATCATAGAATCACGAGGTTGGAAGAGAACCACCGGATCATCGAGTCCAACCATTCCTTTCAAACACTAAACCATGTCCCTCAGGACCTTGTCTATCCATGCCTTAAACACCTCCAGGGAAGGTCAATCAACCACCTCCCTGGTCAGCCTCTGCCAGTGCCCAATGACCCTTTCCATGAAATATTTTTTCCTAATGTCCAGTCTGTGGACAACACCATGGCTGCCAAGTGGGCTCCTGCTGAGTGTCCACACAGGTAAACGCCTCTGGAGAGAGGGAGCCATGAGCCAGCGCAGAAAGCAAGGCACCTCGGGACACCCTGCTCCGCATGGAGGAAGTGGCACAGCCGCAAGTGGACACATATCTCGGTCCATCAACCAACACATCTCATGGTGAGAGGGGAGCATGGCCACAGGCATTGCCCAGCACTCAGACGGAGGCATAAAAAGCTTTTTTTTTTTTTTTAATATAGAATCATAGAATCACTAGGTTGGAAAGGAACCACAGGATCATTGAGTCCAACCATTCCCATCAATCACTAAACCATGTCCCTCAGCAACTCATCCACCTGTCCCTTAAACACCTCCAGGGAAGGGGAATCAACCACCTCCCTGGGCAGCCTGTTCCAGTGCCAAATGACCCTTTCCGTGAAATATTTTTTCCTGATGTCAAGCCTGAACCTCCCCTGGTGGAGCTTGAGGCCATTCCCTCTTGTCCTGTCCCCGGTCACTAGGGATAAGAGCCCAGCTCTCTCCTCTCCACAACCTCCCCTCAGGTAGTTGGAGAGAGTAATGAGGTCTCCTCTCAGCCTCCTCTTTTCCAGGACAAACACCCCCAGCTCTCTCAGCCGCTCCTCATAGGGCCTGTTCTCCAGCCCCTTCACCAGCTTTGTTGCTCTTCTCTGGACTCGCTCCAGAGCCTCAACATCCTTCTTGTGCTGAGGGGCCCACAACTGAACACAGGATTCAAGGAGCGGCCTCACCAGTGCTGAGTACAGAGGGAGAATAACCTCCCTGGACCTTCTGGTCACACCATTTCTGATACAAGCCAGGATGCCTTTGGCCTTCTTGGCCACCTGCGCACACTGCTGGCTCATGGTCAGTCACTGTCAACCAACACTCCAGGTCCTTCTCCTCCAGGCAGCTTTCCAGCCAGACTTGTCCTAGTGTGTCGCTAGGAGTGGGAACAAATCCAAGAGGGATCACAGTGAACAGCTGGCCCCAAAACAAACTTCGAGTGGTCGCTGTGGGGCTCTGTGTGGCCACCGCTGAGCTCCGTGGGGTCTGTGGGGGGCTCCGAGGGGCTCGCGGGGGCACCGAGCGGTGGCCGTGGGGCTTCGTGGGGTCACTGCGGTCAGGCCGAGGGACCCCGCGCAGCCTCTAACGGGGGTCTCCGGGGTGTCGGGTGGCCGCCTGGGCTCCGCCCGCCCCGCGTCCGCCCCGTTGGGCTCGGTTGGGCCCCTCCCGGCGCGGGGCGGGCGCGCGCAGGAGCGGTGAGGGCTGCGGCCATGGAGGAGAGCGGCGGCGCCTACGGGGCGGCCAAGGCCGGCGGCTCCTTCGACCTCGGGCGCTTCGTGCAGCAGCCGCAGGTCCTGGCGCGGATCGCCAGCGCCGTGAGTGCCGCAGTGCCGGCTGCCCCCCGACCCCCCTCCCGCTTCAGACCCCGCGCTTCATCCTCGGCTCCCCCTCCCTCCCGGCCCTCACCCGCAGCTGATGCCCCTCTCCCCCTCCCTCCTGGCCCAGGACCCACACCCGACCCCTGCCTCCCCCACCTCCTCTCCTGGACCCCCTACCAGCTCCCTGCCTCCCTCCTCTCCTCTTTCGGACCCCGCGTCTCACCCCCACCTCCCCTTCCCTCCTGTCTCAGACCCTGCATCTGATCCCCACCTTCCCCTCCCACCTGTCTTGGGCCCCATATCTGATCCCCACCTCCCTGTCCCTCCTGTTTCAGACCCCACATCTGACCCCTGCCTCCCCCACAACCTGTCTTGGACCCCACATCCATTCCCCACCTCCTTCTCACTCCTGTTTCAGACCCCATCCCTCCTGTTTCAGACCCCACATCTGATCCCTACCTCCCCGTCCCTCCTGTTTCAGACCCTGTTTCTCGCCCCCACCTCCCTCTCCCTCCTGTTTCAGACCCCACAGTCCCCTCCCTCCTGTTCTGGGACCCCACAGCCTGCCCCAGCGCTTCCCCCCAATTTCTCCCTCCCTCCCAGCTCAGTGCAGTCCGGTCTGGTGCCCCCAGACCTGGCAGAGCCCCCGGTGCCAGACACTTGCGCTCCTCTCTGCAGGTCTTTGCTCTGATTGTCTTCTCCTGCCTGGTCGGTGAGGGCTACACCAACCTGTCCACCTCCTCCAAGCTCTTCTGCGTCTTTAACCACAACGAAGATGCTTGCCGCTATGGCATCGGCATCGGCGTCCTCGCCTTCCTTGCCTGCATCTTCTTCTTCATGGTGGACATCTACTTTCCCCAGATCTCCAACACCACCGACCGCAAGTACCTGGTCCTGGCGGATCTCGCATTCTCAGGTACCGGTGGCTGTGGGGCAGGGCTGCGCCTTCCGTGGTGCCGACAATGGCTGTGTTTGTCCCGTGACGTGGCTGCTGGTGCCTGGTGAAGGGAGTCGCTCCCGCCTGGCATGCTGCCCGTGGGCCACGCGCTGCCTGCTGAAGGCATTCCAAGGAGCTGCGGGGGGAGCGGAAAGTGCTCCAAGGAGCTGCGGGGAGGAGAGCACCAGGCTGGCCGTCTGCACTGATCTCCATCCCCCCAACTCCAATGTCGGCGGCAGCTCGGTGGGAGCAGAATCCAACCTGGGAGCTGCAAGCTGCAGCCTCAGCTACTCACACCACCTTCTCCCCACAGGTCTCTGGACCTTCCTGTGGTTCGTTGGCTTTTGTTTCTTAACCAACCAGTGGGCCTGGACGCCGGCTGACCACGTGCACGTTGGGGCTGACTCGGCTCGTGCCGCCATCACCTTCAGCTTCTTCTCCATCTTTTCCTGGGTGAGTGCAGCAGCCCTGTTGGGAGAGCATGGAGAGGTTCCCTGGGTAGCCCTGATGCCAACGTCCTCCTTGTTTGTCTCTCTAGGGCCTCCTGATCGCCTTCGCTTACAAGAGGTACAAGATGGGGGTGGAGGACTTTGTCCAGAGCTACATCGACCCCAGCCCAGAGGTCCCGACTCCCTACACCAGCTACCCCAACATCAGCCATGACAGCTACCAGCAGCCACCCTTCACCCAGACGGCAGAAGGCCCCGAGGGCTACCAACCCCCCCCAGTGTACTGAGCACTCCCCGGGCTGTGCGGCACGGCCGGCTGTACCCGTGCAATTCTCTTTGGTGGGGTGGGACGGGAGGGACCTGTGACTTGAAGGGATGAGAGGGTGGTGGTTGCTTTGTGTGGAGGCCACCAGGGCTGGGGTGCAGGAGGGGCTTGGTCCTGGTGGTGGAGCTGAGCTCCTCCATGGAGCAGGGATTTGGTGCGTGGTGGGTGATGCGTAGCCGCTGAGCATAGTCCTGTGGCTCCCGGGAGGACGGGTGCGTATCATAGCCCAGTAAGTCTGAGCACCTGCCCTCGCTGTGGTGCCTTCAGGAGGAGCCACAGGGGTGTGTGCTTGGCTTGCAGCCCTTCTAACCTGAGCTCTGCCCTTGTGACTGCTGCCCTGGCCCCTCCTGGCACCCTCTCCTGCTACCATAGCACAGCCGAGCGGTGTGTGCCGCCGGCCTCACTGTGCCTTCCCCCTCAGCTGCTGCTGGGTGAGCTTGATGCCAAAGCCATCTTCTTTTGACTATAAACTGCCGCGCTGTGCCTTCCAGCAGCCTGCACTAGAGCTGCCGGTGCTTGGATGTTGCAGTTGGGGATCGGGGGGGAGCAGCAAGCGCTGGGCTGTGGGGCCACGGCTGCTCCAGATGTGTCCATAGAAGGTCCTGGAGCTCCATCCCTGCTGACTTGCATTTCCCCACGAGCATTTCCTCTGCAGAAGCAAGGCGGTGCCCCCCAGCCTGCCTCCTGCTCCGTCCTGCCTGCTGCTCCCTGGGCAGTGCCCATGCCGACTGCCCCAGCTCAGGTTCTATTTTCCTGCTGCACCTGTTGGGAGGCTGTTCCCAGCAGCAGCGTGACCTGTGCGAGCTGCCGCTGCTCGAGTGGCCTTCAACTAGTTCTTTGTTTGACACTGTAGAGATGAAATAAACTTTTTCACCTCACTGCCAAGTGTGTTCCTTCGCTGGGGAAGCCAAACGAGGTTCCTCCTCTCCCTCACAGAGCCTCGGCTGGGGGGTTCCAGGCTGAGAAGCAGCACAACAGCCCCAGCTGACTGCAAACAGCACACTCATGCTTGTGGCTATTTTTAGGCAAAGCCCTCCTCGTGCTCCTCGCCGAGTCTGTTTAGGAGGTTGGAGCAGAGATCTCTGAACACCCAGCCCAGGCTGCTGCTGTGAGCAATCAGCCTGTGCAATCTGCACGCTGGTCACTGCAGGGAAGCCTTTTCAACACAGTCCGGTACAAAACACACAGAGGTGATTCTATAATTTATTAACCTAAACCAGAAGTTGTGCTGCCTTCCCTGTCCCCAGGGGAAAGCCCAGGCCTGGCACTAAAGTGCTTGTGAGCACCACAGCTGTCAGCGCTTTGAGCAACATGGAGCAGTGGTTTCCCAATAGCTCTTGTACCCTTCCAGGGAAGAGGGCAGAGGCAAATGGAGATTGGACTTGGACAGAACCAAGAGTTACTGCTTGGACCTTACAGGGAAAAGCACTTTTGCAAGGAGTAAGAGAAAAAAACCCTTCCAAAATCTCAGTCAAACAATGAGGGGAAAGAATCCTTCAGTCAATCACCAGCAGAGGAAGATTGGGCCTCAAGAATTTTTGGAAGGCTCAGGAGGGAGGAAGATACACGACTAGAGCTGAGAACTTTCCACTCAAAGCAGAGACCTTCATGGGAGAAGTAGCCCAGACCTTCACAGATTAAGCCCTGAGCCTCCAAACCCTTCCCCAGTGACCCAGCATTGAACTGGCAGCACTGAGGTTGGACTTGAGCAAAACCTCTCCAATTTTGGAGCAGTGATTCCTCCTCGAGCAAAGTGCAGCTGTTCTAAAAGGACTGTCTTAACACAAAGATGACTGCTGGGCCTCGTGCATTCAAAAGCTAGGAGCCTGCTGTCAGGCCATCAAGCCAAGGCTTCATTTCCCCCTCTGCTGTGTTAACAAAAATCATACAGGACAGATAAATTGAGCGAGTGCAACGCCAAAGAGACCAGTTGTTCAAAGGGACTGTGCTAGGGGCCAAGCTGCTGCTACATATGTCAGTTTAAAAGTTGTGCCACAGCTCTACAAGGAACGAGTTATCTCCTAAGACTGCATTAAAAAAGGAAGTGGGCTTAAGATACCGAGTTACTGTGCATTGTCTTAAGAAATCTGGAATTTAGCAACGGGACACGAGAGAGAAAGAAATGGTTGCGCTCCCAGACAAGCGAGCCAGCCACCAGTGCCCATCTGAACACAGGCAGAAGACCAGGAGAGCGATGGAAGCCCTGTAGCCCAGTTCGCCATGAGGTTTTTTCAGGACCTATTAATATGGCAGCATCAGCAACTGCACCTGCCTGTTTTCCGTGTTCTGAGAAAGGAACTCAATTTTAGTCAGGCTTCTGCCTCAGCCCCACCCTGACATCAGGTCCAGTCGATCCTCCCCTTGGAGCTCGCGCAGAGGAACAGTAGCTTGGTAGGCAGAGCTAACGCAGTTAAGAGTTTGGCTAAAAGCAGAGGAAGCCAGATTTTGCGCTTGGGAGACGCAGCATTTAGCTTCCTTCCTCTCGTTGTTTCCCATGTGGGAGCCCAGCAGTCAAGAAGTAAAGATCTTGCGGGAGACGGCCACCTCCAGCTGCTTCATCCCCATGGGTATGTTCTCCTTGTTTTCTGACCCAGGCTGCTGCGGCCGCTTACGGAAGTAGCAGGCTCGGCAGACAGAGTGATACTTGTCTGCTCCTCCAATCACTTCAATCTGGCAAGAAAATTGAGAGAGAGACTCAGCAGAGCCCAGCTCCCCTGAGGAGATCCCTCCAGACTAGCAGGACTGGCAAGGTGAAGCTACTTAAAGTGCTTTCTGTTGCAAGGGAACTCACCTCCCTCTCTGCTCCCAGCCTCTTTGTGTAGGAGGCATCACGGTAGCACTCCATGCACACAGCGTTCAGCTTCACCACGCTCTCTGCCAGTGGGACCAGGTTCAGGATGCTTCCAAAAGCCTGTGGCAAGACAGCAGGGGTGGTTCAGTTGGATGGGGTCTACAACTATCCCAAAGTAGCTTCTGTACTGAAAAAAAGGGTGTTTCACCTTTCTCTGGAAAGTCCCATCGAGAGCAGCAACGATGACGGTTTTCCCCGCGTTGGCCATCATCTCACAGAACTCCACGATGTCTGGGAACTAGAGGAGGTACAGAAGAAAGAAGGGGCAGCACGTAGAATCATAGAATCACCAGGTTGGGAAAGACCCATCGGATCATCAAGTCCCACCATTCCCATCAATCTCTAAACCAGGTCCCTCAGCGCCTCATCCACCCCTCCCTTGAACACCTCTAGGGAAGGTGACTCAACTCCCTCCCTGGGCAGCCTGATAGAGTCATAGAACCACCAGGTTGGAAAAGACCCATCGGATCATTGAGTCCAGGATCATCATCATCCTTTACTCAGGATCCCCCGGCACGTGCCCAGGCAGTAGCACAAGGCACAAAGAAAACCAGAGCCATGTTGCCTACTTGTTGAACGGGCTCCTGCCCCATTGGAGGGATGAAAGGAAAGGTTTGACTGTCTGAGCACAATCCAGGAGGATCAGACCGTCCCAGAGCTTTGCTTCCCACCCCGTCCTGGAGGATTCAGGCCTCCTTCAGGGTGCTCTGAAGAGACTGCATCCCGCAGACCTGCCCTGGCCAGGCACTTACGAACTGTCCCTCGTCAATGCCGATGACCGCAGCGCCCAGCGCTTCCTGGTACACGTCCTTGAGGACACAAGCTGGTAGGGCCTCCATGGTGTTCCTGTGGGAAGCAGAATGGGGAGGTGAGCCGGGCGGCCCAGCTGCTGGGCCCACACAGGCCACAGGATCCCCTGGCACTCACCTATCGTGTGTGGAGAGGCCGGAGGTGCAGTAGCGCGTGTCCTTGGCGTATTTCACCAGCAGGCACTGGTACTGGGCCAGCTGGAACCGCCGCACCCGCCGCATCAGCTCCGTGCTGCAAGGAACAGGCGTTAGCAGGCTCCGGGCCCGGGATCTCAACCCACCCTGACCCCCCGGTCCCCATTCCTACCTCTTCCCGGAGAACATGGGCCCGAAGATCACCTGTGGGCGGGCAAGCACAGCTCAGTGTGGGCACCATGGAGGCAGTCCTGGTGCCGCTTTGGTCTCGCACCAGTGCGGCCACATCATCTACCCCAGTAACCCAGTACCGGCCTGTTCCCTGCATCCCCTTGGACCAAATGTCACCCACACGGCCCAGGCATCTCCACTGGTACCAGCCCGGCCTCAGCATCCCCAGCATAGCCTGGGCTCCCCAGGTACCAGCATCCCCAGTACAGCTTGGACTCCCCCAGTACCAGCATCCCCAGCACAGCCTGGGCTCCCCCAGTACCAGCATCCCCAGTACAGCTTGGACTCCCCCAGTACCAGCATCCCCAGCACAGCTTGGGCTCCCCCAGTACCAGCATTCCCAGCACAGCTTGGGCTCCCCCAGTACCAGCATCCCCAGCACAGCCTGGGCTCCCCCAGTACCGGCTTGGTCTCGGCATCACCAGCACAGCCTGGGCATCCCCGGTTTCCCTGGGTACCGGCCCGGCCTCGGCATCCCCGCTGCCCCTCCAACTCCCGGTACCGGTATCTGTTACCTGGATCTGGCCACGCGGGCGGCTGGGCGAGCCGGGGTGGACGCCGGGCACGGCGAGGCAGCTCATGGCGGCACCGGGTGGATCGCACTCACGGACGGATGGATAGACGAATGGATGGATGGATAGAGGGACGGAGTGAGTCCCGCTCGCGCCGCGGAGCCGCGCCGACCAATCAGAGGGCGCCTTTCTCCCACGTGACACCAGGCCAGCCAATCACAGGAGGCCCCGAGCCGCAGAGCAGCCAATAGGAGTGCGCGCGCCAAGATTCTTATTTCCCTCCAAGCCCAAATCCGCGCCGCCTTCCCGGCGTGCATCGCGAGTCCTCGCCCCGCGTGTCCCCAGCCCCCCGGGGCAGCCAATGGGAGACGGAGCGGCTACCCCATGCCCCGCCCCCTCCCCGCCCGCCGGGGCGACCAATGGGAGAGGTTAGACCACGCCCCCGGGCTCTGACCACGCCCCCAGTTGTACAGCCACGCCCCTTCCTAGCAGGACGACCAAGGGGAGCTGGACATCCATCTGAGGCCACGCCCCCTAGTGATTTGACCACGCCCCCCGCGGGCAGGGGTCGAGCTGTGGCTGCGGGCGCTGAGCGGGACCGGGATGGGGACCGGGAACGGGACCGGGACCGGGCTCGGGCTCGGGGCCGGCCCCAGCCGCAGCGAGGGGGCGTGGCGGGCCATGTCCGTGGAGGTAGGGTGCACGGGGTGGGCAGCGTGGGGCTGGCCCGCGGGATGGGGGTCCTCGCCCGGTCCCCGGAGCCGCAACGCAGCCGCCCTGTCGCCCCCCGGTAGGTGCTGGAGGAGCAGTACTCCCCCAGCCGCTGGTCCCCGCGCATGGGCGGCGACGCCGTCATCCAAGCACACATCGAGACCATGGCGGCTGGTGAGGAGCGGGGGGGGAACGGGGGTACCAGGAGATGGGGTGGCAAGTGTAGGGGCACCAGGAGATGGGGTGCGAGGAGTGGGGGTACTGGGAGCGGGTGTACTGGGAGAGGGGCTACCGGCAGCTTGGGAGGCAGGTGCAGGGGTACCAGGAGCTTGGGTGGCAACTATAGCAGGAGCTGGGGTGATGGGAATTAGGGGTACGAGGAGCTGGTGTGGTGGGAATTAGGGGTATGGGAAGCTGGGGTGATGGGAATTAGGGGCAGCAGGAGCTGGAGTGATGGGAATTAGGGGTACGAGGAGCTAGGGTGGTGGGAATTAGGGGTACGAGGAGCTAGGGTGGTGGGAATTAGGGGTACGGGAAGCTGGGGTGATGGGAATTAGGGGTAGCAGGAACTGGGGTGATGGGAATTAGGGGTATGGGGAGCTGGGGTGATGGGAATTAGGGGTACGGGGAGCTGGGGTGATGGGAATTAGGGGTACGAGGAGCTAGGGTGGTGGGAATTAGGGGTACGGGAAGCTGGGGTGATGGGAATTAGGGGTAGCAGGAGCTGGGGTGATGGGAATTAGGGGTATGGGAGGCTGGGGTGATGGGAATTAGGGGTAGCAGGAGCTGGGGTGATGGGAATTAGGGGTACGAGGAGCTGGTGTGGTGGGAATTAGGGGTATGGGAAGCTGGGGTGATGGGAATTAGGGGTAGCAGGAGCTGGAGTGATGGGAATTAGGGGTACGAGGAGCTAGGGTGGTGGGAATTAGGGGTACGGGAAGCTGGGGTGATGGGAATTAGGGGTAGCAGGAGCTGGGGTGATGGGAATTAGGGGTACGAGGAGCTGGTGTGGTGGGAATTAGGGGTATGGGAAGCTGGGGTGATGGGAATTAGGGCTACCAGGAGCTGGGGTGGTGAGAATTAGAGATACCGGGAGTTGGTGTGGTGGGAATTAGGGGTATCGGGAGCTGGAGTGATGGGAATTAGGGGTAACTGGAGCAGAGATGGCAGGAATTACGGGTACCTGGAGCAGAGGTGGCAGGTGCAGGGATACCAGGGGCTAGGGTGGTGGGAGAGGGTGTACCAGGACCTGGGGTGGTGGGAATGGGGCTACCGAGAGCAGAGGTGGCAAATGTGGGAGTACTGGGATTGGGAATGGTGGGAATAGGGGTACTGGGAGTGGGGTTACTGTGACCTGTGGAGGTGGGTAGGGGTGTACTGGGGCAGGAGGTGCGGGACGGGGCTGTCTCTCGGGTGCCACAGCCCTGGTGCTGTGCCTGTCCTCCCGCAGGAACGCAGCAGGCACGGACCAGCACACAGACCTCGCTGCACATCCCCTACGGCGATGGGGAGGGGGAGAAGGTGGACATCTATTTTCCCAAGGACACTTCTGGAAGTAGGTGACGGGCAGACGTCAGGAGTGGGCAGGGTCCATAGGGACCGTGCCCCCAACTCACTCCGGCCTCTGCTGTGCAGCATTCCCGCTCTTTGTCTACATCCATGGTGGATACTGGCAGTGCTTGAGGTCAGTCTGGCTGTGGGCGAGGGGATCCCTTGCTTTGATGCCTCCTTTCCTTATTCCCGCTTGCTGTGGGCCCTCAGGGTCCAATCCAGCCCTGGCCCCCACCGCCCACAGCTTCTCTTCCCCCTTCAGTAAGGAGGAGTCGGGGTTCGCAGCCCCCCCGCTGGTGTCACAGGGCGTGATGGTGGCAGCCGTGGGCTATGATATAGCCCCCAAAGGTAGGTGCTGCTCGGCCGAGGCTGTGGCTGCCGGCGCTGGCCCCGCGCCCACCAGACTCTGCCCTCTCACCAGGCCACATGGACACGATGGTGCTGCAGGTGCGGCGCAGCCTCGTCTTCCTGCTGGAGCGCTACAGCGGGATCAGGTGGGCCTGGGGACGGCTCCCGGGGACACCTTGCACCCCACAGCCACTATGGGGCCTGCCCGTGGGTGGTTTGGTGCAGGAGCGTGGCTGTTGCAGCCTAGCTCTGTGACAAACGGCAGGGAAGCTCTGCAAAACTGGACCCAGGGCTGAGATCAATGGGATGAGGTTTAACAAGGCCAAAGGGCGGGTCCTGCACTTGGGGCACAACAACTCTGGGCTGCTGCAGACTAGGAGAAGTCTGCCTGGAAAGCTGCCAGGAGGAGAAGGACCTGGGGGTGTTGGTTGACAGTGACTGAACATGATCCAGCAGTGGCCCAGGTGGCCAAGAAGGCCAATGGCATCTTGGCTTGGATCAGAAATGGTGTGACCAGCAGGTCCAGGGAGATTGTTCTCCCTCTGTGCTCAGCACTGGTGAGACTGCTCCTCGAATCCTGTGTTCAGTTGTGGGCCCCTCACCACAAGAAGGATGTTGAGGTTCTGGAGCGAGTCCAGGGAAGAGCAACGAAGCTGGTGAAGGGGCTGGAGAACAGGCCTTATGAGGAATGGCTGAGAGAGCTAGGGGTGTTTATCCTGGAGAAGAGAAGGCTGAGAGGAGACCTCATTACTCTCTACAACTACGTGAAAGGAGGTTGTGGAGAGGAGGGAGCTGGGCTCTTCTCCCAAGGGACAGGGGACAGGACTAGAGGGAATGGCTTCAAGCTTCACCAGGGGAGGTTCAGGCTTGACGTCAGGAAAAAATATTTCACGGAAAGTGTCATTGGGTACTGGAACAGGCTTCTCAGGAAGGTGGTTGATTCACTTTCCTTGGAGGTGTTTAAGGGGCGGGTGGATGAGGTGCTGAGGGACACGGTTTAGTGATTGATGGGAATGGTTGGACTCGATGATCCTGTGGTTCTTTTCCAACCTAGTGATTCTATGATTCTATATTAAAAAAAAAAGCTTTTTATGCCTCCGTCTGAGTGCTGGGCAATGCCTGTGGCCATGCTCCCCTCTCACCATGAGAGGTGTTGGTTGATGGACCGAGATATGTGTCCACTTGCGGCTGTGCCACCTCCTCCATGCGGAGCAGGGTGTCCCGAGGTGCCTTGCTTTCTGCGCTGGCTCATGGCTCCCTCTCTCCAGAGGCGTTTACCTGTGTGGACACTCAGCAGGAGCCCACTTGGCAGCCATGGTGTTGTCCACGGACTGGACAGAATACGGAGTGGCACCAGACATTAAAGGTACTGCTGCCGTGTCCAGATACGGAGGTGGAAGGAGAACTGGTGCCTGCACCTGGGATGCTGCAGAGCCAAGGGAGCTGTGTTGCCCCAGCTGACTGCAGCCCACGGGCACTGGGAGTGCAGAACTTGGGGCTCCTGGACAAGTTGCCCCAGGGCTGTTTTATGTCCTGCACCCACCAGCCGCTCACTGAGGTGCAAGGCAATTTCTTGTGCAGGGTGGTGAGAGCGGCTCGAGTCGCAGGGCCTCTCACATTTTGGTGGCTCTGCCTGCAGGAGCGGTGCTGGTGAGCGGCGTATACGACCTAGAGCCCATCCTGCACACCTACGTGAATGATGAGCTGAAGATGAGCCGGTGAGCCCACGTGCTGTGGGGACGGTCACCGGGAAAGTGTGCACACACATGGGGTTGGCCAGTGCAGCCTGTGGGCCAGGATTAGCCGCTCTGCAGTCTGCTCTGCCCCTGCCCACACAAATTCTGTGGCTGCCTCTGTGCCTGACGCAGCACAAGCCTCATGCCCTGCATGCAGCTGCAGAGACGGGTGCTGTGCAGGCAAAGCCACCCTCTCCGAGCAAGGGGCTGTGTCACCTGCCACTGTGGTTTCTCCTCCAGGGAGGTCGCCCAGCGGAACAGCCCCTTGCTGTGTGTCACCCCAGCAGCGCCTGCTGCTGCAGCCTGTGAGGTGCTCGTGGCAGTGGCTCAGCATGACTCCCCGGAGTTTCGCAGGCAGTCGCAGGAGTATGGCCAGGTGAGCCCCTCTGCTGCACCCTGCCCAGCTCCACTAAGCTGGGATGAAGAGCACGTGTGCCATCTCCATTTTAGGTTTAACACGGCCAAATGCCGGTTCCTGCACTTGGGGCACAACAACCCTATGCAGAGCTACAGACTGGGAGAAGCCTGGCTGGAAAAATGCCAGGAGGAGAGAGACCTGGGAGTGCTGGTCGACAGCCGACTGAACATGTGCCCAGGTGGCCAAGAAGGCCAATGGCATCCTGGCTTCGATCAGAAATGGTGTGACCAGCAGGGCCAGGGAGGTTATTCTCCCTCTGTACTCAGCTCTGGTGAGGCCACTCCTTGAATCCTGTGTCCAGTTGTGGGCCCCTCAGTACAAGAAGGATGTTGAGGCTCTGGAGCGAGTCCAGAGAAGAGCGACAAAGCTGGTGAAGGGGCTGGAGAACAGCCCCTATGAGGAACGGCTGAGAGAGCTGGGGTTGTTTATCCTGGAGAAGAGGAGGCTGAGAGGCGACCTCATTACTCTCTACAACTACCTGAAGGGAGGTTGTGGAGAGGAGGGAGCTGGGCTCTTCCCCCAAGGGACAGGGGACAGGACAAGAGGGAATGGCCTCAAGCTCCGCCAGGGGAGATTTAGGCTGGAGATTAGGAGGAAGTTTTTCACAGAAAGGGTCCTTGGGCCTTGGAATAGGCTTCCCAGGGAGGTGGTTGATTCCCCTTCCCTGGAGGTGTTTAAGGGACGGGTGGATGAGGTCTTGAGGGACTTGGTTTAGCGTTGGATAGGAATGGTTGGACTCGATGATCCGATGGGTCCCTTCCAACCTGGTTGTTCTATGATTCTATGATCTCAGAGCGGTATTTCTGCTGCTCTCAAAGGTGATAGCAGCTTAAGGGAGGATGCTAGCCCTTGCAAAGCTGCCACTCCTGCTGCCTTGTCCAGACTGGATGGAGGTCAGGGTCCCTCCTGCCAGCACTGCACTCTCCACAGGCCCTGCGTGCAGCCGGCTGGTCTGTCTCCCTGCTGGATCTTGCTGGTGTGGATCACTTTGACATCATTGAGAAGCTGTCAGAGGAGAGCTACATCCTCACTCAGGTAGGGGAAGAGCTCCTTGCGCTGACCAAGGCTAAGATCAGCAGTCAGGAGGGCTGTGCCGAGGTGAGCTCCCCCTGCACAGTGCATCAGGCACTGCTCACAGGGCTTGGTTCCTCATCCCAGGTGATTCTGAACATGATTTCAAGAGCTTGATGGCATGTTGGGAGCAAATGGAAGGGAACCACCACCCTGCATGGTGCCTGTGTGCACCCTGCTGCTCTGCTGCCTCGCTCCGGCTCTCCTCCTGCTGCACAGAGCAGTTGCTGCCTCCAGCCTTGCTCCTTGCCTGCTCCGTTCACTCCAGCCTGCATTTGGCTGGGGGGGGCTCAATCAAGGAGCTCCAGGTATCACCCATTCTCACCTCAGCTTGCATCCTTTGCTGGGGTGTCTCTGCCCATCTGAAGCTCACGGGGCTGGTAGGTCTCTGTAAGGGTGATGATGTTTGTTCCCTTGGTTTCCTTTAAACTGCTTATTGCCAAATAAAATAGGAATAACTGCTGCCTGGATGTGACTCGGCTTCCCAGGGCTGTGCTGAGCTGGTGAATACACACTGCACGTGGCTGCTGCAGAGAGGATCTTCTCTTCCAGCACAGAGCTTCTGTCCCACACCTGGGTGACCAAAAGAAAGCCTGGAGAGCCCAGCGGAGGCTGCAGGGAGGCTGTGGGACAGGGCAACACCAGCCTTTGGGGACAGGCAGTAGAGGAGGGTCTGCATGGGCCAGGCTAGGCTCGTACAAATTTTAGTGCTGCTGTGCGTGGCCCTTGTGTCCATCCTGAGCTGCTCCCCATGTCCTCACAAGCGCTTTCCTCTCAACAGGGACATCTAGGCTGCAGTGAAGTCCCTGCTGAACTGTCTGGACAGGAGCACACTTAAAAGGAAACTTCCTGCAGCACTGCCAGAACAGGTTTATTTTGTGCCCCAACCATCCCCTGGGGTCGGTCTCAGGGCAGCATCCTTGGAGATATTCACTGCATGTTGGCCACGCACAGTGCATGACCTTTGTGGCGAAGGTCTGGCTCTGCTTTTAGGCACTGTCTGCAGGACCCGAGTGACAGAAACAGAGCTCCTGTAGAGTACTAGAGGGTGCTCTGAGGCTGTGTCTGCTGGTGAGTAGCAAGGCAAGGATGCTGCCTCAGAGGTGTCTGAGTGAGGGTATGAGATGCCTGGATGTTTAGCCTGGGGAGACCTCTGCTCTCTAGAGCTACCTGAAAGGAGGTTGTGGAGAGGAGGGAGCTGGGCTCTTCTCCCAAGTGACAGGGGACAGGATGAGAGGGAATGGCCTCAAGCTCCACCAGGGGACAGTCAGGCTGGACACTGGGAAAAAATATTTCTTAGAAAGGGTCACTGGGCACTGGAACAGGCTGCTCAGGGAGGTGGTTGAGTCACCTTCCCTGGAGGAGTTTAAGGGACGGGTGGACAAAATACTGAGGGACATGGTTTAGTGATTGATGGGAATGGTTGGACTCAATGATCTGGCAGGTCTTTTCCAACCTAGTGATTCTGTGATTCTGTGATAAGGCTGTGCTGCCAGGCAGGACCTGGCTGTGCCGTGGGTGCCCGTACCTCCCCACATGCTGTGGAGCCCTGAGATACCTTCAGCAAAGTGTCGGGCGTTGTCATGGTCTCTGTGCAGCGTCGCCTCCGTGTGCTCCAGTCCAACGCGGGCAGCGGCTGCCAGGACACCTGCCTGTCGCATCCCCCTACCCAGCAGCTTCCGCACATGCCAGGCCTCTGCAACAAACTCCTTGTGTCCAGCCAGCATGGCACCAGCCGGGGCACCCAGGCCCTGCAGAGCCACCAGAGAGTGAACCCAGCAGCTAGGGGGCTGCCTCTTCCCTTCTCCAGGGATGTGTCCAGGGATGCCGTGTTCCGTCCATGTGCACCCGCAGCCCATAGTGGTCAGCAAGCCCACGGACCTGGGGGGAGGCAGAGGAGCAGCTGGGGTAAGAGCGACCTCAGCGATGTACCGAGCCCCCATGGTGCCATCCCGCTGGGTCCTGCCTGTGCCCAGTCTGGGCTACTGCCAGCCACCAGTGGGCTCCTACCTGCTGGAAGTAGGTGAGGGGCAGCACCCGTCCCCCTGCTGCTCTGTGCGTGTTCTCCAGGCAGATGAGCTCAGGGCGTGGGTGGTACCGGCTGCCGTGGGCCTCATGGATGGTCATCTCATAGAATCATAGAATCATAGAACAACCAGGTTGGAAGGGACCCATCGGATTATCGAGTCCAACCATTCCTATCAAACACTAAACCATGTCCCTCAGCACCTCATCTACCCGTCCCTTAAACCCCTCCAGGGAAGGTGAATCAACCACCTCCCTGGGCAGCCTATTCCAATGCCCAGTGACCCTTTCCGTGAAAAACTTCCTCCGAATCTCTAGCCTAAATCTTCCCTGGCAGAGCTTGAGGCCATTCCCTCTTGTCTTGTCCCCTGTCACTTGGGAGAAGTCCTTTCAGTCCTTTCTCCTTTCAGGGAGTTGTAGAGAGTAATGAGGTCTCCTCTCAGCCTCCTCTTCTCCAGGCTAAACACCCCCAGCTCTCTCAGCCGCTCCTCATAGGGTCTGTTCTCCAGCCCCTTCACCAGCTTCATGGCTCTTCCCTGGACTTGCTCCAGAGCCTCAACATCCTTCTTGTGCTGAGGGGCCCAGAGCTGAACACAGGATTCAAGGAGTGGCCTCACCAGTGCCGAGTACAGAGGGAGAATAACCTACTGGTCACACCATTTCTGATCCAAGCCAGGTTGCCATTGGCCTTCTTGGCCACCTGTGCACACTACTGGCTCATGTGTCGACCAACAACAGATATTGACCATCTCCAGCTGGTCCGGATCAAAGGTGCCATCTGGCAGGTCTGGAAACGCCTGGGAGTGGACACCAGCTACCTGTGCCCAGGGCAGAGAGCAGAGCTGATGGGGACAGTGACAGTATGAGGGGGACAGTAGTGGTGCATGGGAGGACAGTGGTGGTGCAAGAGGATGGTGGCAGTGCACTGGGGACAGTGGTGGTGCAAAGGGGTCCCAGCTATCTGCTCTTCTGCCCCCACTCCCCCTGCACAGGGTACGTTCAGCTGCTCTCACACCCCGTGCTGTGGCTTGCAGGGCTCTGGGTAATGCTGCTGATGCAGCCCAGCAGGGCTCCCTGCCCAGCCGGGCACGGTAGCCAGAGGAGGGCAGCAGCAAGCCACCCTCCTGGCCTTGCCCATGCTGCTGGTGCCATCAGGTCACCCCAGCCGGAGCTCACCCACCCACAGCACCCACCTGGGCAGCTCTGCCGTGCTCATAGACGTGTAGGTGGGCATTGTGGCCCAGGAGCATCTGAGCTCCCCTGCTCTTCCATCACTGGGAAGGGAAGGAAAGGGGCTGTGAGGTGGGCTCAGCGAAGCTCCAGCGGGCGAAGGTTGACCGTGCAGCACAACAGCAGCACAGCAGAGCAGCCTCCTGCTGGCCCGGGGCACCAAATCCAAGCCTGGGGCTGTCGGATGGAGGCTGCCTGCAGTGGCTGAGGGCATGGTCTCCCCTCCTTGGTGCATAGAATCATAGAATCACCCTTATCCCTACCCCTATCTCTATCTCTACCCCAACCCTAACCCTATCAATAATCTTAACTCTACTCCTAGCTAACCCTCCCTATCCTTACCCCACCCTTACCCTTTCCCTTACCCTTATCCCTAGCCCTATCCCTCCCTGCCTACCCATACACACCACTACCCCTACCTAACTCTACCCCTACCCTTAACACTACCCCTACCAACCAACCAACCAACCAACCAACCAACCAACCTACCTACCTACCCACCTGCCTACCTACCTACCTACCAACCAACCTACCTACCTACCTACCTACCTACCTACCTACCTACCCACCCCTACCTATCCCTAGGTCGCCCTCTCCCTACCTCTACCCCTACTTCCCTACCCATACCTCTCCCTCACCCTAACCCCCCCCCACCTTGGGTGCTATCTCAGCCCCCCCATCTCTCCTGCACCCCCTCTCTTTCCCTGGAGCCCCCATCACTGGTCATTGCACCAGAGGAGGGTTGGTAGTGATGACCAGCACAGTGTGAGGTTCGGCGGTGATGGGCATCGCTGCCATCCAGGGCTGGTTGTTCCCCACGGAGAACTAGGCTGGGACATGGCGGGCAGAGCCCCTGGGTGGCCAGGGTGTCCTTATCCCAGTCCTGCATGAGCCCCAGCATCATGCCGTGTGTGCCTGCTCTGCAGGGATCCACAGGTCATTCTGTAGGCCCATGGAGCTGAGTGCTGAGCAACAACGGCTCCTGCCATGCTGCTCCTACTGCCAGCAGGGACAGCACAGGGTGACCTTGCTGCTGGGAATTGGCTGCGGCTTCTGGCTGCAACTGCTCTGGGAATGGCTGACACGTTGTCCTGTGGCCCCATGGGCAGGCACGTAGCGCAGCAGTGCTGGCGTTGGCTGTGGGCAGCTCCACAGCTCTTAGCACCCTGCCTGCACCATGGAGGGGGCTCACCGGCATCTGGCTCCCGGAAGAAATCCCCATTGCTCCTGGAGCAGGAGAATCATAGAATCATAGAATCACCTGATTGGAAAGGACACAGTGGATCATCAAGTCCAACCATTCCTGTCATACACTAAACCATGTACCTCAGTGCTTTGTCCACCCGTCCCTTAAACACCTCCAGGGAAGGTGAATCAACCACCTCCCTGGGCAGCCTGTTCCATTGCCCAATGATCCTTTCTGTGAAATTTTTTTTCATGATGGCTTGAGGCCATTCCCTCTCTCCCGTCCCCTGTCACTTGGCAGAAGAGCCCAGCTCCCTCCTCTCCACAACCTCCTTTCAGGTAGTTGTAGAGAGCAATGAGATCTCCCCTCAGGCTCCTCTTCTCCAGGATAAATACCTCCAGCTCTCTCAGCCACTCCTCTTGTTCTCCAGCACCCTCCACCAGCTTTGTTGCTCTTCTCTGGACTTGCTCCTGGCACAGCAGGGAGACCCCAAGCACACTGTGTGCTGGGCAGGACCAACTGGAGGCTGGTGATGTTCTGTGGGGCAGACGTGACCCATAGCCAGGAGACTCCACTGGGACAGCCCAGGCTGTGCCCCTATTGTGCTGCCGGTGAGGATGGCAGCGAGCTCTGCAGCACTTAGCACCTCTCCTGGCACTTGCGGAGGGTGAAGTGGGCAGGTGCCTTCAGGTGCCCCCTTCCCCTTGGGGGCCGTGGGCTGCCCAGTGCCTCACTCCCCATGCACACAGCCTCCCCGACAGCTCTGCTTCGGCTACCGATGCCATGGCCCTCGCTACGCTGCTGCCTTCCTCCTCCCTCCACCATGCTCCAGCACAAACTCCTGCTCCCCCAGCGCATCCATCCCCTGTCTCAGAGCCCCCCGGTTGGCACCACATACGCCTGTGCCCCTGCACGCGGGGCCTCCTTGCCAACCTCCCACCGCGCTGTCAGCCCCTCTGCCGAGCGAGCCATAAACAGTCCTTCACAGAGACGTTTTTCACACGCAGGGCCACATGTTAACAGTTTTTCTTTATTTACTGCCTCCATTTCCTCTTTGTTCCAGGAACTTGTCCTCCAACTTCAAGCTGCTCATGATTAGGCAAAAAGGCCTCTAATCTCCCCGATCTGATTTACCGTCACTGAGAGCAGACGCTTCCCGTTACTGGCCCTGGACCTGGGAGAATGGACAGCCGAGCTCTCCCGGCTGCCTCGCCTTCTCCTCCCCAAAGCTGCCCGGCCGCACGCGCTGCCTTCCCAGCAGCTTCCTCTTCCAGTAAGCGCTGGGCAGCCTGGCTGCTCACGTCGCAGGTGAAGAGCTGGGGGGAAAGCGCAGCTGTGGGGCCCTGGGCTGGGGATGCCACCGTGGCTGGGGCAGGGCAGGCTCCCAAAACAACTTCTTCTGCTCCGTCGAGAAGAGCTGCTTGGCTGGAGCATCCCTGGGCTGTGGCCTCTTCATCTGCTCACCCATCTGCTCCTGGAGCGCCTCGTGGAGCTCCCAGACTGGCTGCAGCGCTGTGCCCAGCACGGGGAGAGCACCCATCCTGGCTGTGCCTCTCGTTTCAGCTCCTGCAAGGGCTGGTTTCAGAGGTGGCTCAGGGCTCTGGGTTGCATAACCCCCCTCTACCCACCCTGAGCAGGACCTGGGATCTGTGGCCATGCTGGGAGCTCCTTTGCTGGGAATTGGCCACCTCTGCAAGATCTTGCAGCGGCTTCTTCACAGACCCCCCCCCAGCCTCCCCAAAGGTCTTTCACTCATGGCTGTGGGCTGGGACCAGCCTTGGGGGTCTCCCCTGGCTGCTGGCGGCTGATGAGCCCCCCCAAACCCATTGAGCTCGGCAGGGCTCATGGCTACATGTGGGGCTTAGCCGAGCCAAGGCTGCAGGCACCTGGCTGGTGACTCGCAGGGCTCACTCAGTGGCTCACCCAGCGCTGGGCTGTGCCATGGCTCCCGTGGGCACCCAAGCGCCAAGGCCAGCCAATGGCTCCCGGCCCCACCGAGTATGAAGCCGCCGTGGGCTGAGCTCATGCTCAAACCGTGCCTCCCCAGGGCTAAAATTAGCAGCTGAGGCCTGGCCGGGGAGCGGAGCCCAGGTCCTGCACAGAGGATTGGGTTTCCTCCCGCCCTCCCTGCCACAGGCCTGGCAGCCGCCGGGGCGATTCCCGTAGCCGGCTGGGCTCCCCCTGCCCCCGGCCCCACAGGCAGCCCTGTTCGCTGCCAGGTCCTGCCTGCTTTCTTGGCCACACATCCTGGCCCCCAGGCCCTTGGGCTCAGCCCTGACACGTGTCCCCTCTGCGGATGCCTCAGGAAGGCTGCAGGCTGGGGGCAGACGCCGTGGCCGGTGCTGGTGTGGCTGTGGCTCCTCAGTCACCGCCTGCTCCCTGGCACACGTGGCTTCCCAGGGACGGGGCTGGTGGCTGGTGCTCCGCTCCAGATCCCTGGCAAAGCCAACGGGCTGCAGGATTGGCCAGGCGCTGGGTCCAGGCACCAGGGTGCCGGCGGCACAGGTGGTGCCGCGGGGTGTCTGGTGTTGGCCACAAGGCCCAGAGCTGGAGGCTGTTCTCCTGCCAGGCTGTCCTGGCTCCACAGCTATGCTGCCTGTGCTCTCGGCTACCACATCTCATCCTTGCAGGCTGGGGCTGGCCAGTTTGGAGTGCCCTGCTCCCACTTGGGCAGGCAGGAGACACCATCAATCATCCCCGGAGGGGCAGGAGCCATGGAGCCAAGTGATTTCCTACTGTCGGGAACTGTGGAGCGATGCCTGGAAGCGCTGGGCTCCCGGCTCAGCCTGCCAGGGGCACAGCCAGGCTGCCAGCGTGCATGCCGTGCTGCGGGCACTGCCAGTCTGGGCCGGAGGCAGCACCGTGGGATGGGTTCTGTGTGCCCCAACCCGCTGCTATCCCAATGTAATACACTGTTGGCACATTGGGTTTGGGCTCCTTGGGGTGTGTGCTTGCACACGTGGCATCCAAACCAAGCCCAACGTCTCAACGGATCTTTGGATGCACACGGTGGGCACTGCTGCCCCGAGCCGGTGGCATCGCACTGCCCAGAGGACGGCTGGCAGGGCATGGACAGCACCGTGTGGAGTTTGGTGGTGATGGGCACTGCCGCCAGGAAGGGCTGGTTGTCCCCCATGGAGAACTAGGGGGTGGGCAGCAGTCTCTAGTCACTGGGATGGATGGGGTGTCCTCGTCCCAGTCGTGGGAACCATGGGCAGGGGCTGCTCTAGGGATGCCAGGACCATGCGGGCAAGGAGACGGTGCCCAGAGGATCCTCCGGTCCTGGGGATCAGCCAGAGCCCAGACCAGGTGCCTAGACCTGGTGCCTGGACCCTGTGGATATCCCGGGGAGCAGTCAGAGCCTGGAGATAGTGCCTGGACCCAGTGGATGCCCCGGTCCCGGGGATCAGTCAGAGCCCAGAGCCGGTGCCTGGACCCAGTGGATGTCCCGGGGATCAGTCAGAGCCCAGAGCCGGTGCTCAGAGGATGCTCCGGTCCCGGGGAGCAGCCAGAGCCTGGACCAGGTGCCTGGACCCAGTGGATGCCCCGGTCCTGGGGATCAGTCAGAGCCCAGACCCTGTGCCCGGTGGATGCCCCGGTCCCGGGGAGCAGCCAGAGGCCGGCCCCGGGGCCTGGACCCGGTGGCCGGTGGGTGCCCAGGTCCCAGGCAGAGCCCGGCCCCGGTGCCTGGTGGATGCTCGGGTCCCGGGGAGCAGGCAGAGCCCGGCCGCGGTGCCTGGAGCCGGTGGGCGGTGGGAGCCCCCGTCCCGGGACGCGGAGCTGGCAGGGGTGGCGGTGCCGGCCGGTCCCCCCCGTCCCCAACCTGCCGGGGCCGCTCGGGTGACCCCTCCCTCCGGCGGCAACAACTTTTCCAGTAAAACCACCGCAGAAATCCCGGCTTCCCGACAGGCCCGCCCCTCGGCCGCCGGGGGGGCGCGGGCCGCCCTTAACCCTTGCCGGCCCGGGCGCCGCCTCCGAGAGCGGGACCCCAGCCACGGGGCGGTGGGTGGGAGAGAGCGGACACGGCCCCCCCCGGGTGCCTCTGCACCCGAATGTGTGCAACACAGACCTCTCGGTGCCCCTGCACCGTGTCCTGTGCAGACACCCAGCCCTGCCATGCCCCCCACGCCCACAACACCTGTAAACACAGACCCCCCCCCACTCTGGGAAGCCCCTGAAAACATATCGTGTGCAGATATGGACCCCTGGGATGCCCCTTCGCCTGTATTGTGAGCAGACACGGACCCCAGCCCCAGGATGCCCCTGGGCCCATGTCCTGCACGGACACAGACCCCTGGGATGCCCTTGGGCCTGCGTCCTGCATGGACATAGACCCCTGGGTTGCCCTTGAGCCCTCATCATGCACAGGCACAGACCTGAGCCCCTCGGATGTCTCTGCACCCGCATCCTGCATCGACATGGATCCCAACCCCAGGATGCCCCTGCACAGATACAGACCCCTGGGATGCCGTTGTGTGCACATCCTCCATGGACACAGATCCCAGGGTTGCCCTTGGGCCCTCATCATGCACAGGCACAGACCTGAGCCCCTCGGATGTCTCTGCACCCGCATCCTGCACGGACACGGACCCCAACCCCAGGATGCCCCTGCACGGACACAGACCCCTGGGATGCCCTTGGGCCTGCATCCTGCATGGACACAGACCTGAGCCCCAGGATGCCCCTGTGCCCATGTCCTGCATGGACACGGACCCCTGGGATGCCCTTGGGCCTGCATCCTGCATGGACACAGACCCCTGGGTTGCCCTTGCGCCCACATCGTGCACAGACACAGACCTGAGCCCCTGGGATGCCCCTGTGCCCACATCCTGCATGGACACAGACTCCAGCGCCAGGATGCCCCTATGCCCCAGGGTTTCAATAGGCAGAGACCGCTGAGCTTGCAGTACCAGCAGTGCAGTGGGTTTTCCTCCTCAAGTTGTACCTAATGTAGAGGAAGCAGGGATTCAACCCCACCTCAGGTCAGAAGAGTACCCCAAGGGCCAAGGAGCTGGAGAACCAAACCAAAGCCCCTCTCCAAGGGGTTCCCTAGCAGGTCCTTGTGTCTGTGGGTGTGGGGCAGCTGGGGTTTGAGTCCCAAGGTGGGACAGGGTCCTGCCTGTCCCCAGCTGAGCAGGAGCGACGTGAGGCACAGGGCTGAGAGGTGCTGGGCCGCAGCTTAGGAGACATGCAGCCTGAGCCCCCTGCTCTCAGTGGGCACCCACGGCTGGGCTGGCCACAGCTCCAAGGGGTGTTTCCGAGGGCAGTTGGGCTGCTCCTAAGGAGAGGAGACACTGCAGCTGGGTGGTGAGGAGGGGACAAACAGCCGTGGCTTCGGCTGCAGGTGGGTAGGCTGGGGTTGGGATCCCACGGGATGCACCTTGTGGTGAGGAGCAGCGCAGGGGCCAGCTAGGAGCCCTCAGTCTTGAGCTCTGGTGAGGTGATCACCTCCCAGGGGCACCAGAAGCCGGGACGCCTCGGGGCTGGGTGGCTGTGCTGGCTCAGTCGCCCTTCCCCAGATCTCCACAGGGCCACTCTGGCCAGGTGGGCACGGGCAGGGCTGGTTGGGCACCAGGACCTGGGGTTCCGTGCTGGGACTTGTGCCGGACCAGCCCTGGCCATGCCCCGGCCCCTCGCTGGCTGCTGCACCGGCTGAACAAGGGCTGAGGTAAGTGCTGTAATTGTTTTCTCTGTGGCCCGAGATGAATAATTGAGAGGTCTTTGAGGAGAATTAATTAGCCAGTTTATTGGCAGTAAATGCTTTTCTCCAGATGATGAAATAGATCCTGAGCCACATATGGGGCAGGCGAATGCAGGTCGCTGAGGCTGCTCCGGAGCTTGCCGGTGCCCTGTGCCCGCTGCAGGACATCGGCTCCCACAGCCTCTGGGCAGCCCTGAAAGCCTGGAGCTCTCTGTGCCCACAGCCAGCGCTTCGCGTGGGGAACACAGCATGGGTGCGACCAGGGGGCACCGAGGGGTGGTCAGGATCCTGCCCCAACTCCACGCAGAAGCTCCTTCCAGGCTGCTTTTTGCAGGGCAGACTGGCAAATCCCTCTGGGACAACCTGAGGCAGCCCTGGCAGAGCTCCATTCCGTGGCAGCGCATGGCACAGGGAGGCTGGCCGGCGGCCCTGGGCAGAGGGGCAGGAGCGAGCCACGAAGCTCATTCCGAGCCAGCCCTCAGTCACAAATTGCTGGCACTCCAGTGTCCTTGTGTCCCCATCGATCACTAGTGCCACGATGATGCAAGGCAAGCAGACCCCAGAGCTGCACTGGGGGAGCCCTCAGCCCCCACCTTGTCCCTGTGCCTTCCCTCTCCCTCCCGGCTCCCAGCCCATCCTGGGGCTCCCTCCCTATGCAGACCCTCCTCTGTCCCCTTGAGGCTTGTGGGCTGCTCTCCTCCTCCTCCCCAGGGCACGAAGGGAAGGGCCCTGCGTGGCCAGAAATGCTTAAACAAGGATTTCCTTGTTGCTGCACGAGCTGTTTGCCTTGCTCCCAGGCCAGCCGTTAATGAGGTTTGGCAGGAGGCACTGGCAGCCCCAGCCATTGGATTTCTATAAATCAACCTGGTGCTAATGCGTGGGGCTTGCTGCGATGGAGCTGCTCAGCCCTGGTGCCCCAGGAATGCAGCCCGCGGGCGGCTTGGGGCTGGGATGGAGCTGCTCAGCCTCCCTGTGTGGGACCAGAACCTGGGGGCTCGCCAACCGAGCCAGTGGCCCAGCCTGCAGAGCAGGGGGTGCTCTCCATGGGGCAGCTGGATGGGCTGCTGCTGGGTTGGGGGGCAGGCACGCAGCCTCATGGCCGTGGGAGCCCCTTTTTGCGAGGATCAGCCCCTCAGGGAGACCAGGCAGCCCCTGGGCGTGGAGAATCCTGGCAGGGTGGAGAGGGGTGGGGGCCAAGGGGGCCTATGGGGCTGTGGCTGCTTCCCAGCAGGCAGGTCAGAGCGGCCCCTCCAGCTGTTCATTTCCAGGAATGGTAGAAAGTGTAAAGCAAAATAAAGCGGCTTCCCACAGCCAAGGTCCTGCTGCGTCCGGATCCTTCCCCACATCCCCCACCTCCCTTCCCCCCCCAGACCCAGCGAGGCTGCTCAACGCTGGATGCACGGGGTTGGCTGCAGGCCCTGCCTGCACTGCCTCGGAGGGGGTCGTGCCCCCCAGTCGGGCATCGCTGTGTGCCCCAGGGTTACCTCAAAGCATGCAAAGCAGGGCAGGCAAATTACCCAGCTCTACGGGAAGCAGTGCTGCAGCTGTGGCTGGTGGCTACTGCGCGGCGGTTAGCCCTTGCCGGGAAGAAGAGCTGTCGTGGTGATGCCTACCCGTGTGCCTGTTGCACCAGGGCTGCCTGATGGAGACGTCCCTGGGTCCCCTGGCACAGGGAAGCTGTGAAGGCTGTGGGTGCTGCGGTGCTCACACAGTGCTGGGCGGCCCTGCCCGCATCAGCTTTCCCATCCCTGGCCATGTGGGTCCGTGTCTGGCCGGCGTCCTCGCTCGGGCAGCCGGAATGGGGCATGGAGGAGGTTTGCATTGAGAATGGCCTCCTGGGAATAGGCTCGCACACGTTTTGCTTCCAGCAGCCCTGTGTCCAGGAAAGGAGGCTCCGGGAAGCGGGCCCCGTTATCTCTGGTTTCTCACAGCAATGTGCTGGCCTGGCCAGTGCCTGTGGGCAGCTGGGCTCTTTGCTTTCCTCACCTGCGAGTCGGTTTGTTCATTCCCTGCCCTGCTTGCTGCAGCCCAAGCTCACTTTCGCTCACAGGGGCTCCTGCCAGCTTTGTCTCAGCCCTCTTGCCTCTCCTGTGTGTCACCTTGCTCCTGTCCCCAGGGTTGGCACTGCCATCCCAGCAGAGCCCATGGCAGAGTTCCCCAGGGGTGTGGGCTGGCTGGATGGTAGAGCCTTTGAGCAAAGCTGGCTGTGGGGCTCAGTGGGGCAGGGATTCTGGGGAAGCTGTCATAGAATCATAGAAATATAGAATCATAGAACAACCAAGTTGGAAGGGACCCATCGAATCTTCTAGTCCAACCATTCCTATCAAACGCTAAACCAAGTCCCTCAAGACCTCATCCACCCGTCCCTTAAACACCTCCAGGGAAGGTGACTCAACCACCTCCCTGGGCAGCCTATTCCAATGCCCAAGGACCCTTTCCGTGAAAAACTTCCTCCTAATCTCCAGCCTAAATCTCCCCTGGCGGAGCTTGAGGCCATTCCCTCTTGTTCTGTCCCCTGTCCCTTGGGAGAAGAGCCCAGCTCCCTCCTCTCTACAACCTCCCCATAGAATCATAGAAACATAGAATGCCCAGGTTGGAAAAGACCTTTGAGATTGTCAAGTCCAACTATACTGGTCCACTGCTAAACCATCTCCCTAAACACCTCATCTACCCATGTTTTAAATCCCTCCAGGGATGGTGACTCAACCACCTCCCCAGGACCGTCTGTGCCAATGCTTGATAAACTTTTCAATGAAGAAGCTTTTCCTAATGTCCAGTCTGAACCTCCCTCTTGCCCTATCACCTATCACTTAGGTGAAGAGACAACACCTATATCCCTTCAACTTTCTTTCAGGTAGTTGTAGACAGTGATAAGGTCTCCTCCCAGCCTCAACAACCCCAGCCCCCTCAGCCACTCCTCATAAGACTCTTTCTCCAGCCCCTTCAGGAGCTTTGTTGCTCTTCTAAAGTCGTTGGGGGGAGTGGGGTGTGGGATGAACCTATGCACTCAGGGGCTGCAGTGGCTTTCTGGGGACATTGGGACCACACTGCGCATGTGGAAAGAGCTGGCACTGGGTTCTGGTCTACTGGGTTGAGTGTGGGGGAGGACAGACCCCACTCTACTTGGTTTAGTGCTAGATAGAAATGGTTGGACTGGAAGATCCGATGGGTCCCTTCCAACCTGGTTGTTCTATGATTCTATGATTCTGGCAGCCCCTTTACTGGAAAGGCACTGGGAGAGGTTGCGCCAGGCGACTGGCCTGGGGAAGAGCCACCGAGTCTCAAGGTGATGTTTCAATTCCTGCTCTGAGTGTGCTTCCCCTCTTATCAAGAAAAACTCTCTGCTCTCACTCAGAGAGTTTCGGCAGCGGGTGAAACCGAGAGGAACTCCAGCCCCAGCAGGGCCCTGCTGTCCGGCTGAGCTCTTGTGTGGGGTCCTTATCAGTCTGAGGCTCTGCCAGAGCTGCTGGAGGTGGGACGTGCCCCATCAGGGCAGAGGGAAGATGCTCTGCTGAGGTGGTGCACCCACTGTGGTCAGGACCCACTGCTTCCCCTCTGTCAGCACCTGCTTGAGGGTGCGAGTGAAGCTGGGGGTTCTGAACCACAGCCGACAGCCGTGGTGACAGCCTGACAGCAGCCACAGCCACACCGTGTCGGGCACAGACAGCACGAGGGAGCCCTTGGCCCCGTGTGGACCTGCTCATGACCAGGGTGGATGCGTGGGGCACAGGGGTGGCAGCTTTCATAGAATCATAGAATCATTGAATCATAGAACAACCAGGTTGGAAGGGACCCATCGGATCTTCTAGTCCAACCATTCCTATCAAACACTAAACCAAGTCCCGCAAGACCTCATCCAGCTCTGTGGGAGGGGGCACTAATGCCATGCTGGGAACCCAGGCTCATCCTGGTCCCCTTGCCATGGGCAAGGACCCTCTCTGCTGTGAAGTTGGTGCCTGCACCCCTATGAAGATCATAGAATCATAGAACCACTAGGTTGGAAAAGACATCTTGGATCATTGAGTCCAACCATTCCTATCTAAACCATGTCCCTGAGCATCTCATCTACCTCTCTTTTAAAACCCTCCAGGGTTGATGACTCAACCACCTCCTCGGGCAGCCTGTTCCAGTGCTTGATAACCCTTTCAATGAAGAAGCTTTTCCTGATGTCAAGCCTGAACCTCCCCTGGTGGAGCTTGAGGCCACTCCCTCTTGTCCTGTCCCCTGTCCCTTGGGAGAAGAGACCAACTCCCTCCTCTCCACAACCTCCTTTCAGGTAGTTGTAGAGAGCAATGAGGTCTCCCCTCAGCCTCCTCTTCTCCAGGATAAACACCCCCAGCTCTCTCAGCCGCTCCTCTTCTCCAGCCCCTTCACCAGCTTAGTCACTCTTCTGTGAACTCGCTCCAGAGCCTCAACATCCTTCTTGTGGTGAGGGGCCCACAACTGAACACAGGATTCAAGGAGTGGCCTCACCAGTGCCGAGTACAGAGGGAGAAGAACCTCCCTGGACCTGCTGGTCATGTTTCTGATACATGATGCTGCAGCTACAGGGCCAGGGCTGGGAACAGGAACCGTGCGGGAGGTTGTGCAAGGATGGGGGGACCCGCATGGCCGGGAGGGCACGGCAGCCACAGCCCTCGTGTCGAAATTCCACCCTCTTACAGAAAAGCCCCCGGGCAGAATTCCTGACAGGGGTGATTCATCCCCGCTGGAAGCGATGACTTTGACTCTCCAGTAAACCCTCTTCATCTTAGCAGAGGAAAGGGGGTAGCGAGTCCCACTGCACCCTACCCACCGTGGGATAACGGGACCACCCAGAGCCTCGCGGGCTGGGGAAGCCGAGGAGGGCTGAGACCCGCTGGGCACAGGAGGGGTGGGCACCAAGCACAGAATTGACTCCCCGAGTCGCATTCCCACGAGAGCCTCCCCTGCCCCATCTGCCTCCTGACCCTAATGCCACTGCCAGGTGTTCTGGGGGGACCGTTCCCCTCCGGGGAGGGCACGCGGGACAGCCCTTTCCAGGAAACGTGCGCGAGGGCAGCCAGGCTGCTGAGTTCCCGACAGCATCTCTGGTTTTAATAACAGCAAATTGATGGATGCCCGATTCCGGCCCTCAGCAAACTCCTTGCACTTCCTTCCCTGCTCTCCCCCGCAGGCCGGTGGCTTCCCTGTAGGGGCCGAAAGGATGGGAACCCTGACCCTGGTGATGGCACGTGTGTTTCCGAGCGTCGATGGCCAAGGCCTGCCTGCGGCACCCTTGCCTGGGGAAGGGATGGGATGGGAGAGGGTCGATGGTCCTCGCTGCCCCTGCCCAGCCCAGGGCTGTGCCCACCCCACGCAGGTGCCACCCGAGGGTCCGCTCCAGGATCTGGGCATTCCCACCTGCTCCCAGCCCCTCGCCTTCCCCCCAGCCCCGTGCTGTGATTCAGCTCCCCCTCCTCCTCTTCCCCTCAGGGTTTTGCACAAACCTCCCTGCTCTCTTTGTGCTTGTTTTGAGAACAGATTAGTCATGGCTCTTAGCTGGCTTCCAGCAAACTGCACAACAGCACCATGGAAAAACGAGAACAGCAAAGTGATGACTCAGCAGGGCTCACGCTCCCGTCCCTTGGGTGCCAACTTGTCCCCTGCTCCGGGCTCCGGTGGGGACCACCCGGCAATGTGGCACCTGGGCTGCAGCGGGCGAGCAATGTGGGAAAGGGCAGCATCTGCCTGGAAGAAGAAATAGGAGGGGCTAGGGAGGGTATGGTTGATGGGATGCTGGATCCTGGAGGTGATGGGTTCTTGAGTGCAGCCTTCGCCTTGTACCCGAGACCCGTCCTGTGCCCAGTGAGGAGCCCCCTCTGCCCTACCAGCACCTCGCTGCCACCCATAGCAGCTCCCACTCAGTGCTCCAGCAAGGCTGTGTGGGTGCAGGGGCTACTGTGGTGCGGAGAGGCTGCTGGGACCCCAGGGAACCCCAGTCCTGTGGGCTTGGCAAGCACCTTTGGCACCAGGGCCATCCCAGGCAGCACCTGCATGCTGGGGCTGTGCCAGTGACAGGAACTCCCAGGGCGGGCCCTTACCGTACCTCGCACCTTGCCTGGCAGCCTTTTATTACCCTGCCTTGGCCGGCTGCCCGCTGGCACGGCGCGATGCCAAGTTCTCCGTGCCAGGTGGCTTTGTCGTGATCCCACGGCACTGGACACCAGCTGGTGTCGGCTGCCAAGGATGAACAATGGGATTACTGGAATTACAGTAAAGTGCTCCCATTCCCACTCGTTAAATGCTGAAGATGGGGCCCTTGGGTCCTGCTACGGAACAGCTGCTCCAGCTGTGCCCT
The DNA here is from genome assembly GCA_033558105.1 of Coccyzus lansbergi. Taxonomy (NCBI): domain Eukaryota; kingdom Metazoa; phylum Chordata; class Aves; order Cuculiformes; family Coccyzidae; genus Coccyzus; species Coccyzus lansbergi. Next base: position 2,505,902 of record JAUMJK010001519.1, on the reverse strand, counting down.
CCTGCCAGATGTGCACCCTGTCTTTGCCGGGTGCACCCATCTCCCCCAGCCCAGTTGGTGTAGGCTGGAGGTGCTTTCTGCCCACAGGGTCGGGGACATCGATGGGAGGTGAGGGACAGGTAGAGCTACTGGTCTCGCGGGGACATTCGGGACCCCAGCATCATGGGGAGGGTCAGGCAGGCAGAGCAGATGCAGGGTCTCACATCTTGGGACCCCCATCCCCAGCCATGTGAGCGGTGCTGCCGACAGCTGCTCCTGTGCCAGGGCTGAAGCCAGGGCTGCTGTGAGGCCAAGGGATGCTCCAGGACTGGGGTTTGGCACCTGCCCACGGCTGCTCTGCCAGGGTCATCCCAGGACTCTGAGCTGTGCTGGGCAAACACATCCGAGGCAGCTGGCAGCAGATTGCTTGGAGGACCCATGGGTCCTCCCATGATGTGCTGTTGGGGCACCGTGCCCGCAGTGACTGCAGGAACATCACCTGGGATGGGATGGGATAGGATGGGATGGGATGGGGTCACTGGTGTGGTGAGCAAGAATAGGGCTGACACCTGGGGGGAGCACAGGTTGAGACCTGTCTGGTGCCACCACCCTCAACCCAACTGGGTACAGCCCTCCTGGTGACACCGTAGGTAGCACTTGGCAACGAGACCCTCCAACCTCAACATAGGGGCTGCAGCATGCAGCTCAGCACCATCCTCCTGCGCGGCAGCCACGGCACTGCAGGCACTGGGCTGCTGCTCCCCCCGCCTTGGCCGTGTCTCCAGAGCTGGGACGGGACGGGGGGGCCTGCGGCTGCCATCGCCACAGCAACGCGGCTTTGTTTGAAACCTTCCTCTGAAATGTCAAGACTTTCTTCGGGCTCCAGCTGCTGCTGCCGGGATGAAAACTTCCTCCCTGGCTGTGGAAACGCATTGGGGGTGTTTTCCACTCTGAACATCCGCCTCTGCGAGGGTAGCATGAGCTCTGCCTCATGCCAGGGCTAGTGGTTGTAGGGTACAGGACTGAGCCCCAGGTGGGAGCTGGAGTGGGCAGGAGCTGCAGAGCGGTGGGAGAATCATAGGATACAATCATAGAATCATAGAATCACTAGGTTGGAAAGGACCCATTGGATCATCACATCCAACCATTCCTATCAGACACTAAACAATGTCCCTCAGCACCTCATCCACCTGTGTTTTAAACACCTCCAGAGAAGGTGACTCTACCCACTCCCTGGGTAGCCTGTTCCAGCGCCCAATGACCTTTTCCATGAAGGGGCCCACAACTGAACACAGGATTCGAGGAGCAGTCTCACCAGTGCCGAGTACAGAGGGAGAAGAACCTCCCTGGACCTGCTGGTCACAGCGTTTCTGATCCAAGCCAAGATGCCATTGGCCTTCTTGGCCACCTGGGCCACTGCTGGCTCCTGGTCAGTTGCTGTCAACCAACACCCCCAGGTCCTTCTCCTCCAGGCAGTTTCCAGTCAGACTTCTCCTAGTCTGTAGCTGCTCAGGGTTGTTGTGCCCCAAGTGCAGGACCCGCCATTTGGCCTTGTTAAATTTTATGCCATCGGTCTCAGCCCAGTGGTCCAGTCTGTTCAGATCCCTCGCAGGGTTCTGTGGGGTGTACAGGATCTGCGTCTCTCAAAGCTCAAGGCGGTGCTGGCAGGGCACCCAGCCCAGCCGGCAGGCGAGCTAGTGGACGTGGCTGCTGTTGAGGGGGGAAACCAGGGCAGCACAGCCCCAAGTTGCTGCTGATGGAAGGAGTGAGGAATCCACAACTGTTGGCTCCCTCTGAGCTGACTGCTGCTCTGGCTGGAGAAGTAGCAACAGAGAGGGTTTCCATGGGGACGTACACAAGCCTCTGGGCTGTCTGCATCCTAAAATACACCCTGGCCTGAGAGCAGGGGACCTGCTGCTGCCCTGTGCTCTCTGCCTGCGCATAGTCCTGCCTGGGTTGGCATGGACTGGGGGCTCAGGGAAGCCCCCACAGCTCCACTTGTGGCCATGGCTCTGCCTCCTCTGTGCCAGCGATGGGATGGGTGAGAACTCTGCTGCTCAGGAACGTCACATCACACCACAGGGCCGTGCAGAGGGGTGAGATGAGGGGACATGGGGACTCCTGCAAGCCCAGGGCTGCACAGCTTTACTCTTTCTCCAGTGCAGGGAGCCTTCACCCGTCCCAAGCCGCAGAGCCTGAGCTCATGCTTCCCGGCAGGCAGCATGCCGGCGAGCAGATGTCAGTCCCCGTTCCCAACTGTCCCAATGGCCCTGGCCCACGGAGGAATTGCCATGTAAGGAGCAGGTGGTGCCATTTACAGTAAGTCCCCAGCTGCTGCACAGCCCTTTCCTGCATCCTACTGGTAAACACGGCGGTGGATGTGGGAACGTCCTGGCGCTGCAGAGCCAAAACGGGAGGAAACGCGTGAGGGGTGTGCTGCAAGGTTGGGGTGTTCAGGAGCTCTCTGCCTGGCTCTGCCACTGCTGCTGCCACTCGCTGCCACCTTCCTCCTTGCCTGCAGCCGGCCTGGAGGGAGCCCACACGGCCCAGGTGGGACCAGAATCCTCCAAGCAGCCTGTAGGTTTTGCCATGTTTGCACCTGCAGAGATGCTGCTGTGCAGCAGAGCAGATTTCCTGCACCCCCTGACCCCACAGGGCTCGCTCGGGTTCACTGTCCTGGCGGTCAATTCCTTCCTGTGCCAGTAATTGTGTTGGCGGCGCAGTGGGAAGCGTCGCTGGCTTTTGGGTTCCTGCCCAACAGTCCTCCTCTGCCTCAGCACCTTGGTGGGCTCTCGTTACAACCTGGAGGAGCTGGTGGTGCTGGGGACAGGCTGTTCTTACAGCTCCTGGTTTTTAGCCTGTGGCTCCCACAGGGAAGGCACATGAGCTGCAGGTTGTGCTGGTGTGATGCATGGGCAATGTTGGGGGCTGTCATCTCCTTAGAAGTGCTCCCAGGCAGAGGAGTACTGGGCAGGTTTGCCCAGTCCGTCTGTACCAGTTTAGAATCATAGAATCATAGGATCACGAGGTTGGAAGAGACCCATTGGATCATCGAGTCCAACCATTTCTATCAAACACTAAAGCATGTCCCTCAGGACCTCATCTACATCTAGGCCTTAAACACCTCCAGGGAAGGGGAATCAACCACCTCCCTGGGCAGCCTATTCCAATGCCCAATGACCCTTTCCGTGAAAAACTTCCTTCTAATCTTTAGCCTAAATCTCCCCTGGCGGAGCTTGAGGCCATTACCTCTTGTCCTGTCCCCTGTCCCTTGGGAGAAGAGGTCAGCTCCCTCCTCTCTACAACCTCCTTTCAGGTAGTTGTAGAGAGTAATGAGGTCTCCCCTCAGCCTCCTTTTCTCCAGGATAAACACTCCCAGCTCCCTCAGCTGTTTCTTACAAGGCCTGTTCTCCAGCCCCTTCACCAGCTTCATTGCTCTTCCCTGGACTCGCTCCAGAACCTCAACATCCTTCTTGTGGTGAGGGGCCCAGAACTGAACACAGGATTCAAGGAACGGCCTCACCAGAGCTGAGTACAGAGGGAGAATCACCTCCCTGGACCTGCTGGTCACAACGTTTCTGATCCAAGCCAAGATGCCATTGGCCTTCTTGGCCACCTGGGCCACTGCTGGCTCATGTTCAGCTGGTTGTCAACCAACCCCCCCAGGTCCCTCTCCTCCTGTCAGCTTTCTAGACAGACTTCTCCCAGTCTGTAGCTCTGCATAGGGTTGTTGTGCCCCAAGTGCAGCACCCGACATTTGTTTAGGTTGTTGATGCTCAGAGCAGGTGGAGTGGAGCTGCTGGCTGACCCGCACTGTCCCATCCCATCCAGTCCTGTCCCAGCACAGAGGAAAACCTTCAGCTTCCAGCTGCATAATGCCCCTCCAGAGCAAGGACAGGGCTTGGGTCCTCTGCCTGACAGGGAGCTGTGCCCACTGGTGCCTGCTCCACCTCAGGGCTGATGTGGCACTGTAAGGAGAGCGGGCACCCGGCTCAGCTGCTGGGTTGTCTGGTTTGGCTTTGCTGTGGCCACCTCCATCCTCGCCGCTGGCTGGTCCTCAGGCTGCTCCGAGTACCCCCACCCCAGGGGCTGCCAGCCCATCACCCCAGTGCTCCTGACTAGGCAGAAGAGAGCAGGGACCTCATGATGGTTGTACTCAATGATCTAAGAGGTCTTTTCCAACCTAGTGATTCTATGCTAGAGATTAGGAGGAAGTTTTTCACACAGAGGGTCATTGGGCATTGGAATAGGCTGCCCAGGGAGGTGGTTGATTCATCTTCCCGGGAGGTGTTTAAAGCACGGGTGGATGAGGTGCTGAGGGACATGGTTTAGTGTTTGATAGGAATGGTTGGACTCTATGATCCGATGGGTCTCTTCCAACCTGGTTGTTCTATGATTCTATGAGTCTATGAGGCTGCGTGGCTGTAGCTCAACCAACAGCCTCACTGCACCCTCCTGGTGCCCAGCTCTGGGAGGCACGGGGTGCAGGGAACTGCAGGACTACAGTGTCCCAGCCCCACTCCTCATTCCCTGCACTCGTGCCCCTTTTCCTGCCCATCTCTCAGCACTGACAGGGTCTGATCACGCCTGAGAACACTTCCCCAGTCAGAAAGCCCCCTTGGGGGTGAGCTCAGCCAGTCCCAGCCTCAGGGTAGAGGGGAACTTGCTGCCCATGACACACTCGATCAGCCGCTTACGAAACACGGGGCCAAGTCCGCTCGGGTTTTCAGGAGAAGGCAAGAGGTTTGTGAAACCTTCGGCAGGGATTTGCCCACTGGCCGCTGCGTCACCGCTGCCGCTGCTGCTGCGAGGTTGGGTTTATTCCAAGAAACCCATGGGGCTGGCGGAGCTTCCCGGACTCTCGACTCAGCAGTGGGTTACGGCACCGCTGCGGCCAGAGCTGGAGGGAAGAGGCCCCTGGATGGTGGAATGGGGGCTTGGAGTCCTTCTGGGAAGTGTCAACGCTGGTGTGGGAGGGCTGGGGTCCAGCTGGGGGTGTTGGAGAGGGCTGCAGCGGGGATGCTGTGAAAAAGAGAAGAGAGAAAAGGGGGGGCTGAGCACCCCCAGGGCTGTGGTTCCCCACCCCCTGCTGTGCCTTGTTCTCTCCAAGAGCTGTGATGCCCCAGGTCCCCCTGGCAGCTGCCACAAGCACCGCAGGGTGATGTTTTCTCCCCGCGGCCAAGGGGGCTGCAGTGCCACACAGTGCTGCTCCCACCCCGTGTCCTGGCACTGGGATGGGAGTCCCCGGTGCTGCCGGGAGCCCTGACATCAGGGATGTGCCTCGGCAGAGCCTGGCGGGCGGCCACCCCTGCGCATGGACATTCCTCACATAACTCCGGCGGGTGCCCGGGCAGGTCGCGTGCTTCCTGGCAGCCGGCAAGCCACGGCCCAGAGAGCAAGACCAAAATAGTCACTGAGACCATGTCTCTGGCCCAAGAGGGCACATTCACCACCTCTCTGCTCCAGAGCGATGCCTAAGGGAAGCCTTTTCCCAGTGTTTGGGGTTCCCTGAGTGGGAGCATGGTGCCCGGCGCGATGCCAGGCTGTGCACAGAGGGTGTTGGCTGCCTGCTCCTCACTGCCAGGATCTCTGCAGGGCTGCAGGAGCCTGACCACCTCCCAGGAGCTTCCCTCACTCTCTGCCGTGGCTGTGAGCAGGATTTCAGTCTTCCTGCTTATCCCCCTTCTCCCGAGCCCACTGTGCTCACAGCGGAAGCACCACAAATCCTTTCAAAACCCTGTGCCTCTCGGTGCCCTGTTCCTACGAGTTTTCACCCTATCGTGTGCCATCTCTGCTTTCCCCTCCTGAACTTGTGCTCAGGAGCTCAGATAAGCTCACTGCAGTGCATGGCACGCGAGGCTGTACTTGTAGTCACACCACAGGCAAGCCTCGGCTACCAACTGCAATCCTGGGCTAGCTGGTGGCTGCACCACCTTCCCCAAGGCAGGAAGGGGTCTTCTCTCCCGGCTTAGCTCGGCCGATGGAACCGCACCACAGGACATACCTGAGTGCTTGGGACAGCACTTACGCACAGCTGAGCTGTGAGTCACCGCGGCGGGATCACCCCAGCATGGAAAGCGGCTCCAGGAAACCAGAATTTATGTGGTATAAACACTATCTCGGCGTCGCAGCGAGGGCAGCGGCCGGGGAGGGACGTGCGTCACGCCGGGGGGGGGGGGGGGGGGGGGGCCGTGTGGTCTCGGGGGGTGCAAGGGAGACAAGAAACCAGATCCGAGTTTGGGTGTTTTTTTTTTTTTTCATTAAAAAATAGTGCTCTTTATTATAAATTATGGAAACGTTTCCTTTCTGAATATAAATATAAATATGTGCAAAGTTTCATCTGAGTTTTGTTTTGGTTGAATTTTCAAGCATGGTTTTGCTCAGCCCTTGAGGCTGGAGGTGAAGATGGAATCTTTATAAAAGACAGTGATTTACGTTGGCCTGTAAACATCCCTTTGGTTAGAAAAAAAAAAAAAATAAAAGAAAAAGCGCCAGAAAAACCCAACCACTTCTCCAGGGAAGATGACGAAGATGCTCCAGGGAATCCTCCTGCCACATTCCTGCGGGAATCGGTGTCCCTGAGGATTAGTGGTCGGGGTCTGCAGGGAGCGGCTGAGTGGAGGTTGGGTGCGACTAACGGTCCAGCAGCAGCACCAGGTCCCTCTGCTCCTCGCAGAGGGGGTCGTGTGGGACGCTCTGAGGTGTCAGGACACGTTGTTGCCCCTCTGGCTTCGCGGCACATCACCGGGACCGTCATCGCGCAGCAACACCAAACGAGGTGCAGTAACTCAGACCACGGGGCAGGGAGAATATTAAGGCTTAGTCCCCCGAAAAAATGGCAACGAGGAGGAAAAAAAAAGGCAGAGACCTCCAAGTCTGGGGCCTGGCGTGAAAGGAGCTTCCACCCACAAGGAGGCAGCAAGAGGTAAAGTACAGTACGGGCAAAAACCACTTTCCCCTTAAAACCGAGGAAAAGCGCTCAGGCACTAGCTGGACTCCAGTGCTTTCCATTCTCTGGTGGCAGAAAGGGGGTCTCTCCACCGACACCCGCTGCGGCAGCGGGAATGTGGCTCTTGGGGTGCACACCCCGGCTGCTCGAGCCCGTGGGGGTTTTGCTGATCCCCACACTGGGCAAACTGTAACATCCATGGTTGGAGTCGATGATCCGGTGGGTCTCCTCCAACCTGGTGATTCTATGATTCTACGATCCACAGTCCGATCGGAGCAGTCTCCTTCCCTGCAGAGAGGGGGGTGTTGCGCTTCCTAGGAGGGGTTCCCCCAGCACACAGGGTGCCAGGCTCTGCTGGCACCTCGCCCCGGTCCCCCTCTTCTCCTTCCCAGAGGGAGAGGCACGGCGTGTCCCGCGAGTCCTGGCGCAGCCTTGTGCCTGTCGGCTGCTCTTGTGCTTGTAGCGTGTGACATCACCGCGTCGTCCCCTTAGAGGGGAGCATCGTACTGGTCCAGGAACTCCTTGATGGGAGCCGGCAGCTGAGTCATCTTCTCGTAGGAGTCCAGGTGCCCGTTGACCGTCTTGCGGCAGAGGTGTTGCAGGGTGGAGACGCTGGAGGAGAGCGGGCGGCTCAGCACCAGGGGGATCTTTTCGCCCCCCGAGTAAATGTAGTAGGCGCGCTTCGAGTGTACGGGCCCCCCCCGACGGCTCGGGGACGGCGCAGGGAGCGGGCGGCATGTAGTGATGGACCAGCTTGAGCACGCAGTCGAAGCGAGGCACGGGCTGGCCGCTGCGAGGGTCGCTCTGCAAGGAGAAGCTGCCGCCCTCGCACTGGATGCGCAGGTTCTTGGTGCCCAGCTCCGTCTTCACGCTGAGGGTGAAGAAGTGCCGCTGGTCCGAGCTGTCCCTGATGAGGAAGGTGCCAGCCGGCTCGGCGCTGAGCAGCAGGTTGGCCTCGCCGCCCGTCACGGTGCTCCAGTAGAAGCCGCTTTCCTGCAGCTTGCGCACCGTGTTCACCACCAGCTGGTACTCGCTCTTGGAGCTGAAGGTCTTGAGGCGCAGGCTGGTGTCCAGGGGGCGGCTCATCCCGGCGGAGGGGAACTTGCTGTGGGTGACCATGGCGCACGGAGCCAGCTTTGCGCGCTCGGGCTGCTGCTGCTGCCGGGAGCAGCGGCCGCTACACCATCACCTGCGGCAGAGAGGGCCGTGAGACACCGTACCCCAAAGCCCCAGCTCTCCCTTCCCGGGATCACCGGCATCCCCAGTCCTGGGCCATCCCCATCCTGGCTTGCCAGCCTCCCAGCCCCAGGCTACCATGATGCCCTCCGGGGCATCCACCGAGCCCGGCTATTCCCTCGCTGAAAGTCAGCAGCTCCCCGGTTGTCTCACTCCAGGGGCACCGGCACCCCTGGTTGTCTCACTCCAAGGGCACCGGCATCCCTGGTTGTCTCACTCTGGGGGCACCGGCATCCCTGGTTGTCTCACTCCAAGGGCACCGGCACCCCCGGTTGTCTCACTCCGGGGGCACCGGCAGCCCCGGTTGTCTCACTCCGGGGGCACCGGCAGCCCCGGTTGTCTCACTCCGGGGGCACCGGCAGCCCCGGTTGTCTCACTCCGGGGGCACCGGCATCCCTGGTCGTCTCACTCCGGGGGCACCGGCAGCCCCGGTTGTCTCACTCCGGGGGCACCGGCAGCCCCGGTTGTCTCACTCCGGGGGCACCGGCAGCCCCGGTCGTCTCACTCCGGGGGCACCGGCATCCCTGGTTGTCTCACACCGGGGGCACCGGCAGCCCCGGTCTCTGGTTCTTGCCAGCCCCGGTATCCCTAGCAACCAGCCTCACCGTGGGGCACCCGCATCCCCAGCTACCCCCTCCCGGGACATCGGCACCCCCGGGGCTCAGGCTTGGTCTCTCCCGGGGGGCACCGGCATCCCTTCCTCGCCCTCCCGCCACAGCGGCATCCCCGGAGCCCGGGATATGTCCCTCTTGGACAGGCACCGGGAGCCTCGCCTCCCTCTCTAGGGTCACCGGCAGCCGCGGAGCTCAGGCTATCACCCTCCTAGCGGGGACTGGCAGCCCCGGAGCTCAGGTTCTCCCTCTCCCGAGATACCGGCAGCCCCGGAGCCGGTACTATCCCCTTCCCGGAGGGCAACCGGCAGCCCCGGAGCTCAGGTTCTCCCTCTCCTTAAGGCACCGGCAACCCCTCCTCCCTCTCCCGAGATACCGGCAGCCCCGGAGCTCGTGTTATCCCTCTCCTCGAGGCACCGGCATCCCCTCCTCCCGCTCCCGGGGGGCACCGGCATCCCCGGAGCCCGGGTTATCCCTCTCCTTAAGGCACAGGCATCCCCGGAGCTCGTGTTATCCCTCTCCTTAAGGCACCGGCATCCCCTGTCCCGCTATACCGGCAGCCCCGGAGCCGGCGCTATCCCCTTCTCGGGGGTCACCGGCATCCCCGGAGCTCAGGTTCTCCCTCTCCCGAGACACCGGCAGCCCCGGAGCCGGAGCTATCCCCTTCCCGGGGGGCACCGGCATCCCCTCCTCCCGCGTTATCCCTCTCCTCAAGGCACCGGCATCCCCTCCTCCCTCTCCCGAGAGACAGGCAGCCCCGGACCCGGAGCTATCCCCTTCCCGGGGGTCACCGGCATCCCCGGAGCTCAGGTTCTCCCTCTCCCGGGACCCCGGCATCCCCTCCTCCCGCGTTCTCCCTCTCCTTCAGGCACCGGCCTCCCTCCCTGCCCGTCCCGGAGACGGCATCCCCGGTCGCCGAGCGGTACCTGCTGCGGGGGCCGGTGCTCGTGGGCGGGCGGCGGCGGGAGCTGGCGGGGCGGCCCGGGCAGCCTTCTTATAGCGGCCTGAGAGCCCGCCCTCGGCTTCCTGGAACTGCTCCGCTTCTTGTAAGGGCTGCCGGCGCCCGCCCGCCGCCCCGCCCGGCCCGGCCCGGAGCCAGCCGCCGCCGGCCCATTCCGGGCAGCGCCACCGCCCCGCCCGCCGACAGCCTGCCTCCCGACCACGGGCCCGCCCGAGGAGCGACCCCCCCGCCCCGGGAGCGGGGACAGCCCCGGACACCCCCTGCCCGCCCCCGGGATACCCCCCGGCAGGAGAGCATCCCCGAGGCCCCACGGGAGGGGGACAGCATCAGAGAATCATAGCATCATAGAATCATAGAATCATAGAATCATAGCACAACCAGGTTGGAAGGGACCCAGCGGATCATCGAGTCCAACCATTCCTATCTAACACTAAACCAAGTCCCTCAAGACCTCATCCACCCGTCCCTTAAACACCTCCAGGGAAGGTGACTCAACCACCTCCCTGGGCAGCCTATTCCAATGCCCAATGACCCTCTGTGTGAAAAACTTCCTCCTAATCCCCAGCCTAAATCTCCCCTGGTGGAGCTTGAGGCCATTCCCTCTCGTCCTGTCCCCTGTCACTTGGGATGCCGGTGCCCCCTGGGAGGAGAGGATGCCCGTGTCCCCCGGGAGGAGACAACATGAGATGAGATGATGCTCGTGCCCCCCGGGAGGGGGAGAGGATACCCATGACCCCCGGGATGGGAGGATGGCTGTGACCCCCAGGAGGAAGACAGGGTGCTGGTCCCCCCCGGGAGGAGATGAGATGAGATGATGAGATGAGATGAGATGAGATGAGATGATGCTCGTGCCCCCCAGGAGGAGAGGATCCCCAAGTCCGCCCAGGAGGGGGAGAGGATGCCCATGACCCCCAGGATGGGAGGATGGCTGTGACCCCCAGGAGGAAGACAGGGTGTTGGTCCCCCCCAGGAGGAGGAGAGGATGCCGTGTTCCCCGGGAGGAGATGAGATGAGATGAGGTGATGCTCATGCCCCCCGGGAGGAGGAGAGGATGCCTGTGCCCCCCGGGAGGAAGAGAGGATGCCCATGACCCCTGGGCCGGGAGGATGGCTGTGACCCCCAGGAGGAAGACAGGGTGCTGGTCCCCCCCAGGAGGAGGAGAGGATGCTCGTGCCCCACAGGAAGGAGAGGAGATGATACTGGTGCCCCCCTGGGAGGGGGTTAGCATGGGCACAGGGGATGCCAGGAGGGGAGAAATTGCTGCTGATGCCCCCCAGGTGGGGGGAATAGCCCTGGCTCCAGCGATGCTGCTCCAACTCAGGAGATCCTGGGAAGGCACCGGCGACTTCTTCCCCTTCTCTGCTGGGAAGAACCGGACCTGGAGGAGAGGCTGCTCACGTGGCCATGGAGTGTGGCAGCAGAGCCAATGTCCCTGTGTCACCAGCGTTTATTCCAAGTATGGGGCCCAGGACGTCTCTGTACTTCCCAGAAGACCTGTGGGGAAGAGCCTGGATGGACACATCTAGGGGACAACAAGACAGGAAACCTTCCCTGGGGCTCCCGGGAGCCAGCCAGGCCAGCAGCCCCACTCCTGGCCATGCCCTTCGAGGACTGGGGTTGTTTAGCCTGGAGAAGAGGAGACTGAGAGGAGACCTCATTACTCTCTACAACTACCTGAAAGGAGGTTGTGGAGAGGAGGGAGTTGGGCTCTTCTCCCAAGTGCCAGGGGACAGGACAAGAGGGAATGGCCTCAAGCTCCGCCAGGGGAGATTTAGGCTAGAGATTAGGAGGAGGTTTTTCACAGAAAGGGTCATTGGGCATTGGAATAGGCTGCCCAGGGAGGGGGTTGATTCACCTTCCCTGGAGGTGTTTAAGGGATGGGTGGATGAGGTCCTGAGGGACATGTTTTAGTGTTTGATAGGAATGGTTGGACTCGATGATCCGCTGGGTCCCTTCCAACCTGGTTATTCTATGATTCTATGACTGTCATGGTGCTTGTGGTCGGGGTCAGGAGCCTGCGGTTCTTCACACGCTGGGTGCCTGGGCAAGGTGGGAGCCACTGTGAAGCTAAGGAGCTGGAGACATCCACCCCTGGCTGAGTGTCCCTGCATCCTTAGCTGGGGCCTCTCCATTCTTAGTGGCTCCTTAGCTGGGTGCCTCCCTATCCCAAGCTGGGTTCTCTCCATTCTTAGCTGGATCCTTAGCTGGGTGTCCCACCATTCCAGGCCTGGTGTCCCCCCATCCCAGGCTGGCTCCTCTTCCTTCTTAGCCGGATGCCTCTCCATCCCTAGCTGGGTGCCCCTCATCCCGATGGGATTCCCTTCTCCCACTCACCCCTTTTTCTGGGCTGGGGCTGCAGCAGGACAGGCAGAGAGCCCTGTGCCCGACCGGGCAACCCCCCCACCCCGCTCCGCTTTCTCCACGTTTTCGTTTGTCGGAGCCTGGAGCGGCTCGTTTCTGCCGGGAGGCGCCGCGGTTGCCGGGCAGGGATGAAGAGCCGCGTTTCTGGGAAGCGGGACTGCGGGAACCGGCCGCCCGGCCATGCGAACGGGCGCTGGAGCCCTGCCGGCGGCGGCTCTGCCCGGCACCGGGACCCGCCTGCTCCCTCGGCGGGGAGGAACGGCACGGGGTGGGCAGGGCGGGCGGCGGGGGCGGTGATCGCGGGCCGCGTGTGCGTGGGACGGAGGGGCAGCGGGGCTGGGCGGCCTCTCCCGGGACCCCACGGGGTCGGTGAGCGTCGAGCTGCCGCGGCCGCTCCCGGTGCCGCTCCTGGTGCCCCTCGGGCTCTGGACCTCGCTCGGGGGGCGGAGCCAAACGAGGGGGCGGGGCCTCATAGCTGGACGTGCTATGGATGCGGGACCCGCGCGTGGGGGCGTGGTCAAGTCGGAAGGGGCGTGGCTTCACTCACCGGGGTCTGCGCGCTCTCCGCGCTTGGGGGGAAGGCGGGACAGGAAGCGGAAAGGGTCCGTCGCGCGCCGTCGCCATGGCGACGGGCGGAAGCGGAAGGCGCGCGGCGTTGATGGCGACGGGGGGCGTGACGCTGTGGCGGCGGCTGTCGGCCTGGCTGCCGCGGGGACGCCTCGGGCTGGTAGCGCTCCTCGGCCGCCTCTCCGACCGCTTCTCCCGCGGCCGCGACCGACGCGCCCGCAGGTAATGGCCCGTCGCGCTCCTCTCGCCGCCTCGCCGGTACCGGTGTCGCGTTATCGGGCGGGGAGCGCGCCGTCCCCGCTAACCCGCGCAGCTTCTCCTTTCTGCGCCCCGCTCGGGGGTTTCTGAGTCCTCCGGAGCCGCTCACAACGCGCCTGAGTTGCGGGAGGGACCGGACCCCTCAGTTCCGCAGGAGCCCTGTCTCCGTGGTGGGTGGCCACTGGCTCCGGTGACGACTGGGCCCTCCCGGCTCCCCCGCGCTTGCCTCGGGGGCTCTGTCAGCTCTCGCTCTCCTTTCACGCATCGGACTGGAGTCCTACTGTCCTCCTGGGGCTGAGGTGCCAAGCGATGCTTTTGTTTGCCAGGGATCGCTTCCCACCTCGGCTGCCACATTGTCTGTGGAAAGTTGGATCCTCCCCATCCCAGTAGAATGGAGGCGAGCCTGGGTCTGGATCCCGGCTGCGCTGGGGCCTCCCATGGCATTGGAATGGGCTGCCCAGGGAGGTGGTCGATTCACCTTCCCTGGAGGTGTTTAAGGCACAGGTAGACAAGGTCCTGAGGGACATGGTTTAGTGTTTGATAGGAATGGTTGGACTCGGTGATCCGATGGGTCTTTTCCAACCTGGTTGTTCTATGATTCTATGGCTCTGGAATGATGAGGGAGAAGAGGCTGCGCTCTCCAGCAGCAGGCACTGTCATGCTGGAGCCAGTGAATTCTCACAGAGAGTTTCACCATCATGTTGAATGGGTCTGAGCAGGCCGCCGTGGGAAGGAGTGCACCTTCATTCCTCTTCCTGATGTCTCCCCTGAGTGGGATCCAGGAGCTGGCTCCTGAAAATTGCCTGGACTCTTCTTTTCCCTGTTCTCCTTCCCCACAGAGCGAAGGGCATGGGCAGGGCGCAGCTGTAGGTGCTTGGCACCAGAATGCCCGCCTGCCATGCCAAAGGGAGTGCAGAGCCTCAGCCTCACACTGTGCTTCCTCCAGTCAGTCTTTCCTCAGCCGTGCTTCCCTCGACAGCTTCACAGCCCAAAAAGCCAACCACGACCAGCAGGGCGAGGTCGGGGATTCTCCCTATCTGCTCTGGTGAAACCCCACCAGGAGCCCTGCATTCAGTTCTGGAGTCCTCGACACAAGAAGGACGTGAATCTGTTGGAGCAGGTCCAGAGGGGACCACAAAGATGATCCAAGGGCTGGAGCACCTTCCATATGAGGATAGGTTGAGAGTTGGGGTTGTTCAGTCTTGAGAAGAGAAGGCTGTGGGGAGACCTTAGAGCAGCTTCCAGTACCGGAAAGGGCTCTAGGAAGAGTGGGGAAGGGCTCTTGATCAAGGAGTGCAGGGACAGGACGAGATGGAACAGTTTTGAGCTGAAAGAGGGGAAATTGAGGTTAGACATTAGGAAGAAATGTTTTCTGTGAGGATGGGCAAGTCCTGGCCCAGTCTGCCCAGAGAAGTAGGGGTGCTCAAGGCCAGGTTGGATGGGGCTTTCAACAACTGATCCAGTTGTCCCTGGCCATGACAGGGGCTTGGAACTGGATGGGCTTTAAGGTTTCTTCCAATCCAAACCATTCTCTGGTTTTCACCATGGCACTACTATCATGATTTTGCTGCTGCATTTGTGGGATAGTGCACTCCAGAGCATGATTTGTGCTGGAAAAGCATCATTGGTAAATGAAGGTGATTGTCTTTCTGTGGGGCCACATCCTGGCTTCAGAAGGGAGCAAACAAAATGCTTTGGAGGAGCCTATAAAGGGCTTTTCCCCTAGCTTTGGGCGTCGCTTTGTGCTGTGCTCAGTAGGAGGGAGCTGGGAGGATTCTGTGTGTTGATTTTGTTTTTACACTGCCTGTTATAACCTTCTGTATGAATTAAACATGGTTTTGTACAGGCAGCATGTCTGGTGCCGTGGTGAACCCTCACTCCTTCCCCAGGCAGCAGCTGTGCTGCAAACCTCTGTGTTGATGCCTCAGAGCCTGGTGTCAGCCCCTCTTCTGCTCAGTTTTCCTGGCAAAGCCAAGGAGATGCTTTCTCAGCTTCTCTTTTGATATAAACCTTGGTTTTGAGCACAGATAAATTACTAGACAGAGCCTGGTAAAGGGACAGTTGAATTGAAAGCCGAGCAGTGCGTAGATCCCCTGTGTGGTGACATCTGCGTGGTGGTGACATCTGTGTGGTGAAAGGATGTTGCCTTATCCCGCAGTTTCACTTCACCTCTCGTTCTGCAGAGGAGGTGTTACAGAGAATAGGAGCGTTTCAGCTCCATCATTACTTTGTATACCAAAGCCACAGCTTTTAAAAATAGAATGCACGTTAAAAAAACCCCTCATTTATATTTAGAGTCAACTTTTTGCGCAGAAAGGATTAGAGGTGGCTCCTTTTAGTTCTGTTTTCTCTTTCTGGTTAACACAATGATGTGGAGTGCGTAGGCAGGGCTCCCCCCTGGCCCCATTTTCTGTTTCTCTGAAAGCTGCTTTGTGGAAGGATGGAGTTTTGATGATTTCTTCACAACGCTGTGTGGTCTGTGCCTGTCGTGTGTACGGCCGGAAGGACAACATTGTACCTGGGGAGCCACTCCAGCCGTTTTCAATCACCAGTGGGGCGAAGCCGCCACTCCAGTGGGCGGTTACTGTGCTGTTTTTACTCTTGGCTGGAGTAAAACACTGACTTCTTTAAAAATTATAAAAGCCCGAGGTTCTCAGTGCTAAATAAGTTCTTAAATGTCAGTATTGGATTAAGAGCACAAGCCATGTAGCTATTCTGAATTGTGTTAGCAGTGAGAAATCTAGAGTATGGATATCAGTTCATTTCTTTTCCTATTCCCTTGAGTAGGATCCAGGAGCAAACTCCTGAAAATTGTATGGGCTCTCCTGTTTCTCACTCTCCATCTACAAGGAGTGGTGGGTATGGGGAGGGCTCAGCATAGGATTAACTTGGAGGTTCAACCCAAATCGTGCTGGAGGAGTGGGTCGGTTTTACTCCCTCAGCAGCACTGAGAGAGGACTGCCTGATGCATGCCCTGCCAGCCCAGGAGGCCAGTATTCAGCTGTGGTGTGTGATGTAGTTTAACTCGTGGTTTTTACATTCTTTGCTAAAAAATGGCTCCTTGGCCACAGAACTGGCTTCTGGAAGTGTAACTGGCCAGGACTGGCCCATGCACTAATATGGAAAATATTTGTCTCCTCTTGCTGATTAATTGTTATCATAAAATTTGCCGCTGTTACCTCCATGGGACTAATTCCAGGGAGTGTAACTCATAGTCTGGAGGGCTGGGCTACAGCCCTGGCTGTGTCATTGAGCTGCAAGCCGTGTGCTTTGTACTTTTATACTTATCTACTTAGGGTAAAAAGCTTTCTGGATGGCCTGACCCAAACTGTTGTGGTGAATAGAGTTAAATCCAGTTGGAATCTGGTTGCAAACCGTGTCCGCAGGGCTCCATCTTGGACCAGTGCTGTTCAATATCAACAATCTAGATGAGAGGACTGAGTGCTCCCTCAGTCAGTTTGCAGATGACACTAGGCTGGGCATGAGTATTGATCTTCTGGAGGGCAGAAAGGCTTTGCAGAGGGACCTGGACAGACTGGGCCCATGGGCTGAGGCAAATTGTGTGCTGTCCAAGAAGGCTCAGTGTTGGGTCCCTTACCTGGGCCACAGCAACCCCTTGCAATGCTCCCAGCTTGGGGAAGAGTGTCTGGAAAGCTGTCTGATGGAAAAGGATCTGGGGGAGCTGGTCAGCTGAACATGAGGCAGTAGTGGCCCAAGTGTCCAGAAAGGCCAACAACAACCTGGCTTGGATCAGCCACAGTGTGGCTAGCAGTAGTATGGAGGGGATTGTCTCCCTGTACTTGGTGAGGCTTCATCTCAAATCCAGTGCAAGAAAGACATTGAAGGGCTGGAGCACATCCAGAGAAGGGGAATGGAGCTGGGGCAAGGTCTGGAGCCCAGGGCTGGAGGCAGCTGAGGGAACTGGGGCTGTTTGGTCTGAAGAAAAGGAGGCTGAGAGGAGACCTCATTGCTCTCTACATCTTCCTGAAAGGAGGTTTTAGTGAGGTGGGTGTTGGTCTCCTCTGAAGGAATTAGTGATAGGATGAGAGGCAATGGCCTCAAGTTGTACCAGGGGACGTTTGGCTGGATATTAGGAAAAAAATATTTACTGAAGGAGTGGTGAAGCACTGGTAGAGGCTGCCCAGGGAAGCGGTGGAGTCTCCATCCCTTGAGGTGTTCAAAAAGCGTGTAGCCCTGTGGCACTTTGGGACATGGTTTAGTAGGCATGGGAGTGTTGGGCTGATGTTTGGACTGGATGATCTCAGAGGTCTTTTCAACCTTAATGATTCTGTGATTTTTAAAGTAGCGGTTTTGGGTGCAGCTGGTCATCTGTGTAACTTCTGGCTGTCGAGTCTGAGCCTGAGCCGCATGATCCGATGAAAAATGCCATCCTAGGAATTCTTACACAAATTGACTCAGGTTTCTGTTGCGATGAATAGTTGGTGACAAACTGGTGGATTTTCCAGGAAGTGCGACTGCAAACTGCCTGGCTTCTGCGTAGGGGTGTTGGGAAACTTTGTGAAGATCCAGAGCTTTATCAGGAAGCAAAGGAGTGAAGTCATCTTCCTGGAATCCGCGATCATTTGGGCTTTGGATTGTGGTAAAACCTAAAAGTTCCTCGTAACGAGTTCTGGTAAAGGTCACAACCGAGTTTCTGCTTGGTGTGCGTTGGTGGCAGAGGCAGCAGGAGGGGGCACGAGGTGGTGGCTGCTTCTTGGCTTTGGGGACCAGTGTTCCCCTGGGATGAGACCAACCACTTTGGTTGTGTCTTGACAGCAAGCTTGGCTTCTGCAAGGAGGATTTGCAGACTAGAGCGTTTCCTGTCATCTTTGGGGTGTAGATCAGCCCCCAGCTCATGGATTCCTGGATCTCATGGGAGCTGCTGCTGCTGCTTGTGCTACACTGTGGTTTTGTCATGTGGACAAACTCCCGCCAGGGGCTGTTGTATGGCCTGATGAATCCTCGGGTATGAGGCCTTTGGGGAAGAAAAGATGCCATTTGCTTCTTGTCCCCTCCAAAGCGTGACTGCTAGCAGTGAGTTCATTTCTTCCCTAAGTGACTTCAAAGGAATTAAACCTCTTCTGAGATTTCTTTTTCAAGGAGCTTCCTGCATTTCTCTGTTTTGTTGAGGAACTTTTAGAGCAGTGTGATTTTTTTTTTTAAAATGTCTTTACCTGAAATAGAAAGAACTGAAAGTGCCTGTTGACTGTGGCAAAGGTGATGCATGTGATAAAGGCGATTCTGAAGTGAGTGCTGACAGGGATAACTGTACCACAGTGGCACCACCAGACAGCTCATGTGGGTGTCTGGGAGAGTTCACTGCCTCAGTTTCTTCAGCTTCCAGGCCATTTCCAGGCAAGTCCAGAGAAGGGCAACGAGGCTGGTGAAGGGGCTGGAGAACAGACCCTCCGAGGAGCGGCTGAGAGAGCTGGGGTTGCTTAACCTGGAGAAGAGGAGGCTGAGAGGAGACCTCATTACTCTCTACAAGTACCTGAAAGGAGGTTGTAGAGGGGAGGGAACTGGCCTCTTCTCCCAAGTGACAGGGGACAGGACAAGAGGGAATGGCCTCAAGCTCCACCAGGGGAGATTTAGGCTGGAGATTAGGAGGAGTTTTTTCACACAGAGGGTCATTGGGCATTGGAATAGGCTGCCCAGGGAGGTGGTTGATTCCCCTTCCCTGGAGGTGTTTAAGGTGTAGGTGGATGAGGTCTTGAGGGACTTGGTTTAATGTTTGATAGGAATGGTTGGACTAGAAGATCCGATGGGTCCCTTCCAACCTGTGATTCTGTTCTGTGGTTCTGTGATTTCCTTTCCAGTGTTCCTGTTCTGATTGGAGACAAGTTTCCCCTCACCTCCCCTGACAATTACGGGAAGAAGCTTATGATGTTCAGAGCTATTCTTCCACCATTACCTTGTGTTTTAGCATTTCTAGATGCGGCTTTGGTGATTCAGCTGGGATAGTGGAAAGGGAAAGGCATTCTTGTCATTGTGGGATCCCTACAATGTATTGACCGTGGTTGCAGCTCTTTCCTTACCTGCTTGTGGCTGGTTTGGGGATGTAAAGACTCCATCGCCCAGCATTTCTCCATCTTTCTTTTCACAGGTCATCATGGCTTCTTCTGGCCCCGTTGCTCACCCCTCCTTTTCCTGTGATCACAGCCCCGCCTTGTTCCCTCTGTCCAGATGGAGTGCACAGGTTCCAGTGGATCAGGAATCTGGTTCCAGAGTTTGGGATCTCCAGCTCACATGTCAAGGTGCTCTCATCCCCGGCTGAATTCTATGAACTCTTGAAGGTGAGTTGCAGGTTCCAAGCTAAGGAAATGGCTTCTGGGGGCTGGGAGCCACAGTGGACATGAAGAATCCTAGAAACGTTGTTAGGAATGAGCACCTGCAGGTTACCAGTCCAACATCCTACTTGGAACAGGGTTGTTGTCACCACTGGATCAGGTCAGACGGGCTTTGTCCAGCTGAGTCTTGAAAATGCTGGGGGTGGAGATTCTGCCTCTGTGCGAGGTGTTCCAGCACTGTGCCATCTTCAGAGTGTACAGTGTTTATCTGGTTTCAGCCTTGAGCTTTCCAATGCTGTTTGTGGCTGTTGCTCAGCTGTAACTGCCAAGAAGAGTTTGGCTCTGTCGTCTTTGTAACTACTCTCCCAGCTGCTGCAGGCAGCCCCTTGACCTCCTCCTCTCTGCAGTACAGAACAGGCACAGCTCCTCAGTCCCTGCCAAAGAGTCTTGTAACACCACATGTCTTGGGAAGGCAGGAGGGCTGAAGGGAGGATTTCTTTGCTGAACTCGGTTACTTGACTGTTTTCGCAGTGCGTATTTAAAACAGGTTCAGTACTTCTGAGACAGGGTCTTGATTGCTGTGGGAAACTGCTGGAGAAGGCGGCTTGAGTGGGCCATGGAGGCAGCAGCCACCCCCTCGTGGTGTCGGTGCTCAGAACAAGGAGGAGGAACTCTGTAAAGGAAGGTCTCTAGCATCCTTCATGCATGGGATGGGGTACGGAGGATGAAAGCAGTTGCAGAATGCAAGCTGGGATTGCCAGTACCAATACAGTCCCAGCACAGCACGTGGTAACTGCTCCCGTGTGTAGCAGTTTTAGTGGCAGGGAATGTGTTCCTCAGTCTTCCAGAAAGTATTGATTTCTTCTGTGATTTTTGGATGCAGCAGTGGTGCTGGTGTTCTCTGTGCAGACCTCTGTGTTTTACATCTGTTATCAGTGTCTTATCCTTGTGTCTTTCCTTCTACAAGGATCAGTGCTGTAATTTGGCTAATGGGGTTCTCCTTGAGGAAGCACAGCTCCTCTGTGGTCTGGATCGTTAGTTCTAAGTGATCACAAAGAGATGAAACTGAACTGGTTTTCTGCTCCTCCCAGGTGCAGATAAAAACAGCCAAGCAGCGAGTGGTAATGGCTTCGCTGTACCTGGGAACGGGACTACTTGAACAGGAACTGGTGAGTGTGGAAAGGGTTTGGGAAGGCGACCATGACTGAAGCTGTAAGGCTGGAGTGCTGGTTTTTTGCTCCTTGTACAGTGCACAGATGCAGTGTTAGCTTTCTGCGTTTAAGACAGAGAGCAATTTTCCTTCGTGTTAACCTTTTGTTTCCCACCCTACCCTGTGGAAACAAAAGCCTTACATCAGACCTGAGGGAGAAACCTGACCTTGGCCAGTCTCTTCTGTTAGAATGCATGTTCCGCAGCAGGGTAAAGGCAGACAGAACCCCGCAAAGGGTTTGGCTTTGTCTGGGCTTGAATTTGCAAGTGAGGAACAGCCTTGTAGTTAAGGAATGAAACTGCCTCTGCAACATTTGTGAACTCCCACCGAGATTCCTCTTTGCTAATGCAAATGTGTGATTTGGGAATGATGTTGGGACTTTTTCTGCTAAAATTAATTGCTGTTCAGAGGCTTGAAGAATGTGCACATGTAAAATTGATGCCCTTTCATGTGTTGCTTTAGGCTGATAGAGTAGGATGGCAGCCTGACAGATGCAGAGTCTAAACCAGCAGCGTTTTGCATGAGCAGGAAAGACTCGTACCAGGGTGTGGAAGCTTTCCCAGCCAGTGGCCTCCTGGCTGCTGAGCACTTTCCTTACAAAGCTTTTCTTGCTGTCTGTAATGAGTAGAGAAATTTCTCTCTGCAGGTGGATTGCTTAGAAGAAACGCTGGAGAAATCACTGCAAACAGAAGGATCGCCCAGCCTCCGAGTTTCCATTCTTCTTGATTACACCAGGGGATCGCGGGGTAGGTATTAATGGCGCTTTGCCTTTTTCAAAGGCTTATTTTACAGCTAGGCTGGATAAACAGTTGTTTTGGAAAGGGACTGTCTTGACCTATTGGATTTACTTGCTTAAATAATGTACTTTTCAAAACTGGCCTTTCGTAATACCGATAAGTGCTTATTCCCAGAAAATCTTCAGCCTGAGCAGTTTTTTAGTCTAAAAACTAGACAAGAAGGGCCTAACTTTGCTAGACTAGAACAAGAAGGGCCTAACTTTGCTCTGTGCTTTCTGGTTTGCTTAGTTCATGTGTCAGTGCATTTGTCCTTATTCACCACAGTCTTTTGTATTTTCATTTTTAAAGGAAAATGTACTACTACTACTACTACTACTACTACTACTAACAATTCCCACTTAACCAGAAACTGTTCTGGAGCCTCTTTGTAGCATGTGTTACTGGTACTAGGTGTGTCTTGATTAAGATGCTTGAGTGGTGCCTGACCTGCTTGGTGACTGCTTTCAGGGCCCTTTCATCAAAGAACTTGGAGTTCTGGATGCCAGTTTCAATATTGACACAGTGCAAATGAAAGTGATTTTAAAAAAGGGAAATGTTTTAAGTGCTGGCAGATGAGATGTGTGCTCCTTCCATAATTAACTTCCAGCCGAGGAGCTGTGGTGCCACGCGGTGATGTATCTCCTGTCTGGTGGGATCTTGTCTGTGAAACTCCCCTTGTCTCCCAGGTAGGAAGAATTCTCGAACCATGCTGATTCCTCTGCTGCAGCGATTCCCCGAGCAAGTCCGTGTGTCCCTCTTCCACACTCCAAACCTGCGTGGACTTCTCCGGCTCCTGATTCCAGAGCGTTTTAATGAGACCATTGGTCTGCAGCACATCAAAGTCTATCTCTTTGATGATAATGTGATTCTGAGTGGGTGAGTCCCGCCTCTTCAGGCCCTTCCATGGTTCATTTAGCTGAGGTTTTGGGACAGGGTATGCAGGCTGCCACTGTTATCTGAACTTCATTATTGATATCTGGTGCAATATCAATGCTTTCCTGAGATGGAAGAGCAACCACAGCTCTTCCACAAGGGATTGTCGTGTGAAAGTGAGAGTCAAAAGTAAAAAAGGAGGCTTTCTTGTGATTCAGAAGGAAATGACCACTTTGTGCCTGAGTCCAGTTATACACAGAGTGAGATCTGTGACCTGGGCTGGGCTGTTCAGGACCACATGCCTGTGCTCTGTTCCTGAATTCTTCTCTTTCTCTCCCAGCGCAAACCTGAGTGATTTGTACTTCACCAATCGTCAGGACCGCTATGTTCTCCTGCAGGACTCTCCTGAGATTGCAGACTTCTTCACAGAGCTAGTTGATGCGATTGGAGATGTGTCGCTGCAATTACAGCAAGATGATACAGTCCAGATGATAGAGGGCATGGAACACCCATACCAAGGTAGGAGGGAGGCATCTTCTTTGGTGGATGGTGTGATCCAGAGGGAGGGAGTGATAACAGCCAGTGTTAAGGATGGCTTGAACTCCATCTGTTTGGATTGCTGAGTGTCTGACCATTGTTTGCAGACTGTGGGATGTCCCATTTCTGTCCCATCCATTAATAAAATCAAGATTGGTGGAGTTTTGAGACTAGATCTGTCAGTATTCCTAGCATAGTGGCTGTCGCCAGCTGACCTGGCAGAGACTGAAGTCTAGAAGTTTCTCCGTAACTACCTCCTTGCTTCTTTCTAATTCTTCTATTTACGGCCTTCAAGGACTTGTATTCCTTAAGAGGTTCTTTCTATTTTTGTTTTTCATGTTTATAATGCTTCATGTTCTGTTTGTACATATTCTGAAACTTCCATGAATGTAGTGCTATTTTTGGTAATTAATACTTTGTAGTGGAGTGTATTCTGGGAATCAAATGAATATTGAATTCGGCTGACTGAGAACTAGTGCTGGAGTGGGCGGGGAAGGGCATCCATCTGCCAGGCTGATTGCATCAGGAGAAGTTTTTGTCTTGGCCTCGTGCTCTCCTTTGTGACATAAGCTTGGTCTGGGGGCAGCAGTTCATTTAGTACATTTCAGTTCATTCTTGGTTCCCATTTTAGCATTAGCCTGGCCTTTTTATTTCTCAGTGGATTTTTCCAATTTTTCTAGCTGATGCTAGTCAAAGCTCTCATGCCTCTTAAAACTGGATGTTTTTCTTCTGTAACAGCTTTACTAATGGTAAAATTACATGGTTTTGAGATTTAAAGGACACACAACTTTCTTCCCTGTGCTAGTTCCTTTTTGTTCTGCTATTGGTATCCTGTCATTGTTTTTTCTTGCAATAGAATCTAAATGTATGTAGCTTTTAGGTCTCAAACGTGATCCCTTGTGGTTTTCCTGCAGGGGACAAGGTGGTTTACTGTGAGACAGCAAATCGGAGAGTCATGGAGGTGATCAACTCTGCCAGGACACGACAGGAACTCCGTCACGCAAAGACTTTCCACAGCAGCCAGCGAGACAGCTCCTTGTTACCCCAGCAAGGCTCTCGAGCATCTGAGGATCTGAAACCAGAACCAGACACCTGGATCTATCCCTTAATCCAAATGAAACCGTTTGGTATTCAGATAGATGAGTTGGTGACAGAGATGCTGCTGACAGAGGCTGAGCGGGATGCCAGGATATACCTTACTACCGGCTACTTCAACCTGACGCAAGCATACATGGACCTCATTCTGGGCACTAGGGCGGAGTACCGGATTCTTCTGGCCTCACCGGAGGTGAATGGATTTTTTGGTGCCAAAGGGGTGGCGGGTGCCATCCCCTCTGCCTATGTTTACATTGAACGCCAGTTTTACAGCGAGGTCTGCTGCCTTCACCAACAGGAGCGGGTCCAGCTGCAGGAATACTCCCGGGCTGGGTGGACATTCCATGCTAAAGGTAAGGTGGCCATTTCCCAGGAGGACTTGTTTTCCAGGAGGAGACAACCAGTGAGGACTTGTTTCCCAGGAGGAGACAACCAGTGAGGGGATGGCTTGGTGAGTCTAGACTTCCCTCCAGAGTACTCATCAGAGGTTCAGACATCTTGCTTGTATAAACCTGGAAGGTTTGCATCACTCAGGACAACCATGCAAAGCCCTATCTTGCCTGATCCAAGTATAGTTTGGAGATTTTAGCATCCTGTGCTGACAGTGAGGCGCTGTCTCCATTTGAAACTTGATGGGAAAGCAAAGGAAGCATCTGGATGTGTTTATGATGGTAGTAACAGTTGTGATTCAGTTTCTTGTATCCCTCTTGCCAGTTCCAACAACAAGAAGCGATGACTGTCAGGGACCCCAGGGCAGATCTGTGGCGGAAGCACGAAGGGAACTCGCTAGTGGTGACTCCCCAGTGGTCCTGGATACCGCATTCTCTTGGCAGCTGGTCCTTGTGGGGATGATCCAGGTGTTGAGGAATTTGTACCAGTGCCTCTTCACAGCATACAGGAAAGTGAACAAATGCTCCCATGTGCCTTCTGGGAGCTGAGGCAGCCAGAGGGGAAGTTGCTGAGAAATGAATATTGCTTAACAAGCATAGTTACGGATAAACCAAATGAATTAATTCTGCCATCGTGGTCTTCTGTAGAAGACCATGGATTCCGTCTTGCTTGATAGACTGTGCCCAGCTTTCCCAGGCCCAGTGCCACATTGAGCAAAGCAGGAATCTTTTCTGCTGACTGGTTGTAGCTGGTTGTCTCTCTGAATTTTCCTTCCAGAATGGAAGAGTCAAGGACTGCACTTTCTCCTACCTTCTACACAGTAGTAAGCATTTGGTTGCTTGTGAGTAGATTTTAATTATGTAAATAGCTTAGAAGTCTACTTAATTGAGGATTTCTTTTGTGAATTCTGATGCAGTGACACTTTATAAATATCTGGATTCCTACGGTCTTTCCATGTGGAGGTGCTCCTGTAGAACATCTCCCAAAATGATTTGGTCTCTAGGTCAGGCACAGCCTTCGGCTGAGCTGAGACATCTTTGTCTTCCGCAGCATCTTCTTTTACTCCTGTATTTGGCAGATGGAGCTCTGCCCCATGTTGCTCTGTCACTTATGGTGGCTCTGCTCCCCAGGACAGCTCCGTTTCTGTAAGCAGTACCCAATCCAGCACTAGTTAACATTCCCTGTTCCCTCCCCAGCTGATTAGACAGAGTATGGAGGGGCACGTGTCTGGTTTGGGGACTGGAAGGATGCAGCCCCTGGTGTGTGGCCTGTTCCATAGCTCTCCTGTTGGTTGTTGAGGGAGACTGAGACTGGCTGTCCAGTGCCTATGGGAATGCCTCTCTGCCCTGCATCTTCCAGGGCTGTTCAGTAGGCAGCTCAGAGGTGGCAGGGAGGGAAAGCTGCTGAGTAGTCCTTCTCTTGACCAAAGTGTTAACTAGGCTGCCTCTGTGTCGAAACTGCAATTCTTTCTAAGGAGCATGTTGCCTCTCCTGCAGCGAGGTCAGTAACTCCAGGGTGGTAAAAACCTTATCTCAGGGCAGTCTGAAAGAGGTGCCTGCCTGACTGGGAAGTTGTGTGAGGTCTGTCTTCCAGGAAGCACAGGCTCAAGTCATCTGTGGTTCACAGGTTCCTCCTCTTGCTGGGCACTGCTGACTCTGTGAGGGATTTAGTGGTTTGGCATGGATTGAGCTTGGAAGGCCTGGGCTCCTTCTCTGCGCTACCAAAGCGCGTGTAGCAGTCAATCCTTTCGTGGGCCAAGTGTGCCTTCTTGTGGAAGTGCTTTGGGCTCTGTCTGCTGTGTGATGCTCTCTTTAAGAGAGGGATACAAGACTTGGGAGGTCAGCAGCTCCTGTGCTTGGCAGAAGGAACAGCTGGAGATGATTTTTTTCCGTTTCCTCTGAAAGGATCAGCTCGTAGCTAGCTCCCTTCTCTGGCAGCTCTGCCCTCTGGCACACATTTGATTCACCCTGTTTCCTTCTGCAGGAATCACACAGTCTGTGTGACAGAGGTTGGAGCAGGAGAGGGAAAAGGAGGAAACCCTGGAGACAGATGGAGAGTTGTTGTACAGTCCTGGAAGAGGACGTGAGATCCCTGGCAGCAAACTGTGCCTGTTAGCGCTTCCTCTCTGGGCTAAGAGGAAAGATATCCTTTAGTCTCCTAGAGGATCTAGATAATTTACACCAAATGTTGTGGCTGCTGTTTTGTAAACCCTTCCAGCTCCTATTAAAACCTTTTGCATCCTCATGCTCAACTTCCTGTGGTGTGTATTCCCACCAGGGTTACTCCCGTCCTTAGGTGCGTTTGGAGCACTGGCAGCCATTGTGCACGTGTGAGCGGGAGATGCAAACCTTTGCAATTTGAGAGGCTTTCATGGGTGTAACATCGCGGAGCCTACCTGCAGCACTGCACATCCTGTCTTGGGTTGGATTTCTGGGTGCGGTGGTGTGGGTGACACAGGTACACCCTGTAGGATTAAGGGTCCCTTCCATGGAAGTAACAAGAATGCTGGGCAGGTGCCTGTTTGCTCCAAGATAAACCTGCATTACTGCTCGTGAATGAGAGCTGGAAAACCACGCTTCCCCTTTCTGGAAAGGTGAGTCACTGTTTGAGCAGATCCTGCCAGGTAGCCATAAAGCCAGAGACACCGTAAAAGATTTAGAGCTGCTGCGTGACTGCTTGGAAAAGCAAGGCAGTGTGTTCCTGGTAGCTGCTGCAGGGCAGAGCTCTGTTCGGCTGCTGGGAGCCTTGCTGGGGCATCATGCAGCCTGTGGTAGAGCTTGCAGGTTCTCCACACTGCTTGGGTCCTTCTTGAGGGTCACCAAGCTCGCTGTATGCTGCTGGGTTATGACAAGTACCAGCTCAGCCAGGAGGTGTAACTGAAAGAGGCAGCGAAGCTACAGAGCCTGTGTGATGTGGGGGTGGGGAGGAGGTTACAGGAACCAACGGTGAATCGGCAGCTTCTTACTCAAGGCATTCTTGGAACTGCTCTGGGGCTGAGTTAGGAAACCTGCTTCTATTTTAAGGACGAGGTGGTTTTTACACTACGGTTTCTTTGTTGTAGTCCGTGTGACTTGCGGCAGGGAGAAGGCATCTCTCGGGGACCTGCCCAAGACTGGTCTAAGTGTTTGTTTCTTGCTAAGTGGAGGACAAACACTTCTTGGGTCCGTTTGTACCCAGTGAATGGCTGGGTAGAATCCCCTTAGCAGTAGTCCTGGCTCTCCTGTGGCATCCCTAGCTGTTCTTCCCTGCAGGGCTGTGCCAGAGAATAGCATGGTGGTGTTTCCACCTTGCGCTCTCAAACCCAGCCCTGGGTTGTATCGCGCTTACTCCCGTTGTTGCTCTGGCGAGGCTGTGTGTGAGCTGCAGTGGGGAGGGGACCTGGAGTCTGGCACCCTAGTAAGAGTTTGATTTCACCTTCATGTGGCTCCTCAGGAAGTGAGTGGGTGTAATAATCCCTGCTGTTATGAGTCTCTATTTCATGTGAATCCACCTGTCAGAGCAGGGAGATGCTTCTTCGTGTCACTGTCCTGGGAAGTCTTGGGGAAGGGGTTACTCACCGTGCAACCGCACCCCTTCCCGTTCTGGAACTGACTGGGTCAGGCCTGGCCTCCCTGCCCACTGCTCTGTTCCTCAGTGTAGGTTCTACTTCACTGAAAACCTGCTTGTCTTATTTCAGAATTTCTGAGAGATACTGTGGCATAAAATGATCTCTAAGGATGTTGAGGCTCTGGAGCGAGTCCAGAGAAGAGGAATGAAGCTGATGAAGGGGCTGGAGAACAGGCCTTATGAGGAGCGTCTCAGAGAGAGCTGGGGGTGTTTAGCCTGGAGAAGAGGAGGCTGAGAGGAGACCTCATTACTCTCTACAACTACCTGAAAGGAGGTTGTAGAGAGGAGGGAGCTGGGCTCTTCTCCCAAGGGACAGGGGACAGGACAAGAGGGAATGGCCTCAAGCTCCACCAGGGGAGATTTAGGCTGGAGATAAGGAGGAAGTTTTTCACACAGAGGGTCATTGGGCATTGGAATAGGCTGCCCAGGGAGGTGGTTGATTCCCCTTCCCTGGAGGTGTTTAAGGCCTAGACGTAGATGAGGTCCTGAGGGACATGCTTTGGTGTTTGATAGGAATGGTTGGACTCGATGATCTGATGGGTCCCTTCCAACCTGTTTGTTCTATGATTCTATGATTCTAATTCAGCGGTAGCCACTTGTTCTGGATTGGTTTGGGGCCCTGCCATGCAGCGTGTTTACATTCTTAAGAACACATCCCTAGGGTGGCAGTAAATGTGCTGCAGCCCCTTAGAGCCCAGTTTGGACACAGGAAGCTGCACAGGGGTACCCCAAGGTGCACACAAAGCTTTACAGAACATGCTAGACCCACTGCAAGGAAACTTGCTTTGTGTTGGGGGTCTCTTACTGTGGTTGAATGTGTTTAATTCATGTGAAGTGAAGCGATGGTGTGATTGGCACCCCAGTCGTTTCCCATGTCTGCCGTGCTTCCTTTCTTCTCCTGTTTTTCCTGCAGGCCTCTGGCTGTACCTGGCAGGAAGCGATCTTCCCTGCCTGACCTTGATTGGCTCTCCTAATTTTGGATATCGATCTGTTCATCGTGACTTGGAAGCTCAGGTTGCGATAGTGACTGAAAATAAAGCTTTGCAGCAGCAGCTCCATCAGGTAAGTGGCTGATTCCAGGGAGATAACCAGGATGTTGTGCATCTCGGTCACATAGGGAATGCTGATGACGCAGTTGTAATAAAACCCTACAGCTACAATAATTCAAAACCTTCTTGAGCATAGGGAGTCTCAGGGAACTGTCAGTTAAGTGACTATTGATGAGATGCCTGCTGCAAATGCTTGTTTCTGGGAAATGGAGGCCATAACGGGAAAGAACATGTGTCCCCAGTGAACTCGAGTATTTGGAGTGCTCAGGCACTGGATGCTTAGAGATGCAGCCTTCAGGGAGGATCTGCTGACTCTCCTCTGCTCGCTGATCACGCAGCATGTTCTTGGGCCTGTCCCCAACATTTGGGCATTGCCGAGGTAGCACCGTGCTCTGGGATAATGCGGTCAGGCCCTTTGCTTTGCTAATCTTGGACTTGTGGAGAATTTTGCTTCTCAGGCATTTGGAAAATCCTTTGTAGGACTGTAACTGCCAGTCAGTCAGCTTCTGGGTGGCTGCCGACAGGCTGAGGAGATGAACAAGGTGGGGGATCTTTAGTTTCTGCAAGAGAAACATTTCTGGGTTGGCTGAGTTGCCCAGGAAGTTATTTGACATAATATAATCTATAATAATAATATGGCATTATACCATCTCGACACAAACATTTTCCAGTGGTTCTTAATGTTCAGCATCACAGGTTTTGTGTTTTTTAATTAGGCAGCTTGGACTGCTCAGGACTTCTGCTGCGTCTCTAAATCCTGTCTGGTTCTCCAGCTGTCTCGACTCTGTACCCGACATTGTCCCTAGTAATTTCTCACAGAGCACTCCAATACAAAGCAGATTGGTTTGTTGCCTCTGTGTGTGGCTTGGGGATCTCAAAATGTATCCTGTTAAGTCAAATCCTGGCATAAGGCGGCACAATTGTCTTCAAGATCAATGGGAATTGCCCTATTGCATCAGGGCTGTTCTGCAGGATGAGTCAGAGCATATCTAATCAAAACCAGTTCTATTACTGGAAGAATCACTTGAATATTTCAATTCATATCTTGCCTCTCCTTGTTTCTAATGGAAGGGGAGAATCAATGAAAATATGACAAGGGAATTTTCTCAAACAGTGATGTAATTTAAAGGGCTTTAAACCATTCCCATTTGCTGGAAGCTGATTTTGGGACTGGCTGTTTGTTTACTGTTCTGTCATCTTTCTTTAGAGGACTTTAATACATTACTGGTCGGCTGCCATGGAATCACTTTGCCAATGTCACATTCAGTTCCATTTTAAAAATGCACAATGAGTTTTGGGAAGAAACTTGAGTAGTTTGGATATCTTTGGCTGCTCTGCTGAATGGACTGAGCTTCGATTCAGAGAACCGGTCCAGCTTCCAGTGATCAGACAACCACGCTGCATCAGCTGACCATGGGGCAGAACCTTCATAGCAGGGCTGACTGTGGCTTTAGGGGCATTTCAAGTTTCTAAAATTAGATCGATTTGGCACGAAACGTCTTCATTCTGTTGCTGTTTCATCTTTTTGGTGTTACTTTCCAACGCCTGGCTCTTGCTTCCCTGTTCCGCCCTGAATTTAAACAGTGCAGAGTGTTTTCTGCTGTTTGCCACAGCTTAGCTAATGAAAAAGAGATTATGGACAGGCTGATAGTAGATGTCTGCTCCTTGATTGCCTGCAAATCTAGAAACCCAACTGACTTGGATAAGGAAACTGCTTCTGCCTTTGATCAAACAGCTGCTTTCACGTGCGATAGAAGCGCGTGTTATCGTAGCGATGGTTCATTTCCTTCTTCGGCAGCATTGTGTACACACCGAAGAAGCCTAAGTGTTTCTGGTAATTGAGCTGAAATCACGACTGCCTGTTCATTTGAAAACACAGTGCTTGAGCTGTGTCTAGAAAGAGCTGCGTAAGCCACTCTCTTGAGATTATGGTCAGGTTTCCTTTTCTGGCAATTACAGTGAGG
The DNA here is from genome assembly GCA_033558105.1 of Coccyzus lansbergi. Lineage (NCBI taxonomy): Eukaryota > Metazoa > Chordata > Aves > Cuculiformes > Coccyzidae > Coccyzus > Coccyzus lansbergi. Next base: position 2,475,193 of record JAUMJK010001519.1, on the reverse strand, counting down.
GATTTAGAATTTTTTGTGAAACTGAGACCTCTCTTTTGCAACCATGGGGCGCAAAAAGGCAAAGCTTTGCTCTTTGTGGAGTTTAAATTGCTAATTCTTGAGCTTCAGTTACTCAGTGCACAGATTGTCATGGAAAGATCTTGTGGCAGGTGGTGTGAAGGACCCCGTGCGAGCTCCTTGGTGGCTTAATTGTGCTGTAAGGAATGAGACTTCTCTGTTCAGGCTGGTGGGAGGAATGATGCACCCTTTTTGGCAGGATCCATGCCCAGTTTTATCTGAGAACTCACTTTTCTTAAAGGCCATTCCTTAATGTAACACTTAGGATTTACTGATGGGATGTGATGAGAAGAGCGACGAGGCTGGTGAAGGGGCTGGAGAACAAAACCTGTGAGGAGCAGCTGAGAGAGCTGGGGTTGTTTAGCCTGGAGAAGAGGAGGCTGAGGGGAGACCTCATTGCTCTTTCCAACTACCTGAAGGGAGGTTGTGGAGAGGAGGGAGCTGGGCTCTTCTCCCAAGTGACAGGGGACAGGACAAGAGGGAATGGCCTCAAGCTCCGCCAGGGGAGATTTAGGCTGGAGATTAGGAGGAGGTTTTTCACACAGAGGGTCATTGGGCATTGGAATAGGCTGCCCAGGGAGGTGGTTGATTCACCTTCCGTGGAGGTGTTTAAGGCCTAGATGTAGATGCGGTCTTGAGGGACTTGGTTTAGTGTTTGATAGGAATGGTTGGACTAGAAGATCCGATGGGTCCCTTCCAACCTGGTTGTTCTATGATTCTTTACCCATACAGGAGCAGGAGCAGCTCTACCTCTACTCAGGTGTTGTCTCATCATCAACATTTGAGCAGCCAAATCGTTATGTGAAACTGTGGGTGAAGCTGGTAACACCTCTGATCAAGAATTTCTTTTGAAAAGAAGAGAAGTTGCTGTTTTGGGTGAGTTTTCTGCCATTCTTATGGGGAATTTATATTGCAGGGACGGCAGTGAAGTGCTCTTTATCGTGTGGAAGAAAGAGATAGTGGAAACAGATGCTGTGGGGGAAAAAACAGGCATCTCTCTTTTCTTCTGGGGTAGTTGCTACTGACTGGAATCATTGCTCAAGGGTTATATTGGGTTTCATCTACTAGAATTTCTGGAAGGGGCAATGAAAGAGAACACCACACACAAGGGTATTTCCCACACACAGAAATAAAACTTCCATTTTCGAAATGTCCCTTTCAGAGTTTTGTCAAGAGGGACTGTGTTTATTTTATCTTGGTCAACTGATAGAAAACACTATTGGAGTGTTGCAAATGTTTTGTTTTCTCTTCATCTGATGAGTGCTTTGCTTTAACCTTGTAGATGTTGGTTAATAGCGGCAGTTCTCACTTCTCTGCTGTGTGAAGAGTCCTGGATTTGCCTGGCTATTCAACTGCCTGGTAGCTGGAGCCCTTCTGAGCTTCATGGAGTTGCTCTTGGGCTTTGTCTGTGCTGCGCACAGTCCCTGCTGTTGACACCTAAGTCTGTCCTTGGCGATGAGCATTCACACATCCATTTTATTTACAGAAATACCTCTGGCTCCTTTGTGTTCAGATGTGTTGGGAGTGTCTCCCCTGAACTGTGGAGAGGGTGTGAGAGCACGTCTGGTGCCAGTGCGATTTTTGGATGTTATTTGTTGAAGGGGAAGCCCAAACCCTAACGTGTGCCTTGCAAAGAAGTTGGTTTGGAAGGCAGGTAGCAATGTGCTGGAGCACAGGCTTGGGCTGCCCTGCTGACTTTTGCTGGTGATGCCTGTGCAGTGTGTTTGAGCTTTTCATAGAATCATAGAACAACCAGGTTGGAAGGGACCCATCGGATCTTCTAGTCCAACCATTCCTATCTAAATTTTGTTGCCAACAAAAGGAGTTCTGGCAGCTGCAAAGCCTGAGGGTAAATGTTAGGCTTGATAGTAACTTGTTCTAAATGCTTCTAGTTTATGAAGAAACAAGCACCTCTGCTTGTCTCCCCCTGTGGCTTTTGTTCCCACTGGCCAGGAGGGCAGTTTTATGCAGCTGTGTTTTAGAACTACTTCTCCAGGTATTTCACGGGGTGGGATTTTGGTGAACTAGTTTATGCTAAAGCAACAGGCATTAGTAGGGTAGCCAGAGCAGATCTAATTACCCTAATAGGTGTTAACTGCTGATACAAATGAAACAATAGATTCTGTAACCTAGAAACGGGAAGAAACAAACTTAAAAGAGATCTGTTTACAGCTGGACTTCTCTGGGTTGTACAGGTTGATATTTGGGAGAATCATAGAACAGTTTAGGTTAGAAGAGACCTTAAAGCCCATCCAGTTCCAACCCCCCTGCCGTGGGACACCTGCCCCTGGATCAGGCTGCCCAAGGCCCATCCAACCTGGTCTCGAACACCTCCAGGGATGGGGCAGCCACCACTTCTTTGTGCAACCTAGACTAGGGCCTCTCCACCCTCACAGCAAAACATTTCTTCTTAAGATCTCATGTAAACATTTCCTCTTTCAGCTTAAAATCATATCCTTCCCCTACCTGATCAAGAACCCCTTCCCAGATTTCCTGGAGCCCCTTTCAGTACTGGAAGCTGCTCTAAGGTCTCCTCACAGCCTTCTCTTCTCCAGACTGAACAACCCCAACTCCCTCTGCCTGTCCTCGCAGGGGAGGGAGGTGCTCCAGCCCTCGGATTATCTCTAGGACAAATCTGCACCTTTCTTCTTCTATCTGGTCTGAACAGATCCATGCTTCCATGCAGGAATCTGTTGTGCACAGGCTTAATCATAGAATAATCATAGAACAACCAGGTTGGAAGAGACCCATCGGATCATCAAGTCCAACCATTCCTATCAAACACTAAACCATGTCCCTCAGGACCTCATCCACCTACACCTTAAACACCTCCAGGGAAGGTGACTCAACCACCTCCCTGGGCAGCCTATTCCAATGCCTAATGACCCTCTGTGTGAAAAACTTCCTTTTAATCTCCAGCCTAAATCTCCCCTGGCGGAGCTTGAGGCCATTCCCTCTTGTCCTGTCCCTTGGGAGAAGAGCCCAGCTCCCTCCTCTCTACAACCTCCCTTCAGGTAGTTGTAGAGAGTAATGAGGTCTCCTCTCAGCCTCCTCTTCTCCAGGCTAAACAACCCCAGCTCTCTCAGCTGCTCCTCATAGGGCCTGTTCTCCAGCCCCTTCACCAGCTTCGTGGCTCTTCTGCTCACAGTTAGCACTCAGCAATCAAACAGCTGTGGGAAGCCAGAGAACTATGAGAAGGAAAGGAGTCTGAGTAGTTTCATGCAGTTGCTGTTTGGCTTCCTTTGAGGGTCTGACGCTTGACCAGTGCTTTATCAGAAACCAACAATGGAAAACTGGCATCTGTCATGAGAAGCACCGTGTATTTTAAGCATGGTCTCTGCAGGACAGCAGTTCCAGCAATGATTTCAGTGCTGCTTCGCTAAAATAATTCTGGTACAATCATTTGTAGTCTGAGCTACACTTATTTGAGGTTTTTTGCAAGTAAAAGCCTTTGCTGTTCTCCACTGTCAAAGTTTAGTTCTGTAAGAGCAGAGCAACAGTGGCAAAGGTCTGCTTAGCAGCTTTCTCTTTTGTCTTTAGGTTACAGAACCAGACACAGGTGGGACCTTGCATCCATCTCTTGGACGGGACATTTGTAGACGTTCTTGGTGTCCATGAGGTCTAGAGGGATGACTCTGATGAAAACGAGTGGCATCGTGGGTGACAACTCCTTCAGTCGAGCGTCTGCGATCACACCAGGAGGGATGTCCTCTCAAGCGCCTACAATATGTGAAGCTGTCAGGGTACCGGCTACCCAACAGCTTTTTCTCTTGGAGGGGGCTGTTTTCCTAACTACTCGTGGGCAGGAAGAGTTATTAGAGTTATTCTGGCAGCACAGTTGAGGACAGCGTGTGAAGGTTGGGTAACCAGGGCCTTGTAGTCGTCAAGGCTCTCATCTTATCATCTCGCTGTGACTGGTGAATGCGGTTTGCCTTACTGTGTGTGGGATCTCTAAATAGATTCTGTCCCCACTCGTCCCTTCAACACGGGTTTGCCTGGAAGTTGTATAGCCAAAGGTAGAACTTGGCTGTGGTGGGAAACACGACGATCCCGTGTGATCTGTGCTCTCAGCGGAGCTGCCAGCTCATTCCTCCTCGTTTTTTAACAGTTATTGTTTTAGGTTCTGTGTCCCCTGGTTTGTCTTACTCACATATCAAATAAGAGTGGAATCTGTTTATTCTCTAGGACCACGGAGCTTCAGACAGCGCAGTCCTAGGTTCCCAATCTGCAGCCTGACTTTCTAAAAAGCAGTTTCTGTTTGTGAGCTGGGCGGGTGCTGCCCTCAGCTGGCGTCTCCAGCATCACTGCAGAATTCAGGCTTCACGACTTGGAGCTTTTGCAGAAGCAGTACAAATTCCCATCAGCCAGTGAGCGCCCACACCCACTCTGTTTGCAGTTCTTGAGGCTGAGCTGTGCTTTCTCAGCGTCTGAAACAGCTCAGAAAAGGTGCAGTCTTTTACCTTCCATGAATAAGCTATGCACATAGGAGCTTTTTGTGGGTGGAGCTGTTACATCCTCGTGTTTTTAATTGGTCCTTTGCACTGAAAGACATATTGTCCAGCGGCCATTTGATTTTTCTGGCCATGGACTGTGTGATAGGAGTGAGGAAGGGCTGGGGATTGAAAGATCCACCCGGCTGCACCATTGCAGGCAGCGCAAAGTCCATTGTCCAGATATCCACTTCCTGGAGAATAAAACCAGCAGAATACTTGAGTGAGGCCTGGCCTCGGAGCAGCAGGGGACTGCTGGGAGATGCAATATGACGAATTACTGATGCTTCCCTGTGCCCAACACAAGCTTCAGATCATATTCCGGATGGCGAGACTAGGATGGAGGTGGTCTGTGATGAATAACTATCAGATTCCACTGCAGCAACGAAACTTAATCTGTTCCTTTGGGTTGCGGTAAATACTGTCATTACTTTGTTATAAAAAAAAAGCTGCCTGTTAAATAGATGGTTTTATTAAAAGTTATAAAGTTATGAGGGGGTTAACTAATATTCTTTTCAAACAGTGGTGTACTCTACTGCTGAATCCACTTCAACCTTCTGCTCTCGTTCTTGGGGCAACCCAGCTTTGCAGGTACTTCAAACTATTTAAATTAATACTGAAAAATAAACCAGTTAACCACTGTATGCTGATGGGGGTGATTCCTGGTCTTCTGTGATATCCAATGCTCCCTAAGCTTGAACTTCCACAAGGAATCTACTCACCCAACTGCGAAGGAGCAGCTCTGAGGACCAGGCTGCTAAGCTAAGAAGAGAGAGGAAATAAACGGCAGCCGTGTGCAAATCCCAACTGGGAGAGGCACTTCCTAGGCAGCTCCCTAGTGTGCCGTCAGCCCCAAGTCTGGCCTAATTTCACAGGTGAGGATGTTCATTCCTTCACATTCCTGAAAGGCAGTGGGTCTTGTCCACTGCTTTCACTGTGATCTCCACCCCTTTTGTCTAGGACTGACTTCACCTGGAAAGAAAACGCCATAGAGCTGCTCTTATCCAAGGGCAGATGCTGTGAGCAGTCCATCAGCTGAGGAAAAGTTTTTCTGCTGTTGTGTTTTCCTGTGCTCCCTCCTCTGTTACCAACCCTCTGTTCGGTACTGACTCCTCTTGTTTCTTAAACAGCTGCAGCTCTTGTTTGATAGCCAAGAAGGTTAGAACTGAAGGCATGGAGGCTGTGAAGTTCAAATGTCATAGAATCATAGAACAACCGGGTTGGAAGGGACCCATCGGATCTTCTAGTCCAACCATTCCTATCAAACGCTAAACCAAGTCCCTCAAGACCTCATCCACCCATGCCTTAAACACCTCCAGGGAAGGGGAATCAACCACCTCCCTGGGCAGCCTATTCCAATGCCCAATGACCCTCTGTGTGAAAAACTTCCTCCTAATCTCCAGCCTAAATCTCCCCTGGCGGAGTTTGAGGCCATTCCCTCTTGTCCTGTCCCCTGGCACTTGGGGGAAGAGCTCAGCTCCCTCCTCTCTACAGCCTCCCTTCAGGCAGTTGTAGAGAGCAATGAGGTCTCCTCTCAGCCTCCTCTTCTCCAGGCTAAACACCCCCAGCTCTCTCAGCTACTCCTCATAGGTTTTGTTCTCCAGCCCCTTCACCAGCCTCGTTGCTCTTCTCTGGACTTGCTCCAGAGCCTCAAAATCGTTCTTGTGGTGAGAGGCCCAGAACTGAATGCAGGAAGTCAGGAGGAACTCTTTGGTTTGGTGTTTTTTTTTTTTTTTTTTTTTTTTTTTTTTTTTAAAATCAGTGTTTTAGTAGCTGCTGTCGTAAATGGAAATTCATGCTCTGCTGAGGATGCAGCATGTGAGCCACATTTTGCCGTGGGTGCATCAAAGAGTAACCAACCCTTGTGCCTGCTGCTGGCTTTTGTAGCTGCACCACGGGTTCAGGCGGAGCGAATGCCAAGAAGCTGCTGGGGCAGCATTTCAGCCCCTTCTCTGTACCCTTGGGGTCAGGCAGAGATGCTGGAGGAGTCTTGTGATCTGCAGGCTCAGGTGCCAGCCTGCTTGGGATTGAGAGAGCAGGGTGGAAGGGAGGGAGCTGCAGCTGGGACAGGGACAAACATGCAGTGGCTGCAGCGATTTGCTTGCCCAGGGCTGTGGTAGCCGTGCTGCCTTCTCATGCTGGAGAGCAGGGCAGTGTGTGCTCATGTTCTGGCCCTAGAAGTCCCTGAAAGGCAAAGGAGAGCCTGAGCACAGAGGAACCTAGTGCAGATTACACAGCGCAGATTACACAACTGACAGTGTCTGGCTGACACATTTCCCATGATGACAAAGAACTTATTAAAAAAACCACCAAACAAACATAGAATCACCAGCTTGGAAGAGACCCACTGGATCATCGAGTCCAACCGTTCCTATCAAACACTAAACCATGTCCCTCAGGATCTCATCTACCCATGTCTTAAACACCTCCAGGGAAGGCGAATCAGCCACCTCCCTGGGCAGCCTGTTCCAATGACCTGTTCTGTGAAAGGGTCATAATTTTATCTTTTTAAGATTTGGCTAATTGGCTAATTTTTGCACTCATTTGGATATTAAAAAATGAGGAATCCCTCCCCAAGCACCCTTTCCGCCCTATGGAAAGGCAAGGAAATGTGGTAGTGGCACTAAGCTGTAGCTGCTCAGCACTGAGCCTTGGGAAAAGCAACAGCGCTCCAGCCCTCTCCCTGCTTTGGGAACCCTCGGGCAGCCCTGGGTACCCCTAAATCTCACCCTGAGCTCTGTGCGCCCCCAGGAGGAGGGGTTAGGGCTGAAGAGGTGGCTCTTGGCGCAGCACCTGGGTCTGCGGCGATGCTCTGCAGGCTTTCAGCGACACAGTGCTTTGGCTGTGCTGACCTGAAGTGGCTGGGAAGGGTGGGCTGGGCACAGCTGTTCACAGCCCCTCGCCTCCCACAGCCAACAACAATCTGCACCTGTGTTTTCAATATAAATCATTCCCTGCTGCTGTTAACATCAGAGAATGGAACAAGAATTTGTGGTGGCCAGGCTCTCTGGAAGTGCCTTGTCCACCCTCCTGCTCCAGCACAGTTTGTGTCACAGCTGGATGTGGTCACCCTGGGTCTTTTCTAGGCACAGGTTTAGTTTCTCCAAGGGCACCAATCCCACAGCATCCCTGGGCCATGCCTTCCAGCACCTGACGACCTTTTTTTTCTTATTCTCGGTGGGATTTTAGCCAAAGATATTCAGCACCCTGAGCACTCTCTCCTCCAGGCTGAGCAGCCCAGCTCTACCAGACTCTTGTGCTGCCCCTTCCCACTGGAACTGCTGGCAGCCCCAGGGCTCCCAGAGACCACTTCTCAAATCCTGTGTTTGGTTCTGGGACCCTCACTACAAGAAGGATGTTGAGGCTCTGAAGCGAGTCCAGAGAAGAGCAATGAGGCTGGTGAAGGGGCTGGAGAACAGGCCTGATGAGGAGCGTCTGAGAGAGCTGGGGGTGTTTAGCCTGGAGGGGTCTGAGAGGAGACTTCACGACTCTCTCCAACTACCTGAAAGGAGGTTGTGGAGAGGAGGGAGCTGGGCCCTTCTCCCAAGGGACAGGAGACAGGATGAGAGGGAATGGCCTCAAGCTCCACCAGGGGAGGGTCAGGCTGGACATCAGGAAAAGCTTCTTCATTGAAAGGATTATCAAGCACTGGCAGAGGCTGCCCAAGGAAGGTGTTGAGTTGGGGGTGTTTAAGGGAGGGTAGACAAGGCACAGGGGGAAATGGTTTAGTGATTGATGGGAATGGTTGGACTTGATGATCCAGTGGGTCTTTTCCAACCTGGTGATTCTGTGATAAGGCTGGGCTGCCAGGCAAGACCTGGCTGTGCAGGAACAAGTGGAAGCCAGCTGTTGCCTGGTTATTTTGCCATCTAAAACTTGCCTGAGAGTGATCTGCTTGCTCTGTCACTTCCGGCAAGATCCAAAGTGCTTGCAGGTAGCAGCTGACGTCCTTGGTTTCCCCCGGGCCTGGGCCTGACTTTTGGGTGCTCTGGGCTGGCAGTGCTCTGAGCGGGAATATTTGTAGGAAGTTTGAGTGAAATCCACTCTGATATTTCCCAGCTGTGGGGCAAGGGGAAGGGGGAATTCTGCTGAGTTTTTCAAACCACAAAGAGGAAGTGATCCATCTAGGGTCTGGGAGAAAACCAGGCTTGTGACCTTCACCCAGCTCTGCGTACGGTGGGGCTGGGTCAGCCCACCAGCAGAGCAGGATGGGTGGCTGGCAGCCACCATGAGGCCAGGGCCAGCGTCTGGAGCATTTTTTCTTCTATTAATTTAAGTTCTTTTTCAGCCCACCTGAAGCCCCCTCCCTGCAGTTCTCTGGGGTGATGCTCTCCCGATTCTTCTTAGAATCATAGAATGTCCTGAGTTGGAAGGGACCCGCAAGGCTCGTTGAATCCAATTCCTGTCCCTGCACAGGACAACCCCAACATTCACACTGTGTGTCTGAGGGCGTTGTTCAAATGCTTCTGGAATATTGTCAGGCTTGGGGCTGTGACTGCTTCCCTGGGGAGCTGCTGCAGTGCTCCACACCCTCTCGGTGAAGAATCTTTTCCTAATGTCCAACCTAACCCTCCCCTGGTACATCTTTCTGCCTTTCGCTTGGGTCCTGTCATTGGTCACCAGAAGGAAGAGCTCAACTCCTCCTCCTGTAGTGAGGAAGCTGCAGAGTACACTGAGGTCTCCCCTCAGTCTCTCTTCCAGGCTAAACAGACCAAGCGACTTCAGCTGCTCCTCACGTGACTTCCTCTCTAAACCCTTCTTCACGAAGTAGACGCTCCATAGGGTCGATGGGGAGTGTGTGGTTGGCTGGAGCTGCCCTGTGGGGGGTTCAGCTCCAGCTCCTGCATGTCCTGCTGCTCGAAGAACTCGTCCAGCATGGCTGTGGCCTCCTCACTGCCCACAAACTTGTTCCACTGGTCTGGCTGGGTTGCTCGGAGAACCACAAACCCTGTGGCAAATGTGGGGCACGGGTCAGGGAGCCTGGGCTCCTGCCCATCCCAAGCCCCACAGACACCAGGAGGCTGAGCGCAGTTGGGTGTTTATTTGCTGCAGATCCTCAGCACTGGTTTACAAGGCCATGGCAAAAAAAAAAAAAAAAGGTTATAATAAAAAAATCCTTCCCCCTCCCACCCCGACCCTCCAGAGAGGCCTCTGCACAGAATAACCCGACATACAAAATAATCTAAAAGGAGAAAACTATACAGGAGTATTTACACCTCTGATAAATAGACTAATACTGATCCAGACGCCTCTTTCCAGCCCGTGCGCCGCAGTTGGGGGAATGGGACAAGACACGGGTGTTTGCAAGGCAGAGGCGGGGGCTGCGATGCCCCTGCCATAGGCTCCAGGTGTGTCCCACCACCTGCTCGAGAGCAAGAGCTTGTGTTTGAGGAGACCCTGGCCACCCCAGCACGGCTCCCCTGCCCCTCACCAAGCCCCTCATGCTGCAAGGACGTGCTGGGGACAATGCCAGGTGGTGCTGCCAGGCCCCCAACGGCTGCGCAAGGACACGTCTGTGCCCCATGGGGCATCACCGCACATGGCAATGGTGAAAACCCGTTGCCTCTCAGCCCTCCCTGCCCCCACAGCAGCATGGAGATAGCCAGGACAGACCCAGGCCCGCTACAACGAGGGTCCAGGATCGTGTCTCTGTGGGGCCAACCACAGCAATCCCAAAACTGTGAGATGTTCAGCTTCCCAACAGGCCACCGAGTGCTGCAGGACGCGAGCACTGGGAGGACCCAATAGCATCTGTGGCTTCGCGCTTGCTGGGTGACAGGGAGCACCGAGGGTGCCCATAGGGTCTCTGCACACAGGGGTGTCACAGTCCCAGCTCCAGCCTGCAAAGACGCTGTCCTGGAGATGAGACAGTAATGAGGAAGCCATGGCCATCGAGATGCCTGTGCTTCCTTCTTCTCCCCACGGTAAAGAAACTGCGAAGCTGAAGCTGGGTCCTGGGCCCCGAGGACCAGGCTGCAGCGCGGCCCCAGCCCCACAGCCCTCCAGGGAGGGGAGATGCTTGGGCTGCTGGGGGCACACGCAGGGCCAGGAGGCTGCTAGTGTCTCTTGGTGGAGGACACCTTCTTCTTTCTGGCGGCCAGCATCTCGTAGAAAGGGTCCCGGCTGATGGCTGCCCTGGTGGGGGGGAACAAGGGCTCGGGTTAGCTGTACAGCTGGATAGAAACCACTGGAGGGCCGGATCTTTCCTGCCTGGCAAGGCCTTTGTGCCCTGGGGAAAGCCTGTTTGCCCCTCAACCCAATGCTTGTAGAGTGCCCTGGGAAGCGCTGCCTGCCTCAAGCAGTGAGGGAGGTCCCGGCTGTGTCCCTGCCCCTGCCACGCACCCCTCCGAGCACTCACTTGATGCATTTGATCCACTCCTCCTTCTCCTCGGGCGTGGGTGCTGAGATGCGGTACACGGTGTGGTTCCCCTCCACCACCCGCCCGTCTGCCTCTGTCTTGCAGGCTTTGATCACCTGGTCCTTGTTGTCTGGGATGAAGAGCTCAAAGCAGTTCTGGGAGGGAAGAAGACCATTTAGAGGAAGCCCCTGCTTCCAAGGGATCCCAGGCTGCAGGTGATCCCCTGACACAGCCACTCTCAACACAGCAAAGAGGGATGGACATGCTGTGACGGTCCCTCTGCCACCAGCTTTGGACACCAGTGACCAGCCTCACATCTGCTCCCAGTTGCCGTGGTGCTGGATGATTGATTTAGTATTTGATAGGAATGGTTGGACTCAATGATCCAATGGGTCTTTTCCAACCTGGTGATTCTATGATTCTATGACTGCTGTGGGGCCCTCCTGCCTCTCCTGGCAGCATCCCTTGGGGGCTGCAGCACCTCCCGCCTTTCCTTCTCCAGCTCCTGCCCCAACCGAAGTCCCAGGGCTGCCCCTCCAGCCCCAGGAGACCCTCCCATGGTACTCACGGGCTTCTTTGAGTCCTCCACCTCGCGGATGCTCAGGTTCTCCAGGGGGATGATGCCCCGAGGCTCTTTATCCTGGTGGGGCCACGCAGAGGCATTAGACAGATAAAAGGCTGCACACCTCCAAATCCCACCCTTGTGCCCCAGGCAGAGCTGGACGCTGCAAACACCTTTCCCCAACACCCCTCAAGATGATGCTCACAGGCATCTTGTGCCGCCCTGTCCAAGGCCTCTTCTCCCAGGGACAGGGGACAGGACGAGAGGGAATGGCCTCAAGCTCCACCAGGGGAGATTCAGGCTGAACATTAGGAAAAAAATTTCACAGAAAGGGTCGTTGGGCAGTGGCACAGGCTGCCCAGGGAGGGGGTTGAGTCACCTTCCCTGGAGGTGTTTAAGGGGTGGGAGGACGAGGCACTGAGGGACATGGCTTATAGTGATTGCTGGGAATGGTTGGACTCACGATCTGGTGGGTCTTTTCCAACCTGGTGATTCTATGATTCTATAATTCTATGATCCTGCACCCACACAGTCCACAGAGGGACATCCCACGCTGGGATGCTGCACTTAATTTGTGCCAGGCAGGCACACAGACCTTCCCCTGCCCCAGCTCAGCACCAAATGTCACTGACCGTTGTGTACTCGAAGTAGTAAAGGCAGTTATCGGTCAGGATGAACCAGCGTCGCTTCCATGTCTTCACCCTGCCTCCTGGGAGCAGAGAGGGACAGGTTGGGCACAGCCCTGGGGGTGAAGCGTGGCCGGAGGCTCACGGAGGCTCACGTGGCGGCTATGGCAGAGCTGGAGCCCACGCGGACACACACAGACAAGCACCAGGCGCCGGGGCGCAAGCAGAGCCAGGCAGGAGCGAAAAGCAGACGGATGAGGATGGAGGCAGAGGGTGGCGAGGAGCGCTGCACTCATTCCCACCCCAAATGCTAACTCGGAGGGTGCTGCAGCCGGGCAGCTCCTGAGCGGATGGCAGGGGTTATGTTGGCACTGACGGCAGTCCTGCTGTGTCCAGCCAGCACAGCCTGGTGCCAGGGTGAGGCACGAGCCCAGGGCCACAGCTCGAGGAGTTCTGGAAGGAGCGAGTTCCCCAACCGCCACTGCAGAGGGAGAAGCTGCTCCCTTGGGCTCAGGGCCTGCTAATCCCTGGGCTCGGCTGCCCCTCCACCGCACTGGCACACTCTGTGCCACCACCGCAGGACGGGCCCCCAGGCTGTGCAGCGCGGCTTCGGCTCGGATGCAAGGAGGCTCTGCGTGTGTTGCAGACCATGCTCATCTCCCCCACCTCACCGCAAAGGTGCCTCCCCACATCCCAGGTGGCTGCCCACCCCACCCCAGTCCCAGAGCCAGGCTGGGACCAGCACCTGCCAGAAGCAGCCCCTCTGCCACCCACCAGCCAAACCCACCCCAAAACCCAGGGCTTGGCCCTCTCCGTCCTCAGGACCATCTCCTCTCCCAGGCTTGCAGGTGGGAAGAGGCTACATGCCAGGGTCCTGTGGCGCAGGGAGGAGCCCGGGGGGTGCAGGGCTCGGCGGGGTCAGGTAGGACCGAGGGCCAGCACAGCTCCAGGCAGGAGCACTGATGCTCTCGGCACCCAGAGCTGCAGGCAATGGAGTCTTATCAGGCCCAGCACCCAGCACCGGAGCTGCTGAGAGCCAGGGCACCGCACTGACGGCTCCTACCTGCTCCCATCCAGCCACCCGAGCACAGGCTGGGGCCTTTGTGAGGACCCCCCCAAACCCATCTCCATCTCTCATGGCACTGGAGGCAAAGACACACTGAGCTGCCTGCAGACACGGCACACGCGGGCGAGAGGGGTCCCTGCCAGCGGCTCAGCAAGGAGCAGCCACGGTTCTGTCTGTCCCCAAGCTGCACCAGGTCAGCGGAGAGGCCATCAGGCTTCAGGGAGTGCGGGGTACCCCAAAACTGGTAGCGCTTGTCCCTGCCACGATGGTGGCAGGAGCAGAGGCCATCCTGTCGGCAGGCGAGGTCCCCAGAGCATGTGGTTAGCAGCAGCAGCAATGAGACTAATCATCAGCAATTAAAAAATGCAAAGGAAACAAAGCCCCAGCGGCGTGAGCAGAGCAAGGGAGAGGGGTACGTACCTCCTGGAGTTGGGGGCAAGGAAAGGAAGAGCCAAAATCATGGAAACATACAAATGAGGGAGAAAAGAAAATTAAAAAAAAAGGGAAAAAAATAAAAAAGAGGAAACCCCAAAGAACCCCCCTCGCCCTGCGTGGGTCAGTGGGGCAGGGCGGCAGCAGGGAAGCCGTGAGGGACCAGGCTGGTGGCACTGCCGCAGGGACAGACCTGCCCTGGCTCGCTGTGGCTCTGCTGGATGGATCTTCTTGGCACGTGGGGCACAGGGCTTGGTAACTCCCTGCCCCACAGCAGCTGGGCTGGGCCTGCAGCTGCTCTGCCACTTCTCGGCAGCCCCAGCGACTTCGATGGCACAGGGGCCACCCTGCCACACACAGGGCTCTGCTCCCAGCAGGGAAGGGAGAGGAAGGCGTGGGGCTCACCCTCGAGTACTCCTGCCCCACAGCTTGGGGCAGAAGCACCTTGCTCAGCACCAGGACCAGGTTCTGTGCCGATCAGGGCACGGGGTGGGGGTCAGGGCCCTCTCCCATCCCGAGGGGGTGGCAATAGGGCAAGAACACCCCTCCGGTGACAGGCTAGAGCCCTGGGAAAAGGTCCCCACCAGACCCTGCTCCTGCCAGCGCCCCATCATCCCGCCTCGCTTAACCCGGCCAGAGGGTTCCCCAGAGTTGCCGAGAGGAGAAGCCACAGGAGCCAGGGTTGGGGTGGGTTTGCTGGCCGCGAAAGTGGGGCTGTGCAGCGGGGATGCCATGCACGCTGCCTGCATGTGGAGCCAGGATGCGGAGGTGATAATGCCGTGGGAAGGGGAGGCAGGGACCAGTCTGTGGCATGGAGAGGGGGACACACGCAGCCTGGGGCAGCTCGCCGCTCGCTCCCGGGGTCCCTGCTCTGACTCAGTGATGAGAAGGGCCTCATAGTCTCTGCGCTCTGACACCGGTACCAGCTCTGCATCCCAGGGCTTGCCCAGCCTAGAGACAGAATCCCCCTGGACGCCCACCCAGTCACACCGTGGTGCCTCGGGAGATGCAAATCCGCTCCTGCCACGCAGCCCGGGGAAGATGGAGAGCTGCTGGCCGTACGGACGCCTCGCCAGGCCAGCAGGCGAGGTGCACACATCCAACAGCATCTCACCCATGGCCCAGCTCCTCCCTGGGCCACGTCTGCACGTCTGCCAGCACTCACCGAGCTTCAGGAGCCAGCCCTCCCGGTCAGGGTTGAAGAACGTGTGGGTGAGGTCGTTGCCGTCATCCTCAGGGATTTTGAAGGGTTCGTTCTTGATGCTCTCGTACAGATTCTGGTACAATGACACAAGGTGTCAGCTCTGCTCCGCCTGGGAGCCCTGGGACAGGCCAGCTCCACGGCCCAGCCCTGGCCGCTCCCCGCATCCCATCCCTCACCCGGAGCAGCTCCTCAGGTAGGTCCCCCCCATCGTTGATGCCACGGTTCATGGCGATGAAGCGCTCTGCTGTGGGTTTGTCCTTGACGTTGGGGTTGTGCAGACTGGTGTTCAGCATGATGATTGCGAAGGAGAGCACGTAGCAGGTATCTACAGGGGCAGAGGGGCAAGTCAGCTGAGAGGCAGGATGGCTGGGAAGATGGGCCAGGGCAGGCACTCACCTGTGGACTGGAAGACGCCTGGGTTGCACTGGCAGTACCGCTGAGCAAATGCCTCCATCATCCGGTCGATCTTCTGTGCCTCCCCGGGCAGCCGAAAGCTCCACAGGAACTGTCTGTGAAGAGTGAGGTGTCGAGCTGCTTTGGGGGCTCTGCACACCCTCCTAACTTACTTGCTGCCCATCTCCCCCGATGGGACACAGCTCAGGTCCCGGCCCCCCTCGCTCACCGCAGGGCCTGGACGAGGTTGAGGTCAGTGAACTCGTGCAGCTCCACAAAGGCATGCAAGACTTGGATGTTGAACTCGTCCCTGCGGGAACAAAGCCAGAGCACGAGGGATGCATGATCAGCAAGTCCTGTGACTGCTGAGCGGCCCCACATCTCCCTGCCCTGCTTCAGACTCTGCTCTTCTCATAAAATCATAGAATCACCAGGTTGGAAGAAACCCACTGGATCATCGAGTCCAACCATTCCCATCAATCACTAAACCACATCCCTCAGCACCTCATCCACCCGTCCCTTAAACACCTCCAGGGAAGGTGACTCAATCCCCGCCCTGGGCAGCCTCTGCCAGTGCCCAGTGACCCCTTCCATGAAAATTTTTTCCTAATGTTCAGCCTAAGGAAAAAAAATTTGTGGGGAGATTCTTGCAGCTCTGCCTTGGCTGGAGTCCTGCGCTGGTTTGCACACACACTGGCCTCTCGCAAGCACCAGCCACAGCTCGAACAGCCTCCAAGCTGGGCCTCACACCCCTGTGGGTGCCCCAAACCAGCTGTCCTGGAAGATCAAAGAGCTGCAACATCCAGTGTCTCAGGTGGTGAGAGCCTGGGACACCCTCAGAAGTCCCGAGCCGCCCCCGGCCAGCATACCTCTCGCCCAGGTAGTCACCGATGGCTGTCTTGTTGAGGCCCTCTCCCTTGTAAAGGAACTGAGCGATATCCTCACATGTGTTCTTCAGCAGGTCATTTTCGATCAGGAACTGGATGCCCTGCAGAGGTGCAAGAGGTGCTGCTCTGGGGCTTGCTGCTGACCCCACCAGCCCACCCTCTGCTTCACAGAATCATAGAATCACCAGGTTAGAAAAGACCCACCGGATCATCAAGTCAAATCATTCCCATCAATCACTAAACCATGTCCCTCAGCATCTCATCCACCCGTCCCTTAAATCCCTCCAGGGAAGGTGACTCAACCCCCACCCTGGGCAGCCTGTTCCACTGCCCAATGACCCTTTCTGTGAAATTTTTTTGCTAATGTTTCTGCCCTGGGCTCTGGTTCTGCCCCAGCTCCAGTAGGTGCTCAGGCACCCTGACTGCAAGGCAGTACCTTCTTGGGATCCATGTTGAACTTCTTCCTGCCCATCGCCACCTGCTTGTTCCTCTGCATATTCTTCCTGCAGGACACAAAGCAGCTCTGAGCATCCAGGAGGGAGCCGGCATCCCCCCACCCACCCCCTTGGGGAGAGGTCGGCCTGCACCACATCGGAGCCCAGCAACTCAGAGGGAACCAGGTCCCCTGTGTGGAACCTGCCCAGTGGGAAGCCAGCAACCTGCTCCATCACTGCAGCAGAAAGGAATCGGGCTGCCCTCCACCCCTCAGCAAAGAGAAGCCGCTGTGTCCCATCCACAGGTGAGGACAGGGTGCTAGGCAGAGCATCCTGGCACGTCACCTCTGCATGGGGGGGAAAGCTGGGGTAAGCCGGGAGCGGCAGGGTGCTGGGGAGAGAAGCCTTCAGGCCCCAGTGGGGCTGTCAGGAGGGTGACAGCCTTCACGCCCCAGTGAGAGATTGGAAATGATGCTGCGAGTCAGCTCCCATCGGCTAGCGGGACCCTCTAATCCCAGACTGGCATCGCCTGCTCCAGCTCAGAATAACAAAGTCCGACAGTTGCTGTAGCCAGACAGAGAGGCTGAGGCTTGGAAAAACAGACCTTTGAGCAGCAGCAGCAGTTCAGACTGGGATCCAGGGAGTTCAGAGTGCCTGGGAAAGCACCTCCAGGATGGGGCACAGCTCCCACAGTGTGCGAGCGAGCTGGCAACCGGGGCTGGTCTCACCCCAGGGGAAGGGGCTCAGCAAGGCTCAGGGCTCTACCAGAATACTGTGACAGCAGAGGACTCACCTCTCCTCTGTGGACCCCAGGTTCTCGATCTCATTCGTCACTTCTGCTATCTCATCTTTCAGCCGCTGAAGGAAGAGAAGGCAGTGAGACAGGAGGCGCCTCCCTCCCTCCTAAACCCTCCGGCTCCCCAGCCCTGACAGCAGACTGGGGCCCAGGATTGCCCTTCCCTCCCACATCCAAGAGCAGGCAGAGGCATCCCCATGGCCTGGGGCTCAGCGGGCAGGACCCAACCCTCGGGATCATTCCCTGAGAAAGCCCTGGCCTCCCTCCTTCCTTCCCTCCTTCCCTCCTGGAGTGTGGCTGGGGCCGAGCCAGCTTAGGGGGCATTCACAGAGGAGCCTGGCTGCACCCCACTGCTAATCCCCCCGCAGCATCACCACCACTCCAAGTGTGCAGGAAGGAAGAGATTCAGAGGTTAACAAAATTACCCCTAATCCCTTTAGATCATGCTCAGCATATGGCAGTAATTAGCCCCTGCTGCCTTAATCAGGGACGCGACTGACGAGTGTCCCAGATGAGTGCTGACCTCACAGTCTCTTGCCAGGGCAGAGACACGGTCCCTGTCCATGCCAGGGAGGGGATGGCATGGAGATGCCAGAGCCCTGGGCCACAAGGAATGGCACAAGTTCACATCCCTGAGCGCTGCAAGGGGTAAGGAAAATCCACAGCTGCATGCACCCCCTCAGGAACCCTCTTCCCAGCCCCGGGACCCTGCAGAGGCAGCAGATCATGGGCTTCCTGCAGCAGCCGTTGGCAGCCACCGACCCAGCTTGCCCGTGAAGTTCCAGCAGCTCCGATCCTCTGCTCCACAAGTTCTAAGCACCACAAGGAGAGGGGAGCCTTTGAGGAGAGGGAACGGGAGCACCAATCGAACCCCTGACTCGCCTGGGTCTGCTTGCCTGGGCTCTGCAGGTCAGGGGCTCTGCATCCCAATCCCACAGCTGCTATGGACAGGGCAACATCTCCTCCCTTGCCTCACCTGGGCCACCCTCCACTTTCTCAGCAGCAGGGTGAGGGACCCGGGATGGGGCTGCAGGGATCCTGCCCAGTGCCAGGGGCAGGAACGTTGTCCCCTGCTTCCCAGCCCCAAGCAAGGCTGCCGTGTCTGGGACAGAGGGATGGCACACGCGGGTGGTCGCCCTCAGCATCACACCTGTATGTCAGCCAGCAGCTCCTGCTTGCGGCGGCGGATGTTCTCCAACTCCTGGCACTCCTCTGGGGTCAGGTCACTGGGCACTGAGCAGAGACATGGTCAGGTCAGCATGTGTGGCCGTCAGAATCATCCCTATGAGGCTTCAGGCGCAGCCCCTGCTCCCAGCTAGCAGCCCGGGAACCCTCAGGAGTTGCTGGGTGCCCAGACGAGCCGGGCTGGCAAGCGGTGCCCCTGGTCCCACACAGCAGCCAGTTGCCACCGACGGCACGCGAGGAATGTGACAGCCCTGCTGGGCAGTGGCAGCAGCGGGGGAGCCGGGCACTGCCGGGTCCTGCTGATTCAGCCTGCGGTGGCTGGGTAGCACCAACCAGGACCAGCATGGCCCCTGGACTGGTTCCAGCACTCCTTCCCCCAGTCCTGCCACCCCACCGAGTCCTGTTTAACCCTACTCTATCCTAGCTGTGGTGTTGGTGCCCGTCCTGGTCCCTGGGCAGCTCTGCTGTGCTCTACGGCACCATACAACACACAGTCCTCGAAGAAAACCAGCTCCTGGTTGCCCTTGCAGCCCCTTCTGCACTGGATGTGTCCTTCTGAGCCAGGTACTGGCACTGGCACACCCTCCAGACAAACCTCACCTGAGTGCTGTGACACCTACATGTCCCTCTGTGGGAGCCAGTCACCTCCTCTCCAACACGACTTCTCTGAAGTTCGAGCACGCAGCCATTGCCTGCCCCTCCTCATTCCCAAGACATTCCTGGTGCTCCCTGGTGCATGCCCTCCTGCTCCACAGTGACAAGGCACACGGCTTCTGCTCCCTCCTGTCCCCAAGGTCACCAGCTCCCACACAGGCACCTGGCAGGGCTGTCACTGCTCTCTCCTCCCCCGAAGATTACTCCTCTGTGCTTCAGAGTCTCCATTTGTGGCCACAGCCGTGGTCTCCAGACTCACCTGGAGCATCCCCAAAGCAAACACCTGCCCCGTAGCAGCACCCAGGGCCACCACGCGCCTTCTGATGTCCTCAACCGTGCATCTCTTCTCCCTGAAACATCGCTCCTTCCGTGGGAGCCGTACACGCCCCTGGGACGATGGTGACCACGCAACGCGAATCTCTGAACTCAGCACTTCCCTGGCTCTCTGCTCAGGCTTTCTGACGAGCTTCCTCCTTCACGAAAAATCCCCTGTTGCCAACGCCAGCAGCAATCTCGGCTTGCAACACCGTCCCCCAGACGCGATGGCAACACTTCCCAACATTTTCAGCCTCCAACGCTAGGAACTATGAACCAGACAGCCCAGCTCAAGGCACCAGCTAAAAGTTAAACTTAAAATACTGGAGATCTTGCCTTATCGGTACATCTGAGCACCTCTCGCGCAGCCCAGCGCTGTTCCCACAGGCGCTCAGCCCCTCCTGCCCGGTGCCCAGGGCACCCGGCAAGCCCAGGCTTGCTGCGGGAAGGCCGAGCTGCATTGCACGAGTGCTGGTAGACGTAAACACCTCTAAATCCCTAGGCTGTAGCATGCATCACAGGACCCTCCTCCTGGCTCTGCAGCTGCAGTCAAGATGAAATTCGGTGCCAGTGTTGGACCTAGTGTGAGGCAAGCCAGGGCAGCGAGCCCCCTCTCCGTGCCCACCTGGCACAGGTACAAGAAGAAGATGAGATGCTGCAAGGCAGAGGGGACTAGAGGGTCCATACCAGAGTCCGGTGGGTTCGTACTAGAGCCTGGGAAGGTTCCTCCCCACCGGAGCTGCTGAGGAGGCCAAGCACTCGTGACAACAGCCCAGCCATGTCAGCAGCAGTCAGAGGAAGAGAAACCCCAGACGTAAGAGCTTTTCTGGGGAAGGAAGAAGGCGTTAACCCTTCCCTGGCACTCTGCTCAGCACCAGTGCCGAGTGGAGCCCCAGCAGCTCCTGAGAGGCCAGCAAACCTTATCGTGGGCTGCAGGGAAGGGGAGGTTGGAGCAGGCACTCGCTGCCCCAGTTTCAGCCCCGCACGGGAGTCAGGGTTCAGCAATCCCATGGGGATCTCACGGTGGCACCCACTCCCCACCAGCATGAAGCCCCAGAGCAGAGACCTGGGGGCTACCACAGCTCCTGCTGCTGACAGTAGAGCCTACGGACTCTGCACAACAAGAGGTACCAGCAGGATTCATCCGTCTGACCCAGGTTCCAGGGTCACCAGGGTCTGTGGCAGCTGGGAGCAGCAGCAGTAGCACATCTCCCCTCTCCCATCATGCCCAAAGCGAAGCCCTCTGTGGGATGCAGATGCCGAGTTTACCCCTGTGCTCCTTCCTGCCTCGCTGCTGTGGCTGGTGGCACAGGATTGGGTTAGATTTGGACCCCCTACTTGCCTCCCTGCCACCCTAGCCCCACCGACCTCCCTGCACCCCTCGGTTGCTCACCACTGCCCTCCGTCCTGAGCACCATCCTGGCAGCCGCCTCTACTGGCTCTGTCGGCCGTGTCTGTGCTGCCCACGGCTCCGGAGAGGTGCTGCTGTTTCGGGGCGCGGACACCTGCCCAGCCCTGTGCTTCCTGGGGTGAGTCAGGGCTGAGTCGGGGCCAATGAGCTCTGGGGCTGCCTGGGCGTCATCCCTGTTCCTGCCGCAACCAGCTTGCGGCTGCCAGCGCCTTAACTCCTCTGCTCTCGGCTGGGTGGGGAAACGGGGCAGCCAGGGTCCTGCTCCCTGTCCTGGGACTTGGGGGTGTGATGTGTTGGGGTCCCAGCCCGGAAAGCATTAGGGGTCTCAGCCCTTCCTTCCTTGGGGGCTGCCAGGATACTCAACCCGGTGTGCTAATGCTGGTGCCCCATAACTGCCCCTCCAGCTCTGCCAGCCCCTTTCCTGCAGATCTAGGTCCTGGAGAGGTCACAAGGACTCAGCTCCAGACAGGACCAAGAGCGTTATGAGGATTGCAGACTCCACAGTAGCTCACATGGCCAGATAGGGCCAAAACCAGCACCAGGAGAAGGGCCAGGAGCAATGCTGGTCCCTACGGAATGTTGCTCTCCATTGTCACACCCCCTTGCTCTGTGGTCTGCGTACAAACCTCACCACGCTGCATGGGACCATTGCGGAGCAAACCCCTGGCACATCCCTATCCGACAATCAGCTGCCTGGGAAGTCTGCATGAGCCTTAGCTGCCTTGACTCAGCTAAATCCTGCTCGGCAGTGTGAGATGCAGAAACAGCACCCAGGACACCGGTTACAAAGCAAGGAGAGGAAAGGCTTTGGATTCCTCCTGTGAGTTCTCTGGCCCAGAGCTCTGCTGTGCTGCAGCCCTCCCACTGGCCCACATCAGGTGCCACAAGGACCAAGGCACTGGGTTTAGGCAGCTCATGGGGTTGTGCCCATGGTGCCAGCAGCAGCTGTGGGGCAGTGCTGCCTGCTCCCGCCATGTCCCTGTGGCTGGGGGACCACGGGGCCCCTCGAAGCTTCCTGCCCATCTCAGCACACCACATCCTGTTTTCACCACGTCGTGTGCGCATCCTGGCTTGCGTCAGCCCTGTCCTTCCCCATAGACGGCCGAGGTGCATCAGGAGAAGGGTTTGGGGATGGGTAGCTCCAGGAAGGGCCCTCCCAGGTGCCTCAGCCCCGTGCCCAGAGCCAGACAGAGCCCTAGTGCTGCTTCAGTGCAGACCTGACTGTCACCTCAGCTCCGTGTGCCCAGAATCCAGCAGGAGACCCATGTCCACAGCCATTGCCTCACTCCCCAGTGGCTCCAGGCTCCTGCATCGAGCCCTGACCTGTGGTGCAGCCAGGTGAGCACTGGCTTGGCCACATCCACACGCAGCGAGCACTATGTGGGTGTTGGGAGCACTGGTCAGCCAGCACCTCACCTGCTCTCCACACTGTTCCAAGCTTCAGGTGGAACAGAGCCCATCGTTCCTCAGGCTCAGCCACCAGTAGGATGCAGAGCTGGCCAGAGGAGGTCTGGCACCCCAAGGCACAGTCAGCTCCGGCCCCAGATAAAGCAGTGACCCACAGCCAAAGCCCCAGGGCAGCCAGTGCTGGGCTGCCTTGCACAGATTTTGGGTTGGAGAGCGCTGCCCCGAGCTGTCCTTGCAGCGGTGAGGGTGGCCGAGTACTCGTGCATCGTCCAAGGCAGGAGAGTGAGGGGCTGGGATAGGACCTGAGACAGCTGCACTGGGCTGTGTGCACCCTCCTGGCCATTGCCAGCAGGTCCCAAAAGCAAGCCCCATCCTAGCACAGCAGCTAGAATTGGTGCAGGGCAACGCCACACGAGGCAGTCCAGTACTTGGCCATCCTGCTGCAGCTCAGAGAGACTGTGCGGGGAAAGGAGGCAGCGAGACAGGGAGGACTCTCTGCCACTGTCAGCAGGAGCCATATGGAGCAAGAGTCGCGGGCACTGTCACGTCTGCCACAGGGACAGGAACGGAAAGTAGGGGAGGGCATGAAGCGCCTACCTGCCTTGGAGGCCACCGAGGGGCAGAGGAAGGCCTGGAAACTGGAGGCACAGAGCTCGCTGACTGTCCCCATGCTGCAGAGGTCCCGCGCAGGACACCACCAGCTCCAACAGGGCAGGTAGGAGCAGGCAGAGGCCTGGCAGGTGCAGCCGGAGAACTCCCTGCTCTGGATGGAGCTGGGGAAGGAGGCTCTGGCAAGGGAGCTCCAGCTGCAGGAGCCCACGCGCCAGCCCCAGCCAATCCCCGTTGCTCCCTGCCTGCACACCAGCCCGTTTCGCTCCCAACACACCAGCCGGCCGGTGGATCAAAGCCACTTGGAGGATGAGGAGTTTGAGAACTCCCCTTCTTCAGGCTGCCTGCCTCTCTGCAGCCCCTTTGCCCCCGCCGGGGGCTGGCAGTGGGGTATTTTTAGAGCGGTTTTATCCCTCCGTATTAGAGCGTTAAGCATCAGGAGCCGGCGGTCGCGTAGCAACCAGCACTGCATAAAGCAAGGTGCACCAAGACACAACGGCGGCTCTGGCGAGGCGGGGGGAGCCGCCACAGCCCCCGCTCGTGGGGGGCAGAGCCTGGCACAGACCTGACAGGCTGCGCCTGCCCCACGCACCGTGCACAGGCAGGATCGCTGCGTCTTCTGCCAGCTCCCCAGCGATGCCAGCCAGATGGTTGAGCTCCAGGCATGCCCCAGCATCAACAGAGGTGCGTCCTGCTGTGCTGTGGTCCTGGAGGGATACTGCAGCTGGAATTGGGGGGGGAATTCCTTCCCTAGATTCCCAGCTGTGGAGCTGGGGGAAGGTGCGGCCTTCCTGCCCCCCAGCCCTGCTGCACCTGCATCCCTGCAGCCCCACAGGCGCCAAGCAAATCCAAACCGGACGGACAGCTCTTTCCCTCAAAGCAGGAGCGATCCCCAAGCGCAGGGCACAGCCGTGAGTAACAAACCCCAAAGCCTGTCGGGGCACGAGGTAGCGTCCTGCGGACAGCCTGGCTCCTGGCTGCCAGGAGCCAGCAAGCGCCGCTCTCCTGCGCTGCCAAGCACTAGGACGTGCTGAGCGAGGAGAAACCTAAGCGGGGCAGGGAGCAGGGAAGGGCACCGGGAGGAAGCTGCCTTTGCAGGCAAGAGGGTACGGGGCAGGTAGAGACCCCACAGGAGCAGTGTGGGTGTGAACAGGAGGAAAGCCTGGAGGAGAGGAGGCTGACGGGAGACCTCATTGCTCTCCCAAGAACCTATGAGGAGCGGCTGAGAGAGCTGGGGTTGTTTAGCCTGGAGAAGAGGAGGCTGAGAGGAGACCTCATTACTCTCTACAACTACCTGAAAAGAGGTTGTAGAGAGGAGGGAGTTGGCCTCTTCTCCCAAGTGACAGGGGACAGGACAAGAGGGAATGACCTCAAGCTCCGCCAGGGGAGATTTAGGCTAGAGATCAGGAGGAAATTTTTCACAGAAAGGGTCATTGGGCATTGGAATAGGTTGCCCAGGGAGGTGGTTGAGTCACCTTCCTTGGAGGTGTTTAAGGGACAGGTGGACGAGGTGCTGAGGGACATGGTTTAGTGATTGATGGGAATGGTTGGACTCAATGATCCAGTGGGTCTCTTTCAACCTGGTGGTTCTATGATGCTATGAGAAGGGCAGCTCTGAGGTTTGTGAGGGCAGCCAGGCGCTTGCTACAGACATGACTGATCTGGTTTTGGCGCTGCTTCCCCTTTCACAGAGACTGAAGTGGTGGTTGCCACATTGCTGGGGTCCTTGGGCAGCTGAGAGGCACAAGAGCAGGCGAGAGGGGCCAGTGGGACATGAGGCTAAACTGGACACAGGGTGTGTGTGTGGTGAGTGCCTGGCAGCCAGAGGAAGCCCTGTGAGGCAGGCGCACCCAACAGCTGCTTTGGCCACCTCAACGCCGGGCCAGGCAGCACCGCAGGGTTAAGCAACCCTGACACCCGCCTCAATCCTCACCCCCTGCCTGCATGGTGGGGTGTTCACAAACACCTGGGGTTTGCTAACCACGGCTCTGGGACCAAGTCCTCTGCTTGGGGAAAGTGGGTCCCCAGAGAGCTGCCTCCCCACACTAACTGCCCCCTCCCTCAGCTCCTGAGCAGAAACCTCTGACCCTAAGCGGATGAAATGGCTGCACAGGGACACGCTTAGGGACATTGCTTCAGAGACACACGGGACCCTCTGTGTCCCTGAGACGGAATTTCTAAGTGTCAGCAACACGGCATATTGTCCTCTGCTCCCAAGCACCTCAGAAGAAGAGTTGGCTGATTGCCTCGGCCAAGTCTCGCTAGCCCCAGCCCCTGTTTCCGCTCTCTGAGCCCGTTGCCATCCCTGGGCTGCATCTGAAACAGCCAAGGGCATTCCTAGCAAAACAGGGCTGTGGGGAGAGGGCTGGGACCACCCCCTGCACCCTCCTTCAGGACCCAATGGCCTCTCCCCACATCAGCCTGGAGAAGAGAAGGCACTGGGAAGACCTTAGGCAGCCTCCAGTACTGAAAGGGGCTCCAGGAAAGCTGGGAAGGGGCTTTTTATGAGGGCCTGGAGTGATAGGATGAGAGGGAATGGCTTTAAATTGGAAGGGGGAAGATTTAGATTAGATATGAGGAAGAAATTCATTGTGAGGGTAAGGAGGCCCTGGCCAAGGTTGCCCAGAGAAATCGTGGCTGCCCCATCCCAAGTGCCCAAAGCCACGTTGGATGGGCTTTGAGCAGTGTGGTCTGGTGGGAGGTGTCTCTGCCCATGGCAGGAGGCTGGAACTGGATGTGTTGAAGGCGCCTTCCAACTCATGCCATGATCTCCTGCACCTCGCACAGCTCACCCGTCCTCCTGGCACTGCCATCCCGTCCCAGACAGTGAGGTTCCCAGGCGCAAGCTGCTTTGTGGGAAGCTGCATCAGACCTGCTTAGAGAAATCCC
The DNA here is from genome assembly GCA_033558105.1 of Coccyzus lansbergi. Taxonomy (NCBI): domain Eukaryota; kingdom Metazoa; phylum Chordata; class Aves; order Cuculiformes; family Coccyzidae; genus Coccyzus; species Coccyzus lansbergi. The sequence continues at coordinate 2,449,418 of JAUMJK010001519.1, read as the reverse complement.
TTAATCCTCCAGGCCAGAGCGAGCAGTAATCCCCTGGGTGAAGGATTACCAGCGTTTTCCAAATCCCCCTCACCTCAGCATTGGCCCTCAGCTGAGACAGGGCCCAGCTCAGGAGATGGTGCTGGGACAGGATCATGCAGCCAACTTGGCTGGCTCCTCACCATGACACCACCGATCCGCTGTCCAGAAGCATCTGCCTCCACACCACCGCACTCCATCAATTCTGGTCTAGGGACAGGTTCAGTCTCACTGCCACCCCCATGGGAGATGCTGGGAAGGGGGTGGGAGCAAAGCCCCCTGCCCTGACAGGAGCGGGGGGAGCCAGCATCTGTGCCACCAGCTGCTCGCCCTGGGATTTGCTCTCTGCTGAGGCAGACGGCTGGAGAGAGGCTGCAAACTGTGGAGCAGACACTGGCGTCAGCACAATCCCACCAGGAAGAGAAACTCCCCATCAGGATCCCACCACACCAAGGCCTCAGCAGACCAGCCTCTGCAAAACCAACACGGCTCAAGGGCCTCAGCAGACCATCCTATGCAAAACCAATACGGCTCATGGGCTTTGGAAGAGCTGCAGATCATGATGCCCCCTCCCGCAACTAGGATAGTAGCAGGGATTTGGAAGTGGCTGTGCTGTCTACCCTGCACGCCGCCCTGCGGTGTGGCGAGCCGGCAATTTCTGATGCTGACAGACAACCCAAGGCGTCTTCCAGGAAGCAGCGAGAAGCTGCTCACAGAATTGCTCCCCGCAGCGCTCTGCCACTACTGGGCTGCATCTGACAACGCCCGTGCTGGGCTGTGAACCAACAGGGCTGGGTGTTTGTACCTTATCTCGCACAGTGAGCTCCCCACGGCCAAGCACAGTCACTTCTGGGGTGGAACAGCCGCCTCCTAATCGTGCTCTGTCGCACAACTGTGGCAGGCAGGAAGCCTGTGAGCCAGCACCATCTTCACCAGCAGCACCCGGGTGACCTCAGCTCCAGGAAGATCTGTCACCAGCACGGCCTGCAACACTGGGACCTTGGTTTCAGATCTCACTTAGCCAGACTCCAGCGCCCCTCTCAACAAAGTCCTTGACTGAGGAAAACCTCCTCGCTGACCCAGAAGAACCTGCCTCGGGGAGTCGAGGCACAGCAGTGCCCTCCTGCCCAGTCCTGCTACTCAGCAACAGGAGGGAATGCTCTGCAAACACAGCAGAGGCAAGAAAGCAGGGAAGCAAACTGCATCTGCATAAGAGAGGGGACTGCAGCCCCTCAACCCCCTCGCCCTGCTCGACCCACCCTGGGAGCAGGCCCTGGGCACAGCACGGGTGCTCCTGCACCAGGCAGATGTGCTCATGAGCCAGAGAGGTTTGTTCAGCTGACACCATCGACACGAGCCTCCCATGCAGAATTCTAACAGCACTCAGAGGCAGCAGCGGAATACAAAGTGTGAGTGGCAGAAGGTCCCAGAACCCAGCAGCACTGATGCTGCAGGCAGCAGGTCAATGGTCCGGCAGCACAGACACTGCTGGCAGCAGCTCCCAGAGCCCAGCAACACCAACAGCACTGGCAACGGCTCCCAGAGCCTGCCAGCACCGATGCCACAGGTCTCAGAGTCTGGCAGCACTGATCCTGCAGGTCCCAGACCTCACAGCCCTGATGCTGCAGGGAGCTGGTCCCAGAGCACAGCAGGACCAATGCTGCAGGTCCCCAAGCCCAGTACCACTGATATCCTGGCGGCATTTCCATGACCCGGTAGGAACGACGCAGCAGACGGTAGGTCCCAGAGCCCAGCAGGACCTATGCCAGGCATGCTGACCCGTGTCCTGGCAGCACCAACACTGCAGGCAGCAGGTCCCAGAGACCGGCAGAGACAATGCCGCAGGTCCATGACCTGACGGCACCGATGCTGCAGGCAGCAGGTCCAGGGCCAGGCAGTAGGTCCACGGTTCATGACCTGGCAGGACTTATGCCACAAGCAGCAGGTGTCCACGGACCATGACCTGGTAGCATCAACACTGTAGGTAGCTGGTCCATGGCCAAGCAGCAGGTCCACGGTCCAGGACTTGGCAGCATCAACACTTCAGACAGCAGGTCCAGGGCCTTGCAGTAGGTCCATGGTCCATGACCTAGCAGAATCTATGCCACAGGCGGCAGGTCCACGACCTGTCAGCATGGACGCCGCAGGCAGCAGGTCCCAGAGCCCAGCAGGGCCAATGCTGCAGGTCCCAGACCCGGCAGCAGGTCCGTGGTCCAAAACGCGGCAGCATCCACCCCGCAGGCAGCAGCCCCCCGAGCCCCTCAGCCCCACCGCCGTAGGCAGCGGGTCCGTGGCTGCCAGCAGCGCTGGCCCCGAACCCCGGGCCAGGACGACCACGGCTGGAAGGTCCCGTCCCACCCCGGCTCCCCCGTCCCTGCACTGACCGTAACCGCCGTCCTCCTCCATCCCGGCCGCGCTCCGGCCCCGCCCGCCACGTGATGAGCGAGGGGCGCGGCCAGGAGGCTCCGCCCCCCCGGGGACGCGGGGCGGGAAGGAGAGGGAAATGGCGAGAGAGGAAGGGCATGGGGAGCGGGAAAGGGCCCCTGCGAGGGGAGAAAGAACACGGCTACGAGAGAAAGAACGCGGCTAGGGGAGAAAGGATACTGCGAGGGAGGAGGGAAAAGGCGAGGGGAGAAAGAACACTGCGACGGGAGAAAGGGAAATGGCGAGGGCAAAGCACGTGGTGAGGGAGAAAGGACACTGCAAGGGGAAAGGATGTGGTGAAGGAGAAAGGACTGCAAGGGGAAAGGAGATGTTGAAGGAGAAAGAACACTGCAAGGGGAAAGGACATGGTGAGGGAGAAAAGACACTGCAAGGGGAAAGGACATGTTGAAGGAGAAAGAACACTGCAAGGGGAAAGGACGTGGTGAGGGGAGAAAGGACATTGCAAGGGGAAAGGACATGGTGAGGGAGAAAGGACATTGCAAGGGGAAAGGACATGGTGAAGGAGAAAAGTCACTGCAGTGGGAAAGGACATGGTGAAGGAGAAAAGTCACTGCAGTGGGAAAGGACATGGTGAAGGAGAAAAGACACTGCAAGGGGAAAGGACATGGTGAGGGAGAAAGGACATTGCAAGGGGAAAGGACATGGTGAAGGAGAAAAGTCACTGCAGTGGGAAAGGACATGGTGAAGGAGAAAGAACACTGCAAGGGGAAAGGACATGGTGAGGGAGAAAGGACACTGCAAGGGGAAAGGACATGTTGAAGGGGAAAGGACACGGTGAGGGAGGACACGGCCAGGAGGCTCCGCCCCCCCGGGGACGCGGGGCGGGAAGGAGAGGGAAATGGCGAGAGAAGAAGGACATGGGGAGCGGGAAAGGGCCCCTGCGAGGGGAGAAATAACACGGCTACGAGAGAAAGAACGCGGCTAGGGGAGAAAGGATACTGCGAGGGAGGAGGGAAAAGGCGAGGGGAAAGAACACTGCGACGGGAGAAAGGACACGGCGAGGAGAAAGGGAAATGGCGAGGGGAAAGCACGTGGTGAGGGAGAAAGGACACTGCAAGGGGAAAGGACATGTTGAAGGAGAAAGGACACTGCGGGGGAAAGGACATGGTGAGGGAGAAAAGGCACTGCAAGGGGACAGGACGTGTTGAAGGGGAAAGGACATGGTGAGGGAGAAAGGACATGTTGAAGGAGAAAGGACACTGCAGGGGGAAAGGATGTGGTGAGGGGAGAAAGGACACTGCAAGGGGAAAGGACGTGGTGAGGGGAGAAAGGACACTGCAAGGGGAAAGGACATGTTGAAGGAGAAAGGACACTGCGGGGGAAAGGACATGGTGAAGGAGAAAAGACACTGCAAGGGGAAAGGACACGGTGATGGAGAAAGGACACTGCAAGGGGAAAAGACACAGTGAGGGAGAAAGGACACTTCAAGGGGAAAGGACACGGTGAGGGAGAAAGTGTTGGGAGGAAGAATCTAAAACTTTTATTATATACAGTAGTTTGAATTAGTTGCAAATCAAGAAAAGAAATTATTTAAATGTATGTAGTAGTTTTAAAGTTACAAGAAATCTTAAAACCTAGCGGTGTAGAAAGAAGTGTTAGTTAGTTAGGAATGCTAACAAGATAATACAGCACTTCGTTAAAACAGGAGACCATAAATCACTCAAGTAGCAAGATAAGAATGGAGTCTACCGAACTAGAGTTAATTAAAGTAGAGAAAGGAGAAAACTGGCAGTAAATTCATGTTAGACATTTTCCCGAAAGAAGAAAGGTTCACAATAAAAAAATTATTTTTCCTCTGAGGATGATGAGGGATGATGAGCCCCCTCATCCCAAACCAGATGTCACGCTTAGGCTGGCCGTGGGGAAGCCCCACACAACCTCAGCCTTGGCAGTGGGTCCTTCTGAGTTCTTGCTGGTGCTAGGTGTTCTGGGGAAGGCAGAGAAGCGCATGTGTTAATTGTGAGGGAATTGCCTGCAACACTCTCCTCAGAGATGCACAAAAGAAACAGGAGTGAAGCTCGAAGGAGGGGAGATGCTCCTCATCTACAGCTCTTGTTCCACAAAAGGCTGGACCTCTCCCTGCCTCCCTCCTTTGAGCCAGCTCTGTCCCACAGCCTGGCTGGTGCTACCAGCCCTTGTCCCCAATACCACGAGCAGTGGGCAGAGGGGCTGGGAGACACAGGGTCCTCTCACCTCAGGTAGAAGAGCAGGTAGGCCTGCTTGTTCAGGACCACCTTGATGTTGGTGGGCTGAACCACTTCATCGTTCATTTCGTACTACTGCCCGTCCCTAGCCTGAAGAAGAGAGGATAGGGTTGGGCTGCATCTAGGGACCTTCCTGGCCTGAAGAGCTGTGGGGACGTCTCTACTGGGCTGTTTGAGGTGGCAGGGCCTGATCAGCAGGTCTGAAATGACATTTATGACCCATGCATGGTTCATATTCCATTGCTGTGTGCGTTGCTCAGTCTGTAACTTTCTAAATAGAGTTGTGCTGTGGTCTCAGTATAACTAGTGATATATTAAAAAGAAAAAAAAAAGAAAAGTGTGTGTGGGGGTAATCCATCTGTTCCGGCCTGGAGACTGGGTGTATATCAAGCCCTGAGACTCAGAATTGTGGGAATGAAACAATGAGACAGACTCCAGATAGATGTAAAGCGGATACCTTTATTATAGCAACTTACAGGTCTATATACCGTTGCTCATCTGTCCACATGCTTCTCATAGCATCCTCATTGGCCCAGGCCTATTGTCCATGCACTCGCAGTCACCAGCATCAACATTTGGATGGTTGACCTCCAAAACCCCACACGCTGCCCCTAAATGCTGTCTCCTGAAACAAAGTGTTCGTATATGGGGAGGTGATGCCTGAAGCCCCAGTACCTGTTCCTTTCAGGAGAGAAGAGGAGAGGAGAGGAGAGTGTTGGGGGAGAGGCAGGGAGTTGGGGGAGGACAGAGATCAGGGGAAGATGGGGGTGGAGGGGAAGAAGGAGTGGGGAGCTGGGAAGATGGAGTGGTGGTCCAGGAAGACAGGGAGGTGGGGGAGATATGGGAGGCAGGAATGGGGGAGCAGGAGCTCAGTGCCGATGGCTCAGAGTGGCTTTCTTGGCGGGACACTTTTTTCTCCCGACACGATTCCTCTTCTCCAGCTGCTGGAAGGGAGAGGTAGGTCTTCTGCAGTCCCGCTTCTGTTTAGATGTAGTCTTCTTCACCTGTGCAAAGGCAGGAAGGGTCCTGGTGTCAGAGCACAGGGTGCACTGTCTCCCAGCAACCCATCCCAGTGCGGGATGCAGCCAGCACCCACCTTCCCTCGGGCGAACTCTCTGTCAACGGCCTCCACGCAGCGCCGCTTCGGCCTCTGTGACTTTGACTCAGCCTTTCTATGGACAGAGAAGGCAGCCAGCTTGGAGCTGCCAGGAACAGCTGGCTCAGCTCCAGGGACCACAGAATGGTGTTCTCTGAGCTCCTGAAGCTGCTTGGGAGAGACAGAAAGTCAGTGATCAGAGAATTCAAGGGGCCCGGCTCACCCAGGAACCCCTGGCTCAGCAGGGTCCCTCCTTCAAACAGTCCTCCCTTGCACCCACCTTCCTCCAAAGCTGCAGCCCCTGCCCTGGCTAAGTGGACATAGGGACAGCAGCTCCCACAAAGAGACCTTTGGGACTCACCTGGCCCGTCACTGGTTGGCAGGGTGGGTCAGACACAGCCTTGCCAATGGGTCCTTCTGGGTTCTTGCTGGTGCCAGGTGTTCTGGGGAAGGCAGAGAAGCGCATGTGTTAACTGTGAGGGGAGTGCCTGCAACACTCTCCTCAGAGATGCACAAAAGAAATGGGAGTGAAACTCGAAGGAGGCGAGATGCTCTTCGTCTACAGCTCTTGTTCCACAAAAGGCTGGACCTCTCCCTGCCTCCCTCCTTTGAGCCAGCTCCATCCCACAGCCTGGCTGGTGCTACCAGCCCTTGTCCCCAATGCCACGAGCAGTGGGCAGAGGGGCTGGGAGGCACAGGGTCCTCTCACCTCAGGTAGAAGAGCAGGTAGGCCTGCTGCTTCAGGACCACCTTGATGTTGGTGGGCTGAACCACTTCATCGTCCATTTTGTACCACTGCCCGTCGCTAGCCTGAAGAAGAAAGGATAGGGTTGGGCTGCATCTAAGGATGTTCTGGGCCTGCAGAGCTGCATGAACAGTGCCCAGTGGCAGAGCTCCACTCCACACAACCCAATGGTGGCCCAGGGGCAGGAAAGGGGGTTTGGTGAACACAGCCTGTACCCTCCTTCCAGTGCTCCACATGGGCTGAACACCCTCCTTCCTGCACACTACAGGGACCCACGAGGACCCAGCAGCACCCAACCAGAGAACACACTGAGCTCACCTTCACGTAGCAGTAGTAGTGTCCCGAGTGAGAGCTGTCGCCGTAGTGCACCAGCACAGCATACAGCTGGTAGTTTATCGCTTCCCCTTTGTTCTCCGACATGTACGGTCTTATGTTTAAGAACTCGGGGTACGTCACTTTCTGCGGAGAGACAATGTCTCAGAAGCCTGCAGAGCAAACTGCTTTCTTGCTGGAGCAGGAGCTCAGCTGTCCTCCGAGTCCCATGTCTTGAGAGAGGAGGACTCGCTCTCCCCAGGCAGAGGTCACGGTAAGTAAGACATCAGGAGGAGTTGAACTCCCACTGCATGGCTGGAGAAGGGCTGCAGCACAGCTCCCACCGTGCACCTCCCACCCTGCTCTGGGCACAAGGCCTCAGGCCAGCAGACAGCCCTGGCTCTGGAGTGCCAGGTACTCACCTTTGTGATTTTTTTCCCAGTAAAAATGGAAAATCGCTTCAGCGAGAGTGTCAGAACATTAGGTGCTTGGTAGATGCTCAGGCGTTTGGTCGCCAGCACTTTGGTCTCACACCTGCACAGAAAGAGCTCGAGCTATTCAAGGTGTTCCACCCCAGATGGAAGTGGGATTGCCAGGTGATTGCCAGCCCTGGGCAAGCAGCAGACGGCACAGGAATGCTGACACCAGGCTCTGCTTCAAGGCACCTGCTTACAGCCACATCTGCTGGCCCAGGTCCTCCTTGCAAGAGGAGGAAGCTGACGAGAGGCAGGTTCCATTGCAGGCTTCCATGGCCACGTAGAGAAGCCCTCCCTGCTTCCCCCCATCCCGCCAGAGCCCACACACTCACGTGTGACACATGTATGCGTTCTCATTGTACAGCGCCTCCGGACTCGCAAATAAGTTAAGTGCCTCCTCAATACTCTCAACATCCTGCAAGGACAGAGGAGAGGTCAGGGCACGAGTGGCCTGTCCACACAACAGCCTGGCTCCCTTCCGACACACCGGCCCCAAGACACAATACAAAGCGTGAACACAGAGCCACAGACTACGCAGAAACCCACACCACGAGGGGCAGCTGCACTGTCCCCTGACACTGCAGAGCTTCCAGAGGAGTCGTGGCTCCTGCTGGCGCAACAGGCGCTGCTTTGCCAGACAGAGGAGGCAGCGCAACAACAGAATCTGCTTCCCTGTCGCCTGCACTGGGACTTGGCACCAGCAGGCTGAGGAACCTTGAGGCAGTAACCGTGCAGCGGCAGGAACAGCCCCTCTGAGAGCCGACCTCCTCCCCATCCCGACCCTGCCACAGTACCTCAATCTGCACTGCCAGGTCCAGGAAGGGTTCGTACTTGTCAGAGGCCGAACTGCACTCTTCGCACATGACTGCAAAAGAAAAAGCCATGAGCACACCCTGACAACACGCCCAGCACCCAGCACCACCCCAGCACAGCACACGCAGTGCAGGATTCCCCCTCTCTGCCTTTGGGCATCAGGATTCCCGACCCAGCAAGGAGGAAGGCTGGCAATTCCACATCGTGTAGGGACAGCAAGAGTTGTCATATAGCCAGCAACACAGGTCCCTTTGCCGGTGACAATGAGCTGGGGACCCACAGCCAACAGCTTTCTCCATCTCCACAGCAGGCATCATGGCCCACAGGGATTGCGGGATGGACCAGCTGCAGCTCCAGATGATTTACAAATAGTAACTTTCCCCCAAGATTTTTCCTGCAAGGCTCTCAGGGAAGCAGCAGCCCCGAGAGCTACAGGCCCTGGCAGCCAGCACTCACCACGGGATCGCAGGTAACCACCGAAGATCTGGCGAATAATCTGGGTGTCGCAGTCCAACCTAGAGACAGCAGCATGGGATCTCACACTGCCCCTCCGCAATGGCCACCCCACAGGCCACCCCTGTGTGCTCAGGACACCTCCCCAGTGTGCTCTGGACCAGGGGAATCAACAGCCTCTGTCACTCTGCTCCCCCGTGGCAGAGCTCAAGGAGTGGCACCAGGCTGCTCCAAGCAGCACAAGCCCCTGGCTGGAGCTCCAGGCTGGGCACTGCAGGCAAAGGCAGCGCAGCTGGCTCCAAGCCACCCTGGGGGACACCTTTGCCCCACAGTCCCCTCCCACAGGCACACGGGACCGATGAGGGGACAGCAGAGAAGGGCAGCAAGGGCTGTCAGAGGCACTACGTACTGTGTATAGTCATTCAGGCAGTCTCTCTGCATGGCATCAATCGTGAAGCGCAGGAACTCATGTGCGTCCTCCTGATCTCCGAAGCACATGTGCTGGGCAATCACTGCAGGAGAGGGAGGAATCAGTGCCAGCAAAGGGACTGGGACATCTGGGGGCCTTCCCTCCCTCCCAGCCTCTTCTCCCACCCTCCCTTCCACCCTCCCTCACGGCAGGCAATCTGGGGCTTGAGCCCCCTCAACCCAAACCAGATGTCACGCTCAGGCTGGCCGTGGGGAAGCCCCACACAACCCCTGGCAGGCTCCAAGAGTCAGCTCCGAAGAGCAGCCTGCCAAGATCTGTCCCGATCTCAAAGGTTCTGCTCCCATATCAGTCACCGTTCCCCCGCACAGATACAAGAAGGGAGTGCAGCTATCCTTACTTGTGATCATCCTGACAAAGGCCACTGGGTATATAACACTGCCGCTGCTAGCAAACACCTGGATGATGTGGTTTTCCATGGTGCACAGCACACAGAACTCGCCTCGCCGGCCTGGAGTGGGAGAAAAGCCATTGGGGACAAAGCCAGGAGAGATGGAGGCAGTACATGGGATGGGGGATCCCTGATGCAGCCCAAGTCACAGCAGCAGCCACTGCAACACCCCAGGTGGGAAAGCATCCACATGGATGGACAAAAGGTCACAGGTACTCGCTTGGGAGGCCTACAGCGTGGCCCCAAGAGCCCTAGGGACAGGGCTGGAACCTCCCAGGCTCCCCTTGGTCACAGCTCAGGGCAGTGCCCACCAGGACACCCTTGTAAAGTCCCCCAGGAGCAGCAGCGCCTGCCCCTGCACCATCTTCTGCCCTGGCTTCACACAGTCCCCATGGGCAGGCACTGCTCAGCCCCCACGAAGGCAGCAGACCCCACTGGACCAGTCTGAGTCCTGGTTATGACCAGCAGAGTCAGCACCTCCCCAGACACAAGGATGCAGAGCTTGGGAACTCAGCTATGGCAGAGCTGGACGTGGGAACGACCTCTTGATGGAGAAACGAGGCAGGAGGGACAGAGAACCCGCACACCCTTGACAGAGCCTGCCCCCCCCCCACTCACAGGTCCGGCTGTGCTCCCCGGACAGCAGGTAGTTGGCCAGAGGAGGTGTGTATGTCAGGCACTGGAGGGTGGCATTAAGGAAACACGTGTTCCCTAGATTCTGGAGCCCAGCGCCGATGCGGTGGACCTGCTGCCAATTCAGGCAGAGACGCTCCACAGGGTAAAGAACCCTCTGTGGCACAGGGATCCCATCCTCGAGGATCCCTGGGACACAGCTCGTGCTGGGCTCGGAGCTGAGCTCCTCCTCCTCTCTTCTCGGGGCGGTACGAGGCGAGAGCATCCTCACTCCTCCTCTCGGGGCGGAGCGAAGGGTGAACTAGGGCAGAGCCTCCTGGCTGCTCCTCCCGGGATGGACACAGGGAGCAGTGTCCTGGCTGCTCCTCCCGGGATGGACACAGACAGCAGAGCCTCCGCGCCTCCTCGTTCCTCCTGGAAGGCGGGGGAGCTCTGGGACCTCTGTCCCTCTCCTTTGGGAGTGGAGTGGAGGTAAGACCTCGACTCTTTCGCGTACGTCGCGAGAAACCTCTCAGTGCTGGGCGAGAGCGGGAGCTCCTCGCTCCTGCGTCCGTCCGCTCCAGCTGCCGAGTGGACTGAGAGCAGGGGCTGCCCTGCCCCGGGATACCTGCTCAGCCCCATTGTGAGCTAAGCACGGGGGGCGAGGCCGGTGACTATGACGCTCCTGGCACCCGGGTCCCCGTTAACCCCACCCGCTCCCCGCTAAGCCCCATTTAACCAACAATCCAAAGTTTGGGTTCTACATAACCGAGTAAGACCACGTGGTCCAATCCTATAGCTGTTTGCTGGCTCAACGAGGGATTCAGCCGTTAATATGGAAATGTCACCACCTCGAGTAATGACAAAAGGAGAAAGTGTTTCCCTGTCATTTAAACCGAGGGAAGCGTCCCTGCCTCGGTGTGTGAGTTTTGGTTTAGTTACAACATTCATCTGGAATTTTTGAATTAAAGCTAATAGTTTCGGTTTAGTTTTTGGGTCAGCTCTCCAAGCGCACATCTCAGAGACAGAATTAACCATAGGAAAATCGAGCCAGCAATCACCTTGTTCTTTTTACAAGATTTGGTGACTTCTACATTAATGTTACTCAGGTCTAAAGAAGTATTGTCGCCAGTACATTTCTGGCAGCAACACAAAGTAAACGTATTTTGCCTAATATATTTCCAATTCTTAGGACACGGTGTGGGGAGAAAGGATACTGTGAGGGGAAAGGGAGATGGTGAGGGGAAAGGACATGGCGAGTGGCAAAAGGACATGGTGATAGGGGAAAGGAGATGGTGAGCGTGAAAGGCCATGGTGAGGGCAAAGGGAGATGGCAAATACAAAATGACCTGGCAAGGGGAGAAAGGACACTTGGAGGGGCAAAAGGACGTGATGAGGGGATAAAGAATATGGCAAGAGGCAAAATGAAACAGTGAGGGGGCAAGGGACATATTGAGGGGCAAAAGGACTCAGTGAGGGGTGGAATGACATGGCAAGGGGCGAAGGGACACAGCGAGAGGAAAGGGAGATGGAGAGGAGGAAAGGACACCACAAGGTGCAAAAGTACACGGCAAGGGGAAAGGACACAGTGAGGGGACACAGCAAGGAGCACAAGGACACAGCGAGTGGTGGAAGGAGGGCAGGAGAGCCAGGGAATGGGGAGGAAGGGCAAGGGAAGGCGTGAGGGGTGTGTGTAAAAAAAACTCCACTGCCACTCAGAGAGGAGGGAGGGTGGTGGGTAAGCATACTTGGATTCCTTGGCTACTGGAACAGGATCCAGACCCACTACACCCTTTGGATTTGGGGAGAGGAGCACAGCTCTGCTGGGGCAAAAGAGCAGGCAGACAGTAGCCAGCAGCTGTGTCACCGTAGGGCAGAGCTGGACCCCAGCGTCACAGCACCTCCCTCCATGCCACTCTGGGGGACACATCTGCCCCACAGAGCTCTCCCACAAACACATCTGCATGGCATAAATCATGAACCACAGGTACTCACAGGTACTGTGCATCCTCCTGGTGGCCAAAGCACATGTGCTCAACCATCACTGCAGGAGAGGGAGGAATCGGTACCAGCAAAGGCATCAACACATGCAGGCCTCAGCTCCCTTAAGGCAGGCAATCTGGGGCTTGAGCCCCCTCCACCCAAAGCAGATGTCACGCTCAGGCTGGCCGTGGGAAAGCCCCACACAACCCCTGGCAGGCTCCAAGAGTCAGCTCCGAAGAGCAGCCTGCCAAGATCTGTCCCGCTCTCAAAGGTTGTGGTCCTGCATCAGTCACCGTTCGCTTTGTACCACTGCCCATTGCTAGCCTGAAGAAGAGAGAATAGGGTTGGGCCTGCACCAGGCAGATGCACTCACATCAATACGAAGTGTGAGCGGCAGAGGAAAGGCACGTGGGTAGCAGGTCCCAGAGCCCAGCAAGACCCATGATATGGGCAGCAGGTCCTCGTTCCATGACGTGGCAGCATCAATGTGGCAGCAGCAGGGTGGGGGGAAGATGGGGAGGTGGGGGAAGACAGGGAGGTGGTGGGAGACAGGGATGCGGTGAGGGACAGGGAAGCAGGGGAAATGGGGGAGACGGGGGAGGCAGGGCAGGTGATTTAAGGCTCAGCAACATGTTAAGACAGCAAAGTTAAAAGAGAGTTGAAGCCTGTTACACTAAACAATTTCCTTATGTCTTCAGGTCACTTTTGTTTAATCACTGCTCTTGCTCCAGCTGTAATGTCACAAGCTCTTGCCGTGTGACCAGCTGCAGATTTCCACAAACCATGTTTTCCCATAGGATAAGACAAGATTTGTGCTTTTATTGCTTCATCTAAATCATCCACCACTTGCTGCAGCTTCTGGAGGCTGGGGTGGACGTTCTCCTCCATCCATTCTTCTACCGTACACTCGTGGAAAACTTGCTCCATGGCTGCTTGCAGGTCTTGCACCACAGCGTTCCACTTGGCGAGAAGGCTGAGGAGAAACCAGAAGGAAGAAACAATCACATTTGCAGCTGAGCTCTCCTCTAGGCCAGCTTCCTGAGCCCTTGGAAGGGAGCACTGTCCTTAGAATGACTTCACAGGAAAAGCAGCATCTATTACAAGAGCTCAAAGGGCTTCATTTTGTGTGGATGGGAAGAGGTTGATGCTGTTTGTGTTTCAGTACCAGTAATCTCGGCACTTGTCTTATGCAATGACTTTTTTAAAGCACAGAAATGTGAGCTCGAGAAACCACTATACACATTTCAGGTGTAACTGAAACCCACTGCGAGACTCACTAGGAATTCGATTTTAGCTTTTATCAGGAAGCATGGAGGCTGTTGGATATTCACAGAAAAAAGGCCCCAAAAGTATAACTTGGCCATTTAGCAGGAATTGACGTCAACTCTAAGAGTAGTTTTGGAAAGCACAGGGTGAAGGAGCAGGGGACAGGGGTTTGGTTTTATTCCTGGCCTGGGGCGATGCTTATAGCATGTCCACAGAGCAGCTGCGTGCACAAGGGGGAGTTCGCTCGAGGCCAATGTTGTACTTTTAGTCAAAGAAATTTTTCCACAGAAGGCAAAGATAAACACGCTCTTCTGTTTAAAACCATACTAGGCTTGGATGGGGCCTTGGGCAGCCTGATCTGGTGGGACACGTCCCTGCCCAGTGCAGGGGGGTTGGAACTCAATGATCTTTAAGGTCCCTTCCAATCCAGCTATTCCATGATTCTATGACTGATTCGTATTGTTTGAGCTCCACTGATGCTTGTGAAATAATCACAGAAAGAAACAAGGGCTGAAAACTTGAGTTACCTGATTGCCCCAAATACCACAGACTCTATTTCCCCTATAACCCCAAACAGGCAGTGTTACCTTACTGCATCTGGCTGGAAGTGATGCATTATTATAGGATGAACAATCTTCCTTTTCCTGTGGTAGGGGCTGAACCAGCCAGTGACGTATCTGAAAATAAACATCCAAAGGAGCAGGTTTTGAACTGGCAGTGCCAGTTCCTGGTTAGGAACCCAAGGGAAAGCTGAGAGGGCTTTACCTGAACTTCTCGTACACAGAGAGAATGCTTGAGCTGTAAATAAATTTAAGTCTACCCATCTCTGAAACTAGCTTGGAATGATCTGTTTCAATCTGAGTTTATTTCAAGCTCCTTATTTGGTAGCCGTACCATTGAAAAAATTCATTTTTACTTTAAATAACAGTAAGATTTAATTCAGGAAAGACCTTGATTCCTGAAGTAAGGTAGCACACATCATTTAGGAAATCCTGCTGAAATAAGATTTAGATGCAACCTGAAACAAAGTGTTAGTATATGGGGAGGTGATGCCTGAAGTACGGAGCTGGAGGTTTAAATCACGGTTTTGAGGTGACACAACCTGAAACAAAGTGTTAGTATATGGGGAGGTGATGCCTGAAGTACTGAGCTTGATGTTTAAATCACTGTTTTGAGGTGACGCAGCTTCCACATGCCTGCAGACAGCCAGAGAATCAGCATAAGCCCCAGTACCTGTTCCTTTCCAGCAGCTCATCCACTGATGACTTGAGGTAGAAACTAACTTGTGTCACAAGTGCAAGGATGTTGCTCCCAGGAAAGGTCCCCAGACTTGTGCTGCCGAAAAAGCATCCGTTAGTATCTGAACTTACCATGCAATGAAAAGTATCTGAATCTCATAGCTGGAATTGTACCTCATGAAAGTTTCTGTTTCCAGGTTGGACATTCCCAGGAGCTTCTCCACGTTTTCTTTAACCTTTTCAGAATAGCCCCCTGGCAGAAGACAGTGGAAATAAATAAAATGAGCCTGAGTAACCAATATGTTCATGAAGAGTAGCTTTTCTCTTGAGCACTCAGCACTGGCTTAGCAGTTCTGCTTAGGCGTAGTTTTTCAAAAAGGTAAAATGGAAACAAAACAAGGAAAAAGATTTGGGAAGTGGGAAAAGCATGTTGTCTTGAGCCAGTTAAGACACTGCCTAGCTATGAGCTTTCTGGTCAGGGTGCTGAATACTCTCAGTGCCTTTAGTTAAAAACAAGGAGGTTGTGGAATTTCATATTGAAAATAAAAAAATGAAGGAAGGCAAAAATAAAAATTCTATGGGCAACTGCCTGTGGAGAAACCAGATGCTACAGGAGGAATTTCACCAGATAGCGTCCTTCCCAGATCAATTTTAAGAAGATTGTTTAGTTAAAACGATTACTACATGTAAACAAGATCTAAATCTAAACTAAACTGGTCTCATTTATACACCAGGGGCGTTTCAAATCAGTTTCAAAAGCATTTCAGCCTCTTAAAGCTTTTTTAGCATAAGCATGAAGAAGGTTGTAGCCATTTCTGGGTTAAAACATAATAAACGATCAGTACCCTCCGGCTGTTTGAGTATGAAGGGCGAGAGGCTGCTCTGATCCCATACTGCAACCATGAAATATGTGTAATTTACTGGCTGTAACTCAGCCCACGATTAGAATCTAAGCAGTCGAACATGCCATACCCCTGTGCCAGCCTTAGGGCAAGGTTGCTTCACTCTTGTGCCAGGCACTAGCTGAGAGAATAAAGCCACCACCCTACCGTTCTTTAGTGCCTGCAGACACACAGCCAGGGAGGGCATCGCCACAGGGAGGAGCTCACACAACACAGAGAAGTGGTCATACCTAAACAGAAAAACACTCATGAATTAGACAATTGACTGTTAGAATCTAGGTAATGTGTGAGTGTTGTTAACATTTCAATCACTACAATTCAAAGAGCTTTAGAAACATCAATGTCTGTCTCAGAGAAGGGACCTTCTGTTTCTGAAAAGCTAAGTATTCCTGTTATGCTCAAAAGAAAATGAATCAAATTACATTCTCAAGCCCAAGTGGGGTTAGAAACTGGAATTTGAAGGTTACGTGTCCAGTGTGCATCATAATCCCATCATAGGCAATTCTTCATGAACAAACAAGCAGTCTTTAGCTCTCGTCCTTTAGCCATGAAGAATTGCAAAAATAAAAGGCACATTTTTAGCAGCTGAGGGAACTGGCGCTGTTTATCCTGGAGAAGAGGAGGCTGAGGGGAGACCTCATTGCTCTCTACCAGTACCTGAAGGGAGGTTGTGGAGAGGAGGGTAATGGCCTCTTCTCCCAAGTGTCAGGGGCCAGGACAAAAGGAAATAGCCTCAAGCTGCACCAGGGGAGGTTTAGGCTGAACATAAGGAAAAAATATTTCACAGAAAGGGTCATTTGGCACAGGAACAGGCTGCCCAGGTAGGTGGTTGAGTCACCTTCCCTGGAGGTGTTTAAGGTACGGGTGGATGAGGTTTTAAGGGGCATGGTTTAGTACTTGATAGGAATGGTTGGACTCCATGATCTGGTGGGTCTCGTCCAACCTGGTTATTCTATGATTCTATATTCTCTTAGATCTCCTGACTGTTGCATAAAACCATTTTACTCCATTCCACTAAAAAACTCTTCTCTCTTACTACTTCTCTTCATTCTATTTGAATTCCCATCAGCCACTCAGATGCACACCATGCATTAACTATGCTGTCTACAAGCAGTTCATGGTGATGCAAAACACATTCAAGCCTTCAAATCCAACCAGCTCTTGTTGGTGGCTGTCAAAGCCATTGCTCCTGCTGCTCAGTACTGTAGCAGTTGATTGGAACTCGAATCCGCCCTTTGCAGTCTGCTGGGCAAAGCTGAGCAGCGACCAACAGGAAGGACTGCAGGGTTGCAGAGTTCCCTTCTAAGCCCCCAGCCTCCTTGTACCTCTCGGGGAGCTTTTGGGTGGATTTTTTTTTTCCACGTGATCCTTGAAACCATTTAAAAAGATTTTCCTTACCTCTGCCAGCCGGTCAGTGTGATACCTTCAAGGACATCAGCAGGGCTACTCCTTGCCACTTCCAGCCACTGAAGATGGTTTTTTAGGTGGTGTCCAATAAGCGTCAGAGACTGATTTGCTCCTGTAGCGCCTTTAAAAGCACTAGCAAACCACACCTTGGAGAAGCCGCATCTACGATACTTCTCTATGAGACGCACTGAAATAAGATACAGAAGAATGCTTACCTGCTGAGTTTTAACCATTTTCAGCCTTGACTGTAACGCTCCCATGAGCGGAACCCTGGTGCAGCACAACACAGCTGAGCCATGTCTGTGAAGGTTAGAGCATCAGCAAGAACAGATGAGACACCCTCTCTGAGCAGCCTATTTCAGTGCTTGACTGGCCTTCCATTTTCATGTGCCCAGTTGTTATATTCCATTCCCTTGAACTGCGGAATTGCCTCAGTGCTAAGAACCATGTTATGAGTGTGTGCAACCTCTGACAACTGGTTCTTTCAACAAAGAAATACTTGTGTGCATGTCAGATGCCTGACTGAAGCCTTTAGAAGATTTTCCTTTGAATTCTACAGATGTATGAATCCTTGGAGCATCTTTTGCAGAGCTGTTCAATGCAGAGCTCTCCATTCCCACTGGTCTTAATGCAAGGAGAGTTAATGGAACAGTGCTTGTGAAAAGCCCCTGACTGACTCCAGAGCCTTGTTGAAAAGAATTAAGCAGCAGACAACAGAAAGCCTACACAGAAGCATAACTAGAAAAAGAAAGCAAATAACAGCAACTATTATGTGAAGTCAAACAAGGCCTGTGTTTATGATACTAAAGCAATAAAAAGCAATTTAACAAAAATAGAACTTCTTGGTGCTCAGCTAAGGAACGTTTTAATCGTGCCATTTTGGTTTGGCTCTTTTGCTTAACCAAACCAGTAAGAGCTCTTTGCTTCCAAGCAGCTTGGCAGTACAAACCTTTGCCCTCCACATCGAAGTCTGCTGCGTAGTCCCAGATCATCGGCTGCACAAGCTGGGGGACCCCAGACTCTAAAAGGAACAGAATGCTTTTAAGCAACGGAAACCAGGCAGTTAAAAGTGAGAACTAGGTACATGTTATTACATGACTAGAACTAACAATGGGTCCTTACTAGAATTCTACACAAATGGTGGAAGCAGCCATGCGTATTGCCAGCCTGGCTGGGATGAAATCACAGAATCAGAATCACAGAACAACTAGGTTGGAAGGGACCCATCGGATCTTCGAGTCCAACCATTCCTATCTAACACTAACCCATGCCCCTCAAGACCTCATCCACCCGTGCCTTAAACACCTCCAGGGAAGGTGAATCAACCACCTCCCTGGGCAGCCTGTTCCAATGCCCAATGACCCTCTGCGTGAAAAACCTCCTTCTAATCTCCAGCCTAAATCTCCCCTGGTGGAGCTTGAGGCCATTCCCTCTCGTCCTGTCCCCTGTCACTTGGGAGAAGAGGCCAGCTCCCTCCTCTCCACAACCTCCTTTCAGGTAGTTGTAGAGAGTAATGAGGTCTCCTCTCAACCTCCTCTTCTCCAGGCTAAACAACCCCAGCTCTCTCAGCCGCTCCTCATAGGTTCTGATCTCCAGCCCCTTCACCAGTCTCGTTGCTCTTCTCTGGACTTGCTCCAGAGCCTCAACATCCTTCTTGTGCTGAGGGGCCCAGAACTGGACACAGGATTCAAGGAGCGGCCTCACCAGTGCTGAGTCCAGAGGGAGAATCACCTCCCTGGCCCTGCTGGTCACACCATTTCTGATCCAAGCCAGGATGCCATTGGCCTTCTTGGCCACCTGGGCACACTGCTGGCTCATGGTCAGTCGGCTGTCGACCAACACCCCCAGGTCTCTCTCCTCCTGGCAGTTTTCCAGCCAGGCTTCTCACAGTCTGTAGTTCTGCATAGGGTTGTTGTGCCCCAAGTGCAGGACCTGGCATTTGCCCGTGTTAAACCTCATGCCGTTGGACATTGCCCAGCGGTCCAGCCTGTTTAGGTCCTCCTAACTCTCTAGTCTAATGGATTATATCTCAACTAGTCTCAAGTTTCTTTTCATTACTTTCATTTGCCAATTAGTCTGTTTTAACTGGCTGTGTACACTTCTTTTGTAGGCCTCAAGCCACAACCTGCCCCATCCTCGGCTGCACACCTGCCAGCATTTCCTCACTCATCCCTCGGAGCATATCGTCCCACACAATGGGCGTCACGCTGGGGTAAGATGAGACCAGACAGCTTGCAACTGCTTTTATGTGGGATAAGCACAGCTTCTCTGGAGTGTTGCCTTGCTGCTGCAGCCACTGCTTTGACTCCTCTCCTTCGCCAAGGTAGTAGACCTGAACATCAAGCAATAATTAAGCTGAAAGAGGGCAGATTTAGACAAGATATTAGGAAGAAACGTTTACCTTCGAGGGTGGGGAAGCCCTGACACATGTTGTCCAGAGAGACTGTGGCTGCCGCATCCCTGGAGGTGTCCAAGGCCAGGTTGGATGAGACTCTGAGCAAACCAGATCCAGTGGGAGGTGTCCCTGCCCATGGCAGGAGTTTGGAACTGGATGGGCTTTGAGGTACCTTCCACCCCAAACCACTCCATTATTCTATAATCCTGACTTCTCATAGAGGAACAGGAGGAACAAGTTTGATGCAGCTCATGAAATCAGATGGTATCCAAAGCCAATTGCACAGGTGTGACAGGAGTGGACACAGGTAAAAACACCTCTTGGTGTTCAAGGACTTCTATCAGCCTGCAGGAGACTGTGGCCAGGACTAAATGTATCACATAAGAGAGTTTTCCTATGGAAACTAAAATATTTATAAAAAATACTTAATGCACACTGTATTTGTCTTTGGAAGTTTTGCCCTTGGAAGTAGCTCTCACCAGATTTACTCAGTTTGAATCTATTAAGCCATAAGGTTCCTTTCTTCGCGAAGGAGATCGTCTGTACATGGATCCAGAAGTGACTTGAGGCCACGTCCCAGAGTGGCCCCAGCACACTTAGTCCCATGCAGAGAGTAGATCTGAGCTGGACGTGCTTTAACTCTTGGCCATTTTACAGCAGGTTTTATCTAAAACACATATATTCTACATAAATAGTATTTTGTGTTGTAAAAGCCTGCAGCCCATATCTAACCTTGGTCCTGATCTAACCATTAGATCCCACACAACAGGATACAAACCACTAAGCTAGGAGCAGCACAGGAAAGGTGCAGGGATCTTCATGCGATAGGGACACTTTTAAGAAACTTAAGGTTCTCCTCCTCAAGGAGACAAACCACCAAGATAAAACCACCAACGCTTCCCACTGCAAAAGGGCTTATTTTGAACAAGCTGGCCAGAACGACGAGCCCACATCTTACACCCAAACTCACACAATTCTCAATCAATGCCTCCATTTGATATCTCACTTTCAATATTCATTTGGCCTAAACACAAACACTGAGTTAGCTTTAAGAACCTGCATTCAATACACAGATCAACAGAAATGTCATCTTGTGCTAGTGGAATAATTAATTGTCACACCTGCTTTTCTACACTGGCTTCAGTTGGTATTTTCTGCCCTGAAATCCTACTCATAGAATCATAGAATCATAGAACAACCAGATTGGAAGAGACCCACTGGATCATCGAGTCTAACCATTCCCTATCAATCACTAAGCCATGTCCCTCAGACGTGGCCTGAGCACCCCCAAAATACAGAAGCCTTGGCCCTTACCGTTCCCCACAAAAAAAAAAAAAAAAAAAAATCCTGGCTCAAGAGAAGTCCCACCTCATCACATCCGATGTGAAACCACTTCAAGTCTTCGTGCAACGCCATGACCTGGTCAATCATGGCTTTGACCAGTGCCCGTGACTCCTCCTTGTGTGGGTTGAGAGCATTGGGGAATTCCTTCACCTCCCGGAGATGAGCGAACTCCTTGTGCTTGAGCACAAACTGCAAGAGAAAGGGAGAGCGTGGGGAGCACCCGCAGAGCAGAGAGGACAGCAGCGTCCACTGGCATCACCCCGTGTCCTGCTGGAGCTGGAATGGGGGTGTGTGTGGGTACAGGACCCTGCGTGGTGGGCACAGGCAGGAGGGACTCGGCTGCTGCGGGAGTCCCCAGCCACTGTGCCCCAAATGGGTTGTAGGAACAGTGTGGTGCCAGCCCGGTGCCCCATCCTAGCTGGAGCTGAATAATGGAGGTGACAGGGGGTCTCCCCCTGCAGAGCTGCCTAGCTCCAGTCCCTACTGCTCACCTCCATGTGCCCGAAGGTCTGCACCAGTGGCACCACCTCCAGCCCCTGTGCCCTGGCCTGGCTCAGCAGGTCACGCAGCTCAGCGGGGCTGTGGGGACATAGGCAGTCTGGACGGGTGACCCAATGCCCATCTCCATCCTCATCCCTGTCCTTGTTTCTTCCCATCCCCATATCCATTCCCATTCCCACATCCATCCCCAAACCCATCCTTTCTCATCCTGTTCCCATGTCCATCCCCATTTGCATTCCCATCCCCATGACTATTGATGTCCCCATCTGTTCTCACCCCCATTCTTTCCAATCCCTTCTTATCCCCGTCCCTTCCCATCTCCATCCCCATCCTTTCCCATGCCCATCCCTTCCCACCCCCATTCCCATACCTATTAATATCCCCACATGCATTCCCATCCCCATCCATCCCTTCCCACCCCCACCCCCATTGACATCCCCACATCCACCTCCCTCCCTTCCCATCCTTATCTTTTCCCATCCCAATCATTTTCCATCCCCATCCCCTGTCCATACACAATCCTCTTCTATCCCCATCCTCACTCCTATCGTTTCCCATCCCCATCCCTTCCCTTTCCCATCCCCATCCCCCCCCACCCCCATTCCCATGCCTATTGACATCTCCACATACTCCCCCCTCCCTTCCCATTCTCATCTTTTCCCATCCCAATCCTTTTCCATCGCCAACCTCTGTCCCATCTTTTCCCATCCCAATCCTTTTCCATCCTCACTCCCATCCTTTCCCATCGCAATCCTTTTCCATCCCCATCCTCACTCCTATCTTTTCCCATCCCCATCCTCACTCCTGTCTTCTCCCATCCCCGTCCCTTTCCTTTCCCATCCCCATCCTCACTCCTATCTTTTCCCATCCCCATCCTCACTCCTATCTTTTCCCATCCCTTCCCTTTCCCATCCCCATCTCTTTCCTTTCCTTTCCCATCCCCATCCTCACTCCTATCTTATCCCATCCCCATCCCTTCCCTTTCCCATCCCCATCCCTTCCCTTTCCCATCCCCATCCCCTCCCTTTCCCATCCCCATCCCCATCCTCACTCCTATCTTTTCCCATCCCCATCCTCACTCCTATCTTTTCCCATCCCCATCCTCACTCCTGTCTTTTCCCGTCCCCACTCCTATCTTCTCCCATCCCCATCCTCACTCCTATCTTTTCCCATCCCCATCCTCACTCCTATCTTTTCCCATCCCCATCCCTTCCCTTTCCCATCCCCATCCCATTGCCGGTGCAGGTACCGGTAGGCAGGCGGCGCTCGCAGCGCCCGCAGGGCTCCCTCGTAGGGGAAGGCATCCTCGTACTCGATGAGCAGCCCGGTGGCGCCCAGCGCTCCCAGCAGCGGCAGCACCTGCGGAGCGGGACGGGACAGCGGCTGGGGCCGGGCCGGGTCTCGCCGCCGCGGCGCCCGGGCCCTTCCCCCGGTACCTCGGCCAGGAACGGGGCGCGGGGCGGCGCGCCCTTCAGGTCCAGGTGCACCAGGCGCCGCCGCGGCCCCGCCGCCATCACCAGCGCTCCGGCAGCGATTGCTCGCGCCTGGCCGCGTCCTGCGCTGCTGAGCCGAGCCCGCACTCAGCCTGACGCATCGATTGCTTTGGGCTGCCCCCGCCCGCGGGCACCAGGGGGCTCCTCCTCCTCTTCTTCCTCTCCTCTTCTTCCTCTCCTTTCTCTTTCTCCTTCCTCCCCTTCCTCTTCTTTTCTTCCTCCTCTCCCCCACCTCGCCTTTCTTCTGTCTCTCCCCCACTGCCCCACCCCTCTTGGCTCAGACTCGCCGCTGCTCGGCGCTCCGTTGCTTTCCCCTGACAGGAGAGGGCCGCGCGCCGAGCGCATCGCTCGGTGATGGCGGCGCAGCGGCGGGCGGCGGCGGCTGCTGCGGGCGGTCCCGAGCGCGGCGGGGCGGCGACTGGGCCCGGAGTGGCCGGGCCGGGCCGCGGGGGCCGCCGCCGCAGCAGGTACAGGCGGGGGCCGCGGGCAGCACCTCGCCAGGCCGCGAGGCCTACCTGGGGCGGCGGGACCCAGGCCCGCAGCGGTGGGGCCTGCAGGGGGGTTGGGTTTGTAAACAAGGGATGTGGAGACTAGTATAGAGGGGGCGATAAAATTAAGATAAGGGATACGGAGGGGGCCAGTGTGGGGTTGATAAACGATAGGGGGTACGGGTGTGTTAGTGGGGGATCGATAAAGAAACGGTAAGGGGTATGGGGAGGTCACTGGAGGGGTTGGTAAACGATTAGGGGCATGGGGGGGGTCATAGAGTCATAGATCAACCAGGTTGGAAGAGACCCACCGGATCATCGAGTCCAACCATTCCTATCAAACACTAACCCATGTCCCTCAGCACCTCGTCCACCCGTCCCTTAAGCACCTCCAGGGAAGGTGACTCAACCACCTCCCTGGGAAGCCTTTGCCAGTGCCCAGTGACCCTTTCTGTGAATTTTTTTTTCCTGATGTTCAGCCTAAATCTCCCCTGGTGGAGCTTGAGGCCATTCCCTCTTGTCCTGTCCCCTGTCACTTGGGAGAAGAGCCCAGCTCCTTCCTCTCCACAACCTCCTTTCAGGTAGTTGTAGAGAGTAATGAGGTCTCCCCTCAGCCTCCTCTTCTCCAGGCTAAACACCCCCAGCTCTCTCAGCCATTCCTCATAAGGCCTGTTCTCCAAAGACACATTACCCCAAGGATGGGGCCTTGGCTAACCTGATCTAGTGGCATGTCCCAGGCCGTGGCAGGGGGGTTGGAACTAGATGATCTTTAAGATCCCTTGTAACCCTAACTATTCTATGATTCTGTGAATCAGGTTGGAAGGGACCCGTCGGATCATTGAGTCCAACCATTTCTATCAAACACTAAACCATGTCCCTCAGTACAGTGGGGTGTGTTGTTATAAGTAAAGGACAAGGGTACGGGGTGGAATCGGGGTGGGTTTATAAACAAAGGGTAATTGTATGAGAGGGTCAGGGTGGGTGGGTTGGTAAAGAAGGGTTGAGGTGTACAGGGGGACCACTGGGGGTGGGTTTGTAAATAAAGGATAAGGGGTATGTGGGGTCGGCATCATGGCTTTTAAGCACAGGCTGAGGAGTATGGGTTGGGATATCAGTAGGGGTGAGTTTGTGAACAAAGGATAAAACGTAGGGGGAGTTGGCAGGGGTGGGTTTATGAGCCAAAGGTAGGGGATCAGTATGGATGGGTTTTAAACAAAGGATAAGATCTATGGGGCTGTCAGTGGGGGTGGGTTGATAAAAAGAGGATAAGGGGTATGAGGGGGTCATTAGGAGTGGGTTTGTAAACCAAAGGTAAGGTACATGAAGAGGCAGTGTAGGTGATGGCCTTGGGCAGGGGCCCCCAGGTGCTGGGCAAGGTGGCAGGAGTGATTCCTTACCTGGTGTTTACGAGGCTGTTGCTGTGCTTGCTACTCAGTGCCAAGAGGAGCCGGGGCCAGCAGGAGTCACGGCGGAGGTGGCTGAAGGTGGTGTTCATACTGTCCTCGGCTGCTGCTGTCAGCGGCCTCCTGGGCTGGAGCTGCCTTAGCAGCGAGGATGGGCACACAGAGGTCCTGGCTCATCACAGTGAGATCCTGCAGGATAAATTCATTGAAGTCCCCTGCTCCGAGGACTACAACAGCTACAAAAGATTTGAAGGTATTTGGATAGGGTTGTTGGAAATGGGATGAAGGGGTGAGGCTGCACCTTGAATCCTGTGTTCAGTTTTGTGCGCCTGACTACAAGCAGAACATTGAGGGGCTGAAGCGCATCCAGGGAAGGGGAGCGGAGCTGGGGAAGGGACTGGAGCTCAGGGGTTATGGGGAGCACCCGAGGGAAGTGGGGTTGTTTAGCCTGGAGAAAAGAATGATGAGGGGAGACCTTATCACTGTGTACAACTCCCTGGAAGGAGGTTGTAGTGAGGCGAGTGTTGGGCTCTGTTCCCAAGGAAAAAGAGATAGGATAGGACGAAATAGCCTCTAGTTGTGCCTGCAGAGGTTTAGATGGTATATCAGGAAAAATTTCACTGCAAGGATTCTCAGGCATTGGAAGAGGCTGCCCAGGGAGGTGGTGGAGTCACCGTCCCTGGAGGCATTTAAAAGGTGTGTAAATTATATGGTTTAGAAGTGGATAGGTGGAGTTGGAGTCAATGAACTCCAAGGTCTTTTTCAACCAAATGATTCTATGAAACAGGATAATAACGGACTTGCTGCTGGCAAAGTCTGTACCAAACGTGTCCTGTATTCCAAGGAAACGCCGCCTTCCTGGGTGTGTTGTCTAAACCCCCAGATGCTTGTGGCTCCTAGGCCAGCCCAGAAGCTGTTGCGTCTGAAAGGTTTTTCTGTCATTCCTACATAATTCTCTTCTGAAGCCGCTTTGCTTAGGTTGTGCAAAAGAAACCTGTTGCTAAATCTGTTCCTAGTGTCTTTTGATGCTCTGTTGATTCCTGTAATAGTCTTGTGGGCGGATTTGTTACTGGTCAATACCATCCAGGGTAGGGAATGCAGCTGGTTTAGGATGTTTTCTGTGCTGCTAGCACACAGTAATGGCATCAGTGTCAGCTTCTGATACTCTTGTTTTGAGGTGCCCAAAAGATGTGGAGGTAACTTCCCATCCTCTTCAGGTGGTCAGTCCTGGTGCTGTTGGTCAAAAGGCTTGTAACATAAAGCACGTGTTTTTGTTGTCTGTGGTCAGGGAGTTTTTCCTCAGTAGGGTTTTGGAGGGTTAATCCAAAGTGTAATTGAGACAGAGAAGCTATTGGGAAGCCGCTGGCAGGAAAACTTCCTCAATAGAGTTGTTTTTCTCTTTGACTGAGTGCATAACAACATATGTTCTGTTTTAACTTTCATAGTTACTATAAAGAGAACTGCTTCTGGCTTTATTTGTATAGTGCCAAGGCCAGAGACAACTGCAGCTGGTGTTCCCGCAGGTTTGGGAGTTATGACTGAGCTAAGTCTAAAACTGTGTTCTACTACAAGGGCTTTTCCTTATCAAAAGAACCCCCCCACACCACCAAAGCTGCCTTTCCCTTCCCTGGTTTGCAAGAGGAATTTTCTGAGCTGTGGACTTGTGGTCTCAGCAGTGCCATCAGTTTTTCTTTCCGAAGGCAGGAGCCTAAAGGCAGCGTCTACCCAGGAAGAAGAATGAATGTGTTCTCTATCTTTGATGTGCGGAGGTGCAAACTCTGCGGATGCTAACGGCAGGGTGAGCTGTGACCTCTCTTGGCTTTGGATTAGAGCTGACATGGTTGGCATCAGCCTGGGAGAACAAGGAGGAGGACTCCTCTTACTTTGTCTTCTAGCTTTCTAATGAGGTGTTTGTTTGCTGCTGCTTCTTAACTTGTGTGATTGATTTTGGTTTTTAGCAGGTGTTTGTAGGTGTGCTCCTCTGTGTGCTTTCAGGGGGAGACCAGTGGCATTAGAAATGTGGGTGCCTCTGTGTTGTGAGGTGGTGAACTGAAGCTGAGCTGTGAAAATGAGCTTGGCTCTTGTTTTTTTTTTTACCTCATCTCCTGCTTGATGCCCACGAGAGGGTGGTGGTGAGCTGCTGAGCCTGCTGTCCCCGGAGCTCTGCTTCTGTGTCAGGCTCAGTGAGGCATTTGCTGCAGATTGTGGTTCTCTGCCAAACTGGACTCTGGGCTGGAGCTTTAGTCACTTTGTTGGAAATCGCCTTCTATCACTCAATAGCTTCGCATCCTCTGTCTCTGCTCTGGCTCAACGTCTCCAGCTGCTGGCTGCGTGTCAGATAGAGGCGCATTCCTGTCATCACTTAATGGCTGATGCTCAGCTGTGAAGTTTCCACAGCTGAGATGAGCTTTTTGTTTATGCACCTGTCCCTGCTTCGAACTGAACCAAGTGCAACCGAGCTTCTAATTTGCTTATAATGATACGGCAGTTGGTGTCACAGAGTAGTGGTTTTATTTCTTCAGTGCTGCCGGCTTATAGGCCTGCTTCACGCAGAAATAAAATGTTATTTTTCAGAGACTGAGCACTTATTATATCTGCAGAAGAGAGAGTGTTCCATGAGCACTGTCTCATCTGTGTTCTAAACCCTGGGGCCAGGTCTTGGCTCTTTGTGCTTTCGTGAGATGTGGTTAAGTGCTTAAAACTGTTGTGGCTACTAGTGTGTTTGATGAAACTCCTGTGTAGTCTCTTGTGTGTGTGTGTTGCCGTATTGCCTCAGACTGCAAAGCATCCATGATCTCTGTCCAGGCAACAGCTTTAAGATGCTTTTCCAGAGACTGGATCAGTGGGTGTGGTAAGCAGAGAAGTCTGAACAGTGGAGGACAAGGCCTAGCACCTAGGCTGCTCGTGTGGATATGGGGATGGTGTCCATTAACTCTTGGCCTCCTCTTAGCCTGCCTTGAGATGGGTTGTGTTAGGGGAGCCTCGTGATGGTTTTTTTTTCCTCGTGTGAATCATCCTGGCCTTGGCAGTGTATGGTGCTCAGGCAATCACCACTTTGCGTAGAAGACCAAGCTGCAGTTTATGCACTTGGAGCCTTGTGTTATGTTCTGTTTTGTGTTCACTGAGCAGGAACAGGGGCCGTAGGGTGTACTTGTGTTTTCACATGCTTTGGAATGCTCCTCCTTTACCTTGATTGAGAAAACTCTTGGATCCAAAGCAGGGTGCCTGGTTGGGGAAGTGAATGATTTTGTCTGCCAGGTATGACTTTGAGGAAGCTACTGAGTGCTTTGTAATAATAAACTGAATTTCTGCTGCTTGCAGGTTTCAAACATTTCAGTGCTCCCATATACCATGGTCTCTTAGACAGAAATGACACATTTCTTAATGCTAAAGTTGTTTCAAACAGATGGACTGTTCTGACTTCTCTTTAGCTTTAATCCAGTGTTTGTGCCTTTCTGCTGGTACCTGACTGACTTTGCGCTCTAATATCTTTCTCCTGGTTTTCTTCTCAGTTTGGAAAAGCTCTGCTGTTGCCTTCAGAATGCTTCTGCTTCCAATACTGCCTTTGCCAGAGACCCTAGGCATGTAGCAGTCATCCAGGTAACACTGTGGTGTTTGCCAAATCTGGGCTCTCCAGCACCAGCCTTTCCCAGAGGGCAAGGTCTGTGCCTTTTGCAGTGGGAAACAGAGAGCACAAATCTCTTCTGAAATCAGAAGCCTTTGTTAGTGACCTTTGTGTAGAATGCCCTACAAAGAAAGCTCTTCTGACAGGTTTGTGCTAGTTCCCTCATCTCTAAGGGAATTTTCTTTGCCTTTCAGGTATTAGAGACCTTTTCAGTGGCAGGAGGAGAGTCATTCCCCTCTTCTTGTCTCTATTAGCCAAGAAAACTTCTTTGTCTGTGTTTAGCTTTCTTCTGAACTCCTTAAAATCTCATTTTTCTATCAGCCTGTTTTAATCTTTTTTTGTAACGGGACTGTAAAGTGTACTGCCAACATCCAAACTCGTGCTTTATAAAACTGTTGACATCTTTATACCCAATGGATCATTTAATACAGCAGGGAGTGTGTTTTATCTGATTTATGATAGATACTGTTCCGCAAATCTTTCAGTTGATCTTACGGCTATGAAATAAAGGTTTGCTAAGGTGTTTTCCAGTTCTGGGAACCCAAATTAGTTCCTCTTTGGCTGTTTTTTTTTACATGCATCTACATTTAAAACTGGGTGCTGGAGGCTGTTAGTGCCTCAGCCATCTGTCTCGCTCTTTGGGTGGGTATTTGCTAGCCTGGAGGCAGAAGATGTCTCGTCCCTGTCAATTGGATGCTTTTTAGCCTGGCATAAGGAAGTGAATAACTGAATCTACCACTACTGACAGTGCGATGGGAGTCTTCAAGGCACAGCAACATAAAATGTGTACGTTTTTGTTAGGTCAGATAAGAAATAGTTTGTAATTTCGCTAGCTACTACTTATTGCTTTTTGGAGCTGCTAGATGTGCTCCAAAGGGATATGGCGTTTCCAGTGCTTGCAGTTTTACTGCAAGATCGTTGATGTTTCACTTGCAAATTGTTGGTTCCTGTAATGGAAATGTGAGAATTCCCACAAACACTGTGCTAAGCCATTCTGGTTGCAGTGAGGGTATTTACAATGTGACTGAAACACAGCACAGAAGCTCCTCTCCCTTCATCATCTCCCCTCCAAATCTGTAACTTAGAACAACTTTCCGTCTCTAAAGCCTTTGTGGCTTTTTGTTGGTTTGAATCCTGTACCCTTGGGGCTGGTACCGTATTGCGAAGTGTTGCTCTTCCATATGCAAAGCACCTTTGGGTTGCTTGCAGACGTTTGAATTGTTCTGTTGGTTCTTCTATATCAAGACACTGTGGATTCTGATGAATGGTATATTTGGATTGTCATTTAGCTCATAGGATTGAGAGGAGAAAAGTGAGCTGGGGGAGCAGTGGTTTTGATTTGTTTTTCATAGAATCATAGAACAACCAGGTTGGAAGAGACCCACTGGATCATCGAGTCCAACCATTCCCATCGATCACTAACCCATGTCCCTCAGCACCTCATCCACCTGTCCCTTAAACACCTCCAGGGAAGGTAAATCAACCACCTCCCTGGGCAGCCTGTTCGAATGCCCAATGACCCTTTCTGTGAAATGTGTTTTTGTTACAGTGCTGGGTTCTGTGCTGGCATTGATAAAGTGGATGCTTTAGAATGTAATCTCCAATGTTATTTTAGTCTGCTAGTTTCCTAGGTCATCTTCAAATAGCTTGGTGTGCGCTCCCCGGAATCTGGATCTTGAGCTGACGTCAGTGAATTCTTGCTGGGTAGTCAGAGAACACAATGAATTATCTGGGTTGTAATCCAGTTGGTTTCCTGACTTTGATCTGTGTTTATACAGTCTGCTCGTTGTGGGTGCCTTTAACTTCAATTTAAACACGCGTCAGACAAGGGACTTCCCTTTTCCCAAGCAAGGGAACAGAGTGTGAGTTGGGTTGCTGTCAGTGCTCAGCCTGTTCACCTACGTGTCTCTCTCTCATTGCTCCTCTCCCTTGTCAAAGTGCTGGTGTCACTGGAGGGCTTTGCAGTGCACCCGAGACGCAGCCCGAGTGTCTCCAGTAAGATAGAGTGGAAATTCCTGCAAAGCACTCGTGCTAGGGCTGAATTTCTGTCAGTCTCTGTTCAGGGGTATCGCTCATTGGTTGCTTTTGATGGCACAAGACTGCAGCTTTTGACTTGCTTGGGGGAATTGATTGATTTCTTTCCAGGAGCTTCCCTATCACCTATTCTTTTCAGATGAGCAAATAATCCTTCAAGAGGCACTCAGGTCAGCAACAGTGAAGTGTACTGGCAGATGCCAGAAAACGCACTCATCCCAGATTTTCTGTGCCTTTACATCTATATATGGGTCTTCCCCAGTGAAGTGCCAAGTGTGACACCCTGAGGTCTCTGGTGACTCAGAATTGATCTTATTTCTTCTTGCCTGAGGACTGTTGTTGGCCAGACTTCTAATTTTGTAGGAACTTTCATATATTCTTCATCTGGTACTCTAGCTGCTGGCTTTTTTTTTTTTAATGCGCTTTTAAAATTTAATATTAGATTTCTTAGAAATGCATTCTACGAGACTTCTTTAATCAGATGTCTAAGCTGGGGCTTCAAGACGCTTTTGTGCAAAGTCTCATTTAAATAACTGCCCTTCAAGGTGCATTTGTGCAGACACACCACACAGAATGTTACTTGCTTCTTTTTGACTCATCTTTGGAGAGAGAGAGGGAGTTGAGCAAACCTGAAATAAGCTGCTTTTATTCTCCTGGCAGTATGACCGGTGTGTGCACATTATTGCTTTTTTTTCTGTTACTCTTGTTTTTCCAGTGGACAGGGGTTCTTGGTGCTTGACTACAGGAATCTGTTAATTAACTGCTTGATTAGGGTTGAGTACCAAAATATAAGTTAAGAGGAATTGGCTGACTTGTGTCCTCTCTGATTGCAGTGCAAAACACATGAAATTGGAGATGTCACTGTGGTGTAGTTTAAGTGTTATATTTTCTGAGATTGCAGATATCCCTTGTTGTGCGTCTGAAAGGCGAGTAGGAAAATAATAGCAGAGAATAATAATAGAGATTTGTTTTGAACCACTTTGAATAATTTTCTTTTTTCTCTTCCTCTGTCTTCCAGGGTGCACTCCTAGAAAGTGCGGAAGAGGTGTAACCGATGCGGTCATCACAAGGGAAGAAGCTGAAAGAATCCGTAGGTAACTTTTCTTTTAGCTCTTTTAACTTTTCTGAGCACTTTAATGCCAGTGTGCCAGTGTTCAAAGTGTAGCACAAAGCTCAGTAGCTGAAAGAAGATAAGTTAAGCTGGTTAACACGTTAACTGGGTTTTTTAAAAAGGCATTTTCCATTTTTGCTGTAGTGGAGGCCTTTCTTTCATAGCCTGCCTAGTGCTGTGGGGCATGAGTGTTGTAGAGGAAAAAAAGGAGGATGAATTAAGTAAGTTTTAAAGGATTTTCACTTGGTCTTCTGTTCCATTTGGCCTTTAAAACCAGAACAAAACCAACACAAGCCTCCTTTCAGCTGAACATTTCTGAATAATTGTGAGCTGGTGCTGACCCTGTAGTCCTCTCTGAACACTAAGTAGAGAGTTTTAATCTAGTAGGAGGAGATGCTGTCAAATGGTGCAGTTAGAGAAGTTATCAGCCTCTTTGAGCATGATTTGCACTTGATTATCGTGTAAGTGGAGAATGTCACCATGATGCTCCATGTGCAGCTGGTACGAGTGCTTTGTTTACTAGTCAGGTCGGCCGCTCCGTGATTTCACATTCAACTGGGCTCCCAGTTTTGATGCACTGTCTCTGTATTGTACAGGTTTATTTGTACTGCCTCTAAGAACCAGATCTGTATATTTTTTTTAATGTTTAATCTTGTATTTTTTAGACAGTGGGTTTTTTTGGGGATGTTTTGGGGATTTATGGAAGGGGGTTACAAGCTCAGAAACATTCTGCAATGTAATTGATTTTCGTGACAGGCTGAAAGATTTAAGTAAATGACAGCTTCTCTTCTCAACTCAATGCTCTGAGTTTTATTTGGTGCATCACATCGTACCTACTGAAGAGTAAATGTTGTAAATAATGGCATGAAAGGACAAACTAATCGGACGAGTTCTCATTTGAGGTTATTGTTTTGCCTGCAGAATAGCAGAGAGGGGACTGTCCTTGGGAGGATCTGATGGAGGGGTGAGCAGCGTCCTGTTACTTTTTACATTCTTTACCACCAAGGCAATATTATAAATACATTTTGGGGGCTTGAGGAGAGGAGATGGAGATTTTTTTCCTTCCATTCAGACTTCGAAAAAATTGTTTGGAAAGTTACTTTATCTCCCCTTACTACTTCTGCTAGCGGTAAAATTGATGACTTCTGCCATACATTTGACATTTCCTGTTAATCAGTTTGGTTTTTTCTGTCCCCTCTCTTGAACTGATTTTGTCTTCTCCATCTGGAAAGTTACTGTAGCAGAACTCCACAAGTTTGACTGCTGGAACTAGATTACAGTGGTTCACAGTATCATGTAGAGGCTGGATTTGTGTAGGGATGAAAAATACCGTGTAATGTCTTAATAATAATAATCTTTAATAATGAGAATGATATTCTTTAAAAGTGCAAACAGAACCACTTCTCTTTAACAAGCACCTTTATTTTAATTTGTTTCCCTCCTATATCTGTTGTCAGGATGTTTGTGTATGAATGGAGAGTGTTTCTTGAGTGTTTGTAAATACAACCACTTCTTTAGCCCTTTGTTGAATTAGGGTGTATGTTGGAAGAAACAGCAAAGGGTTTCTATGAAAAAAAAAGTCATTATTGTCTTTGTGGTTGCTTCGAAAGACCTGTAAAAATATATCCTGAGAAACTCAAGCAGTGCTGCCCATCTGAAACAATATATTTACAAGATTTAACAGTCTCTGTTCAGCTCTGTCAGGGTTCCTTGGATTTTTTTTCAGTTGTGTGGTTGCAGAACTTTTCCCAAGCCTGGATTGCTCTGCCTGCTGGGACCTCTGGCTCAACCCGTGTCCTTGGTGCTGTCAAGTGGAGTGGTTTTGCTGTCCTGTTCTTTTGGGATCTGGATGTGATTTTTCGTTAGACTCCACAAAGACTGATGAGAAGGGCAGCGTGTAACAGAGAACTGTGTGGATTTGGGCAACAGAAAGCTCCTGTCCAGCAGCAGGTCAGGGAACTGGGTAAACTGGGACAAGAAAACTTGAGACATGAGGGGAGGTGACCTTGCTGCCAGGTGCACAGAGCTGGACGGGCATCCTGAGCTGGTTTACTTGGTCAGTAAGCCAGAGCGTCAGACAAATACAAATCCATAATCCACATCATTGTGTATCATTGTGTTTGGTTTTTTTTTTTTTTTTTTTTTTTCCAAAATGAGAGGGAAATGGAGGGTAAAAAGAAGATTCTATTGCTGCAATAAGTCTATTAAGAAGTCTGATGTCTGTTGAGAGGTCTGGGCTCTCATCCAAGCCTTCTCACATTCCTCGTAAGCTGTAAATGTGAGAAAGTTATTGCATGCTGCTCCTCCTTAGGGAAAGGCGCAAGAAGGAAGTTGTGTGGTATTGCAGTGAGGCCTTATCCCAAATAACACTGAGAGCTGCTAAAAACACGAGCTTAGCAGTGTTTCTGGGAGATTGTGTTTAGGAGAAGCCTTTAAATAGTTTCTTTACCAAGTTTCTTTTATGCCTCTTTCTCCCCTGGTCTGCTGTTTACCTCTCTTATTTTGATTTGCATGCTTGCTATGGAGCGAACCTTTTCCCAGTGGTGCTGTCTTGGCTCCTAGAGATCGTCAAGTACCGACGTGTGTGTGGTGATGATGCGTAGATGAAACTGTTTTCATTTGAGCCTTTTATCCTCTTTTCAAACTTCCTGTGTACGTAGCATACACAATGTGTCATGTCTTCCTTCATCTGAGGACTTTGCCCATGTGCCTCCCCAGCTTCAAAGCCTGTTGGATTAGATCTGGCTTGTTTGCTTTACATTTCTTAAGCTTTCGAGTGTTTGGATGATTCAGTCCAATTATGTCTGTTGTTCTAGGACTGATTTTTTTTTTTTCTCTTTAAAATGCCTTAAATAACTCCTTGTTTCTGTTTAATCATTTTTAATCCTTTCTTCAGCCACTTTGTGTTCTCTGCTATTCCAAATAAAACTTCACATTTCTACTGAAGTGTCGGCTGCATTTTCATGCTCACCAATTTCTTCTTAACCCCTTTTTAAGCAACGTGTCTGATTGTCTGTCATATTTGATAGGAATGATTTGACTCGATGAGCCGATGGGTCTCTTCCAACCTGGTTGTTCTGTGATTCTATGATATGGCTTACAGTTTGGAATTCACAGCAGTGGACCTGGATCTGGGTGTTGGGATATAATTGAAAGACCTAAACTTGCAGTTTGTGATGCTACCAGTTCTCTCCTCCCTTTGTTTGCTGCCCTTTCCTCTTCCTTGGAGGGCTGAAGTACAGCACGAAAACTTGTTTCCCTTTCTTTTCTTCTGTGTTGGGAAAGTGCTGGCAAATGTTTGAATTATTGAACTCTCCCAGGAGTCCTGCCCCAGTTGTATTGCTCCAGTTGTTCTGCTGAGTTTTCTTTATTATCTTCCTTTGTCATTTTTTCCTAGATTTCCTCTGTACACACTCACACACACAAGTTTATATTCTGTTCTGCATTCATAGAATGTGAATTGCATTAGTTCTCTCGATGTTTGCCTCAGCTTAGTTTTTTTTTTTCTTCATTATAAAAATAATGGCCTTTCTTTTTCTTCCCTACCTTGTGTTTTCTTGCACACTATCCCTGCTTGCGTTACCACTTCAGTCCCAGAATCGTTGATTCATGTCTTTGTGGCTGCTGTCGTCATAACATCTCTCCAGTGTAAATGAAACAACTCATTTCCTATCAGGTCTACTGCCATTTATTAAGAAGCCCAAAAAAAGAAATTCCAGTCAGCTGCAGTCTCTGTGTTGCAGGAGTAGCTACCTGGACCTCCTTTTTGCAGGGAAAATTAAGTTCTCGTCACTGGGAGAAGCAAATGACATGGGTAGCTGTGGTGCCAAACAAGGTTTTCTGACTTGGGCCCAGCAGCTTATGCACAGAGCAGTATTTCTGCAGACCATGTCCCTCCTTGTTTCTGATTTCATCCCTCCCAACTAGATTTTCAAGTCCTCAAAGCATTGTCAACTCCGTGTTTTCTAGAGAGAAGGTAAAGTCTCTGTGGAATACTTATCCTACCTCATGCCTCTACTACAGCCTGCACATTTCTCTTCTTAATTCTGTGCTGGTAGGACTTAGGAAACTCACATGTGTGAGGATTGAAAGGCTGACCTGGCGGTTAGTCTTTCACTGTAATTACAACTCTGTGTCCATGTGATCGGCTGGACTGGGCTCCAGGAAGCTGGGGAGGACCTGGTTGTGTTTAATCTCTGTCTGGTGTAAACTTGCACTGGACACCATAGCCAAATATTGCATTCAAGTCCCACACCAATAACCTGTCCCTCCAGCAATGG
Source organism: Coccyzus lansbergi (assembly GCA_033558105.1). Taxonomy (NCBI): domain Eukaryota; kingdom Metazoa; phylum Chordata; class Aves; order Cuculiformes; family Coccyzidae; genus Coccyzus; species Coccyzus lansbergi. The sequence goes on along the minus strand of JAUMJK010001519.1, from coordinate 2,413,896 downwards.
GAATGGGGTGTAAATTAGTTTGGTGACTGTCATGTCTCATCCTTAATCAGTGTAACTTTTAAGAGGCATTACCCAACGAACATAATCCTTGTCTGTCTGCTCTCCAGATTCAAGTAGGGAGGGTATTTAAAAGCTGTTGTGTTCTGAGACTCCCTGTAAGCCTGTCTGCAGGGACAGCCGGGGAATACTGCTCAGGAATTGACTGTGCAGAACCTCTGTTGCTCTTCCCTCGTCTCAGCTTGAGCGTGTGAGCATTCCCACAGAAGGAGTAGGGAAGGCTTTTTGAGCTCTACCAGCTTCTCTGTAGACAAGCAGAAATAAATTCTGCATTTCTCTTTCTTGGGCATCGTTTCTGCTGTTTTCTTTAAAATCTCAGCTAGAACTTCAAGGGGTGGAGGATGAAGGGAGTTGCTGTAGATGTGTCTATTTAATGACTGACTGTCCCTTTGAGTGAGGATCAAAGGCAGGGCCTTTGCTTTGCAAGGTGGGGAAATCGATCCTTTTTACTCTATGTGAGAAATGATGTTCCCTTGTATGTTCCTTTTGAATCCTTTTAGCAGTGAGAGAGTGGAGAAGCTGGGTCTAAAAGTACTGAAGGTCGAGGGGGTTGTGGAGAGGAGGGAGCTGGGCTCTTCTCCCAAGTGACAGGGGACAGGACAAGAGGGAATGGCCTCAAGCTCTGCCAGGGGAGATTTAGGCTAGAGATTAGGAGGAAGTTTTTCACAGAAAGGGTCATTGGGCATTGGAATAGGCTGCCCAGGGAGGTGGTTGATTCCCCTTCCCTGGAGGTGTTTAAGGCATGGGTGGATGAGGTCTTGAGGGACTTGGTTTAGTGTTAGATAGGAATGGTTGGACTAGAAGATCCGATGGGTCCCTTCCAACCTGGTTGTTCTATGATTCTATGAAAGGAAGTTCCATTTCCTTTCTGTAGAAGTTCAGTAAACCAGGATATTGGGGTAGTTGTGTTAAACAATCTGTTGCAAATAGGTGTATGGGTGCGTGTTCACTGTGTTCCTGCCCTCTTTAGGTAAACTTTGAGGAGCATTCAGCCTGGGAACACTGACCTGAGTTGTGGGCTGACCCCTGATCAAACAGCTGAACTTGAAGTAGCCGTGTTGACACAGACTCCCGCCGAGATGTTCTCCTCAGTGTAGGAAAGGAGGCTGGAAATGTTTAATATTCTGAAATGGCAGAGGCCAAATGAAATGTGTTTCAGTTTCTTTCCATTAAAGGTGTGCTGTGCTCTTGTGCAGCTGAGCCCCTGCCTACATTTGGTGTTCAGTTGTCTGAAACGATCCTGAATATTCTCTCTTTTTCAGATTCCCTTTCCAGTTGTCTTCGCCTGGCTTTTCTAGTCTTTATATCGTAGCTATTACCTTTTTAACTATGAATACCTTTGGTTCTTAGGGCTACTTTTTATTGATTCATTCAGTCATTTTGGATCTTCCCAACCTGTAATCACCTGGAGTTCAAAGAGTGGGAAGCGTGTACCTTTGAAAAGCATACTGAAAGTATTTGAAAAATTAATCTTTTCAGACATATCCTGCTACTTCTCCTTATAACATGCTTTAGCCTGATCACCAGCATACTTTTGAAGCTACACAGGAGCTGTTTTACTTCTAACTCTACCTTAGATTATTGTACAGAACCAAAAATCCAACACATGAAAATGTTTTGCTTCTGAAACTTGAGTAAAGCTGATTCAGGAGAGCTGCTCTTGCATGAGTGTAACAGTCTGCTGAGGCTTCTGGAGAGCTGTGGGAAGGGGAGATCTGAAAACCTCATGCTCTGTCCTCTGGAGTAGCTTGATACTTTGCATGCTTTTAAAGGGATAAATAAAATAATTTGGTTTATTATTAATAATTTCAGTTTATTATATAATAGGTTTATTAAAAGAAGGTTGTTATCGTCCCTTTTAAGATGAGGCTTTAGAGGAGTTGCCGTGATTCAGCTCTGAAGCTCATGGCGATTGGCCTGCTGTGATTTTCTTTGGCTGAGAGATTGTCATGGCCATTTTCCTCCAACGTGATGCAGAAGATGGAGAAAAATGGTTTGAAACTAGAGGGGAAAGTTGGCAAATGTATTGCTAGTCTTGCTTTGCAGCTCCCGTGTATCTGTGCACTGATGCTTTGCTGCTGCTCATTTACCAGCCTGTCTGCATGTGGATCAAAATCCAAACTGGCTTCAAACATTCCTGTTCCAACTATGTCCTGAAATTATTGTTGCTGGGGAGAGGAGAAATTATCATTCTTTCCTGGCAGCTCACCTAGGAATATTATTATTGTCTGGATTTTATTAATGTGCATGGTGTGTGCTGCATCTAGAAATGGAGACTCAAAGGGGTGAATGTTTTTGCCCAAACACCGTGTATTGAAGGTGTCATTACTTTGGTGCTGTTCAGATTAATTATCTGTTGCTACCTGTTATTTCCAGTGTATATGTGTGTGTATATGTATATATAAAAGGCTGCAATTAAGCAGTCATATTTTTAGTCACTATAATTGATGCAAAACAAACATGTATTTTGTGGACAGTAAGGGACATACAAGGTGAACTTTTATTTCGCTTAGAGAAATAATTTAGAGCTCTGAGAGGTAGCTCTCTGTCTTGGCAAATCTGAATGTTAATCTTCTTAGCCTGGTCTGGAGCTCAGCGGAAGTGTTTGGCTTGAGTCAGATGGAGAAAGGGATTGGATTTTCATATGTAAAGTCTTTCCACTATCTGGTTTTCTTTTACAGTGGCTTAGAGATTGGAGAAAAGAAAGTTTGGCTCTACTAAGCCTCAGAATTATAATTGTTCTTTTAAACCGATTTTTATGTCCATATTAAATATGAGAAGTATACATGAACTCATGGCAAAGGAGAAGTTTTAATAACAAATGCTGGGCAAGATAAATATTAGTGCTGCTATTTGAGCGCTTCACAAATATTGGAAAATTAGTCATCTGTGTGCGGAAGGAATCCAGGGACGCCGTGTCTTGCTCCTGGCCCATGGAGGAAGACCCTGGCGATGCTGTATGTCAGAACTGAGTCTCAGGAGCAGCAGTCCTGTGCTTTATTTGTTGAACCTGAATATTTTGTGCATCTACACAGCACATGGAGAGGGAGGTTTGTAGTTGTAAAGTAAGTGTTAGTATTGTGAACTCAAGTGCTAGAAACTAATATTTTTACTTGGAAGGCTGTGGGAAGTGGGAGCCAAACTGGGACAGGTATTAAATATCCTAGCTAAATAATGATAAAACCTTTTCCATGCTTGTTTTTCCTACTTTTTGTTTCCTTTCCCAGGCATCAATTTTGGACTTGCACTCCGGAGCTCTTTCACTGGGGAAGCATTTTGTTAATCTCTACAGGTAAAATGGGGCTACGACTTGCCTCTCTTCTCCTACACTGGCAGTGCTCAGGGGCATTTCAGAGTTCTCTAGCTCTGTGGGCTGGGCTTAGTCCTGACTAACTGTAGGATTTGGGTAGATTCACCACAGTTCCATGACCAGTTAAAAAGCTTTTGTGGCCTGCTAGCTGATCTTTTGTCAAACTGGACTCTTTGTAAAGCTACCAGTACTTCTATTTTCAGAGTTCTTGTACCAGTAAATCACAGGTATTTTTTCAGAGCATACGTTTGTCAGCAGTGAAAAAAAAATCAAGTGGTGTGAACTCTTAAAGACTTGAATCTATGTGCTTATTTCATGATATGGGAGGGGACTTTTTTCATGCCTGGGGAATTCCATTATTGGTTGCTGCATCTTGATCCTTTAATCTTTTCATCTATTTAATCTGTGAGCAGTGCTTTGGGAATATCACACATTTGTAGGATTTTTTTTTTATATTGTGTTTTCATTTATTGGTTGTGGGTAAAGCACAAATGGGGATGAGAATGCATCTCTGCGCAGGCTGATTCAGCAACTCCTCTCTTAGACTGTTTTGTCTTTTTCCAGGTACTTTGGAGACAAAATTCAGGACATCTTCACAGAAGAGGATTTTGCGTTATATCGGTAAAGACTTTCAATAACTGCTGAATGAACCACAAAACCTGACTTCACGGTTTGTTGTAGCATGCAGGTTGGGGAGGGACTGTCCTTTGGGTTCAGACATACGATTATCACTGGGAGAATTAAGATGCCCCGAGGAAAATAAGTAAAAGGACCTTTTGGTGTCTGCCTGATAAATAACATCTGCTGCTTTGAACTTGGTCTCGGGACAGAACTGAGGGTGTCAATGTAATTGAGCTGATGGCAGCACCACACATCTCTCCCTCTGCAGGAGGGGTTCTTGCCAGTCCTGTGGATCTGCAAGCAAGGAGAGCTGCTTCATCTGAGTTCCATAGTTATTTGCTGGAACGTGATAGCTGAAATGTAAAATCCTTTAGCATTATCTCCTGTTTCACGCACGTTATCCAAGAGGTGTTGCCTTAGATGGTAAAGACAATCCTGTGCTGTTATTACATTAGGAACTTGAGCGTAGCAAAACATTAACAGTGGTGAAGCAGGAAGTGGAAGGATTTCAAATTACGAATGTTTTGGCCAGAGAAGCAGAGCATTCTTTCCCCCCAAGAAGTCGTAATGTGAAGTAGCTCTACAGTGTAATAGCTTTGGCATCCAGTGCTTTTAGTTTTCTTGTTGACCTGCTCATATACTTAGTGAAGACACAACCGTAACGAGTTCCATGTGTCTGAAGGTGTGTGGCCAGAGTTTAGGAACAAGCATTCTTTGTTGACTAGACGCTATAAATCTGTAGTTTTGCGTTTCAGTTGCTTTCTCGTAGTTTAAAATGTGCCTGGCTTGAATACTTTTAACTCTTTTTGTTGTTTTTACTGCTTTTGTGAAGGAATATGACCTCCCTCTAGTGGTGGAAACAGCATTAGGTAGCCAAATAGGTTGTAGTTTTATTAATATAGTAAATCTTTGACTTAATATATAAACCACTTAAAGCTTATTTCTACCTGACAACTATTTTTAGATAATGTTGTCTTTATAGAGGAACTTAAAAAAAAAAAAAAAGCGTTTACTTCTGCCCTTGCAATTGCAAGAATGAGGAGCTGCTTTGATTCCTGTTGAACTTGGAATGTGTGAGGAAAACATTGTCTTTGCCTCACCAAGGTAGAGGAGACTATCTTGAAAGTAGTCTTTGATCTTTTACGAAATGCAAAGCAAGTCAAAGAATCTGTAGAAATAATGTGTGCGTGGAGGAGGTGTCTTACTAAAGAAGATTTGTTCCGCATGAATAGAAATGAATGAAAATTATTGAAAAATGGCACGTTTCCGCTCCTTATGCTGAGATGAGGCAGCTGCTAGGAAATATCAATATTCCACTGGTATTTGCATGCCAATGCAGGGGATGTTTCAGTCTGCTGGGTGTGAATCTAATAGAATCTATGCTATCGAATGCTTCTGTTCATATTAATGACGGTGTGTTAATGTGAACTGTAGTACCCCATGTCCTTAATGAATGATTTCTGTGCTGTTCTTGGGAGCGTTTATCCTCACTACTTTCGCTTACCTACCAAGGTTAGTTTAAAAATACACTCTTGAGAGAAATAACTAAATGTAATTCTGGTGTAAGTATTACTGACCGCAACAATAACAAATCTGAGTAGGTGTTCTGGGCCAGGAGGCCGGTTTCTAAACTGTCTCTGTCAAAATTATGTGGCTTCAGAGTCAATTATGGTTTCTAGGCTGATGCTTTAACCACCACCTGCCAAGCATATTACAGTGATTCCTCTTATTTCACATAATAGATGTGTCTTTATCCAGAGGAGAGACCTTTAAATCTGGATGCTTGGTTTAAGGGTTGCGACTTCAGCAGAAAATGGCACTATCAAAGGTTTATTCCAAAAGTTGTATAGCTTGTTAAGGTAGAGGCATAGAGCAGAGAAAGAGCCGATAGCTTGATTTCTCCCCGTATTCATTCTGCACGTGTGTTTCTGATAAAACGTCCTGGCTGTGGAAGAGCATTGCTTTGTCTGGTACTACTGCCTGTGGTGCTTTTCACTGGGAACAGTGCGGTGATGCTGACAAGTAGGTGAGAGTCGTGGAGCTCTGCAGAGCTTTGACTGTTCCTGTCACTGCACTGAATCACGCTTTGCAGTGATTCCTAACACTGCATCTTTGGCAGAGCTTGTGTCTTATAGAAACTTTTCTGTGGCGCTTTTAGTTCTTTTACTCGGTCCTTTATGCTGCTGCTGATACATTGAGCTTGAAACTTTGTGGTCTAATGAACATCCTTTCTCTTAAGTTGTGTGTGTGTGTGTGTTTTCCTTGGACTTGTTTCTACTTCACTGGCTTTTTCTTCCTCACTGCCCTGATTCCAAACCCAATTCCAGTAACTATTCCTGTAGAAGGTGATCACAGCTTCTTTCAGTGAGTTCTGCTCTGCTTCTCCCCTAGTCTGGCCTGTGAATCGTGAGAGTAGCCAGGGACTCAGTGCAGACGTACAAGGTCTGCTGCTAACAGATTCTGGGAGAGATTCTTCTGTCACTTCGAGTTGTCTGGGTGCTGTACTCGTGCATTTATTGCCTTGGCAGAGCTCTGTGCAGTGCAGCTTGTCGGAGCCAGCGTACACCCGGAGCAGTCTGAATGGTGGAATAGTTGCTGTGTTTATGAAAAGGAATGCTTAGATTCTTGAGCGTAAAGAAATATTTTCCTTGTAGCTATAGTACATCAGAGTTCTGTCAACAGTTTTTGATGTATGGGGAACATGAAGAAAGAGTGCAAAGAATAAGTGGACCAGGATCAAGAAGGGAGGGGAGACTTCTACGTGAGGCTTTTATTGCTTCTGCGTGCATAGAAAGTGACTGAGGAAACCACATGGCTTTTACTGTATGATACTCAAGGTAGCCAGAATTAGACTCATTTGTTGCCTCTTTGATAGCACTTTCTAAGCTAAAATTTGACTTATCACATGATTTACACGTGAAGTACAATGTGCTTGCCCTTAAGTATTTTACCAGAAGTGTAAATAGGCTGCATCTGGAATAGCAGGGAAGGGAATGGACAGGAAAAACTTGTGTCATGATATTGATAAATATTGAAATGCCCAGGTTAGTGGAAAGCAGGCTGTACAGAGGAGTTTTTATAGGCTAAAATGTGATTTTTATACTTTGTCTGAGGATGGGTATATGGTGTATTTGGCATTCACTGGGCACAGAACAAGCTGAAGTACACAGACACATGTGCTCCCATATGTACTTTATAGGATTCTAGACAAGTTAACCCCTCTTGCTCATTGAGCTCTGATGCCAATAGTCAGCATTCTTTTGCCTGGTGACCTCCTGAAGGAAGATTTGCAATAAACTTGCTCCCCGAACATGTGACACCATGGTGTGTCTATAGTATGCGTTAGGACATTGTAAGGGAGAGGGTAAATACCCATTTTAGGAGCCTGTTAGAATCAGTGAGGCTCTTTGATACTTGTAACAGCAAATTATTCATGTGCATAAAATTCATGTTAGTCTGTTAAGTGTGCAAAAACTGTCTCGATTAAGTTTTTGAGTGATGCTGTGATCTTTAGGATGACAGCTCACAGGGAAGCAGAAGCAGCACACAAGTCAACTGAAGAAATGCGAGGCTGGCACCTCATGTCGCCTCATGCGCTTAAAGAAGCTGCTGTGATTAAATGTAGTACTTGAAGCTAGTAGTACACAGGGAAATGAGGCCAGCAGGATGCTTACTCAACGAAAACTTGGCTCCCTGGGTCAGCTGAAGGCAGCTGCTTGCATGAGACCAGGACTGCACCTAATGTCACGCTTTTAGACCTGTCACCTCTGTCGTTTCATTGCACTGTCTTCCTGTTCACTCCTTCTGCTGCCTACTTGATTTATAAACAGGAGAAATCAAAGTTACCTTTTGAAAAATTATGCTTGTTTTCTCTTTGCAGCATACTTAAACTATTGAGTTTATTTCCCTTGTCTTTTGATATCCCACTGGCTGGTCCAAACCAGGTAGATTTTTGGTTGATGTTGTCTGTTGAGGAGAGTTGAGCAGGGCTTCTCTTCCTGCTTGGCTTGTAAAACATGCAGTCTTGCCCAAAGCTATTGGATGTAAGTCTCAAAGAGAAGCTTTAATGGAGCTTTATGAACACCAGACGGCAAAACTTAGTAGAAAACTTTAAAAGTGGAAAAGGAATCAGCCTGAAAGAGGAAGCATTACTGCTTAGAGAGCAATACAACTACTGAAGATTTAGAGTTATGTCAAGACTGTGGCCTCACTACTTTGGAGCAGATGTATTCCAGCTGGCTGATGCAAGCGACCACACGCTGTCAGGGCCAGGGAATACGCTGCTTTAGGATTTGTGGGTTAGGCTATTAATTCTTGGACTGGGTGGTTCAAAGTGCCAGCTGCCCTCAATTCATGATGAAGTGAAATGAGTAATTACGTTTACTGCTTTTTGAGAAACATAAGGCAGCCTCTGCTGAAGTCCTGTTTCTTGGAAACAAAACAGTTGGAAGGATCAGGATCCCACAGCCATAAAATGAAGGACCTGTAGATCCCTTCCTGATACGAGTTTTACGAGCTTTGCCACTCAGCTTGAAACCTCAGTTTATGCAGCCTTGTAAATACCTAGAGATCTTGGTTCTAACTTCATTTAGCGGTTTTGATATTTTACTTGTTGTACAATAGCTTTAATTCATAGAATCATAGTTGACCCCTAAAGTTTAGACCCCTAAAAATGTCAAGTGTGAGAGGTTAAAAATCAAGTCTGTATGTGATATTTTTATTTTTGGTGAGGGACAGGATGTGAACAGCACGAATATTTTGGGTTTTTTTAGCACTTGTGCAAACAGTTTTTAAGAGGTGACTTTCACAGCCTAACACTGCAAGTCTGGGTTTAGTTCTGTCACTTCTTTTCAGTCACTGTATAAGTTCCTTAGAGAAATATGCAGGGAAACTTTCTTGAAAATTATACTGAAGTTCAGTGCTACGATGAGGGACTTGGTTTAGTGTTAGATAGGAATGGTTGGACTAGAAGATCCGATGGGTCCCTTCCAACCTGGTTGTTCTATGATTCTATGATGCAAAACTACTCACGTGTTCAATGCACACAGTGCGTGTTTGCTCAGTGTGTCTTGTTCGTGTGCTGCTTTTGAAGCAGTTAGGAAGGAAGGAAGAAAAGGAAAACTTAATACAGGAGCTATGAATGTGTTTAAAATTGGGAGAAGACAGTATGAAGATTTTAAGAAGCATAAAGGATTATGTCTTAGAAACCCCGATGTTTTCGTTTTGTCCCATTGTGTTACTCCGTTCTTTACTGGTTTTTGTATCTTTGAAGGTAAATACAGTCCGTAGGTGTTTACTAAGGGGATTTGCCAGTGTTATTCCTGATTCATCGCAAATCTCTTCTCTTTAAAAGTGGCATTGGTTGTACTAAGGCTGGCAGTTCTAGATGGCCTTGCTCTGGTCTTGCATGCAGTGACATCTCTTCTGAAAGACTGATGCTGCTATGTATTATGGTTGGACTCGATGATCCGGTGGGTCTCCTCCAACCTAGTGATTCTATGATTCTATGATATGCAGTTCTGTATAGGAATGGATGCATAATTATTAGTCTTCTAGTTTCAAACTCATAGAATAGTTTGGGTTGGAGGGGACCTTATAGCCTATCCAGTTCTACCCCCTGCCATGGGCAGGGACACCTACTGGATCAGGTTACTCCAAGCCCCATCCAACCTGGCCTTGAACATCTCCAGAGATGCTACGATCTCCCTGGGCAACCTGGTCCAGTGCCTCACTGCTCTCATAGTGAAGAAATTTCTCCTTATGTCTAGTCAAAATCTACCTCTCTCCAGTTTATACCCATTGCCCCTTGTCCTAATAATCTGAAACAACAAAAATCCTAGTGTTTTCTCCCTAAACCCACAGGAATAGCTGAGGTAGAAACAGTTTGACTGAATCTTTGAAAATAGTTGGGAAAGACATCTTGCATTCATTTTAGAGAAAAACCTAGTTGTGACACCAGTATATAAACTGCCCGGGATACTTGAGTTTCACGTTGCTGGATTCTTTGTGATTTAGTTTAAAATCGTGTAAAAAAATTTGAAGTCTCTTCAGAGGCAATGTTTCATGAAAATGCAACTTTCTAGTTATCTGCCTTGGATTAAAAATGTATATGTGAGAGGCTTTCATCTTTTCAGTAGTTAATAAACAGTGAGATGCACATGGAATTTTTCAGGAAAACATAACTGTTTACACAAAGAAACTTTCAAACCTAGGCCACAGGAGACAAATGGCTTCTTTTTTGTTGCTATGCTGAGAATTAAAAAAACAACAAAGCAACAAACCCCAACCACAGGGTGTTCTCTTTTCTGGTGTAGTTGATCTCTTTTATTTAAGGCAAAATAAGAGAGAAGGTATGGTTTTGTTTCCCCCCTCCATGATTTCTTAGCACCGAAGAAGCAATAGCAGTGGATAAAGGAGAATCCAGAAGAAGCGGGAGATGTGTCACTTTGCATGTTGTGTTGTGTTCTTTGCAGTGATGTGAGACAGAGAATTCAACAAAGGATTGCTCAGGCTTTTGGCATCAGCTCTGCTTCCATGTACCTGACGAAGCCAACTTTCTTCTCAAGAATAAACAACACAGAAGCCAAGACGACACATGACGAATACTGGCACCCACACGTCGACAAGGTAAGTAGGAGGCAGATGGGATGGAAATGTTTCCTGTTACAATTAGATCACTTTACAGTCACTTTGCATTAAACAGTCAGTCAGACGTGTTTGAAAACTGGTACTTGTAAAGATCCTTTGGGGGATGTTAGAAACATAGGCCAGTGCATTCTTTTTCCTGTACTTTAGTTCCACTATAATTAATAAATAGTGTGAATGACAAGTCAGGAACCTCTTGTCAGAAGTGTTCATTAAGCTGACTTGCTCCAACGAAGTGTTTTAGTTTCATTAAACCTGTGTTTCTAGTTTGGATATTGTTGTGGCAGCAACATTGCATGCTAAGCTGAGCCTCGTGTGGATCGGTTCCTTTTCATTTTTTGGGGGAGCACATGGGAACAGAAATTCCATGGTCCCTGGCCACAGTGAAAGGGGCATTGTGGGTGCTGAGGAGCAAAGGTCTAGAGCAGACTACTTCTAAGTGAGTCTTGGGCTCATGACTCTGGAGGTTCATTTCTCACTCTTTGGTCTTCACATGGAGAAAATCCTGTTGCCAGTGCAGGGGGTGTTGAAGAGAGATAGACAGGCCACCATGGACTAGGATTGTTCTTTTAGAAAATGCCCCAGCTTAGTGCTTCATCTGTTCTCTAGGGTAAAAGACTTCAGCTATTGCCAGATAATACTGTTACTGTTATGGTTTAAAAGGTAACAGTTTGCATTGCCTAGTTGAAAAATCCAGAGTTTGAACCAGTCTAATGATGCTTTAAATAGGGCCTGACAGAGATGCATCCTTGATCCTGTTCAACTCATGTACATCATGAAAAGTCCAAATTACATCATTGTGTGTCATTGCCACTAGACACTGGCAGCCTGGTACATCATTCGCTTGAATTGGCACCAGAGGATTAACTTGAATCCTTTCCTTCCTGCACAAACAAGCCTCTTAATTCCTCTCTCCTCTGTGCTTGCGTGTCAGAAGGTTTGTTATTTTCCCCTTAGGTGCAATTCGAGCAGAGCTGTCTGTGGATGTAGAGTTTACATACAGTATGTGCACAGTATACACCTGCATATAATTTTAACCTACTATCAGTGTACATTATGTATATCTGCATTTATAGTATGTGTTTAAAAAGAGGTAAAAAATAAGTTTTTATAGCTGATGAGGTGATGCAGGAGACTGAGTTCAAAGAGGAGGTCAGGCAGGTCAGAAAATATTTTGGAGAAGGCTAAACAGGATAGACAGATCATGTAGCATCACAGATTGTCTTCAGTGCAGTCGGCCTGCCTTGTATTTTAATTTCACCAACAAAGTAAGTTTTATGTCCTGCTTCCAGACTGCAATTGAAAACAAGGGAAAAAAACGAGTTGCTCTTGATCTGGAGAAGCCTGTTTAGCCTGGAGAAGAGGAGGCTGAGAGGAGACATCATCATTACTCTCTCCAACTACCTGAAAGGAGGTTGTAGAGAGGAGGGTGCTGGCCTCTTCTCCCAAGTGACAGGGGACAGGACAAGAGGGAATGGCCTCAAGCTCCGCCAGGGGAGATTTAGGCTAGAGATTAGGAGGAAGTTTTTCACAGAAAGGGTCATTGGGCATTGGAATAGGCTGCCCAGGGAGGTGGTTGATTCCCCTTCCCTGGAGGTGTTTAAGGGACGGGTGGATGAGGTCCTGAGGGACTTGGTTTAGTGTTTGATAGGAATGGTTGGACTAGAAGATCCGATGGGTCCCTTCCAACCTGGTTGTTCTATGATTCTATGAAGTAGCGAAGACTTCCCAGTTAAGAGCAGAACCATTCTTATGTGGCCTCCAAAAGAAGTGTAAATATCAGGGAGTTGCAGAAAGATCAATGAAACTCAGTACATTAAAATATTTTACCAGTTTCTTGGATGCTTTGTGTTGTATCGTTATTTATGTTTTCCCCTTGGAATAGAACAAACCGCTCTGTATATTTCTGCATAATCATTAAATGCTGATGGTGGCTCCTAGAAGATTTCAGGATTTTTTTTTTCCTGCCCAGCTCCAAAACGAAGCCTTTGAAGAATGAATCTGACGCATTCTTTGTTTCAAAGTCTGACGCTGTTTGTTCAAAGATGTAGGCTTCTTGGGACACATTAATACCCCTCTTGCCTTTTAACCTGTATTACTGTCTGTTTCTCAATGTGAATATCCTTCCTTTGGAATACTTTAACTACCCAATGGGGTAGCACAGTCCTGTTGTGTCTGCATGAGTCTTTGGTTTTTCCCTAAAATTTATGTGCTTTTTATTTACTTAGGAGTAGAAACCATGAAATTGCCCAAATGACTCATTTAATCTTGTTGAATTTATAAGCATCTAGCCCAAATAAAGAGAGTGTTGGCTTAAGACGTCGACTTTCATCTTGGATGGAATTTGTTTGGAACCGAGCCTTTCAAATGTCAAATGTCTCATTTATAGTGGAATTGCTGTTGTACGCTTGCTTCTGACAGCAGTATAATCTTATAATATTCTCTAATAGAAACGATGTGGGACTTAAAGTATTTCTGCAGCCCTGTGCCTGGATGAGGAACTTGTCATCCTTCAAAGGATTATCAGGCTCCACAGTAATACCAGTTTTGGTTTATTTTCATTGAATTTCTTTTATCAAGGCTTTTCCAGGCCTTCAGTGCAAATTGTCTTGGTTTTTTTTTCTTAGCCTAACTTCATTCATGATCAGTTTGTAGCTGGCTTTTCCCCTCCTCCCATCCCCATATATTTTTAGGGTCTTACTCCTTTTCACCTTTTCTTTCTCTGAGCTGAGCCAGTCAGACCTTCAAGTCTCTTTACCTGCGATATGATCTCCATCTCCCCATCCCTCTCTCCTCTGGCTGTTGAGGCTGTTGCTGATAGCAGCTGCTATCTATTCTGGCAGACTTTTTACTCTTCTTTTTCTCATCCTCATGTTGTTAAACATTCAGGGAAACGCATCAAAAGATCTTGCTTCTGCCTTAGGACAGCACTGTCTTTGAAATCTGAGGAAGGTTATTCTTGTTTGCTCAGTACCTCAGCTCACCTGCACTCCCTGTGATTCAGAGACATGCTCTTTGGTGTCTTACGCTGCCTACTAAATAGATAGAACTATTGGAAGCAGCTGCCAAGGCCATTTTTGTGACTATCTGCACAAAGACACAGGTTGAATTGTGACTTTTTCTGCAAGGTGTCATGGTAGACTTGTGCTGTTTGGAAAGCACGTGTGTGTTTGTATTTTCTTCTGCAATGAGAAGCAGAGAGTGCTGTCCTAAATATCCTTCTTAGTAACTGCAGGCCTGTTGCACATTCCTATAGATCTAGTTGTGTATGAACACATCTCCCTTAAAAAACCAAGAGTGTCACCCTGCAAAATGTGACTGGCAAGTTCATAGATTAATGGAGTGATTTGGGTTGGAAGGGACCTTAAAGCCCATCTAAGTCCTAACCCCCTGCCATGGGCAGGGACGCCTCTCACTGGATCCGGTTGCTCCAAGCCCCATCCAACCTGGCCTCAAACACCTCCAGGGATGGGACAGCCACCACTTCTCTGGGCAGCCTGTGTTGGTGCCTCACTGCATTCCCAGTAAAACATTTTTTCCTGATAAATAATCAAGGTCTCCCATCTTTCCATTTAAAGCTACCCGCCCTTGTCCAGTCGCTGCACTCCCTAATCAACAGCCTCATCCCATCTTAATTCCAACTGTTAGTTGTATTTATAATAAGAGCCTTTAAACACATCTGATATAAATACCATTTGGAGCATTTGCCATTCAATATTAGCTGCATTTGACCTGTTTGGGTAGAGGGTGCTCAAAAAGAACTTACTACCTGCATGAAGTCTCAAGCTGAATGGATTTGTGCTTTTTCTGTTCAGTCATTCTTAAGGAGCTATAAAAATCTGACTTGCTGCCGTGTGCCTCTATGGCTTTATCACCTTGTTTCAGTGACAGCTTTTCTTACACAGTTTGAACCTCTGGTTCAGTTGTCAATCTTTCTGGCACTGGAAATCATTACCAGAGTAACAAATGCTTTTAATACACATAGGAGACTGAGCATTTTGGACAACTGACTATGTTTTAGTGCCTGGTTGCCGCAGCATTGTGTTTCTCAGGCATGGCCGCTGCCTTAGAGTTAGTAATGAACAAGAACAGGAGCAGAAAAAAACATTTTCTATTGCATGTATAGAATCATAGAACAACCAAGTTGGAAGAGACGCATCGGATCATCGAGTCCAACCATTCCTATCAAACACTAAACCATGTCCCTCAGCACCTCATCTACCCCTCCCTTAAACACCTCCAGGGAAGGTGAATCAACCACCTCCCTGGGCAGCCTATTATCAGCTCCCTATATTAGTCATCTACAGAAATTGTATGTGCTTGGTTAGACTAAAATGGTTTGTAGTCAGCTGTGAGAAGCTCAGGGTTGGTAAAGCCGCCTTGGGAGGGATGGAGAGTACACTGATGGGGCAGATATTGCTGCACCACTGAAGATAAGAACATGTAAGAACAATTTTAATGCATTATATTTGAAAGCATCAGTTGAATGAGCTTCTCCACCTACTAATGCCTTTGCTGGCTGGAAGACTTCTGAAACTGGCTGGAAGTTTTATCACCAAATCAATGAAGGTGAAAGTAGCTTTACAAAGCTGATTGCCCGAGGAGGCCTGTAGAGCAGCTGCTCTGAGATGCTGCAGTGCCCTGTGCTCATGGATTCTCATTTATCGCCTTGTGTTGCTGCTAAGGTTCGGGTAGATATGGGGAAAAAGAGGATCACCAGATTGTTTCCCTCATTCCTGTGATTTGAACATGCAGTGCAGTGTTATCACTGGATTTTTGTTTTTTTTCCTTTAATCCCTTAGAGTCAAAATAATAAGATGAGTAAGAATAACTGTTTCATGTGCTGCTCTGTTCTCTTCAGTCACTGCCCTTGCAGAATAATATGTACAGCTGCTGTTGAGCCAAAATGTAACTAGAATTAATGAATGTAACTTAAAACTGAAAATATTTAGAAAACTTCTAAGTCTGGAAGAGCACCTACCTCTAACAGTCACTGGGTCAGGCAAAACCTCACCACAAGAAGGATGTTGCGGCTCTGGAGCAAGTCTAGAGAAGAGCGACAAGGCTGGTGAAGGGGCTGGAGAGCAGAACCTATGAGGAGCGGCTGAGAGAGCTGGGGGTGTTTAGCCTGGAGAAGAGGAGGCTGAGAGGAGACCTCATTGCTCTCTACAACTACCTGAAAGAAGGTTGTAGAGAGGAGGGAACTGGGCTCTTCTCCCAAGTGCCAGGGGACAGGACAAGAGGGAATGGCCTCAAGCTCTGCCAGGGGAGATTTAGGCTAGAGATTAGGAGGAAGTTTTTCACAGAAAGGGTCATTGGGCATTGGACTAGGCTTCCCAGGGAGGTGGTTGATTCCCCTTCCCTGGAGGTGTTTAAGGGATGGGTGGATGAGGTCTTGAGGGACTTGGTTTAGTGTTTGATAGGAATGGTTGGCCTAGAAGATCCGATGGGTCCCTTCCAACCTGGTTGTTCTATGATTCTAAAACACTGCAAATGCTCTGTACTTATGTGGTATTACTGTACTGCAAATCTCACTGACTGGCAGGGTAACTCAGAAGTTGAGTTATGGTATACCATAGAGAAACTGGAGAATACAACCAGTGATTTATATGTATTTTTAATTGTTGATGACATGTAGATACAAAAAGGAAATGTTTTCAAAAGCGGCTAAACTCAGTGTTAAATATTTAGATAGCTTCCCTCTGAGCATTAATATATAGTATTTATTTTCTCCATATATGGAGAATGGCCTCAAGCTCCACCAGGGGAGGTTTAGGCTGGACATCAGGAGGAAGTTTTTCATAGAAAGGGTCATTGGGCATTGGAATAGGCTGCCCAGGGAGGTGGTTGATTCACCTTCCCTGGAGGTGTTTAAGGCACCGGTAGACGAGGTGCTGAGGGACATGGTTTTAGTGTTTGATAGGAATGGTTGGACTCGATGATCCGATGGGTCTCTTCCAACCTGGTGATTCTGTGATTCTATGATTCTATGAAATGTGTGTTTGCTTGGAAGGTCTGGTCACTGCCACCATGAAGCGCCTGCTGGTAGCTGGTGAAAGTGTAAAAGGTGAGGATTCCTGAAACCTATAACCCTGATTAGATAATGGGGTAATAATTAGTCAAAGGCTGCTTTTGGGCCACATTATGGTGAAATTTTATCTTTAAGTAGTATCAATAGATCTAACAGGTCTGAGTACTTCTATGTTTTCGATACAAGGCAGAGGTGTGACTTCTGACACGATGGTTTTTTTTGCTAGCTGTTTAGTAAACTGAGGGTGATTAATATATAGAAGCACATCTTTAATTATGGAAACTGTAATAATACACATAATGTGTTAGTCTTGTATTTAGTGTGTGTTTAAACAGAGTAGAATAGAGTAATAAACATAATTTCTAGGAAAGAATGTTCTTAGCTTTCCGAGGCCACTCTATTAAATACATGAAAACTGGGAAATTGGAAAAACCCATCAGATCCATCTGTTTCATTATCTGTGCTCTGCAGAGATGAGAGTTTGGTACTTTTTGGTAACATTGTCTTAATGTTGTTTCCTAGGTGACCTATGGCTCTTTTGACTACACTTCCCTGCTCTACCTCTCTGACTACACTGAAGACTTTGGAGGTGGACGATTCGTCTTCATGGACACAGGTTCCAACAAGACAATAGAGCCTCGAGCAGGTGAGAAGCTTGGTTTGCTGTGTTGGGGTAGACCAGGCTGTGTCATTTGTTCATCAGCTAGGCTGGCAAAAGTCCTGGGACTGTTTCGTGTCAGCAGTTACTGTGGAATAATGTAGCGGTTTCTCTTCAGGTTGATGACACAAAAAGTAAAAATTAAAAAAAGTTAAACTGTGGCTGCGGTTTGAGATACCTGGAGTAACACCACACCAAGTGACTTCCTTGGAAATTGTGGGGCTTAGAAATGCAATCCAGTTATGGTTACTTAGAGGGTTACCGTATCAAGAGCAAAGCTGACTGTGTGCTACAGCAAATCCAAAGTAAGGCAATTTATTTTGAACTGTCTGGCCTGAAATTCCATTGCTGTTCAAAGTGGGGCTTAATACCTTGCAGCTGCTGTGGGTTGGGTGTGGATTTGAACACAATGAACCACAGTCAGTTGTAAATCTCTACCTGAAATCTCTACCTGCTGTCAGTAGACCTGACAGGGAGGAGCATTCTGATGACTGTTACGTCTTAAAAAAGCACCTTTCTTAAGGTTGGTTTAAGATTTTTCCGATAAGTGGATCATTTGAAATGAGAATTCCATTGGGACACTGTGCCTGGGAAGAAAGAGTGTGACCTCAGCTCCTCTACCTGACAGGTGAGTTTTGAGCTTACAGCAGAGTAGCTTTTTGTGATGCAAGACCAGTCGTACATCTGCGGGGAAAAAAAATTCAAGGACATCTTCATATTCCTACCGTGTTCCATCCTTTTTTTTTTTCCCCAAGAGAGAATAGATGGAAATGTACTCACTTACAGACAGCCTCAGGAATTGTCTGCTGATAGGTACTACCCCAAGCAGAACTGACTTCTGACTATTGCTGCCTGCAAATGGGAATAGACGTGGGTTTTTTTTTTTTTACTTACAGATCATAGTGATCCACTCGCCAGCAGTAATGCTGGCTTAAATAAACCCTGAGATTGTTTGCATTCTGGGTTTGGTATCAAGAATTGCACATTTGATTATTTTGGCTTTAGCGGTTGGAAATAAACCTTAAACTGGAAGTATCATCTTTTGCAAAGTGCTGCCGCTGGTATTTTAAAAGGGAACACATTAAGCTATTTCATTTCCAGATGCAGTTCTAAGATTAATGTGTTTTTATAGCTGTAGAAATGATGATTGAAGCCTAGGGTGGCTGGGAGAGTGGCTGCCTCCTGGCCTGGTACAGCAGCCCTCAGTCCAGTTGCTGCATGCAATTTGCCCCAACTTAACTTCAGAAAGTCTGCAACTGGGAAATTACTTCCATTCAGCCCCTTGCGGTTTATTTTCAGGCTCTGCTGCAAGGTGTTTGCTTTCTGCCTTCTTTTTGAAGGGGAAGGGAGAGCAGATGAAGCGCAAGAAGGTTTTTAATGGACCTGGTTTTGGTCATACCCTTTCCCAGGTGGTTGTGTTGACAGCGTGGGTGCCACAGAGCTGGTCCAACCTGCCTCTTAAACAACACAATGCAAAGCTTGTAGGGAACGACCTTCTTTGAGGATCAAATGTGCTGTGTGTGTACAACAGAGTTCACTTTAATGCCACTTACATCTTTCTGACAAACTCCTCTTTCTAACACGGGTGTCGGGTCACTACCTATGCTGCAGTCTAAATCACTACGAACACCTTGTGAGCCAAGGAGAAGAGCTTTAGAGGTGAAGCACAATGTGAAGGCAATTGCACTTAGTTTTCCTCTTGCTGGTAAAATGTGGCTTGTGAGAGAATGTGAGCAAGGGAATGACCCCAGGGTGTTTGTGTTGCTGGTACAAGTTGATGTATTTTTCATGTTCAGAATGTTCCTTAGCGGTGTTTTTCCCTCTCGATCTCTCTTTGTGGTTTTTTTTTTTGTTGTTGTTGTTTTATGCTTCTTCTGATCCTTTGTACTTGTCACTCAAACCCAACTTTTAAACCCCTGTGTTGATAAGCTTTTATCCTTCTCATTTCAGAGATACAGGCTTTTTTAGGGACGATTGTTGGAATGGCTGGTTCAGTTTTAGTGCTTGACAGCTCATTTACTTTCTCCATATAGCTAATGCCATTTCAGTTCTGAAACCTGGCACTTCTTGTTCTCTCAAAGCTATTCTGCAGTTTGGGAACCTGGTGCCTTCTGCCAAAATGAGCACATTCCTTTTTCCGTGAGCAGTAATTTGTTAGTGTCAGGCCGTACAGTAGGGAACAGAAAGGCATTGTTACTCATGCAGCAGAGCATCGGGGAGAGAAAGAAAAGCAAAGCAGTAATTCAAAACACAAAACCCCCACAATTAAGAATAAAACCAGGTGGGATTTCCTGTGCTCGGGAATGTGGCCTGGGCGAGTCCTGCTGCTGCTTCAGATGCTTTCGTGGCACTTGGCATTCAAGGGTCAGTCTGAGCCAGGTAGCTGGGGAGGAGGAGAACTGTTTTCTTAGAAGTGAAGCCTCATTTAAAACACTTGTAACTTCTCTAATTATTCATCACTTGTGGATTGTGTAAAAGGTCTGTAAGTCCCGATTCTCTCATATTTCAGTGAAAGACTCATCATAATTTGTAGCATGGTCTATAACATTGCCTAGTTTAATAATTAACAAATACCCCTGTCTTTAGGAAGGAATGATAATTTATTAAAGTAATTATAATTTTTTAACCTAGAGGCACTTGAATTTTTTTTCCTTTTAACAGACATGCAGAAGTCATTACTGGGTGACTTCTATGGGTTGTTAGTTCGCAAGTACAGACCTTTGGCTAATTCATCACCAAATGTGGCACTAGGGAACACATCTTTCTTGTGCCTTGATGGGCTTCAGAAGTATATTTGTGTCTTTTGACTTACGTCTGCTGCGAGAAACTCGCTGTACCATGAGTAAGAGAATTCTTAGGGTGAAATACTGCTTTGACAAGAAAACATTTTCTGGACGAAGAAACGGTTCTAAAGTAGTATCTGTTGTTTTTTAAATGTCTACAGAAATTCTGTTTCCAAACTGGACACGTTGGCATTTTTTTACCGTCCTTCGTGCCAGGGGTAGCTCTGTTCAAGACGCTGTGGAAGGAGTAGATCAATATTTGAACAATGTCTTTCAACAAGAAACTCAGGCCCCTTCCCTTGGCTGGCCCGAGACCTCTGTAGGGATCTTCAGTAGACACAGAAGGCTTAAGACATCAAGGCATTCCTTTTTCAGCAATAAAATTGATGTACTTTCTGCTGCTACTAAATTTTTCAGTGTAAACAGTAGTTAAAATTTCATTATTTTTGGGAGTGTTGTGGGAATTTGGGCACTGGCGACAACAGAGTTCACAGGCTTCACTTTATGATAAAGTACAGCTGAAACCCTGCAGTCGGAATGAAGTTTCAGTACCAGTTGCGTTTGTGTGTACATTTCCTGGTTTTAAGGTCACTTTTGCTGTGCTTCTTCTCGGCTCATACGGGAGTTTGGTCATCACACCAGTTGTTTACAGTGGCAGGGTAGAGGGAAAGGTCACAATTGCTTTGTGTGGATGAAAATATTGTATGGTGCGAAAAGAAACCTGTGCCTTGCAGACTGAAATGTGACTCTTCCTTGAATATCAAACTTAGCATATTTTCGTAGCTGTCGGAAAGTGTGTGTTCTTGGAAGTGTGAAAATATTTAAGAGCATGAGCTATTTGGGAACTTGTGAAGTTGGATTATTCTTCGTTTAGAATGGAAAACGGTGCATGCTCAAAGCTTGAGCCATTACTTTTTCTGCTCAGGTAGAGAAAAGCATACATTTCAGAGAGCATATGTAGCTTTCTCACAGAGCAGGAATGGGCTTCACGGTGTCTGTGTGTGCTTTTACTGAGGTAAGCGTAGCTTTATTGCAGTGGTTAGGTATAACATGGCTCTTAAATACTGTAGTTACGAGAATAAGTGCAGTACTTCAAGTTAAGTGGTGGGAATTTGTCATATCTTTATTTTATGGTGCTCTTTAAAAAAAAAAAAGTCAGTTTGGAGGAATTAGCTAGTAAAGGCTGAGGGAAGAGACTGAAGGTGCAGTGATGTGCAAGGTAAGATTTCTGGATTCAGTCGAGGTCATTATAATCTGGCATTCCTAGCTCTAGTTTTGCTCTGGCCAGTAAAATAGGAGCATGTCTTGGTGTTAAACCAGTAACAACTGAAAGTGGAGAACGATCTTAAAACCCTCCAGAAGCAGCTGTCAGTTGTCAAGAAGAATGACCAGAGCCGGCGTTGGCAGCTGCAGTGTCTCAACTGGCATCCTGGCTTGTATCAGAAATGGTGTGACCAGCAGGGCCAGGGAGGTGATTCTCCCTCTGTACTCAGCACTGGTGAGGTCTCTCCTTGAATCCTGTGTTCAGTTCTGGGCCCCTCACCACAAGAAGGATGTTGAGGCTCTGGAGCAAGTCCAGAGAAGAACAACGAGGCTGGTGAAGGGGCTGGAGAACAGGCCCTATGAGGAGCGGCTGAGAGAGCTGGGGTTGTTTAGCCTAGAGAAGAGGAGGCTGAGAGGAGACCTCATTACTCTCTACAACAACCTGAAGGGAGGTTATAGAGAGGAGGGAGCTGGGCTCGTCTTCCAAGTGCCAGGGGACAGGACAAGAGGGAATGGCCTCAAGCTCCGCCAGGGGAGATTTAGGCTGGAGATTAGGAGGAAGTTCTTCACACAGAGGGTCATTGGGCATTGGAACAGGCTGCTGAGGGAGGTGCTTGATTCACCTTCCCTGGAGGTGTTAAAGGGATGGGTGGATGAGGTCTTGAGGGACTTGGTTTAGTGTTTGATAGGAATGGTTGGCCTAGAAGATCCGATGGGTCCCTTCCAACCTGGTTGTTCTATGATTCTATGATTTTATAACTGGCTCTGCTGAGTTCTTGGCTTGCAGGACGAATCACAAACTGCTCCTGGGACTGGTGAGGTGATTGCAGAGAGAGATGGTAGAAAAAGGAGGACAGGTTGCAATTGTGACAAGAATGTATAGAAAATAGCTCAACAGCTCCTCTTTTCTTTGTAGAACCTCAAAGATTTGCTTTTGCTTTCAGCTTTGTTTTCTATGGAAGGAGAAGTGTCTTCCAGGCTCTAGTATTGTATTCCTGTGATGCTTGATGGTGACTTTATGGTAGCATTAAATGAACTAATATTTTAATTTGGCCTATAATGCAGTTGGTACCTTGAAACGCAGGTCAGACCTGCACCTTATATGCTGCTTATGTGAATTCCTTCTTACAAAATCCACGGTTTTGTTGAGGGCATCTGTTACTGAGGGTAGCAATGGTCACTTTACAGCAGTGGGTCCATTGGAAAGATTAAGGAGCTCTTGGGGCATGAGGGAGGCAAGCAGATGTCAATTTACAGCCCTCCACAGAGCTCTGCCAAGCACTGTCAGTGTTGAGAATTGGCCTCAGAGGCTTTTTTCTCTTTTTATACTTAGATATCAATGGACACAGGTAGCATGCAACTTCTGCGCTCGCTGCACAAATCTATTTCATGTCTTGCACATACAGGCCAGTGTTTAATGATTCCATTTCGTGTTGATAGATAAATATGCAGCAAAGCTGAAGACATAAAGAGGGAGCAGAGGAAGATCAGCTCCAACCACTTATTTGATGAAATGAAGGGGATGTAAAGGCTGAAGTAAAACAAAATACCAATTGATGTTTCGTTTCTTGGCTCCTAAGCTTTGTGAGTGTTAATGTCACGCGCTATAGGTGCTATCGTGAAGTCATTTTGTTTAAAGGCCATTTTTTGAATAGGAAATGAGTAGCAGAAGTTACGCTTGTGTTTATACTTTAGTGATTTGCTTAAGGTAAGGATTAATTCCTTCTCTGTCTGAAGTCCAAAGCCTAGAACTCAGGCATTCATGTGGTTTGACCACCGCTCTGTTAGACATGCCATGTTTAGCAAGGCCAAGACAGGCAAAATAGATTATCTGGAGATACTTCATGTGATTGAAATTGTTCTCAGAGGCTTCTTGGTGAGAAGTTTTTATAAGAGGCCAGTTTAGAAACCTTCTGGAAGTGCCCAGAGTGCTCTAACATAGGAGAACAGAGCAGACCTGGCAGTATGGGTTGAGTGAGAGTGAGTAGTGAAGGGGAGAAGGCAGAGCAGACCTGATATCCCTCTCTTCTCCTGGCTGCAGGGAGAAGCAGTGGAGCCAAAAGGCCTTAGACTCAGTGATTTGGAGAAAGCACAGTTATGCATTTTTCACTTCTAAATACTTCACTAGGCTGTCACACCTACAGATCTAATGTGCTGAGCAGAAACTCCTGTTATTTTGAGCAACCAACTGTGCTGAGAGGAGAGAGGCAGGCAGGGATTCTTTTGGATCTAAAAATGCTCATGTACTTTTAGAAGGAAATAATTAAGTTCACTTTCTTTAAAAACTGTAATTTGGAATTTTTCAATGCAGGCATTTCCGAATTTAAAATAGGAGCAAGTACTTTTAAAAGTAGCAATAACACTTTTAAGAGTTCCAAGCACTCTGTGGGAGAGTTTACTATATGAATCAGTGATTTTTATAACAGTAATTTCTTTGTCTGGTAGTTAAATCTGGGACAAGTTTGTAACTAGGCTTCATTAGATACTTGTTGCAGTTATTTTTTTTATGGTTCTGTGCTTGGCACGTATGTGGCATAATTGTTTAGAGAAGCTCGTGCTCTCTCCTCACCTGGATCGGGGCACTTGCAGATGCTGTAACCCCATTTTACTTCTGTGCAGTTTAGGTAAGGACTTCCTTAAAGCTCTCCCCATTCAGCATTTATTTGTAAGTAATTGAATAATTACATCTGTTAAACTTTATTGTGTGATGGCAGAAAAGATAATTGTCAGGTTATTTGCCTAATGATATGGTGTTTTTTCTTGGACGCTTTACATGAGAACGAATCAGCAATTAATCCTAAACAGACAACAAGGATGGGAACACAATTTGTGTTTATGCAGTTTCCCTGACAATACTTCTGTCCTGGTATTGCTCAGCCCACAAGATGCAGTTTTTCCTTCTTTCCTGAGTAATACCTTGAGGTGGTAAATGTTAAGCAGACAATTGAAGCTGTCAGTGTGTACGATGAAATAGATGCTGAATAGATCTGTAGTGTCAAATAAACTGTTCCTGCTTCCCTTTAATCAGGAAGATGAGTTGCTTCTTTTCTAAGCAGCAGTTTAGCCTTGTTGGTGCCCCCAGCCGGCTGCTGTGGACAGTGGGTGGAGGTGAGACCTCTTGCATTCTCCAGCCTTGCTTTGCATCCCTTCCCCGCTGCTGGCACCAGGCAGGGGTGGCCTCTACCCTTCCCTGGGGTCCAACCACAGTTTAAACAGACCAAGGAGAAGGGAGGGGACGGTTATCATTCCCTTAACCTTCTTGTCTGATTGTGTTGGGTGAGACAATCTAACACATAACTTGCAGTTTCTCCTTGATGTTCTCATGACCCAAGGAGTTTACAAGGGAGTTTGGCAGTGAATTAAGCTAGAAGGGCCAGGAGGATGCTGCCAAGAAAGCAGAAATGGTAGTCTCGTGTGAAGGAGTGTAAAGGGGCTTGGAATCCAGTGGCAAAACAGGCCTGTGCTGCAAATTGAAAGTGATTGCTGGAGCTGATGTTAATATGAATGGCCTGTTTCATGTATAATCAGAATAATTGAGGTTGGAAGGGACCTCTAGAGGTCGTTTACTCAATGTTCCCTGCTCAAAAATCAAACACAGGAGAAGCCTTGAGGGCAGTAAAATATGCGTGCCCGAGCCTTACCTGGGAGACGTCAGTATTTGAGTGGTGCACTCGTCTGTGCTAATGACGTGACCCTGAGCAACCTGGTGGAACTCGAAAATTGGATCTAGCGTAGCAGTTGGCCTGCATTTGAGAAAGGGAATTGGACCAGATGACCTCCCAAGGTCTCTTCCAACCTAAGTGATGCAATGAATTTGTAATAATAGAGGCACAGCAGTCCTGCAGTAGCCCTTCTGAGCATTGTGGTATGTTAGTGCTTGTCTGATTCTCAAAGTCCTTCCATACATTCCCTATATCTTGTTATAATTTAATCTGGGATGCTTTACTAGTTTTTCTCTTGCCAGAATATGAACAACAGGTTGTTTTTATAATACTTGTAAAACAGAACATACGTTAATTGCAGAGTATTTGTCCCATTTCGGTCCTTGACGATATTGTAATGGTGCTTACTAATTAATTTTCACAGAAAACCTGTTAGAATAGGTCAGTATTAGCATCATTTTAGGGAGAAGGAAGCAAATGAGAGAGTAAGGGGTTTTGTTGAAGTTGTAGTTACATGGCAAGGGCACAGTTGTCACTAAAAATTGTTGCCTTTGTGTATTCCTCCTATCTATATTGGCTCAGGGTACAGAGCCTGGGTAGCGAATCGTAGGCAGCTTGTTTATGGAAGTGCAACCGAACGTTAAAATTCCACAGAGAAAATCTCCCGAGAGCAAGGCTTGTGGGAATACTGATATTTTTTTACTGTGATACATAGCTGAATGCATAATTCTTTCCCACTTGTGTGCTGCTTCGCGCAGTGGTTATATTTTCTGAGTGCATCTAAAAAGAATTCATTGCTCAGAGGCAATTATGAATGTGATTAAAAACTGGGAAAGCAAAAGCAGGGCAAAGCAAAAACTCGTAGTTAATACTTATATTCCTCTAGTGGCTTTGTTTGAGTAATTAAATGGGACGTAATTGCTGCATAGTGAAATATCCGTTGCTTTTGCTGCTTGTTAAGTATTATTGCTGAAAATAACAGTGTTGCTTCATCTAAATTAGGATCACATAAAATTCATAGCAGTGGAGCTTGTGACTGGCACTTGAATGTCTTCATAAATAACGATTCGCGTGGATCAGTGCAGAAATTGATTCGCAGTAAAACAGGAGAAAAAGCGGTTACCTCTAATGTGATTAATATCTCTAATAAGATAATTGCTCTTACAGGGAGCAAGACCTTCTCTGTTTATCACATCATGAGCTTTTCTCAGCCTGACAGCATTTAAAAGCTTGACTTGTGTCAGTGGCACCGAAGACCAGGGCTGGTTTGGAAGGATGCTCTGCTGCTAAGCTTGTTGGCAATTTCTTGTCCTAAGCAGTGTGAGTCATGTATTTAAATGAGTTTGCACCTGAGTTTGCCATGACAGTAGTTCTTTCATCTCCAGTACGATTCATCCTATGTTTACTTTTAAGTTTTTAAAAATTATGTGGATGCCTAAGGGCCACAGAATCATAGAATCATAGAACAACCAGGTTGGAAGGGACCCATCAGATCTTCTAGTCCAACCATTCCTATCAAACACTAAACCAAGTCCCTCAAGACCTCATCCACCCGTCCCTTAAACACCTCCAGGGAAGGTGAATCAACCACCTCCCTGGGCAGCCTATTCCAATGCCCAATGACCCTTTCTGTGAAAAACTTCCTCCTGATCTCTAGCCTAAATCTCCCCTGGCGGAGCTTGAGGCCATTCCCTCTTGTCCTGTCCCCTGTCACTTGGGAGAAGAGCCCAACTCCCTCCTCTCTACAACCTCCTTTCAGGTAGTTGTAGAGAGTAATGAGGTCTCCTCTCAGCCTCCTCTTCTCCAGGCTAAACACCCCCAGCTCTCTCAGCCGCTCCTCATAGGATCTGTTCTCCAGCCCCTTCACCAACCTCGTTGTTCTTCTCTGGACTTGCTCCAGAGCCTCAACATCTTTCTTGTGGTGAGGGGCCCAGAACTGGACACAGTATTCAAGGAGTGGCCTCACCAGTGCTGAGTACGGAGGGAGGGACTGAGAGGCAGCTTCACCTATGGATTAAATTCTTGACTAATTAGTACAGAAACCGAGTTGGAGGTGTATCTGTGAGCTAGAAGAGAGTGTGACTACATCACAACAGTGCTCTCTGCAATCCGCAAAGAACAGAAGCTCATCAGCTAAGCTTTTATTGGACCATATTCCATCCTGAAATACTTGCTAGCACTTGATGCTGGCAGTTACAGAAAACATGGAAACGATAAGAACACCTGAATCTGTATACAGCTTGTTTAGTTGTCGGACGGAGATCAAAGGCAAGGATTGATTACTTCTGTTCCTGTAGAGATATGCAGGCAAGCTTGAGATTACAATAAATCTTTCCAGTTCTTTGGGGTTTTTTTGCTGTGCTAATAAGAATGATGAGAACAAGTGCATTTGCATTAGAGGAACTTCCTCCAGTCTATTGGTGCAATCTTCCATGGAACTAGGCAAGAGTACAACTTGCTCCCTCATTACTAGACAACCTGATGGAAATTTTGAAACCATGTGGGAACAGCTATAAAGCAGTTTTATGTACGTTTAGGCAGAAAAGAGGAAGGAGTATGGATAGAAGTGCCTACAAAACGTATGTTTACCTAATAAGTGGGCCATATGTCCAAGTGTTAAAAGCACCAAATGCTCTATTGTGCTACACTAACTGCTGTAGGATGTTCTGCTGGATTGTCTTCCTGTGGAATGGAAAGTGGAGGTGAGGAGGTGATAGATGTGAGAGGACAACCCACGGCTCCTTGTAACTTATGGATCTAAAACTCTTCCCTGAAGTTGAGGTACTGATCAAAGCATCATGAAAATAAATGAGCAGTGGAGTTTTTAGCATCTTGCAGTGTCTGGGAAAAATGAGTCTAATGTTCACAAGTGTGATGAAATACTTTTCAGACTATATCTCAGTGGAAAAAAACAAATCCTTTGGGTTTTCACCTTTGGCATCACTTCTAACCCCAGGACACCTCCATTCCAGTCTTCATCGTTCAGAACACAGCTCAGAGATTGGCCTCTTTCTGAAAGCTTATGAGCAAGGACCTCAAAACAGGAGGTGATTCCTTTGCTGTTTCTTTCTCTCCAGAAGTTCATCGCTTAAGGACCAGGGGTTAAACACTTTATCTTTCTTGGTTAGATGATATACTGTAAAATTGTATGGAGCACTAGCTTACCATTTCAAAAAAGCTTATACTTTTAACAGTAAGTGCTCATAAATCAAACTGAATTTATGTGCCAGGAGATAGTAGTCAAGATTCCTTTAGTGGAGTAGAAAAGCATGTTGGAAAGAAATCTGTGAAGGCAGGTCAGAGCGGAGAAGAAAATGAAAAGACTGATTTGAGGCCATTTTAAATAATGAAAGGAAAGGACAAAGGAAATGGGGTTAGATTTTTACATACTTTCTCTTGAGCTTTTGTCACTTAAAAATGTTTCATCGGGAAATTTTAAGTACGTATGTACTTTTATCTGTGATGAATAGCTGCATAGCCATTCTTTAGAGTTTGTAATAGAACACTTATCTGTTATGAAGCTCAGCATTCACTCTGTCAGTATTTCGTAGTCTGGAGAACTTAGTGGAGCTGCCCTATGTGTGTCTTCCTCACCATTCACAATGAGTGAAGCTCTTATTACAGCTGCATCGCTTGTGGCAGTGTTGTAACACTTAAAAAAGGTGCAGTTTACGTACTTTGACTGTAGTCTTACAGCTAAAACCAGACCCATATTGCATATGATCCTACTAATTGCTAATGTGGTTCACGATTTGGAACTTCGGCAGTTAAAATCTTGACTCAAAATTGATTAAAGAATAGCCAGAAGGACAGGTTATAAACTACAAGTAGGTCCATGCTCTCGTAAGGAACCGCTTAGTCCTTCTAGAACTGCTTGCTTTCTTGTAGGGACTTAATTTTTGAAGTGGTTTCCACGTACTGTGTATTGAAGCAAGAGTATGAAGGGTCCAGTCTTGGTGTGT
The DNA here is from genome assembly GCA_033558105.1 of Coccyzus lansbergi. NCBI lineage: Eukaryota > Metazoa > Chordata > Aves > Cuculiformes > Coccyzidae > Coccyzus > Coccyzus lansbergi. The sequence continues at coordinate 2,384,904 of JAUMJK010001519.1, read as the reverse complement.
TTTAAAGTCCCAGAATTCATCCTATCCTGTAATAGTACAGCTTTATTTTACCTTGTGTCTTTCCCCAGCAGTTCCCGGATAATGATATTGCCATATATTCCATCCGGGCTTTGTCAGATGGGACGGGAAGTGACGTTCTTTACTCTCTTTTTGAAGGTTTATGCCGCTAGAAGTAGTGTGTGATGGAGACAGCAAGCATGCTTTTGCTTTGAAATTTTGCCATGGAAGTTAGTTTAAAAGATGCTCTTCTAAAGTGAGGAAAAAAATATCTTTGAAAACTGCCTGTAGGCTGCTTCAGTGCCTCAGACAACCAGGTTGGCAGATACGGAGCCAGATGCACAAGGAGCTGCAAGATACCATATATATACGAAGACATATTTATTAAAGAAATTAGAAGACATTCTTTATAGCCAAAAAAAAAATCCAGTTTAACTAGCTTAAACAATACACTGAAAATTGTCTAACTCCGAATTGCTACTACTTCTAACAAGACATCAAACAAAAAAAGCTTGAAAATCGGTTTAAGGCAAAGCTTTGGGTGTGTAGGTGAGGGACCGATCGTAAAGTACTTGAATGATGTTGAAATAAGGTTTAAAGGAAAAAAACAAGAATTTAATGACACTGGGAATTTGTCTGAAATCCTTGAGGGTAGTGCTGTTCACTGCAGCGCTCGCCGGATAGGAGTACATCGCTTTCATTTGGTCTGTCATCCCAAAAAGCAAGACACCGAGGTGTAAATGAGCTGTGCATAGGAATGAATCTATTTTGTAGACATATATATATATAGCTTTACTAATTATTGATGTTCAGCCACAGGCAGAGAGCAGTGTGATATGACTTCTGCTTGGCAGTTGCGAAAGACTGTGAACTCTGAAAGACTAAATGTGAAATGCAGCTGCACATGCAAGGGACACAGAGGCTGCTCAAACAGACTTCAGGTAGTGATGGGTAAACCAAGCTCCATGAGGCCAGGAGAGTTTTGTCCAAATCTCCCGTGTCTGCTGCTTAGGAGGATGCGTGCACGATAACTTCTGGATCTTTTGGGTCTCACTTAGTTGCGACCCACTTTTTGGATCATTTTTTGTGTTGTTTGGGGCCCATTTTTACAGAGGAGGCTGTAAAATGGTTGGAATAGTTTATCTTGTTGTACAAATTTTAAGTAGGCATATAAGTGTTTCATTTTGCCTGAATGTGAATGAGTCCTGGGTAGACTTAGATTGTCAATTTGAGTTTCATAGAATCATAGAATCGCTAGGTTGGAAAGGACCTACTGGATCATTGAGTCCAACCATTACTATTAATCGTGATCCTTACCTGAATTTGAAAAGGCTCATCCTATGATAAGCTTCTTAATAATCTTTAATCTAATTTGAACAGGGGGGAAAAAAGCCTGAGTAGGAAACCCACATGCTACTGGGATAAACCAACTGTGTATGAGTGTTAGGAGCTTTCTTGGGAGAACGCGAGCAGCCTGACAGAGTTGTGTCAGTTCTGAGCTATTTGATAAACATTAAACTTTTTGTGTTCTCAGAACATTTTAACAATGCGAAAGTGCAGAGGGCTCCATTTTGCTGTTCCATCACGAGGGATGCTAACGTACCTCTGCTGTCGTTATCACAGTAACTACATTTCACCTTCATGCCACTTAAGGCCTGGAGAACCCCAAGCCAAGGTGGTGGTCAAAGCTCGGACAGGATAAAGTGCAGGAGGTAGCACTTGCATCTGTCAAACAATTTCCGAGCCAATTTCCATTGATGCAGTGGCTCATTGTAAGGAAAATTAATTTGTTATATGACTGATACATGAACTTGTAATCTGGCTGAACAGTGAGTGATGAGACTGTGCACAAAAAGCGATAGTAAATACTTGATACCATGCTGAGAAGCTGCCACAGCTGCTTTGTAAACCTGCTGAGCGCTTTTTCACTGAAGACTTTTTGCCACCTTTGTCGTACTTCCTCCTCCTTTGGTCTAAAATTAGAGCCCAGACGAGAAGGGGAGCAGGGAGGAGATCAATACACTTTGACAGTCACTGGAGTTGCTTACTTTTGGTTTTACTTGAGGCAACTAAGAACTGGCTTCAGTTCTTAGTTCAGAACTTGGCCTCCTCCTGCCTTTTATAAACTATGAGATGCGGTGGAATTACGTCTCCAGCTTTGTAGCGCAAAGAATTAATGTACGTTTTAAACAGTACATAAAGCTGTCAGAATGCAGCATAAGCTCATAACAGTTTGTCTTTGTGATGACCTCGGGGCTCTCAGGTAGCTAGGGAACAGCTGGACTGAGACAAACAGCAAAGCTGTAGAGAGCTGACAGCTGAGCGGCAAATTCCATGTCACTGATTAAATGCTTCATCTTTACAGGCCGCGTTTCCTTTTTCACCTCTGGATCGGAGAACCTTCATCGGGTGGAAAAGGTTCACTGGGGCACTCGCTATGCCATCACCATCTCCTTCACCTGCAACCCAGACCACGGCATCGGGGATCCAATCTTGATGTAATTCCTCCAGGGATGGAACATGAGATCAAACGGAATGAGAGAAGCCCTGAAAGAGGAGAGGAAAGAAGGAGATAACAGCATCTCTTGTGGCCTCACGTTCAATTAGAATTTCCCAACTGTATTAATATGTTGTAATACATTTTGTTTTCACGTGTCCTTTTCCATAAATGCTGCAGTCAGTGCCTTAAAGATCATCTTAAATTTGGTATGTTCTGAAAAAATGATTTGTTTTCATGTCCCAAAGGGATAGGCTCCAGAAGAATCTGGGAGCGGGCTCTCTTTTTTAAAAATTATTTTGTTTTAATTCTCTAGTTTAAAAAAGTCAACAAATCCTTTGGACCATGTCTTGCTATGAGTCCCCATGCTGCTTTTACCTGTTGTTCATTATTTAGTCTCCTCGGTTACTGAGGGGATGTAGAAAGCTTGACCCAAGTTAATGGAACAAGAGGAATGTTTTTTTTTTCTATTGAACATATTTTCTGGTGAGAGGAATGGATTCTCCTTTCCATGGGCATTGGTGGGGGATGCACTTGTGGTTTGACTACTGGGACTTACTTGAATTTTTTATTTTTTTTTTATTGAGTTACTACAGATGTTTTCTGCTACAAACTGGGACCAGTTAATACAAAGTTAGAAACACCATTCTCTAGTTAGCCAGAAAACACACTGCTTTTGGGTTACCAATGCTTTGGTGTGCTAGGGGATGCCAAGGTATTGGATCCCTCTGATGCTGATCCCTCAGCATTCACAACTTGCCTCATTTTCTCTAAGTCATAGTGAAAATAAGTCTTCCTGTTGTTAACATCCTGCTGGAAGTTAACACTTGCCCCAGTATTAAGGTTAAGAGCTCTTTATGGAGTTGGCTTGATCGTGTAGCCCTGTACAGTAAGTGAATACTAAAGAGAAGATCTGGGCAGAGATAACCAGACAGTGCTCTGTTTTCATCAGAGAATTCATCAATTCCTCATTCCCAGGTAGGGCAGTAGGATCTTGGAAGGGAACAGCTGAGGGGAAAAAAAAAAAGCTAGTTTTGCTGTGGTTCTCCATATGCCAGTTTTGAGCTCCTTAAAAAGCTGGGAAACCTCGGCTTGCTGTTGGAAGGCTGGTTAACAAACCCCTACAGACCAGTGGACTATGGGATGTGGGGCTAGAGAGGACCTGCTGTCCACCTGTATTTTAAATTGATGCAATCTTGAGCTAGAACTTGATAATAGAACACATTTAGGCCAAATAAATACATGTTTTCAATGTACTCTTAAGAGTAAGGGGAAGAAAGCTGGGGTTTTTTTATTGTTGATGCAATTACAAATCTTGAGTTGTGAAATACTGTGTTGTCTCTTGCCCAAACCAATGTTTTGTCTGTTTCAAAAAGTTCTTTTTCCACTTTAGTATGAAGATCTTCTTTTTATTAACTAAGAGCATTAGTCTGTGGTGTTCCTTGAATACTGGACTGCAAGGACTCGAGAGAAGAGGGGATAATTGCACAGCAGTGCAGACAGTAACACACAGATGTACAATCTTGCCGGCTGCTTTCTTACTACAATCAAAGATTTTTGCAGGTCAGTGCATTGATAGGTAAATGGTAGGAAAATATTTTTTCTCAGTCAAGTTCTAAAGCAAAAATATTCATTTGTTTTACTAATAGTCTGTATCATTTCTGTGAAACATTCTGAAAATCTGGAAATGAGCTTTGATTTTTATTTCATGTGTACAGATTTACTTTTGTGCTAATTTACCTTTTTATGGGAATAATAAATAGTAGGGGGAATTACAGTGAAGATCAATATAAATAAAGGAATGATGGCAGGACACCGGGACTTGGTCTCCTGGGAGATTTCTCATTTGGCACACCAGCAAGATTAGTCTTCTGTAGTTTCTTTTTGTCCTCAAACTTGATAAAGGCTTGATAAAGGAAGAATTGTTAAACTGTCTGGATAGTAGGAAATAATAAAATCAGTTGAGTTTGATATCTAAATGCTTGTCTCGAAGCCTGTTAATTCCAGGAATACGCATTACGCCCAGGTCTGTGTGAAGGCAGACCAAGACCACCAGCAACTGCTTTACCAGCTTCTAACTCGACTCCTAATGTTACCTTGAGATGTAAATGTGTGACCTTGTCTACAAAACACCTGCTGGCTGTGGAATCGGAGTATGAGTGCAGCTCTGTGGGTTTGGGTTTGGACTCTCCAGGTTGACATCCTGTGTTCCAAAATTCCTGCCTCCACCATACGTCTTATCACTGCTATTTAACACTGTCCTAAATTGCTTTAAAAAGTGTTTGTTATTTCTGTCTGTCCTGCAGGCTTTGAGTTGCACTAAATGGGAAGAGCACTTTGAGAGCTGCCTCCTGAAACGCTGCTCAGCACCTTTGTGCTGGACGGTGGGGGAATCTCAGGGAATCTCCTCTTGGATGTTCATCTTTGGAAGATGCTGAGGAGTGTAATATCTCCTGAACGCAGTGCATCTCTTAGGCTATGAATTGACTGACATTCAGAAGGAAAATTGACTTGATCTTTGTCTTTGGGAGGTTTTATGCTTCAGGAATGTGGTCAATATGATGACCAAACCTGACAAATATAATTTGGGGAAAAACGTTTGCTCTGCTTGGTAAGAGAATCTTTTGAAAGGACTCAATTCGCTGTGCTGTGTTCAGTACCGGCCAAGGTTTTTCTCTTTGAAGCTTTTAATATCCAGCAATATCTAGATCTATGCAGAAATTAAACAGCAAATGACGAAGTACAGTGCAATTTAAACGACTCTGAACATAGCCTCCAGCAGCTAAATAGTAATTGCAGAAGGGCTGGTGTTCCCGGGGCAGAGTGGGATTTGCAGAATTTGCTGCTCACTAGAAATAAACTTGGCTTAGTTTATTTTAGTTTGCTTAAATAGCCTGAATAACTTTTTATTGAGGGTATCTCTTCCCAGGTCTTGACAGATAATTCTGATTTTGAAATGCTTTAATTATTGCCTGTCCTCTTTCAGGTTCAGGCTGCCCGTGGGAGATGCAGTGCTCTGTTTCTTGGAATTCTGATCATGCCGAGGACAGGATTTGTTCTGTTAAACTAGCATAAACCTGATGCCAAGCTGCTGCAGACAAAGTGCTCTTAATTGAACACAGGGTGATGGCAGAATCTGGTTTCCCAGTTGGGTGAGAACCTTTGCAAAGAGCCCTGATGGTTCAAACAAAGCTAAGAAAGGTCAGTACATATTCAGTGTGCGCTGGGATTAGTCCTGACACAGAATATACAGCCTTGCACCTGAAAGCACACTCAGTACAAGTATGTGGGAGTGTTGAGTTTTGTTTTGAAAGAAAAACATTTGTGAGGAAAGGTAAATGCTGCTTGTGTGCTAAGTCCCAGGGTGAAACACAAAATAAGGCAGGTGAGCAAGCCAGGGCTTGAATCCCTGCTAAGTGCTTGAAGCTTCCCAAGGACTTCTGTGAAACTGCAGCTTTTAAAAACTCCCCATTCAAAGCTTTCTGGGAATATCAGGAATTTTTGTAAAATTAAGAGGTATGTGATCAGATTTGGTTTTTGGTGTAAACTTGCCTTTCAGTACTGTAGCATACACTTCAATTTTTTATCCCCTATGTTGTGATGGGTGGAGATGCCCTGGCCCAGTTTGCCCCATCCCTGGAGGTGTTCAAGGCTAGGTTTGGATGGGCCTTGGAGCCTCTGATCCAGCGGGAGGTGTCCCTTGGAACTGGGTGGGCATTAAGGTCCCTTCCAACCCAAACCATTCCATGATTCTATGAAAATGTAAAGGCAACTAGGTTACTGAGGCATGATTTTTCTGGACAGACACCTTGGGATCTTGTCTCTTTGCCTTTCCTCAGTTTATACAATTATATTGAGCTGTTTACGGAGATGCCAGGACATTTTGCTGCTGACTCCACAGGAAAAAATCTTGCTGTCTGCTTTTGAGACTGCTTTTCACTGCCAGTGTAAGGTCTCTGGGTGGATTCACACCTTGGAGGTGACCTCCTCTGCAAATTAACTTGCCAGCCAGACCATTAAATCTGGCAGGAATAAACAATGGCAGCTCCTAATGGAGCAATTCTGCATGTGTTGTCTCTGGATGGTAGTTTCTTCCATTCCTTTTAGCAGACAAATGTTTTTATTTCTGATTTACGTTACCGAAGAGGAGGTGTGTTCTGGGACTCCTCTGCATATTAGGGCTTTAAATGTGGTTCACTGAATAACCTCATAAAAAGATGGCTGCATTTTACCAGGTGAGCCAAAAAAAAGCATGAAACCAGGCAAACTCTAAGGCCATTTAGTGCTTCTGTAAGAAGTGAGAAAAGTGATCGTCCACTTGTATTATTTCTACTTCTCTATGACAGCTCTGTGAGCCATCGATTTGTTTTTCTTATTTGTTTCTTTATTTTTAAAGGTATATAGAAATTAATGAGGAGACCTTCCTTTCCGTAGGAAGGAATATGATTAAAATAAACTGTCCTTCACTAGTATGAAGAAAGAAATAGAACAAAAGTCAGTCAAGCAGAGGAGTAAGTTAAATTTAAGACGGTGTCAGGCAGAGAGCAGCTGCGGGATATTTCTCCCACACTGGAATGTCTGTATCCGTGTTGAACTGAGGTTTTTCCCTCTCTCTTCAATCTGTTTTGTTGTTTCATTAGAAGATCAGACAAAGAACTGGAAGCTGCAAACTTTCAGGCAGCAAAGCTCTTGCTGTTAAAACCCTTCATAAAACTTTCAATAGGACCTCTTCCTCAATATCATTTACCTAAACTGGTTATCCTGTCCGTGTTCTGCTTGAATTAATAGTGAGTGTTGAGTGTGCTAAAATAAATTAATTCACGCTGCATCCTTCTATTTTAAAAAATAATCAATTAAGCTTTCTTCTGCATGTATCTTGTGTATCAACTGGTCCTTTTTTAGTTGATGGTGTCTTCCATGTAGAGCATGTATTGTACCTTCTCTGGAACTGGGCAGAATTTAGACTTGTAAATAAGAAGCAATCCAAGAAGAAGCGAGGACTTAATTCGTAAATACACAGAGCATACAGAAATTTTCCCCTTGGAAAGAAAAGGAAACAGTTTGGAAAGTTTGTGGTATTTGGAACCACAAGAAAGGACAAAACTAATTTATTTCATAATCCTTCAGTTGATGGTTGGACTTGATGATCCGGTGGGTCTCTTCCAACCTGGTGATTCTATGATTCAGTGCTCTCCTCTGAGGTTCTACACTTTTTTCATGCTTGCACGATATCTGGAGATCCAGTCCTCTCCCTGCTCACTTTCCCTTTCCAGATGTACACAGGCTGTTGGAGATCCTCTTCCATTCAGACCAAATGCAGAAAGGAAAAAAAAATCTTTGTTTCTCTGCCTCAGCATGGGCACCAAATAAATGTGTCTTTCTCTTGAAGGATATTCTCTCAAAGAGCTCGGGGGATGATGAAGGCACTCGCTCATGTTACATTTATTAGTACCGAGAGTCTTAAAGTCTTCTGTCTTCACAGCTGACTGCTGGCTAACTTTGAGCCTTGCTATTTTCACCTCAGCAACTGGAATTTCAGACCTCTTAATCTTGTTTTCTAAGTGCTTTTAGCACCTCCAGATGGCTTGTGAGTCAGTGAATTCCAGCATCTTGCAGAAATTATCACTTTCAATACAAGTTAAATACGTTTTGACTTAATAGATAAGACTTCTGTCCAGGTTTTGGAGCAGACCATTAAAGCCTGTCCTCTTCCTCATCCTTCTTCTTAAATTAAATATTTCAGCCATAAAACATGCCCAAATGGGCAGTAATCAAAAGGCTTTCTTTAGTTGAATTGTGCAGGGAGATACTTTTGATACATTCAGGTCTAAATTAATTATTCTGTGCTCTCGTCAGGACGGCTTTGTGACTTGCAGGATCCTGAGCAGAGAAGCTGTTTTGACAGCAGCTGTGCTGCTCATCTGACTCCCCTGGAGTGGGAGGTGTAATAGCACTCTAGCTGTGTGTACGCTTCTAAGGGCTTAAATATTAAAGTTACAAACATGCCAAGGGTCATAAGGAACAGTAATATCCTCTTATTAGACCATTTGACAGAACTGGAAAAAAACCAAACCAGAAAGCTTTGAGACTTAAAGTTTTGTTTTTAATGAATGAAATGGAGCGAATGAGTAAGTGGATCAATTAACTTAAGAAGTAAATGTCATTGTTTTCCTCCGCTGAACAGGGTTATTGAACCTTAGTTTTCTTTCCTTCTAGTTGTGGACAGATGTGCAGCAAGGGAAAAGACTCGGCTTGGTTATTAACCTGCAGTCACCACTTGCTCTAGATAGCCAAGTGCTGATGAGGACTTGGGCAGCCTGGGCCGTGGAAGGTGTCCCTGCCCATGGCACAGGAGTTGGAACTAAATGATCTTTGAGGTCCCTTCCAACCCAAACTATTCTGTGACCCTGTAAGGCAACCTTCTTGGAAACACAGCTCTAAGGATGCAGTTAAAAACAAAGACACCGTGCTTTGTGTGATGTTCAGAATGACACAACCTCACAGTAAGATGTGGGAAGTGGTAATATGACACAGAAATAACATCTTTGTGGAAGAGGGAATGGCCTCAAGCTCTGCTGGGGAAGATTTACGCTAGACATTAGGAAAAAAAAATTCACAGAAAGGGTCATTGGGCATTGGAACAGGCTGCCCAAGGAGGTGGTTGATTCACCTTCCCTGGAGGGGTTTAAGGGACGGGTGGTTGAGGTGCTGAGGGACATGGTTTAGTGATTGATGGGAATGGTTGGACTTGATGATCTGGTGGGTCTCTTCCAACCTGGTTATTGTATGATTCTATGATTCTATGACCTTCTTGTCATGTGGAGAAGATGAAGGTGGGAGCAGGACTAGGACACTGCAAAAATATTTTTAAATGAACAAGATTTTAGCTCTCTAATAGTGCTTGGTGAATGCATTCTGAACGGTCCAGCTGCCCTGAAAGGTGAGCACAGCATGTGTACGTCTAAGCCAGCTTTATCCATGGAGCACGCCAGGGGTTCAGGTTCATATCGCTGTGATGAGTAAAATCTGTCTCTGAATTAGCTGCCTTGAAATTGAGAAATATAATTTTGTGGGGAAGAATGCAGATGTGGAAAAATGCTTGACTTAATGAGCTTATCTAATCTCATTTTCCTTCAACAGTAGCAGCCTGACCATAAATATTAAAGTAAGTTCTTTTCAGAGAGAATTGCCAAGAATGCTGCCTAACCACATAAGGATTTACCATTCCTAAACAGCTAAAAAGCCGAAGCTATTCTGAAATATGAAAACTCCATGAATGTGAGCATTTTGCAATAACTGTATTGCGGCTAAAAGCCAACGTCTGTATTTGGGCACAGGCTTAAAGCAGCCCTCAGGAGGAATTTTTATAAGTGACTCAGGTGAAGATTGCTATTCCTCTGTATTTCTGCAAAATAAGTTTGAATGTTGTTCTGGTACCTGAATTAACAGCCCTGGCTTTTCCAGCCTTAATCCTCCTTACAGCCTGTTCCTGTTTGGGTCTGATAGCAGGAGAAGGTTTCTGCTGGGGAAGTGCTGCCAGCCCACAGGCACGTCCTGTGCTCCGCGGTAGCTCCCCAGCAGCAAGGGTGACCACTCAGCTGCACGTTTCTCCTTTTGGAGGACACTTATCCTCAACAACAGAGAAGGTGTTTATCCTTGGGGCCAGGTCTCTATCAACCTGTCCAGTTTGTTAAGAGGCAGTAAAGCTGATGCTTACAAGAATTCTGGCTGCACACACTGCTGCAGAGAAAGCCCTTGCGTCCCTTGGCCCAAAACACCAAAACCCCACCCCTAAATCAACAGAATATTTAAAATCAACTAGATTCTTACCAGGAGCTTTCTCATCCCCTCAGCAGCCCAGACGCAGCATGGACAAGGTCCACTGATTTGGAGCAGTTTGGCAAAACATTCAGTTAAGGACCCAGTGGAGCCCCTGACTGCTTATCATTGCAGATCATTTGTTCTGCCTGCTTGAGAGTTACAACCCTTGACAGGTTTGGATTGCATTTCATTCAACAATTTTGTAATCATGAGTAAGTGCAGAAATGACGCGGCTTTATGCTGCTGCAAGGCGGCTGTCACAGTTGTCAGGTTTTAAGTTCAACCTGCTTTGATGGCTCTTCTGTTTTGCAGAATTTACCTTGCAGAGTTTGCTCTGAAAAAAAACTGTTTAAAAATTATTATTTTTTTTTTCCCCAGCATTTAAACTATGTAAAACACAAAGAGTTCATGGAGGCCTTTGTTAAAGACTTGTTTGTCTCCAGACATACAAGATCTGGCTTGTTCCCTTATCTTCTCCCTAACATAAAATCATTTTGTTAAAGGTAAGGTTCAGTTTGGACACTTCCGTCTCTTCAATTTGTGTATCCTCTGAGTGATAGATTTGCTTCCTAAGCCTCAAATTATTAAAAAACTCAAACAGAAGAAACATGTGCCCAGGAACTTTTACTTTAGCAACAACAGAAAATGACAAGGGCGTAGAAGCTCTTCTTTTGATCGTGCTCACTGAGCTCTATTAAATGCTTGCACTTTGCTGCTCTGTCTGTAACGTCTTTTTTTTTTTTTTTTTTTTTTTTTCCATTGGAGGCATATTTGGTCACTAAAGCTCCAGAGAGCTCTTAATGCCCGTGAGTCCAAATGTGGGAGGGTTGAGGCTAGTCGGAAATCAGGAGCAAACCCACAACACTGTAAGGCAAAGAAAAAGTGCCGTCTTGATAACTGATGTCAAAGATTAGAGGAAAAGTGTTCCTGCTTTCCCTGGCAGTGCAGGTAAGCAAAGGTTTTCAAATCCATGAAGGGCTAAATTTAGCAGTGATTAAACGAGCTCTTAATTGACCAAATATTCCCTCTGCTTGCCTTTCCAAATTATTCAATAACTGAACAATTATAATGAGCTCAGCGAGTAATTACTATCCATTCCAGATCCTGCCCTCACCAACTGCAGCCTTCAAAACCACCAGCTGTTAATGTGCCGGGAAATGAAGCCCGAGAAGTGTGAGTCAAGTAATTGAAAACTGAACAGAAAAAAAACCCCAAACCCAGAGGTTCAGAGGCAATGTAAGGAAACCTTCTCCCTGATGCAACCCTACAGTGCGTAGTCCCTCCAAGACTGAGGATCCAGCATCAAAGTTATTAGTGTGGATTGAAGCGGCAATACTGTATCTTCATGGATGCTCTGGCAGAGGTATAAAGATGCTTTAAGTTTATTCTGCCTCACAAGGCTTTACAAAGACTCCCTGGGGGCTAATGTGCATCTCTAGAGAGGACCCTACTCTCTGATCAGAAAGAAGAAAGCAGAAGGTAAAGCCCCACTCTTCTGAGAACACAAGCCTTGCAGGTATTTGTAGTTGCAGTGGAATGAAAGTTGTTAGATTGTGGATACAGCCATTTACTGGGATGAGCAATATTGTTAAAGAAGAACAATCTCAAGGTCCTTGAAGCTTTTCACCCATAGTGGGTCTCTTCCATCCTGGTGATTCTATGATTCTATGATCATTTTTAAAACCAATCTGAAGGTGTTGTTTTATAAGTCCTTTTTTCCGTGGCTCATCAGGTGTATTGGTTTAGCTGCCTAGGGGTGGACAGTGAAGCTGATCGTGACAAGAAATAATTATTTTTGGCTTGACTGGACTCCACCCAACACTATAAAGAAAAATGGCTTAATCCTTTAAAACCAAAAGGCTGCAAAGCTGATGTTCCAGCCTAAATGAGGGGACGGAGGAGACTGAAGCTGAGGCAACGGGAAAGGAAAACCCTTTCAAATTATGCTCTCAGCTATGTAGATGTAACTTCTCTAATATAGTTGGATTTGTTTATATCAATTGCACTTACAGAAACATGCCTGCTTTCTGATTATACTGCGGGAATCAATACACTTCTGCCTTCTCTGCGGGCAACCTGAAATGACACATTTGATATTCGAGAGGTGTGAAATTTCCCCAAAGCCTTGGCACTCTCACTGGGGTGTTAGAGTGTGTGAGGAGTGGTGTTTTAGCTCTAGAGCAAAGCAAAGGTGAAAGCGGAGTCCCTGGAGGAGGCTGCAACTTGGTGCTGAGAAGGAAACGGTGCACAAAGAAAGGGCAGAACATGCAGAGACAGGAAAAAAAAGGGTAACATTAAAATAAGAACACCAAAGACAGCAACATGTGAAAAGCATGCACATATTTCTGTGGTTAAACATTTGATCCATGATCTTTCTGTCAAAGCTCTCTTCAAAGCAGACAGGAGATTTGTCTGTGGAGAGTGATGAGAAAGCACAGTCATTAGGCAGGTCCTGTGATGAAGTCTGTATTTAAACATAGACCCTCCACAGGCTAAGGCTGAAACATGTGCCTTGGAACTCTCGGAAACAAATGTTTACTGAAGAAGGTAACAGAAGACAAAAATGCCCCTTGGGATGCTGCTTTAATGGGTTTTTTTTTTTGAGATCTAAGCTAATGTGCTCATGCTGGCAAGCTTTTCTGCTTCTTTTTATGCCCTGGCACTCTCAGAGCAGCAGACATCCTGCTAGTGCTGCCCCACACTGTGTCTGTAGCTCGGAACCCTGCTCTGCGAGGGCTTACTGCTCATAGCAGAGTTTAGAGGCTCCTGTACCAGGTTTGCTTGCAAGCACAGTATATAGGACAAGAAGAGAGGAGGACTTGCAAGGGATGTAAGCTGCATCTCGTAGTGGGGATGTGGCTGTCAGATCAGATGCTGGTTCTGCACTGAGATCCTGACAAGAGATGAGATTCCAAGAAGGCTTATGTTTCCAGCAGCCGCCTGGGCATGTGCTCACCTCTGCAGCACCTCGGGGTGCCCATCTCTTCCTTGTCCAATTTCCATGCCAGCTGTAAAGCTTTGTGACTGGAGACAGCTGCTCCTCCCAGTTTTGTCATCAGCAGACTTGCAGAGGGTGCACTCTGTGTCCTCATCCAGGTCATTGATGATGCTGAACAAGACTGGGCCCAGTACCAACCCCTGGAGATCATCACTGGTCACAGGCTTTCAACAAGATGCTGTGCAGCTGATCCCAACCCTGTGAGCTCTGCCATCCAGTGAGTTCTCCACCTCACTGTCCGCTCCAAGCCGCCCTCCCTACGCTTGCCTAGGAAGATGTTATAGAGACAGTGCCAAAAGCCTGGCTGAGCTTGAGGTAAGCACATCCACTGCTTTCCCCTCAGCTACCCAGCCAGTTGTGCCATGAGAAGACGATCAGATTGGTCAAGCATAATGTGAAGGAAGATAAATAAATGCACTTGAGTGGGATCAGATAACTACTGCTCCTGCAAGGCATGGGGCATGTCATTCTGCTTTCAAAATGCAGTGGCCAGAGCTAACGAGGGCTCCAGCTGATTTAATAATAAGAAGATATTCCCTCCTAAAGCATTAAATGAAAGAAAAAGTATCTAGTATAAAGAAAAAAAAGCAGAAACTCAGTTTAAATCAGTGGGGTTACTGGGTTTTTGAGCAGTGTAATGCTGAGAGCTGCCTGTCAGCTCATGCTCCCCGAAGGGAGGATGATACAGGAGCTCAGTATAGGAGGCAGTACTGCCTCCTGCCATGGCCTGGTGGGACCAACATGTCCCTGAAAGTTTGGATGTCCCCTCTCTGTGTGTGCCTCTCTGCTTTTAGCATTAGGAATGGTTGGACTTGATGATCCGGTGGGTCTTTTCCATCCTGGTGATTTTATGATTCTATGATTAGTCTGTGACAGTGAACTTACTGTTTCTCTCCTTCCATATTTTGGAAAGGTAAGCTCAATTTAGGCTGAGAAGCTACACACTGCTTTTTCCTGGGAGGCTTCTTGCAAGAGCCATCTTTGTGGTTTTAAAATGTCAAGCTGGTATTTTAAACAAATAAAAGGTGTAGAAATGTTGTGAATTTGATGGAAGTCCCCAGTGAGGTTTGCAGGAGGGCATATATGAAGCCAGAACTGTCTCCAAAAAGGCTGTGTTTATGGACACACCACATTTAGCTTCAGGAATCTCTCTTGCTTTGTTTGGATGAAACGATGTTTGGTTTTAGTTAAGAATTCAGGAGCTGAATTCAAGATCCTAACGGGAATGCGCAAGGAAAGGCAAATGACATCTTGGAGACGCTGGCCTAAACAAGCTGAAACAAACTTAGCAGACTTTACTTCTCCGGCACTAGCATTGCTTTGGCTTTGGAACTGTATTCTCTGACAAGCATGGCTAATGTTGCTGGATAGTTCGGTTTTGCACAAACCAATTAACTAATTGCCCTTCAGATATCTTGATGGAGGGTTTGGGTGGGATCTTCTGTGATAAGTTCAGTCTTCTCTAACAAATTCAGTGAATGCTTCTTAAATCTTCACTATGTTGCTCATTGTAGGAGTATTCCCAGTATTTACGAAAATGCTTGATTTAAATTAAAATGTAAATTATAAACGGAGAGAACAGAGAAGTGGAGCCTAAATGCCAGAAGAATTCTTCAGGATTCATTTCTCCCTTTCCTCTTTTAATTGTCCCTTTCTTGGCTGGGGTAAAAAGGGAAAGTGCAGCAGCAATGTTGCTTTGGTATATCCCTTTGCAAACCTTTTCCTTGGGGACAGGAAGCCTCTAGTTGGGACTGCAGACCACAAAACTCAGTTTTGGCCATTCGAAACCTGCTAGGATGCAGTTAATCTTGCTCAAAGGTGATACACGATCATTACAGAAACCATGCGTGTTAAGCAAGATGGATTCCTAAGGAGAAATGTTAATAGTTTTAAATAACTTAATGTTTGTCCCGTTTAGGGTTTTCATAGAATCATAGAATCACCAGGTTGGAAGAGACCCACCGGATCATTGAGCCCAACCATTCCTATCAAACACTAAACCATGTCCCTCAGCACCTCGTCTACTGGTGCCTTAAACACCTTCAGGGAAGGTGACTCAACCCCCTCCCTGGGCAGCCTCTGACACTGCCCAATGACCCTTTCTGGGAAAAATTTTTTCCTAATGTCCAGCCTGAACCTCCCCTGGTGGAGCTTGAGGCCATTCCCTCTTGTCCTGTCTCCTGTCACTTGGGAGAAGAGCCCAGCTCCCTCCTCTCCACAACCTCCTTTCAGGTAGTTATAGAGAGCAATGAGGTCTACCCTCAACCTTCTCCAGCCTGAACACCCCCAGCTCTCAGCCGTTCCTCATAAGGCCTGTTCTCCGGCCCCTTCACCAGCTTTGTTGCTCTTCTCTGGATGCTCCAGAGCCTCAACATCCTTCTTGAAGCCTCAACATCCTTGAATGTGCCTCGATAACGTCTTTCAATGCTGGGTGTCTGACAGAAGCTCAGTGCTTCCTAGAAGTTTGGCTGAGTGAACCCTCAGTGAGCTCCTCCATCAGTTTTCACAAAACTCAGCCCAGGCCATTCAAAACCCCAGATACTTTGCTCCAACTGATGTATCCTTTCTCTCTGCGGTGTTTTACATACATTCCCAAACAAGGGCAGAAAACTTTGTATAACAATAATAACAATAACTTTAAAGAGTTCTTATGTCCTCTGAAGCTGCTGTTACAGTTTTGAGGACAGAGCAATATATTTCTTATAAGCCACAGCAATTAACTCCCTGTCTATCCAACTCCCAAGAAAAACCTGATACTAACAATAATAACCAACATTATAAGGCAAAAAAAACCCCAGCTGGGATAAACTGTAGTCAGTCACTGGCTCTGGGTGTTTCTGCGGGTGCTGGAAGTAAGGATGCTGTGCAAAATTGCAGGAATAAAGGTAGTCTGGGTTAGGCAGAGAAAGAAATGTGGGGGTTTGGCATAGAAAGAAATGCGGGAGAGGAAAGTTAGCACTTGGAAGGAGGATTTCTTTTCACAACAGGCTCTTCTTGTTCAGAAGTTGTAGTATCTTTACTTTGAAGTATACTTTAAAGACATTAAATGCTATCATATAATCAGGTTGTGCCCTGATTGTTTGAAACCACTATAAAGCATATAAATATATAAAGCCTAAAATTAAAAAAGGCGCATTTTCTTTTCGAGACCTCAGGATGAAAGATTGCTGCAGCCACCAGAGGGACCCAGAAATTTGAAGGTGAGAGCTGAGAGTTCCTGAACCAGCCAAACTTCCCAGTGAAGATCTCTTGACTTTCTGGGGCTGCCTTTGGGATTGCTCAGGTGCTGCATTATCCGCTCTTGTGGTTTGAGGGCTGAACTCATGTATGAGGGTTATGCACTTTCTCCTTTCATCTCGCTGATGGGGAATGGATTATGAACTTAGTCATCAGCCTGTTCTTCTGGCTTAATGCAACTGGGCAGCAAGCCATGCATTTGGTACTGTGCAAGGTACAAAGCACTCATAAAATCACCTCTACTGCGCTGGTTTCACTGGTATTCAATCACACACTAAGCACCAAAAATGACTGCTAAAATAGGGATTAAAACATTAATGACTTGCATGATTAAACTGTAATGTGGGGCTTTTGAGCATTTATTCCAAATTTGGTTGAGAAAAGTGGGGAGGAAAATGGTAAAACAATGTGTGACTGCAGGTGAAACCTGCAAAAATTCAGTGAGGTTCAAATGGATTCTGCTGTGTCTGCTGAGGACCATTCTGACTTGTCCCATAAGGACTGGCATTTTCTGTATCCAAGTGAAAATGGAAAATTTGCCATTGCCGCAGTAGATGCTACCTAAGATTAAAGGAAGGAGAGAGCACTCAGGATGGAACTGCATTTCTTTACAGTCTGGGTTGCTTAATCTTTTTTTTGTGTGTCATAAAGCCCTGTACCCTAAGGGGTGTTTGAAGAGTTTTTTTAGTGATTAAACTATTCTCCTCCTTGTAAAGCATGTATGGAATTTTGCAGTGACAACCACTGACCCAACAAGAAAAATGCTGCTCCCTTTCCTAAAATGACCATTTCCCATTTTGCTGTGTTGCTAAACCTGCAGCAAAATGTCATTTATAATTAACAAAACCCACATTAAACGGCACAGGATTACAGTGATTTGGGTATGATAAATGCTCTCAGGGTACACAGTGCTTGCCTTCTTGGAATGTAGGAGAATAGCCAAAGTACAATTGTTTCCAAGGAAATCACCACATTTCACTCTGTTACAGCTCGACTGACTTTCCTGTTGTTACTTCAGCCCCATCCTGAGATGCTTCAGGTTTACCAGCAGTGATAAGATAACCAGAGTTTGCAAAGTCCTATCATCCAGATTCTGGTTCAGTGCACCTCAATTTTCATACACTTTCATAACCTCTGTGGTTATGGAATCAAGAGGTGTTTTCTCATGGATTTGGGAGTCCTGACTCATTCTTTTTAGTGCTGAGGACAGGTAATACGTCTCCATCACACAGAAAACAGCCTGAGCTGCTCTACAACAGTTTTGCGTGGCCTGCACAGAGGGAGATGCGCTTATGACTATTGAGATCCTACCAACCCAAACCAGCACCCTTCCCAAAATAGCCTGGGGTCACAGGCAAAGCTACCCTTTACGGGTAATTTAAAGGATATGTCAACCCCAGAGAGGGCTCTATGCTATAGACAGGCAGCAGCAATCCCTTTCCAAAGCTAATGATTGGATTAATTTGTTTTGTTGCTCAAGGAAGATACATGAGATCTGCCTCCAAACCATGAGCACACCCAGAAGAGTCAAGGCTTGCCCAATTACAGACACAATCAACTCAGTTAAAACATCTGCTCTTGCAGTTTATTTATAAAGTGGGTCAAACCTACTGACTTTTGGCAGTTTTACTGGTCCGATGGGACAATAAGAGGGATGTTGTTTATATAATTTGTCTTTTAAATTGAGCTCTGTTCCCCAGGAGTCCAAAAGGCTCCTGAGGAGTCGTGTTTGCAAGGTCTGCACTGTCACGCTTCCTGTGCTGCTGAAGAGCTGTCATTCATCACACACAGCAGCATCTTCTGATTGTCGGCCAGTTTGGTGTGTTAAACAGGCTCTCCTCTGCTCCAATCATATGCTTTGCGGGTGCCGACAAATTTACTGCTTCCATCACTAGAGTAACCTTGTATGAATTTATCAGAAGTTGATGGGAGAGATAAGAGTGCTGGGATGGGACCAGGCTGAAGCACACACTGGTTGAAAAATCCAGTGAGTGACAAATACCCAACCTTTTACTTTTCATCTGGATGCTCCTCCATCAATCCTTTGATATTTGATGCTTTGCCAATGTGACACAGAAAGCACATCCCCTGTGCACTGTTTGTGATGCTCAGTGAGGTAGCAGAATCCCTTTTGGGGGCTGATGGGGCATCTTGGGAAGCATACCCCAAATCAAACCCCTCTGTTTGCTATCCCCACATTAGTTCACGAGCGTAGATCTTGTTTGCTCTGCATTTTCATCCTTTGTTTTCTAGGCATGACGCCTTTTCAGCTTCCTCTTCTTGTTAATAACTATGTTTTGACTTTAGATCATAGAATCATAGAATCACCAGGCTGGAAGAGACCCACCAGATCATCGAGTTCAACCATTCCTATCAAACACTAAACCATGTCCCTCATGTTGTGGGACATGTTTTAATGTTTGTGGGAGATGTTTTAATGTGTTTTTTTTTTAAGGCAGAAATTGTATTACCTAATACTCTTTTCGATACCTATACAGCTCTTCTATCATCTGTTATTTCATACATGGTAACCATCCATCCTAGAGCAGTCTTGTGACACTGTGGTGGGTATGTGGCCTTCTAAGGACCTTCTTCTCAGGCCAGTCAATTGAAATTAAGACACATCAGTATGGTATCAGGTCAGGATCCAAATCAGCATCAGCTTTTCTTTCTAAAGGCATAAGGAAATACTATTTTTTTTTTTTCCTCACAGGTGGGCAAAGGGCAAGTGCAATGCCAGGAAGGGGCACACCCCTGCTGGGCTCTGCCAGGCTGGGTGTCCAGCTGCACAGTTACGCTCACTGAGAACAGCACATCTCACAGATGACACTACACTCCAGCCTTTCCGCACTGTCTTTTGAATTAAGACTCATCTTTGTTATATTTATAGCACTGGTGAGACCACTCCTTGTTCAGTTCTGGGCCCCTCACTACAAGAAGGATGTTGAGGCTCTGGAGTGAGGACAGAGAAAAGCAACAAAGCTGGTGAAGGGGCTGGAGAACAGGCACTATGAGGAACAGCTGAGAGAGCTGGGGGTGTTTATCCTGGAGAAGAGGAGGCTGAGGGGAGACCTCATTGCTCTCTCCAACTACCTGAGGGGAGGTTGTGGAGAGGAGGGAGCTGGGCTCTTCTCCCACGTGACAGGGGACAGGACGAGAGGGAACGGCCTCAAGCTCCGCCAGGGGAGATTTAGGCTGGACATCAGGAAGAAGTTTTTCACAGAAAGGGTCATTGGGCATTGGCAGAGGCTGCCCAGGGAGGTGGTTGATTCCCCTTCCCTGGAGGTGTTTAAGGCACAGGTGGACAAGGTTCTGAGGCACATGGTTTAGTGTTTGATAGGAATGGTTGGACTCGATGATCCGATGGGTCCCTTCCAACCTGGTGATTCTATGATTCTTATATGGCAGTGACTTCCAGCCTCAGAAATGGGAAGCAAAGGAAAAGTAACAATGGCTTCAGAATGAATAATTAAAAAAAATAATTAGTTCCTGAAAAGTTGTTCCTAAAACCTGCCAAAGCCTGCTCTCCCTGACAAATTCCCAATGTGAACCGTGTGTCAGTCCCCACGCTTCATAAGGAAGTGGGCACTGGTAGGTGTATTTACACTGCCCAGCCTGGGAGTCTACACAATAATGGAACATGAC
The DNA here is from genome assembly GCA_033558105.1 of Coccyzus lansbergi. Lineage (NCBI taxonomy): Eukaryota > Metazoa > Chordata > Aves > Cuculiformes > Coccyzidae > Coccyzus > Coccyzus lansbergi. The sequence goes on along the minus strand of JAUMJK010001519.1, from coordinate 2,364,709 downwards.
AATCTGGTCACCAGTGTTTTGAAGACACTCCCATGTTTAAAAGGAATACAAGAAATTCTAAGGTGAGTTACCTATTTTCCCCTCCCTGAAAATCACCCTAACAACTACACCTGTAAGAAGAATGCCTGAGTCCTAGCACAGGAACATGCTTCCCTGGTTTTCATCCAACGGGTGCCCTGAAGGGTTTATTTTTCTGCGGTTAGTTCAGTGCATAAAATTCAGTGTGTTGCTGTGCTGTGCTCTCTGCTCCCAGTCCTTGGCTGTGGCGTCAGGACTTGATGTCTCTGCTTTAGCACAAACGTACCCTAAAGTTTGGCGCGCGCCACCAGAAGATCACCCAAGGACACAGGAACCTGGTAACGCTCAAAGGGCCGCAGCGGGACTCCTCTCGGGCAGAGGGGGGTTGGAGTACACTGTACGAGAATGGAAATGACTGTTCCTTAAGTAACTGCCAGCTGTTTCAGAGGTCCCTGGGCATCACTAGCTGATGACAAGTGTTTATGCGACTTGTACCGTGCTTTGCTTATCCCCAGAGCAGGGAAAGAGGAATGCTGAACCCAACTTCATCCCCATATACATGAGCTCTTCAGAGAACAGCTGGGTACGGCAGCCTCTCCCCTGGGAAATGCACTCCCCCCCTGAGCTGGGTGAAGAGACCGTGCCAGGGGAAGCCTGATCGTAGTCCACCTTTTAATGAACATTTATTTTATAAACTGAGATTTTACAATTGTTTAGATGCTTACAGACAGCTTTAGTACCTGTGGTGAAGGTTTGCTGAGACACTGAGTGGGGGAAAATGAGCAGAATACCTTGAGGCAGAATACTTTTGATGAAATGTCATGAATAAATTTATCCCTTTTATGATGAATCTCATAATACAGAATTCAATCACTTTTCTTAGAGTCTCAAATCTTTGAGTAGCAGGATTTTAAGATATTTTTCTTTCTTCCCCGGGTAAATTTTCAGTTTTCCAAGCCCTGTTGACTGTTGAGAAAGGGACCAACTTTAAAAAAACCACCAGTGGCAAATTCAAATAATCCTAGGTAGAAACCTAAAAAAATTACAAGTTTTTTTTAGGTAATCCTGTGGTTCCTGACAGCTTACCTTGTGGTTTTTGAATGCTTGGAGTTTGAAGTGCTGCTGCAATGAATTTTAAAACAGAGACTTTCAGCTTGATGAAACTGCAGCGCACTCTAATGTAATAGGAAATGGGAAAAGGGGCTTAAAGACCCCTTCACACACTTTACAAACAGATAGCGGCACTACGTAAGGCAAACCTAAGGCTTGCAGTGAAATTAAGCAATTCCAGGCCTCTTCCAGCCTTGAGCGGATCTGACCCAGCTGTAGCCTGAGGACAGCGCTGAGAAACCACACAGGAGAAACGGTGCAGAGACAGAGCGAAACCCAGCAAAGTGTGAAAAGAGTTTGCGCAGAACTGAACAGAGTATTCCCCTCATCTCCTGCACCCAAAACCCAGAAGGACTTGTCCTGGCTGGCTGCTGGCAGGACTCCCCTGACAGCCCTAAGACGGAAATTCAAGCGCATCTCACGGTACTTGAGTTCACGCAACTTGTTGCCCCTAATTTCAGTGACTGCCAGAAGTGAGTTTTTAGGACACTGCGGGGCTAAAGGGTTCCAAAGCCCTACCTTGGCCAGATGCTCTGCTGGTCCTGGTGCCTCCGGAGCGCCTCCTCGTCCTCACTTGTCCTTCAGCGTGGCCATGCCCAGCGCCTCCGAGCTGTAGTCGTACTGGTTGCTGGAGGACATGGACCGTCCCCAGGAGCACTGCAGGTTGGAGCCTCTCTTGCGAAAGGAAGATGTGAACCTGTAGAAGTTGCGGTGCCTGTTGCGCAGGTATTCCCGGTAGTTTTTGGTGAGCAGGGTGTAGAGGAAAGGGTTGATGCAGCTGTTGCTGTAGGTCAGGCAGGTCACCAGGTAGTTAATGCACTTCTGGGTTTGGGTGGTGAGCTGCAGGGAGCTGCTGTAGAGTCGCACCAGCTGCCAGATCCAAAAGGGCAAGAAGCAGGCCCAGAAGACCAGCACGATGCTGAAAATCATGATGAGGACCTTCTGCCGGGGGGACCTCTTGCTCTTCTCCTTGTGGGGGGGATTCCTCTGGGACTCCAGGTAGGTCCTGGCCAGGCGCGTGTAGAGGAAGCCGATGATGATCCCCGGGGCCATGATGCTGGTGCTGAAGAGCACCGTCAGGTAGGTCCGGTAGGCGTCCACGCTCCAGGTGGGCGCGCACATCCTCTTCACCTTGCCCTCCGCCTTGCCCCCCTCGGTCAGCGTGACCATCAGCATCATGGGCAAGGTCAGCAGCAGCGACACCGACCAGACGGCCCCGGCCGTGGCCTTGCGGTAGCCCCGCGAGCGTTTCAGGGTGTCCAAGGGCCGGGTGACGGCCAAGTACCGCTCGGTGCACATGAGGGTGAGGGTGAAGATGCTGGCGTGCATGGTCAGCAGGTCCAAGCTGAGCAGGATGCGGCACCCCAGGTCCCCGAAGTACCAGTCCTGGGCCAGGTAGGTGCAGACGATGAAGGGGATGGTGGAGAGGTAGAGCAGGTCGGCCAGGGCCAGGCTGACGATGGAGCTGTACATGGGGGCGGCGCAGCGCGCCGAGTGGCACATCACCACCAGCGTGTACACGTTCCCGGCCACCCCGGCCACGTACATCACCGACAGCACCGTCCCGAAGGCCGAGGGGATGAGCAGGGCGCCCCCCCCCCACCCCGCCGCCCGACGACCCGTTCCCCCCCGCAGCCGCAGCCGCCGCCGCCGCCGTCCCGTTCGGCTCCATGGGCGGCGGCAGCCCCGCTCCTCGCCCGCCGCTCCCGGCCCCGCTCCGCCCCCCCGCGGGACGCAGGGCGGGCCCGGGGCTGCCCCGGGGGGAGGGCAGGGCTGAGGGGGGACCCCCCGCTCCTTCCCGACCCCCCCGGGGGATCCCCGCCGCCCTCCCGCCCCGACCGGCCTCTGAGGGGACCCTGAGGGTTGGTCCTCCTGCTGCCTTCCCGCCCCGACCGCGCTCTGAGGGGACCCTGCGGGGACCCTGCGGGTCGGCCCCCCCGCTGCCCTCCCGCCCCGACGGAGCTCCGAAGGGTCCCCCCCTCTTCTCTTCTGCCTTGCTGGGGCTCCAATGAGTCCCCCTCCCGCCTCACCGGCGCTCCAAGGGGTCCCCCCCGCTTTCCTCCTGCTCCGACGGGACTCCGAGGGGTCTCCCCTGCTTCACTCCGGCCCCTCCAAGTCTCCAAAGGGTCGTCTTCCCCCCGGGTTCCTTCCTGCTCTACGAGGTTCTTCCCCACCCTGCTTTCCCCCACGCTGGCCGGGGCTGCGAGGTGTCCCTCCCGTCCCACCAAGTGTCCAAGGAGACCCCCCGGCTTCCCTCCTGCCCCGCCGAGGTTCCAAGGATTCCCCCCCGGCTCCCCCTCACCCTAGCGGGGCTGCGAGGGGCCCCACCCGCTCCCCTCCCTCACGGCTGGAGCTCCCAAGGCTCCCCCCGCTTCCCTCCTGCCTCACGGGGGCTCCAAGGAACCAACCCCTCTCCCCTTCAGTTCCTTCCCGTCCCACCAGGTGTCCAAGGAGTCTCTCGCCGGGGCTTCAAGGAGAACCCCTGGCTTCCCTCCTGCCCCTCCGAAGCTCCAAGGCTCCTCTTCTCCTCCCTCCTGCCCCTCCAAGGCTCCTCTTCTTCTCTCTCTCCTGCCCCTCCAAGGCTCCTCTTCTCCTCCCTCCTGCCTCTCCAAGGCTCCTCTTCTCCTCCCTCCTGCCCCTTCGAAGCTCCAAGGCTCCTCTTTTCCCTCCTGCCCCCTCCGGGTCTCCCCTTCTCCTCCCTCTTGCCCCTCTGGGTCTCCCCTTCTCCTCCCTCTTGCCCCTCCGGGTCTCCCCTTCTCCTCCCTCCTGCCCCTCCGGGTCTCCCCTTTCCTTTCCTCCCCCCTCGGGAGGTCAGGGGGTGTCCCCGGGCCGCGTGTTGCCTGCGGAGCTCCCGCAAAGCTCCCGCAAAGCTCCCGCAGAGCTCCCGGCGCCGCCGCAGGGTTTGCTCTTGGGGCTGAAGGACGCGGGTCTTGGCTTCCAAATCCTCGGGGAACGAGCTGTGGGCAGGAGGGAGAGCTGCGAGGTGCTCAGGGAGACGGCGCTTGGGGGTTACGGATGGATTCGGGGATGGGATTGGGCGGAGGGGGATGCAAACCTGGGGCTGAAATAGCCTCTGATTTCGTAGAACTAGCTGGGATGTTGAATTTTCCTCTGACTAGCGCCGCGACGCTAGAGGAAGGTTTGAATTCCAGCCTCAGAGGCTGCTAATTCACCTGAAGAGGATGATGCTCAGAGTGCAATGAGTGAGGTTTGCGGAGGCAACTTTTCGGAACAGTGAGGCAGGAAATATGGGGGGGGTGGGGGGGGAACAGTTGCAATATCAATGACAGCCTCGCTTTTCAATACTCTTTTAGAGGTGAGAGCAACCCACAGTCAAAGAACAGCATTCCAGAGGTATGAGTGCCATATCTCCTCAACTCCCATTGATTTTCTAGCAGGAATTAACAGGCTTTTATGCCTTCAGTCCTGTCTGCTTGCATCCAGAGCGCTAAAATGACTGCTATGTATTTATTTGCTTGGTTTAATCCCCCCCTCAAAGTGCTTTTTGTGCAAACTGTCATCTCATGGTCTGTGACATGCTATGAAGTGGTGAAACTCGTGGTTGGCTTCTAGGAGCAGGATTCAGCCCTATGAAAATATCGCGTGGAACACTCAGCTCTAATTTGCTGCAAAGTTAATATGCACACGTGTAACTCTGCTCTCCTGCCCTAGTGCTCATGACCGCGCGTATCGCTTTCCAAAGCTCTCCAGATGCTTAAAGCCACATTCAGGAAAGGAGCTGGTTCAATCAAAGCTGGTGGGGGAGAAGAATCTAAATTGAATTATTGTCGGGCAGGTTTTGCTTTATCAGATCCAGCTATTGCCTTGCAAAGTTGAAATCCAGGCACTGAGATGGAGAGGCTTTTTTTAAAATTCACTGGAAGTTGGGACTCCATCCCATGCCAGCGCCCTCAGCCGCCCTGCATTCCTCCAGGGCAGCTGGACCGAGCAGCTGGGAATGCAGGCTGATATTCTATCGGGGCCAAATCCTGCCTGCATGGCAGCGAAAGGGATTGACTGCCACGGCCTCTGAGTGAGATCCGGGTTTGGCATCGATAGATCAACTCTGAAAATCAGGTTGCACGCAACTTTTGCAGTCCTGTCTCCTTTTTGTTTTGAAGCTGTTCTCTGCGCCGTTTCTTTTTTTTTTTGGGGGGGGGCCAGGATAGAAGGCCAAAAGAGACCAGAACAGATATTTTGTTCTCTGCCATGTCACCTGATTTGCTTTGGGGATCATATGAAATAAGTAGAGATAGGCAGAGCAATGCATTGAACACAAGAGTACTACTGGGGTTGTTTAGCCTGGAGAAGAGGAGGCTGAGAGGAGACCTCATTACTCTCTACAACTACCTGAAAGGAGGTTGTAGAGAGGAGGGAGCTGGGCTCTTCTCCCAAGGGACAGGGGACAGGACAAGAGGGAATGGCCTCAAGCTCCACCAGGGGAGATTTAGGCTGGAGATTAGGAGAAAGTTTTTCACAGAAAGGGTCAATGGGCATTGGAATAGGCTGCCCAGGGAGGTGGTTGATTCACCTTCCCTGGAGGTTTTTAAGGCACGGGTGGATGAGGTGCTGAGGGACTTGGTTTAGTGTTTGATAGGAATGGTTGGACTCGATGATCCGATGGGTCCCTTCCAACCTGGTTGTTCTATGATTCTATGATTCTAATCTGTTTAGTAAATACCCAATTTCAACTTCGTTTTTTTTCCTTCCAGTAGAAGAAGATTTAATTGAGCAACGCTAAACATTAGTGAGTCCGCGAGACACTTGTTTTCTTGAATGTGTAGGATACTCAAATGTATCCATGGGAACTTGCTCCTATTAAAGTCTTAAAAAATAGTTTGCTGCCTACAAACATTCTGCAGCAGAGCAAAGCCAGCTCTCTGAGCAAGAGGCACTTCTCCTCTATGATGCTCTGCTCTTGAAACTCTCTGAGCCTCTTGTGTACGCCCCAAAAGCATTGACACAGCACTCGCTGCCTGGCAGAATCGGTTCTGGAGCGTAGGACAACTGTGATCAATCAGGAGTAGGAAGGGGATGACGCAGGAGACTGAAATACTGATGTTTCCTGTTTGTACACAAAATATACATATTTTCAGCAGCGTGGGTGACAAGCTACCAGAAGGAGTAGAGAATTTTCCATTTCTCCAGATGTCTGAGTAAGGACTGCAAGTGCCTTTCTGGAAGATGTATTTTAATCCAACAGAAATATGGAGCTCAGCGCAGAATTACTGTCAGATTAAGTCCTCAGGGACATACTGCGCACAAAGCCAAGTCATCAAGGATCACATTGTCTTTTATGAACCTCAAAATCAGTTAATCCTCATGTGTTTTCTTTTTTTCTTATAATATCTAAAAAGTATCGGTATTAAAATGATTAATAACGAACTTCATGTGCAAAAGTTCCCCTCTAGAGGCATTTGTGCTAGTGCACAACAACATACCCAAGAGCCTTAAATTATAGCTCCATTTGGCTCTTTATTATCTGTTTCAAATAGAAATATTTTTCAGGTGCTCGGTGCCTTATTTTATAATTTCCTAACAAAACTGTTGGCTTATTAGGAAGTGGATAATTGCAGTCTACATGATGAGGGCTGTTTGAGTAGCCACATTCAATCTGGTTTTTTTTAATAACCCCCTTGGTTTACTCATGAATAGCTGGTGCTCCTTTGTGCGGTTCTGAAGGTCAGAGAATATCTGGTGGGCAGCTGAAAGGCATAACCTTGGCAAATTGAAAGGCGACTCTCATCGCTCCATTCAGCTTTGATGGGCTTCAAAACTAAGTGCTGGCCAGGCAAAAGGGAGGCAGGGAGTGTTTGGAAGCAGAAGCTCCCCATTAGGGACTGTCATGGTAAGCACTGTCCCCATGGAATTTTATTACTGAGAGTGATTTTTGAAGTTCGGGGAAGGGAATATGTGAAATTCTGTGTTTTCCTCCTTTTTTTGGCGTCCGTCACCTCTGAGTGTATGGATGATCCAGCCTTTGGATGAGGTTGCTTTTAATTGTCCTCTTCTCCCAAGTGACAGGGGACAGGACAAGAGGGAATGGCCTCAAGCTCCACCAGGGGAGGTTCAGGCTGGAGATTAGGAGGAAGTTTTTCACACAGAGGGTCATTGGGCATTGGAATAGGCTGCCCAGGGAGGTGGTTGATTCACCTTCCCTGGAGGTGTTTAAGGCACAGGTGGATGAGGTCTTGAGGGACTTGGTTTAGTGTTTGATAGGAATGGTTGGACTAGAAGATCCGTTGGGTCTCTTCCAACCTGGTTGTTCTATGATTCTATGATTCTATGATTCTAATTCTGTCTGGCCAGGCGAGCTCTGCTATTTCTCTCAATGCTTTATGCCCCATAACCATGTGGCCACTGCTCTTCCCGTCGGATTCCTACTCAGCAGGACGTGAAAAGACTTAACTAATCACTTGGCAAAACTTTAGGAAAGTATTTCATTTTTGCCAAATTTGGGGAGGTCTTGATACAGCATCCATGTGGGAAAAGCTGAGATTGAGACAGCTCTAGAGAAGTGCAAGGGTGAGGTTTGTTAGATCCCTAACATGTGCTGTCAGATGAGATCCATACATTCATATCTTAATCCTAAACTTGGAGGCTCAAAGTTATCATCTGTTAGTTTAGAGCCTGTAAATGGAATGTAATGTTGTAGTGGAAGTGAATGACAGAGATACTGAAAGCAACTGCAGGATAATATCCCATGGGGTAACCAGAGACTGATTTGGCTGCGTTGCTTAACTTGACAGCGTATGCCATACAGAACCTTTTCTCAAGTGTCTAATACATGAATATATATATTATATGAATATATAATCTCTGTAGCTTAGCAATCGAATCTCATGGAAAAAATCTTTATATTTTTGCAATAAATATGCACAGTTCTTGATCTCTGTTTGAAATAGTTTTTGAACCAGAATTACGATTCAGATGCAAAGGGTTCTTTAAAGCTGGGGACCATGCACAGCTAACCCACTGATCTTGGGGGCACCGCTCCTGATCGGCAAAGCAATAAGTGTAAGCAAATTTGACCCACTGCTTCAGGAAGCTTGTCATTAATATTTACATTTATGGCTGTCTCATGCAGTTGAATGTGCCCTTAAATTTAAATTTACTGTTATGCTTTAATTTAAAGTTAGAGCTCTCTCTTCCCACTTGGATGTTTAAGAGGCAAATGTCCTAGAACTGGAGGAGTCACTGGAGAGAATCAGAACCCTCTCCAAGATCGCTGGAGATGACTGCGTAACAGGTTTCAGGCAGCATATTTTCAGGGATGTGATTGAGTGGGTTTTTAAAAGCCCTTCCAGACATAAAGAATTTAATAGGGACTTGCTTTTGTACCTCTTAATCACAGTTCTTGTAAGCAAATGCTTCACTCTCTCCTTCCTGGTGCCACATGTGAAAAGTAGCATCACCAGCAGCATAAGGTGTCACATAGATTCGCAGCCATGGAGAATCTGCCTGGTGATGCTCGCTACCTTTGGGGCACGCTGCAGGCTCTCTACAGGAAGGTACAATCAAGGTTGCTGAGTCCTAGTTGGTATAATTGCAAGCAACCATGTAATAGATTTGAATCCAGAAAATCAGCTCCGTACCTCTTGTACATCCAAAGCCATCAAAACTTCTTCAGAGTGCTGCCTTAAGCCTGAGATCTTCAGTACTGAAGGTTGTACTCAGCACGGATTATCGTGAGTCACGAGAAAAGATGGGAAAGCAAAGGCTTTGTCCTTGATTTTTGCAGTAGAGGAAGGGTCTAAGTGATGTGCTACTGTTGTGACTTTGAGCTGAAAGGGCTCAAAGGATTTTTAGGTTACTTTTGTGTTAGAGTATTTGAGAACAGATCATTTTGTGACGGAAATAATACTTGTTAATAACCCCAAGTCATTTTCCGTGGAAGCACCAGCAACTGTTCCTCTTAGATTTGAACTTTTTCTCTCTCACAAGAAGACAGAATTGTACACTGAAAAAAAAAAAAATCATCCTTCTTCACCATGCATGTGAGTACAAAGGAGACAGCACTGTCTCCAGGGAGTTTTACTGTTATTATACAACAGAGCATCTGCACAGCCCTGTGCACTGCAGAGATGGTGCCAAACAGCTGGCAGAGATCGGAGTTGAAGAGCATGGGGGATTGCAGGGCCAGCAGCAGCTTGGGTTCAGCCATCTGAGTTACCTTTTGTGTAGCTGAGGGAGCTCTGGGAGCTGCATGATTAGTGCAGCGTCGCTTTTGGTACTTGGTTTGTTCAAGGCAGGAAGGCTTTCGGTTGCCTTAAGTGCCCCATTCTACTGATGGTGAAATCAGATGCAAGTTATGGTTGGACTTGATGATCCGATGGGTCCCTTCCAACCTGGTTGTTCTATGATTCTAAGTTTCTCCCCCAGAGAAGAGGCATCTCGTCCTATAGTCTGAACTCCACTCAAAGGAGTGTGCAAAACCTATGGCCAGCTTCCATTACCACAACTCAACCGTTTGCTAATAAAAGGCTTCAGGTACTGGAAAATCTCTTTTATCCTGACTTCTGTAATATTTCTTTGTCCTCCCAGAGAAATTACCGTCAGGTGCATAGTCTGAATTTCATAGAAGCAACCACAAGAGGAGGTGATGGGGAGCAGCCGGCTGCAGTGAGGAGGATGGACCCTGCATGATGGAGAGGAGAACTCCCATCCTGTTTTGGAGGAAGGGTTGATAGGAAAATAGACGTTTTTTCTTCTTGGTTTTATAAGAATTATATAAAACCTCTTGACAGATGTGGGAAAACGGTGGAAGCCCAAGGAACCTCCTTTTGCCAAAGAAACAATTCCCAGTCAAGCCTTGTGTTCAGTGTCTGGGTCAAAGCTCATTTGAGTCAGCGGGAGCTTTTCTCTGGATTTTGGTGGGTTTTGGAGGAAGCCAGTGATTAAAACTCAAACAAGAATTTGTATCCCTTGCTCTGAACAGAGAGCTGGGTCCAGCTTTGGGGATGTTTGAACTGAGTGGTGATTCTGCCTTGGAGGCTGGCAGCACAGCATCCTTTTTAAAGTGGATTATTTAAACCTTTTCCAGCAGTAACCACACTTGGAGCATCACAGAGCGGTGCCGAGAGCTTTTGAGTAGTGCTTTGACTCCTTGCAGAGCTCTCAGGGTGAGGGTGATAGCTGTGTGTGTGACTCAAACCCACTTGCCTCTGCTTTCTTTCATTATGTTCCTCCCCCTCTAGACTTCTTCCTCCTAAACTCCTCAGGGAGACACTGTGCAGGTGTGTGTGTTATGCAGAAAAGGAGACTACATAGCAGCCTGGCAGCACCAGGCGAGACTGTTATTGCAGCCAGTTTTATCCGTAAGCTGACTTTTGCCTCCAGTTTTTCGTGCCTCTGGGGAAGCCGAGAACCGTTTGTTATATTTTCATTCTAATGTTTCTCTGGCTTAATTATTCGAGGGTAACTGTCGGAGTCTATCACTGTCAGATGTTGCTGCTGAAAAGGGCTTTCAGCCAGTGAAAACTCCAGCTGGGTGGGTACTTACGTAGGCTTTAGCAAAAGCAATGAAGTCCTCTTTGTTTCAGTTTTTCCATTGCCTTTGGATCAGACTTTGTCTCTCTTTAGGTCTGCATTAAAATTGATTTTAAAAAGCCTGGATGAAATGGAGCAGTGGATTTACTCTGGGTGCACTTCTTCCAGTCCTGAAATTATCTTTCCACCCAGCGTGGAAACAGTGTGACCAGCAGGTCCAGAAAAGTTATTCTCCCTCTGTACTCAGCACTGGTGAGACCACTCCTTGAATCCTGTGTTCAGTCCTGGGCCCCTCACCACAAGAAGGATGTTGAGGCTCTGGAGCCAGTCCAGAGAAGAGCAATGAAGCTGGTGAAGGGGCTGGAGAACAGACCCAATGAGGAACAGCTGAGAGAGCTGGGGGTGTTTATCCTGGAGAAGAGGAGGCTTAGGGGAGACCTCATTGCTCTCTACAACTACCTGAAAGGAGATTGTGGAGAAGAGGGAGCTGGTCTCTTCTCTCAAGTGATAGGGCACAGGATGAGAGGGAATGGCCTCAAGCTCCAGCAGGGGAGATTCAGGCTGGACATTAGGAAGAAAATTTTCACAGAAAGGGTCATTGGGCAGTGTCAGAGGCTGCCCAGGGAGGTGATTTGAGTCACCTTCTCAGAAGGTGTTTAAGGGGTGGGTGGATGAGGTGCTGAGGTGCATGGTTTAGTGTTTGATAGGAATGGTTGGACTCGATGATCCGGTGGGTCTCTTCCAACATGGTGATTCTGTGATAATTCCGGGGCTAGGACAGGGATGTGCTATCTGGGCTCCCAGCACAGAGGAGTTTGTTCAGACTATACCTGGAGAAACCACACAATTCCATGGCTTTGTGTTGCCAGCTGCTGCCAGCTCCATGGTCACATTGACCCGGAGAGGTTTGTTCCCTGGGGACTCTGTCCTGCGTGTCTCCACGCTGGTTGGTGGATGATGAGAATAAACAGGAACACTGGAGAGGAACACTGATAAAGGAGCTATAGGGATCTTTTGTTTTGTGTATTGGAAGGGGATTTGGACCCATTTTTTAGTTTCATGGCAACTTGTAGACAATCAGAAAATTAGAGTTTGGAAACTGAAAGACTTAAGAGCTAACCACAAGGAGCATTTTCCCTGCAGGATGCGGACAACCAGGTACATTTACAGCACTTTACTGAATCAGCCTTGGAATAGACCAGCATATTTATGTAAAAACGCTAATACTTTTATTACTGAAGACAGCCCAGAGCTCGGGCCCTTACAGTTTGCCTAGAAAATGGAATATTTGATTTCCTCCCAATAATAGTATGTTTTTCTTGTCTCCTGGCAGTTTGCACAGAAGCTCTGAAGTACGTGACATACGGCAAAGGAAACATCAAAATCTGCTGTGCCATATGATCAGCTCACATTGCAGTGGGCATGTTCCCGACTCCACAAAGCTTCACAGCAGTGAAACTCTTTCTTTCTTCCTGATGGGAATTCATGCCGTTGCTTCAACTGTCTGCAATAATTCATGTGTATTTGCTCTCAAACCATGAAACGTTAACACTTCCTTTAAAGATAGACTGTATCTAGGATTGGCAAAGGTGTGGGAGGGATTTGGAAGTCCTGAGCGCTGCTATTATCTAGGCATCTCCAGAGGAGACACTTTGTCGATGCATGTGTCCCCTAGCAGTGGGTTTGATGTGAAGAATGTATCTCCAAGGATAAGCTGGTTTGCAGGGTTAGTTGCAGTCATATACCCAAATACTGGTGAGACCATTCCTTGAATCCTGTGTTCAGTTCTGGGCCCCTCACCACAAGAAGGATGTTGAGGGTCTGGAGAGAGTCCAGAAAAGAGCAATGAAGCTGGTGAAGGGGCTGGAGAACAGGCCTTATGAGGAACGGCTGAGAGAGCTGGGGGTGTTTATCCTGGAGAAGAGGAGGCTGAGGGGAGACCTCATTGCTTTCTACAACTACCTGAGGGAAGGTTGTAGAGAGGAGGGAGCTGGGCTCTTCTCCCAAGTGACAGGGGACAGGACAAGAGGGAATGGCCTCAAGCTCCACCAGGGGAGGACCTGGTTGTTCTATGATTCTATGAAAAGAGGGTAACACCTCTGTGTTTCCCTTTGAGTGATGGGTGCATTACTAATTTGGGACCCAGAAAGAGCTCTCCTACCTTCTGTCATCCATTCCTTGGTAAATTTGCTGTTGCTTGTTATGATCAGGCATTTATTTGGTAATGACTGTCAGGAGTCCAGCAGGGATGATACAGAAATATGTGGCTGTGCTGAACAAGCACAATCAAACGATTCTTTTGAGCAATAACTGATAGAAGCTGCTTCAGTAACCTCTACAAGAGAAAGATCAAGGCATGACAAGAAGAGAGACCAGATGATAGAAGCTCAATTGTTTATAAACCCAAGGCTTTATTATTCGCCAGGAGTGATCAGCAAATCTTCAACTGAAAACTGCTTCCATTAAAATCTAACGTTTTTAAAAAAGGGATTTATCTTCAGTAGGATTTTCCCGCAGTGGGCTCAACAGGAGAAATGAAAGATAAACATCTCACAGGCAGAGACCGTGGAAGGAAAGCCTGGTCAGTGCAGCTGAATAGCTTCAGGCTTTTTGTTCCTGTTGGTGGGAAGCAGAGAGATCCGGATAAAAAGGGCTGCAGGAGTGTTGCTGGAGGGGAGAGGAAGCTCTGCATGAGGAGCCACTGAACTCAGAGAAAGTGCTGTATCTTGAAGCTGTTTTTGTCAGCCTGACAAATGCAGCCTTCCCCCCTACCATCACCTGCAGCTACAGGATGCTCTAAGATGCTCTTAGGCCAGTGGCCCTGCTACCCTCTTCCTCTCAGCAAACTGCAGGCTCACACCTAACAGCAGGGAGGTTGAAAGGAGGCTGTATGGCACAGAAATTTGTTTTTCTAGGCTTCTGATTAGAGATACAGAGAAAGTATTAATCTTCTTAAGAGACTTACCTGGATTTGGAAACAGGACTGTTGTTTAATCCTATAAAGTCTTGCAGGAGTTCCTGCACCCTAAGCAGAAATGCAAATATTTCTAACACGGTAAAAAAAGGGCCAGAAGTGTGTGTGTGTGAGGTGTGGGGCTTTGGAAAGAAAGGATGGGAGCTGGTGTTGGAGTAAGAGAGCCTGGTGATTTTTCTTCACAGCCACCAATTAGGGGGTGGATATTTTTTCTGAAGCGCAGAAAAGGGGCTGGGATTTCTCTGCCTTTCTCAGTGCTCAGAGGGAGGATGTGTGGGGACACTAGCAGTTTTGCCTGTCAGCATCAGAGATGTGACTGCTGAAAAAGAGCCTCACATTGTACCCTAGACAGCTTGGATTGGAGGCATAAGATAGGTATTCTCTGCTGGGGGAGATAATAAACTTTCAGGATCCAGGCTGGTGAGCTGTGGGCCGGAGCATCTTCCCTAAGTGGGAGAAACAGCAGATGTGTTGTTCTTCACTCCCGAAAGAGCTCCCTGTTCCCCCCCACGCCAGCTCCCTTCCTAACCTTTTCAGAAATGCCTCCCTGTAGGTAGCACGGAGTTGAAAGAAGGTAGGAGAGAATCTGACAGAACCGCTGGGATTTGAGGTGGATTTTAGAAGCCTTTCTTAGATATTGGTAAAATGATGAACAAGAGCACTGAGTATTATTACTTGATCTGCCTGGTCTTTATGCTGCCGATGGCCCCAGGGTTGTTCTCTGCTTTGCCACTTTCAATTAGCACATCACCAAAGGGCAGGAGACTTTAACGTTATTTATCTCCCGGAGAAGTGCTGAGATGTTGGCTCATATTTGGCAGTTATCCTAGCACGTTGTTTGAAGGTGCCACCTCTGCTCCATCCTTGAGCTGTCACGGCACTGCTGCTTGGCTGAGATTCAAACATGCATCTGTAGAACCTCACGTATCAACTGAGCTTTTGAAAGGAGTAGCTGCTTTACAACTAGGGTAACACAGACATATCACAGTGAAGGGAAGAGCCTCCTCCAACCCCTATGATGGTCCTCAGATAGGCAATTTCATTATTCCTGGAAAGGGTGCCAACATAAAGGTCTTTCCAAGCTGTCTAAAATGGTTTTAAAAGTCTATATCCTGTTTGGGTTTTTTTAAGAGATGTAGGAGGATACATGTAATTCAATGTCAGGGGGATTTAAGCACTGAAACAGCTTTGAGAGTTCAAGCTGTAAAACAAACGCAGAGCACAGCCTTCCAGTGTCCATGTCCAGCTCCCAGCTCCTTTTTTAGTACTTAGGCTTATCAGACAACATCCACATGGATGGAGGTTTATGTATGTATTGCAGAAAGGGGATGAAAAAGGAGCTGCTGATGACAAGGATCGAAAGGGGTTGAACTTTATTGTGTAATCTTGTCAGTGACAAGTCCTGACTTGTGACACTTCCCTCTGCTCAGGCTAGTCAGCTGTGAAACCCCTTGCACAGCTGTAAATATCCATGGTATTGACTGTAAAATCTAGATCTGCCTTGGATATCCCACCTCTTACTTTCCCATTGCCATTATGAAGACCCAGAGAGGAGTGAGCAGAATTTGCAAACTGGCTGAGGAAGCGATTGAGCCTGGTGGGCTGGATGGTCTGACCTGCCCCGGGGCTGCACGCACACACCTGGAAATCACTGACAGAAACGCTCGGATGAAGAATCCCTGCTTGGATCCTGGTGGCATCAGCTTGAGGTACGGCACTGACCAGCCCGCTAGCAGCCTGGTGGTCTTAACTGGCCTCCCATGTGCCAATCGGCAAGAACAAAAGTGCTTGTGGGGTCGGGTAGCAGGGTTTGAGAATGGCAATGGCACCTTAGCTTTGCACGCGAGCACTGGAAAGCCTAAATATTCTTGATTTAGACCCAAGTCCATTTTGAAAAGAGGATTTAAGGCTTCTCCAAGTGTTACTCTGTATGTATTATGTGCTGCTTTTCTCTGGCAAGGGGAGCTGTCTGCACTGCATTATCTATTATGCTCTTGAAAGCATAACTAATTATGCAATTATTAGAATTATATTTGCGTTTGCCAACTAGGAGGTATATAACTATTATGGTAATGCATGCTAATTAAATACTAATTAATAATGTAAAAAAAAAAAGAGGTTTGGATCTATCCAGCTATCACAGCTGTAGTAAATACCCATTGTTTATGAAGAATAAATCATGGATGTTTTAATATGCAACCCCAGTCCTATATAAACACATAGTGCCAATTATTTAGAACATATTTAATGTATTTCTTACTCCTATTACACAGCTACTGTTGCCTGAGTGGCAGTCATTATAACATATTTGAGTGCTTTTACATTATTGCACATTAATTCTTCCAGCTGTTCACACTGGGCTGGCTCTTGTGAATTCATTAAGTTTTACCTTGCAAGTCAGAGGGCTTTACTCACGCTTAATCCATCCGGGCAATCCAGATAGGCTGCTGAAAACCAGTCATCTTTCTTTGTAGAGTTTGAAGTTTTATCGCTCTGGCAGGATATCTTGCATTGCTTTATCTGCAGGCTTCAGAGAATCAAAGTCCACATAAAGCTGAAAATATTTGATGTTTCTTATTTAAGAAACATTCAAAGTTGCTGCTACCAGAAAGGGGAATAACAGGAACAGGTTTTTTTTGTTTGGGTTTTTTTTTTTTTTTTTTTTTTTTTGTGTGTGCACTCTGTCTCTGGTATAAGTTTCTGCTGTGAATTTAGATTTGTATTACGGGCCCAGAGGAGAAAGTCTGAGCTAAATTAGCCGAACACACAGCCTGCTTCCTCCTGTAAACTGGTAATGAGCAGCTCAAAGGCTTGAAGTGTGTGGACAAGCAGTAAAGGGCAGCAGTATGAAAAAGTTGTGGAAGTGGAGAAGCAGAGGGGAGCTTAACTACAGGTGGAGGCGAGATGGGTGAGATGGCTCAGCACTTCCCCTGAGATCTGGCTTTTGGCTTGTGGGGGTGTTTTCCAGACTTTTGCTATGCTGTGTGCTTGCTTTTGATTGCATTTTGTCTAGAAGACTTTCCCTCATGAAAAAACCCAGACTAATTAAAGAGTTTCTTTGGCTGTGCAGGATTTGGCCAAGATAACCTGTGGTGTGGGAGGTGCATCCCTTTTCCTGCATCCTCTTACTCACTCTGAGCTCCACTACGTTTGACAACCCCATCAAAGGTTTTGCTAGGGCTGAGACATCCACCTGGGAATTTCCCAAGTCACCCCACCTCCTTCCCCAGGTGCATCGACACTGCTGGTCTCCTTGTGCTCCTCTGCCCTCCCCAAGAGAAAGGAGGACAAACCCAAGTCAGGTACTGAACACCAAGGCATAAGGACAATGAGCTGGAGGGAGGAGGGAAGTTTTAATTAAAATAGGAATGAGGTAATGAGGTCTGAGGTAGCATTAATGCCTACCCCAACAGCTCCCAAAAAGGGTGTGTGGCTCCTGAGGCTCGTTTAACACCAGTGGCTGGTTCCTAATCCAGGACCCCTGGGTACCTGCCTTTGACATTTGTCCATGAACAACTGCAAACTCTTCTGGAGAGGAGCCTCCCCCACTCCCCTTGGCTGCCTGGTGCCTGGGAGGGTGACAGCTGGTGGCTTCTGTTAGAGATCTGGTTAACTCTGAGCTCCCTGTGCTCTAATAAGAGCTGCCCTGGTGGGTCCTGCAGGTGTCAATATGGGTGTCTTTATGGTAGATTGCCTAAGGATTGTCTGTTTCAGTTTTTTTCTTTCTTTTTTGTTTTTCTTTTAAAATTAAGAAATAATGTAGCAAAAATCAGTTGTATGTGAATACTAGGAGTTCCCAAGTCAAAACTTAGGTAGAGACATAATTAAAGTCTTTCGAGAAGCCTCTCTTGTGTGTGTGGACAATTTTTCCATGCTTGTTTCATGCAGTTTCAGTAGTTACTAAGCCCTCGTGCATTTGCTCTCACTAGAAATGTCCCCAAACTCCATGCAACCCAGAATTGGGCTGAAACTTATTAAGAAAATGTACTTTGCTAAACTATCACCCTTTAAAAGTGCTTGTAACTTCTTTTCTTTGTACCATGTAAGGGTTCCAGCATCAAGATAGTTAAAAGTTTTACTTCCCATTCTTCTGCTTACTTTCTTTATCCTCACTTTCAGGAATCAGGATCTTCACCTTTAATTTCTGGAGCTGGCGATCCCTTAACCGGATGGTTTTGACTCAGCTGATTCCATTCAGAAACCAATCAACCCAAATCACCTTCAGTGAGAAGTAGTGGAACTACATTCAAGCACTTCTCGAAGTGTTTTTCTGAGGTGCTTGTCTGAGCTCAAGTTGTGCTGCATTTATAGGACGTTTTAGGTCTGAAGCTCTCTTGAGTTTTCATCAACAAGGTAAGAGAGTGCTAGGAAGTATTCTAATTATTCAAATCAAGAGGTTGGTTTGCTAAAATGGCTCTGTGCTTCCTTTGAAGTTACTGTCTCCTTTTTTTTTCTTTCTCTTTTATCAGTTTGGTGTTATTTTTCCTTGTAATCATTTTATTTCTCAACAGTGAAACACGCATTTCCTATTCCTAACAGCAAGACTTTTTGCTGTATATTAAGAAGCAAAAATGCTCTATTACTAAGAGTTCTATTTAGGTAGCCCTGAATAAAACCCACTCTGAATGGCAGACTTGGGAGCAGCAGCAACTCTAATGTTCACCTGAGTGATATAAATGCAAAAATGATGGTGCTGTTAATAGATGTCTGCTGCAGAAGCTCAACATAATTCTCCATCCTCAATGCATTTTTGGTTTAGAGACATCTGAATGGTTGGACTCGATGATCTGATGGGTCTCTTCCAACATGGTGATTCTGTGATCTGGATGGTTGTGTTCTGGTAGGTTTGGAAAATGTAATGATGATATAGTAAAATAGCAATATTTCTATCTAGTCTGAGCAGGCAGGTCTCTCCCTGACAGTCTCTCCAACTGGAATGTAATTCTGGCATGTACCTGTAGCGGGTTCTTCCAGCTTGTAGCATGTATTAATCACTGCAAATTAATTTAAGGCAGTCCCTGCCTGAATAGATGAGGGGAACTGATGTAAAGCTTTTAACCTTTGAATCACTTGCTCGTTTGTGAACGCAGCTTATGTTAAGTCTGAGTTAATTGCTGTGCCCTGGCTCTCAGGTGCAATCTTAGTGGATCTTTAACTGCTGCCCCAGTGAACAACAGAGGACAACGTAAACCCACTGTAGTCAAAGCTCGTGGTGCTGGCCTGGGATTATATTTGTCATAGAAAGCAAACTTGAAGCAAATCTCTAAGTGAGTATAGGGAATATACTTATGTTGTTTCTTTTCAAAAGGTAAATGGATGATGTTAAATGTTATCACAGGCTCCTCTCATTAGGCTAAATTCACTTGAGAGTGCTTTTTCTGTTCAGAACATCATGTAGAATACAAAGTGCTCAGCCACAAAATGAGCTATTAAAAGCTTAATGATTTTAAGGCTAAGTTAGCTATAAGCACCAATAAGAGTACAAGTTGTGTCATTCCATTTGCTGTGGCAGGGCACATCTGTTTCTTTCATTTAAATGCAAGTCTTTGTCTCATAGAAGAGTTCTGAGTTTGGGAACAGACTAGATAACTTTAAAATGCTTTTCTGGCATTTTAAAGACCTGCATTCTGGTACTGGCATTTAGACTCTTAAACTTTTACCTTCTAGCTTTGTTTTAGAAGTAACGAGTAACTTCACCGATTCCTATGTGGAATTAAACAAGTACTTCTCACACAATGAAAAAGAAAAATATCCAAACCAAAACAACCTCCCCCAAATAAAAGTCCTGATTCTGTCCCTTTCAGAGGTGGGCGTTCAAAATGCTCTTGGAATTCTTTTTATAGTGGGTTCAATGCTTCTTAGTTGTTGTCTCTCAAATGAGATGATGATAAGTTGGACACTGAAAAGAGTAGGTGCTACTGCAGTCTCTATGCCTGATGAGCTGGAGGGAGAGAAAGGAAAAAAACCAAAAACCCACGAAACTCTGCATTAATTCTGTCTAGCAGCCTCTTTCATGGGAATTTTTATTATATCTGCTTTGTACAGAGAGAAGTAGGGCACAGGAAAAGCAAACCACTTTGTCACAGTTGTAAAGAATCCCAAGTTTAGGCTGGAGATTGACTTTTAAACACAGCTCCACATGAAATGAGACCCATGCTGAGCATTTTTCTTGTTGCCCATTGAGATGAGCTGTTTCAGGAAGGGTGGTTCCATCAACAGGACTCTGATGCTTGTTCAAGGCTCCCAAGAAAAGGTGGTGTGGTGGAGTTGGACAGTGGTTGAGCCAGGACTGAGGCTGTTCTGATGGTTGGTAGCATTTTCTGGAGTAGGGAGTGCTCCGAGGAGGAAGGAGGAGTTTGCTGAGAATAGATTCGACATAGTGGAACAAAGTGTTTCCCTTAAATGTGTTCTACATCCAGAATAGCAGTGACATTTCTGCCAAGTAAGGGGCCTGCTGCAGGAACAGTTTGGCAAGGGGAAAAATATAGCCAAATTTGTGCTAAGCAGCCTGATAGTGGGTGGCTGGAGGATGCACCGATATTCAAAATCGGCTATTTCTTGCGAAGTGTCTCTGAATGAAATGGATTGGCAGAGCAGATAACTAATTTGTTATCTATCCCCTGGTCCCTTTCAAAAGTTGTGCATTTAAACACCAACATTCTAGTTTTAAAATTTGAGAAGTAAGACCAGGAGGGGCAGAGCTTTTAATGAAACCCTCATCAGGAACCTGAAGATAGGCCTGGAAAATGAGATTTTGCAATGTCAGGAAGTCTTGGGCTTGCTGAAACTCAGTCGCGGAAGGGATAAGCCAAAAAGAATTTTTAAGTAAAAGAGGAAAAATACAATATCCTTTCACTTCACCATGATTTTTTGTAAGTGTAGTCATTTCTGGGAGAAGTATCAAGCCTTGCAACTATTCTCAATGCTGCCATGTGGAATGAATGGAAGAGTCATCACGATGTAGATGTTGATGTGGTTTTGCCTTGGAAAGGGTGATTGTAGTTCACCAGTTGTGCTCTCCTGCTTCTACTGTTTCGCCACGTACTATCAAAAATCACTTTCTAATTGCCTGGCTTGCAAATTAAGGAAGTCTTGCTGATTTATTCTTACTGGGAACAACAATGTGACAAGGTTGAATTTTAATGTTAGTTAAGGTGTTGTTAAGAATGCATCTGTCGTGTCCCTCTTGTGGTTTTATTCTAGGAGCAAAGGAGGATTGAGCTTGGGTTACAGATGCTGCCAAGATGTTGGAGCTGAAAGAAGAATGTTGTTGCTTGTAACACTCTCTCTTGTTGACTCACCTGTATGTTCTGGTGCCCACGTGAGATGATAAACAAAGGCAGCCTATGGGGATATTTTTGCATTCAGGTGCTTTTCAAAGTACATCCCTAATTTTGAGAGAGTTGTTCCCATGAACAGTCTTCGAAATGCAGTCTAGTGTGGAGCTGGAGCCTTGACTCTTCATGAGCCAAGCTCAGTAACAATATCCAGCATAAATGAACCCTCAAATGAACACATAAAAAGAAATTGCAGCCCAGTTCTGAATATTTTCTGTGTTGCTGCCTCTGAGCATTAAAGAGTCGGTGGACTACATGCCAGTATCTGTGAGCTTCATCCCCTTGCCTTTTGTTTGGGGGTTTAAAATCATCTTGAATTTTCTCTCCCAGCTCGCGCAGGTGAAGGAGTGTTTTCAGCTGGGGGAGTGTGCATGATACCACTTCTACATCAGGATCTGTACCTACAAGTTTTGATGTGAAACAGTCCTGCACAGAGTTAGAGAAGTCACTTTTGGCTCCAAACCCGAGCTGTTCTGAGGCCGATTCCTTCTGGTGGCTGTTGCCAGTGAGGGGGAGCTATAAATGGTCGGAGCTGAGCATTCCTGGGTTTTCATCCTCTGACTTACTGTGTAAACTTGGACCAACCACTTCCACTTTGTGTGCTTCCCAGTGCAGTTCCTAAACAAAAGGACTCTTGCTATAAATTTCCAGTGCCACTTTGGCAACGCAATAATTGAGTTTTCCATTTTCCTTCTCTGGAGTTTGTTTCCTTTCACCTTTAAAGTTTCTTCCCTTCTACCCAAGGGAGTGCTTACATTCTCAGATTAAAACCAGAAGTTTGTTTGGTTTTCCGTGAAAGTTAATTTATTAAAAATATAGCTTTAGTATCCCTTCAAAAGTAATTTTCCATACGAAAACATTGATTCTACTAAAATCACAGCTTTCTGATGGAAAAATGTCTGGGCAGAAGTAAAAATTTAACCAATGTCTAGTTTTGTAAAATCGTAGCTGTACCATAGAAACAATTCCATGCTGTTGTAAAGCAATTAGACATAACCAAGTCCTTAATTTTAATTAAAATTAATGAATTATAAGATTATTTTCTCTTTAGCTGAGCTATGAAGGCTTTATGCACCAGAACCTTACTGTGACTTTATGAGTCCTAGAAATGTTAATGTTTAAACTGTAAAACAGACTTACTTTCTGGGTTTTTTCACTTGCAGTAAAGGAGCAGTGGAAGCTACTGAGGTTTTGTGGCTAAGTGCACCTAGGCAGCTAAGCCATACTTTATAGTTGCTTGTTATTAGATAATGCAGCTCTGCGGTGCTCTGAAATGGAGAATTTTAGACCTTGGATCTCATGAGCCAACCTCTCAGTCACTGCAGCTTTCCAGGACCCTGGCTGGAAACAGGCATGGAAGTATTCAGCTTTTCGGTAAAACCCTGAACCCAGCCTGTTGGGTTGTGATGTTTTTTGACACTTGAAGTGCTTTGTGCAGGAATTTTGGTTTGGAAGGAAAGGAAAAAAAGAAAAAAACTTATTCTTTGAAATTGCTTTTTGTTGTTTTGTGTTGAAGACAAGAGAGGGAGATGTGTAATTAAGGGGATATAGAAAATCTCGCCTTTCTTGGAGTCCAGTCTGAGCTGACAGCAGGTGCTTTTATTACAGGGTGAGCAGTGTTTTAACTTCCCTCTACTGGATGAGCAGTTGAAAAGTGTCCCTAGATCAAATTAGGCTGCTTAATCCCTTAGTTCTCTCTAATAAGGTTCCTTGTTTTAGGGGTCTATTAGAAGCCAGGCAACCCATTAAAAGCCAGATTATAGGGAGAGAAGGATAAGAAAGTAAAAGAAGTGAGAACAGTAAGACTTAAGGAAACACCTCTTCTCTCTTGGTGGCTTCTTCCAGCACTTACCACATCTTCCTGCTTTTTAGGGCACAAAATCCTATGTGCCTTTCTCCTTATAACACTACTGTGAATGCAAAGTGGTGCTCACCTTCTCTCTGGCTACTAGTTTTGAGCTGATTCCCAAATAACTGGATTATCTAACCTACCTGAACAAGCATCATGCATTCCTTCCAGTACTTAAAGGGGAGAGTGCAGGGATTGCGTGAGGGGTAATTGCTTTAAGCTGAAAGAGGGGAAGATATAGATATTAGGAAGGACCTGCAATACTGTTTCACCAGCGGATGCATCAGTTTCGTAAGCATCCTGAGCATCTTCTGGATTTGTGTGTCTTCTGTCTGTTATATACCTTAAAAGAGCATTAAAAAGGATTTTGTAATATCACTGGTTTAGATTTTGCCTAATGTTCGGTGCAATGATACTAAGAACTTAACTCAGGGAGATTGCTTTGTTCGTGGTCTTGAAAGCAGAGAATCTGGACTAATTATTTGATTGAAATGTAAGCTTATGACACTTCACGTGTTGCATTGGTAGACAAGTTGTGGGCTTGGAACAAAGCCATGTGTTTGCACTGGCAGGAAATTACACTTGCCAACTACAGGCTGATACTATGAGCTGGTGAGTCAAAATGTGATGACAATAGAAGCAGCGTTTCAGAAACAAAATGTTAGCACCGATTATGTTTTTCCCTCTCAGCAAGAGAGGGTGCCAGTTGCTGAGAAATGTGATCCATTTTAGGTTACATCCTCTTCTGAATTTTTTTAAAGCACTACAATCCACCTTTTCATGGATGAGAACACATAAGAGGCTGCAGAGAGCTCCTCACTATCGCTGCACAGTGGTGCTTGTAGGCGGATGAACTAGTGTCCTATGTGGTCACCACCACTGGTGTATCTGAAAGTGTCATGATCTTAAATTTGCTTAGAATTTTTTTTTTTTTGTTTTGGTTCTTTGTCCTTGACATCTGTGTCCATCTGTGTGTGCTGTGCTTGGAATTTAAACAGATGCTTTGGAAGTGCATGCTTCTAGGCCTCAATGTAAAGAAATGTCACATAAGCATCAAAGTGGGGATATTTTGGAGGAGGAGATGTTGTGATTCAGCAGGAATATTTTTTTTAAATCTTTCTACTCTAGCAGTTATTGCAGTAACTGGGAAAACCAACAAAACGGCTTAATTTCCCATCAACCTTTGTCTTCTTTTTATTGTTGTGGAGTAATGGGAGAATCTGCTTGGGAACAGTCACCATCAGCATCTATAGCAA
The DNA here is from genome assembly GCA_033558105.1 of Coccyzus lansbergi. Lineage (NCBI taxonomy): Eukaryota > Metazoa > Chordata > Aves > Cuculiformes > Coccyzidae > Coccyzus > Coccyzus lansbergi. The sequence goes on along the minus strand of JAUMJK010001519.1, from coordinate 2,340,676 downwards.
TTTGCAAGCTTGGGGTTCTCTCTGGGTTTATTTACTGAGGGCAAGCAGAGTTCTAGATGGAGATTGTAGAGAGGAGGGAGCTGGCCTTTTCTCCCAAGTGACAGGGGACAGGATGAGAGGGAACGGCCTCAAACTCCACCAGGGGAGACTTAGGCTGGACATCAGGAGGAAGTTTTTCACAGAAAGGGTCATTGGGCACTGGCAGAGGCTGCCTAGGGAGGTGGTTGATTCACCTTCCCTGGAGGTGTTTAAGGGACGGGTGGACAAGGTGCTGAGGGACATAGTTTAGTGTATGATAGGAATGGTTGGACTTGATGATCCAATGGGTCTTTTCTGACCTGGTGATGCTATGATTCTATGAAATGCTGATGGTAGAGTTGTTCAGGTAGAAAGCCTTGAAGAGAGGGAAAGGGTTATGCAAGGAGCATTTACTTATTTTTACTTACTAGGAGTAGAGTTTGTTGGTGTACATATACCTGTTAAGAGCTGGAAGAGAAGAGGATCTTGGTACCACCTGAAGGTTAGGAAACCCACCCTGTGCCTGTGGCTGTGGTGGCAAAAATAATTTTGTGAGCATGATGGATTTTATTTGGCACCCTGGTATAAGTCATCACTTACTGCCATATGCTGTCACTGCAGGGTGAGAGATTGCTGCATAAAGCAGCAGTAGGAAAGCTTTTCTAATGCAGATGAGGCCAATAACCATATTTCTGGCTTTGGCCTGTATTGGGCCAGGTCCTTGAATCTCCTGAAGCCATAATTACCCACTCCGGACCCAGGGGAGGTAGTGACTGCCCAGGGAGGTGGTTGAGTCACCTTCCCTGGAGGTGTTTAAGGCACAGGTGGATGAGGTGCTGAGGGACATGGTTTAGTGTTTGATAGGAATGGTTGGACTCGATGATCCGATGGGTCTCTTCCAACCTGGTGATTCTTTGATTCTATAAGGTGGGCTTGGAGCTGTGGTCATTTATACTCTCTATTCCTTCACTAGGATGTGCTATAGAGCAACTTTCCTCGGCATGAAATTTGCTGTAGGAATAATTTAAATGGCACATATAGTTCTCATTATTAATTTATTTAAAGTACTCTTTATTGTAGTGGAATGCTACAAGCATAATATACCAATGCACTGATAATCTCTTAAATCCAATACTCCCTCTGACTTAATGAACCATCTTTGATGGGCATATTCTTTTTAATAACTGAAAGAATCAAAATGAGTTCTTGTATTTCCATTCTAGACAGCAAGATTCCTGGAAAATGTGTTAAATTGTCTCTTTACTGATCAGAAAGAGGGTGAATGAAGAAAAATTGTTCTGCGACATCATTGTTTTTAACCTCATTTTTAGTATCCGGAGGAACAGATTTAACAGTGTTGGTCTTGTGAGAAATCTTGTTCAGTTTACTTTTAATTCACACTTCAGACTTGCTTGGATTATTCTTTTCACTGCTTTTAATATAGTGACAGGATCAATAAGGGAAGAAAGTTTGAAATATGCCCCTTCTTGTCTGCGTGCATCAATGCCTGAATGAAAAAAAAAAGCCTCTAGAGAGTCTGTGTTCTTGTTTAGAGGTGGCATATTTGAAAGATCTTGGAAAATATGATTGGAAATTCCCTGAAGAAACCACTTTCTTTCTGGAAATGCTTGCTCAGAAAAACCCAGGTATTCTGTGGTAGCACAAATTACTGTCAGAGCTTTCTGTGAGAATTTTTCAGAGTAATTGGTTTAGAGTACATCGTTTTGATCTGATGTCCCAGCAGGAAAATTGAAAGTAAATCTTTCTTCAGGAAAGCTAAAATATTGCAAGAAATTTTAGCTTTGTTTTCTTGTCTTTTCATTTTTTTTTTCTTTTGCCAGTTCAGGAGAATGAATAGAAGTTGATTTAAGCCTGAATGCCTGGACTTGAAATCCAGGTTTTTTTAAAAGATTGTCCTCAGAAAATGTGCAATGCTAACAATTATAAATTTCTCTTTTTAACAAGCGTTTCAGAGAAGTCATCAAAAACCTAAGGCGTATAGTGAGGGTTGTGAAATGGTGAAAAATGACTGTTTTCATTCACTACAATAGATTGTCACTGAATTTCAGTGGGTTTCTGTGTTGCCGTTTGAGGAGCTCTGATAGGATACCATTAAGGCAAGATTCTCTGCCTGGCCAGAGAAAAGAGCTATAAATACCAAAGCCAATAAGCACATATTTTGCTGAAACTGCTTTTCTGAATGCTGTAAGATTTGGGTGAAGAGCCTGTGGAATTTTCACTGGGCCAGCTCTGCCCTTTCATACCCAAAGACGCTGGGATTGCCTTCATCTACCAGAGCTCACTGTCCATTCCCTCATCCCTTCCTTCCTCTGGATTGTAGGGTCTGTATCTTAGGTTCTTTTTATTTTCATTTATTTTATTTTATATTCATCATCTTCTCACTCTTCCGCTAGATTTTGACTCCTGTTAGGGGAACAAAATGTCTTTGAAAAATTTATGTCTTCTGGAGAGATCTGGCAGTGAAGCCAGGAGGAGTTACCCAGCTTAGTTCTTCACTCTTGCATTAAAATTCACTCTGGAGCTGGAGGAAATGTATTCCACCCCTTTTTCTGTGCAGAAAGCCCAGAATCTGTGTGCTGATGTAGTGCCAATGCTTTTCTCCTGGGAAAATTCAGTACTCTGGCTAAAGACTAAATCAGCCTGGTTTAGGTTAGGACAAAGCCAATCGATAGCACTGGGGTGTGGAAATAACACCTGCCCAACTGTATAAAGAGCTCTGCAATCCCTCTGCATACTCCTCATCTAATAAGACATCAGTTTTTTGCAGAAATTGATGATTCTCCTTAGCTCCCCTTGTTGCTACAGACACAGATTTATATAAAATGCTATAGAAATGTTCATCTATTCATAATAAACGAGGCAATAAACTCTCACACTTTCCTGGTGCCTGAGTTTCTTTTAGTATAATATACATTCTTACAATGTTCTAGTACCAAAATATCTCACTAGAGGGGATGGGGAGGTCTTGGTCTTATTTTTTTTGGGGTTTTTTAAGTTTGAAGATGGTCAAACAAACATAGCTTGTGTTTTGCTACTGCTGATAGTCCTACTGTAACTACCTCAAAGTTACAGCTGGAATGGGGTGGAAGACTCTTCGGAGAGGATGGTGTGAGATAGTGATTAGTGTGTTCTGGCAGAAGCGTAGGGATTGTGATTCCTAAGTTCCTTTGGCAGCAGATGCTCCCTGGCTGCTGGTAGAGGCAAGAGACAGGCCACCAAGGACAGATTACTCCTTATCTCAGTGTTCACTTTCGCTGTCTGAAGCTATCCAGACTTCTAACCCAGAAAGAAGAGAACCAGAATGTAGAATATTGAAGCGTGCTGATCGTTAATTGTGCATCTCCTTGAAATGACACATTTTCACAACTGTCAGAAGAATGGCAGGGTTTGGACTCTTTTCTCTAGAAAAGGAAAGATTTATGATCAATGCTTTGCATGCATTAAATGGTTTATGATCAATACTCTGCACGCATGAGCATTTCTGAAAATTGTCCCTATTACTTTTCATAGAATCATAGAACAACCAGGTTGGAAGAGACCCATCGGATCATCGAGTCCAACCATTCCTATCAAACACTAAACCATGTCCCTCAGGACCTCATCTACCCGTGCCTTAAACACCTCCAGGGAAGGTGAATCAACCACCTTTTAAGTGCCTTAGGCAATTTCAGCTAAAGGGAACAACAATTTTGGAAATGCAAGAATTTTCTCATGGTGTTAGGACTGCGTTGCTTCCGTAGTCATTCACTCACGCTGCTCCCGCTACCTGTTCAGCACTCTAACTGAATTTCTTCCCATGCTGTTGTTTGGATCTTCTGTGTCAGCCTCTATCCAAGCTCCAGTAGTCTGTAATCAGAGAACTGTGAGCATGCAGATATGATTAAAGATGTGTTCTAGCTCCTGATGATAGTTGAACAGGTTTGCCCACATGCATTCCTGCTGCTTATAGCATATTTGTTATAGCTGTGCACAGGACAGCTTGGCAGTGTCTTTTCCTCTGTGATTGTGAGCTGATTTGAACCGTGTTACCGCTAGCTGTAGTCTTCAATTCTTGGCCTGACTCTTGTGTGAGAGGAAAGAAAAACCACTAACATGAAACAAGTCATAAGGAATGAAAATGGGGCGATCTTGTATTCATAAAGTTCATGCTGTTCCTGAACTTGCTGCTATAGGATCTTGAGGAAACTGTCAAGTTGATAATGATGTCCTTGTATGCGTCTTTAGGAGTACAAGAGAAGAAAAATCACTGCACACAGTGATTGTCAGAAAGGGGAGATGTGGACACAGGACATGTTGACTCCTTACTGACTCTTGGCCCTATCGTGCCAGGACAGACTGTTCCCCACGTTAATTGCACAATTGTGGGTAGAAAGTATTTTCACATTTTGTTTAAAGCTGCCACTCTTCTAGTTTTCTTATGATTTTCTCTGGTTTGCCAAGTGCAGGAAACCGAGTAGTTAGACAAGACAGCAGTTTGTTTAAAACCACCTCTTCTATTGACATGAAGTTGTCCCATCCTTACTCTTCACCTATCAGCTTTAAAGGATGAGAGCACACAGTCATTAATTGAATAAGTGCTACTTGGCACCTTTATAGCTCAGAAATGAGTGCAAATTTCTGCCGATAGCAGATATCCGACCACCAGCCTGTAAGCTGACAGCAGTTTTCAGATTTGGGTGGCTCTAGCCTGCTGTCAGGCTGTCAGCAAAGATTTGTGTGGCTCATCACCTACACAGCAAGTTCTTCCCTCCAAGTGCTGGGTGGGATGCAGGGGCAGCAGCAGCCGGGACTGGCTTCCTGGCACTCCTACTCTGTGCTATTGCAAGAGGATTTTTGCAATCTGTTTGCTTTGCATGCTGCTCTTGAGGGAATATTCTACCTTCCTCCGGGCATGCAGTTTTGTGAAATGTAGCAAGGGATTATCTCTTCCCAGATGCTGTGTTTGTATTCTATAGAAACCTCACTAGCATTTCTCTTGGTGCATTTGCAAAACACCCACAATTCATGAGAAATGTGAATTTTATTCTAATAATAGAATGATTAATAATGTTCATACTGCTGCTGGTTGACAAGCATGGAGCCCAATTTCCTCAGCTCTTGAAATCCAGTGAAATTTCTGTGATCTTCAGTGGGAAAAACTGGGACATCAAAATGTTTTTCTGACCTCAGTAAGTCATTGACTTTCTAATTGAGGCCTTAATCAAAGAAAAATGAGGAAACTTCAATTCACTTTTCGCCCTCACAACAAATAAGGATGCTAACTGCCAGAAAAATGTTCTAATAATTGTATTGTGTTAGTCTTCTTAAGAGTGCTTTGAGCGGATTCATGGTAATGATGTGATCATAGTCTGGGCTGGCTTAATGAGTTTAGCAGCTGTTGCAATATTAAATACTTTGCACTTAAGAAAAATACCTCCTGTTCCATTCAAACAAAAAGCTGATAGAGCTTTTGCTCTTGTGCTGGATCCATGTAGTTCTGTGCACTGCCAAAATAACTGCCTCGGTCCTCTGTGGACGCTGCTTCAACATAAACACAAGAATGGGCTGTTGGAGGCTGTACATCGAACTGATTAATATTATAAATTTATTTGAAAGTTTGACATATCGAGGGGGAAGTGTGCATTATATGCATGTATGTGTATAAAAAAAAAATGAGTGTGTCAGGAAAAAGGGTTCTCTGTCGGCTTTAGGCAAATAATCTGAGCTTTGGGAGTGTTGCAAAGAGAACAACAAGGTGCAGTGTGTAGGGGAGAAGCAAGGAGGCTCCATACAAGACCCTGTCCCTGGTCTGGTTCTGTTAAGCCACCTCCAGTTGCTCTGTCAGATGGCAGAGGTGGCCCCAAGGAGAATTCCATCAGTGGTGTTAGTTTGCCTCCTCTTGGTGGGGATTGGGAGCTCTGGAAATAACTGTGTCTTGGCTGGTATCCTCCAAAGGTCAGGGAGAGGCAAAGGGTAGGTCATGATGGATGACTTGCACGGCTTTGCTGGAAAGCTCCTCTTGACCCGTTGCAGTCCAATTGAGCATCACAGGGACTGCTGGAAATGTCAGGCAAAGGGCAGAAAATGCATGCAGGGGAAGTCCAGTTTTAATGGTTTCTTGTTTGAAAACTGAATAGTTATGTAACTGGACTGTGGAAAGACTTCTTGACACAAATACTTTTAAACTAAAATTGAGAGGTCTCTCAGTTACACGAATTGTTACTAACTTCGGGGCTCAGCTATGTGATATCCAGCAGAATCAAGTGTCTCTCGTTGTTGTGCCCTGTTTTGAGTGGATGTGTTCAGTTCACATAGAATCACCAGGTTGGGAGAGACCCACTGGATCATCGAGTCCAACCATTCCTATCAAACATTAAACCATGACCCTCAGCACCTCATCCACCCATCCCTTAAACCGCTCCAGGGAAGGTGACTCAACCACCTCCCTGGGCAGCCTCTGCCACTGCCCAATGACCCTTTCTGTGGAATGTTTTTTCCTAACATTTAGCCTAAATCTCCCCTGGTGGTGCTTGAGGCCATTCCCTCTTGTCCTGTCCCCTGTCACTTGGGAGAAGAGGCCACCACCCTCCTCTCCACAACCTCCCCTCAGGTAGGTGTACAGAGCAATGAGGTCTCCCCTCAACCTCCTCTTCTCTGGGCTAAACACCCCCAGCTCTCTCAGCTGTTCCATGCCTGATGGCTTGGGACTTCTCTTCAGCACTAATTTCACTTTAAAAGTGCATCATGTAGATGCTCTCTCTCTTGTTTCAGTGTAAAGGAGCCAGGTTGGGACTGAGGAGAGCATCTTAGAGAATTAACATTTTTGTACCGGAAACCTGAAATGATGTTCCAGGCTGTTGAAGTTTAATTAGTTTTACTGCTTAATAACAATGCTTTATATTGTCTGTTAAGCCCTGGCAAAAATGAATTCAAACATCTGTGGCTTCTGATGTAAGTAAATAAGAGCTACTTAGAGTTTCTGGATAAGGTAAGAGAAGCAGTCATTTTGACCTTCTAATTGGAAACTCATTCACTGTCTCTGAAAAGTTCAAATTAAAGACAATTTTTAAGAGCTTTGCCTAGAGCATTAAAGATATGTGGACTGTTAATACAGTGCAATGCTTTGTGCTGTGCTCTCCATGACAGAGATATCGAAAGGTTAAGGAGTATGCGGGAGGTCAAAGATGTGCAATAGGTTGTAACTCATTTTGGAGAGTACCCACGAGACAAGTGACAGTGGTCTGACTCGTGGCATGTGTCTAGGCAAGCTCTCTTTTCATTACACCAGGAAAAAAATCTGATTTCTTTGGTACCTGGGGAGAGATCCAGGCATCAAAACTGTAACTCCTTTGCAGAGTTTTGGCATAAGGGTTTTGTCAATGTGTTCAGGTATTTATCCTTGTCTTTACACGCATCCTTTGAAATGTAGAAGAAGACACAGCAAATATAAATCCAATTATTACATGGGGCAAACCTTCTGCTTCTTTCGTTTAGTCAATTAAGACATTGTTTGTAAGTACAAAATGTTTGTTCTAGACAAATTGATGTATGAAGTCGAGCTGGGGCTGCATTTTCCAGGAACACACAGTCCTGTGGAACACGTGCTCATCGTTTGGAGATGGGAGAAATGTCAAATGCAAGTAGAGATTTTTCTAAAGTCTCTCCATATTCTCGGTGTGAATATCAATGACGCTGGTTTGTTTTTTCACGATAAACTCATTCAGCTATTAAATTACTGGAAAGAAATCTACCACTTCAACAAAGATGCCTGAATGAGTCATGTGCATTTATAAATATAAAGGATGTCATGATGATTGGTCTCTGACCCTAAAAAAAATAAAAAGACACTTCACCATTTTGTTCTGGTTTTAATTTAAGAAACTTACAGCACTTCTTTAACACTGGTATTAAAATTCTGCGCATGCACCTCTGAGCCTCTCTTGCTTGTCTTAGTGTAAAATTCTGTATTAACTTCTTTTGCAGGCCTTTTAGCATATAGAGGAGCTGAGGGATGTGTGTTTTTGTGTATTTATCTCTGAATATGATAGTCTATGCAAGGTAACTGTGCTCCTGCCTACGTAGGACAATATCATGCACTGTACTGTTTGTTTTCACCTGTACATAGAACTGTGGAGAAGCTGATCCCATGTAGCTTCTGAAATTATTTAAAGGCTTATTAGAAATACACCTATAAAAAAGTCTTATTGGGAAGATAGGGAAAAATGAAAATCAGACGGCTTTGTTTTTTCACTGGGTTCTTCACCAGCTCATGGAAACGGAGTGTCCCTTCACATGATGGGTTAAAGAAGATCCTCTCTGGCTTATTCCTGGTCTGTTCCTCCTTACCCAGACAGACTGCAGATTTCCTTCTTCAGATTCACAGCTCCAATTAAAACCTGCTAACTTCCAGCTGTGGAGGCATATCCTAAAGCTGCAAGTGCTCTAGTAGCTCATTTTTGAGCTCTCTAGCCAGGACATGATTAAAAAAAATCCTGACTTTCTCCTCTCTTCCATCAGCTTTTTGAAGATGAGTTTTAAATGCTGCTTTTTGAAACTCTCCAGAGGAATGCAAAAAAGAATGCTTAATCAGGATGAATAAAACATCCTTTTCCAAAGGAAAATAGCTTGCAAAAATGTGCTTTTCAGACTAGCAAAGGGATGATTCCTGACAATTTCCACCTGGAGTGATTCCTGTTGAGCTCCTTGGCTTGGGTAACATTGGAGGCCAAAGCATGAGAGCACAACAGTCCATTGTCCCTTATCATCGGTGAAGGCAGAAGCAGTTTTGGCTCTGTTATGTGACATTTATAAGGCACGACGCTGTCATCTGCTGCTGATCTTGCCTGGAGGCAATTGAGGGGTTAGGTGTCCTGGCTTCTGAGACTGATTTGGTTTGGTTTTGGATGAATGCAAAATAATTTTTTATCACAATATTTAGCCTTTGGAGGTTCTTCCTCAAATGACTGATGTGGGTTTGTAACCACAGGGCTGGCCTGGACTTGCTACTGACTTGCAGGTGCCTCTGAAGCCAGTCCTTGGACAGTCAAGAGCAGGGCAGAAGCGCGAGGCAGAACAGGTCACCCTTGCTTGTCCCTTTCCAGCTGGTGGTTGAGAAAAGGGCTGTGAATTTGCATTACCTTAGTAATGTATTGCATGAGAGTTATAGTATGTAATGAAAAAACTGGATGGGGGGAGATCAAATACTGAGGAGAGACCACTTTTTGCAGACAACGCATACCCTGTCGATGTTAAAACTGAAGTTCTTTGCCAGGTATGCAGCTACAACTGTCCTAATCACGTAAGTTAGTTTTATTAGCGTGTATTTCATAAGCTGTGAATTCATTTGAAAGCAAGTTGTTTGCAAATTCAGTCCATCGTTAGCAACAAAAAGACATTGTGGGATGATTTGGTCAGATGCTCTGGGAGTGAGCACTGATGTACTGACAGCCAGGAGGAGTTTTCCTGGGAGATGCCGTGGGTGTTGTCAGCCTGAGGTGCTACACTGGCTTTCTGCTTGTCTGAATAAATGAAATGACAAATGAAAAAAAGGTGGTGAGGGGACATCACGTGGCTGGCCCTGCAGCAGGTGCTGGATTGCTGCAGTTTTCAGCTCTTAGTATTACTTAACAAAATAGACTTCATATATATATGACAAAGACAGTGAACAGGAACATGACAGCTGATTTCTTTTTAATTTTGACACAGCAATGAAATCACATGTCAACGCGGCATGAAATTACATTTCAAGTTTTTTTAAGCAAAACACAACAGTGCTATGCTAAAATCCCAGGGAACCTTCAAGGTAGTGAGGGAATGAATGGAAATATGTAGTGTCCCATAGCCTGGAAGTTTACAAGGCATTAAAGTAGTGCCTGGAGTGCTTTGGTGCCATATAAACTGTTCTGTTACATAAGCACATCGTCTCATGGCTTAACTTGTGGATATAAATCCCCTTCAGGCTGATAACAGGACCATGCCTCAGCCTAGAGATGTCTGCTATTTATTTACTTTACAGGTCTAGGGGCAGTGAGAAACCTCAGCCTCGTTTAACTCTTTCTGGACTCAGTGGTTCTTCTATTTGTATTGGCCATAAAACTATGTTGATGTTTGCTTCCGTACTGAGTCTTTCCTTGAATTGTATTTGTAGCCTCAAATTGCTGCCATCCTGCTAAGGATTTTCCTACAAATGAAGTTGGCGCAAAGTTTGTATGATAGGGCGAGGGTGTCTGGGAATGATCAGCCTAGGTCTGGACCTGACAAAATTGCAGGGATGTTGCCAATGAGAAAGCAGATCTGGGAAAAGGTTTTTGGCAGCTGACTGCACTACTGAAATTGTGTCAGCCTGGACCTCATCTTTAGTGTCCAGTCGGCTTCGCTCTCTGAGTGAAATAATGATCTAGGCAGTTGTTACAGCTGGAACCATTTGTGTGAACAGCTTTTTGCCTTGAATGGGCTTAAAACAGTTTCATCAACATGATCCCAAGGAAAAAGTAAAACGATACTTTCATGAAGCTTCCTCTGTGCTTCTAGGCGTGAAAGCGGTCTTGGACAGTTCAGAAGTGTCTTGAAATCGTGTTCGTATCAAGCCAGTTCACATATTCTGGCACACTCGGTGGTGATGGTGTTGGAGCAGCTAAATCTCAGCCATGCCCAGGAGATGAGTCACTTATTTGTCAGAGTCTCGCTGTTTCTGCCTTCTCGGCGACACTGGCTGGCAGCACATCACCCGTGTGCCTTGGGGTGCTTTGGGCAACTAGTATTTTGGGTTGGCACAAGCTCGTAGTGCTCTGCACAGCAAAACAAAGAGCTTTTAATACTTAGAAGGTCTTGTGAATACATACCTATATTTAAATGTCCATGTGGTTACATATTTGCACTGAAAATTAAAACTTGAGTATGCTTGTGGAGAAGTAGTCGGCCAAGTTTCTCCATACCTGTGGATGTGCTCTGGACTTGAGACATTTCATGTCCTGCCTAGGATATGGCGTGACCTGCTACCAGGGCCATCTCCAGCTCATCTTTGTCCCTCTGTGCTTCCCACTCCATTGCTGTGGGGCAACAGCGTGTGGCTCTTGTTCATCTGAATTAGGGCTCTTGATCCTTAGTGATGGAATGGTTTAGTGTTTGATAGGAATGGTTGGACTTGATGATCCGGTGGGTCTCTTCCAACCTGGTGATTCTATGATTCTATGAATGTTGGATTTTTTTTTTATTTTTAAAAATAATCCATATCCCCAGAGCCTTCTTGCTTCTTCTCGGACAACTGGGAGAAAGCTATTCTTGGCCAAAACTGAAGTTTTATAGGGTTGGGCTGAAAAGTATCTGTTTTCAGTGCTTAATTTCCAAAAGTAACTTTGGCTGACAGAAACTAGAAAAATAAGATTTATTTCATCTATAGTGATGAAATTAACCGTCTGAAAGGATACCTGCTGGTTCCAATATGAACACTTTTAGGACCTGGAGATTTGATAAATAGTTGCCCATTTCTCTGTCTCAACAGAGATGATTTTGAGAGGTATATTCATTGTCTTGGTATTATTATCACACAGGGAAATACACAGAGACCTGGCACAAACCCCTCCCCAGTAAGGCTGCAATGCTTACAGTGTCTATGTCTGCGTCAGTGTGACTGTTTAGATAACTTGCATTGAAAACAAGAGAAAAAGGCACTTTTTGGATATGATTCATCTCATTCTGAATAGATCTGATGAAGATGTATGTATTGCAATTATTTAAAGCTAGTAGAATTGAATGTCATGCAGGGTGACTGAAAAATGAGGATCTCTTGTTCCTCTTCTTTCCCTCTGTTTCAGTTTTCCTACTCACCTGTCAGTTATTCTGTGTCCTCAGATGACACAGGGTTGGGCATCAAACAGTAAAGCGGCTGCTGGGCTGTTGGTGCCATTCCTGATGCTGTTACTAGTTTGTTGGATCTGGGTTAAATTCTTTGCTGTGCTTCAGTCTCTCCGCTGTAAACAGATTATGATGTTTACTGCTGTTGTGAAGTGCTTTGATTTCTGCAGGTAAAATGCTAGGAATAATTTTTTTAATAGTGCTGTTATGCATTATGCTTTTCTTACCTCTTCAGCACCTGCAGTTCCTATTTTGATGATCTCCGTACTCTGCTTGTCCTTTATTTTCATTTAGATGCAATGCAAGTTCCCAAGGTGCAGTTTACAAAGAGAATTCAGAAGGGAGCAGGTTAAACTTATATTTTTCAGGGCATAATCTGGGCCTTTGAAAGGATGGGAAAGGAGAAAATTTCCCACCATGTCCTGGTCCCATGATTTCATGGGGTATCTGGACTTTGGATAACAGCTCTGTTGCCTGTCAGGGCTGGTGGAGGAAGAGAGTAGATTTGGAATTGTTCGTGCTTCTCTTGTTCTGAAAGAAACTATTTTTTTTTTCTTTCCATTGTAATCACCTGGCCAAGATGTAGGTTCCCCTAGATCCGACGCTGTGTCTTATCATGAGATTCAGAGGGACATGGTTTAGTGATCGATGGGAATGGTTGGACTCAATGATCCAGTGGGTCCTTTCCAACCTAGTGATTCTATGATCCTATGATGATCCAGCCAGTCATTATTATTTCAAGGCGCCGTGGAAGAACCCGCCCTGGCAGCCTTTAGGTGCAGGCTGCACTGTGTGTTGGCCTTCAGCTCTGCGGGAACTCCTTGCTGTCGTGGGTATTTTCTTTAAGAAACCTCATGAGATACCTGTACTAGAGTATTCCAAGCTTGAATCAGCCATTTGCTGAGTTATCTAAGTTAAGCAAAGCCTGAGTGACAAGTTCAACCTCTGACTGACCTTTGTGTGTTTTCCAACAGCCTCCTAGTAAATGCCATACCCACCAATTTTCCCAGCAATGTGTGCATGTAGTTGCTATTAATCTTAATAGCAGCTATTATGTGCTAAATAGACTTCTTTGTTAACTGTTTATTTATTGTAGGTTGTTTGAATAAAGTCAGAGCATGATCACTGCTATGTAGCAGCTGCAGGCTTGAAGGTGGGGGAAAAAGAAGAAATAACTTGTTGGCAGGTAGTCTATAATTACCTGGATAGTATGGACTTCTCCCTCTGTACTCGGCACTGGTGAGACCGCCCCTTGGATCCTGGGGTCAGTTCTGGGCCCCTCACCACAAGAAGGATGTTGAGGCTCTGGAGTGAGTCCAGAGAAGAGCAATGAGGCTGGTGAAGGGGCTGGAGAACAGGCCTTATGAGGAACAGCTGAGAGAGCTGGGGGTGTTTATCCTGGAGAAGAGGAGGCTGAGGGGAGACCTCATTGCTCTCTACAACTACCTGAAAGGAGGTTGTGGAGAGGAGGGAGCTGGGCTCTTCTGCCAAGGGACAGGACAAGAGGGAATAGCCTCAAGCTCTGCCAGGGGAGATTTAGGCTGGACATCAGAAGGAAGTTTTTCACAGAAAGGGTCGTTGGTCATTGGCAGAGGCTACCCAGGGAGGTGGTTGATTCACCTTCCCTGGAGGTGTTTAAGGCATGGGTGGACGGGGTCCTGAGGGACATGGTTTAATGTTTGATAGGAATGGTTGGCCTTGATGATCCAGTGGGTCTCTTCCAACCTGGTGATTCTATGATTCAATGACTTGCTGTACAGTTATAGGCTCAGCGCTTGCCATGTAAATAAAGTGGCCTGCTTGGCTGATGGGTCCTATGTAACTGAGACAGGAGGCTTGTGGGCAGTCCAGTCCCATCTGTGAATCTTTGTATAAAATCTAAATTCCTTTCTAAGCTTAATTCCTGGCTGGTGTAAATCCTGCACAGGTCTTGCTAAGCAAGCTGAGTACTGTGGACCGAAGTCACACTGTGGGTCACTTTGCTGACTTTCCTTGCTGATTAATCTGGCAGGGATTCATGTTAATGTGTCAGGGCTTTGCAAAGTTGAGTTCTCTTATTTTGACTTTAAATGTCTTTTTAATAATCGGAATTGGTGGTCTTGTCAGTGGATCTGATTTAATATTTTATGGAAGGTAGAGTCCCCCGGTTCTCTCATGCTTCTTTACACTGGAGTATTTTAATTTACTTTTCCATCATTAGAGTGATAAATAGAGAGTAAGGAGGAGGATTAATGATGCTATTTGCTAGGCTTCTAGTCTTCTTAAAGAGATGGAGCTTATTACAAAATTCCTTTAGCTCCAAGGAACACCCAAGGACTGTGAGGATGTTCAATTTGCTTGTCAGCACTGAACTGTGTTAGTATATTCTGAGTATATGTAACCTAGACGAGACCTCTTCAACCTGAGCCATTACTGCTTCTAAAGTTCTATCCTTCAGCATATTTGAGTGTTTTGTAGCTCTTACGGTTGGCTAGACAGCACATAGGATGCTCATGCATGATGACTCAAGTGTGCTTCATTGCCAGGAGCTCCTGTGCTCATTCAGTTCCTCTCTGTGTTATGTAGACTTCTGATGTGATTCTGGGGAAGTTGCTTAAATGATGGCTCTCCCTAATGGTTTTCAGTCACGTTTTCCTTATTTTGAGTACTCTGTATAATATTCTAGTGTCTTACTTGCTGATGTTCCTTCAGCAATAGTCCCCGGTGGACATTCGCAAATACTCAGTGCAAACTGGATAGTCCCTGAACCTACTCGTAGGCAACGGAGAGATGTGACCATGGCCAAAAGTGTGTTTGAGGTGCCTAAATTATGCTCAATGATTGCTGTTATGAGCATCTAAAATTCCGATCACTCAAAGGCAGATCTTATTTTAAAGTTAGTAACATAAAGTAGACATGCTGGGAACCAAACTTGAATTCTTGCATTTCCCGTCTTGTTTGACTTGGCAGCTGTAATAATGTTTAATAATAAGGTATAACTTATTGATGCTTTCACTGGAATGACAGAAAACAGCTATGCCACAGTGATAAGAAACAAAACCCCTGTATAACATTTAAATTAATTCCCTTTGCAAATAAATAGGATGGAAACCCTTTTCCTTTGTGATGCATTAATGTTTTCATCCAAGGAGAAGCAAGCAATCTTAAATGAGTGGAATTGTTATTGTCAGAAGGAGCAAAATACACAGTTTAAGATTCTGTCAGCATCTGCATGCACTTAAAATTACATGTATATTACATTATAAAATAATTTGAAAGAATGCTTTTTGTGCTTCAGCCTAAGATGCAGTCCAGGATTGATGGACTGAAAAAAGTGTCAAACTGTTCCCTGAACAGTAATAAGAACAGCACTTTAGGGAAGAGAAGAATTACTACGAGAAACAGACTCTAGGAAATACCTAGTGTTAAAATGGCTGAAGTGTGATATCTAATTACTGTGTTTTCTTGCAGCACAGGAATGCTGTAAAACAAATATTTAATTCATTGTCACTCCAGCCTTCAAAGAAAAGGCAAGAAGGGAGGACCAGGAAATTACTGGCCAATCAGCCTCATTGCCTTCCCTGGAGAGGTGATAGAACATCCCAGATGGCATATCTAAGCATCTGGAGGAGAAGAGGTTTATTGGGAGTGGTCAACAAAGGTTCACCAACCTGACAGCTTTCTGTAATGGCATGACTGGTTGCACTTGATGATCCAGTGAGTCTCTTCCAACCTGGTGATTCCATGACTGGCTGGGTAGCTGAGGGAAGAGCAGTGGATGTTGTCTACCTTGACCTCAGCAAGTCTTCTGGCACTGTCTCTCATAATATCCGCCTGGGGGGAACTTAGGAAGTGTGGGTTAGATGAGTGAATAGTGAGCTGGATGGAGAACAGGCTCTGTGGCAGGGAGGCTGCCCAAGGAGGGTGTGGAGTCTCCTTCTCTGGAGAGATTCAAACCTGCCTGGATGTGTTCCTGTGCGATCTGGTCTAGGTGACCCTTGGACTGGATGAGTTCCAGACTTGGAATGGATGAGTTCCAGAAGTCCCTTCTGACCCTGACCATTCGGTGATTCTGTGAAAGAGCAGTATTGTGTCTAGGTCACAATGATGTCTGAAAGACATCATGCCAGTAAGATTTGTATTTCTGGAGAGATGTATAACAATCCTTCAAACCTTGTGATTAAATGCTGTCTGAGGATGGACTTAAATTATTCATCACTTATTTGTTCATACACAATAGCGGGTTTTTTTTTTTTTGATCCTCTTTCTGTTGCCTATCAGGCTGTGACTTATCAGAACTGAACCACTGATAAAAATTCTGTTGTGTCAAAAAGCAACAGGACAAAGCTCCAGAGGCAGACGTTCAAGCTTTACTTTTATGCGGTTGTTTTGCCTCCATCCTTGAGGGTGCAAGAGGATAACGGAACACAAGTTTTACATTAAAAATACCTGACTTTTCAGCTTGTGGTTTGGATTTGTATGTTAGCAGCATGATTTGCTTTGACTACGTGCTCTCCGAATGTTCCTGCTTAATAATTTGATCTAGGGCTGCCGTTGCCTCCTCTGGTCTGCTTTTTTTTTAACAGTCTGGATGTGTATTGATGGAAAATATTTCCCAGGTCACTGCAAAAATTGGAAAAAAGATTATGGTTTTCTTTCACCCTTTTCTTAAGCCTCTACTTCTGCGATCTTTCCATGTAATTTCAGGATCTTGAAACACACAAAGACATTTGCTATGTGTAACATGTAATGAATATTAACAGTTGGATGTTGTAGCATGAATATGACTGCAGGGAATCCTCCTGGCCACTGAGTGTCATCGTTAACTCAGGAGAAATGGGGCGATGAGGGAAATCTTTAATTGGGGAAGAGGAGGAGATGAATCTGAGTTTGGGAGGGCGTTACTGGTTTGCTAAATGTTGAGGTTAGTCTTCCTAAGAAGAGCCGTATGTGTGCATGGAGGCTGGATGTGGTAGTAAATGCTTGCAAAATGTGCTACCATGTTTCTGTGGGAGAATGGGCTCCTTGGGTGAGTTGAGTTTAGCATTCGGAGTTTCTGGAATCCTCTCATCTGGGCATCTAAAGTTGCTCCATGCTGCCTCTGCTAATCTCCCACTCAACCCTGGCTACTGATTTTTTCCTCCAAACTGCTGCACTTCTGACATCTCAGTGGGCTTTTTAACTTGGTGCACGTGCCTGCTGAAGTCATTTCTTTATGCAGGATGAAACAAAGCACTTTTCTTCCCTGGTATATTATACACCCATGTAAGGCTCTAGCTGGAGCAATTGGTGAGGAAGAAGGGCTGGTGCTCCTTTCGGCTCACAAGGCCTTGAAATGCAATAGTCTAGAAGAGAGCCATCTCCTTCAGAGGCAAAATTATTTCCATAGAAGGAAAACCACTTTAGGATAAATAGTTCAAGTAGTGGTTTATGCAGCTGTTTTCACATATCGAGTGAGTTTTATTACCTGTAAGTATTGCTGCTTTTCTCTATGGCCATGTGTGCTACATGAGAAGACTACAATTTCCTCCTATCTAAACTTATGAAAAATACTCTTACTGAATGTGTTATTCATAGGGTTGAATGGGAGCCTTGACGTCCCTGTCTGCTACTATGGATTATTTGCTATGGAGGGTAAACTCCCTTTCATTATCATCGACACTGAAAATCAGACAGGGACTCTGTTTTTAGGAATTTGAGCTTGAAACACACCCTGTATTAGCCTTTATATTAACAGCATTGAATTCAATGATAACAAGAGGAAAGGATGTGGCTGGAAGGACTGAGCGTGAGGCTGGGAGAAGGAAATGTTCACAGGTAGGAAGGAATGTGATTGCTGGGGTTGCCAAATGAGTAAGTGTTGCTTTTAACTCTTCTTCTGAAAACCATCTTATTCTTACATTTTCATGCTGCCTCTGAAAGAGCAGTTGCCTTGCAGGTTTGCCTTCAGCTCTGGAAAAAAGGTCTTTACTGTGCAGAGTAATGGCAAATCTGTCTTGAAGTCTCTGTATTATTGGAAATAAGATACTGGTGTTTTACTAACAAAGCAGGAGAGAGAATCCTCTCCAGCTGCCTTTGCTTCACTGGGATTTAACAGCAAGACTGCTATTGCCTAGTAGTTTTGTTGCCATGAATATACCACCTTTCTGGCCTTGAAACCTACTTAAACTGGGCAGCTTAGGCTGGAGTAGGACAGCCGGAAGGAATTCCACAGTCTGCCCATGTCTCGCTGTCTCGGTGAGAATGGAGAGGGCTGATGTGGAGGCAGAGGCTGATGCTTTGCCAGAAACCACCTCCTTCCTTTGCTCTTTTCCTTCCGTAGCCCCATAGCTGTGGTTTCACTCCTCATGATCCCAAAGTTGAGATGGTTCTCTCCCATTTGCATTAAATCACTTTCCTTCTGGTGGGTGCTGGTTCAAGCAGTGGAAGAGCTTTCTGTATGGAGTTTGAGGCCGTTGTCTTCATTCCCATCCTGTGAGGCTTCTGTGTTTTCTGGGAAGGGTGTCTCTGGTGCATTTGGGCAGAGCCTTAAGTGCTCTGAAGTGCTGGAGGAGCAGCTGAGAAGTTTTCCTGCCCAAATGGCTTTGCTGTATAAAGGTTTTTGTTTTGTTTTTGCTCAAAGTCACTTTTCTGCTGTGGATGAAGATGTAATTCAACTCTGCTTTGATTTGTGACTATTCAGAACCCTCTGGGAATTTAGGCATATTCTTGCTCTGCTCTCTCAATAGCTCCCTGCCCACTTGATTTCAATCCACTTATCTCCAATGTCTCTTGTGCAGCTTTAGTCAACACAAGCTGCAAAGAGGCCTTATCTGTTCTGGGCAAGTGTTGGTGTTAGCATGACACCAGTGTGTCCACACAGCTGCCGTGGGAAGAACCACATGGAGGCTAAGTGGAATGGATAATAGGGAAGGAAAGGAAGACAATGTTGGGAAACTGTAGAAGTGATGGAAATTCTCTCATCAAATTTTTTTTTTTTTTTTATGCATGTAGACTGACTGCACTCAGAAAAATGTATCTAACAGAGCTGTTTGGAAAGAGTACATGTAAATGATATAGAATTATATATGTCTGACCCCAAATCAGCGTTGCTTCCAGGTTCAGATGCCTAGTTCCTTATGAAAAATAATTCTAAAATATGTTTAATTTTCCACCTTTCCTAAAAAATTCTGTTTTGAAACAAAACCCACTTGCTCTATAGCAGCTGTATGGTGGAGTATGGAGGATTAACTGTTTGTTGGTCCTTTGTGTTTTTTCTTGATTTTTGGGGGCGTGATGATGGGGCATAGTGTTGTTATTTAATTTTAAAGGCTTCTGTGTCTACCACTATTTCATTAACATCTGTTAAATGTAGCAGCAGCTCTTTAATAAGAATGGTCCTTTCTCCACTACGTCACACTTCAGGTCGGTACTTTATTAAGCAGAGGAGAAACTTTATGCTCCAAGTCCTCAGCAAGGTGAGGTGTGACTGAACCTTTCCTCAGACTATTGGCTTACAAACCATGGTGATATAATGCAGGTGTTTCTGGACGGCTGATCACAGCAGGTGCCCTCATGTTTTTAACTCTGCAGCAGCATCAGCTTCCTCCCTGCGTGCCCTTGCGGGGCGGGAAGCACCTGGAAGATGGGAGGTTTCTTGCATGCTGCTTTGCTTCTCATTCAATTTGTTTCCTGATTGATGGTTAGCGCGGAGCTTTTTAAAATAGAACTTGTTTCAACACGCAAAAATGCGGAGTCTTACAGTTCATCTGACGTAAGGCACTTGGGCTAGTTTATGACTTAGCTGCACTTTGAAACAAATTGCTGTTTCCTCAGTGAGATTCTTCTGGTGTTAGAGAAGGCTAGAAAGGAAGCAGTAAAATGTGCTTCAGAGCGAGGTGTTATCTGTTGCTCATTTTTACCGGGAATCCATCACTGATCTTTAACTTTTCTCGTTCTCGTCCCTAAATGTTCTGATATCAGCACATCTAGACAGTTATTTGGTTGCCTGCTTTATTCATTGCCCCAGGAGGTATCAGGTAGGGTTTCCATGGAATCGTATGTTCTTCATCAGGGAAATGTATGGGCAGGACTAGCCTCAAAACTGAGACGGCAAGAATCAAGGGTCATTTTTGCAGCCACTGGAATCACAAATGCTCGATTCAAAGAAATTTATCTGTGGACCGGTTATAAAAGGTGACTTTTATTGGTGAGACCGAATTTATCATCTTCCTCATGCCTTCAGAGCTGCTGCGTCGTCAGCAATGTACTGGATGGTAAGAGTTAGACAAAGGCCATCACTCAGCTCTTACTTCTGAATAGAAGTGTGCTCCTTAGTGGTAAAAAAGAAAGAAAGAAAGAGAGAGAAAGGGCATTACATAAGGATATTGAAATGACTATATTTAATTAAAACTACTCATTCTATAAAAAGTCCCCCTTGTAGGCTGACGCATAACATTTTGAGGTGGTCACATTAGTCAATTAACTATAAAGCAGGGCTTGATGGATCTTTGCTGTTTTTATTTGGTTTCAATTCTGTCCTAATTCAGAACAAAATCCACAAAAACCCCGAGGTAAATATATTCCACCTAATGAAATGATGTACGTCACAGCTTTGGACTTGGCACTTTGCTCTTTCTTTATGAAATAATGTTTGGGTGACCTTTGTGTTGGTGAGGCCAAAGGGGGCTAATAGCAGTGACTAAGACTTGGCAAGGGAAGGATCTGCTCTGCCAACTCTTTCCCCAGCAGTTCTGCCAGAGACCTGTGGAGAAGCTTTTGCAAAGTCCTCTCCTTGGCCTATGCTGATTATTATTTGTGGTCTGTGAGTGACCACCTGAGCCACAGGGTGTTCCCCTGGACTGAAACTCTTGATTTTTCTCTGCTTGTTTTGAAAAACCTTGGGGTCAAGGCTGCCAGCATGAAGGTTTGTGTTATATTTCCAGCAGGTCCAGGGAGGTTATTCTCACTCTGTACTCAGCACTGGTGAGACCGCTCCTTGAATCCTGTGTTCAGTTGTGGGCCTCTCACCACAAGAAGGATGTTGAGGCTCTGGAGCAAGTCCAGAGAAGAGCCACGAAGCTGGTGAAGGGGCTGGAGAACAGACCCTATGAGGAGCAGCTGAGAGAGCTGGGGTTGTTTAGCCTGGAGAAGAGGAGGCTGAGGGGAGACCTCATTGCTCTGTCCAACTACCTGAGCAGAGGTTGTGGAGAGGAGGGAGCTGGGCTCTTTTCCCAAGGGACAGGACAAGAGGGAATAGCCTCAAGGCTGCCAGGGTAGGTTTAGGCTGGACATTAGGAAAAAAATGTTTTATGGAAAGGGTCATTGGGCAGTGTCAGAGGCTGCCCAGGGAGGGGGTTGAGTCACCTCTCCTGGAGGGGTTTGGGTGGATGAGGTGCTGAGGGACATGGTTTAGTGTTTGATAGGCATGGTTGGACTTGATGATCCGGTAGGTCTCTTCCAACTTGGGGATTCTGTGATATTTTCATCTTTCACTATCCTTTTTGCAACTGAAAATTACAATTTGTATGCATGTTTTCAAAGGCCAGTGGACAGTGAGTGTGACCAAACAGAGTGCTCACAGTGCCTGCCGTGGCAAAGACGAACCGCTCTGCACCAGGGCAGTGCTTTAGCGAGGTATGTTGGCATCACCCCAAGCTGAGAAGCATTCTAAAATAGCGGCACCCAGGGACTCTTTTCTTTCCCACATTAATATTTCTGAAATCCCATTTCAGGCTCAGAAAATACACCTTTTAAAAATAATTACATGCCTCTAAACTCTGTAGTATTAAGACTCTTAATTGTTGCATTTTTCTTGATGGTTTCCTTGTGTGAGATGGCAGTGGCTTTTTCTTCTTCCATTTTATGCATAGAGGAATGATTTAGTCACAGTCTGAGCAGAAGTCACTGCTGCACCAGGTACCAAACATATGTCTGCATTCCTGGCTTGTGCCTTTCCCCTCGGAGCATCAGTTATCTCCAGCAGCTACATGTGTGTTCACACTCTCTTTTGTGTTTATTTTTGTTCATACACAGGTCAAACAGGTTGTTTCATAGTTATTTACATCCAGATGCTGTTTTACATACCCTGACCTGGATGGCACCCAGTCAAATCTCCTGAAGGAGAGGAAAGCCCCAGGCTGCCAGGGCTTGAGGCAGTAGGTGTTGATTTGGAGTTAGGACTTAGTTGTCAACCTTCTCTTTTTAGCAGTGCAGGTATAACAACGGTGGCTTCTTTTAACCCACTGGAGCTTTTGGGAGGTCTTGATGCTGCATGGGGTCAGCCTGTGAGAGGTACTTGGGAGCAAGGGGTTCTCTCGTGCTTGCTCCTTGTCTCCAGTGATGTTACGTCCATCAGTCTTGTATGAACACGCAACACTGGATGGGGACTGCAATGCACCCAAAATAAACAAATGATGCAGTCAGAGAGAGTGACCTGCAGGATGCATGAGGACGCTGGCTCTGGTGGTGAAGGGAATGGACATGCCAGGTTCTTCGGCTGCTTTCCTGTCCCTTTTTATTTATAAAGCAGTAAAACAATGTAAGGAAAATTGCATTTGTCTGGGGATTTTCACAGCATAAATAAAATATAAATAAATGTGTGCTTGCTAGCAGTTCTCACCCCTGCCATCTATTCCTGTATTTATGCTATTGTCTGCTGCTTCCACATCAAAGTATTTGTATTTTGTGAGATAGGCATCTTTAGTTCTAGCAGAGAGCTTAAGTAGCCCTCATTTTGACTCAAAAAATCTTTTGTTGTTGGTGAAACTTTTGTTTCTGTGCTGTTCTCCTGAGGGAGCAGACAGTTAATTGAATAGTGTGTGTGGCAGGGTGCAGCTCTGCGTGCCAGCACTGCAGTAGCTTGCAACCAGGCTGAGAGTCCCTTCTGAGGGCTCCTGCTACATCTCCATGGTATGGCAGGGATACTCTCTGCTCATGACCCTCATGGCTCAGCCTGCAGAAGGAACTCTAGTCACCTCTAGTTATTTTTCAGACAAAGGGAGTTATTTGCCCTCCTCCCCATCTGCATTTCCACAGCATCGCCTGGGCAGGACTTTGAGCTCTCCATCTCCAGTCCTGCAGTTGAGTCACTTTGAATCAGTAATATTTATTTACTGAAGAAAAGTGCAGTGTGGTGGGTTTTGGTTGCATGTGTTTAGTTTTGTTTCTTTATGTTTAATTGGCTAACTATTTCTGCTTTCTACTGGAAAGGCTTTCACCATCACAGCTTTGAGCTGTCCTCTACCCTCCTTTTTGCCTCTGATCAGCTGGAGAGTTTTTGGTTGAGTTGGACCTTTTCTTTGGGTAGGGCTTTGCTCTTGAACTGAAAAGTAATGCAAACCCCAGCCAGGGCTGAACTTAGAAGGAGAGCTAAACATTCCAGTGTGCTGCAATAATGCTGGCACCTGTATCCCTGAGTAACTTGATAACCTGCTGAAAAGATGAATTCTTCTCGCTGGTCTCCTTCGTTCAGGACTTCCCAAATGTAGAACAATAAAGCCCAGGAGGAACAGTGTGGCAATTGCTGCATGGCTAAAAACTGGCAGCGGTTGCTTGAAAATGGATCATTAGTGTTATGGGAAGGCGATTATCCTGCTGGCTTGATCTTTCCTGCAGGAACTCAGTTGCCAATGGATATTGTCAAGGTTGCATGCACACACACGACATTGTTGTGGGGCCAGTGATGCCACGTGGCTTCCCTTTCCTGTCAGAGAGGACTTAAGTATCAACTGGGAAGTGGATTTACGATTGCTTTGCAATATGAATTGAAGACAACTACTAGCATTTCAAGCTTTGCTGCTAGGTCTCAAGTCTGAGTTAGAGGCCAACGACCATCTTCATCTGCTGCTGACAAACTACTGATGGTCTGTGCTTAGAATGGCTCCACGTTCATTGCTGGCCATTAGAGATGAGGTGCAGCACCACTTGGTGTGAGGAGTGTGTTCCTCATGACATTGCTGTGCTGCTGCCTGCTGAGAACTTTCTTATGATTCTCAGAAAAATGCATTCTTGTTCCCATGTGGAATTCGCAGGCTCTCAGGGCATGAATAGCTTTGAGGCTCCAATTTATTTAGAAGAGTGTTATTAAAATATACAACAGTAATTGCAAGAGGAAATAGGAAGGTTTTTGGAGACCTGCTGGAGAGAGTAATTAATTGAAGGCTGGGGACATTAAAGGATGAAAACACAAATTGGAGAAAACAATGAGCCAGATTTGCTCTAAATTGAAGTCGAAGGAGCTGCTCTGCACAGAGAACCTGCCTCGCTGTACTTCTTTTTCAATCCTTTTTTAAATTTTAAAATACAGTCCAGTCCCAAGGACTTGGTGTCTCTGAGGGATGGTCTAGGTTGTTAGTTATGCTGAATGCCAAGCCTGAAGACGCTCTGTGCAAAACTCAAGATGCTGGGGCTCCAACTGTTCTTTGAACAGTGAACCAAAGAGAAAAAGCAACTCTGCTATTTCAAATTGGCTTCCTTACTCCTTTTGTTACAGGCTGAGATTTTCATAATTTAAACTCCTTTAAGGGACTAGAGTGACTTTATTACTTGAGTGGCCTGTAGCTAATAAAAAGTCTGAAATGGTGTATCTCCTGATAAAATGCCATAATGTGTTTTTAAAAAGCTCTAAAGACTCTATTGAGGAACTTAATAGTGGCAAGTAGTTAGAATAATAATTACTGAAACCCCATCCCTCTGGTCAGAGAAGAAGAATACACAGAACAAACATAGCAAATATTGTTTTCATGCATAGAAAAATGAGATGTGGCAGATCAGAAGAGCTAGACTTGTTAGAGGGTGTCTTAGCTAGTTATGAAGACACATTTTTTTTGTTAAGAGCAGGTAAGGACTCCAAATACTCTTATCTACAAAAAATAGGAAACAAAAACTTCAGGAGGGATGCATCACCTTAATTTTAGGACCTCTTCTCTTATGGATATCAACAAACACTCTAAATGTAGAAAATGATTTTTAGCTTTGTTTTAGAAATGAAAGAAATGGAAGCCTTTTGATTGGAGGTTCAGTACCCAAAATCCCAGGTGCTACAGGGCCTGAGGGCTTCTGGCTGTGTCTCTGATCTCTGGTGAACAGACAGTCTCACAACTTTACTCACTGGTCATGTTCCATCATGTTAAACTCTTTTCCTCTCCCCTACTCCTGTGCAGAAGCAGTCAGCTGTCCAAAGGCTCCTGTTGCAGCCTCTCACTAAAAAAATCTTTAATTTATGACCAGAAATTCCTGTGTTATCTGTTTGTGGGAAGGAGTTAATATTTTTAATGTGTTTGAATCACGTGGTTTGGTCAGAAAGGCCACTCAGAGAGGTGCCTGAGGAACATGTAGGTACTCCTTAAATAATCCTGAGGATTTCTTTCTTTCCCCTCTCTGTAAAAAGCACAGCCTGCATCTATGTAACTAATGAAATTTTTCTACTTATTGGCCTCCAAACAATTAGGAATCAGAAGCTGCAGTAACAGCTGGGCTGTTAAGAACAGAAGAGGCTCTATTAGGAGATGGGGACCCAACTGAGAGCATCACAGGTGCTATCAGCTAATGCCCTCTCCAGTGTTCACTGGGAGTACAATCCACACATACCTAATTAATCACAGTGTGAGGCACCTGCAGCATTGGTTTGATGTTAATCAGGCCAGGCTGAGGAGCAGCACACTGCCTGGGGCTGCACGTGGGGATGGGAAGGATTTCTCAGCTGCAGAGGGGTGGATCCTCGTGTAGTTATTAGCAGCAAGTTCATCGCTCTGCCCTTCTGGGCCTCTCACCACAAGAAGCATGTTGAGGCTCTGGAGTGAGGACAGAGAAGAGCAACAAAGCTGGTGAAGGGGCTGGAGAAGAAGAGAAGCATCTGAGAGAGCTGGGGGTATTTAGCCTGGAGAAGAGGAGGCTGAGGGGAGACCTCATTGCTCTGTACAACTCCCTGAAAGGAGGTTGTAGAGAGGAGGGTACTGGCCTCTTCTCCCAGGGGACAGGAGAGGGAATGGCCTCAAGCTCTACCAGGGGAGGTTTAGGCTTGACATAAGGAAAAAATTCTTCACAGAAAGGGTCATTGGGCTGCCCAGGGAGGTAGTTGACTCGCCTTCCCTGGAGGTGTTTAGGGGACAGGTGGACGAGGTGCTGAGGGACATGGTTTAGTGATTGATGGGAACGATTTGACTCGATGATCCGGTGGGTCTCTTCCAACCTGGTTGTTCTATGAATCTATGATTCTCATAACACCAAAGCAAAATGCTGCCAGCAGTGTGGCAGTTCTGAGGGGCCCTGCAGTAACGAATGGGAAAATGAATGAATTGTGAGGAATTTTGTGCATTAAATAACCAGGGCAGCAAGGTGCTGAGACTATTAGGACAAATACAAGTTTCGTATTGGTAGGAAGATCTGGAATGAATATAGAGAATTGTTACCTGGGCTATGATTAGATACTGGTCAGCAAACACCACTGCCTTGCCCTGCCCGACCCAATGATGGGCTCTATTTGATTCTGCAGCTCAGCTGATTTTAAGGAGAGATAATGAAGAGGAAAAACTCAGCTCAATTCAGAGAGCTGTTGCTCCCCCAGGGCTCTGCTGAGCAGCTTGCCCCCATGTTTCTCATCCCTTTGCTGGTTCTTCAGATCATCTTGAAGCCTCTGCTCAGGTACCGTTCCTTCTCCTGGGTCTGTGGTTCAATTTGGTTCCATTTCTGTAGCAACAAAATGCAGTGTGAAGATCATGAAGAACTGAGCTGAGCAGAGAATAGAGGCTGTTCATTGAGTATTTGCCTTTGGCCCATGGCAGCCCAAGTTTGTCAGCATTCAAGATATGTTTTTCAGTTTCTCCATAGTCTGCAGGGAGAAGGGTAAACATATGGAACTGGGATGATACATTCTTATGAGGCATGATGTTGATAAAGTCACTCTATCATAATTTTATTTGATGATTACATATATTTCTGGTGGCACAAATGCTGTCCTGTGTCACCAGATGCTGGAATAAGAGTGATGGGAGCTATCTAAGCATATTGGAAAGGAATCAAGTTGACTTGATACGAACCTGTTGCTGTGGTTTAGATTTCACGTGGTCTGCAAACTGCTCTGAATTTGGGGACTTCCATGAAGGGAAAGCTCATTAATCCTAGTAGAGCTTGCACATTTTTGTGGAGTTGGTTAATATTGGAGTTTCTAGCATCAACAGCGTATTTCTTCTTGTGCATTAGTGCTTAATCTGCAGTGGAGCTTTTTTCTTATTTCACATATGTTGTAGTATTTTCCTAAATTTTTCACTCTTAAATTAACATTAGTGTGTGGAGGACACTTTTTCTTTCTTTTCTTTTCATTGCATTGCTTGACTGTTCTGCATATTTCTTTTAAGAATCCTCCCTTAACCACTTTTTTCTAGCTGAGATCCATCACTGCAAAACTGATCTTGTTTATTCCCACAATCAAGTTTCCTTATTCCCCTGGTGATGGTGGTTTACAGATAATATCAAGTCCCAACCTGTGCATTGAGACTTTGCCACAATGCAGGTGGCTCTGAGCTTTATTTCAGAGATATCTGGCTCCACAAAGCTGTGTGCCCAAAGAATCTTGTTGACTTGAATGGGATGAGGAGTCTCCTCTGGAGATAATCTGGCAAGAGTGTCAGCTGGGAGTGGAAAACAAAGGGGATTTTTTTGTACTTTGTTGCTTTTTTGGTTTCCTGTTGTCAAATATTTTGATTTCCTTTATTCCTTTAACAGCTTGGTTCTGGCTTTAATGAAGTTGTTGGTAAGGTGTGCTACCTAATCAGGCTAAAACTCATGGTCCCGGAGGAAGCATCTAATCCATTAAGCCTTTCTGCCATCTGAACACTTCACTTTCCTTTTCAAACCTCCTCCTTAGCTCTGCCAGCTGTTTTTGTTTGTTGTCCTCTCAGGTTAGGTGTTCAGTCTCTTTTCTTTCTTTTTTTTTTTCTAGTTCTCCTCCAATTTGTCATTGTGTATCTCGTTTCCTTTATCTTCAAATATTGCTTTAATCTACAGTCCTTGGAGACTCCCTGCTGGGAGAACAAGAAGAAAGTATTTGAAGTGTTGCACGGCTCATTACTGAGGTTGAATTGTCTGCTAATTGGAGAACAGGATTATTGTGTGGCTACTGGGGATTAACCATAAAGGCAGTGGCTTTTTCTTTCCTCCCTTGTTCTGCAGTGCTGCAGTAACTGCTTTAATGGCCATATGGTTCTTCCTCTTATGTTCCACTATGTGCAGGTCTCTGTGCTCCCATTCCGTGCTGGAGGACCTTTGTTAGCCAATCAAAATACTTTTCTAATAACATGAGGGATATTTAAATATAATCACATTGCGGTTATGAAATTCCTTATGTTGAAGTATAATCCATCTTCTCTGGCTGGAACGCATGTGATTTTTTGTCTGGCTTTGGCTGCTTAAATGGTCTCACTGTGTTCCACAATAACATATTAATGCAACAAAATATGGAAAAGGAATTAGATATGAGAAGATGGTGAAAGACTACTCTGATATTTGGGTACATGTTCAAAAATGTTGTGACTCTAGCTTCCATGGAACAGGACTGGGCATCTATTCGAAGATGTCTAACAGAGGGAGCCTTTAGGATATATTGTATTTGATAGCAATGGTTGGATTCAATGATCCGGTGGGTCTTTTCCAGCCTGGTGATCCTATGATTCTATGAAGAAAGATGTTGGTTACTTATCTTTGCTAAGGGCTGGTGCCAACAACAGCCTGTGGCTGTCTCTCCAAATTTGCATAGGGGTGGAGTGAAAGTGAGGAGAAGATCTGATTTCAAAAGAAAATACTTTTGTTTCATTGATAGGAAACCAAGATCCATCTGACAGTGAGGGCTTGTGAAGACCTGAGAACGTGACATGTGTTTCTGACATTATCAGCTTCTCCTGCATAAGTAGGGAACTTTTTCACTGTCAATATTCCCTATGGGTTGAGATAGCAAAGAGCTGTTAGGAAGAAAATGTGGCTTAGAACTTCAGGAAAACCTATGGCAGGATCTTGTCCAAAGTACAGGGCTGTCTTCCAAAGTGCTTGTGTATCTTGTCAGGAAGTGAAAAGTAAGTCCATGTAAAAGCCAGTGCTTCTGATCTCCCTCTGATGTTTATCCTGCCTGTTCCCAGCAAGTTTAGGGGTAGGACTTCTCTAGCGGTGCTAAGGCATTCTCAGAACTCCTGGTAAAAATAGTTCCTCAGCTCCAGCAACTCTTACAGGGCTGTTAGTCTTCTGTATACACTTCAGACAGTCATAACTGCATTTCTTCTTAATGTTATGGACTGGTTACTGCAATCACAGTCTCCATTAGATGTACAGATGTAACATTAGGTGTAGAAATTCCCAGAGGAAATTTATACACAAGTACACATAGATATAAAACATGTCCACATACGCATATGGACACACATATGTACAATTTCTGCTTTTAAATTAAGGAATACCCAAAATGTGTTTGAGCAGTTTCAGTAACCAAATCTAAGACAGAAGGGTTACCAATTACACTCTGAGAGAAGCAGTAGTTTTTCCAGACTGGGGCCTCTCTCGGATTATGAATGCTGCTTCTGCACCTGCTTTCTACTGATAAGGGATACGAGTAATAAACCCTTCTAAGATTGCTTTTTTTCCTGCCCAGGTAGCCATGTGGATGAAAGACCGCAGGCTTCAATCTAGAATGCCTCCTGTTGGGACATTTATAGTGAAGAGGAAAATAGGAGCGGAATGTTGATTTAACAAACAAACAAACAGTCTTTCTGCAGAAATGGTCAGATAAAGTAGAGAAATATATGCCTTTCAGCAGTATTGGCTTCTAAAGCTGTGGTGCTCTAGCTAAGAGAGAATCCAGCCCCATGAACTGTTATCCCCTTGCTGGTATGAAGACCAAGTAGTTTGTGACCATCAGCATGTGCTGCTCCGAACACTGGGAAACTCTCTGGTTCTGTGGCTTCCTGGGATGACTTTAAGAGTGGCTGCTTAAACAAAGTATTCTTGTGGTCTGTGTCTGACCTCTCTGTCATCTTTTCTTCTGTTCTATGGAAATGGTAATAAAAAGGGCAGGTTAATGCTGCATACTTTCCTTCTACAGCTTTTTGTTACATATGTCATATATAGAAATCCTCTAATAATGAATGGGAAGTCATTGATGACTACAGTGGGATAATTAATCTGGCCAAGCTTTAAAAGAAGAATTTTCTTGGGAATAAGAAAAAAACCTACAAAGCCATTTTCTTCGTCTTTTTTATTTTACTCACCTGTCAGTCTGTTTTTTTCTTTCTAATGTCTGTGAGGTGTTTCTGGTAGAAGATGAAAAATACTCCATTCTTCAAAATCTGAAAATGCAAAGTACTATTGCAAAATTCTTTGAAATCGCTTTCTCCTGAGTGGAAAGATCGGTTGAGGGAGAGGATAAAAAAAAACCCCAAACCCAACAAAACTAAGGCAGCAAAAGATACTGACAACTGAGCTGATAAGAGCAGCTCTGTGAATGTAATAATTATTCATAGTATAGTAAAATCAAAGATTAATGTTTTGGAGTGATAAAATTATCTTGTTAGTAATTTAGCTAAAACATTTGCTTAGGAGGGTTCTGGTCGATTGTTTAGCTGACATAAGTTCTAATTTTCTGCTGCCAGCCAGTACCACTGGTTTGGTGCAGAATTGTAAGTACCAGCTTGAGAGCAGCTAGTGCCTGACTGCTGCGTGCAGTGGCAATGGGGTGGAGTCGAGTAAGTTGCCTCTCCAAAGTGGAGCTGGAGAACGAAGGAGAGAGTCAACATTGTGCATCCTTTGCATGCACCGTGGTGTTCTCCTAGATGTACTTTCAGTCTGTGCATCATCCCCTTCCTGCTCATCCTGCTGAGAGTGCAAAGGAGGCTTCTGCTTACACCTGGCAGCGTGTGAGCCCCGTGGCTGAAGAAGCTTGTCCTGGAAGAGGCTTTTTGAGTAAATTTTCATCACTGTTTGTCAAATGTTCCTAGGGCTGACACAATGAAAAGTAGGTTGATTAAATCATGAGATGCAGAGAAATACCTAATTATTAACTTTCCAGCTGTTCAACTACAGCTTTTTGTTTCTGTGCTTTATTGCTGGTTCGAAAATGACGTTTTGTTTTTTTTTCCTTTCTTCTCACCCTTTTTCTGGCAGGAAACATTGACTTCTTTTGAAAATCACAATGAGAAACTACAGTTTTTCAACTAAGTGCAGGCATCTTTGTGAAAGAAAATCCAACTGGATTCAAATCCAACTTCCTAGCAAAAAGAAGTTTTGTTAAAAATTGCAGGTAATCTTATTTTCATTGAGATAGATGAAACCTTTAATCAAGAGCTAAAGTCTGGTGTCTGGCACTGGATGAAACTCGCTGAATATGTTGGAAGTTTTGGCTGAATAAAGGCAGTGGCATTTGGGCTATGTAACATTAACTGATACTTGGAAAAATATTTGGGATAATGAAGTCCATTTTACCCCTTGAAATTATGAAAAGGCAAAGGCTTTTTCTCACTTAGTACTGTTTTAGGTGTGGGGGTTTTGTAGTTAGGTTTAGATAGAATGAAATTTTATGTTGTTTTGCTGCTTCTCCTCCTGGCTCCCATTTCTAATTTGCAATTTGTCACCTTGTCCCAGTGGCCAGTCTGTGTGTCCATTGATGGAATAGGGTGTTTCTCTCTGTGTTTGAAGTCTGTGTATCTAGCATATATGAGATGTTTTCATGTTCTTTCCTGAGGCCTTGTGCCTTTTTGTGAAAACATGGAAACAGATGAGCTTGCAAAGCCTTTAGGTTGTTCTTGTTCCATTACTGATTAGTTGTGATGGAGAGAAAATCATTCTGCAGGTCAGTGGTTTCAATCAGAGCAGAAGCAATAGGAATGCAGCAGATATGACAATTAATGGCTGTTTAATAATTGAAAGGTAGGGGTTGATTTCTGCTTTTGCATTATGACAAATAATGAGGAATATATTAGTGTGAAAATCTCCCTGGAGCATCAGAGGCCTTGATTCTGGGTAGGCAATGGGAGCATTTGGCTTTGCACAGATGCTTTTGGAAAATCCACAGGACGAATGCAACCATTTCATGCGCTATTTCCCAATTCTTATGCTATTCTCATTTCTGCCTGATTAAGGTTTTCCACTAAATGTGAAAATTGCTGTTGATATTTTCCTGTCGGAGCTGGTAAATCACTTACTTGGAACTGGCTTGCATTGCAAAATGTTTGGTGGTTTATCTTTTAATGAGCTTCCATCATCCTTACCTGATTTCAGTCACCCTGGTTCTGTGCTGTGACCACCTTGTGGAAGTTTGGGAATTCCCTACAGCTTTTTTAGATTGTGACAGAAAGTGGATTTGCCCTTCAAGATGCTACTTGAGGGACTCAATGCTGAAGCCTTCAATGGCGACTAAGGGGCTTGGATTCCTTCTGTGTTGTGGTATCACCTGTTATGGGCCAGGATGATTTTGTACCAAGTAACTTGGATTAGAAAAGAAGAGAATGAGAGTCTAACAGTCCTCAGTTCCCAGCTTAATAGATGTGCAGGCTCTTTACATGTGTCTGCAACATCATTCTGAAGTTTCAGGGGCACTCAGAAAGTTTCTATTGGAAGGTAGAGTGGAAGCACAGTATTCAGATGGTTGCAGTTCTGGGATCTTCGTGAGGTGGGAAGCTTTGCTCCTGAAGGAAAATGGTTCCTGCCACCAGGAGCACAGGCTATTGCAGTGCCTCTCCTTGTCATAAAACTGAGCGGGCAGGAGGTGTGGGGTTTCCTGGGGTCAGTTTTGCTTGTGGCAATCACTGCTTCCCACTCGTGGCCGGTTAGGACAAACTGCCTGTCCTTCCTCCCCATTCTGCAATCCAGAAAGATACCAATACAAGCTCGCTCATCTTTCATAGAATCATAGAACAACCAGGTTGGAAGAGACCCATCGGATCATTGAGTCCAACCATTCCTATCAAACACTAAACCATGTCCCTCAGGACCTCATCTACCCCTCCCTTAAACACCTCCAGGGAAGGTGAATCAACCACCATCTTTGGTAGGACCTTCAATGCCACGAACTCTTCTGAGGGCCACAACAGTGCAGCTGCTCCTTGGAGTCTTTTTCAAGTGGTCTGAGGTCTGGAAATGATGGCACCGTGCTGCTATGGTGTCAAGTTGCCTCTTCTGTTTGTCTGTTTTATCCTAGCTGCCAGCAATGCATTTGACTCACTGCATCTTTCAGATAAACATTTATCTGAAATCAATTTTCTTATATCATATGTCTATTTTTATGTGATAAGAAAACCTGTTTTTATCACTTATGAGATTTTAGCGTACGTTTGTCGGAGGGTAATTTCACTAATTCTCGTTGGGTGTGCTTAGAGTCCAATTATCATCTCACTTGACAGCTGTTCCCTTGAATTTTAAACATACAAAAACACACCCAAGGGCATTGGAGGAATTTGGTGGTATTACTGTTGGTTGTTAAGAAGTGTTTTGGAGGAGAAATTGAATTTCTGCAATCTCAGAGAAGTCATACCAAAAAGTGTAGATGCCAGCTATCTGATGAGAAGGCATTTGAGAAATATTATCAGATTTAAGAATAAAAACCACAACTAGTGAATTACCAGAGGCAGCAATTATGATGAAATCCTTCAGCGATGGAGATAAACCAGACAAATAAGAACTGATCTTTTGGTAAAATGTGGCAGCTTTTGGCTAAGTTTCCTACAGGATGGATGGAAGAGACAGCTGCCTAAGGTATTTACTTTGACTTTCCTTCACAACACCAGCTGGTTTTGCCGTGTGTTGTTCATTTTGAGTATGATGTAGGAAAAGGAACTGAAGTGTAATCGGGTCCTGCTGGCAATCACATGCATGTTCCTGGTGGCATTGATGCATGCTGGACTTGGAGCCCTGGAGCAAATCTTTTATGTAAAACCAACAAAGTGAATGAGGAAAATGTCAGTTGGAGATTCTTCATCGTTAAGGTCCAAAACATTTTGCGAAGATGACGAGGCAGAGTTGCTAGCAACAGAAATGTTTATTACAAATTGTAAAAATAAATGCGCATAAAAATTCATAGCTGATTGACCAGCGGTTGCCCCATGCCCAATTGGAACGACCCCCTAATGAAAATTCGAGGGCTTCTTATATGCCAAGCTTTCAGTTAAACAAAGACTTCAAAGACATGCAATTAATACAGGAATTTTACAAGCCAGATAGCAACATCGTGGTGTTAGCTCATATCTTTGGAGAAGGATTTTTGACAACCCAGTCTCAAACATGGTATCTTGGAATTATTGATGTTTGGCCATGAGCATTAATGGGATGGGACTGAAAGCCTGACAGCAGGCAGATGACGTGGGGCGAAACCTCTCCAAAAATTTTTGTCATCTATCAGTTCTTTCCTCTTCCTTTCTGCTAGGATCCTACTTAGTTTCTTCAGATGAAAAGGGGGTGAAATGGGCAAAACTTTCAGAAGGCGCCACGGATACAAATGTCATTAAGTTTTACTCATTTGGGTGCCCCTGAGACAGGGCACATTGAGAATCCTGAACCTCTGATAGTTTTTACCAGTCAAACTACTTAAAAAGACCATGTGAGTATTTAAAAAGCACTGAGAATCATTAAATGGATATGAAAATCTCTGTGCCTTATGGTGATTTGGTCTTTCTACATTTAGAATATTTCTTTAATGCAGAAAGCATTAATCTCTCCTCATTAGAGGCCAAGATGCTGCGACAGAGAAGAAAACTTGGGGACATCTTCTTTACTGCTTGACAAGTTCCCCCATTCAGAATGGACCAGAGGATCTTTTGTCTGGTGGCTATAGGTGAAACAGTCATCCAGGAAATAAACATTAATGAGCTAATTTCATTTAACACACTGCTGAGGTCTGTCTCCTCTATTGCCTTGGAGACGACGCAGCTATTATCAGTCAGGGAAGAGAATGGGTCATACAGGATTTGCCTGAAAAGTGCACTTGAGTTTCTGTTATGCGCCTTTTAAGTAGCTCATTTGGCTTCTGTTTTAGGAGCAGAGCACTGATTCTCTGTGTCCTTCCTGCATCAGAAATGGAAAGATGTTTGTTAATAAATAGGTTTTGTTTTCTATTTGTATTTGACTAAAAACTGGGATAAGCAAGCTTGCTTATATTGATACCCTCATAGCAGAAATAGTGGTTTAAGATGAAGAAAGATACGGTCTTTTTTTATTATAATTGTGCTAGTTTGAGGTGAGTACTTAGGGCAGAGTTCACCTCAATGCAGAGTAACTGTAGTTAAAATCCCAGAGTGACCGAACAGGCTGGATGGGATCCTGAAATCCTTCCTGGGAGGCATTTTGCAGCTACAGCAATTAACACTTGTGCAGTGGAAATTCTGGCTATGCTGCATCACTGTGTGATGGGTCAGTCGGTACGGTTACAGACTTGGCTTTTTATGCATTTTATTGAGCACTTCTGAAGAAAGTGCTGCTGGACAGCCTGAGTATTCAAGGACTGGACAAGATGAGTTTGTCTGAGCTTTCTAACCAGTGTTCACCAAATTAGGCAACAGTTTCCCATCATTACCTAAAATTAATGTAATTTGTTCCTCGCTCCTGTTGGCGAGGAGTGAGCTTGTGCCCTGATCAGCCTTTCCTATTGCCAGTCCCTTATTTGGTTTCCCCCCATTCTTGATATAAAAAGTGTAACTGCTAAGATCCATCACCTTCCTTCTTGACTGATTTTTAATGACATCACCTCTGCCCTAGAATCTTTGCCCTGGCCTCACCATTTGTTCCCTAGTAGGTCTGCAAAGTTTTCCTAAGTCTCCCTTCTGGATGTTTTTAATCTCCTGTAGATGTTTCCACTTCTCTGCTCCATCTTCCTCCCAGTGGCATCCATTGTGCTTTCTACATCCACTGCTGCCTCCACGATGCTAGATAAGAATAGTTTTCTGATGGATGCACACTAATACCTTTCCCTTTAGAACACATTTTTGGTAATGTTGTTAACTATGGTGATTGTTCAGGTCTGTGTTTGCCTTTGTACACATTGTACTTATTGTGCTTTCAGCCACTGCAATCAGCAGGATACGCAAAGGATCCTTTGGCACCTCTGCTTAGTGATTAGTATTTGTATAGCACTTTGAAAGCTTACAGTGCTATAAGAGGGATAAGTAGCATTATTAATAATGTCATGTTGTACTATACAGAATGGAGCTTATGTGTATTTGTGGTGATAATCCCCCATCTCCTCTTTTCCAAACTCTGTTGTCTGCGTGATCTGCCTCTAGCTTATCTTCCTTGCACCTGTCAGAATGCTTTTCAAACACCTTTTCTTCCTCCTCTGATTAAAGGTACATGGAGAAAAAAAAAAAAAAAAAGGATTACTCTTAAAATGGAATTCAGTCTTCAGGTTTCAGTGACCATGCCCCGGTCACAAACCCATGTATGCAGACTGTGATCTAATCTGTTTTGTACTAACCTCTGCGGCCTAAGAGCTGCCATTTCTTAAAACCCATTTGGTTTTGTGCATAATGTGGGTTTTGATCTTATGAGAGGAATGCTTTCCTGTGTCCAGGTAATGAGCCGTACCTGCTTTTTGCAAACTGATTTATGTCACTCCCTGTGGTTTCTCCTTGGAGGATCAGCATTGTGGTCCAGTAGGTGATTAATACAGTCATGGAGAGCATATAAGTCTTCTTGCTCTGCTGAAGCAGAGTTAATGTGACGTTTCCCCTCTCCTTTTTCAAGCTGAAAAAAATGAGTCAATTTTGGGCATTTACTCTTCAACTATACATTTCTAACAAGGTGGGGAACTGTAGGGTTTGGTTTAGGGAGAGCTGTGAAGTTCTCAGAAGAACTTGGGTGCTTGGTATTGCCCAGGCTGACTTAGTCAGACCTTTCTGGCTAGAATGCTCTGTGTTTTGACCTCTGTTTTGCACTGATAAATCTCGATCTGATGGTTTACTGTACCCTGGAGCTCCAGCCCCGAGGACAGCTTTCTGCCAAGCACTTGGACTTGCCTCTCTGCTTCATGCCTGTTACGAGCGCTACTTAACTCCTCCATGAACTCTAGTCTTGTAGGTGCTCTGCCACAGAAACGTTCATGATGAAGTGAGAAGTTATTTTAAGCACATACCAAGACTGCTGTTTGTTACTGCTCTAATCTCATTATCAGGTGGTGATACCAGCCTTGAAGATCTAAATCCATTACATCTTGATAGGAATGGTTGGACTAGAAGATCTGATGGGCCCCTTCCAACCTGGTTGTTCTATGATTCTATGATCTTGGGATTTAATGAAGACTCCTTTTGAAAACATTTGCTCTTGGTTGTATAGGTGAGGCTGTCATCTGCAATTCTCTCTTCCAGGCTGAACTATGTACGTCATGGTGTGACTTCCTCGTATACTTCTATGCTTGCATTTTGATGAAGATAAGGCAGGATGTATGTCTAGAAGAGATAAGTTTTGATGGAGTCAGAAGTCATACGCTTGCTAAGTGACCATTGTTCTTTCAGCACAAAAATAGATGTACACTCAGTAGCACGTTGGCATCATCAGGCTTCAAAGAGTGTGCTTTAAAATGTAGATGTGCCAGCAGCTCTGTTCACTGCCAGCCAACTGACCTTGGATAGTTCTGCAAACTCACTCATAATTTTAGTGCTGGCAGCAAACTTTTGGTGTACCTCTACCAGGAGGCAAAAATGTTAATACTATTTCTTTGGGAAAGGGAGACACAAACAGAAGTAATGTGGGTAGCATGGCATCTATATAGAGCTAATCAACGTAAATTAGAGGAAGAGTTAATTCAGAGGCAACTGTACCTCTGAGGAGCTGTTGGAGGAGTCTTTTTGCTATGCTCTTAACTACGCTCTCTGGGGATAACAAGAGGAAAGGAGCTGAAGATAGAAACCAGTGAGCCAAGGCTGAATCCCCAGAGAAGACATACGTAAGTGCTCTCAAGTAGTGCTTTGCAAGTATTTTTCTTCCCCTGTGTGAGTAGAACAGGTTTTGAAGTTGTGAGTCAAAACTTGAAATTGTGCTTAGTTTTTGTTGGCTTTTAAAAAAAGATAGTCAGGGCATTTAGGCTGTGGAGGTGTCGTTACAACAATTTTGAGTATTCTCAGCTCATGGTGCGGGAGAACTAAGGCAGTACAGGGACTTCCCCCAGTGCAGAGTAGCAATGAAATGATTTGGGCTCCCTCCTCCAGCCTGGGTCACCCTATAAACCAGAACCAATTTTCATAAGACAGAGTCCTGAGCGCATCTCTTGGAAACTGGAAGGGAGGTGGGGCTGTACTTCAGAGAGAGGTCAGGAACCAGAGCCATCCACTCTTGCTGGGGGATAGCGATTCCATTTGCCTACTTTTAGGCAAATTGTGCTACTTTAAATGTCCGTGATGAATGTTCTGCCATGATGGTTAGGGGTGCTGAGTACTTCTTGTGTTTCTGTGCTTAAACGGGAACTTGTATGTAGGGCTTGCACAAGTTCATTGTATGGAGTTGGGAGCACAACAAATAAGGCTCCTGTGCTGGTAAGGGCCCACTTGGCTGCACATTTAGGATTAGTGTCTGGGGGTTGTGCTTACAAAGACCCTTGAGAAAGAAAAGGTGAATATTATCAGGGAAATGGTACTTGGATTACCAGTCACTTTTATCTTCTGTTACATCAGACAGTAAAAAGGGGAAAGGGGCTGCAGACTTTAAGCATCTGAAGTACTCGGTGCTTGCTGCCACTCTTCTGAAGGTCCAAAATATAGAATTTTAGAATTTCTCCCTTGTACACGTGATATTTCTTGGTATACCATCTTATTTCTGATCTGATTCCCTCAGAACTCCCAAGCATCAGTACAGTGAGGGCCACAGAAACATGGAAATAACTTAATGGAGTGTGCTGGAGGGGAGAACGAGGCCTCCTGAGGAAATTAATTTCTTATATTTAGAAATATGTGATGACCAAAATCAAATTATCAAAACCCTTGCCAGTAGGAAAAAAAAAAAATCAACAATATTGGTTTGACACTTCTTTTTCAATTACCTGCAGCATGTTCAGAGACTTGAGTGTAAACAGCAATTCAAAGCTGCCTACTGCGCAGAGGCTTTCATTAACTCTAATGATAATTGCAGAGTATGTGTTGCCATTTTGAGCAACCATTACCCGGCTTATGTGGGGAATCTTGTGTGGGTGAAAAGCGGTGGGGAAAATATCTAGAAATATATGGTCGTTACTAGCTCTTAGACTTTGTTAGACAGGTGAATGTGCTTTCAGCTCTGAGAGAGCTTAAAAATGCATGGTACTTTCTGCATGGACTCCTCTCTCCATGCAAACTCAGGAGAAGTGTAGTCTGGCTTAGTATTTGTTTTCACTCTGAAAAAGAACTAGTATCTTTATTTATCTTTCAGCATTTCAAAGGTCTTTTTGAATGGGGATAAAGAGTCCAGGATGTTCTTGTCTAGAAGCACACAAGCTTTGAAAATTCATAGAATCATAGAATAACCAGGTTGGAAGAGATCCATCGGATCATCGAGTCCAGCCATTCCTATCAAACACTAAACCATGTCCAATTCCCAGGACTAGAATGGATCTATGCTGTAAGAAATAATAAGGTTTGGCACACATGGAATTTAAGCTTCAAGCTTCCTTCAGGTGTCTTGAACAGCCCAGCCTAAATGTGACTGGCTTTGGGAGCACAAGCAGCCTCATTTTGTGAATGTTCTTAGACAGACATAGCTATACTGGGGGTGTTGGTCGACAGCCGACTGAACATGAGCCAGCAGTGTGCCCAGGTGGCGAAGAAGGCCAAATGGCATCCTGGCTTGTATCAGAAATGGTGTGATCAGCAGGTCCAGAGAGGTGATTCTCCCTCCATACTCCACACTGATGAGGCCACTCCTTGAATCCTGTGTTCAGTTGTGGGCCCCTCAGCACAAGAAGGATGTTGAGGCTCTGGAGAGAGTCCAGAGAAGAGCAACGAAGCTGGTGAAGGGGTTGGAGAACAGGCTCTATGAGGAACGACTGAGAGAGCTGGGGGTGTTTATCCTGGAGAAGAGGAAGCTGAGGGGAGACCTCATTGCTCTCTGCAACTCCCTGAAAAGAGGTTGTGGAGAGGAGGGAGCTGGGCCCTTCTCCCAAGTGACAGGGGACAGGACAAGAGGGAACGACCTCAAGTTCCACCAGGGGAGATTTAGGCTACAGATTAGGAGGAAGTTTTTCACAGAAAGGGTCATTGGGCATTGGAATAGGCTGCCCAGGGAGGGGGTTGATTCACCTTCCCTGGAGGTGTTTAAGGCACGGGTGGATGAGGTCTTGAGGGACTTGGTTTAGTGTTTGAAAGGAATGGTTGGACTAGAAGATCCGATGGGTCCCTTCCAACCTGGTTGTTCTATGATTCTATGGTTCTATATTAATTTTGGAAGTTTTCTTACGTGCATGTGGCCATTCTTAATGAACAAACATAATTCCACAAACAATCAGCCTCAGGTGACCTTAGTAGCCCTCCTTAAATGTACCTCCTTCTTCCTTCTCCTTTTCATGAGTCTATCACAGCTGAAAGTATTGAAGACTTGTGGCATGTTAATCTTGCCCTAGAACTGGAGTTCCATCTCCTTGGTGTTCCTGTTATTGTCTGTTATAGGGAAGTTATCTCCCAAATCACCTGCTCTGAAGCATTGCTTCCTAAAATGTGAACATTTCTTTTTTATTTTCAAGAATTGAGAAACTAACTCAGTAGAAAAACTTGCTCAATGTTTGGTTTTGTTTGTGTGCTTTTCTTTTTCTTTCGCTCAACATGTTCGATGGGTCTTTTCTTTCAAAATGCTCTTATTTTTGTAATGAGGACTGTGAAATCATCTCAAAAATGTTGTATTCACGTTTCTCAACAATCTAAAGCAAAGAAAAGTGAATGCAAAACCAGATTTTTTTTTTTTCCTTTTGACTGGAAGAGGTTGAAAAAGATCTCGGACCATGAAAACTCAAAAGAACAAACCTTACAAAGACTGTTGAGAATATGGAGCTATACACATAGCCATTTTGAAAACTGAGCTAAGATGGCCCTGTTTCAAAAGTTAACACAACAGAGCCAAATAATTTCTGTTTTTTTCTGCTTCCTGATGTCAGAAAACACATCAGGCAAATTATTTTAGAAATGAAAATAAATTGTAGCAAACGCTTTCCTCCAAAGGATCAAATGAGATAATTGTTTTAATTGTTTATGAACCTTAGACTGTACTTGCTAGTTGGAAAGCATGAAAAACAGAGAAGAGAGTCTTTAAAGAATGTGTTAGAGGTTCTGTATTTGGCAGAAACATTTCTTTAACCTGGAGAGGCCATGAGGAGATTTACTAAATCTTTCCATATCTACGCTGTGTCCTGTTCTTGGGTGAAAAATGTTTGAATCGAACTGATGGAGAGGATTTCTTGTTTAATTTGTACCTCATTTATTACTTTAACCTTATTCCTTCAGTCTTAGGGGTTTTGCAGAGGTGACTTCTAGTTCAACTGGGAATATCTACCAACTTGATCTAATACTCTTTTGGGACTTCTCAATGAGTGGTTACTAGTAATTTGTGTGAGATGATGGAGAAACAATACAGAAAACCCTAAACTAACCATTATGCTACTATAGTAGCATATTTTGTCAATTTGAGTTCAAAATTTTTGAATTTTTGTCAATTTGAGTTCAAAAGGAGATAAGGATTGCCAGGGGAGGTTTAGATTGGGTATTAGGGAAAATTTCTCTACTGAAAGAGCAATGGAAGCATTGGAACAGGCTGTCCAGGATACTGGTGGGGTCACCATCCCTGGTAGTGTTAAAAAAGTGTGTAGATGTATCACTTCTGGGTGTGGTGTAGTAGTCAGAATGGTGTTGGACTGGTAGTTGTATTTGATGACCTCAGAGGTTTTTTCCAACGTTAATGATTCTATGATTTTTGGACAGAGATTGCAGTTGCTGAGTGTCATAACCAATATATTTCTTGGTGACTATTTCATGCTGAGGCTCCCTGAGGCATTCAAGCTGATAAAAGTTGGTCGGTCCCGTTTTACATAAACTCCAATCAGGCACCAATTCTACAATAAAAATGAATGAAAATGGTTCTGAAAGAGTTATACAACCATGTGATATATGCTTGCTGAGTATATACGTGTGCTTATGTGCATTGTCCATTTGAAGGGATAAAAAGTAATTTAAAACTGAGCTTTGTTCTCGCTCAATTATGAATTCTCCAACAGTGCTGCTTTTCCTAGAATTTTAAGGAACTACTCTTGACTCTTACTATGACATAATCACGTATCTAATCATGAAGAAGGTCAAACCTGGAAGATAAACTAGCTTTTAACTTATGCTAGGGATGCTGACAGGGAACAGTCCTTTAAGTACTGCGCTTTAAAGTCGCGCTGCAAGGCGAGTATTTCCCAAGGATATAATATATGTGGGAACTTTGCAATGATTGGAATAGCTACTGTACTGTAATCAGAAGTGCAGACTTGAAAATGACTGTGTCACTGCTGTGCCACAGCTATTTTTTTCTCTCTCCACTTCTGCCAGGAAAAGACCATTAATTAAAGCTTCAATGCTTCTGCACCCCACCACTCCAGCCTCAAAAGTTGTATTTTCTTCTTCTTTTCTTCACCTTGCAGAATTTAATTATTTTCAAGACTATGTATTTTGCGCCTTGGTGTAGTTCGGTTTCCAGTAATGGTGTGAAGCTTGGCGGTCCCCACAGAATGTTCTTTCAAGAAAAATTCCTGTCCGTGTATCGTGTTGACCTTTAGAGGTGAAATGTTTTTGGTGCAGTACTTCTTGTGCTGTAAAATGACTGGATGCAGCTTGTGTGCATCAGTGGAGCTGTTACTGGTTTTGTCGTGCTGAGCCTGGGCAATGATGTTGGATGTTGGAGGTGTGTTTTGGGTCATGTTGCAATTGGAAGGATATGGCTTTTGTGGGTCTTACACGTAAGAGCAGAAATAAGGAAGATGTGTTTTTCCTGGTTTGTAAAGTTGAGGTGCTGGTCTTGACGAAGAATGTGTCAAAATGATGTGGTGATGTTTAGCAGCAAGTAAAAAAAGTAGGGAAAAAACCTATTATGTTTCTAGTCTTAAAACTCCCAATTTTATTAGGGCTTTCTGTGCAGTAATCTCAGGATCTGTGCTGTTTACCAGAAAGGAATTCTGTAATGCAACAGGGACAAAGAAGGCAGGGTTTGTTAGAGCACACTGAGTGCTCACTTTTATCTGTTTAGCAGTTTTATCAGCTTTTACAAGCAAATATGTTCAGGGCTGATGACTTTTGGGACTTGGTAATCCTAGGAGGCTGCAGAAACATGAATAGATCTAGTACTACCTTGATCAGTGTAACTTCAAATCTTGATCTTGAATCTATATTCTAGTACATGTTAGCAGCAGTAGTAGTTGTCCTAGCATGAGGCTGAACGTGATCAGCCTAGAAAAACCCAATGTGCTTTCCAGCTATTTGTTCTTTCTGAAGCATAGCGAATTGTGATCCAGTCAGGAATCAAGTCTATTTATTTTCTTACTTTCTATTGAGATCTGCATGTGTTTGCTTTAATGGTGTTTCCTTCTTGAGACCTAATTGATTCTGCCATATCATTTTTTTTGAGAAATTATTTTGGTTTTGAGAAACTCCTGGGCTCAGACTGCATTTTAGAGAGTTTTGCAGTCCACGTCCTAGTTTCTTCCTGCTCTTCCCTTCTCTCTGAGCAGTGACGCTTTCGCTGTCCTCTTTTGACTCTCTAGCTTCATTTCCTTCTCCAGGTCTGTGTCTCTGCATCCATAGGCATGAGTTTGGGTATTAGTGGTGTCTAATGATATGCAACAGCCTCCCAGGGAGACAATTTTCTTGCCATGCCAGGTTGGTAGGTATTTGACTTGGAGGCATAATGGTGGTGGCAGGATGACTTTCTCTGCTAGTCTTGTTTTCTGGGTGGGCTTGTTCAACCATTGCTCTCAAATGACCCTGAAGTTGACTTGGCTCTGTCTTCAGTGACAACAGTGATCTTATTCTGGAAGAGGATTCGGGCACAAAGTATATTTCATTTCCTGTTGCTCAGTATTTTTTGTTGGTGCAATAAGTCTTTTTCAGTTTATGAGAATCTGTGTCTTGCAGTCTGTGGTGTATTGTACTTAGTTTGCCTCTTTGCCCTCATAGCAGAAAACCTAGATGGGTAGCAGCACAACGAATGTCCCAGAGCAGGGTTGTGTGTTTGTTCTAGAAGAAAATATATAGGCCGCAAAAGAAAGGAAGGATAACAGACTGGATAGGAGTTGATCAGAGTGCCTTTACTGGTAGCTGGTGATGAGCGTAGTTGAGGATGTTGATAGATCTCCGTATAAACCCTCATGAATTAAGTTGCCATGATTTAACTTGCCTTGTCAGTTCTTGTGCTAATCGTGAAGTATGGGGACAGTAAAAGCTAGAGGTGACACCAGTACTTTGGACAGTTTCATCAAGATATATGTGGAAGGAGGAACCTGAAGTCTGTGATGAACAGAGCAAGCGCTGGAATACAGGTTGTTGTGCTGCACAGCACCTGCTAAGGCATTTTTGCTCATAGCTCTGCTTTTCCCAGCTTGCTCACAGGTCTTTGAGGGTGTTAAATTGATGCTTCTGTCAGA
The DNA here is from genome assembly GCA_033558105.1 of Coccyzus lansbergi. Taxonomy (NCBI): domain Eukaryota; kingdom Metazoa; phylum Chordata; class Aves; order Cuculiformes; family Coccyzidae; genus Coccyzus; species Coccyzus lansbergi. Next base: position 2,296,257 of record JAUMJK010001519.1, on the reverse strand, counting down.
GCCTACCAATCAGGTTAACCAAAGCCATCATATTACTCAGACTGGCTGTTGCTTGAGCTTGACTAAACTGCTGTTTATCGTGCAAGAGGGACTCCCAAGTGTAAGCTACTGATGGCATTCACAGGAGGTGGCTTCTTAGAAGTCTGTATCACTGCTCTGCAAGGAGTTTGTGCAAGGCTAATTGCTCTGGCTCAAGGGCAAAGCAAACTTTAATTTATAAATTCATTATCGCACTGTAGCTGTGGCCTTTATTAGCTTCTCTTAGGTAATTGCATTGCTGGAAACTCCTCTGATCAAGGACAAAATTATTTGAGATTTAACAGCATCCAGCTTTAAAGAAATGGGGCTTGTTGTCAAAATCAGTGGAGCAAAAACTCTGCACACGCTGGTAAGTGGAATAATTCATGCAAACTCCCAAGCTACCGTTCTGTTGGCACAGTAACGTGTAACAGCAATAACAGATGCAGCTATGGATCCAGAGAGAAACAGATCAACTGCACACCTGGAAATAGCAAATAATATCCTATTTGGCAGAAGCTTCCTAGCCCTACTGTGAATAGAGACCCATCCCCACTTAGAGAATCTACCTGCAGATGTTGTGGAGATGCAAAATTCATTCCTGTTTGTTAGCTCCTCTCTGGTTGGAGCTTGGACTGCTGAAACATTTCTGCATTGCAACATATGGAGACCTCAATAACGTGATGAGTGTATTGGAAAAACTGAGCAGCCTGGATTGTCGTTGCAATGTGCAGCCACAGAGGCCCTGCCAAATTCTCTTGGGTTATAAATAGAAATCAATTGAGTTACCTGGGCTACACCACTGCAGAAAACAATAGCATAGAGTTTCAGGTTTAGAGGGAGAAAGACCGAGTTTTGTTCTCTTATGAACAACTTCAGCTGCCCCTATTTGTAAGACTTTAGGAATGTGTATTTGAGCACTTGTGCTCCAGTTGTGTGCAGCACCACAGCTCCTTTACAGCTGACTTGAGGGACTTTAAGAAGCCAGAAGGACACAACTTCCTTCTGGAAATTGTGTCTGATGTAATATCAGATAGTTGCATTTTCCAGTGAAAGCATATTCAGACCCTTTTGACTAGCACTAATTTTATGATTATATTGTGTGGAAGTTGCATCTAAAGTCCTGATTAGTATTTAGGATCCCATTAGTCAAGCTGATCTAATGACAATGAGACATTGATAATGATGAGGCAGTGGAATTAAAGCATTTTTTATTTAATAGCTCATTTATGTTTTCCAAATGGTCAAAAAAAACCCAGTAAAATGAACAAGTCCTCCCTGGGGCTCGTTTGAGGAAAACAACTATGGGTTATGTGCTGGGTCTTATTACTTGGCCATTTCTTTCTGTGAGCACCAGAACAGGTTGATGTTACGATTGCTGTTGTACTTGGTGCAACAAATTGTGCTTTTGTACTGTTGTGGTTTAAACCTCATTGGTAACTATATGCTGCGCAGCTGCTTGCTGATTCCCCTCACTCCTGATGGGATGGGGGAGAGAATTGGAAGAGTAAAAGTGAGGAAGACTCATGGGTTGAGATAAGAACAGCTTAATAATTGAAATAAGATAGTAGTAAATTGTAATGAAAGGGATGTAAAAAAAAAAAACCAACAAAAAACTCAAAAGAGAGATAAGTAAAACCCAAGAGAGACAAGTGATGCAAGTGAAAAACAATTGCTCACCACTAACCAATCAATGCTCAGCCTGTTTCAGGATTTACATGGAAATCTTTAATATTACAGAGGAAAAAAAATGCAGGAAGGCCATCATGGTTAACAGCTTGTATGGCCTGGAGAGTGTCAGCTTTGTTGGGGAAGTTTTTAGGGTGTTGGATAACGTCTTGTGGGTGATTCAATGGTGTAAACAGGCTCTTCAATAAGGAGAAAGCATGCGGGAGAATTTCCTTCTGTTTGGTTGGACTGGAAAGAATGGAGTCTAACAGGGAAGCAACTTTGGGAGAAATGACATGTGCTGTTAGCCTGCGTCATGTGTAATCTGCAGCAGACAATTAGCAGTGAGCTTGCTAACAGAGCACTGAATGAGGATGTATTTGGGTGAGAGCTGTGAATTCACTGCTAGTTCATGTGCTCATTATTCTCCTGCAGAAAGAGAGAGAGCCGAGCCTGTGCTCTGATGTCCATGCCGGTCACACCTATTTCTGGCAGAGTGATTTTATTTTTATCTCTTGTATCTCTTAAGAATATACGCAACTTGAGGTGACAGAGAGCTTGTTTTCCCAGAGAGCAGCTGCCTGTCCTTTCTGCTAAAGGTCAGTTGTGGTACCATTATTAATTGCTGCATCTTCTCCCACCCATTGGACCTGAGCTGCTATCTTAACATTGCTTTATCGCAGCTGGGGAGTGAACAACAGCCCTGGCAAGGAAAGGTACCAGATCAGTGTTGCCCTGAGAGATAAAGTAGACAGACCTGGAGAAAGTGCTAGAAATTGGATGCTGAGAAATTGTGCTGCTCTTGCCCCAGGAGTAAGCAACTGCATGGCAATTGATAAAAACAGTAGTTTCAGAGGAGGAGAGCAGTTTTCCCAAGGCTCTGGGGGATGTGAACCCCAAGTTGCGGATCAAATCTAATTGGAAAAGTACCCGGTATGTGGGAAATTGAGAGCTGACTTGAATGTTCCTCTTGGAGGAACTGAGAGTCCTTCAGGATCTTTGGAAATTCACACCCAGAACTGGCCTGAGCTCCCAGAATCACAGGGTGAACACATTTTGTTGTGAAAACAAACAGATCACACAGATGACGCAAGCTCACCTTCACAGTGGTGATAATGTGGGGTAGTGGCCTCTGGCCCCCTTCGAAACTGAGTCTGGGCCGCCCTGAATGTCAGCTCATCTCTTTCTTGCTTTGAACCGTGAAAATAGGCTCTTTGCCTTGTAAACTAAAATCCCATTTGCTCTACAACAAATACATGGGTTAACTGGAGAAATGCTGGCAATTCTTAATTTTTTTTCAGAGTTGTTAATAAACTTGCCTTTCCAAACAAAAGCAAATTTTCTTTCCTTCACTAATGAAGCCCTTGGGGGAAGCATGGATTCTGCACATGAATGTGTTTTGCTCAAATTACCCATTTTAAGTGGTGTTTTTTTTTCTACCCCTCTCACTTATTGTTGAATTCAGCAGTGTAAATACTTTCCCTCCTTCCCAAGCCCAAACTCACCTATAGCAGGTTTCTCTCTGTGAAATTACCAGCTAAGCACAGGATACCCCCAGGTATTTAAAAACCAAGCAAATATCTCTGTTAAAAGCAGCTGGCAAGCATCTGAGCAAACCTGTATCCTGCTTGTGGGAGGATTCTAGCTACAAAAAGTCTTACCATCGGCTTTCACTGCAGGAATGGGCATATCTACTACTAACCTATGTTCAGCTTTATTCAGCCCATCTGATTCTTGCAGGCATCCCTGGGGTGGAAGGTGGGTGCAAATTGCATAGATATTTCAAGCATCTCCTTGTCCCTTGTGGAAATCAGGTGGCTGGTGAGTCAGCTTGCTGAGGAACGTCGTGAGGTGATTTCAGCCATTTCCAAAGTGACTGTGTGTGAGATGCAAGAGGAGGTTTCTTCTGTTTGCCTACAACCCCTTACCCACAGCGAAACACAGGGATGGAGAAGCAGTTGTATAGTGGGTCTCCATGCAGGAGTCTGGGCAGTGTTTGTGAGATCTGGGGAAAACAAATCGCCGGAAAGCGATTTTTGTGTGTGTGTGTGTTCTCAGAAATAACCATGCATCTTTAGACTTACTGGGTTTGTTCTGCTTTGTTTTTGTTGGACTCTTGAGATCTGTGGAATTTGACTGAGACAGGACTGATGATGCTGCTCTGTAGGAGGAATATAGGGCTTGATTCTTATGTGTTTTTTTATATGCAACTCCTCTAATTCATGTCATAGCTTTCTACTGTGTGATTAATGTGGCTTTCAAACTGTAGGCTTTTAGGTGGTTTATGAATCAAAAGAAAATGCAATAAAACCTGAAACATGTTTAGTCAGCTTCTATGTACAATCTAGAGGTTATTCTTAATATAACAATAAGGTATTGGAAGTGATGTTATGTGGAAAAGAGCAATGAAGAAAGTCCATACTCTACCTGAGAATGGAGCCTCTAGAGACAACCTGGTGATATCTTCATTTTGTTAAAGGCTGAAGAGTCATTGTTTATTTAAATAAACCCAACCTGATTATTGTAGGCCCTTATGACTATTGTTAAGGAGTCCTAGAACCTGCTGCACAACGTGATAAGAAACACCCCATTTTCTTGAGTTCAACAGCTTCTGTATGACCAAGTTCTCATGGGTTGCCTGCTACTTTGTTAGCAGAGTGTGAATCGTTCCAGCAGTGCCTTCCCCATGCCATGTGCTTCCTTTATACCCTGGCCCTGCTAATGTGCCAAAAACGGTCATTGCCACTGGATAGAAATTGAGAGATTTGGAAAACTTTCTGCCCACCAGCTGGGCACATGCACATTGGAATCATTAAATGTCTTCTGCAGGGTGGTTTTCTGAAGTGCAAAATGGCTCAGATGGATGGTGGCACCATCTGGGTTGAGATGAGCATATTTTCTGTGGGGTTTTTTTGTGGTTTTTTTTTTTGAATGAGAGTTAGAGATTCTGAAGTGCTTCAGCCTGACCCCTGCATTTCTACTGTCTGACCTAGGTTAGCAAATGCTGAAGATACTGTCTAGTTTTGCACAAACAACTCGACCAACCCCTTTGAGAGGTGAAGTTTTTTTTTTCATGCACTACTCGGAACCAGTTGAGTTATAACTCTTCAAAATGCTTGAGGTTATGTGGGTATGGAAAGCATCCAGTCACTCTTGATGCTCAGTGGCTCAAAATTGCCTAAAGATACCCACTGAGCAAGGAAATACATGTTGCAAGTGTGCCTGTGGGCCTGGTTGCTAGAAGGAAAATCAGATACAGAAATGAATTAAATCTCTTGCTGATTCACAGAAGTTGTCTTGATTATATCTAACCTTAGAATATCATGATGACAGGCAGATCAGACTGAGTCACGAGGATGCGTGGGAAGGTGACTTAGTGCTGAGGCTGGAGTTTTATTGGTTTCTTTCTTCTTTAAATGAAATGATGTTTGGCTGTATGTAAGCTACTTTTATGATAATTAGCCAGCCACGCAGGGCATAGGCATTAAAATAATTCAGTGCCCTTTCTCTTCAAACAGAGGAGGACTGTTGTGTTTGCTAATAGCTGTGGCTGAGGTGCGGTGGTTTGTTTCCTTCCTAGTCATTTACAGTGCTCATCCATCAACCCTACTAAAGTGAAATTAAAGAATAGAATTTATAAGCTATTTAATTCAAAAAGAGTCAGGAAGTGCATTAATGAGCTTATCATAATGGATGCTTTTATAAGGCGGACAAAACATCGTTTAATATTAATCCCAGGAGGAAAGAAATCAAAGGCCAGGTATCAACAATATTGATTGTACAAATAAAATATCTTCTAAGAAAGCCTGTGTGCGCTCTATAGCCCGCGAGCTGGGAGGAAATGTTTTGTTACATGATGGTAGCTTGTGAAGAGATTTGCCTTTGTGGAGAAGAGCGTGGGATGCACCTACAGATAAGGAAGGAAAATTTGTGAAACTTAGCTTACATGAGAAACTTGCTGCTTGGAGACAAAGTTTGGCTTCTTGATTTGAAGGGATAGCTGAGGCCAGTCTTTAAAGAAGTAGAAGGATGTGTGGACCACTTTTTTCTATTTTTTTTCCTTTCTTTTTTTTGGAAGGTAGATTTTTTTTTTTCCCCATTTTGATTGCTCAAATCCTTCCTACTCCTTTTAAGAGCCAGGAGATTAAAAACATTGGATAATTTTACTGTGGACACGTATTGTTGAAATGTTTGGTCTGATATGAGAAGTGGCAGTTGTGTTACACAGCTGTTTCTGATGTGTGGAAAGCCTGCAGCTCACTGTCAGTGATGCTGCTGGAGGTTTATTCCTCATGGAAGATGTGTGTTAGGAATGGGCCCGGAGAGCTGGGATAACTGGAAGAGGAGATAGCTCCAGGAGCTACTAAAGTATCCTTTGATGAGCAGAAATGTTGACCCTACCTTAAAATGATTGAAATATGGAATATAAGATTGTAAGCAAACATGTTCTTATTTTTTTCTCTCTGGTTTTCTGGATGATAGTTTTCCCATATTATGAGATACCACCACTACCTTCGCTGGACATTGCATCCTCAGCTACCTTGTTAACTTCTGCTGCCCATATCTGGGATGCCAGAGGTGCATTACCTGGGCAGGCGAGACACTATTATTGCTCCTCATTGGCATTTAAGAAATCACTGATGGTTGCTGCAGGAAACCTGAGCTTGCTAGGTATGTGGTGTAACCTCATGTAACTTCCACTGCTCAGGGGGTGTTTGAGATAGAATCACAGAATCACCAAGTTGGAAGAGACCCACTGGATCATCAAGTCCAACCATTCCCACCAATCTCTAAACCATGCCCCTCAGTACCTCATCCACCCGCACCTTAAACATCTCCAGGGAAGGCAAGTCAACCACCTCCCTGGGCGACCGGGTCCATTGCCTAATGACCCTTTCAGTGAAGATTTTTTTCCAGCATCGAACCTGAACCTCCCCTGGTGGAGCTTGAGGCCATTTCCTCTTATCCTGTCCCCTGGCACTAGGAAGAAGAGGCCAGCTCCCTCCTCTCCACAACCTCCCATCAGGTAGTTGTAGAGAGCAATGGGGTCTCCCCTCAGCCTCCTCTTCTCCAAGCTAAACAACCCTAGCTCTCTCAGCCGTTCCTCATAAGGCCTGTTCTCCAGCCCCTTCACCAGCTTTGTTGCTCTTCTCTGGACTCGCTCCAGAGCCTCAACATCCTTCTTGTGGTGAGGGGCCAGGAACTGAACACAGTATCCTGCCCACCCATCTTGACTCTCTGTGTGCTCCAAGGGAGGTCCAGATAATGAGAGGGGGAAAAGAAAGCCCTGCAGCAGTCCAGATTCTCTATCTCTTGGATGTATTGCACAAGTTAAAATCCTCCACAAAGATTTATTTCTCATGGCCAGGTTGATATTTCTATGAGTGTATACACACACAAAATAAGTAACTCCCTTTCTTGATACTTAGACTCATAGAATCACCAGGTTGGAAGAGACCCACCAGATCATCAAGTCCAACCATTCCCATCAATCACTAAACCATGTCCCTCAGCACCTCGTCCAGCTGTCCTTTAAACCCCTCCATGGAAGGTGACTCAACCCCCTCCCTGGGCAGCCTGTTCTAGTGCCCAGTGACTCTTTCTGTGAAAATTTTTTTCCTAATGTCCAGCCGAAACTTGACTTTGAGTCTTCAGTTCTTTTCACCTTTTACATAGGCAGCAATCCAGAGCATTCCTGTCAGGACACATGGCACCATCTCACTTTTTGTGTGATGCTGTTAAAATATAACTGGAAAAAAAGTCACATAATAAAAGACTTTGGACTTGAACAGCAAATCAGTGTTGCTGGAGGTCTGTCTGCAGTGAAAAGCACTGTGTTGTGTTCTAACACTTAGAGCCTGCAGCACCCAGGGATATTAAATTATAATGTCAGGTCTTCTATATGTAGTTTTTTGTGGGTTTCTTAGTATTGTTGACTTTTTTTTTGATTTGTTTGTGTTTTATTGTCTTAAAGATAATAGTAAGCAAGGTATCAGCAGCAGAAAGATGGAAGTCCTGGCCCATCTTTAGCATCCTGAGGAGCTTAGGCCGAAGTGGAAAACTCATCTCATGTTCCAAGGGCTGACAGAGCAGCAGCAACGTGAGGGCTGCAGATTTTCTCTACGGGCAGTTAGACATCACCCTGGAAGAGCCTGGCATTTGGCACAGCCTCCTGTGCATTAGAACCAAGAGACAGCCTAAAGAGAAATAACAGAAGAAAGGGAGATTGTTGCTGAATTTTGGATTGGGTTTGTTTTCAGCAAAAGACCTTTGGCATCGGGTATTTAATCTGAGAGCTTGAGGTTGTTGGTCTGTGACGAGTGTAATAACTCACTTCTGCCTTTTAACTTAATTCAGTTTTACCTCCAAATTTTGCTGTGGACTTGTGTTTGTGCATAACTGATTATATCAAAATTCAGTAAATTATTTTAAGCTGAACTGGCTTCTAATTCTGCGTGCAGAGAGCTGGAGCAGCTCGACCAGACTGGCGTGTTGCATCTCCAGATGCACTTTAAGATGTCCATGAAGATCAGTGCGTGTGTTCCCTGGTTGCATGCACACAGGCTCTGTCATCCTCAGCAGTTGGAAGTAACATTTCACCCCTTCTCCCAGATCTTTCTCCAAACCCCCCGGGCAGGGGGACTTCTGGCATCTCTATATCTCTCTCTCCAGTCCTTGCCTGTCACCGACTTAATTGTCTGTCTTCAGCTTACTTATTCTCCTTTGTAATTGGCTTTTTGCTAATTTGTATGATTATCTCTTGGAATATCACAAATAAGGAAGATGAAGGTGACTTTGCATAATGATTCTCTGGTGGGTTAATGGGGCCTTTCAACAAGCACAGAGTGATTATAAACATTAAGTCCAATTAGGAGCACAGATAACAGTTCTGAAGAGGGATACACTTCTGTATTTTCTGAACCATGATGGATTTCCTGCATTGCAGAACTCAGTGTATTTACCTTTTCTGTATTTGGGCACCTCCCAGGAGGGAAAATTATCATAAATACTGGGCAACAGTTTCCAGTGCAGTAACAAAAAGGATGCGTTTTGACTTCTTTGACCGCTTGCCTTGTGGATTGCAATAGGATCCTCCAGGAGGAGGCAGAGGAATATATCAGCCTTTAGGAAACAGAAATGGACAAAATAAAGTAAAAAAGAATGACAAATAGAGAAATTTGCAAGGCTAAAAAGAGCAAAAGCATAAATCATGAAGGGCTCTGGAGACGATATGTAACAAGGAGCTGATTCATGAGCGCAGGAGGCTCAGACTTACTTTGAAGGCTTAGGCAATTGAGGTCAAGTCTAGCAGGTCAAGAGGGGAGGCTGTAACAAGAGTTTGACTGGGAAAGTTTTGAAGAAGGTCATCGTAGGTGAAAGAAAAGGGGGTCTTATAATATTTCACAACAGCACATAAAAGGTTTATTTGTCACCTTGACTGTAGAAATGGCATGGGGTGTGAGCCATATCATCTAAGTGGATTTCCTGGGGACCTCTAGAGCAAGGAGACTGGGAAGTCCCAGGGGAAGCTGCATGTGCACAGAGATGAGAGCAGAAGGTGGTTCAAGCTGTGTTCTTATCACAGCAGAAGGGAGAGCTTTGCTTTATAGTCTAGTCATTGGAGCATTTAATAGCAAACCTTTCAATGCAACATGCCGAAGACTGGGCTTCTCAGACTCTGAAAATCTGCAAGTCACTCTGCCTCTTTTTGTTTTATTGACCCGAGCCATAAAATAATGCTGACTGGTATGTATTGTTGGCTTATAAAATGTTTGGATGTCTGTGGGCATAAAACACTAGCCAGGTATAGACTGAAAATTCTCCTCTGTACTTTATTGGCACTGCTTACCAAGGAATAGGCTATGAAAATGATTATGTACTTGAGACAATGGAGCCTGTTACTGAAGCAAAGGATGCGCTGTCAGACAAAACATTGCAAAAAGTATAAATCCAAGTACCATGTGAGTCTTTGATGTAAATATGACAAAAAAAAAAAGCAGGAACGGGAAATGCACAGGGTCATATTTTGTTAGCTTTGCATAAAGCGGATGCTGCTGTCAGTAATTGAAACAGGAGATGACAACAAATTTGCTTGCCAGGTATTTGCTGCTAAGAAAAATACTCTTTTCTCTGCCAAACTGACCATGCTGGTAGACATGGCTTTGGTTACTTGGTTAAATGCTCCCCTGCATACTTGACTGATGCCACTTGTGAGGCAAGGAGTGAAAAAGTTCTAGGAGCTGTGATAACTCTACTTACGGTCCTTCTCATAAAATTTGCTAAGCAAACTCTTAAACTTAACAGGATGTATGAAGAGGGGTCAGATGTTGGGCTTTGGGAGGTGAACCAATGGGCAGTGGGTCCTTTTGGCAGGAAAAATGCCAAGCTCTTAAGTAGTCTGTGAGAAAAATATTCACAGGGCATTATGTCTTGCAAAAGTAAATCTGGGCTCCAAAGAAAATGTCTGTGTGTACCTGAAGTAGCAGCTGAGGCTGGGATCTGCCTCCAGCTGTGTGCAGGGAGAAGGTGTGAGGCAAGATGGAGGGCTTGGGCCAAATCATAGAATGGTTTTGTTGGAAGGGACCTCAAAGACCATCCAGTTCCAACCCCCCTGCCATGGGCAGGGACACCTCCCACTGGATCAGGGGCTCCAAGCTCCATCCAACATGACCTCCAGGGATGGGGCAGCTACCACTGCTCTGGGCAACCCGGGCCAGGGCCCCATCATCCTCATAGGAAAACATTTCTTACTCCTGCAATTCCTGGTTTTGCTTGGGAGGGGTGGGTATGGTGACCACAAAGAAGGGGCTGAATCCTGAGTAGAAAAAGTGAAGAAGGACAGGGTCTGTAGATGTGGAGGAGCCGGTGTGAATGGTCTGTGGTCCATAATCTAAGCTGGAGGTGACCTGCTAAATGCAGCTCCAAGGCAGATGACTATCCTAAGGTTGTGCTGCTGTAAGACCACCCCAACAGCAATACTCTGTGACACGTCATTAAAGGTCAAAGATGCACAAAGAGGAGAAGTCTTCCCGGGGGCAGGAGAGCAGGGAGCAGAAATTCACAGCTTTTAAGCTGAAAAAGAATTTAGTAGCAATGTAAGTCTCTGTGGTCTCTGCCATAGGATTGACTTAGAGCAGTGATGCAGGAAGCAGTTGCTGAGCAGAAACAACCTAGTTAAATCTGAGCTCAAATTGAAGCAAACCAGACACCTGAAAAGTCACTTAAAGACAAAGGAAGGGTAGGGCAAGGAGTAGGAAGGAGAAAGGATAGAAAGAAGCAGGTATGTAGAAGGTGGAAATTAGAGCAAAATGCCCAATAAAGGTTTCTTACCTGGCTCTGTCTCTATACCATATCTTAGCTTAGCTTGCTCACTGATACCTCACCACTACTATTAAGATGAGTTCCCTCTCCATCAGTTTCTCTTGTAATTAATCAATTTGAAAGAATCCACCTGAATTCCCCAAATCAGTTTGTTGTACTCGGCTTGCTTTCCTCATGGGCTGGTAGCAAGTCAGAAGGGTTTTGGGAGTTGGCTGGCTTTGCAGTAAGTTGTCTCTGATTCATGTTTAATCAGAATTTGGACAGAAGAGACAGAGTCTGAGCCCAAACCACTAACACTCAATGAAGATTATAGTTTAGAAGACTGTGCTTAACAAGAGCTGGGGTACAGGTGGCTAGGTTTTTGCCAGTCTCCAGGCTAATTATCTTTTATTAGTTGTCTTTGGTCTCGATGCCCTGTACCCAACTTATTCCACAGGAATGCAAATGTGGTTTAGCTTGGCTCTAGCTCTCCTCTCCCTCTGAAACGTTTTGGGTTAATGCAAGTCACTCCTGTTTTCCTTTCAATTTCCTGCTTTACCTCACAGCTGTGATGCCCTGATTGATGCCCATGCTGCCATGTCTATCTCAGCCCAGGAACAGCACATATTGGCTAAAGCTGCTTTGCCCATGTCCTGGCTGTGGATGTGGAGTGTTCCTCAATGAAGGGAAACTCTGAGTCTGCACAAGCTCCTCCAAGCAGCTCCTCTGCACCTGAGTGTAGTGGCTGGACTATTTCCATAGACACAGTTGTTTAACTCCGTGTCCACACGGGGTTTCTACAAACTAATAGGCTTGTTGAAATGAAGGGCTCTCACTGTGTCCTATTTTTGGATCCTTGTGTGGTACAGGAAAGGGGGAGGTTTTTATTCCCTGAGGAAAACCTATTCACTAATTTCAGATGTGACATGTTTTCCAACGTGATAAACATCCTATGGGATTTATACTGTAATCACAGAGTTGAGGAGATACCCAGGATCTGGTCCAATGTCACTTTTTATCTTTGCATACTATCTCCACGTTGTCTGGGAATGCTCAGTCCGGGAGCTATTTTGAGAGAGAGAGAGGCTGCAGCTATCAGTGCCCAGGGTTGTGCTTGGCTGAGGGGTTGGTGTGCACAGGCTGCTGCTTTCCTGGCGCCTCTGGCCTGTGTCACATCACGGTTGGTTAGAGAGAAGGTTTAATTTGGGCTTGCACTGAGCTAATTCTGTGCTGTCTGGAGTTTTGGTTATATCATGAGTTATGACACCATTTGTGCCCCACTCTTCAAAGTGCCACCAAAGTATTTTTCATCCTTTTCTGTTCTTCACCTGCCAAATCTTACACTGGTATTTTTTTACTGCACACCACTTCCCAGGCTGGTTTGATTTCTTGGATCTTGGTGATGTTGCATCAGGGCACAGAATAGCAACTGTGTTTGCAGTAACCAAAATAAAAGTGACAGAGGCTGTTAATCAAGAGAAGTCAGCTGGGGTCAGAGAAATGTTTCCAGCTTTTTTGCATAGGCTCATGAGGTTTAAATCTTGCTGCTAAACAAGATTATATGTGCCTGTGGCTTCTTCCACCGCAGGAATTCTGACATTCCTGCGTGAAAATGTCCAACGTTTTTCACTCACCTTAACCTCGTGAGTTGTGGCAGCTAAAGTCAGTGGTCTGAAAGCGTTTGATTCATTTTATCCAAGGTCCAAACACATGTGGCACCGTGGACTTATCCCATCTGAAAACTACTTTGTATTTAGTTAAGGAAGGGAGAGACACGCACTTCCATAGGATGCTTCAATTACCCTAAGACTTATTTTCTTCCTGGTCAGCCCTGGCTTTCTTCAGACATGTTCTTGTGACTATGGTCCAAGGTGGTGTACTGTAGCTTGGATCTTGGAGCTGAGTAGGAAGAACTCAGACCTACTTTTGATGCTCAGCAGCACATATACAGCTGTTGTGGTTTAGCTGCCAGATACTTAGCATCGGGCAGCTAAGTATCACGCAGTGGCTCCCTCCGTCCCTCTCTGCTCTGCCCTGCGGAATGGTAGACAATCAGAAACTCATAGGTTGGGATAAAGACAGGGTAAAGATAGGTTGGGTAAAGCAAAAGCCATGCCTGCAAGCAAAGCAGAAAATGGAATTCATTCACTGCTTCCCCTCAGCAGGTAGGCATTCACCCATCCTCAAGAAAGGAGGGCCCTGTTACGTGTTAAGAGTTACTTGGGGAGACAAATGCCATAACTCCAAACATCCCTTGCCATTTTCCCCTTCTTCTCCCAGTTTATATACTGAGCAGGTCATCCTCTGGTATGGAATATTCCTTTGGTCAACCGGGTTTAGCTGTCCCAGCTGTGCCCCCTCCCAACTGCTGGTGCATTCTCACTGGTGGGGCAGGGTGAAAGGCAGAAAAGGCTTTGGCTCTCTGTAAGATTTGCATAGCAGGAACCAAAACATCCCTGTGCTATCAGCACTCTTTCCAGCACAAGTCCAAAACAGAGGTGTCGTAGTAGCTACTACGAAGAAAACTAACGAGGCCTCAGGCAAACCCAACATATTCTCCACCCATTATCCCATACTGTTTGCATTATGCTTAGGTTCCACATATTCCCAGCCAAACCCAGCACAACAGCTGGTGGAAACCAGAATCTGGGGTAAATTAGCCAAAAGAGAAGCTTAAGATATTTTAGCTTGTCTAGAACTGGAGCTTCAGCCTGGGATATTATGTCCCTTAAGGGAGAAATTCAAGAGGAAAAATATTGAAAGAAATGGAAAGGAATATATGGAGTTAAAATGTTTGATATCATTGTCTCATGCAGTCAGAAATGTGTGTTTGTTATGCACGTCCACCCAATCGCAGGTGAATGCTCTGTAGGCTTTTTGGCATCTCAGGTAGGATTCTGAAAGTGGGTATTTACGTCTGCCTGAAATTGTGCCTTGGTGGTAAAATATCAACAGCCTCTATGCAGTGATACAGACCTGCGCTGTGTGTGAGTGGGTGACTCTGTGTAAAACATACAGGAGAATTAAGTGATTTCCTTGACAATGTTACAGAGAAGTGTCAGAGGATTAGACTTGATAAGAAATGCTGTTGGATTTTACATGGAGGGCAGGGAAAGAGAGGTCAGTAGGAAACAAATATCACGGCAGTTTATTGACTCAGCTGTAGAGCTCATGAGAGCATTGTTATCTAAGAAAATAAATATGTATGTTTTAGACAAGCTCTACTGAGCGATGGCTGCAGAGGCTTTGGTCTGTTCCTTCTGTGCAGGAGAATACTGGTTTTCCCATAATTGCTTTTTTGGGGTAGCAAGGAAAAAGGATGTAATGCAGGTCACCAGGGGATGACCAGCCAGAATGCCTTATGGAAGACGTCAAAAGCAACAAAGCCTTCCAAATCTGTGTCTTCTGGAGTCACAACAGTAAAATGCTGCTTCGGGCATTAGGGACAGTTAGGAGTATGTGGATCACGTGCCTGGAACTGTTATGTTTCTTCTTAGAGGGATGTGTGGTAGTGCGGTGCTTAGGACCATCGGACTGGACGGGGGTAGAAGTTCATTGGATAAGTCTTTGTATCTCCCTGTTGGACTGTTAAAGCAACATCAATCAGCACGTTTATGGGCTCAGCCCATTTGAATCTCTCTCTCTCAATTCCTCCCCTCTTCCAGCGTTACTCTTGGCACTTCTGCTACTGATCACAGCTATATCTTGTTTGACCAAGTCGTTCTCTGTCTGCTTTCTTTAGCTCCCTTCTCTTAGCCAAGTTATAAATCTGGATTTGCGGCTGATACTGTTCTCAATGAGGCAGACAGGGAACGTGCAGACAGAGGGTTATGACTTCCTCTGAGGTATGTGGTTAAGAGGAAGAATTGGCCTATCAAGTGGAATAGAAGCAAAGTACTAGTCTGCAAATAACAGACAAGTGACTTGATTTGGAAGGAAATCGCCCCTGTTTTAAGTACTGTCTTCATGGGAAAGCCTTTTAATCTTCGCATTTCCCCCCTCTGAGATCTCAGGCTTCTTTTGGGCATTCAAATCATGTCAGCTGTTTCATAATTTGTATTGCTTGATTGTTTTGTTGGTTTTTTTTTTCTTTTCTGAGATCTTTTTCTTTTACCAAGTTGTTTATGAGACTAAATTACAAAAAGTGATTCCCCAGGGACTGTCCCCACCTGGGAGCTAAGTGGCTGTGCAAACAGGTCAGAATCCTCTCAGAAATCAGAAGCCAGTGCAACGGCTTGTGAAAAACAAATGCAAACAGCATGAATTTCTCATATCCCATCTGGATTTGCTTTGCTGGGGATCAGAGGTCCTATTTAGCCCTCATTTACTGCAGTGTTGGTGAGGGAGCAGCCTTAGGGGGTTCAGCGGAGTAGCATTGCTATTTCCAACTGCTGCAACCTGCTCTAGAGTTATCCCTGCAACTCTGAGTGTTTGTTTCAGACAGAGGACAGTAACAGAGTTACTGTCAGGGGGAAATAAAGTTCTGGAGGGGAAATAAGGGAGTTTATCACAGTTAAGAGGTTGCTTGCATGCTTTTTAACACACAGTGAAGAAATCTTTCAACATAACTTATTGCAAGATAAGTCCATGTTGTATATGGCTTTTCATTTGCATGTGTGAATGTACTCTACTCTATAATGAAGGGTCTCTAGGTATAGGGAACAACTTGATCAGTCATTACAAGGGAGCATGAGAGAACTTCCAGGCTGTAAGTGTCCTTTGTCAGCAAGTCGGAGAGCTGCCCTTCCCAGCTGGACACATACTGCCTTCCTTTACCTCCTCTCCAATTATGAATTCTCTTAAGGCAGCTGCAGTCACCATCTCAGTCTAATTGAGCGATATCTGAACACAATGATGCCTCATGACTCTGTTGTTACACAAATGTCCATAATAAATGGTTTCATGCACGTTATTGGACTCCTGTCATCTGTTTAGGGTAGATAAACTGTAGATCAGTGAGGCTGTCTTTGCTTAGATCATACATCGAGCCTGTACTAAAGCCATGGTTAAGAAGAATAATTCTGTTGTTGTAGCACTGTTCAGTAACTACTGTATCTTCCAATGCAGGAGTAAAACATTTGGAGGAAGAGGACGGTTAATTCTACTTGATGAATTCTTTAAAATCTTTGGGCTTGATACTGTTTACTAAAAGGATCTTCTGACACCTCTTGCAGCTGTGGAAACATTTATGTGCTGTACGAGGGCTGTGCTGTCAGTAGCAGTGATCTGAATTTACAAAATGAAACCTGGCAGCAATATTAAAGATTTAGCATTCAAGATCGTAGGGAATAACCATTCCAAATATCATCTGAGCTTGTGTCCCAAAGGCGCAGAAAGGGGAGTCCAGTATCTCTCTTCTGGAAGTGGACCTTGAACTGTTACTTCCTGCATATGGGCATGTGCTAAAGAAATCTATCTTCTAGATATCTAGGTATACCACAGACACAAAGACATTTCCTTCAGTTCCATTTGCACTAAGTGATATCTTTATCTCTTTTCCTTTAAGCATCTCTGAATTATGATTCATGCTCCTCAAGCAGTGGTTTGGCTGCAGGGATTCCTTCCATTGCCTCTTCACAGCAGGTGACAGGCTCTTACCTGGAAAAGCCCTGCAAACCCTGTTCCCTTAAAACTCTGTGGCCTCAGAAATGTTATATGCTTGAGCAGCTGACAAGTTGAATCAGTCTCTGGGTATATGCAAAAAGCAATCAATGCAAATTCAGAAATGAAAGTTGTCAAAATCTTATGAGTTGCAAATCAAGCCCATTACCAGAGAGCTGTTTATTAGCTAATGCATTTTGATAATTGTTATCATCATATATGAAAACCTTTGGTTAATCTCAATTTTCCTCCTCACAAATTAGGAACGATTGGTGTATTAAGTTCTGATCTAGTGGCAAACAACAGCTGTACAGAATTTAGATGGAAAATGGGTTAATGTTAGGTAAAGCACTTGAACAGGCTAGGAGCCCCAGGGAGAGCTGGCAACCCTTTGTCCCACTCAGTGGGGATGATCACCAAGCCTTGCTAACAACCACTGCCAGCTACTCATCTCACCTTGATTTCAAGAATGAGCTTTGCTGGTACGAAAAAATGGGTTTTCAAGCTGTGGACTGTGAGAGGTCTCTGACATCCCACTAAGTGGGCTGCTCATGTGCCTCGTGCTTACAGCATGTGGTGATCTGCGGCAAGTTGTGAAGGCAGTGCTTAGGTCGATAGGTATTTGGGAGTTCATTGCTCTCCGTGTTTTTATAGAAGAGGTTTCAAATGATGCAGCCACAATCCATGCAGTAGTATGGGTGAAGCTGGAACTAATCCAAAGCATAAATTTGCCCCATATTGGGTAGTTTTCATGATTTTTAGTATGTCTGCCACCCCATGGGAGCAATTACTTTTGCCCAAGAATTGATATGATGAGTTTCGCTTTGGTGTAGTGAATTATCCATGACTAATTTAAAATCTGATGACCCTTGAATGTCATTGAAAGTAGTTCTGGCGCTTGTATATAACTTAAAGTAGTTCACAAAATAATTTCTGATTTATAAATTGGAGTGCACAGTGCAGGAGCACATATGCAAATCCTGAGCTTGGATCCCTGTTGATTAGCACTGGCTGGCAATGCAGAGCCACAGCCTGCTCTTTGCGTGATGGGGAGTGCTACCCGTGCAAGCTCCTCACAGGAAAAAGTTTTCTAGAGCAGCTTTCAAATGACTGCCAAAAGATCCTTAGCTGATACTCAAACAAAGGAATCATCTCTAATAGGATAGACTTTTTTCTTCCTACTGAAGAATTCAAACTTGTTTTGCTGCTAAGAACAGTCCTGTTGCCAAGAATTGCATGTGTTATTTGGCAAGTGCTGTCCAAATCTGATAATCTTGGCAGGCTATTTCTTTGAAATTCTCTGTTTTATAAGATGGCATTTGCAGAGTTGCTGTTGAAATCACAGCTGAAGGAAGTAAGTCTCCTCATTCCACTGCCCAATAAAACATATCTATGAAAGAGGGAAAACAGCTGGCAGACTGAGTTGAAATCTGCTTTTGGTTCGACTCCTGAGCACATCCTCCCTGCCTCCTAAGCAGCTTTTTAAAGTAGAAGGGATTTTGAATGGGGTTAGCTGGGAAATGGGAACATGATCTTTGGATCTGTTTAGTAAACCCATTCATGGTGACTTAGTCCCAGCTGGCAAGGATATCTGTGTGATGACAGTGGCCATGCAAGCTGCAGTGAACTATATCTGGAGCTGAAGGACCAAAGCAGCAGCAGAGTCGGCTGCTAAGGATGGCCTCTACTACTCTTCTCTGTCACTGGATTCCTTGGAGAGCTTGTGGCAGAGGAGAGATGACTGTTGTTCTGTGGAAAGCCAGTGTAGTGTGCATTTCTGACCGGTTTGTCTTTGGACTTGTTTTCTCCTGCTCTTCACAGCCATATGAATCATAGAATCGTCAGGTTGGAAGGGACCCACTGGATCACTGAGTCCAACCATTCCTATCAAACTCTGAACCATGTCCCTCAGCACCTCGTCCACCTATCTGTAGGTCTCTGTTGGGGAAGATTTCACTGCTATTTACACTAGTGCAAAACCTGATATTAGGTTTAGAAGAAACTTTCTGGTAAAGAAATTCTCTGGGTACCCTCTGCTTGTGTTACTTTTTCCTGCAGCATCCAACTACATAGGCTGGGGCTCCTCAAAGGCGGCATCTGTGGAAATCCTGACTCCGTGGTATCAGCATACTGATGTTCCATGGCTATTTATTTCCCCATGGCTGTTACTGAGGTTTAAGAACTGGGTTTGTTTAGTCCCCAAGTCTGCTCTTGACTGTGGTAAAGTTGGAGTTTTCCGCAGTTTGTAAAATTACCCATTCATTTAAATGCATCTGAATTGTTTCCATGGGAACGAGGTGCTCAGATTACTCCACAGTGGGGAAATATGATTTGCATTCATAAATAAACACAAAACCTTGCTACCTTGGAGAGCCTGGACTGGAAAAGCAGCAACTGCTGGCTAAGAAATAGCATTTGAGGGGATAGTGCAAGGCCTATGTTAGATCAGATAGCAGATAGACCAATGCTTATGTGAGAAGAGGCTCAGACCTAAGCTCAGTCTGAGCCCTCTTGTTCCGCGTGGAGCAAGACCCCTGATGATCTGAGAAGATTTGGGCTTTTCATTTTCTGACCATGATATTCAGGAAGATGTCACAGGTCTGATTGTCGCTGCAGTGTTAACTGGTGTGAACTGCTGTTAGAGGCTGATCTTCCATGTTGAGGGCACAAGAATCTGAGGTGAAGGCAGTTCTAGTTTGTGCTTCCAGAGAGAGCTCCCTTCTGCAGCAGATCTAGAGACAGAGTTAAAAAGGGCATGATGTCCTTTTCATGTGGAGTGAGGCAGAGGAGGAACTTCCCTTGAAGCTAGAACCCATGCTGGGAGTGGGAGCGATTTTAAAGTATTTTGCTTAAGCTCTATGTTAGAGAGAATTAAACGTAGCAATGAATCCTCCCAGGAGGTCTTGTCTTTTCTTCAAAGATAGTGTCTATAGGAGGCTACAGAAGCTCTTAAATTCAGGTGTGTTCATCCTGACACCAACTAGGCAGCCTGGTGGGCTGGATTCTGATCCCCTTTGCAGCCAACTGCATCCGTGACCCTGAGATAGTTGCAACTGCTTGGATAGCCTTGCTGTGAAGATGAGCCAAGAGTTGAATTCTGTAAACTCATTTTTGCTTGCAAATGTTTAACCATAGCCTTAATGCGTCACAAAGCAGCCAATAAGAACGGCATTAAACCTTAGGGGGGGGGGTGTTTGTTTTGTTGGATTTTTGTTTGTGGATATTTTTGGATAAACTGCACATTAGTATGTCACACAGACTTAGCTCGGTTAATAGCAGCAGTTCAGTGTCACACCTGGGTAGAGCTCTGCAGTGGAGAGCTTAGTATGCAGGTTAGCTGTGATCTTTACAGTCCTCTTGGGACTAGTGAAATTAGAAAGAAAGTTGTAAACAAATTAAAAGGTAGTTGTAAATATACAGGAGCAACCCTGCTCCTGCTATAACTCTGGGGTCTTGATAGAAGCACATCAGGGATTAGCTTTCCCTTTCTAGCTTATTTCTGCACTCTGGGAGGATGAGCCTAAGAAACTGCTTCAGAGTTGTCAAATTGACTGAAATTCTCACACCTTTTCACTGTCACTTCAGATGTTTTTATCTTTATAACAGATGACTTGCTCCTACAGTAAAAAGTTGCGGTAGCTCCAGGATGCCCAGTTCTATATTTCAGGGAGAAATGTAACCTGTGTGTGGCAAGGCTGTAGCTACCTTGGAAAAATGCCTTGAAACTACTGCTTATCAGGCATGGGACTCCTATTCTATGTAACCTTTTGGGATGCTATCACTGTCATATTATTAACTATGTCCTCAGCCTCCTTTTCTGACTGTCTCCTCTTTATTTTATTTTTTCTCTATTTCTCTCTCAACTCCAATTCAGTTTTGTACTGTAGCTCTGCCTCAGCCTCACCGCTTGCTCTGCCACTGTGTTGAACCCCTGGTGCCTGAAAGCCGAGGCAAGTCAGGTTTCCCTACTTCCAGTTCTCAACAAGGTATATATGGAGTGATATTTTTCTGGTTTTACCAATTCCAGGGAACGTTAAACTCAGATGAGGAATAAAAACAGAGCTGAAGAATAAAGCACACAATAGTGCATTTGTTACCTAGCATCCCTGTTAAAACAGAAGAAATTTTTGCATGCTATAACTATTTGCTGCTTTCGATGAAATCTCTGATTTTTCCAACGGGGATACTTACTTGAGCAGGAGAGAGGAGTTACTCCATGGTACACATAAACAGCAGAGGCCAGTAGAGGGATCCCCTGGCCTGCTGCTTTCCTCCTTTGTGGTGTTCTTGCTTTGTTGAGGAATTCCAGTTGCAACAGAAGTAAAAATGCAAAAGCAATAGGACAGCCTCTGTTGTCTGCTGGTGCGTCCAGGCTATTGGAGCATTCTGTGGATGGTGCTCCCTGTTTGCCCTAACCAATCCCCTCAGTGTGTTCGTGCCTGCTGGTCTTTACTAGCAGATCAAGCTGGGATTGATCTACCATGAAGAAAGAAAAGCTCTCATGTTCGGAATGACAACATCCTCGGCCCTGTCAGAGCTGGTGTGGTGCCCACGTGCCATGGATACCATGCAAGTATGGAGAGTGAGGATCGTTTCAGGAAAATGGAGTTTTATTTTCCATCTCTTCTCAACACGGAAGGAATACAGTAACATGAGTCCTTCCGAGTGACAGCATAGCCCTCTTATGTGCTTGTGGGCTGGGTACCAAGTTCCTGCTCTGGAACTATGTAAGGGCTGGAAACAGCAGGTAAATGCTTAAACTATTCCCTCAGATTTTTGTCCACATCACAGTTTTTGTACAGATCAACACCCTAGTACCAACCTTATTCTCTTGGCTGCAATTGTCACTGATGGCCAGCGTGAAGCAGACAGCATGAAAACCAAGGCTCCCCAGAGCTGCCAGCTTGCATCCTAGCAGGGCTGACTCACAGATGTTATTTGAAGCTGGATCTTGCTGTTTTCCTTTAATCATTTTTTCAGACGAGAACTTAGTTGTACTCCTTTCCTCTTGTTTCCAGTTACAGAAAGACAAAATGTGTTGCATGGCGTGTGCTGGTGGGCTCGTGCTGGCATGTGTGGTGATGTGTGTGCATCACCTGTGTACCTTAGGTCGCACAATAAGTGTTGATGTTCCTGTTGTGGTCACCCTGGATGTGCTGCAGTTTTACCCTCACAAGAGTAAAGGGCTTGCTTTGGTGAGGAAGGGGACCTTGAGAATCAGCTAAATCATCACTGCTCTGTGATGTTGAATTCTCAGTGTGAGGAGGTCTCCATGGTGCTCCTTAGTGCTGTGTTGCCTGAGTTCTGACCCCAACACCATCTTACTCCTCCAGGCCTTGCCCTAGGAGATGTCAGTCAGCTCAGAGACACTGAATTCTTAATTGCTGGGTGCTATTTTTCATAGAATCATAAGCCCATGCGCAGGGACACCTCCCTCCAGGGGCTGACCACAGTCCATCCAGCTTGGCCTTGAACACCTCCAGGGATGGGGCAGCCACCACTTCCCTGGGCAACATGTTCTAGTACCTCAGCAGTTTCATGCTGAAGAAATTCCTCCTTATGCCCAGTCTAAATCTGCCCCTCTCCAGTTTATACCCATTGCCCCACATCCTATCATTACAAGCCTTTGCAAGCAGTCCCTCCCCAGCTTTCTTGTAGGCCTTTCAGGTACTTTTCACCAATTTTCATAATTTTCTCCCTCTTTCTTTTTTTTCCATGTTTCCTTCTGGTGTCCCTGTCCTCATGAGGAGAGTTCTGGGCAGCAGCTGCATATATCAGTACTACTGAAACCATCTTCCTACTGCACAGAGCCTTGCATTTGCCTTTGGGACACAGCAACTCTAAATATTTTACGTTGCTTATACCCTTTCCAAGACGGCCATCTCAGAGGGAGTTTTGTAAAATGTCTCCACTAATCTTGATCCCTATTAATGTTGTTTTCCTCTTGCAGCAGCGTGACTGTTTCAGGAATGCTATGCAAACCCCTGAAATTTCCCTTGAAAAGCCATCATCAAACAGTCCGTCTCACCCTGACATCCTGAAGACCACAGACTGCTTAACATTTGATGCGTTTTGGCACCCTGACTAGCTTGTGGCCATTTTTTTCATGCGTGCTATTTAAGATGCATTTTGGCAACCTGACTTGTTTGTGGCTGGTTTTTGTTGTGAGTTATTTGAACTTTCATAAAAATATACATGATATATTACTGGCAAAGCCCAGCAACAGACCAATAGCGCAATTAATTGTCTCCTAGAACTAGAAAACAGCTCCTTTCTCCACAAGGGCCTATTTCCCATCCAGTATCGTTAATTCTTCCATCTAATAATAATTAAGTGTATCTTTGAGAGCATCTTTTCTTTTATCTTAAAACTTGTCAGTTTTAAGCCCTGGAGGGTAGTTTAATACATAAAGAAAAAGCTGCACAACTCTAAACCACCAGACTTCTATTACACAGAAAAGGCGATTTTGAAATATTTAGGCCATGTTTTCAGGGTTCTCTCTAATAGAGAGTTCATTGGGGAGCAGAGACTTGCCTGGCCATCTAAATTATTTTTTAATTCATCTCTGTAAGATGAAAAAATAGGAGGCATTTAGAATCTTGTAGGACCAACTAAAGTGCACGTAACCATAGACAGTGAATGAGATAAAGTGGATCTTTGCAGCATCATTTTAAGGTTTCAGAACAGCTGAGATTTTACTTCATTTTTCTTCTGTAGCTTCACAGGAGCTTTGAGTCGCTTTATCAATGACTTGCCGCAATCCGCTGTCGGTAGCATGGAAAAAAAAAAATCATACTGTGGAACTTCTCAGCTGTTTTTAAACCGACAGGAGAAATTTTCAAAGGCAAATGCTTTTGTGCTTGCTGAACAGGGCAAGGGCAGAGGTGGTTCAGCAGGGCTGTAGTCCTGTCAGGGACTCTGTGCCACAAGCCAGGGTGTGGCCCCGTCGCCTTATTTTGGGGGAATTTGTCCTATTTTGCCCTGCTCTGCTGGCGAAGTGCTTTCCCGACTATAGGAATGTTTGTTGAGCAATGCAGAGCTTCTGCCGGGATGAATAATTCATGGAATAATCAACCATGGCAGAAACTTTCAACACTCAATCAGATATTTTTTTTTTTTTTAAATTCAGACTGTTGCTGACCTAATTTATCTAGAGGATAAACTTGGTTGATCTGGACAGATGGGGATTAATTTAATGTTAGAAACTGCAGGGAACGATGTGATAATGGTATATTAAACCATTTTACTGCTTGATGCTGCTTCCCTTCCCAGTCAGGGTGCGTCCTGTGTGAGCTGTCCCTGTTGACCCTCTGGCACCAGGTTGAACACGTGGCTCAGTACCTGAAGTGTTGGACCAGGACTTGGGGTATTGGATTGTGCTTCAGCTTTGCCACTGTGCACTCGAGTGAATTTGGAAAAGTTGCTTCACTTTTCTTTGCCGATGCCGCCGACAGATGTGGATTGCTCTGGCGGGTGGAAAATTCGACAGCAAAGGATTGCTGTGAAGGGATGTGCAGAGCCCTCTGCAAAGAGTTTATCCTCATGTGCTCCAGTTGCGGAGATGTCCTCAGCGTCAGGAGTGTAATGGGGCACACATTTGAAAAAAATATTCACGGTGGATTTATTATACTTTGTGTGTTTGTACTCGTGTTTGCATGTGTCTGGATTTCTTTTCATCCCCTGGTAGGAATATGGCACAGTGCAGGCTGGTTTCAGAGCAGGAGGAAGGCTCTGAGGAATGAGCATCAGGGCAAAGTTGACCAAGAAAACTTGTGGTGCAGGACAAGAAACCCTGTCCTGTGACAGCCAGGAGAACTTCACCCTCTCTGATTATTCTCTGTATTTCCTGCAGCGTACCTTTAATTACACACTGTGTGAATAACGACTTCAAAGTCAGAGCCATATTTCATTTAGCTCCTAGATTGCTTCTAAATAAAACCATCTTCCATGATACATAAAAGAAGACAACATGCGTGACTTAAGGACCTGCTGCGCCTTCGTACTCCAGACAGATTCTTAACCCTGTGAAAGTGTCAGAAATCACCAGTAATTAGCACAGCAAACCATGAGCATAGCACAGTCCCCTTAGCTTTCTGGGATAGTATTAAACATTTCTCTTGTTTGGGGGCTATTGCCTGCAGTTTACTTTGAAAGTATACATGTTATTCTGAATAAATTTAAAGCAGCAGAACTACTGAAAATCTTCCTTCTTTTTATATATATATGTAAAATGGAATATATATAATTGCAAAAATGGCCGAGATAAAATCCCTTGTCACTGGTAGTGCGATGCTGGTTATTTTTTGATCTCCTATGTCAGTGCTTTTACTGACTGACTGTATTGGTTTGCTCTGGGGGTTTCTCTACAGGACTTTCAGCCAGTATTGATACTGCCTCTAACTACTGCAGGTATGTGTTCTTATTTTGTACTTTATCTGAAGGGACTATGTGTTTTCTTGCCTACTGCAGATCTCTGCTCTCACATATCCTCTCACCTCCTGTGATTGCTCAGGAGGATGCAGTGGATATGGGAATAACTTCAGCGCCACATGAGAAATGATCTGTGTGCGCCCTGCAGGTCAGAGATACTCCTCCTCCAAGCCCACAGTGGGTGGCATAAGCTTTGTAGACAGACAAAACTTCTGCAGTCTTGCACTAGGATTTTTTCTAACCCCAGCAGCAGACTCTGCTGTACCCTGAATGCTGCCCTCCTGCAGCAGCCTCTGTGCTTTTCCTTGATCCATTCTCTTGAGAGTGTGTTCAGCAAATTCAGCTCTTCCACCTTGAGTCAAGAGAATCACAGAATGATAGAATAGTTTGAGTTGGAAGGGACCTTAAAGATTATCCAGTTCCAACCCTGCTAGCGTGGTAAGGTCACTTTCCACTGGATCCTGCTCCTCATCCAATCTGTTCTTTGACATCTCCAGGTATTCCAAAATTGTGAATGTTTCAAATTGTGATGTTTCAAATGTCTTGAACGTTAAGTGCTCCAAAATGCAAGATGAGGCACTTTGGGAGAATAAGATTTTAGTTAGTATTAAGGTTTGAAGACCTTGAAGCTTTCACTGTCAATCTGGAAACAATCACAAGCAGAATCCATCCTAGGTAATTGATTTTTTCTACTATTTTGGTTTGTCCTCTCCTATTTGAGACCTGGCTGAGCTGCACTGTGAGCTGGAGGGGGTTTTGCAAGCCGCTTGCCCTAAAAGCAGTGCCTGAGAGTCAAGGCATATTTTTTTCTTTGAATCATAGAATCACCAGGTTGGAAGAGACCCACTGGATCATCGAGTCCAACCATTTCTATCAAACACTAAAACCATGTCCCACCCATCCCTTAAACCCCTCCAGGGAAGGGGACTCACCCTCTCCCTGGGCAGCCTGTTCTAGTGCCTAATGACCCTTTCTGTGAAAAATTTCTTCCTAATGTCCAGCCTAAACCTCCCCTGGTGGAGCTTGAGGCCATTCCCTCTTGTCCTGTCCCCTGTCACTTGGGAGAAGAGCCCAGCTCCCTCCTCTCTACAACCTCCTTTCAGGTAGTTGTAGAGAGTAATGAGGTGATGTTTCAGGTAAAGGAGAAAGGAGTTCACCTGTCCGGCTGATAGTCTTTTAAATTGCTTCTGCCCTGCTTTGGCTGAGGTGGTTTAATATTTATTCCTGAACTCTCACTAGAATAGAATAGCAGTGAATTTTGCATCATGCAGCAGGGAAAAAGAAAAAGATAATTATAAATGCCTGTGAAGCTTGTGAAATGGAATGTATTAATTATCAGCACTCTGTAGGTAGTGTCCAGGACACTTTTCAGTACATTATTAATGCAGGTAATGAGGGGCTTTGTCTGGATATGTCTGTAAAAGCGAACACATTCATCTCAGGGCCTATGCTAGGACCTTGTGTGCTACTGTTTCCCAAGTGAGGCAAGAGTGGCATAAAAGCTGAGATGATGTGTGACCCAAAGTTTGCTTTGGCTGGGGACACAAGGGCTGAGGGACGGCTCTTCTGGCTGTGTCAGGGGAGGTGCGAAAGGGAAGACTACTTTGAGCAGATGACCGAGGGAGAGCATTTGCTGGACTGGGAAAGCAGAGACAGAATGGTGAAAAGCAGGAGCAGGATGTTCTTCCGCACTGAGCTTAGGGACAGTACTGTGTAAGCTGTATATGTTATCAGGACTTCTTCTTGGAAGTATGATCCCACATGAGGTTATTTTTACAATGGGAACATTGTAGAGTGCTACAGAACACTATATCTACCCTGGCTAAGCCAGTCTTGCTCTAATGATAGCAGTCACTGGACTCCTCCTGAAATCATCATCACCATCACAGATGAATTCCTTGCCCTAGGCTAACCTTGGCAGACCTCTGCTAAAGTTAAGTGCCAGGTGAAACATCTCATCTTGCTATAGTACCTACTTGTACCCTTATTGAGTTACACAAATTCAGGAGACTACTGTGACATCTAGCTGCCCTGGGAGACCTTTCTTACAAAGGACTTGAACAGAAGGTATCTGGGGCATCCGGCTGCTCAAGCTTAGTGAGATCCTGCCTGCTGAGTGAAATCTATCCGTCTGGAGCTATCACCCAGTGGTGGGAGAGGCAGGAGAGTCCCAGGCTGTTCTGGCCAGGGGCCCCGCATGCATGGGCAGTGATGAGGAGTTACAGCCCCATGTCCTGTTGTGCCAATTCTCCTCCATGCAGTGGTCATGACACAGGGGCACAGTGAATGATGAGTAAGTGTTATAAACTCTTGAAGTATCTCATCTGTTTAATTAATTTGTTAGATAGTTCTTTTCCAGTTAGAAGCCAGAACAAATGGAAGAAATAAAACGCGACTCATCCCATCTCTCATCCTCATGTTAGAGAAGGAGGTAGGTAAATAAGTGTGAGAAGATTCCTTGAGCTTTCATTTAAAGTGACTTTCATTGTTCCATTGAGCTAGCATCTGACACTCTGATGCATTTCTAAACTTATGCGTTTGAGTCACGTCTTGGTAATGATACTGATCTTCCCCTGAGGAGGCTGACAGAATCTAGGTGAAGCCATGATGCTGCTTAGTTTGCAATGTCAAATGTTACTGAGCTCATCTTCCATGCCTTGTGCTGTAGCCCTGCTTTATTTTTGTGTTTCTTGCTGCTCAGTACAATTTAGGTCCAACTGTGCAAGTACACCCCAAATCATAAGAATTTAATATCAGGCTGGATGGTGTGGAGAGGTGGAGCCTGAGCCATGAGTTTGGTGATCTGTGTACTGCTCAGTGAGGAGCTTGTGGTCACCCTGGGTTGCACAGCTGGACTGACTCTGGTACCTCTGCAAGCTCAGGTGTCTCAACATTGCACTGCAGCCTGCTGATACCCAGCTAGCTCTGCACTGCACTTCGTGCTTGCTTTGGGTTCACCATGAATATTCATGGCACTGCCTGTTGATGGTAAACGAGGTCTCTGTATCAGCGGTATATTTTTGGAGAAAGGGTAGACTTGGCTTGATTACCTTTGGAGAAATTCTTGGCATTCCCCGTGACTCCTAAATCTCTGTGTGTGGCTTAAGTCCTGCTTGGCTTTAAGTTGTGTCATTAGGGCAGTAGTTGCACTGTACCCAAACTTTCTGAAACTAAA
This sequence comes from Coccyzus lansbergi, assembly GCA_033558105.1. Taxonomy (NCBI): domain Eukaryota; kingdom Metazoa; phylum Chordata; class Aves; order Cuculiformes; family Coccyzidae; genus Coccyzus; species Coccyzus lansbergi. Next base: position 2,268,065 of record JAUMJK010001519.1, on the reverse strand, counting down.
CTAAATAGCAACTTTGTCCCTTGGCTTTGAATGAAGATACTATAGTCCCATCTCCTCTGCCTATTACCTCACCCCGTGTCATTTCACATTGCAATTCCCAGCAGTGGAGTCTGGTGAGAGAAACACTGAGTATATGCTCAAGATCCCATTAGGTGTTGCAATTTTTCCTTTTTACTGAAATGGGTTGGGGGATACCTTCAGAGCTACAGCCACTCTGAAGGTCTTTCTTGCAGTATGTAGCTGAAAACTTCTGCTCTGCAGCAGAGCTTGAGTCTTTCCACAGCTTGAGACGGGGCTGTCTTTCATGGAAGTGTTACAGGTGTGGCTGAGGAGATTATTTCAGTGCTCTGCAGCTGTTATTTTAATGGGAGCCGATTAAAGCTAATTCCAACAGCATCCGGGGAGTGGTAGCTGATGTCTTTCAGAGTGACCGTAGTCCATAAAAGACATCACAGAGTCTACATAAGGAGGTTTCTGTGTGTGCCAGGCAGTTCTTGTAGACGTTCCTTAGCTTTCTGGAGGGCACCCACGAGGCTGGTAGCATCATTTGTCTACCTGACTTTGGCTATTGACCCTATCTGACACTGCTGCCCCAGTTATTAATTTATTTTGAAAGATTTTAGGTACCAGAGTCTGGTGAATTCAACAACTTCTTGTACAATCTGTCCTAGAAATGTTACAATTTCTTCTGTACCTTCTTATTTTTGTTACAGATGTCTGCATAGATTAATGCAATTATTTATACAGAGGAGATCAAGCTGTTATTACAATTTTCTTCAAAAAGCTGTGAGCAACTCCTGTGATCTTCTGGTCAGTCATAAATTTTCTAGCTGAAATCCATGTTTGGTCATGTCTTCAAAGTCCCTTTGAGTGGGTTACAAACTCCAGCTCAGCTGGAGGCAATTATTATCTGATATGTACCCTGAGTAGAACATAATTATACTTGTCACTAAGTGGTACTGTGTAAATTACTCTTTAATTGCTACACATCAAGTCAGCAGCTACCCAGTCATTTTTGCTGGGAAGATAAAGAGTTCCAGTATTAGCTTCATCAGTCTGGCATCTGCCTTCACCCAATATCTCATTTGTCCTCTTTAATGCTTAAGATGTAATTTTATGTGATGAAACCTTTTTAATGTAGTTGGCATTTGTCCTGTAAATCCTCTGTTGACCTTAAACATAGTAATAAAGAATTTAATGTTAAAACTATGAGCAGTAATATAGAAGATGCATCCTGCAAGTGCTACTGTCAAGATAATTATTACAGATCATTAGGGTCCCAAACTTCTTTTCTGTCTGGCACGTTGATAAAACAGGAACCATCACAGGGGCTGAGGAATGCAACCCTTTATCATCATTTAATTGGGAGATGCTGTTTTTCATTTGTGGCCTTGCTCTGTGATAGATAACTGCATTTGAACACTATTAATGTGAATGCACTTTAGCCCTCTTAACCCTTGATAAATTGGTTAACATGAGCCAGCAATAAGCGCTCACAGCCCAGAAGGCCAATTGTATCCTGGGCCTCATCAAAGAAGTGTAACCAGCAGGTTAAGGGAGAAGGTTCTAATCATCTACTTTGCTCTTGCAAAAGAGCACCTGGAGTCGTGTATTCAGTTCTGCAATCCTCAGTACAGAAAAGACATGGATTTATTGGAGGGAGTCCAGAGGAGGCCACAAAGATGATCTAAGGGCTGGAGCACCTCCCATGCAAAGACAGGCTGAGTAGTTGGGGCTGTTCAGCCTGGAGCAGAGAAGTTTCTGAGGACACCTTAGAGCAGCTTCCAGTACTGAAATGGGCTGCAGGAAAGCTGAAGAGGGGCTCTTTATTAGCAAGTGCAGGAATAGGATGAGAGGAAATGGTTTTATGCTGTAATAGTGCAAACTGAAATGAGATCTTAGGAAGAAATGTTTTCCTGTGAGGGTGATGAGGCACTGGAACAGGTTGCCCAGAGCAGTGGTGGCTGCCCCATCCCTGGACATTCAAGGCCAGGTTGGATGGGGCTTGGAGCAACCTGATCCAGTGGGAGGTGTCCCTGCCCATGGCAGGGGTTTGGAACTGGATGATTTTTATGTCCTTTTCAAGCCAAATTGTTATACGAGTCCATGATTCTAAGCTAGGAGCAGCGGGGAGGAAAATTCTGATGTCTGCAGTGCAAAGCTGTTTATCTTATCTGGGAACATCTGGAGTCCAGGCGTTGGCCTAGACTGCTTCGTTTGGCTGCGTTCTCATGCACTGGCTGTGTCTGGGTGGATTGACCTGTATCCTGCATGTTCCTGCTGCCAAGGCTGGGGCAGGTATGATAGTGGTCTGCACGTTGTCCAGCTCTCGGCTCCTAGACTGAGCCTTCCCCAAATCCGTTCTGTGGCAAAAGCTCTGAGCGTTTCTCACTCATAATAGTCTTGCGTGACTTCCAACTCGATGATAATCAATTGAGAAGCCATTTCGAGAGACTGAGTTGTATGGTGTTGGGGGAAAATCCAGATGTGGAATGGAAATGTGAGGGGAGTGTGTATTAGAGAAGAATTACTGGAGGACTTGTTTTGTCCAAAATGGGGGCTTTGTCTGCTCCTCTTTGTGACACAAAGCAGATGGTCTTGATCAGTAGCATGGATGGCTGTGTGGAGCAAGTTATTTGCTTTTTTTTATGCTTCTGCCCCTCTTTCTACTGCTGACACCAGATACCCTTTGGCAAAGAGGCTGCAGAGAGCAGCCAGGGCTAGCAGCCAGCCTGCTCTGCTTTTATATTCCAGGGCTTTAATTTCTAAAGCAGTTTATGCCATGAAGTGTGGACAAACTGTTCAGAATAACAGAGGGAACGTTCCCAGTGAGAGAAAACCTCAGCATCGTGCTTATGTGAAGCCTTTTCTGTCTCCTACCTCAGGGAGTGAGTCCTGCAGCTGAAGCAAGCCCTCCTGTCCAGGGAAGGTGCTGCTGCCCCGGCCTAGAGCTCAGACATTAAATTAAAAATGTTAGTAATTCAAGGTGCATGTAGCTATGTGTTAGAATCAACATGTAAGAATGATTGAAAGCCAACATTTCAACTTCCTTGCAGTCTGTGAGCCTCCCATTTCAGGGTTTTTTGACTCAGGTCCATTCTGGTGGTGTTTTCCCCAGGAATTTGCCATCTTACCAAGAAAATGCTGTGTCAGGAAGACCCAAATATCCTTTTTAGTTTGCTTTTTTATGACCTTGTTTCTTTTATCCTGACTTTGTCTTTGGTACAAGGCTTTCTCAATGTGTGTGTGCGCTGAGTCAAGGGTTGAGGGTAGGCAGTGAAGCTGTGGAAGCAGGAGCATCGGCCTTGAGCTAAACCAATATTCTCGCCTAGGACTGCCTTAGGTATCATAAGATGTTATGAGAAAATAGACCTGGGTTCCTCTCTGTCATCTTTCTCATATTTATGAGCTAATCAGTGCAACTGGAGGGACTAGAAACTTAATGGTATATACCTTTCCAAAGAAATACAAGGTTTTCCATCTGTCCAAGATTTTCAAGAACCAGTGTGTTTTAGACAAAAGAAGCAGTTCGCATCTGAGACTTGGAAGAAAACTGTGGGAGTTGGTGGCACTACATCCTGTGGTAAACTTGATAGGGCAATGACAGATCTGTTTTTTTGAAGTCCTTGATTTGCATCTCTATGGGTTCATTATTTCTGCCCTGTGTTTACATTAAATAACATAGATGGACTTTGACATTTGTTTTCCATGTATTTGATTCATTGAAATCTCAGTTGGGTTGCTATTTAAATGGAGAATTTAATGTTGTACAGCACTGGGGAAATTCAGGGCTGTGGCTAGAATTCTTGTGGTTTATTGCTGTAGACGTTTACTCTAGACACTCAATGCCTGAATGAGACCTCAACACGCTGCCTTTAATGCATTCAAACCATGGAAATCGTTCCGGACTAACCACATAAATGTGCACCGCTAATAAGAAGTCTTGGCAAACTCAGTGCCTTGAATAATGAGTTGCTTCTATCTGCCCTATGGAAACAAAACAAAATGTGGTTGCTGGTTCCCAGCTCTGACAGTTTTGTTTTGCCTGCAGTCTCTGCCTCCTCCAAGGGAGGGGTTGCTTTATTCTCACCTAACCAAACATGAAGCCAGTCACTTTATTTACCTCATGGGTATGATCATACATTCTCCATCCAAAGACAATGTTACTTTTTCATTCTGATGACTCCTTGGCACCAAGAACTCTGGGGTAGGAGTGAAACTCCTGGAACTGTAAGAGACATAGAACTCTGTAATTACATAAACCCATTTTCTCAGAGTACTCTTTGAAAGATCTCTCATTGTCATCGATGACAAGTAAAAATCTAAGCTCCTTCAGACTGCTGTCTTTCAAAACCTGCCACGCTTTCTTTCCAGACTGCTGCTATGGAATTACCAAAAAGTAAACTCTTATTAAACATGGACTTTTTGTCATGAAGTTCTGCCTGGGTGCTTGATGGGGCTTTTCGTGGCTGATTGAATGAGCTAGATTTTACCAAAGGTAAATTTTGCTTCTCCAAAAGAATATTGACCGTTTCCTTTCATTCATGCTTTCTAAATTAGACACGGATGCAAGGAGTATAATTGCCACAGGATGTCTGCTGCAGAGGCTGGGTGCCATTTTTTTGGTAAATATTTGTCAAATTAAGTGTTGTGTTTACTTCTAATGGTTTTGGTGACCTTCTGTGTGGTTGAATTCCCCAAATAGTTGAGCTAATGTGTTTGCTGGCAAGAGTACCTTTGGGAAAAGCTACTACAGGTGATCATTTGCAGGAAGGAAATCTATCAATTTGCTAGTGTGGAAATTTTCATCAGAAATTCAGGTCTGTGAGTGTGTTTCATCCAGATGGGGACCGGTAGCAATCCCATCTGACACTGCTGTCCAGTCCAAACTGAGTGACAAAGATCAGAATGTGCTTTGAAGAAATGCTTGCTTGAAATTAAACCAGTTGATGAAATTATAACGGAATCCTTTGTGTAAATCATGAAAGGAAAGGGAGGGGGATAGGTGGAAGAACTTACTGTATCTGCTTCACTCTGAGATGTAGCTATGGGCATCCTGTACTTAGAATCATACAATGGCTTGGATTGGAGGTGGCCTTAAAGATCATCTAGTTTCAACCTCTCTGCCATGGGTAGGGACACCTCCCACTAACCAGGGCTGCTCATGGTCACATCCAACCCGACTTGAACACTTCCAGGGAGGGGGGACATTCAAAACTTCCCTGGGCAACTGATTGTAGTTATTTTATGCTACTTTGCCCACATATCTCTTCTGGATGCAAAAGAGCCGTGTCACAAGAGGGGTAATTGGGTTCAGGATCCAGTGAATAGCATCACGGTGGATGCTTTCCTAGTCTGTCTCATTATGGCAAACGAGGATTGTCTCCATTGCATGAATTCATGAAACTTGTCACTTCTAATACACCGTTAATACATCAGTTGCCTGGAGCATGAAGGTGACTGCTGCCTCCCTAGATAACTATTCCCATATCTGTCCTTTTTTCTTCACCATACCTATTCTTTTTTCTTCCCCACACTCATTAACTGAGGGACGAAAAGTGTTGTGGGGCAAATACATTACACTAGTAGTTTAATGAGTTTGTTGACTTCTATTTCACAGTGCAGATGAATTGATTTAGAGAAGATCATGAGAGGGAAAAGTGTGCCTGGTGTCTTAGTGCTTCAGCAGGAGGTACAATTTCTTTCTTCTTTTTAAGGGAAGTTAATCCTACAGCTGGCCAGCTAAGTCACTGGTGAGAAACACAGTTGGTGGTTTCTCTTTAAGTTTTGATCATCTCAGCAGTTACTCATTCCTGTGTAGCCATTTGGTCTGCTTCAACTGGGAGCAGCAAAAGAAAAGCTGATCTTTAATAAACACTGGATTAAAGAATATAGATGCCACTGGCATTTATGTATTGCAACTTGGAGGTGTCTGTGTGTGTGTCTGTGCCTGCACCTTGTGTTTAAAGGTGATGTGAGATGGCTATGATAGCTGTGGTATCAGAAGTGCTGTCACAACCACAGTGTACAAAAGCATTTTCCTTCTGCTCACCTAATGCTTCAGGCTGTTTGTTTGTGCCTTAGCTCTTCCCTTATCTGCTGTTGTTAATGCTAAGCAGTGCTTGCTTTCCAAGTCCTTCCCATACACAAAGCGAGGCAGAGCGAATTACTTGAGAATGACCAGATGTGTAGGTTTGGCCTGGGTAGCCATAGAATAGGGACCTCTGTTCTCTTGCCGTAAGTTCCTCTGGGGTACGCTCATTCATGATTTTGGTCTTGGTCGCAGGGTTTTCCCCATTTCCTTTTCCTATTATGACTTAAGCAACTTACCTGTTCCCCATCTGTGGCACTAGACCAGGAGACCAGTGACACACACTGTTAGAAAACCTGGTACAAGCTGTGTGCTTGTTGAATAGCCTGTGCCAGGTCACATGCAGAATGCATGCCTGGTACAGAACCCTTTGTTGCAGGTTTAATTTGCTACATCATTTTAATGATGGAGAAGCTGAGCTGGGAAGGCATCGAATGGCATTCACTGCTGTACCTAGATCTATTCTGAAGTCTCTGCACTGCCTAAATGCTTGTGCCCAAACCGGTGGTCAGACATTTGTTGGCACATTTTGAAAAATAACATGTTGGATGCTGGAGCTCTTTGCTGTGTGGTGGCACTTGCATGCTGCACTGGCTGCTGTGAGGGCCCTGAGAGGAGAGTGTGAGCTGAAGCAGAGGTGGAGGAAGGGCAGGGAGAGGAAAGTGCAGGCAGCACAGCCTTCCTTCTCTTCTGTTCACTTTGAACTGGTAGGAGCATCATGTTTCAAACTCTTGGTAGCTCTGGGACAGCCTGCAGGCTTTACTTAGATTCCCTCAGGGCTTTAAAACTGCAGGGAAAAAAGACCCTTGTGAAGAGGAGGAGTGCTGCAGCTTTCATTTGCTCTTGTGACACAGCTTTAATTATTTTCCCATAGTGTCCCCTGCTGCTGCATGCAGCCAAGCAGTGCTGGGCTCTGGAGAAGACCCATTCCATCACTTGCTGGGTGAGCAGAAAGAATGGGAGGACCTGGGTCTCCCCAGCCCAGAGGGAGGAGGCTCCTTTCTGATCTTGAATAATCAGCTTCTAAGTTATTAGTATATTATTAAATTCAGGACAGGCTCTGCTTTCCATTTTTCAGACACAAAAATTTATTAAAAGTGCACCAAAGTGGTATGGACTGCACTGCTTTTTCTGTTCTACAGTTTGAATTTTTTGGAAGAAATATTAAATGGCAATGAGTATTATGCAGGAAAAAAATATACTAGGATATAGTGTATCAGGGAGCATTGAGCGAGCAAAGGTGTAGGTGTCTGGAGAGATGTCTCAGTCCACCAGAAGAGATGGTACTGAGAGAAAAGTGAAAGCCACCAGGAACTTTGTCCTGTGAGTAGCTCCTGCTTTGTCACTTCTAATCAAGTGTTCCTCTGTAAATTTGCCAGGTCTCCTAGGACCTGATTGAAGAGTCCCACTGACTAGAATATGGATGTGAAATCACATCAAGAAGCTGATGATTCTTGGTCTGCTGTGCAACTAGTCTGTGCTTTTCAACTGCCACTGTGACAGTTGCTAGAAAGCTCCCTCTACGGAAAACAATAATGGCCAAGTTAACAAGCCTTATTAGATAACTGATAGAAGAAAAAATGATGAATAATTTTTTTTAATTAATATTTCTCACAGTATCTGGAAAGAGAGAATTTCTGAATACAAACTCTGTCAGGCAAATCATTAGCTCTAAGTTATTTGATCCTCTTGTACTGGATGATACAGAACCGGGATGTGATTCAGATGTCTTTTGCCAGCTGTCAGCACAGATTGAGTTATACCTGCTGAGAATAAAATGGAAAATATGCTGGTAAAGCTGTGGAGTAGTAGGAGTGCTCTTACTTGTCCTGTAGGAATTTTTTTCTCAGTACCTTCAACCCTTTCAAGGGTCCCACATGTCACCTCCCAGGCAGGGGGATTTTCATGTCTGAGCCAGTAAAGATGAGTTTTAAATTCCTGTAAAACTGTTGGATACCAGAAGTCTAGGGAGACTTCAATGTATTCTGTCCCTGCACCATGAGACACAAACCGGAATTTGTTGCATTTTTGGGGATGTGGAAACCAGAATTCCTGAGTGTGAATCACACTGGAGTTCTTGGATAGCTGCTGCTTCTGTGAGTAATGATATCAAACCACTAAATTCTGTCAAATATCTCTTCAGTGTGACATCAGTGCTGGCACTAGGATGTTTGTGTGTTGCTTGTCCCACCACTTTATGCTTTTTCACTTTGCTTTTTCAGTCCAAAACCCATTAGTGTTGCTGCTGATTGGAATACCACAAAATGCAGAGTCCCATTGGAGGCTTAAGATTATTTAGAGGGGAAAGAAAAGAGAGAGAGAAAACAAACGCCTGAAACAAATTTCACTTCTTGTGGGAGATGAAACCAAGAGCCCTCTGCAGAGTGGGTGATGTGCGTATGGGTTTCTTCAGGTCTCATGCTGGGCCAAGCCCTCCTCCTCATACTCTATAGGGATTTCAGTCCATGCTCTGTCTTGGATGGAGAGAGAAACTAAAAAGGCTGGTTACTTCTACATCTTATGCACATAGTAAACCTTTCTGCTAGCCTTGTGCTGTTGAACATTTTGGTTTAATGAGAAGAGCAAGGGGCCAGGGATTAGAGGGACAAGTGAGTGGGTGTGAAACTGCAAGAAAAGAGGATACTTTTGTGGATATGCATAGCATTTTTGCTCAAACTGCAGTGCTGAGGAAGAGAGAGGACAAGGAAGGAGCTGGGTGAATAATTGGACAAACAGCTCTCTGTTTTCAAAGTGCTTTGAGGGTGAATAAAAATCTTCAGAGAAATGCAGTTTGCCCCCAGCATCGCTATGAGATAAAACGCATCTTTCTATTGTGCCTGTGTGAGCAGAATAGGCAGTCAGTCCTGCCAGCTGTTAATGTGCCATTATCCAAGTAGCTTCAGATACAACATTGTTATCTAATAATTAATTTAAAAGTGCTTATTTTAAAGCTTTCCCACCCATGCACACCTGCTGTTTCTCTATTGTAGCTTCTCTGATTTCTGATGTATTGAATGCCGTAGGGATTGTCACAGCAAACACTCATAATTGGGAGCATAAAACATGCTCCCTCTGTGTGCTGTCTCCTTGTTCCCTGTGTAAATCTTTGCCAAAACAGGCAGCATTCATTGCGCACCCAAGTGAGCTGGGGCTCTGTGAGATGTACCCGTGTGCTGCAAAACGTGGGCAAGGAGTTGAGAGAGCAGAAAAGCACAGTCCTCCGAGGGCTGATCCAAAGTCAGCAGGATGCTCTTTGCTGTCTGCAGTGGCCTTTGAACAGGTCCCATACTTATTGAGCTTCAAATAATAGTGATTTACGGTAGGACCCCAGCGCATTGAGCTGCAGAGTTATATCAAGCGCTTTTATTGTGGCTTGGTCCAGCAAGGTACAATTTCCTGTAGGATAACCACATACTGTATGATGCCAATTATACTGATTTTCTGTTACTGTCAGGTACTGACTAACAGTATTCAGACTCCACTAGTTACAGAGGGTTCACAGTGTTTCTGTGATACTGGTCTTCAGAACCAGCCACATTTTCTGTAGCTCCTGTTCTATCTGCAAAAACATGAATCAAATTGAAAGATCAGACATGTTGATGATGACTCCTGGGTGATGCAGATCTATCCTGGAACTGTGTGCAGACAATCACTGTTAGGCTGAGCCCCGGCTGACAGTTAAATTCCACTCAGAATGGAGAAGAGGCATGTGGCGCACTGACAAAGTAGGCGGTAGGAGGGCATGGACACTCAGGTCACCTTCCTGAGGCTGAGATGGCACCTCATTCCCATGCCTCTAACTGCTAATAGGATGAGCTTTTGGGCTATTCGGGGCCTCGGCAATCTTTACATCCATTTGTACATTCCTGTAATTAATAGGTGTAGCAAACTGTTTCCAAGTGATGCTTGCAGAGCGAGGCCTGCGTTCCCTGTTTGCTCTCTACCCTGCACGGAGCTGGGTTTACCAGTTGTAATGGTGCTTCTGCCATATTGCTGCAGTTGAGGTTTTTCCAGCATAATGGATGCGGAGAACAGAAATTCACTGTAGCCTAACATAGCTTTCTGTTACAGGGATGATGAAGGACAAATTGTTCCTCCCTGTGGGGGTTTTAGGTGCTGTTATTACAAGGCGCTTGTGTTTCCTCTGGCTTTGCTAAGCTGGTTTGGCACCTTGCAGCAAGAGATGCTTAGAGGCTATCAAGGTGACGCTAAGCAGATGTGATGCAAACCTTCGGAAAATTCTTTGTGTGGAAAGTCAGTGCGGGTGTCTCTTGACTGTCTCCCCATGACCCTTTACCCAGCGCGTACACTTGCATTTTTCAGGTCTGAAAAATGTCTCTGTTATCTTTGCTGCTGATCCACCAGGAATGTTAACAAAGCTGCCTCAGAGCTGGTTAAGAGGAATGTGGTGCTTCAGTTCATGTGCATAGCCGTGTGCATGCACTGAATGCTGCTCTCCTCTGCCATGCACAGGACTACGTAGTTGCTCTTCCAAACGTTTTCATGCTGACATGACCACGTGCATGTGCCCATTGATAGTCATCCTCGCTCCTATGTGGTTATTCTGCTGTCCACAGACAATTTTTGGTTCCCCATCAGGAGGCATCATGTGTCTCTTCCACCTTCTGCCATGCAAGCTCTGCACAGCCCCAAATGAAAACTGCAGATTCACAAGAGGTGCATGAATAAGTAAAAAGGAGACAGAGAAACCTCTGCAGGAGCTGTCTTGGATAGTGCCAAAACAATCCTGTTCTGCGCTCCCTGCCAAACTTCACTCTAAAGAAACATCTGCCATTTAACTCAGCTTGGGTATATTTTTCTTTCATTTAAAAGCATGCCCTGATGAACATCACATCAGCTTAGGGGAGACATGCCAAGGATAACTCAGCGTTGTCCTGCTTCTGTGTGCACAGCAGCATGCTGAGCAGTGTTCACATTTCAGCTTACATCCCAGGAGGGCAGGATTTTCCTTAAGCTCACCCAGCTTCTGCAGTGAGGAGGTGCTAAATCTCTTGGGGCTGAAGCTGTCCTGCACTATGCCAGGTAGATGGCTTTGGCTCAGCGTGGCTTAGGGTAGAGATCTCGGGTCTCTCTGCTTGTTACCCCAATGTTACTTGCTTCCTTTCTCAATGGACCTGGCAGATCCTCTCTCTTCTTGGAAATGATTTCACTTAGAAATAAGGAAACCGTGGAACTGTGTGTTAGCTTATGCTAAAGAGAGCGTCTAAAAGGGCTATGGTGTGCTGTTATTTAATGTGTTGATCTTAAAGGACTTCAGTAAGAAAAGAAAATATCGTGAGCTTTTCTTTATCAATGGGAATGTGGTGGTACCTCGTTCAAGGTCCAGACCCGAGAGAGGAGCTCACCTTCCTGTCACCCACTCATACACGTTGTTCCTCCTGTTCAGAGCTAAGAAGTTTGAAATATGTGCTTTTCTGGTGGAGTTAGCCAACACCCAGGAGACAGATATCCACAGCCCTTCTCCGCTGCTGTCTGGCAGACTGTTTTCCAGAGCTGCAAAAGTCCTTTCCTCCATGCACACCATCTCATCCTGTTGTTTCACAGCTGCGTGGGGAGGTTTGCCCTGGTCTGATTTCCCAGCTCCTCCCCCAGCTAAGCACTTCTGCAGTTTGCTAAGCCACAGCAGAGAGTAACATGTACACGTGCTTGCAGGTTGATGTAGAGAAAACCTATGAAAGGTGATTTCTAAGCCCTTCCAAGCCAGTTTTCAGGTGTAGCCTGGAGGCTTGAGTTGGCTATGGGCAGCTGCCCTGGGTGTTAGTGCAGCATTGGGTAGAGCTGTGGATACTTTGTGCTTCTGAAGCTGCAAATTTAGATTGCCTCTCTAAGGAGAAAGAATGGCATTTAACTTATATGAGGGTTATCTGACAGTTGCCTGCTTTCCTTAGCCAAGATATGCAAAGTGGTAGCTAATCCGTTAGGACAGCATTTTTACATGTCAGTGATGGATTTACCTGACCAGTCAGAGCAACTCTGAATATGCCAGTTCAGCTCTTCCACATAAACAGATATCCAGAGATATCCATTCTTTTTCACAGCAGGGCAGAAAGGTTGCTATATTATTCATTTGAGAAAAAGAAAAAGAGAAGATATTTATCGCAATGGAGGCAGAGCCTTCCCATGGAGCCGCTGGCAAGCGGCAGCAAGGTCTCTCCTGCTGCAGAGACACCTTCTGCTGCTTCCTTGCTCAGGAATACACATGATGTGTGCTGTCTGCGTATGGCCATCTGACACCGTGGCACCAGATTTGTACAGGATTAAAGCCCCTCTGGAGTAAGTACCTTTGCTTTTAACTTTAGCAGCTGAAATTTGTTGTTTGATCACAGCTGGTTTTGAAGTCGTCGGTCACCTTTGTGGCCCTGTCGTACTCAGCATCTATGGAAGCAAGAGGTACTCGGAGTCCTGGGGACATATCCTAAAATGACAAGAGGGATAAAGGTTGGTGAAAGAAAAGGCAAGATAGTGATGAAAATGCGAAACAGAAAAAAAAAAAATCAACTGGCCTTGGTTCACATGAAATTCTGTGTTGGAGCCACTCTAATTAAAATTTCTTCAATTCCAGCCAAGTGTCTTCAGCACATCCCCATTGCTCCCCTGTTCTGTGGTGACGCATTGGAAGAAGCTGCCCAGGGAAATGGTGGAGTCACCCCTAGAGGTGTTAAAATAACCTGTAGGTGCAGCACTTTGCGACATGGTTTAGTAGGCACAGTGGTGGTGTGTTGATGTTTGGATGAATGATCTTGGAGGTCTTTTCCAAGCTTAACAATTGTATGGTTCTGTGACATGTTTATTTCCCAGTATGAGTGGGGTACAGGAACCAGCCTAAACCAAATATTTTGTTGTTCTGTTGTGAGGGACTTAGCCTGAGCTTTTGTTTCTCACAACTGAGGCTTTCAGGGGGATTTCTTCTCCAAGAAAATTGTCTAAAGCAGATATTTGTGATTCTTAAAACATCCAAGATAATCCTCAAGCACTCCAAATTCGGATATCAAAGCCTATGGGCCTCTCTTTTCAGTTTAATAGACTACTGTTCCCATAGTATGGGAGAAAGAACTTTTTAGGTCTCTGGTAACTTAGTACTGTTCTTCACGCATTACAGTTAAACTTTTTCCCTGAACCTGGACAGAGAGCCTTATTTTAGGTGGCAGGTGCGTGGATGGGATGGGGCCTTAGAGCTGTCGGACAGCTGGACGTGGGCATGTCCCTTACCTCTTAGCCCACCCTCTTTGGACAAGGGCAACTATAAAGAGCAACTACAATGGAGTCTGCATGAATACTGAGTGTCCATAATCCCGTGGATGGTTCTGTTACATGGTACTTTGGTGCCAGTTGTTTTCTTTTAGAGGTGATGCAATTTTAGCTCCATCCGTTGATCAGGGGTAGCATAAATAAAAGCTGTTTTCTTGCTGCAGTGCAGAAGTGTGACAGTGTTAGGTGTTTGCTTCAGGTTGTGTTCTGTTGTGGGCTGGCCCCAAACCGGATCTTTTCCAACACAGTTTTCAAATCAAGGAAGAATTTTTAGACAGCAGAAAGCAAACTAAGACCCAATAGCTTGCAAAGCTGTTTTCTTCTTTAATTAGCTGAACTAAATTGTAGCAGACCTACCAGCTAGCACTGATTAATGAGGGACTGCTAAATAGGGAACTGCTTTTACTATTTTTGGTCCATCAAAAGAAGCTGGGGACACGATGATGTTTTAGTGAAGCCAGATGGCCAAAGCTGCTGTACTGAAATCCAGCCATGAAGGAGAAGACTGGAACAGCAAAGGAAGGTTCAGCACTGGCTGCCCTTAAAGAGAGGAAATATATCATTTTCTAATGCTCCAAGGATTTGGAAAGCTTTAGAAATTCCACCTTATGTTGTATTGTTTCACATAGTTTCTAGGTTGACTTGGGATAGGCTTCACACTTGAATACTGAAAGTCCTAGTAAATAAGTTAATTTATCATTCACGAGATCATTTGTTACCTTGAATGTTATTAATGTAGACAACTGAAATTCATGTTCAATGGAGTGAAAGTACCAAGAATCTTTTGGGTGGTTTTTTTAGCATGCATTGGTACAACTGCATTGACTTTAGAGAAAGTCAGTGTGTTTGTATTGGTTAGACACCTGGCCCTGTAGGTTTTCCTCGGTAAACACAGTTTGCATGAAATAAGAGATTCATAGTTTCAGCTGAAAACAAAAGATAGGGAGGCTTTGTATAAACTTAAACATGCCAGAACTGTAATATATCTCTGTATCAATTGGATATTGACCCCCTGCGTGATCCATGACTTGTGCTGCTTTTGGCACATCTGAAAAACACAGGCCTTGGGTGTTTTGTAGCTGGAGTTGCAGTTGGTGCCAATGAATTAACTCTGTTACAAGATGTTGATGTGAAATGGGGCGATACCTGAAAGAGCCAGTATAGTAGTTAGAGCAGCTGTGACAAATCCTGCCCTATCAGGTCCTGTATCAGTGGATGTTTCACTCTAAAATTATGCCAAGTTCTTTCACTGATTTTGGTTTTTTATATGTTTTGCTGTTATTCTGTTATTTTATGCTCTTCCTAGATAGCTTTAAGCTAGTAACGGCAGCTACTTGACGTGTAATAAAATCTAATGACAGTTAACCTTATGCATGTATGAGAGTTTTGATCTTTGAAACTACATTTATGATAATTGCCCCATCTTTCGTGACAAAAAGTGTGAGCTCCTCCTGTAGACAGATGGCTTTCTAGGTGATAAACGTTTAGGAAGACTGGATTTAGCATCAAGCCTCCGGTTTGCATGTAAAACTGACTTTTTGACAGGTGGACTCCTTGATCTCAAACTACATTGATGGGGTGTTTGTTCCTGGGAAAGGAGAATAAAAACATACTAAACTTCCTCTTAAAATGTTTATTGCACCAACTGTATTTGGCCTTAAAGCTGTCTGGGGAGACTTGCAGGAGTCACATCCATGTGCTGGATTTATGTGCTTTGTCCTGTAGCATTTAGATCTCTAATGTTTTCAGCTGAAAGCCGCTTGAAGTATGTGCTAAGTGAAGTGCAGTAGCTTTGGTCATTGCATGTGGCAGTCTGATGTTGTACATTGGTATGTGAGAGGTGGTAGACTGAGGAAAATCCATTTTAAATTAGAAATGACTGGACTTGGTTGAGCCAGTTTTGCTCTCAGTTCCCTTCTGGATATGTTTGATTTTTGTATCACTGCTAAGCATGAACCTGGTAACTCACTATAGTGCTAAGGTCTTTTTCCGGAGTAATAAAAGGTAGTGAAAACTCCATTGTTGGTTATGTAAAACTAAGATTATTTTTTTCTCATATGCACTTCTTTGTTAATCTGAGTGACGGATTTATCAGCTGCTTGGCAATCGCTAAGTAATGTGAAGTTTTTTTCCTGCAATGTTTGCAGATAGATTGCAGTTTTACTACGATGGAAGAACTGGGAATGAACAACAAATTGCCTGTTTTTGCTCTGCTTCTCCTTTTCCAGCCCACTTTCAAATATGCCTTTATATTCTTGCAGCATAATTTGTTCTCTGCTATTACGCTGCCTCCTCAATTATCTTGATTCCACCACATTTCTGATGTGCCTAGATCAGTGTCCTTAACTGCAAATCAGCTGTATCAGGGTGTAAGCAGGACCTATAGCTGAGATATTGAATTTGTAGATGCAAAAGTGGTCAGAATAATTCATAACTGACACTTTCCCCCAGGATTTTACAGCTCATGCAATAAATACCTGGCACGGATTCCTGTGCAGAGCTGGCCCAGATCCAGCTGTGCATAGGACGATATTCTGTGTGCTTGGGTGTTATTTTAAAGCAAGGCTGACCAAATAACACAGAGGGTCTGATGCTTTTC
Organism: Coccyzus lansbergi; assembly: GCA_033558105.1. Taxonomy (NCBI): domain Eukaryota; kingdom Metazoa; phylum Chordata; class Aves; order Cuculiformes; family Coccyzidae; genus Coccyzus; species Coccyzus lansbergi. The sequence goes on along the minus strand of JAUMJK010001519.1, from coordinate 2,252,106 downwards.
TTCCAAAGAATTCTCCAGTCTTGCACTGGAAACAGCTGGTTTGATCTGTAGAAGGAGTAATAGCTGTGTGAGGGTCTCAGGAAGTGGTCCTGCATTTTGAAAAGAAGGAGGAGGGGGAAAAAAAAACCCAATCTGAGCTTGTACTTCTGTAGCAGCTCCTCTGGACACTGTGTGGAGAGATGTTCAGGCATGGCTGGGCAGATAATATCAGTGCAGACATCCTGATGTGGCAGTCCCTGCAAATACAAGAGGGACAGCACTGGCAAGAAGATTTTTTTTTTTTCTATGAAGTTCTACCACGGTAGAAATTTGCTTTCTTTGCTTTGGCCTCTCCTTTTTAATGTCCTCAAGCAAACACTGACATGAGAAATTTCCTAGCAAGCACCTCACAGGAACAAAAGCCCACCTGCCTATTGGGGAACCCTATGCCTTGAAACGTGGATATGTACTGACCTAGTGACCTAGAGCTAAAGAATTCTTTATTATCCCTGCTACTCACCCAGCCAGCCCTTGCCCATCTTGCAGCTGTAAGTGAAGCACAACTGTTCATCTTGATATATTACTTGGATCCTCTTACCAAGCTTTTTCTATGTGGTTAAGATGTAGGTTGAAGAGTTGCTGGCCTGATTATCATAGAATCACTGAATGGTTTGGGTTGGAAGGATATCGGATCTGGTTTAGTCATGGACAGGGATGGCTGGACTTGATGATCTCAAAGGTCTTTTCCAACTAAATGTTTCTACCAGTCCGTGATTTTATGACCTGGGGCTGTTTAGCCTGGAGGAGAGGAGGCTGAGGGGAGACCTCATCACTCTCTGCAGCTCCTGGAAAGGAGGTTGTGGTGAGGTGGATGCTGGGCTCTTCTACAAAGCTCATCTGGTTATAATCCCCCTGCCACGGGCAGGGACACCTTCCAGTGGATCACTTGCTCAACACCTCATCCAACCTGGTCTTGAACACCTCCAGGGATGGGGCAGTCACAACTTCTCTGGGCAATGTGTACCAATGCCTCACCACCCTCGCAGTGTAACACTTCTACTTAGTATCTAATGTAAATCTAAAACAGCTTAAAACCATTCTTCCTCTTCCTATCCCTGCAACCCCTGTTAAAGACCCCTCCTCAGTTTTCCTCCCCTTTATCTCCCAGGGAGTGAGATTGGACACACACACACAGTAGAAACGGGTGGTCCAAAGCAGCCTCATATTGTACCCTTGCAATCATCAGGTTGCAGGAACAAGGAAGGGACTCAGACTGGACACAGATTGTAGATTAGCTTAAATCAGAATCAATCAGTGGGTGAGGAGGAAGCTTTGTGCCTGTGACTGCTGTGGACCTGGAGTGGAAACTGGACAGAGGTTACATTCCATTCCCCACCTTGGGTGCCCACCCTGTCCAGGTAAATTTTGTCTGGAGAGATGCCCAGTGCAGTGAGCAGCTGCTCTCTGCTTTGCTACTTGAACTGTGGGACTTTTTCTGTAAGAGTCCTGTGGTTTGAAACAAAATGGACAGAGGATTTTTAAAATTAAATGTAAGGAAAACAATGAATCAAACTTCGTCTTGAAGTAAGAAATTGTGTTGTTTTGCCTCCTAAAGGCTGAAACAAGAAAATTCAGTGTTTGGCAAAGAAAAAAAAAAGAATTTCCAGGAGGATTCTTAAATTTCTGGGTGGATTTGCAAATAGTTTGGATAAACACAAACGTCATCCTTTTCTGGCAAAAGATACTATCCAGCTGAACACACTGCCTGGCCACAGCTATAGTTTGCTGCCTATTTCAGCCACCAGAGTGGGTAGCTGGGCCTTTCCTTGCTGGTAGGAGCACTGTAGGCATCACAAATTAGCAAAAAATTGGAGTTTTTACTTCTACTACCTGCAGTTCATCTAGTGAAATCCAGTCTGTGGGGCACCGAATGTCCCAGAGATGCAGGAATTTAAGAGTTCAGGATATTGGAGGAGCTTCTGGTCTCAACCCAAAGCAAGAAAGAGCTACAAATAGGGAGCAGCGGTAGGGGTATGGTTTGAAGTATGTAAGCACGACCATGTGTACACATACACCCTTCTCCCACGGAGTTCACATTTTGTTTATGCAAGAATAAGCTCTTGGGTCTATGATGATAGGTTTCTGCAAGGAGGAATAAATAGGATGCAATAGTCATGTTATAGCTATCATTAACCAAGCAATTGGTCTTGGAGGAGGCAGTTCCTTCTTCAGACCTCCCTGACTACTTTGACTCCCTGATTTATATTCAGCAGCCTCTTGTAGTTGAGTTGCTGTTTGGTTTAACAAAGAGGACAGCTGTCTAATGTTGGATATCTGAATGTAGCTGGAGCACCATGAGGTTATTTGAGAATGTGGAGTTTGGGCACGTGCTGCCCGTGAACTGTTTGGAGCTTTGCTTTTACCTGCAGACTTGGGATAATATTCCCCTGTTGTTGCCTATTCTGAGCAGTGATGGATGCAAGTATTTGAAGCCTGGGGTGGAAATTGAAAGAATCATAGAATCATAGAACAACCAGGTTGGAAGGGACCCATTGGATCTTCTAGTCCAACCATTCCTATCAAAAGAAGCATCATCATTTAAAGATGACTCAGTATTCTCTGACTTATGGGTGTCTTCTCTTCCCTTTTTTTTGTGCTGATTTGACAAACACACTTGCAAGTCCCTGCTAAAAGCACAGTGCTGACTTCAAATGAGAATAAAGACTGTGAAGCCCAGGACTGAGGCTGTGCGTCCTATGTTGAGTCCAGGGAAGGTTTAGGCTGGACATTAGGAAAAAAATTTTCACAGAAAGGGTCATTGGGCACTGGAACAGGCTGCCCAGGGAGATAGTTGAGTCACCTTCTGTGGAGGTGTTTAAGGCACAGGTGGACGAGGTGCTGAGGGACATGGTTTAGTGTTTGATAGGAATGGTTGGACTCAATGATCCAGTGGGTCTCTTCCAACCTGGTTATTCTATGATTCTATGATTCTGTTCATCTCCCAAGGCACAGCAGGACCTGTGGCATGACCACACTTCCACAACACGTTGCTTATGCTGCTCTCAGGGTGCTTGGTGTACCTGCAGAGTGATGGAGGGCTTTTTGCAAGAATTCTCTATCAAACACCTTGATTGTGGTGGGCTTGGAGGAGTTAATCAGAGCAGTAATGCTGGGGATAAAAGGTTTTGATGGCTTAACTCTGGAGACAGATCTGCTCCTGTGTCTTTGATTAAGTCTTCTACGCTGTCCTTATTGGTGTGCAAAGCCTGGGTGTATTGAGAGTTGCAAACCATGCTCTCATTTTGATGATCTGATTTTAGCAAAGATGGACCGTGCTTTCCAAAGGTTCAAGTCGCAGTATCTTCCCATCACAATGATGGAAATTGCTTTTGCTCAGTTTGTCTTGAGCTTGTCTGGCTACTTCTGGACAAGGAGAAATTAAAATTGTGATTTCAAAAAAAAAAACAACAAAAAAAACAACCCAAACAAAACAAACAAAAAATCAAAGGAAGCCAAATTTCACATTCTGAATCATGATAAACACCTGACTTCATAAGCAGAAAATGATTTCATGAATATAGCAAGCTTCTTCACTGCTTAGCCATGGGCTTACTCTTTCTCAGTGAGGTGAATGATGTTTTATTCTCTCTAATGTGCTTTGACTAGTGTGTTTCCAGCTTGAGGTGGTTCTGAAAACTAATGTGTATTATCAGTGTTGGGAATAACCAAATATAACGGTATTTTTGGCCCTCTGAAACCAGGAAGATGCTAATCCTGAAGGACTTGCTGGTCAATGTACTAAACTGCAAGCAGGGTGCAGGTAAGGTATGTTATCCTGCAGCTCTGCTGTGGAGGTGGTTGAGAACAAGGTGAGAGTTTCTGTAACAGTTCAGCATTAAAACTGCATGTGTGAGAGTACTCTTTCATGGCATGTGCAATCTTCCCAATACATAACAAGCTTTAAGCCCGTGTGTGAAAGAGGAAATTTCTGAGCATATCACCCAGGGAGTTTGGAAACAGAGCGATGCCTGTGAGCAATGACCATGTAAATGCCGTGTGGGGGAATGGATGGTTAAAACCTAAATGTATTTTCTGTATAAGCAAAAGGAGTTCTCTGCCAAATGGTACATCATACTGCAGTTCTGAATTTACTCCTGTGAATTAATTTCTTTCTATTTCTGTATCTTGGTTCGAGTTGTGTTGGCATCGTATTGTTGTATCCTTGCTAATGAGGTAATGAGGCCAATGCAAGCTGTGAACTCCTGTACAGATGTTGGCAGCATCACAGAGAAGGTACTTTTAGATTCACTGAGGAAACGCCAGACACCATGGAGGATTTATTTATACTAATGGTGCTTTATCAACACTGAAAGCCAAGGCAGGCAAAGCATTTTTGGTGTAGGCAGAACTATACTCACTTCTTGTGGCAGTAAAGCAGAATCATCTCCTGTGAACAGAGCAAATGATTTCCCTAATAAAGATATCACATTTTTTAGCTTTGAGAATATTGGGGACTTCAGATATAATAGCTTTGCCCACTGGAGATCACACCTCTTCACTCCTGTCCTCCTCTCCCTCTGTGCTTCCCTCCTGAACTTGTTGATGTAGATTTGGTCCCTTAGGTTGGATGTTGCAGTTTGTTGATGGATGCCCTGAGACTAATAACATCCCATTTCCTCCTTGGAGGAGGGGAGAGGGCAGATATATTTGTCCGGGATAGATGATGTTGCTGAGTGTTCCCTGACAGTGACGCTGTTACAGGAAGCCTGTCTTGCCAACGTGAACCTCGGTGTAACTCCAATACAGGCACCTGTGTGAGTGGAGAATCAAAGCCAGTGCATAGACATGAGTGTAGAAAAAAAGTGAATATGACCAGAGACAGGACAAATACCCCTGGATATGCCTCATCCACGCTGTCCAGTCCTACCCCAAATTCAAACTGGATTGCATATCACAAACATCAGCTGCTTTGTCTTTATTTCATTGTTTTCAGTCCTTACACAGCTACAAATTTAGCATTACTGCTAAAGAAAAGAAAGTGCAAACTACAGTCATTTGTGGATAACATAATTTTAAACTCATGAGACAGATAATGCTGTTAAAAACATGGTCCTATAATAGGCTTTTATTATTGATGGCTACTTGAGGAGACGTACACTGTAAAATATAAAGATAAAAAGTGAAAGGCTATTTAGATAGATGTTCAGCTGAATGTTTCTAGCATCAAATCAGTGGCACTGAAGAAAATGAGAACAGGCATATGGCACCGTTAGCCTCTGAACTAAATGTGAGCACATTATGGATCTGCTAAGGCTTTGCCTTTACAGTGTACACTTTAAATCAAAGCAACAGTGAAGTCAATATTGATTGTTCTTGGAGATATATTTTACCTTCAGGCACTGCTGTTTCCCAAAGGAGCGTGAGCAAGAACATATGTCTCTGTGCAGTGCTGACTGCTTGTGGATAGGGATCTCCCTGAAATCCTCTGAAACCGATTCCTCCTCTGGAAGTACCCACTGCTGCTGCTAAGGGACCGCTGCCTGTTCTTCAGGTACTCCCGGTAGTTTTTGGTGAGCAGGGTGTAGAGGAAGGGGTTGATACAGCTGTTGCTGTAGGTCAGGCAAGTTGTCAGATAATTAATGTTCTTCATCACCTTGGGAGATAAAGAGAAGGATTCATAATACTGGAAGAGGAGCTGCCATATCCAGAAAGGCAAGAAGCAAGCCCAGAACACCAGCACTATTGTAAAGATTAAATAGAGCACTTTTTGATTTGGCAGCTGCTTGGTCTGCTTGAAGGATGCTGTTTGTGACACCCAGTAAATCTTAGCCAATCGGATGTAAAGGTAGCCAATAACTACCCCTGGGCCCACAATGCTGGTACCAAAAAGGATGGTGAGATAGACTTTGTAGGAGAGCTTGCTCCAAGTGGGCAGGCAGATGCTTTTGTTGTCCCTTTGCACCAGCTGGATCATGATGAGCATTGGGAGAGTGAGTAGTAGTGACACCAGCCAGATAACAACAGCAATTGCCTTTCGGTAACTCTTGGACCTCTTCACTGTGTCCAGGGGCTTCAGCACAGCAAAATAGCGCTCTGTGCTCATGACTGTGAGGGTGAAGATGCTGGCGTGCATAGTGAGAAAGTCCAGACTGAAGAGGATGCGACAGCCAATGTCCCCAAAGTACCATTTCTGAATGAAGTAGGTCCCGACGATGAAAGGGATGGTGAGAAGGTAGAGCAGGTCGGCCAGCGCAAGGTTGATGATGTAGATATACATGGAAGCAGATGATCGCAAGTAATGGCACATCACTAGCAAGGTGTAGACGTTGCCCGTCACCCCTATGACACACATGAGGGAGAGGATTGTCCCGATGGTGCAAATGGCGATCATGTCCTCCATGGAACTGGCAGCTGACAAGCCATGCCCAGTGGCATTGGCAGAGGCATTGAGTCTGATTCTGAACAGGCTGCCCTCGCCAGTGTCTGTCACCATGTAGGGGGTTGCAGAAAAGTGGCTCTCCAGCTCGTCAGTTAGGGACATCCTCTTGGCTTTTTAATGCCAGAGGCTTTGTTCATGCCACAGGGGTCTGCAGTTCAGTTCCTTCTGCTCTGAGAAATGTGACTGCTGGGAGACGGTGAACCATTTCTTAGCAGGGTCTCATCCAACGAAGAACTCTGTTCTCCTCTAAAGAAAACACATCAGAAACGAACATATTAGAAATCTGCCATAGCAACACAAATTATCATTTAGAAGTTCCTGTCCCTGAGTACATATAGAATGGAAGAGACCCACTGGATCATTGAGTCCAACCATATCTTCACTATCTACATGTACTAAACATCTTCTGCATTGAGGCCACTCTAGTAAAGTTCATGCTGTCATTACAAGAACACAGCTTTGAGGAATGACTTGTCTTAGTGTGCCCGTGGAAAAGAGATTGAGTGGATCATTGGAATAGCTTGCTGCAATCCTTAAAGTTAGTTTGAAGCTGGATGAAAAAATTGTCCTTCCTAAATTCACGGTGGTGACTCTTACAGAACTGTGGGTTTTATGTCTCTAAACTCAATTTTGGTTTTTTTCAAGTTTGATCCCACAGTTTTCATGCCTCATTCCACTGAGCAGGTTAGACGTGTTTTATGCTGAGAGTTTGCTAAGTTTTGCAGCTTTTCCCTTCGAGTTGTGTGTCCTTTTGTCTCCACACCAGCTCTCACTCCTTTGCCTCTTTCCTCCCACTAACTCCTTGTCAGCAGGCTGACAGCACCAGGTCCTCCTCTGACTGTCCTTGTGTCAAGACAGTGACCTCTGTAACACTTGAAAACAGATAATGTTCATCTTTTTCATTACTTTCTCACCTTCTCTTCTTCCCATTACCACCTGCTGCAAGCAATGGGTGTTACAGAGATGTCATGCAAAACCTCTATATACAAGAGGACAATCCAGAAAAGATCTTTCCTTTCTTAACAAGTGGGATAGATGTGCAAAAAACATAGAAAGAACATAATACACAGAACCATCTCCCACCCAAGTCCCAAGTTCTGCAGCAGACAGTGATCCTTCAGGGCATTGCTCCTCTGGGCTGGTCTCCAGCAGCTTCACTGGTGTCTCCGCTTCCTTGGACCCTGCAAACCCAAATCTGCCTCTTCTCGCCCCTCCTGTGCTCTGTGCTACCCTCCTGCTTGGTTTTTGGCATATGTAGCCAGCCTGTCCATGCACTGATTTTCTCTCTCATTGTCCACTTTATCGATGTTTATGTATGAGCTGTGCTGGCAGACAAATGAATGAGACAGCTCTGCCTGCTCCTCTGCCATACAATCACCAGCACGCTTGCTTGGAAATGAATGGCTCTGCATGGGATGTTCCAGCTAAGCCTGGATGTAGTCACACACCCAGCTATCCTGCACGGTTGGATTTGTGACAGCTCATTTTCAGGAGCATGTTTCCATGGTCCAGGTGCTGTCTTCTTGCAGCTGCCTCACTTTCTGATTTGGGCATTTGTAGCAGATCTATGCTCATTCTGTGTTCGCTCTGTGGTTCCGTGGCGTGACAGCTCCTGCGGCGAGAGCTCAGCGCACCGCATCTCCCTGCTCTGCACCTCTTCCACCGAACCTGTGCTTTGCTTCATTCATAAAATTGCTACAGCGCTAATTCAATTTGGACACTTCACCTGTCTCCAGACAGAGCCCACAGCTAGGCAAGTCCCCACTCCTGGAGGAGGAAAATTAAGCAAATTGGGGAAATCTTGAATCATTTTAAACTTACATTCATTGCTGAATTTGTACATAAATGCACACACTCACACACATGCACAGATACACAATAGAGAGCTTGTTATTCTAAGCAACCATTCAAGCATGTTACAGTCTAAGCATTTTTCTCAGCCAATCCTGCCTTTCTCTTTACATTATCATCACACAGGAGTACCATGCACATTCCAGTAGCTACAAACATAAATGAATTCCTACTGCTCAAACCTTGTTTTTAAATCCAGCAGATGGAGTTTCCTTAAAGAAAAAAAAATTAAAAAGATTGAATCTAGTAATATTAAAGCTGAAACTTAAAAAAAAAGGAAAAAAAAGGGAAAGAAGAAAAAAAAAAGGAAAAATTAAAAAAAATACAATCCTCCTTTACGGTCAGACAGCAAGAGATCCCCGAGCTCTGTTGCATCTGGAAAGGCAGCAGTAGGGAGCATGCTACCTAGCCAAGTATGTTTGAAATCTGTGCGCTCTTAATACTCTCATTCTCCTCCCTTCACTCACGTCTGCTATTTCTGTTACTCAATGACGTTAGGCATAGCGTGGCTTTGACTGCAGCCAGCGAAGAGCCTTTTTAAAGAAGCAGCATTTTGATGGCCATGGATTGTTTAGCCCCCTCCCCCCGACCTGGCTGTGAGCCAACTGGGGATGCAAGATGTCAAGACTGTTTCCATCCCAGGACCTGGGATATGAAAAGCCATCCCACCCCTCCTCACATTGCACTGGAGAACACAGATGCCTCACAGTGCCTGAGCAAAACCTTTGTGTCAGGGCAGAGCAGCTGGGCCAGGGAGAGTTAAATTCCTACAGGAGGGTCTGGCTGCCCAGGGAAACGGCATCGCTTCTTGATTTGGAGATCAATTCTGAAGTGAAGCCAAAGTCTATTTGGGTTGGACAGTGTATTAACAGATGAATCTGTGCGGTGGTACCATGCACCATAGCACGTGAGATATTTCAGACTGGTGGTAACAACATGTTATCCAGGTTGTTTGGGGTTCAGCTGGTTGCCTTTCCCTGATGATACTCAAGGAGAGTAAAGATGGAGTGAGATCAACCTGGCACTTAGGAAAAAGAAAATATGTCTGAGGATGGGCTGGTGCTGAGAAATGTTGAAGCTAAACTCAGGGTTATTTTGTTAGCAACTGAACCTTGCTCTAGTTGCTTGCATATGATTGGATTTCTCTTCCCCCCAGTTTCCTGCTCTTTGGGTCATGAGGAATCGTTTCTGATATCTGCTAGTAGGAAGCAAGGAACATCCAACTCTCCCAGGGTGTCTCCTACTGGATAAAACTGTGTAGGAGATGCCTGCCAAGCTCCTTTCTTGCTCCACCGGTTTGTATTTGGGCAACTGCTGCCATTAGGTGATGTTTCTCAGCTTGGTGCTCCTGGGAGGCGGCAGCAGCTGGTGCACCAGCTGATCCCAGCTCATCCATCTTATGTTGCTTTTACTAACTGAGAGCTGTTTACTCTTTTAAGTGCTTCCCTGGATACTTTCATAATTTCTTCTTCAACTTTTTACTGTCTGACTGTCCTGATGCTTTCAGAAACATCTTGTTTTCTGACAGCGTAAACCCCTTTTTGCTCAAGCTGCACAGAGTGACTGTGGTAGCATGTGGACAGCTTGATGAGCACTGGCTGTGGTTGTCCCCAACACAGGGCAGCTGGTGTGTAAAACGGGGACCCTCTGAGGGGCCAGCTTTTGAGCATGGTGAGGACTTGGGTCAGTCAATCTCCACACTTGGTAGGTGCATGCACCAGGCACCTACACTGGAACCGACACTCTCCTGCTGCTCCTCTGTCACTTAAGTGCCAGTTGGGTTGGTATTGACCCATGGCAGGAAAAGGAAGAAGGGATGGGATGGAGAATGGTTTAAGGCCAACCCATCAGTTTCTTGGATGTGTTGCTCTCAACCTGGTATTTCCTTTCTTGGTGTTGAAACCTTTTGAAAAATGTTATACTAGTGTACTTCTTTATCAGGAAATCTCAGTGCCCCTGGGGCTGCCTTTAGGGGAAGATGGACTCCCATATGGTCTGTGTCCTGTTGGAGTCATTAGAGGAGGAGTCTGCAGAGGCGTTTCAGAGCAACATGGACAGTGTCAGGTTCACAGCTCTGGCTCAGAGGGCTGTTTGTGGTTGTAGATTTCCTGCTTCTAATCCCCTTATTTTCATCATCAGTAAAACAGAGATCATTGAGTTCATTCATCTCTTGATGCCCTGTGTTTCAGAGTTTTTCATGTTTGTCAGAAGTAATCACAGATATAGACAGGAATTCCAGCCTGCATGATTTGTAACAGGACTAGGAACTGCACAGTCAATAACAGATGAAGATAGGAGCCCTCTGAGATATGAAACAGGTCTGTTTAATCATTCAAACAGCATCCACTGTTACAGGGCTAGAGTTCTGCGTAGAAGACTTCTGAAGTTACTGCAAAGGTAACAACCATTATTAAATCCAGGGCAAAATCATCTCCTTTTCCCCTTTGATATAAATACTTGAGCAACTGCTATCAGAGTTTGATTGCGTTTGATTACTGATTCAAATCTCAACTGAATCAGTCAAATCTCTTGTGTTTTTTTGAGCTGGGTTGTGCACTCCGCTGGTGTGCACCTCACTAGCCGTGCATTGTTCAGGCTGTGCACCCTGCTGTCTGCCTGCTGCTCCCCTGGGGTGTGCAGAGCTCCTTTGGCATGTTCCAGCTTTGCTGGGGCAGGTGTGAGGCCAGGTGCACCAACAATCATGGTCTCCCTTCTGCTCTGAGCTGGAAGTATAAGTTTGTCTACATATCATATTTTAAAAGCATACTAAAATGATGCTTCCTCTGAGTAGGGAAGACTGTGTATGAAGACAGTGAAAATTGATAAAAGAAAATAGCTCATGAATGTGTCTGTGTTCTTGGCCTGGACCAGGTCTAGAAATATGTGCAAACTCAGGATAAGATGTGACACCCATTCGCCTGATTTGTTTTGCTCTTATCCATGTGCAAGAAGTAGTCATGATATAGAATCATAGAATCATAGAACAACCAGGTTGGAAGGGACCCATCAGATCTTCTAGTCCAACCATTCCTATCAAACACTAAACCAAGTCCCTCAAGACCTCATCCACCCGTCCCTTAAACACCTCCAGGGAAGGTGAATCAACCACCTCCCTGGGCAGCCTATTTCAATGCCCAATGACCCTTTCTGTGAAAAACTTCCTCCTAATCTCTAGCCTAAATGTCCCCTGGCGGAGCTTGAGGCCATTCCCTCTTGTCCTGTCCCCTGTCCCTTGGGAGAAGAGCCCAGCTCCCTCCTCTCTACAACCTCCCTTCAGGTAGTTGTAGAGAGTAATGCGGTCTCCTCTCAGCCTCCTCTTCTCCAGGCTAAACAACCCCAGCTCTCTCATCTCCCATCTGCAAATGTTATCCTGGTCATACAGAAATTCAAATTAGCTTATGAGAAGCTGCCCTGACTTTGGGATCAGCCCAAAAGAGACTAAGTATTAGCAGCATTGTGCTGAGCCTGGGTCCTCCCAGAGCCACACTGGCAGCCAGGAGCACATGCAAATGGCAGCAGCTGCTGAGAAAAAGCATTGGTGAGGTTGTTGTGACTCACCATGTAGGACATGGCGGTCCCCTAGTCACCTCTTGTTCCTAGGAAATCTGCGTTTAAATCTTTCTGTTCTAGCATTCGTGGTCTTGGACACATGCAAATGTGATATCTGAATTCTCAGCTGTCCCAACTGCTTTTTTCACTCTTCCTGCTATTTGTACCCACCAGTCAAAGAGCCACCCAACTTCAGCCAACACATTTGGAGACTTCACTGAGTTTTTCTGGTGTTTTTGTCTCATTTCTTCCTGTTATTTTGCAATCTGAAACTTCAGTTGTCCTTTCTCAATTGATATGGCACTGTTCTTGGCTTCTTTGTGTGAAAGTGAGATTACGGGGGTGAAATCAGCTTGTTTTCCCTCATCCAGGATCCCTTACACAGACACCAGGTTTATAGCTGCTCTACACTCTGAGCTCTCTACCAGCCTGCGAGGTTTTTTGTGTTGCTATCAGCTTTTCCCCTGCGCAGAGGTAACTCACACAGACATTTCAAGAAGTGATGCTGAAAGGCACTGGGGTGCCATCCTGGTTTGTTGGCTACCACATCTGTGGTGTTTATGGCCCAGATAATATCCAGGGCAGGAGAAGCAACTCAGATTCCTTGCTACTGCCCTGAAAAGGGCCCTGGGTGGGAAAGGGTAGAGAGCTTAAGCTCTGAATTCTTGGGATATGCAGGGAACACCTGCACTATCGCATGGTGAAGGCTGGTCCTGAAGGGATGGAAGGAGCAGAGTGGACCAGAACTTCTCCCAGCTTTCCTCTTGGGACTGCTCTAGTGAACTCTTGCTCTCGCTTACCAGAATTTCTCCTTGTGTTACAGGCATCCCCTCAAGATCACACAGATCACTTCCGTCCTTACACAATAGTTAAAACTTTTGGACTCCTATGAGGTCCAGAGCTTTACTATGCAGTATTGGGAAACCAACAACCACTGATTTGAGGATCTGATCCTAGATTGAGACCCAGGACTGTGTGTGTGACAAGGACATACTTTGTACCCATCAGGGATGAAGTGATTTGGAGCAATCAGGGTCATTTTGTGCGGTTATGGTGAGGCATGGGGGCAGGGTGCAGCAAAATGGAGCTGCCTTAGTGCTCCTCACGGCCTCACACAGCTGGGACGATGGAGATCTGTGGCTCTGCTACCCTCAGACGATGCAGTCAGCTTAGGAAGCTTTTCTCCTGGTTTGCTATCCTGTGTCCTGATTGTACCAATCCATTAAGGAGACTCTGGGCTGCTCATAGATTGGATATACTTCACAGACAAACCATATTAAAAAGAGATGTTATTCCATTTCCACAGCTGATCTGACTCCAGCCTCGAGCTCTGGATGGCAGACAGGATGGCATTTGTTTTCCTGCACAACATGCGTGAGTGGGAATATTTGGCCTTTGTTTTGGTAGTTCTGGTTTGAGTTTCAGTGAGATGTCCTGGCACCTGCCTTGGGGCAGCTCTGCCAGGGACCTGAGGCACTGAGCAGTCAGAATAAACACCTGGTGTTTGATGTCTGAATGGATATGGTTTCTCCACACTGAAGGATTTGGCTGCTTGGGGCTAGCGCAGGCAGTGCTGCTCCATCTGAGGGAAAGGAGCTGGGACTTCTCAATGGTTGCTCAGGGTCAGCAGACTTCTCAGGAGAGGGATCATCACTGCCTTCTGCATGGATCCGTTTGTCCAGTCCCTTTTCCTATGCACTGAAGCGCAGTTGTTCTCTAGGAGGTCTGATGCAAACAACCCGTGGATCATCCAAATCCAGCCTTGTGTTCTAGTCCTCTGGTAGGGTGGCAGTAGACTGCTGGCTGAACATCCTGTGCACCCACCTGGCAGGCACAATTTGTCTCTGTCTCACCTGCAAGGCATATTTCAGAGCTATTAAATAGGGATGACAATGATTTTGTGTCAAACCCACGTTCCGCCATGCTCTGCAAAGATGAAGGGTGAGCCTCAACTACTAGGTATGCCCCAGATCACCTTGATGGTGAGTGAAAAGGGGGAGTTATAGCCTCCTCAATTCCTTCTCTTCCTGACTACCAGAAAGTCCGCATGTGCATCCTAAATAATTTTGCAATTCAAAAAAAATGTCACTGTATCTGTTTCATCATTTATCCATCCATCCTGTTGTGTTTGTCCTAGTGGGATGTGATGAGCTGGCCATACCTCATAGATTCATCCTTCCTCTGGCTTCAGGGTTGCTGGTGTTAAGTGACTGGGTACTTCATTAAACTTTGTCTATCATTTGTGGATGAGACTGGATTTATCATAAACTGTAAGAGCTTATTTTCCATTCAGCTTTCTTTGCAAACAGATCACCCTCAGATTGTGCTCAGGAAAGACCTGGCTGGGTGGGTCTATTACCTGAGCTGTGTTTGTACAGTAGCTGTGACTGTGCAGCTCCTGCTGCTGCAGGTGTTTCTATGTCTGGATATAGATGGTTTTGTGTGACTGTTAGGCCAAATGAAGTGGTTCAGCATAGCTGTTATTTCCCATGTGCAGGGACTGGATATTCACTAGAAAATGCGTGCACGAGTGTGTAAGCATTTTGTTGCTGTCTCTTGGACCATCACGTTCACCTTACATGTGCAGGCTGGTTAGTCTGGTAAGAGTCTTGCCTGAATCCTAATTAGTCCCTGGCTTTGGGAAATTAAAGGAGTTAGTTACTGCACAGAAACTGAGTGTCTGAGGTTGGAAGATGGGACAGCAGTGCATTGCAGTGCGTACGGCTGAGTTGTGCTCAGGTAGAGCTCCCTCAGGCATAGCCCTACATGACTTCAGTCTGAAATAAAATGTGGAAAACAACATTAACACCCTACTGCTACTGGTGCTTTTCCTAGTGTAGAAGTCAAGGTGTTCAGTGTTACCACATCAAACTCGAACTTGACCAAATAGCATGTGTGTAAAAGTTTCTGCTAAGATGGAGGCACAGCAGCAGCTACACTTCTTGGTTGTTTGCATGTAGAACAGATTCGCAATATGTGTATTTATGAGCTGTATCTGATATCAAAGGCCCTTAGTACAAGAACTTAAATGCATTGGTTTACAATATATTTAGGCTTCACAAGTCTGCTTTGCTAAATCTGTTCAGTGAAAACCACAATAGTATCAATAATTAGACCCACTCCCCCTCTAAAGTGATTTTCATCAGAGTGCCAGCTATATCTCACTGGAACATGGGTTTTCAGAGCCTTTTCTCCTAAGTAATTACATTTCTGTGCAGAATTTAGAACTCATTTATTCTGCTTTTTTTTTTTTTTTTCCCCTGCTCAAACTCTTGGGTCTTCTGTCACCATTAGATATTCTCACGTAGCTGCTTGTGTCCTGTGTCTGGCATGTCTGGAAAAGACAAAGCATCCAGGATCTGATGAGGAGAAGTATGACTTGTGTTTTTCCTGCTGCTGTATCAAGAGTTGCTCTTCAGTGTACAAAGAACTGCAGAGGACAGAGATAAGAATGCTGAAAACCTTGGCTAATGAGTGTGTATTTTATGCAAGTGCAGAAAATCATCAGCTGGGAATGTTTTTATATCAATCAGTGATTATTACTCATAGATTTCTTTCAGCTGAATGCATCCCCAGCCAGTTGCTGGTGTCTGCAGTGGGAGAGGAGAGGTCCTGCCTGCAATGGCCTGTGCTAAGTAACAGGGTTGTCTTAGGCTCAGATGGTTAAACGCTAAAGCTATTTTGCCAGTGCTTATAACTGGGTGCTGCTAATTCAAATAAGCTGATGACTTCTCTGGCAGCCTTTTGCACCTTATAGTGCGGCCGACGTGTCATTTGCACAGCTGCCTCATTAAAACTTTTAAGTCAAGCCATCCTGTGAAATCCTCCATGACCTTGTGAAGACAGTTCCCTGCCCTCGCCCCAGTCTGCACAGCCCCATTTACATTTTTATTAGCAAGGTCTGAGACACACTGATTGAGCTGCTTTATCCTTTGCCGTCCCCACCTCATTTTCAGTTCCTGGAAGAGCTGCAGAGGTTCTGATTACCTGGGTGAAGGCAGGCAGAAGAGGTAGTTACTGCCCTCCAGATGCCAAGAAGAACTTTCCTCTTACAAATGTCTTTTGGGAGAACCTCTTCAGCACAGGAGAGGATCTGGCCTGGGTAATATTTCACATTTCCCTCTGTGCTGATGATAGTCTAATCATCATTTTGACAGCATTTTGAGAGTGACTGGAGTAGGGAGGCACAGACAAATGTTACTGAATTCTCTTTATTGCAAAGCACTCAAGATTCACAAACAAAAAATAAAATTGCAGCAGAATTTTCCTGGAAATCCTCCAAATCATAATCAGAAAAGCCTTGGGGATTACAGCCAAACAGAGAAGCAGCTTTCATGGGCCAAACCCTGATGCTAGACTAGAGGTGAAAGTTTTCTTGCCATTATTTGTTGTTATTTATACTTAGTGTTGCACCTCTGCATTGTAGTTTGCAGGGCTGAGGTGACCACAGCACTGCTTTGCAGCCTGGTTCTGTGTCCTCAGTCATCTTCTCTTCCTCTCTAGCTGTACTCTTCCTCTGTGGGAGGCTCTCCTGTATTTCTCAGCCCAC
The DNA here is from genome assembly GCA_033558105.1 of Coccyzus lansbergi. NCBI lineage: Eukaryota > Metazoa > Chordata > Aves > Cuculiformes > Coccyzidae > Coccyzus > Coccyzus lansbergi. Next base: position 2,235,739 of record JAUMJK010001519.1, on the reverse strand, counting down.
TTACTTATAGCTGGAAAATGAAATATTTAGCTAAATATTTCATGGCCAGAAGGCTTGTGTGTGTGGAAAATCAGGCTCCCACTATTTCTACCTGAAGTACCTGTTGCTGACCCCAGGTGTTTTCTCAGCATGAAGGGCAGTGCACGTACTCAGCCGGCAGCAATGATTTCTGCTAGAGCTTTAAAAAAACCTCTCACAAGATGCACAAGATGAAGCGTGAAAGGTTGTCTGGCAGCATATAAAGACTGGCAAATGTCATTGCATAGAGTTTATGCCGCCGTGGACTCTTGGTGGCATTTGCTGGCCTGCACACATGGGATGCGAGATGGAAGGACCTGGGGATGGTGGCAGTCACTGACAGCTGCTGCTGGGAGGGGTCACCTCTCTGAAGCAGCAGATGCTAATTCAGATTCTCCTTTTAAAAGCTGCTTTTCGATAATACATTGTGCTCCCACATAATACATTTTCTTGCTTACTCTGATGGGCAGGTTCTATTCTCACTGGTTATAGCTCAGTGCTGACTTCTAGTGCCTGTCTTCACATTGCTCTGAAGACAGTAAAGGAGACAATAAAGTCCTTTTTTCCCCCTGCTTGTGGCAGTGTCCCAGACTCTGAACTAGAGTCCTTGTGATGCTGTTTTAACCCCACCGGGGGCTGCTGCCCTCTTTCTGCTACACACTGTGTTCTCTCGACTCTTTTCAAGGCCTCTCTTGATCAGAAGCATCCAGCCCTTTCCAGCAGTGTGGTGGCAAGGCAGAAGTTTGGAGGTCACCAAGCAGAGGCTCTGCTTCTCTTTGTAAGCCATCCCCAGGTGTGGCACAGAGTGTACAGTGTAGATACTTCAGGTTATGGGGAGTCGCAGCTGAAACACGAGGGATTTGGCCTGATAGTTCAAGTCCAGCACTCATGGGGCCATCACAGTGGATGGAGATGTGGCCTGGCAGTGGAGCAGTGGTGGCTCTGGGTACCAGGACTGTAGGACAGGCTGGGTCACCCACCAGCTGTGTGATTCAAGTGAGATAAAGGCTTGCTTCTAATCTAAATCCAGCAGTGCAGCATTCGTCCCAAGGTGTGATGAGCTTTGTGCGTTTACCTCCTGTGCCCTGTGTGCTGCTGTGAGGTCCCTGCCAATGCAGATGGGAATGACTCTGTGGAGGGTACTTGAAAGAGAAAAACGTTGCTTTTAAAGCAGTACTAGAAATTACAGGTGTTAGTTGAAAGACTCAAAAGATTGTGCCAGCTTTTAAATAAAGCGTTTTGCCCTCTGCAGGTTGCTTCCTGTGATGAGGAGCAGGTAGCAGATGCGTCACCTGTGCCAGTGAGACAATTCCTCTCTACAGGGACCTTTGCGTCACCAAGACAAGGTCTCAACAGCAGTGGTGGACCCTGCCAGAGCACAGAGACAATGACTGAGCAGCATTTATTCCTTTACAGGCTTTTTAATGTAGGAACTTGCTGGAGGATGTTGGGTCAAGCAGAGAGTGGACATGGCACTTCCCCCTGGGCAGGGAGAGTGGCACTTCCCCCTGAGCAGGGACCTGTTCCCCTCAGGCAGTCGTTGCTTCTCTTCTTTAATTTCACTTCTCCCAGGCTGCAGGGCTCCTCTGCCCACTGTCCCTTCCCACCATTATTTGCCCTGTGTTTTATAAACCCTGCCTGAGAAGGATGCTCCCATTGGTATTTTATGTCAGAAGAAATTTCTCCTGGAAATGGCTCTAATGTAGAAAAAGGGGCTTAATTTCCCATTGAAAGCAGTAGGAAGACTGAGCAGGCACTTGGTTTCGTAATTGTATTGTTTCAAAAGACACTTCTCTGGCTTGATTAATAACACTTTGCTTAATGCAGTCTTTCTAGTAGCTACTCGAAGGGGCTGCACACAGAAAATAGTGAGGCCTAAGGATGGGGTTGGGATTGGAGAATACTGCACTCCAGCACTCATCCAGAGCAAGAAGGGGTGATCTACAAGTAGGGTGTGTAGAGATGCCCACACTGGAAAGGTAAATTGCCCATTTGCAGACTGAGCAATGTCTTTCTGCCCCCTCCAGACTGACTGGCTTGTATCAGAAACGGTGTGACCAGCAGGTCCAGGGAGGTTATTCTCCCTCTATACTTGGCACTGGTGAGACTTCTCCTCAAATCCTGTGTTCAGTTGTAGGCCCCTCAGCACAAGAAGGATGTTGAGGCTCTGGAGTGAGTCCAGAGAAGAGCAACGAAGCTGGTGAAGGGGCTGGAGAACAGGCCCTATGAGGAACAGCTGAGAGAGCTGGGGGTGTTTAGCCTGGAGAAGAGGAGGCTGAGGGGAGACCTCATTACTCTCTGCAACTACCTGAAAGAAGGTTGTAGAGAGGAGGAAGCTGGGCTCTTCTCCTAAGTGACAGGGGACAGGACAAGAGGGAATGGCCTCAAACTCGACCATGGGAGGTTCAGGCTGGACAATAGGAAAAAAATTTTCACAGAAAGGGTCACTGGACACTGGAACAAGCTGCCCAGGGAGGTGATTGAGTCACCTTCTCTGGAGGTGTTTAGAAGACGAGTGGATGAGGTGCTGAGGGTCATGGTTTAGTGTTTGATAGGAATGGTTGGACTGGATGATCCAGTGGGTCTCTTCCAACCTGGTTATTCTATGATTCTATAATTCTATGATTCTATAATTCTATGACTGGGCCAGTGTAGCTCATTAGCGTGTGTTTGCATTGCTATGGTGGCTGAGGCTGTTGGCCATGCCAGGGGAAATGCTGCTTGCACGTACGTTTGTCCTGCCCCAGCTATGCTGCTCCCCACCCCTGTCTAACTGCCTGCACTTGACTGCACTGAGCTGCTCTGACAGCTCCCTCTGGCATGATTAGATCCTTTTCCTCTTATTCCCGGAGGACTTGGGACTCTTTAAAACTCCTCTCACCTAAACTCTGCATGTGGACACAGCATCTTTCCCAGACTGGCCTCACTGCAAATGTTTTATTTCATCCCCCAGAGGCTCTGTGCCCAGCTGGCCTGGATCACCAAAAAGCTTGTGGCAGCAGCTGTAAAAGAAAAATCACCATGGAGCCGCCACATAAAAGTCGCTGCGAAGCTGCAGTACGAAATGCCCTGGTGGCTTCAGAACATTTTTATTGTACTGTTGCTGCACATTTGGAGGTTTTGTAAAATCTTTATGTTTGAAGCAGACTGTTCCCAGGGGGCAGGGGAACTGCCTTTGAAGTGTGTCATGGCCTTTTGATGCTGCGTGCAGCTCAAGAGTGGGGTTTTTAGGGGGGAGGCTGGAAATAGTGTCAAAGCCACAGCTGTTTTATTGGAGAGTTAAAGGGAACAGCATCCCTTGTGTCTCCCTTGCTTTTCAGAATGTAAATGCCAAAATACACAAACACCTGCATCAGTGAAAGAAAACCCCCAAAAGATTAAAATCTCTATTCTGTGCAGAAAACTGTAGTAGGCTGAAGTGCTCTTCTTCCATGTCTCCAGACACCTCTAGACAACCTCTCAACTCCCACCAGGGTGATGTGGGATGTAGTTTTTTGGTACATGATTGAGCTGTCATCACTGGGGGTGGCTGTTAGAGCTGCACCTGCTCTGCCTCCTGTCTCATCCTCATTCTGTAGCATCCTGAAGTTGTATAAATGAAGAGATTTGCATGGAAACCAAGCGCCTCATTTCACATGGTTTCATATCATAGCTGTGCTTAGAGCCATTCATATTTCCCTGTGAGGCTGCTCGATGTGTGAATGGGGAGAGAAGACTGCCTGCGATGTGCGTGTTCTCAGAGCTGCAGATGGGTTTCCCACACACCTTTTGGGCTCTGTGCACTGCAGGCTGGTCTGTGGTGCCTGCCTGGGTACCTAACAGAGTGGAGCAGATCAGTGCCTTTCTCAGGATGTTTTTAAGCAGTTACCACTTTGCGAGGCGCCTGTGTCCAACACAGATGAGAGCTATTGGAAACCTGCTGCATGGGATGAAAGGTTGTTCCACACCCCATTGCTACTGCAAGCCTTTAAACACCTCAAGTGTTAACTGCTAGCAAAACATTCAAGGACCTTACTGACACTAAACTGCTTTTGCCAGCTTGCTTTAGTAGTGTATGACTCAGTGCAATTAGGTAACCCTCAGCTTTTTGCACTCTAAAGGAGCTGTGCTGACCCTGTCTAGGTCACCTTCCCTTGTGACGTTACCCAGGTGTTGATCGAGGATTCTGTGCTACTGCAGCTTCTAGCTGTGCCTTCTCCTCATAGCACAGCAAGAAGTCCTTCTTGGTTATGCACAGAAAGCAACAGGCTCTGACAGCTCTTCACTTGATCAGAAGGAAGGACCATCTATTTGCCTTTGCTGCCTGTGCCAGGTGGCAGCTCTTACCAGCAGTATCAAACTGAAATTCACTTACCTTTCACTGCTAGCTCTCCTCACGAGCTGCTCCTTGCAACTGGCTCAGCCATACCTGTACCTCTGCAGTGCCACAGCCGTGCCCAGGGCACACAGTGCAGGGATCCACTTGACTGCTTTAATTACCTCAAATTAATTACGTTGCAAAGGGCTGTCACAGTTGTTGAAAGCATAGAAGAGCGTTTGCTGCTGGAGCCCTGTAATGCACGCAGACCTAGCCATAAATATAAGATATTGGAATCAAGAAGGAAACAACTTCACTTTTGTAGCTGAACTTCAGCCTTGCTCTCCAGAATCACTTTGCATCATCAGCAAACTTTGTCTTTTTCATCTTCACTGGGCACCACAGGTGGCTCTACCCACTCTGCAAACTAGCCATTAACTCCCACATTTTCTTTCTTATATTTTAAATTATTTATTTGTATGATGATCTCTGCTCTTGTCTTAAGGAAGACTGATTCTTGAAGGACCTTTTTTAATGCTTTCTGATAACCCAAGCAAATGCAGTAATTGCATTTCCCTTTTCTACATCCTCATGGGTCCCTTCAGAGACCTCCAATCTTTTCCTGAGGCAGGGCTTCTGATCTGAAAGCCTGTTCTGCTTCTTCCCCAGTATGGTTACTTGGCTCCAGTTTGTTCTAATTCATCATCTTACTCCTTCATAGTCCCTCAAAAACTTTTTGGAAAACTGGCATCACATTAACTACTTTCTAGTCGTCTGCTAGAGAGCTGCAAGCAAGAGGTAACGCATCACAGTTAATGATGAAGCTATTTCATCCCTGGGCTTCTTTATAGCTTTTTGGTGAATACAGTTATAAGTCTAGCATCCTTGAAGTAAGTTGATGCAGGAGGGTGGCGGGTGCTGGTGCATTTATTTCACTTCATTGATTGTCTGGCCTTGAATTCCTTGCATAAAAAGAAATCTGTGTAAGACGTGGTGTATTTCACTGACTTTAAGAATGCTTGGGCTGGGAATGTTGTTTTTACAAATTCATATAAAAATATTAAATCAGGACTGCTGACCCCAGGTTCCTTCAGAAGAGATAAAGGAGCTGTTAAATGTGCCAGAGAACATTCCTGGACATCTGCAGCAGTTAATATATAACCTCTAGCATTGTCTGGAGTGGAGCTTTAGAAAGAAAAAGAACAATGAACTGGAAGAATAATAATCATCTTTCTACTGCACAGAACGTATTCTTTTCTGCTCGGACTAGTTGTGCCTAGGTTCTCGCTGTACCAGGCTGCCTGCTTCACAACTCTTTATTTTCTTTCTGCAATCATAAATCTTGTCATAAATCTGAGCATTGCTGTATTTACACATTTTCCTTTGAAGCGTTTTCTGTAAATTTTGCACACATAAGTCAGGAACATAAATCCCTTCAGGGGCTGTTAACGCAAATTGGCTGTGTTCAGGCTCAGTGAGCTGGAGTGGCTGGTGCCTGTCAGCTGTGATGAGAGGTGGGCTGCATGTATCGCTTTCAGCTGTAATTAGGGGGCTGAACCATGGAGCAGGGACACCAGCTTTGGCTGGGCAAGTCCACGCTGGAGGATGGTTGGGGAGCTGCTGTAGCCTTGTAAGCCCAGGAGGTCTGGGAGGAAACAAAGGTCATGAAATAGGAGCACAGGCGTGCAAGAACTCTAAGGTTTGTTATTCTTAATGAATGATTTTTGGGTTTTTTTGCATTTGTACCCAACAACAGTTGGGCAAGAAGGCAGTAGAATTCACAGAAGAGCCTTCTCCCTACTAGATATTAAAACCAGAGTTGATACTTGGATTACTTGCAGTGTGAGGGCTGTAATGTTGTAAATCTAATCTCCTACCTCATCTTTGCTGCAGAGATGTAACTGTGCAGCTACTACATACAACCTAAGGTGCGAATGAGGAACCGATGCATTCCCTTCTGCCTTCCTTGTGTTCCAGAGAGGGTTGAGTCTCAAATCTGTTTTTCAGTGTTTATCTTACTACTACCTGCCTTGCACTTTGCTTAAATTTTAAACTGTAATGGGTAAAATCTTTGGATTTTATGAGCTGTCTTGAAGTATTCAGCTTCTTTCCTGTTAAAGGACTTGCTTTCCTTCCCTGCCCCTTTTGTGATTGCTCCTCTCTCACACATCTGTTCTGACTCAGTGGTTGCCCTTGCTGGGGTGGCTGGTGGAAATGAAACCCCAGATGTGAAAAGAACCATTACCTTGCTTCCTCTCCAAGTGGAAGCAAGGGGCAGAGGCACCTCTCTCACAGGTGCTTTTCCATAAGATGAGGTTTCCTCAGAGAAGTCTGCTTTGTTCCTGTTGTGTGTCTGTTCTCCTAAGCTATTTGGTGACAAAGAAGCAAGGAAGCAGTTCTACAGGGTAAGTGAGGAAGGTAGGAAGTCAACTGAGCGGAGAGGAATGGAGTTAAATGGCTTCTGAACCTTCAGAAGCAGTGCCTGAGCTGTGGCAGAGGGAGGGTCTTTGTGTTAGCTCAGGGCATGCAGTGTCCCACCAGGGTAGGAGACTTGTCCTTTCTTTCTTGTTTAGTAGCATCCAGCTTAGAGGAATATAGGTGTCAACTGCCAGATTCAGTCCTCAGTGTGAACCTGTCCTGGGAAATCCTTTCTTTATCTCTCTGCAGGAAAGCCCTCTGTTTCCTCTCAGGGCCCCTGTTCTGTGCAAAGAAGCTATCTTCTTTTCTTTTTTATTCCCTTGTGCAGCCCCTACCTGTTTCCAGGTGATTACACTGCGGCATGCACAGTTTTCTGAATACTAAAGCACTTCAGCTCTTTCCCTTTTGAGCCAGCCTTGGATTTTCTGCATTTGTAATTTCTGCTTATTGTTATTTTCTCATTTTCTTCTTCTCAGGGTAAGATAGAGCTGACCCATTAGCTTATATCTTTGTACCTCTCCTGTGGAAATGCAACCCTCCATCTCCTGCTGCCACAGCTCAGACTGTGATAAAACAGATCAAAATGCAGGTGGCTGGTTTTGTCAAGGATACCTAAGGACTGAGATTGAAAGCTGGCAATGCTGTTCACACACTTGATCTGACAGCAGACCCCCTGGGATGCTGTGCCTCTGCTGACTTGTCTTCCTCCATGTAAGGGAGATGCTGAGAAGAAGGCGGCTCCTCTGACTTTTGCTGAGGATGCCCCTATCATTTTCCTCTTTACAACAATGTTTAAGTGGATGGAGTTTAAGTTACTGTTTTTCCCTTCTCATTGCTGCAGGTCCATGATGGCAAACACTAGAGCTCACTCAGCTGCTGTTCATCGCTAATTGGAGTGGGTGAAATAGCTGGGTGGAAAACCATCCTCTCCTGAACTAGAGCTAACACTCTCCTCTCCTTCCCGGACAGATGAGGCTGGAACAAGAGACGTGCGTAGACTTATGTTTCTTTCTCGCAAGATCATCTTATGTAAATAGTTTTGCCAAAGCCAAAGGAGCAAGAAAACTTGCAGAAACCCCACCATAGGAGCATTTCCAAAGAGCTGTGCTGGCTGTTCCCTGCAGCTGTAACTCACAGCTGAACAACACAGATCTTTTTCATCAGGTTAATTTTTCCAGACTTAGAAGTTATAAGGGTGGAAAAAAGGAAAGGGGGTTTCTCCCATTCTAACCAGAGCTCCTAGCCTGCTCTCTCAAAGTGGTAGCACATTGTCCAAAAATATCCCAACTCTCACTGGTTAGCCTTTTGTGACAAAACTTCTTGTCAGGACATCTGTTAAATTTTGCTGTGATTTCTGCTGGGAGACGGTATTTCATAAACAATTCCATCTGCATCACTCATTCCTCTCTCATGTGCCAGATCCCAACTCACCTGTTTATCTTTCATCTTGCACAACCCTTGCATCATGCCAGACTTCTTCATCTCTCTCTGTCTTTCCTCCATTCTTCCCTGTCTGCATCCACACTCCCTTTGCTCTAGGTGAGCAAACCCAAATAGATTGGTACGAGTGGAGGTTTAGTGACTGGGCAGCACAGGCGGCTTCTGATCCTTGATGCTCTCTCCTCTCTGGGCATCTTTGAGGAGTTTCCTTTACTTTTTGTTTTTGTGGAGAAAAGGAGGCTGTGTGGAGAACTTTTCATGCTCTACAACTACTTAAAAGGAGATTGTAGTGAGGTGGGTGTTGTCCTCTTCTCTTAGGGAACAGGTGATAGAATGGGAGGAAATGGCTTCAAGCTGTACCAGGGGAGGTTTAGAGTGTATATTAGGAAAAATTTCTCTATTAAAATAGTGGTGAAGCGTTGGAACGGGTTGCCCAGGGAAGTGGTGGAATCTCCATACCCTGAAGGTATTCAAAAAACATGCAGGTGTGGCACTTTGGGACATGATTTACTAGTCATGGTGTTATTGGGCTGATGTTGGGTTCAGTGGTCTTAAAGATCATTTCAACCTTAACGATTCTATGATTTTGTATAGGGCAGCAGGAGGGAACTCTGAGCAAATTAGTGTGTCTGGTTCTGTGCTAAGCTCCAGTTTCCAAAGCAGAACAGGCACAAAATCATTGTGTGGTGCCCGTGCTAATTACCCATGTAGCTCATCACAACTAGTTAATTCGGATGTAAGTCTGCAGTGATGTGATTATGCTGCTTCTGGCCCCCAGGCAGGCTCATGTGCTTTTCATGACATTGCAGTGATTTTTGTGGGGCCACAGAGCACTGAATGGAAGGGGTCTGCAGGCTTTATGTACAAAAATTAGAAGGAAACAGCAGGAAGGAGGAGGAGACTGAAAGCAAGGGAGCCCCAGGTGCAGTGACCCAGAGTGAGAAGCTGTTGCATTTGATATTGTGCATGCAGCTTGGGAGGAGTGATGAAACAGCTTTGAAGCAGGATGGACATCTCCCCAAACTGCCCCAGGGCTGCTCAGCAGCCTGTGCTGTGCTGCTGTGCTGGGCAGGCTTCCCGCGGGGGGAAAAAATAGACAAGCTGAACAGCATGAAATTTAGGCAATAACAGCTCGTGCATCATAAATTAGGAAACGGGCTGCCCCTTTGACCTGCAGTTCAGTCTTGCTGCACTCCAGTGCTCGCTATTACCAGCCCAAACTCCCAGATATGGGAAGTATAATCTGCCCGAACCCTCCTGCCACCCACCTCTCCTTTGGCGACGTCGTGGTAGTGGATGGGTTGTGACATGTCTCATAACCTTCTTGTGTTGCTCGGGTTAATGAGCCCAGGTCTCAGCAGCGTGCACACTGAGTAACAGAATAACCACAGGCTAATTCTCTGTAGCAGCTATGTTGAATTATTTATAGTTATGAGGTAATGTACTGTCCACCAGGGGAACATATGTGCACTTGGCTGTCAGCACGTGTGTTTGTCTAACAGCAGACTGTATGCAGGTTATCTCTCTTTTTTCCCCCTCTCCTCTTTCCAGTAAAGTTAGCTAAAAGGTGCCCAGAGATAAAAAGCCTTAATTTTATCCAGGAAGACTGAGTTCAGAAAGACAAGCATCAGTCCTACTGGTATTGACTTACCAAATCAGAGCTACCAATCACACTATGTATGCTACCTCTTAGTCTGAAACCCTTCCTGCAGTTACACTTAAATCCCTTAAGCAGAGCAGTCCCCGTGTGTCTCATCCTTATCATCTTACCATACTCCCTACCTACAGATGATGTAAAGATGACATAATTGCCCTGTTCACATGCTGCTTTCCAGCTCCAAGATTCACAGCCCTGATGCCAAGTTAGTCATCAATTCATACACCTCCTCCAAAATCTCAACCAAAGCCCCTTAATAAAACAGATGAGAAATGTCACAGCAAAGTGCCTTTTTCAGATTGAAAAATGGGGTTCTACTGATATTTTCCATGGTAAAGATTCTTTGAGACAAGAACTTTTTAAAGCCTAGGGTGTTTGGATTTTTAAGTGAAACATAGTGTTTCTGTTGAAAAACTTTCTATTGCAGCCTTTCTCAACCAGGACTCTTTAATGCCCTGTTTACCAGATTATGAGAGATCTCAGCAGTCCAAGTTTCCATTCTAGTTTGGGATAGAAAGTAATTTCAAACATCTCTTATGAGGAAAATAATCACTTGGCTCCAAAAAGGAATTAAAACGAGGAAGAAAGTATCTTGGTTATCTACTGTCTCTTCTGCTCAGTTTTAACAGATGAATGTTTGTAAGCATTTCCCTAATTGGAAGAAAATCAGTATCCATAAGAAAATTAATGAACTTCCTTTTAGCCTGTGCAGCATAGCAATGCTTTATGTTCACTCAGCACTAGCTTCTGCCTCATGCTTCTCAGAGTGAATTTTATTGGCGAGTCTAATGGTTTCCTGAACATTCCCTCTAAGCAGAACAACACTCCCATAGATTGATTAGCCTGAATTGTAATTTTATGTGTATGGAGCCAAATACGAATACTATCAGATATTGCTTTCCTCTTTTCCCTATACCTGGAGAGGGAGGCAGCTAATACATTTGAAGATGCAACAGCCAGCAAAGTGCAATTGGATTAAAATAGCCGTAGCCTGAGGTCAGAGCCTTTCCATGGCAGCAACGACAGCAATCCAGTCCCTGGCCTCAAATTCAGATGTGCAGTCATGCTCCCTTTTCCTACTAGGAATTCTCTCTTCTCTAATTCCCACAGCCAGTTTTTTAGTGTAGATGGTATTTACTTGCCCAAAGCATTACAGGTCCCAGTAAAGCAGAAAACTGCAAGTGTCTCACTTCTAGGAATGGCTCCCCAAATCTAAGTGCTCCTGGCTAAGTCCAAGTCTCCAGTCTGCTCTGTGAATCTGGTAGGATGATTTTTGTGATGGCAATTGAATGGGCTCTGTGCTGGCACCTCTGCATTGGGCTCAGTCATAGAATCACTAGGTTGGAAAAGACCCACCGGATCATCGAGTCCAACCATTCCTATCAAACACTAAACCATGCTTGAGTGAGGTTCTGGCTGGCTCCTATGGGGAAGGTGTCTCGGCACTGACCCACATCCAAGGGAACATGGACTGACCGTAAAACATTGTGCCCTGCAGGCTCCTGCCAGGAGATGAAGAAGGAAGAACATGGGATTACAAAACCTCTGTGTCTTCCTTTATTTCTAGTTTTAGGCCTTTAACACCTCTTGGACCCTGTTGTTGCTCAGAGTAGCATATTTTAAGAACTGTTGTCTTAGCCAAAAAGATTGTGTCAGATTATAAGGGCATCAGTCTCTCCTTGAATGTTCCTCACAGATGTGTTGGGTTTGGAATCAGCTGCTGGGATTTGACTTTGCTGCTCTAGCAGGTATGGTCAGGGAATGGAAGAGGAAGATAGTTTACCTTGATTTAATTTTTTTCTTTTTCTCTTCCAGGTTTCTTGTGATGCTTGGGCTGGCAGAGCAAGCAGCAGCAGCTGTGCAGAGTCATTTAGCATCGTACAGGGCGGCTGTTCCTGCTGCTGAGGTGGATGTGGGGCTGGCTCAGGAGTCAGGCACAGGTGAGGATGCTTGGACTCCCACATTTCCAAATTCACAGTTCATATAAATGCACAGACAGGAGAGAAGGATTACTGCAAAGCCAGCCCTTGTCTCTCCTGACTGCAGAATGGGGGTGGGAAATGGAAATCTCTGAACCCTGAACTGTCTCTTGCTGAAGCCTCCTCAGGGTGAAGGACCTGGAGGTATTCCCTTTCCTGCCTCTTCTGGGGTGAGCCCTTGAAGAGTGGAGGTCTTATTTTCAGAACATAAGGATTTTTAGTATTATGCTAGAGATTTAGCTGCAGGCTGCAGCTGGTTTTTGGGAATAAGAGTTGACTTTATTTAGAGTGAGATTCTGGAATTTAAGCAGGTGCAGGAAGGGTGAAGTGTGGCTGTCTCCCCAGAGGGGATTAAGGAAGATTTGCTGGGCTTATTTTGCTAGAGACTGGGAGGAGGGCTGGGAGCTGTTGATGCATGTAGCAGGGTGTAGGTGAGGTAAGGAAAAAGCTGTTTAAACTGAAAATTGTGATAGTTCATAAATAAGGGAGTAATGACCGTTTTGGGGGTGTCCAGGGTATTCCTCTCTACCAGAGCATCTGCTCAAAGAAAGCTGTATGTACAAAGTCTGAGCTCTTCTTGGGACAGAGTACAAAAGCTGGTGTGTGGTGTGGCGATTGCACCGCAGTAGACTCTCTAAAATCCTGCTTGGGGAGATGACATTGATCTCCCCTGATAGTACGGGTTTTATCTTGGTCAGAGGCAGTGCAGCATCTCCTGACCTCTGACGGGACTCCTTGTAGGCCTGTGTGTTGCCCTGGTGGCAGGCAGCCTCTGTCACTCAGTGCTGGGCTTCAGCTGAGCAGGAGTTTGCACACAGGTTGTGAAATTCTTATTGTCATGGGCAGAAGCTGTGCTACAGTGCTTCCTTCTGTGTGGTTAACTTTCAGAGAAGATAGTGTCTCTTCCTGTTGCACATCATACATGTGTTTTAGGTCAGTGTCTAATTCTTGCTCTGAAGAACCACAGAGCTGCAAATGAGAGTAGCTCCATCGGTGCTGTGTGGTTTGTAGCCTGTCCTGTGTCGCATCCTGCGTTGCTCCCCAGCCCTGGGGTTACCATCCTAAGGCAGCTGGCAGTACCTAAAGCTCTGCCTGCACTGGGTGTAACTTCCACGGAGAAAGGAGCAATTGCAGCCATTCTCATATCTCCAAAACACAGAGCTTGGAAAGTTCTCACTGTCTGAAACTTATCTCTGGCTCTATGAATCTTGGCACACTTGTCTGAGTAATTCCATGGGCTGGGAAAGTTTAATCAATGGGGTAGAGCAGTGTAGTAGGTGGAGCGTTTGTTTTTATTCTCTCCTTTTTTATTTTCTCTTTTTAAGGTTTTTCTTCATTATCAGCACATGTGCAGCAAAGATACTTGCTTGGGTATCGTTTTTAAAACTACCTGGCATCTCAGTGCTTCCATTAGCTGTTTCCTCTGAAGTACAAGAGTCAGTTATTGTGAGGCATCCTATGGCTTTCAGAGAAGAAGGAGCTGTGCGCTCTCTTACCTGCCAGTTTTTTAGCATGATTTTGATTTCCATCCTACCTGGTGCATAGAACAAAATGACAGAGCTGCTTCTTGCTGGCATGAGGTGTGCCAATTAATACTGTTCATTGATCATGATCCAAGGGCTGGAGGGAGGGATTTAGATGTCCTTTAAGGCTTGCCACTCTGCACAGCTGATCCTCCCAGTCTCTTCTCTGGCCATCAAAGCAAATCTCATCTCATGGGTCCCACCTGATTGCAGCTGAGGCACAGGACAGAAGCTGATGAGGATGGGCTATCACCACTGACATAGAACTGGTGGGGACAGGAATCAGTGGCCTCATCCAACCCTGTTGAGTGCTGGAAATGTGAGCGTCTGCTCTGCTCTCCAGCAACTCCAACACTATTTTAGAAGACTTCAGAGCAAGCAAGGAAAGAGGAGACAAAGCTTAAACAAATATCCATTTTGATATTTTCCCACAGCTTTTTCAACCCTTGTTCTTGTCTAGCTTGTGTCTTCTGTATTGTGCTGTGCTAGTTTGCTAAAGGTGCCTATGTGAAAAGAGGAAAAAGAAAGAAAACCAAACAAAAACCATCACCCCACTAGCCTTGAAGCCACATTCTGTTTAATAATACAATAGAAAAAAAAAGTCTTGAGATTTAACTTCAAACGGCAGAAGCAGAACAGTTAGAAACACTCGGCAGAAGTGTTTGCTACAGCAAATGTTTCAGAGTACAGTGAAAAAATTTTCTTTATCTTGGTGAACTTTTAGTCAGACCTGTGGTTCAATGAAGTTCTTTATTCATCTTTGCCATCTCTTCCAAGGTCAGGATTGACACAGAATTTTTTTTTTTTTTTTTACTCTTCTTTTCTTGTTTCTACCACCCTCCTTCCCCCTCCTTGGTAGATCTGTTTCAGTTTTAAAAAGTCTTGCCAGCATGTTATAACCAGTTTCACTTTGGAAGAAGGTGGATTTGAAGCAGCAGACTGAAAGCACCAAGAGACTTAATTCTGCATTTCTACGGATGTTGGTTGCCAGGAACCTTCAGAAATGTAGTCCAGGCTGCTTCTCTTAATACCTGTGGGCGTCAGGATGCAAAGATACCCTGACGTCACTCCTAAGTTATCACTCAGCCTTGCACCCACAAGCAGGCAGCAGCACGTAGCCATCTGGGTGAATAGGCTGTCGTAGCTCCTCTTATTCAGATGGAGAGCCCCGTGGTTATGTTTGTGTTGAAATTGCCCTTGGGAAACTCTGCTGTGGGCTGGAACCTCATGATTTTTGAGTAGGAAAGGATTATGAGAAGGAATTGAAATTGCTCTCTGAGCTTTGGAGAACTTCTTGTTTGTTTATTGTTTCTGGTTTTGTGATGCTTTGCAGTGGCTGCTGCCCACCAAGCTCGGTGGTACCTCTGCAATGGAAACGCTCTTGTGGCTTTAGGAGGAGCAGGGGCCAGCAGGAGATGGCCAGTGGAACAGCAAGTTTTAACACTGGGGGTTGCAGGAGGTAGAGGAAGAACAAGGCTGTCTCTGCCTCCTGCACATCCATCTGCCAGGGGCTGTGCTGTGCTTACAGGCAGGGGATTTGTGTGTCACAGTTTATATTGGATCTTATATCTCTGCTCAAAGCAGCTGGCATCTGAAGCTGATGCACTTAAGTGCATCTCTAAGTCTCTATGTGAATACAGATTGAGTCACTGAGTCACAGGTAAGCAACTCTTTACCTCAGCAGCGACTCTGGATGCTATAACAACGTTGTTAGTCCTGGTCTGAAATGCATTCTGAGATATCCCTAAATAGGTAGAGATGAAGATGACTGATTTGATTAATGCCTCTGTCAATTTTGGCTTAGTCCAGCCAAACAGCCCTACCTTACCTGACCTCAATTTCAGTGCTTCTGATATGAATAGTGCTCTGTTACTCTAACCCTGCCTCTCTTCCAGTCTCCTCTGTTAAATAATCCAGCATCAAGGAGGAGGAGTGGGTGGGGAATGATGGGGACATTTTGAAATTGAATCCTTTTAATGTATAGCTATATATATGTATATAGGAGTCACTTGTTCACAACAGTCTGTTTTTTATTTCTTACAATAGAGGGCAATTGTGGGGCCCTGTGCAGCGGTGAAATAAAGCCTTGAGTTCAGTGTTTCCTATGCAACGTTGGCAGTGTTTCTATCTGCTAAAATAGGTTTGACTTAACTGATGAAAATTTCATAGCTGTTGTTGGAGACTGTGCTGACAATGGCAAGGGAGCAATCCGTAATTAAATCTTCAAGGATTACTTCAATGTTCTGGGTGTGTGCACTCTTTTTATCATTATTATTACTTTTTTTTATTTTTATGAAGACTTTTCTTACTGTGTCCGCAGAGACAGTGAGAGGCTGAGATTGCAAATGAGGCACCGAGACCTGAGAGGCTCCCAACTCTGTTATTCATTTTCTGCACAAGCCTTATTGAAAGGGATTTGGTTCCTTTAAATTACTGATGTGAAAGCTGCAAGTCTAGTTGGAGCCAGTCCTCCAGGCTCCATCTGTGGGCTGATGTGGAGATAGAAGAGAGGTTAATACCCAACTGGGGAACCAGCAAGTAATATTTTTTTAAGGAGTTCAAGTCAGGTGTGGGTGACTCAGATGCAGCTGAGCATACAACAGGCAATGATGGGACTTGCATCTCTCTGGGAAGAGGATCACCCTAGCTCTGGGGTTGTGATTCATGCATCAACCCTGACACAGCTGTTCCTATATCTACAGCCCCTCTCCTGGCTTTGTCCTTGACTTTTTGACCCATATAGTTGATGATTTTGGGGCAGAGGGGCATTGCTTGAGGGCTGTCGGCCTTGCTAGACAGCTAAGCTGGAGCAGAGTCACTTGGAAACACAGTAAATCCTGTAAAGGGGTTTAAGTTGTGAGATTTAATATGAAAGTAAAATCCAGTGGAAAATAAAGTTGTGGCCTTCCTAGTAAGAAAAAAATCCAGTCTTCTTAGTGAATAATCTTCACAGGTTTGTCTTTCACTTTCCCAGGAAAGGTGAGGGCTATTTAGATTCCTCCTTCTCCTCCCTGGCACAAGTACTTGGCTGTTGATTGGGGGTATGCAGGAGCCTTTTGGGTACAGAAGGCTCGGGGTCTACTACCAGCTGTGGAGACATACCTAGAGCAGCACTGAGGGGAGGAGGAGCAGACTGGGATATCCTCTCTGCAGCTGTCTCTGTGATGAAAGGACAAGACTTTCCAGTGAAAGGCTGTAGCAAGCCAAATGAGCTGTGAATCTTCCTGAGAGCTGCCAGAAGGGAAGAAAAAAAAAAAAAAAAGGTCCAGATTGTACGAAAAGGCTGTCTGAGGCTTTTCCTGATCTGCTGTTTCCTGGTGAAAGGAACTGGGTCTCTGCCAGGGTTTGAGTCATCTCCCTCTTTCAGCCATGGTGGCACCCGTCTGGGCTGCATGCTGCTCTTGGATGACTCCTCCATGAGATGGACAGACCCGGACTCCTTTGCCAGCAGGAGTCTTGGGACTCTTAACTGTGTCTGCTGTGTCGGCCAGAGATGGTCAGGGCCAAGAACAGAAAGCAGGAGAAGGCACACTGCAATGTGGAGGTGCTAATCATGATGGGAACTAGAAGCAGAGTATTTCCTCTTCTTAGAAACTAAGAAGGCTACAAAGGCTACTAATAAGGCTCTCTCTTGCTCTCTGCAGAGTAACTAGATCTTTGCCCTGCATGGGACTTTTCCTCAAACCCAGCACCCTGTCCAACGCTGCTTTCTCTGATATTCAAGAGCACAGTGGCTCATCCCAGAAGGATGTCCTGATGGATGCAGATTTGGCCATGCTCATTGTGCAGCACCTATCATAGAATAGAATCATAGAATAGTTTGGGTTGGAAGGGACCTTAGAAGGTCATCTAGTCCAGCACCCCTGCCATGAGCAGGGACATCTTCAACTACATCAGGTTGCTCAGAGCCCCATCCAACCTGACCTTGAATGTTTTCAGGGACGGGGTATCCACCACCTCTCTGGTCAACCTGTGCCAGTATTTCACTACCCTCCCTGTAAAAATATCTTCTTTATATCTAGTCTATCGGATGAATGTATTTGCTTCTGCCACTGTGTTAATGATGAACTGGGCCATGGGGACAGGTCTTGCATCACTGGTGACTCAACGTCCCACTGAGTCATGGCATTAGTATTCAAGAATGAATTAACGCTTAAGTAGGAGTGTGTGTGTGCACCAGCCAGGAGAGAGCCATTCAGTAGCAATATTGTGAAACAAGTCATCATGTTAGCACCGTGCTTTAAGCATCACTTGCAACTTCTGGGAACTGCTTACGAATTCCTGTATGCCTGAAGGAAAAGTCTGTTGGGAAATAAAAAATATGAAAATACTGGTAAAGATTTTGGGTCTCCTACTGTAAAGTACAATAATCCTTATCTGTGTTGGTTAATGACCATAAAGATTAAAAGAGTGAGTGAAATTTATTAAAGTGGTTTTAATGTAAAAGTAAATTGCTCTTATCGTGGAGGATGTTATACTTGGCTGGGGAATGAAAAGATGCTTATATTCAATATACATCAACTGCAACTCCTGAAATATTTTTTAGAACAGATCAAGATTTAGAGTGCTTAAAAAGTTCCATCTCCATTACAAGTATTTCTAACCAGTTGTGTGCATTTCTCTCTGTGTGTATATATGTAAAATCCTTAGATGTTTCCATGCCCATAATGACTCTTGTCCAAGTCCTTAAACTGGGCAGTTGCTTAAGTTCTGAAGAGAGATCAAATGCATTCTTGACCTTTATAGAAATCTAATCACCAGATTAAGTAGGGTTATCGGCAAGAAATTATTCAGTCCTGAGAGCACGGAATGTATTATACTTTAGTGTTCTTGACTTTATCCTCTGAGTAGGTCATCCTATTTTTCCTAATCTCTGGAATGTCCTTCCTATGCAATGTAATCTCTCTTGAGGCACTCATCAATTGTTCCTGTCCCTCACAGAGTTGTTGTACTGTGCCATTTGTTGAGTTCTCTTTATCCCTGGCCTCTGAATTCTGGGTTAAAACCTTGTAGATATTTAACAGACAGGTAGACGAGGCGCTCAAGGATATGGTTTAGTAGTGGACAGGTACTTCATGGTCTCAAAAGTCTTTTCCAAACAAATGATTCTTCTGAATCAGGCCTCTTTGCTGAAGGACATACAACTTGTATGAGGGGAAAATAACTGTTGGAAATCTCTAAATTAAACAGAGCGTAAATGCTGCGCCAGTTCCCAGGCTGATTTCTCCTGGCTGGTGAATTGTGTACAGCTTATTGTCCTCCTCTTCTGCACTGTTTGCAATGTGTAGTCGTGCATCTTTGCTTTTACCCTGTTGCTGTGGAAGAGGTTGGGGCTGTAATGGAGCAGCTGAGGAACAAGCTGGGGTCAGGCTTGCCATTAAACTTCTCTGCTAGCCAAACATCATTAACTGCTTTACGGAGCAGTATTGCCCTGTTCTCTCCAATAAGTCCTGGCAGGTCCTTCCTCATAGTATTGACCTTGTTCTGCCTTGGTGTCGAAGAACAGTGTGTTCTTTCACTGATGTTGCTGCGTGCTGTGCCCAGCAGAGTCCCTGTTTGTGGACATGAACACTGCCTTCTTGGTCAGCTCATCAAGAATTCACTGTGACTTTGAAGCGCTGTTTTTAGGAATCAGCAGCGTGGATTTCTCCATCCTTCCTGGCTCAAAGCAGACACAGCTGGTGCCTCCATGTAGGACCCGTGGTCTACTGTGGCAATGATTACCATAAAACTTATTTGCTTGCAAACACTGTTTAGAAGGTCTCTACATTAGCCTGCCTAGGTGTATTTAGAGGAAGGCAAAGTCAACTTGGCAGTTTACAGTGTCCTACAGGACAAGTTTTCCTTCTGGCACACAGAATGGGGGCAATATTGTTGACAGTGGCTGTCTTTATTCTGTATGCTTTGGAAAAAATTAGTGCTTGTAGCAGGGAAGCTCTCCCTGCCCTGTGCCCACCCATGCTTAAGGAATTATTCAGAGATGGTGTCACTACCTATTCGTTTTTTTTATTGCCTGGTTGGTTGTCAAAGGCCTCTTGAAACAGAGAAAGTGCCAGCATTTTATCTTATGTGAAATAGTCTCTCCTTGTCATCTTTTGTCCTCTTTATTTTTACTCTGTAAATCAGGAATACTGCTTTGAAATCATCTGAGGTCAGATTGAATAATATGATAAAAATGTTACAATCAGAAATACCTGAAGTTAGAAAAGTTTCAACCAAAGAATTGTAATATTTTGGGGCAAACAGCTGTGTTTTCCCTAAAACCTTCAGCACAAGAAGTCCAACAGGACTAGAAGTCCATCAGGAGTATTCGTATAATAGGACACCTTTACATTAGTAATGTAAAACATCACTTACAATCTCTGTCTCTGCAGCATTCTTCTCTGAAAGGTCTCCCTGCCTCTATAACAATGTTTATGTTGGTTAACAGATGAGAACTTGAAATCTGGGGTTTTTTTTGCCACAACTTTCTTTGGTGACCTAGGGCAAAAAAAGTTATTTAACCTACTCTGACATCAGTCTTCGTGCAGCCAGTGGGAGTTTGGGCTGGGTGAGAAGTTCCCTGCAGCTGTCCTGTGGGGAGGACAGCTCCCCGGGGAGTGGAGGGTGGGAGGAAAAGGGAGAAAGCTTGTGGAAACATTTGTGCTGAGCTGACAAATGATACCAAGCTGGTTTTAGTATACTGGTGTTGTATGACTTCTCCAGAAACCAAGTAGTCTACTGTGGTCTTGAGCATAGTCTTCAGGGACCTCATTTAATAACAGTTTATCACTTATTATTCTCATAACACATTTGGGAGTCACAACTATCAACAAACACACTATCCTGTGTTTGCTAATGAAAGGGAACACAGGCTGCAATAAATGCTGGTGGAGACTGCCAAGGTCAAGAAAACTCTCTGAAGAGCACAGCCAGGATCCTCACAGTCAAGCCCAGCTCTGTTGTGAGCTGGAGGTGCTCACCATGAGCTGTGTTAGAAAGGCTCTGTGATTCCAACTGCCAGCAGTGCTACCACAGAAATGAGTGGCATCTTCCCTAGCTGAGCCAGACAGCTGTCTTATTGAGAAAAGAATTAGTTTTATGTTGCATCCCTGCTCTTAGACTGTGGATTTTCTACTTAAGATTGCCAAAACATCAGTCTTTGAGGGGAACAGGAGAAGCGAGGTTTTAAAAACCGAAGCAGCAAATACAGAATCCCATTCAGGCTGTCTCAGGAAGTGTTTACCTTTAAAGCCAGCGGGGAAACCTTTAGAAAGCACAACAAGGCAACAAAAATATGCACAAACAAAACCTGTTTTCTCTCGAGCGATAATCCAGTCCACAAAAAGGGAATTCTCCTGTTCAAAGCATGACTTTTCAAGCTGGGGAGCTGCAGATAAAAACAAAGCTGGTTAGAACAGGGAGACTCATGTTTCCTCTAACAACCGCTTCTAATTTCACCTCCTGTTTTCCCTGGAAAGCAAAGACAACCTTGTTTCTTTTGGATATAATAGGTTCAGAAGATTCCAAAACATTTTTCATTTCATGGTTTTCTGTGGCATTTAAATGTGCAAGCAGCACCGTTGCTTGGTGGGAGAGGCTTCAATATCACAGTTGGTGAAGGTATGAGGGCTCATGCACTTTGGCAGCGTTTTTGGCTCTGCTGTTGACTCCTTGTCGGTGGTAAGATGTGCATTAGAAAACAATCTTGGATCGTGAGTGAGCTGTGGAGCTGGAGGAAACAAGGTATTTGAGCACACGGGTGATGTGAACTGAGACGTGAACTGAGACCCAAACTGTCATGGGCTGCAGTTTCACAAAAGCATGCTCCTCATTGAGGGTGGGCTCATGGGTGTATTCTTCCTGAACCACGATGAGTGATGCTCTACTAAGCCAAAACCCTGCTGGTTTAATGATAAACCCTCAAAACGGTCATACCAGGCAGGCTCTCTGTATCTTAGACCATGGTGTTTGGAAGCAGTTTGGGGGTTGTCTGTATGGTCAGTTGCAGAAAACCTGGTCTGTCCTACTCACATCTCTGCAGGTCACTGGATGAGGACAAGGGGAATAAGAAGCATGAGACAAACTTTGTAGCTGAAGGAGTGGAAGGATTCTTTGACCTGTCCTTTGCAGGAAGGACGATGTTGGAGGCAGAGGTGAGGCCCATGAGCCAGATGTCCCCATTACCTTTCCTGGAGAGCAAAGGCCCAGGGGAAGCAGGGTGGTGGTGATGATGTTCGGTAGAGGCAGAACCTCTTCCTTGAAGCTTGTTGATTTGGAGGGATGCTACTATTTTTAAAACTGTTGTTTCCTCCGGAAATGTTCTTCCTGCCTCCTGAGCTGCCAAAGGAGTCATTGCATTACTGTGAACCTCTGCTGTAGCCAGTGGAGTGATAAAATAATCCCTTTGGCCTTCTCATACTCGCTGTACAACGAGCGGAGTGGAGCGAGAGTGGCACTAGCTGACTGTGTGCTCTGACTGCTGTTTGCTCCTTACGTTCACTCTAGATAATCTGCTGGATGAAGTGCTTTAAACAAACATCAGTGGTACTGCAAGAAGCCTGACAAATCTGTGCTGCTGAGGTTTTGCTATATTAATACCGGGATAAAAATGGAAACCAAACAACAACGTAGAAAGGATGTGTCTGGAATTCCTGAATAGCTTGTTTGCAGTCTAGTTAGCTGGAGCTTTGTGGAAGTTGGGTTGTGTAGCAGAAAGCCACGAGATGAAATTCTGTGGGTTTAGGATCACATTGCAGAAAGTCTTTAAGCAGATGGAGCTGCCTCAGTGGTGCCTTTCCAGGGGACTTTTGCCCATATGATTCTCTCCCCAGTCCCACCAGGGGGGAGTGAGTGAGTGGCTGCATGGGCCTTAGTTACCAGCTGGACTTAAACTATGACAGTGAGGCAGCCCATGTTTGTATAACAAGAACAAGAACTTCTGTCCCTTCTGAAATTGCTGGCTTTTAAAATCCTTTGCTTGCATGAACTGTGGATTTTTTTGTGGTGTGTATGGATATTTCGCCTTGACCCCTCAGGACACTCATATCTTGTGCCCTCTGGCTCATCCAGCTGCGTGTCTCTCCTCTCTTGGTTCTCTACACTCAAAGCAAAGAGAACAACCATTGCTATTAAAGGAGCTCTCAGGAATTTAACATCTCTAATGTGCTGTAGCATTCAATATGCTGCTCAGGGTTTTAATTACTTTATGGTGATTAGCCGTCCAGAAAATCCCATTGGACCAATTAATGCAGACCTGCCTGAAGGCTGCTACAGGCTCCAGATTTTGCTTCAGTATGAAGCCCTGTTGGTCCTCAGGAGCCAAAGGTTTGCTCTGGCCTGGGCAGCTTCCACCAAGGGGAGGAGAAGTCTTCACGTTTTTGTCCCATGCCCCTCACTTATATGATGAAGAAAGGTAAGTTGCTACAGGCGTACGGTCTTATGAGTGGTTTAGTTGTTTCACTGGTTTCAGACGTTGAATACATTTACATTACGTTTGACCATATTAAAGTTTAATTTAATTGGATGAGGTTTTGGGGGCAGTGGGGGACAAGCAATGTGGAAAGGAGAATTTGCTGATTTTTGCAGCCACACCGGCCCATTCATCTTTTTGTCACTGTTCTCCCCTTGGGGAGGATTAGCAAAAAGAAGGCTTCACTGCAGCAGTTCATATGGCTGCAAGCACAAGGAAACAAGGGCTTGGAGACCTGGCAAAGCCTTGTTCAGGAACAAGTTCTTGCGTGGAAAGGGGCACCTAGCATAGTGTCTTACCTCAGCTGAATGGATCATCCAAAAATTAAGTGCTGGGTTATCTAAACTCTTGCAGCTGTGTTGAAAGAGCAGTCACAGTTGACAAGTTTTTTAATGGGCAGTTTCCCTGCTCTTTGTTTTACAGGCACCCTGTAGATGATTTACCTACTTAATTATTTTTCAGCTCAAACAGTAATTGCTTTTTATGGATTTAGTAAAGCTGAAATTATTAGTAGCAGCAGTAATAATATTTTCTCCTCTAAGTGCTCCCTCATCTGTAGGTCAAGCCCCTAAAATGTGTGTGCCGTGGCTTTTCTGACCCCTGAATTATTTCATCTGCTCAGGATGGTCTCATGCAGGGGGTACCACAGCTTATACTACCCAACCTCCCCTGGAGTAAATCAACCCTATATCCACTCTGACCTCATGCAATGGGGCAACAGTTGTCCATACGGTTGAGGGCATATTAGTAAATATTGGAACTCATTAAATCTGTCTTCCTAAAAAAAGTTCTTGTTTCCTACATTTAGTAAAATTTTCAGAAAAGAACCTGACAGTGAAGCTTGGCTGTTATCTTCCTACATGAGTGCTGTGGATGCCTCCCTCACCTTGTGATCAATTGAAATGAACTCAGCGCTCATGAAGTCTTAGTTGAACTCAGTGTTGGCTCACCTACCTTTTAAGCACCTTGTTCAAGCTTCGCTTTCTAGGTAGGTCACTTGTTCAGTGTGGGGTCACAAAGATGAGGAATCAGCTGGGCAGGCAAAAAACTCTTGGTTTCCTTCTCCATCCTGGGTTGCTTAGAACAACTTCTGGACCCTTGACTTTTATCAACAGTAATTTTCTTCTCATGACAGAAAAGCGGTGGCAGAATGATCTTGACTGAGGAGTCTCCAAATTCTTGAGCCTCTGGGGAAATGCTTAGTTGTGGTGGGCAGCCTGTTGCAGTGCCAAGGAGGCCCTGAAACAAGGAGAAGCAGGGCCTGATGAAATAGGAAATATGAGGAACTTGAACTGCTGATTTAAGAAGTTCCTTCTCCAAGCGTCCTGGCAGTGTTACCTACCTGATCAGAGCAGGGAGCTGGAGCTTGTGTGGTTCTCATAAACACACTGACTTTGAAAATACTTCTGGGGGGACTGTGGCAGCGTGATGAGGGGACACGGGGATGTTCTCCACTGCGATGACCTTCAGGAAAGGGAGAATTGGAGTTTTCACCTGAAAACTGGCCTTTGCAGCCCTGTTACTCCTCCATTCCGGTGGACCATCCAGAACAAACCTATTCATTCCCAGCGATACGGACAAGAGCTGTGAGGTTCCTTTCTTACTCCAGATTTGTGCAGCAGTCATACTTGTGCTTTAGTGAGGCAGGACCTCGACAAGCAGAGCTCTGTCTGGAGTCATTCCTTAAGGTTTCCAACACTCACTTCTGCTTCTAGTGCTGTAGCAGACCCTGAACAGCGACAAGTGTATGATCTGCCCAAAGCAGAGCTGGGGCACTGTGCTCCCTGCGGAGCCTGAGTGAGGGTGAGCACAGCAGAGCAGTTTTTGAGCCCTGTTTGAAGGGGTTTGGGGGGCTCTTTGCTCCTGCTTGCTAGCTCAGGGGTCCCTGGCAGCCCTGGAGCCTCCCTCTGTCCCCAGTGCGTCTGTGCCACTCTCCTGTGAGGCAGGGTGGCCATCAAGTGGCTGCTGCTGGGACTGGCACAGCTTTGTCAATCCCATACTGCTGCAGGAAAAGATGCAAAATCCCAGTCCCATTCTGCAGCGCGAGGCAGAATTGTCAGGCCAACTAAAGACTATTTCTATTCCAATCACTGGGTCAAACTCAAAGTAATATCTGAATGTTACCTTGTTTTTTCTTTCCTGTGCTTGCCCAGAAAAGCTGCTGCTTCTGAGTGTAAAACAAAGGGACCACAATCCCTGAACAGCTATTGCCTGGTCTGGTAGATCAGTTTTGTGGAATTTGAGCTGGTATGGATTTACATCTGTCCAAATAATTGATTAGTGGCTATAAACTGCAGAGGGAATGGCTATAAACTGGGCAGGGGCAGTTTTAGACTAGACATAAGGAAGAATTTCTTCAGCATGAGAGTGGTGAGACACTGGCCCAGGTTGCCCAGCGAGGCTGTGGCTGCCCCATCCCTGGAAGTGTTCATGGCCAGGTTGGATGGGGCCTTGGGCAGCCTGATCCAGTGGGAGGTGTCCCTGCCCATGCCAAGGGGGTTGGAACTGGTTGATATTTAAGGTCCTTTGCAACCCAAACTATTCTATTCTACAATTCTATGATTAATATCTACAAATATTTTTTTTTATCTTTTCCTGATTCCTATTAGCTCCTTTGAATGCCCCGTCCTGTTTTCCTGAATTAGGATTTGCGGCTGAGTGTCCTGTTTGTGGCCATCCCCAGTGTGCAAAGGTGCATCCAGGGCTCAATGACAACTAGGAGCAGGCTGGAAGACAAAATGGTGTGATTTAAAAGAAAAGTAATCAATGAATCTGAAGCTGGGCTATCAGTCACTAGGAGCTGCCTTCTCCTCTGGACCTCACCCTGTCTCGCACTGTGTAAGCCTCTCTCTCAGGGAGCAGAAATAATTTGCACATATCCTTAATGACAGCCCTTCTTGCCACCAGACTGCTTGTAATTCATGCTGGATGTTCTTTCAGTTTTGGTTCATGAGCCCAGCTTTCCCAGAAAATGAATGATCTCTGACCCGTTTTTGTAGGCCGTCCCCATACCAGCAGATCTATGAGCCTAGTGCAGCTCTAGGCAGCAATACACTTGTATTTAGATTCCCTCCTTATATTATTTAGCTGGGATTAAATTTTATTTTTGCTGTGTGTCCAGTTGTGGGCAGCTGCAAAGCAAAGAGAACGACACAGTGACTTGATTAAACCCTGTCCATACAGTTTGGAATACAATAAATAGATAAAGGAGCATAGGATGGGTGGCAAATATTCTTTAGTGGAGACTTGTCAAAGAAATGTTCTAATTAGGCTGAGGAGCTGTCACAGAATACAAGAAAAAAAGCAGAGGGATTTAATTCTCTTCTCAGAGAACAATTTGCGAACCCAATCAACTTGTGTGAAGCTTTCAGTCATGTGATGAAAATAGGGTCAAAGTACACCACACTGTCATACACCAGCTTGAGTGTAAGATTTAACTGGGAGGAGACACTGAGAGGAGCTGGGTGGAAGTGTCCATGTGCTGGAGGGTGAGGAGACTCTTCAAAGGGTTCTGAATAGGCTGGACTGAGACCTATGGGGTGAGGTTTAACAAGGCCAAATGCCGGGTCCTGCACATTATAATTATGTACATGTAATTATAATAAATGCCAAGTGATTCCCTGTACTTTCTGTGCATGCTCCAAGAGGGTCTTTAGACGTGCCTGGTGGCCATCATCCCCAAAATTACCTGACAAATTCACCTATTGGTCAACTCCTCCCAGTTATTGGCTCACTGTGTCCAAACTGCTTGCCTGGAACTTTTTAATTTACTGAATGCTTCCATAGAATTCTCTATTGAAAAGCTACGTTAGTAAATTGCACTATGATCTTCAAAAGCCTGATTTTGCTTCTGTATAGAAAACCATGCAGCTGAACAAACTTGAATCCCACACCGCAAAGATTAGCAAAGATTAAGTGGGGTCTGTCTTAGGTCTCGTGCTGTTGTAATGATCCTAAGATATTTTGAAAATTCATATCGTGGGCTTTTTTGGACAAAACAGGAGCAGTGCTGCTGAGGCAAGCATGTTTCGGAAGAGTAAATTTCAACACTGATCCCCAGCAGAGAATAAGCTGACTGTGGCTCAGCCCTGGAGGCTTTTCTGTGCTGGAAGCCCTTTCGTGGGAAGTTAAGAGCAGACCCAGGGGCAGATCTCACATATAGTCCATTCGTGTCACCAGTGCTGTACACAGAGAGGTAGATTTACCTCACAGGTACCCATAAAAGCAGGATCCTGAGAGGTTTTTTTTGTGGGAGGTGGGGTTTTCCCATGCTTTCCAGCTGCACAGTCCTGTGCAGCAGCATGGATTTAACCTTGTCTGTGCTGCTCAGGAACACTGCTACCCCGCACTCAAAGAAAAACTGAAAGTGAAAATCCAGCTGCTTTTTACTGAGTGGAGAAGCCTGTGGCATTCCTTTTTCTCTGAGATTCAAGTAGCTTCTGCATCTTCTGTGCAGTGCTCTGGAAGAGGAGCTGAATGATTTGGGAGCTGGAAGGAGTACTCACGTCCATGGCGAACGGAGGAGGCACAAAAGCTTCCTGGGACACAAATGACTTTTGAGGTACTTGCATTTCTTTTTTAAGGGATACTGTTTTAGAGCAAGTTTTTTCTCTTACAAATTGTTGCTGTTGCGTTTAAGTAAGCAATTAGAAACAGGAACTAAAAAAGTCGGCGGAGCAGGCAAATGTTTTTTTCATATTTTCTCTTAAGGAAGAATGTGTCTTACTTGTGTGTGTGATCTTGCCAAATAAGTAGCACTGCTTGCCAACTGTCGTATTTTTTTTTGTGAATGCAAAAATCCAACTGCTTCATTAAGTGCAATTTTGTGCAAGTGTGAATGACCATACAAGTAACACAATAAATCTACTAGACCATTTTCATCTTCATGTAGCTCCCAAACAATTATCCCCATATCCAGTGAATGTGGCATGCTTTGATAATCTGCCCTTTTCCAAAATTGCTGTCCTGTCATATTTGTGAATAAAGAATAATTTACCAATTGCAGTGGCAATCACAGAATCATAGAACAGTCTGGGTTGGAAGGGACCTTAAAGATCACCTAGTTCCAGCCCCCAGGGTGCCTGATCCTTGCAAGCGTTGATTTTCTGTGAGAAGCTTTCCCTGTGGCTATTACTGTGCCCCTTGAAGGGAACTATGGGGACTGTGGTGGCTCTGGGTTCAGAACAAACCAGAGAATCAAACCAGAAAGCATCAGTCAGTAATAATATTGGTTTTAAAATAAATGAAACCAGTGAAGCAGTTCGCTTTACTTGCCTTAATGTGCTGCAGGCAGAAAGTAAAATTAGTAATGTCGTCTAACAGTTACTGGGGAAAATGTGTTTAAAAGCAGTTGCTGGGAAGCTGTGTCCTTTACTTTCAAGGTTTTTGTAGAGATTTCTCAGCTCAAGCACAGTGTCTGGCTGATTGCTTTCTGTACTGGCTTGTTGGAACTATGGAAATGATCTGCACTCATAGGCTTATTCCAGAAATAGGTATTTTATCTCTTCCTGTTACTTTTTAAATATATTTATTTATTTTGTTATTACAAAAGTTTGTTGAGAATAGCATTCAGCAGACCAACAAGGTGAAACTAGTACTAAATGTAAAACAGACATGAGCTCTTATGTAATTTCTACTCCCTTTCCGCTAAACAATTTACAACTGAAAGTAAAACCGTCTGAAGTTCATTAGTTTTTGTTTCATTGCTTCCTTCCTTCAATATTATTTTCTTCCAACTGTTTGAAAAGTCAGTCCTCTCCACTGTGTACTTAAGATACCAGAGACATTTTTTTCTGAAAATATGTTGCATTGTTCCACCCGGACAGTTTCAACTCACCTTGTAAGCCATATACTAAAATGCCTATAAAGCTATTGACTCCCTGGAAGTGTGGCTGGAAGAGGAGACTTTTCTTCTTGTGCTGGTAATGATGCTATTGACTTTCTTATCTTGGTAAACATTGGAGTTATTTATTACGTTGTGATTACTATGAAGTTATGGGAGAAGGAAAGGCAGGCGAGGGTCAAGTGGTGATTTTGACTCAAGGGCACCCTTTCAAAAACGAAACTGAAAGACCTTGTATAAGGCTCTATTAGTTTCTGCTCCTGGTTAAATCCACTTCTTCCTGCTAGTGATCTCAGCTTGGCTTGTTTGTGGGAACAGGTCTGACCTGGGGAAAAGTTCGTCCTCTGGGTGTGACTGATTGGTGTTTGTTACTTTACTCATCTACTACTTGCAGCTGATCCGCTTTTAAGATCTAGTATTGCTTCATTAGAGCTGTGTAGACAAATTCAGTAGCTCTGAAAAGTGAAGGTTTGTATTGCCTTGAAAAGAAAGTCAAGCAGGCAAAAAATGATGAAAAATGTTTTCAATCCAATCAGTGCAGACCATTCCAGAGAAGAGCGACAAGGCTGGTGAAGGGGCTGGAGAACCTATGAGGAGCGGCTGAGAGAGCTGGGGTTGTTTAGCCTGAAGAAGAGGAGGCTGAGAGGAGACCTCATTACTCTCTACAACTACCTGAAGGGAGGTTGTAGAGAGGAGGGAGCTGGGCTCTTCTCCCAAGTGACAGGGGACAGGACAAGAGGGAATGGCCTCAAGCTCTGCCAGGGGAGATTTAGGCTGGAGATTAGGAGGAAGTTCTTCACACAGAGGGTCATTGGGCATTGGAATAGGCTGCCCAGGGAGGTGGTTGAGTCACCTTCCCTGGAGGTGTTTAAGGGACGGGTGGATGAGGTCTTGAGGGACTTGGTTTAGTGTTTGATAGGAATGGTTGGACTAGAAGATCCAATGGGTCCCTTCCAACCTGGTTGTTCTATGATTCTATGATTTTAGATTTGTGTGTTCTACTGTTCATTGTAAGCTTAAAACTGATGAGAGGAGGTGGCTAAGACAGCTGAAGGTTCTCAGAAACTAGCCAAAAAAGATGATTGTAAGATGGACCAGAGGGGAGGGAGCAGAGGTTTGGTGGACAGTGTACTGGCTTTTGAAAACGAAGAGAAGAGGGTGAGTAGGAAGGAAAGGCACCAGGGAGGACAGGGAAGAGAGATGCCCTTTGAGCAGAATGAGAGGAGGGTCAAGGATGAGGCAACACCACAAAAGAGGTGAGAAGGCCAAATGAATGGAGGCAGAACATACAGACCTCAGGCTGAAAAATACTTGGAAAGAAGCCACTTATTGTGCTTAACCTCGGAGCATATAGTTGCCAGGCTAGCAAACATGATACAAGGAGGATGAGGAGGCATAAGGCTATGGATGTTTTTAAAAGATGTGGCACCTGGGGACACAGTTTAGTGGTGGATTTTTGGTAGATTGTGGTGATTTAGTGGCAGATTTGGCAGTGTAAGGTTAACGGTTGAACTTGGTGACCAAGATGCTCTCCAGCCTAAATGGTTCAATGATTCTAATGTTAATGACAGTCCCTTGGCACCCTGCTCACCGGCAGAGGAGGTGGGGACAGGCATTGATAACTGGTGCTTTGCAAAGCAGGAAATAGGATAAACTGATTGATCTGGTTTTGACCAAGAAACCCACCCCAAATAGAGAAGATCGTAGCTACTTTTAGATGTACGGAAACAGGATGTGAAGAGGTGCTCACTAGATGCTGTGAATGGTGTTAATGCTCAGTGGGGCAAGAAGAAATTTGTGCAAGATTTTATAGATGAGGAGGAGCACTGTGCATGAAATGAAAGAATTGGTCCCTCGCGTGGTGTGAATTAGAAGTGGATGGATCACACTAGTGTGGGGGTGTGTGGAGCTGTGCTAGCACCTGGGCTCAATCCAGCATCTCCTGGGTTTGGGACCTGCAGGGAGGTGTCGAGATCTTGGGGTCCTACAGAGGGGTTGAGATTTTATTCAAAGATTGCCTCTTCTGCCTGATGGCAGGACTGATTTTCAGGTTGTATTTCCCCTGTTTCATTAGTTTCCGGGAATTGGTGTGGGACTCTCAGCAGCTCTAGACCAGCTGAAGAATTAATGTCTGACTAAGAATTAATTAATTCAGAAACTTCCTCAAGGCACTTCCTGGGTAATGACATAGAAAAAACAGGTTGTTTTGATGAAAGCTTCTAATCAAAGCGCCCAGGTACAAAGTGTTTCCCAGAGCCAGTCTAGTGAGGAAAGTGAGGTCAAATGTCCAGATTATTTTTCTCCTTTGGCAAGTGAAGCTTGTGTTTTACTATTTCACAAACTCATGAGAGTTTCATTGAAATTATATAGGATGAATTTCTGACTAAAGCCAAGGCTTTTTTGAAAATAAATACTAAGGGTTTTTTTGTTTGTTCATTTAATTTGAACATGTATTTTGCTTCAGGTCTTCTAAATTAAAAATAGAATTAAGTTTGGCTATAAGTATTTGATCTTCGGTCAAGCAGAAAACTCATCCAGCATAAAACATCTTCCTTGTCTAGTTTTTTGTGTGTGTTTTGGAAGTGGCAACAACTCCAGTTGTTATTTGTTGTTTGTTTTATGAACTACTGAGTAATGTGTGCAGGGCTACTGCCTCAAGAAGCCTGCAGGACTTGGACATGGAGGTAGCAGTTTCAGGAGGGATTTCCCTTTCCCTGCAGAAATGTTGTGTGTGTTCTACTACATTGGCTGCCTCAGAGATGGAAAGGAGTGTGAGTTTGGCATTGGCAAAAGCCATCTTGGACTGCAGTAGCAGCTGAGCAGTGTGTGTGTGTTTCTTTGCCTGTATTCCAGCTGTCTTGGCCAGAAGAAGCTTTACGCGCTTGTCTTGAAGTTGTTTTCTTGTTGTCTAGAGAAAGATAATAAGATGCTAAACACTATATGTAATGTCCCAACAGGGAGATGTCTGAAGGAGGAGCCTGGTGAGGCTGCCCAGGGATCGTGGGTGGTCCTAGGAGAGCATCCAACGCTGCTGGAGCTGAGTACCACCCAGGGCAGCCTGATGGACCCTTCTCACTTTACACGGTTGTGTTTCCTGCTTCTGACTGTTTTAGCTCCTCATCCAAGTGAGTCCCCGTGTTTGATCTCATTACTTTTCACTGCTCATTAGTAGCTAAACACTTTTAAGCTGCTATTAGAAAACTCAGTTGTGTGCAATTAAAACTAAGACCACAAAACCACTAAGGTGTGAAAAGAAATTGAGAAGGTGAAGTTTGATTCATTTAACCTATCGCAATTACCTAATTAGGGAAGGGTACCTTTCTGGATTGGTCTAAAATCAGATGAGGTGAGTCCTCCCTCAAAGGACTGTCTCTTTACCACGGCAATCTGAGTGAGTAAAACCACTTTGTCAGCTCTCAGTGTGCATCCCCAGACTCCTCCAGCACTTCAGCCAGGCTGCTGGTGAGTTTTTGGCTTGACTGTAAAACTGCTGGACTGCAGGAATAATGAACTGAATCAGTGATGTTGACCTGGGATACTGCATCCTGCTGATGTAGTCTGGCAGCTAAACTGTGAACTTCATTTGTCCTGGGACTGCTAGAGATGAACCCAATAGGATTCTGCTAAGGAGCTGTGGAAGGAAAGAAAATAAGAACGGAAAATTCTTCTGAGCCTGTCTGTGCAGAGGACCTCTTAGCTTAACAACAACAAAAAAAGCCTTTCAAGTGATTTCCCAAACTTCCTAGTTGAAACACTAGTGGTAGCAGTGGGGGGATTATATCTTGTTTCTACTCCAAAAACCACTTTGGGGACAGTATCAAAATTGTCCTTTGACTGACGGTGTCTCCTGAGGCATTACTAGGTTTGTCCACCAAAACTCATCCCATTCTCTAACACTGAAAATCTGTGGAGAAAGTGGGCTGAAAATAATATTTCTGTTTTCTCATTTAGATATTGCCATGGCCAGTGAAAATCCTGCTGAGAGGACCCTAGGCTCTTCCTTTGACAAAACAAAAGTGACAGTCTACCACTGTAAAGACTGTGAGAGAAACAGATGCACATCATCCAATTATGAAGATTTTGTAAAAATTGGTGAAACAGAAAATGAGACTTTTTCAAATGAAATAATTCAGTTGGTGACCAGTGAAACACACATTACTATGTGCTTTCAGCAAGAAAATACTATTCCTAAGGGAATTTTTGCCATCATCTGGGAGAAAGACACAGGAATAGGAGACTCTTGTGACCTCCTGAATTTCAAAGGTATGCTTTGCAGGGAGTCTGGCTATTAACATATTCTGGTTATGAATCTGAACTATTATATATTTGGGCAGGTAATGAGGTTAATGACTAAACTAACTTGTCAAAATGAGTTTCTTTTGAGAAAAAAGTTAGTAAGTCACTCACAAAAATAAATTAAATTCTCTAAAATTAAACACTACTTAAAACTACACTAGCAGTGATCCAGATAAATTCATGTAACAGCGTCACAGAACGGTCAGGGTTGGAAGGAACACCTGGAGTCCAACCCCACTGCTAACGCAAGGTCACCCAGACCAGGTTGCACAGGGACACATCCAGGTTGGTTTTGAATATCTCCAGAGAAAGAGACTCCACACCCTTCCTGGGCAGCCTGTTCCAGAGCTCTGGCACTCTCATGGTTTTCCCTCATGTTGAGGTGGAACTTCCCATGTTCCGGTTTGTGCCGATTGCCACTTGTCTTGTCGCAGGGTGCTGTTGAGAGGAGTCTGACCCCATCCTCTTGACCTCTGCCCATCAGATATTGGTCAGCCTTGAGAAGGTCCTTACTCAGTCATTATTGACTGCTCCTCCCAGTTTTGTATCATGGGCAAAATTGCTGAGGGTACCATGACTTATAAACAACCTTGCCTTTTTTATTTGGCAACAGCAATTCTTGTGATCAAGATCTGTAGTAGTTAACAATGTGTGAATCCCACCTGCTTCTGTCAGTACACACTGAAATCTGGGTCTAGCCTAAAGAGCCAGTCTGTGTTGCTCTTTGGCACAACTTGGTAAATAACCAGGAGGTATCCTTCCAGCTTTCTCGTAAAACAAATTCAGGGATTAAAATGCCTGTAAGTACATGTAGCAAGTGGCCCTAAGAGGGCAAAACTTCATGATAGATCAGATTGTACAGATGTAATTTAGCTGAACTTCACTAGAGTCAATGACATTTCACCAGTTAACGTCTGATTGAATGAAGATGTGTCTTGCCCTCTAAGCTGTAGATAGTTTTCTGAAAGCTGACTTTATTAGCTCACTTGTTAGACTTACAGCATCCTTTCTAATCTTATTGCTAATGGAAGAAACAAAAAAATTCTCAACCTACGTATTCTTTTCTTCAGCCTAACAATGGCTCATGTATTTGATTTCAGACCATAGTAAACCTTTTCTCTCCTGCATCATGCTTTCTATCCCAAAATATCTATACGCCGTTATCACTGTGTGTAAAGATTGGATGCTACTAAATCACCCGTAGTGAAAAGTGGAACTTGTTTTAGCCTGTACCACTTGAGAGGGTAATAGGTGTGTATGCAGCATGGGGGATGTGTAGGTAGGTAGAAGTTTTCAAGATAACAGCCTTTACGTTTCCCACCTCTTGGAAGAGGCGTAAGTTAAAATGTCACAGTGGCGTGGAGGGTAGGCTGGGAGATACACTCCAAGATCTCCAAGATTTATACAGCACTGATATTGCTTGTTCCTCATCTTTGGTTCCTGTGGGTAAATGGAAGTTGCAAAATTTTGCTGTAATTATTATGGGAACAGAATTTAAATGCGACAAGGTAATGATAAGTTTTCACAAATGTTGGTGTTCTAAATTACTTATGAAAACTTTTCCACCTTCTTCAGATCTGAGGATCTCTGCTCTTGGTTCATCAGCTTTAGTGAGAAGAAAATCTAAATGGTGACTGGGTGATATGAACAGCTGGTGAATTAAATATCAGTGTGGTCATCTCCATCTTTTTGTGGTACATGAATGGTCTATTTTTAACCTAATCACCTCTTCAACCTTTTTAACCCTTGATAGAAGATCTTATAAATAAACCATATTTATAATTAAAACTTCTTTTATTTTTCAGCTTCCTCTGAAAATGTAACAGGTGGCATCATTAAAACTTGCTGTGCAGCAGAGATGAGCCTCTCAGTGCCCAACTCTAACCTGAAGTGCTACTCTGAAGTGTCAGATGAGAAAACTAAAACGCTGGCAGCCAACAGCACTGATAAGGGAGATCCAGGTTAATCTCTTCATGTATTTGTTTGACCTGGGCTTTGAGAGAGTTTGTCCCAAACAGCTTGATGTGAATGGAATTTTGCATGAAGGGGGTTGTGTGTGGTGTATGCAACCAATTCCAGGAATTCCACTTACCAGTAAATGAGAAACTAGAATTTACTTCCAGTTTAAGAGGACATACGTCACGCACAGTTATTTCTATATTCAATTTTTTTTCACTGTGAAAATTACTATTATCTTCCTGAGGTTATGACCAAACAGGATATCTCTGTTTAAAAGATACTAGTAAACACTGTTTTTCCTTGGCTGGGGAGAATCTTTGGTAGGGGTAGAGCTTTTCCTTTTTGCTGTGTTGTTTGGTGCTTTTTGTTTTGAGCTTTTTGTTTGGTAATTTTTGAATGTGTGCTGGATGATTCTACTTTTTCCTCTTCCAAATTAGACAAGTATTAAAATAATCTTTTTAGGTATTTATATGTTTCAATTCCTGTGCAGTGAGTTCTTTAAAAAGATGGTCAAAATGGATTCACAGAATCACAGAACAACCAGGTTGGAAGGGACCCATCGGATCTTCTAGTCCAACCATTCCTATCAAACACTAAACCAAGTCCCTCATTAAGGATACACTATGTAGCTGAACATCTAATCTTTACCAGATGCTTGTTTCTGAAATACACACTATCCAAAATGATGCTACCCTGAAAAACATTCTTCTAGCTTTATTTTCCACTTATTACATGTCTAGTTTTAGCAGAAAAACTGGGTAGAAAAAAGATGATCAGTAAAGGACTTCATGGAGCTATTGACCTGGTTCTGTTTTCAGGATACAAGGTCTTGCACCTCTTGCTTGTGGTTATTTCAGATAAAATAGAGATTCAAAGTTGCCTGTTGTGGTGTGGGAGTCAAAGGTTAGCTTCAAATGTTGATATAGTCATTTTTTTGGTTATAAGTATCTTCATTAAGATATCCTTAGCCAGAGACTTTTTTTCAGTTCCTTCTATTGCTGTCAGATTTTCTGGGTGACATTGTGGAAGCACCAGGCTCAAGTCTCCTGGCTGGTGCTTATGAACCAGGCTTATTCCTTGGCAAACCTGTGTGATTCACTTGGACTCTTTCTTTTCTTCTGCTCTGCAGATCAAGTTCACATCAGCAAAACCAGCAAGATTGGCATCATCACCCTATTTCTTCTGGTTCTTGTGGTTTCTGCAGTAGCACTGACAATATATCGTATTCGACAGAAGCGAAATGCTCAAGGTACAGTCTGATAAAATGTTGTGTTTCCCATGGGTAACATGCCTTACAGGCAGTGGTAGTGGAGAAAGCATACAGGTTTTTCTTTCAGGATCCCATTTCTATAACGGTATTTATGAATTTGCTAAATGATATTCACTGTGAAGGGGAGGCTGTGCTAACAGCTGGTATGGACTCCACCTCTACATCTGGTGCCACAGCAGAGTCCCCAGTCAGATAGTTTTATTATGAAAAATAAGCACCAAAAAAATTTTCTTGCTGTTACAGTAATAAAGCCGAGTGATTGCACTGCTCGGGCTTAACTCAATGGATCCGTTTCCTCGGCAGAGACCGCAACATTGATAGGTCTCTACTCTGCAGAGATGTATCCCAGGAGATTGCTGAGCTTCTGGACAAGGGCAGAACAGTCCTTTAGGTGAATGGTTCCCACTCACACCTCTGCCTACTAAAGAGTGAATTCTAAATTTAGGAAAGAGTATTTTCCTCAATGCATCCAAGAGGGGAACTTGTTTTGCAAACAAATACAGAATATCAGAATGCTTTGTGTTAGATGGGACATTTACAGGTCATTAACTCCAACCCATCCCTCTCACCCCAGAAGCAGGGACACCTCCCACTGGATCAGGTTGCTTAGAGCCCCATCCAGCCTGGCCTTGAACGCCTCCAGGGATGGTGCATCCACAACTTCCCTGGGCAACTCGTTCCACTACCTCAACACCCTCATTGTGAAGAATTTCTTCCTTATATCCAGTCTAAATCTCCCCTCCCTTAGTTTAAAACCATTACTCTTTGTCTTGTTACAACAGATCCTCTTCTGTGGAAAGGACTGGAATAGGCTCTATGGAGTACATAGAGAGTAATTTGAATAAAATCTTCTGTAATATCTGCTGTTATTGTTCTCTGCTTTTCCCCCCTTCATAACTCAGAGACTGCAGTGTTCTTAAAGTGAGATGATATTAAATGGCCTCTTCATAAGTAGTTGTGCTACAACAGAGTGTAGGAACTGGGATGCAACTGTGCTATCATGTGGCAAAGCATCACACCTGCCATATGTGGAGGGGATTTATGGACAAAACACAGGGATGTTTGAGATGGATAACAGTGAGCTGCTCAGGAATTTCAGAGATATATAGAATTGGAAAAAAAACAAGTACGAGCCTGTTAGCTTTAATTATTCTGAGTAAATCCTTGATAATGTTTTTTTGTTCTTGTTTTCCTAGGACGTGTTATAGTGGCCCATGCAGCTGGTAAGGTTAATATTTGACTTTTGCGGCTTTAATTATGGTAAATAATGGTATCACAATACTATAATGGCAGGAGGGCATTCAGTGAAGGACTGATGTGTTTGCTAGGACCATATAATCTTTAAGGTTGGAAAAGACCTCTAAGACCATCTAGTCCAAGCATCAGCCCAATGCCACCTTGCCTACTAAGCTGTGTCCTAAAGTGCCGTATCTGCACATTTCTTGAGCACCTCCAGTGATGGTGACCCCACCACTTCCCTGGGCAGCTTGTTTCCGTGCTTGGCGATGTTTTCAATGAAGTAATAATTCCCAATATCTGGTCTAAATCACCATGTTCAGTGGATGCCCATTTTTCTCCTATGTCATCCGAGTCAATAAAGTTTTATCTCCTTTGTAGTAGTTCTAGTATTCATGTTTTGATAATTTGTATGCTTTTACAGGTGTCCCTCAACCCTGACATTCAGCTCCCCCCCCCCATATCCCATAGCCAGTTTGGTTCCAGGGTTTATGGGACTTTGTGTAATACCAAAGACTGAGACATAGCTAAACTAAACTAGTTCATCCTTTAGAAATAAATGTTAGTTATCTCTTCCTAAGAGTTAACCCTCTAAGACTGACTTTGTTTAAGGCTATTTTTAGTGGTTAGAAGTTAGTTCAAGCCTAAGATTTTTATCTTGTGCTCCCTTTCTAGCAAATGGAGAGAAACAGCTGTCTTGAGAAGGTGATCCATCTCACCTTAAGATGAAATAGATTGATTACCTGTGCCTTTGGTGGCCTCACAGATATTTTTCTGTCAATTTTGCAGAAATTATTTGAAAAATCAAATGGGCTCCTGATGCGGAAAACCTCACACCTCTTTGAAGAATGTGCACAAGTGAGCAAACCAGACCTCTATGCCAGCGCCTTACTCCTCAGTAAGCGTGTACAGTGTTCGGCTGAAGAGAAAGACGTCACTTTTATATGATATCTCCTGGTGATTTTCACAAGTGTACCTTCACCAAATCCATGCATTAACTGAGCCAAATGATTGCCATAGTCGTCCAGCTCCAGGCCTTCCTGAGCGACACAAGAAGCTCCATGGATCTCCCACCCTCTCCTGGTGCTTTGCTGAGGACAGCAGGCATCACAGATGGAATGTCTGGCTCAGCAGCACAGGTTTAAAATGGATGAATTCTCTAGATCCAAACTCCTATTTTGTACAGATGACTGTTTTTTCGAATTAGAGGGGTTTGACCTCTTCAACAGACATTTGATTTTGCAGTATTGGCTGGTTGAAGACATCTCTGCGTGCTCATTCCTCCCTGCTGGTGGATGAGGGGGCTATATCCAGCTCCCTCAAAACCAACATTGGATAACGGAGACCATAGCACCCTCACAGGCCAAACAGAAGTATGATAGCAATATCCATGACAAGTTAGGTTATTATACTGGCAATTTTAGTGTAGGACATTTTCAACAGTAACTCCACTGAATAGGAAAACATATCAACACACCCATGTTCTTTCCTTATTAGAAAAGATTTCAGTATTTCTACATCTGAAGATGTAGAAGGTTTGGGTATCCTTTGTGTAGACACTATGAAATAAATACTGCACTTCAGGGATCTCCATTTAGAAGTTCACAAGTGGTATATAATCTTCAAATGATTTATCATTCATTCTTGATTTCATAGAATCATAGAACAACCAGGTTGGAAAAGACCCACTGGATCATTGAGTCCAACCATTCCCGTCAGTCCCTAACCCATGTCCCTCAGCACCTCATCTCCCCATCTTTTAAACTCCCTCAGGGAAGGTGACTCAATCCCCTCCCTGTTTAGACTTGAGTAAATCCCAGGAAGGTTGCATAAGTCATAATCTAGTATCAGGCTTTTGAGCAAAAGTCATCAGTGTCACAATTAGATCCATGAAACAAGATACTAGCTGAATCATTTTTCCACGGTTTAATTACCCATGGACCTGTAAATGTGACTTCCAGCAGGAAATCTTAAAGGATGTAGGATGTTGTGTGACTCTTGACGTTTCCTACAATTGAATTTACAGGGAAAAGTTCATAATGAAAAACATCAAAAATATGGAAGTAATTAATTTTAGAAACATAGCAAAGCCTCTGCTTAAATTGGGTCTTGTTTGGCACGGGAGACTAGTGCTGTTATGGGCTGGGGTTTTTTTCCTTCCCCAGCTGGGGCTTTACTCTCAGGCTGATCTGAGATACCCTTTTAACTCTGCTCTCAGCTTAGTTATGGGATTTTGTCTTTTCAGTTCTAATGTATTGGAACATAGTCAAAATGTCTTGAACAGATGGCAATCCTGAGGTGTCCAAAGGCTTTGAGGTATTTATGTAGTATGTTATTTTGACTGATCCCGGTTTGAACTCTGTTATATCAGAAGGAATAATCATTCAATAAGCCAGAGCTGAGGTTACCTGTAAATAGTCCAGACTCAACAAGGATTTAGAGATAGAAGGAAAAAGATTTTTCCCTTTATACAGCAATTTGGTGCAATTGCAGTTCTTGGTTTTTTTCCCAGAACAGGACTGCTGTGAGCTTTCAATTGAGTAAACCTGTTTCTAAATGAGTGAGAAAGATGTATGTTTGGGATAAAATCCATGGTTTTGGAGGCAATAAGATACCTGTTCATGTAGCCTAGGAGCTATAGCACCGCAGCTGTCATGGGTGTTGCTTTTGGTTCTGTCTCCCTCTGCTGTAAGTTGCTGCCATTAGGTGCCAAGTGCTCCGGCTTATGTAATTGAGCTGTATACTGTGCTTCTGAGATTTCCAGTGATGTACACGTTCTTTTCCTAAACCTAGAAAAACTGTCTTAAAGTTGAAGGCCGTGGCCGTTCTTTTGCATGATCTTTTAAGGAGACAAACATGTGTCTACATTTGTGTGGAAAAATCTGTGTATGTGTCTGTCTATGATGTTCAAATCGATGGCTGACGTGGGGTGGTTTTGATATAAACTTTGGAAAAGGGACAAAGTGATATTTAGGAACTCACATTGTATTAACTTGAGGGCTTCAGGTTGAATGATGTGCAGATTTAATTTCTGCTCTTCAACACCAGTTGGGGCCAGAGAGCTGGACATGATTGGAGAAGAAAAGTTACATGGACACTTTTGCCCAGTGACGGTTGCTTAGCTAAACTACTCGCACGGCACAAGTCACGGGAGGATATTTGTGGCTTGCTGAAACACTCTTTCCTTCACGTTTCTTCTTTCTATTTATGATTATGCAGGTTATGATATTTAGAGGCATCACTACCATTTTTTTCACTTGGTCCCTAGTCAGGTGTATTGCAGTGGTAGACATCAATAATGATATCTCAGGAAAAAACCATTTAAATGTAGCCTCAAGGATCTACAGTGTTTTCTCTAAGCAACTGCACTGTGTTGTTTTGCAGTATTCGAATACGGACAAGTATTTTTTTATGAAATAAAAAAGTTACTTAAGATACCAAGCAGTCCAACTCACCAAATACCATGATTTGATAGCTGTGATTTCATTTTAATGATTTCTTTAATTTTGTTTAGTTATCGTCATCACAATAAAATTTTAGTGTAAAAACTGTCTGTTCAGTGGCAACCCTGTGTTGATCGTGTTATCGGTCTGTTAATGTCCTCTACAGTGTTTCACCATCGTGATTCATGTCTTAAATATTGGAAAAGCAAAGACAGAGTAAGAGATGTCTGCTGGTGTTTATCTTTTGCATCCAGTCGTGAGCCTTTGTGGGGCTAATTAAAAGCTCATTGCGCAACCTGCCTGAACTCTGTGTTTTTTTTAATTAATTGATGACATATCTAAGCCTTCAGGCATTCGAGAAACTCCAGGAACACCCCCTTTCCCTGTGTATTCATACAGAGAATAGTGCTTGCAAGAAGCACCTTTCATCGTATCAGAGAGAGAGCAGGAGCTACATGCGAGCACGGAGCTGAGGGTTTGTATAGTAATTTTAGGTTTACCTGATGTTATGGAGCATCTCTAATCTACTTGCTCCTTACAAATCCAAGACTTTCACATTTCCTTTTAAGCCTGTGCAAACATTGATAGACTGAATTGATTGTACCAAATGTTTACATTTCCATTAAGTTCACAACAGGACATAAACGCCTGTCTTTGGCACCATGAAGAGCAACTTCGAGACTGCATTTTCTCAGTTGACTGTAAAAAGAATGTAATTGCTCGCCATAGACACTCTAATTCTGCTCTCGGGGCTGGGGGTTGTTCAGTAGTAGGAAACTGGGCGTTTTAAGTGTGAAGTCTAAAACAAGATACGCCTCTTGAGAGTGATTTCTCTTCCCCCTCTGGGTCACATTTGTTGCTAAGGCAAAGGAAGTACGTTGCCAAATTCGTTTAGTAGGCAGCTGATGTTGCTGGACAGGCCAACTTGTAGCCTACAACCCTTTCTTTCAGGTCTTTAACTCATCAGTCAGAAAACAGAAAAAAACTAAAAAGATCTTTAAAAATGCTGTGGATATCATGTTTCCCAACTGCATCTCTCTTTCTTCTGCTCCTCCCGTGCTTCCCTGGCCAGAACGGTATGTACAACATTGATGCTCTTACGTTTCACAAGTTTAAATATTTTATTTCCTATTCCTCCACCTGTAGCCTTTTATCTCAAGCAGGTTCCTGGCAAGTTCAGCATTAGCAAAAGCAGGTGGAACTTTGAAAAACATTCTCTGAAATTCTAGAATTAGTTTTTAGGGGGAAAAAAATATTGTAATTGGAACTTTTCTATGCAGAAATTACTTTCTATAGAAAGAGTGGAAATAATTTTCCCAGTAATGTAACATGAACTGTGTCTTTATTGTTATGGTTGTCAGGGGAACCCACAACTGGATAAAAATTAATATTTACTAAGGAAATAATTTTTGAAGGCATGATAAAACTTTACTAGAAATATTTATTGCTGAATATTGTTGTAGCTGTCAAGAATACAAGCTGGAGACACACTTAGGGAAAACAGTGTGAATCTCTGAGGAGAACAAGCTGAGGGAAAGGATGTCTTTAAATAGCCAGCTTAATGATTTTAGGCTGATGGAGATGAATTTCCTGGGCTTTCCTTCCCCGCTTTTAAAAGCAGAGTTACTCACACTTCTCCAGCCCTCTCCATCACCCCATTTCTCTGCTGTTTCGGAAGGTAATTGCTGACAACTCCTGGGTTCCCTTCATTCCTTCTCCAAGTGTTGTAGGAGGAATGTCTTCATATCTGGTCAGGTCAGATTGACATACTGTATCTAAATTCCCATGATCTGCTTTGCATGTGTTAGAATTTAGGCCGCTCCTTGAATACTGTGTCCAGTTCTGGGTCCCTCACCACAAGAAGGATGTTGAGGCTCTGGAGCAAGTCCAGAGAAAAGCGACGAGGCTGGTGAAGGGGCTGGAGAACAGAACCTATGAGGAGCGGCTGAGAGAGCTGGGGTTGTTTAGCCTGGAGAAGAGGAGACCTCATTGCTCTCTACAACTACCTGAAAGGAGGTTGTAGAGAGGAGGGAGCTGGGCTCTTCTCCCAAGTGACAGGGGACAGGACAAGAGGGAATGGCCTCAAGCTCTGCCAGGGGAGATTGAAGCTGGAGATTAGGAGGAGGTTTTTCACAGAAAGGGTCATTGGGCATTGGAATAGGCTGCCCAGGGAGGTGGTTGAGTCACCTTCCCTGGAGGTGTTTAAGGGACGGGTGGATGAGGTCTTGAGGGACTTGGTTTAGTGTTAGATAGGAATGGTTGGACTAGAAGATCCGATGGGTCCCTTCCAACCTGGTTGTTCTGTGATTCTGTGAATTCTCTGTTCCTGTATTAAAATCGTTTTAACTATGTAGGGGTCCCTAATTTTCTTGTCAACAGTGAATAATTCTTCCCTTTCTATACTATGTTTATTCTAGATGTGCAGTAGTCTATATCTAATTTTTCCTTCTCTTGCTTTTAAAGTAATTTCTTTTCGGTGTTTTCCTTTTGATCCTTCTGTTCTTCTCTATTCATTGCAGAAGCACTCACTGTTCAGTTTCTTTTGGAACTGAGGTCATCAGAGAACTCAAAGGCTCTCATATATTTTTATACCTTTCTTTCTTAGCGTATGCTGGAGTTACAATTTCTGCAGTCTCTTCCTAAGAGAGGTCATGTTTCCAATGTTTAAGCCTCCTTTCTAAAAATCTACAGAGCTGATTAAATAGTTTGCAAAAGTGACAGAAGCAGATTTTTTTTTTCTCTTAAGGCCTTTTAAGCTTTGGTGTGGTATAGAGTTGCATTGATCAACGGGCATGCAAGGCACTAGAGGATTCAGGACAGCCAAGAGATGATATACAGGATGGCAAGACCGAGGGCCAGTCTTACAGAGCAATTCTATTGACTGAGTAGTTGTTTTTGAAAACAACTTTGATATCACTACATCAAGAAGAACTCTGATATAATTTAAATTGCATTTCTTATTTTTAGGTGGAGAAAATGAACAGTCGACAGACATTGTCAGTGTTTGGGAAGGAGACTCCATCAGCATAACTTGCTCAATACAAAGTTCAGGATATGAATTGGGAATGTACTTGATAACTAACATACCGCATCCAATCAATGTGGTCTATGTTTCCAGAAAGAATACTTCAAAAATCCTTTCTGCTTTGGCTAATCGCATCAAGTACTCTAAGGAAGGAGAGAATCTCAGGATAACTCTGCACAATGCAAAGGAATCTGATTCCAATATCTACGTATGCGCTAAGTATGTTACATTCAATGACTATCACAAAAAGCTGAATGGGAAGACAACCATAGTAGTGGTGAAAGGTATGGCAATTCTGCCTTTTATATCATGAATTAATAAACAGAGATATGTATTTTAAATCAAAAATTGGGAGGAAGCATAATGAAAGGGAGAGTCTGGCAGAACTTCACTTACGTCTCCTCAGGTTACATACTGATTTGAGGAAATGCGTTGGTCTGCTCCTCGAAAAGATGAAGGAAACACATTAGAGAGAACAGTACCAAGAAAACACCTAAAACGTCAGTTTATTACTAATTTAATCCTAGCTACATGTTTTCACATGAATCATAACTTGCTTCAGAACTTTGGAAACAGTGAGGAGCCATATATTCTTTTTCAAAACAGTCAGTCAGACCTCTATGAATAACTAGCAAAGCTATTTTTTTCTTTGATAGTGGTTTTTGCAAATCCCTTTCATTTTCACTCTTTTCTCTTAAATAACAGATAATAATTGGGGTTTGCAAGTCAGGTATTGGTGGATAAACAGATGTGGGTGCTTTCCTCTTCTTAACAAACAATTGAGGGATGGACAAACATGCTCGTTTTGGCAGTCCTTTCCGGTTAGGGGAAGAATTTTTCTGTCTTTTTTATTTTCACTTTCTTTCTGTCTGCCTTCCTGTCTTTCTAATTAGAAGAAAGTTGAGTTCACATTGGTTTTTTGGCAACTTATTCCTCTACATACTTACCCCTCTAATGAGAGTATCTAAACTGAAACATCTGTGCCAGAAATTATAGGGTTTTTTCCTGTCCCCAAGGCATTGCTGGGTCA
Source organism: Coccyzus lansbergi (assembly GCA_033558105.1). Lineage (NCBI taxonomy): Eukaryota > Metazoa > Chordata > Aves > Cuculiformes > Coccyzidae > Coccyzus > Coccyzus lansbergi. The sequence goes on along the minus strand of JAUMJK010001519.1, from coordinate 2,190,855 downwards.
GTAATTGTCATTCTGTTTATGAAGACTTACCATATCCTTCCTTCAGTTTCTCTTTTCAAACTTCTTGGCTGTGTTGTCTCAACTGAATTACATCTTGTTTCTGCAAATTACTTTATTAAATAATCTTATATCCGGTTTTGATTCTGATCCTTTTCTCTGAAATGCTTATGATCTTCCCAGAATTATCTTTTCTGCAAATGTGAAAAATGCTTTGTTCCCTCCTCCATGTTCAAGATAAAGTCAAAAGGAACAGGGACTGTCCTCAGAGGAACTCAGTCTTCCCAGCGGGACAGCAACCACGGAATAGGCCCACATTCTATGATTTCATCCAGACCAGTAGTCCCCAGACCTTTCTATGTCTTAACCTCACTTGAGAGAGCAGGCAATGGTCCACACCTCAAAGGCAAACTGATGAAGCTGCATTCTCTTAGAAAATTCAGTATATGTAGTTTTTAGGTAGACAGAGACCCTTTTCAGCCAGGTAAGCCTGTTTGATCAGTCCTGCTGTTGGCAGGAAAGCATGCCAGGGTGTACTGATGTGTATTTTTAGTCTGGAGAAGAGGAGGCTGAGGGGAGACCTCATTGCTCTCTCCAACTACCGGAAAGGAGGGAGCTGGCCTCTTCTCCCAAGTGACAGGGGACAGGACAAGAGGGAATGGCCTCAAGCTCTGCCAGGGGAGAATCAGGCTGGACATTACCAATTTTTTTTTCACAGAAAGGGTCATTGGTCCCTGGCAGAGGCTGCCCAGGGAGGGGATTGAGTCACCATCCTTGGAAGGGTTTAAGGTACGGGCAGATGAGGTGCTGAGGGACATGGTTTAGTGTTTGATGGGAATAGTTGGACTCTATGATCCGATGAGTCGCTTCCAGCCTAGTGATTCTATGATTCCATGATTAATAATCTTTCTTCTTAAGACATGCACAAAGTTAGCCTTTAAAAAGAGTTTCATCTAAACTTCTGAGGTCTCTTCTTTCTGTCTTTGATGTCTGTACTTGCTTCCTAGTGAAAATACACTGTGTTAAGTAGCCATTAATCTCTCTTGGTTTTAGGAGAAAACAGTGGATTTGTTGAACAGTCACCACTCTATGTCAACCCTCAGCAAGGCCAGTCTATCAGTATTACCTGTGCATTGAAAAGTCAGCATGAATATGAAGGGATCTTTCTGCTAAAGACGCACACCCAGCCTGAGAAAGTCCTGTATGTCTCCAGTCAGAATGTTTCAACTATTTTTCCTGCTTTTGCTAAACGCCTGGAGTATTCGAAGCAAGAAAAGAAAATAGTGATAACTCTACACGACCTACGGAAAACCGACAGTGATATATATGTATGTGTTGGGGTGCTGAGAAATGTATCTTTTCTCTCGGGGAACAGAAATGGCACCATGATGCTAATTAAAGGTAATGTCCTTTGGCTTGTTTAATCGTAAATAACTATAGTAATGTTGCAATAAAAATGGTGGACTAAAAGCTTGTGGAAATTCAGAAAGGACAGGTAGAGCACTAATCTATGACTAGAGTTCTTCTAGTGCTCAGGGAAGTTTGGGGAGAGTGCTCAGACTACTCTGTGCCCTGTTGTACTAGGACACTATGGTTGTACTTGGTGATCTGGTGGGTCTCTTCCAACCTGGTGATTCTATGATTCTATGACACAGAAATGGGCACTATGTTTCTACTTGCCTTGTACAACCAGAGCAGAATTTATACAAGAAAAGACTTGTTGTAATGCTGCATCTTAAAAAAAAAAAAAAAGGTTCAAATCAGACAACACACACTTTGATGTATCTGTGAATTATCTGTATTTTAGAAAATGTATCTGCATTTTTAACATCGGTTATTTGACCTTAACGTGACATAAATGTCTCTTAGAAACCATTCGCTATAGCAAGTCTTTGTGTTTAAAAATAGATTGTAACAGGGAGTACAGAACAAGTCCTCGGGCCTTTATTTCAGTTACAACAAATGATAGCAGACACGATCTCACTCACCTTTGTTATACTATAAGCACACTGTGAGCACATGTTCTGAAGACAGGTTTGGGGTTTTTTTTCTGTGGAATGGTGTAGCCGTTTTCTAAGATGAAGAAAAAAACAGCAATATGATACTTGATACGGATCTTACTGGTGCAACTTATTTCTCTGCATTGGGCTTTGATGAGGTCTTTGGGCAAGTAAAATAAGGTTTACGTAGGCCGTAAGAGTTGCGATAGATCTATCTACAGTCTGCAGAAAAAATGACTGGTTTCATTCTGTGCTGATAACCATAACTGGTGCGGCAACTCGGTAACCTGAGCTGGGGAAAAGGACAGCTGCACATCAAAGCAGCAGGGTGATTGCTACATATTGTGTTATTCAGATAGGGATTAATTGAGGTTTTAGATAACTGTAACCTTTTCCACTAGCGTTATTCTGCTCAGTGTACGCACTTCAGATTACAGTATTTTTGTCTCTACTGCTTATAGATCTACCCATTATATCATTCCTATATAGTAGCCAAGCCCTCAGTGTTGTTATAATACTGCATAAAGTGTTTTCTATTTCCACTCTGAGTGTGTGGTCCTACTTCTGATCTGTGGTATGGAAGCTAACACCTTTGCAGACTCTTTGCATGCCACCTGCAATCATTACCAGCCTTGAGAAGAGCGCAGGGAGTGCCAGTGAGGACCCTAATGGGATGATAAATGTGGCTGTGCAGCATGCTGTTGATATTTCATTTCTTGGTAACCAGTAAATAACTGTTTCATGACACAAATAGAATTCTACCTCTTCCAGCCTGGTTATTCTATGATTCTATATTTATAATAATAATATAATTTTGCATGCAGAAGCGGAGCAGACAGACTGCAGGAACACTTTCTGGGTCGTCTACAGTCTTATCATCATGGTAGTGCTACTGTTTTCTGCATTGATATACTGCACCTTAAGCCATGCCAATGTAAGTATGCTGTTGCCATGCCAAAGCAAAACAGAATCAGAATAGTCAATAGGTGCCTTTTTATAAATAGCGACTGAGTTAAGCACTTAAGGAACCATGGCTTTCTATTGTCTCTTCTTTGTCCCAGTTCAATGCCTTCCAACTGTAAACTCTTGGCAGTACAGACTGAATTCTGATGTGTCTGTAACTCTTAGTAAATGAGATATGGGCTGGAGAACAGAACCTATGAGGAGCGGCTGAGAGAGCTGGGGGTGTTTAGCCTGGAGAAGAGGAGGCTGAGAGGAGACCGCATTACTCTCTACAACTACCTAAAAGGAGGTTGTGGAGAGGAGGGAGCTGAGCTCTTCTCCCAAGTGACAGGGGACAGGACAAGAGGGAATGGCCTCAAGCTCCGCCAGGGGAGATTTAGGCTAGAGATTAGGAGGAAGTTTTTCACAGAAAGGGTCATTGGGCATTGCAATAGGCTGCCCAGGGAGGTGGTTGAGTCACCTTCCCTGGAGGTGTTTAAGGGACGGGTGAATGAGGTCTTGAGGGACTTGATTTAGATAGGAATGGTTGGACTAGAAGATCCGATAGGTCCATTCCAACCTGGTTGTTCTATGATTCTAAGTAAACCTCACAGTGAACAACATAGCCATGCATTGTATGCCTTTCCCTGAACTGAGCTCCCCTCTACTCTGTTTCACTGCCTTTCTTTTTTTCCTTTTGGGAATCAGTCTGCATATACCATTACAACAAAACATCATTAAATAGCCTAATGTCTGAAAGTAGCTGTAGGAGAAAATGTTGCCCTGCGTTAGGGAAAAAAAAAGTGACAAGGAATTTTTACTTTAATACTATTTACATTCATATTCTGTAGAAACTGCCCAAAAATAATTTGTTGTTGATAGTTCCTGCTGCTCCATAAGGATTATTCAAAATCAACAGAATATGATTTGCAGGCTAGGCTCCTATCTTGTCCTTCCATGTACATGGAAAAAGTCATTGGGCACTGGGAGGGTCTGCCCAGGGAGGAGGTTGAGTCACCTTCCCTGGAGGTGTTTAAGGGGCGGGTGGATGAGTTGCTGAGGGACATGGTTTAGTGATTGATGGGAATGGTTGGACTCGATGATCCAGTGGGTATTTTCCAACCTGGTGATTCTATGATTCTAATCCTTTAATACCTGATGAGGTTATAAGAGGGATTTTAAACGTACGTTTCCACTCCAAACACATGGACTCCTAAAACCTAAATTGACTCTTTGGTCAAGGTCTTCTCAAGCTCTGTTCTAAATGGCTCTTTGCTTTCTTTTGTTTTTCAGATAAAGAAGTATTTCCAGAAAAGAACACCCAATGTAGTGTATGAAGATATGTCCTGCATTTCTAGACATAACACTTTGGTCAGAAGTAACACTTACTCCATTGACACTTAAGCTTCTGCCAGCTGGGACCATATGTGGATCAACCATTCCTTTACTTGTCTCTCTCAGAGCTGTCTTATCAAGCTAATGCAGTAACTGAACTGAAGATACTATCCTTCTTTCCTTCTTCAGTGGAAAGAAAAACTTGCCTCATTTCCAAAGCTGATTCTGCTTTTTTGATCACTTGTGAAATACCTTTTATTTAATGTGTAGAAAATGTAGAGAAACGCAAGTATCCTGCCCATGTGTTTGCAGCATAGTGTGGAAAGTATTATTTTTGAACTATACATTTGGCTAAGAGCAACGTATGGACACGTTTATTTGATCGATAAATAACTCTTTCAGGAAGGGGAGATAGATTGAAACGTCTGATTCCAATCTTTGGTGAGTGGTCATAAAGATAACAGGTCTATTTCATAATATGTAGTGGAACTGGATATACATGGATTACAGTTCTCTTATGGACCTTTGTGGGTCTGTCCAAGAGCTCAGGTAGCTAAAATTACTCAAGAGTAACAATGAAATCTCTTCTGAAAAGAACTGAGAAAACTTGTGGCAGAGTACGTTTCAAGTGAAGTGCTAGATATCAAAGAATCATAGAATAGTTTGGGAGGGACCGTAAAGGTCATCCAATTCCAACCTCCCTGCATGGGCAGGGACACCTCCCACTGGATCAGGCTGCCCAAGGACCATCCAACCTGGCCTTGAACCTCCGGGGTCGGGGCAGCCACAGCTTCCCTGGGCAACCTGTGCTAGTGCCTCACAACTCTCATGGTGGAATTTCTCCTTATGCCTAGTCTAACTCTGCCCCTCAGCATTTCATAGCCATTCCCCCTTGTTCTATCGCTACAAGCCTTTGTAAATAGTCCCTCCTCACCTTTCTTGTAGCCCCTTCAGATACTGGAAGGTTGATATAAGGTCTCGTCGGAGTCTTCTATTCTTCATGCTGAACAACCCCAACTCTCTCAGCCTGTCCTCATACAGGAGGTCCTGCAGCCCTTTGATCATCTTTGTAGCCTCTGTACCCATACTAACAGCTCTGCATCCTTCTTATGTTGAGGATTCCAGAAATATGCGTGGAGTTACCTCTTCAAAGATTGTAACAGCCCCCCTGAAGTGTAATCGAGTCTATATTTTAAATTTCTGCCTTTGACAGAGGCACTGGCAGGATTTGTGTGGATCTTGATGTGGTTGACGTGAGAAATGACTAGACTTGGGGTACGGCAGCTTTGGGGGACCACTGACCTATTTGTGACGTGCTGGTGTTGTCTCAAACTCCAGATGCCTTAGACAGCAGAATGCATTCTCCAGGTCAGTGAGTCTACACTGTAAAGTACATGCTGAATGAATCTGGGTTAAAGCCAGTGCCTGCATTCCAGTCTGGGTACAGGTGAATGATCCAAAATCACTCTTAGAATCATAGAATCATAGAACAACCAGGTTGGAAGGGACCCATCGGATCTTCTAGTCCAACCATTCCTATCAAATTCCCTCTTAGTGAGGGAATTTATCAAAAACTCACATCAGTCAAGTGGAAATTAATTTTGGTGTGGTAATGGCTTAGAACATGTTGCTACAATGATCTTTGCTCTTCTCTAGCCAAAGAAGGGCTACCGCTTCCTCCAGGGGTGTTTCGGTTTTGCAGAGCCAGGTCCACCGTGGAAAGTCAATAATCTTGCATGACCAAGGGAATATCAAACTGCCCCCTTATGGGGCAGGGTTCACACAGCTGGCTCGTGGTTTCTGGGAACAGGCTAAACTAGACTTTTTTTCTGTGTTAATGCATTTGTTTAGTTTTTGAGGAGTTAGGGCCAGTTTGCTGTCGATGAGAGTGAATAGCTGGAGCGGAGCCAAGCAGAGGGGATCCTCCCTCTCTGGGGCTGAGCTCTGCTGTGATCACACCTTGCCACTTAGAAGAGGTCATTTCCCTTCTAATGTCACTTGTGAAATGCTGGGCACCAGACTGAGTGTGAAATCTGCTCCCTTGGGTGGTGGGTGGAGGGATGGGTTTTCCTCGTAGGGAAGTGTCTGTTGATTGCAGACCCTGCAATCTTCACTTGGCTGTACACGAATAAAATAATCTTTGTCAGTGCAGTTTGTACAGTTGCTCCATATTTTTAGACAGGTATTAAAGACTGTTTCGTATATCTTGCAAATGAATGCGAGTTGCTGAATGGTTTGTTTCTTTTAGTGTTTTGTTGTTTCCTTTTTTTAGAAGAGGGATTCAAGGGCTTCCTGCAAAATGTTACATAACTTGCTCCTAACAGCACCTCAATATATTGTCATGTAATAATTGTTTTCCAGTTTATTTACATAAACTACATGTGGGTTTTCTTTCATTTTAAAACTGATCGCTGAAGAAAAAAAACAAAGAACACTTCAGATGGTATATATTTGTGCAATCCTTTCGTAGTGGCTAACATTAAGTTCCTGAAGAGCTGAAAATGTCAAATGGAGACAAGTGAGAAACAGATGGCATTGGGGAAGCTTGGCCCATCCTTCAGACACCACCTTGCACCCAGCTGTGAGGACTCAGGGCCACGGAACTTACTCAGACTGGAGCAGGAGATGGTGCCTCACCACTGTCACCTGTCTAATGTCCTCTGGAGTGTGGCCACAGTAGTGTCTTGAATCATCTTGTGGGGTCCCATGGCCTCTCTCTCCATCCCCTAGGCACCCTCACCACCTGCAGCAGCCCTGTCGCTGTGGTGCTGGCAGGCCCTGTGGCATCCATGACGTGGGTACCTGGGCAGGGGAACACTGCAAGCTCCTCTGCCTCCCTCGCTGCATGAGGCTTCATCCCAGGAGATCTCTGAGGGGGGATGACACCATCTGCATTGAGGTCAGTTGGAGGCTGGACCAGAGCAGAACCTGAGGGACGATGAAGGCTTTGCAGCCCCTTGTTAAGAGGTCCAGCGCAGCACCTCTCCCACGTCCCCCAAAACCACTGCCAGAGGACTGTCAAGGCCCTCTTTCAGGGAGGAACAGCTTTCTTTATAGGATGAAAGAGGAAAGTCTTCCCTCCACAGCCTGCATGGTGCCTGAAGGCTGGGGGCTGTGCTGACCCACTGCAGGAGGGGACAGTGTCCCCTCCTGCTGGAGCAGGTCCTGGTGTGAAGCTACAGCCATGCACATCCCTGTCTGGGTAAGGTGATGCTGTCCCTTTCCTGAGTTCAGGAACAGCAGCAAGACCAAGCAGAGCACAGCTAAATGTCCCATGCAGCATTCAGACTCTTTCTGTCTTTGTACTTGGACAAGTCCAGCTCAGGGGTGGATGTAGACCCAGGGAAGGTGATGTAACAAATCAGATACCAATCTAGGGACTAAAATTCTCATAGTGAATCGCTTTTTGTCACATTTTCATTTTTGAAGAAAGATGCAGGTTTAGTAGAAAAGGGCAATACTCCCAGAGAGGCGACGTGTGGAGGCTTGAGATGAGCAAACTGACATTTGACATCAGCTTTCTGTAGAAACACTGCTGAGAAGACACGACCACAACTGTGAAAAAAACAAGCTGTGAAAAGAAACAATAGTGAGGGTGGTTTCTTTGGCTTAGCATAAATAAAATAGAAAAAAAAAGGAGTAAAACCTAGCTGAGGAAAATGGCATAGAGTGTGACATTTCACATGCTGTACCGGTGTGAGGGGGTAGAGAATGAGAGCCGTAATTAACCCAAGCAGTGATGAATGAGCTGCTGAAGAGCACTGCTGGGGAAATCAGCTTGAGTGGCAGAGTAAGGGGTTGAGTATTTGGTTGTTCAAGAGAGTCAGGGTAGTTCCAAGGTGCAGTGAGGTCTCAGAGCTTCCCTAAGAATGCAGGGAAACTGGATTTTTTCATCTCCAGGGTTGAAGACAGAATTGCTCTGGGTTTATCCTGTTGCCTTTGCTGTTTTCTGTCTCCTGTACCTGCACTGGAAAGGGACACAATTTTCAAGGGCAAGTATTGAAAGCACAGTATAAAGCTCTGAGACTGGGCTAGGATGCACAGCAGTGCGAATGACAGCAGAGTGTTTGTGAGATCTCCTGCCCTGTTTCAAGGGGTTAAACAACAGAAACTGCAGCTGGGAGCAAAGCAGCTTTGGGAGGGCGACCAGAACTGCAGCTCTAGTTTACCCAACAGGGATGGAGAAAGCAATAATTTTTGATTATCTTCCAGCATATGTAGAGTACTGCTGATGGAGCCCATAGACTCCGTAAAATTCATCTGAGAAAAGTATTTTAACCCTTTGACTAAGGCACGTGTGACAAGTATGTGCTTGAACTCAGATGACAAGGAGGTTGATAAGCTGAGCTGAGCCACAAAACATTCGTATACAGGATAGAAGTAGGTTCTTCTCTTGCTGTGGCATATGATATGTTGTACGGCGCTGGATTATTTCCAGTGACTATCCTACAAACAGATGTTTACCTGTGTCTAGAGGCTTTAAATGCTACATGACACATTTCTAAAGCCTATATTAGTAGAGTTGCCTAGAGTTAGAATCATAGAATCATAGAACAAGCAGGTTGGAAGAGACCCATCGGATCATTGAGTCCAACCAGTCCTATCAAACACTAAACCGAATCCCTCAAGACCTCATCCACCCATCCCTTAAACACCTCCAGGGAAGGTGAATCATCCACCTCCCTGGGCAGCCTATTCCAATGCCCAATGACCCTCTGTGTGAAGTTTTTTTCCACCCATCTGTCACTGATTGCTGCTTGTAATCTTTTCTATCCAATAACTCTGTTATTATTTAGAAGATATAACCACAATATTCTCAGCACTGCTGGTTCAGGTTAACACAAGCTACTGACTGGTGATTTCTTAAGGTCCCTGTGTAGGTGCAAAAATATTTACAATCTTTTGTAAGCACTTGTTTTTCAAGGCATTTAGTTTCTTTTTGAATGTTTTGTAAGACTCAACTGGCAATTGTGTGTTAGCAGGTACCTTACAGTCAGGTTGAAAACATACAGTTTTATTCTTGTGATTCACAGATTTGGTTTTCACACAGTTTAGAGCTCTAAAGTGCTGAAAATACCTTCTTGGTGCCACTTTTTTTAACTTGATGTCTTTGGATAATATGTTTCTGCTCTGGTTAATAAATCCTTTTACTGCTTGACATCTAATTTTAAGAGCATTTGAGTTGTCGGACATAGTTTTTAAGACTATTTTAAATGCTTCATTAATGACTGGATACTGGCTATGTGGAACATGCAAGAAATCTTCCAAATTTCACTTGAAATCTCAACAGGTTTATGTATAAGTAAACTGCTTGTGGAGTTGAATGAGCTTTCTGGGTGGTGATAACTCCTTCCTTTGTAACTACTTCACAAGAACAATTATTTTCCTTTGGCTGGAATTTGACTGCAGCATCTGCCTGGCATATTGCTGAAATTCTCTCCAAAGAACAAGTCCGTGTCCCTACAGAAGATATCCACCTGAGGTACTGTGCTTCTGATTATAGGGAGAATAGCACATTGCAGATGCCAAGTGAAAGATGTTCTCTCAGTGAATTAGTAATTAATAACTCTTTATGAAAACCTTTAAGTTCATTTCTCCTAGCAGTTCGTGCTGCCTTGAGACATTTGATCTACCTCCTCTTAACACAGTGAAAAACTATATGCTTGTTTCTTCAAGGGATCTGATTGAACTCTGAGGTTCAGCAGCCAGTGTTGCATCAATAAATCCGTGAGGACATGGAGGGTTAAATTATGCAGCCTTCTCTCCTATAAGCTGTAAACTTTAACACTGATGCTACTTTAGGGTTTAGGAGGTTTTAAGAGGTTTAGGCTGGACATTAGGAAAATATTTTCACAGAAAGGGTCATTAGGCAATGGAACAGGCTGCCCAGGGAGGGGATTGAGTCACCTTCCCTAGAGGTGTTCAAGGGATGGGTCGATGAGGTGCTGAGGGACATGGGTTAGTGATTAATAGGAATGGTTGGACTTGATGAGCTGATGGGTCTTTTCCAACCTGGCGATTCTATGAGTCCATCCTTGAAATGTTTTAACAATTGTTAATGTTTTAACAATAATTTCTGTCCTTAGACGGCAAAATTTATTACACCGCTTCAATATGACAGAAGAAAAAAGAGATGTGTTTTTTTGTTGTGTTCTTTTTCTGTACATGTTGCCTTGCAACTCTTAGAGCAGCTTTCTGAGAAACCATAAAAGTCAGTTTACTGCTCATGGTTTGCATCTGCTTTGTATTGTCTTTGATCAGAGATATAATGGTCAGCAAGCTTGCAAGTGAGTGATATTTAGGGTACAGAGCTGTGTTCTCAGCTGGTTTCTATGGGTGGATGGTGCAGTGATATTTTTGCCCAAATGCCTGTGACTTCTGCGAAAGAAACTTATTTAAGAAAATGCTTTGTAACAGCCCTGCGGATTTCACATGTGCTATAATGTTTATAGTGCAAGATTTTGTAGAGAGCATCCTGAAAGACTAATCTCTAACAGCCTTCCTTTCCTTAAAGAAAGTGAACTCGAGGTTTCAAAGAAGCCATGGAATAAAAACCATGTATGTCTGTGTGTACACATTGTGGGTGAAGAAGTTGAGGTTCCTAATGACTGCCAAGGCTAAAATGAAAAGAGAATCATAGAATAATAGAATCATTTCATTGAAAAAAACCTTTGAGGTCATCAAGTCCAACTGTATCTGTCCGCTACTAAATCATATCCTTGGAACTTCATCTACTTGTCTTTTAAACACCTCCATGGATGGTGACTCCACCACTTCCCTGGGCAGCTTGTTAAGGCTGAAGCCTTCCTCAGAGAGCTGTTTGCTCCTCCTTTGCAGAGGGCACTTCAAAATGAAGTTGCATGCAGCAATAGCTAATTATTTTTATGTCTTAGCCAAAACAGGAAACAGAGGAGAGCTTCTAGGAGGTTTTCAGCTCACTGAATGACTCAAATGAACAGTCTGAAATGAGGCTTTGCAACTCTTAGACTTTTTCAAAATTAGGTGAACCAGGAGCGATCCATTCTTGGAAGGATGTTTGTTGTCCTCCTAGTTCTTTTGTGGGTAAATCTTCACCATTGCAATCATGGTAGATCAGCAAATAGTCTTAGTGCTCTTGGCTGGAAGCAGAGATGAGCTGTTCTGTTTCTGTTTCAATGGAAAGCTCTAACACTTGGACTTGTGGGGACCGCTTTGGTGAAAAAAAAAAAGAGAAGCAGAAATAGACACAATAATTACATTCATTAATAACATGCTTTCTTCAGCCAGCTTCTCTTAGGCTGCTTGCACACCTCAGGAAATAAACAAGTGGTCTTTGTGGTAAAGATACAGAAGTCTGGCTGCTGCTGGGGAGCTCGAGGTGTTATGTTGTTATCTGCCACTCGGCTCTGCTGGAGTGGGCTGCTCTGTGGTCTGGTTTGTTACCATCCTGAGAGACGGACTGGCAGAAGATTGTGGTTCCGCTGTGCTAGGAGGGGCTGTTGTACTGCTTCTGCAGAGCAGAGAAGCTCAGGTGCATATGTTTGCTGAGCCCAGCCTTGCTAGTCCTTCTCAAATCAGCAGCAGCAAGTGACCTGCCTGCAGTCCCTCCTTGTTACCCTCCCATGTTATGTGCTGTATCACAGCTGGTTTCAGCCATTAGATCAGTCTCTGGAAACAGTTCCTTGCCAGCCTAAGATCAGCCTGCACTGACCATTATCTCCTTGCTGGGAATATGCCAAGCAGGGGGGTGAGATCACAATAAAGAACTGCTTGAACACATGAACTTGTCTTGCAGAATTACTATGGCCACACTCAACTCTCATAGCTCCTGTAATCTGGGCAGAGCTGAAGTCCTACTGGCAGTGGTTGGTGTTTGTACAGGGCTTGATCTGCTCAGAGCATTGTGCATTCTCTAATTAACTCCATCTCCTGCTTTTTCTGTTTTAAAGAAGGGAATCTGAGACACTAGACAGCTGATGCCACTGGACCAAGGCCATGCAGCAAGTCAGAGGCTGAGTCAGGTAGTAAAGCAATTTTTGTTCCTTCATATCACACAATCCCACCAATATAACTATATCCTTTTTCTTTTTATTCTGTTATTATATGGAATGAAGTAGAGGAGGGTAATGCAGCAATCAAGCAGTGAGTTGGCATCACTTTCATTGCTTTCACATTTAAAGGGTTTGCTTTTTAATGTGTGACCTCATCTAATTCATAGCACAAAGACCTAAAAGAAGGTATATCTTGATTTTACACCATCTTTTTCTGCAGCAGCAGAACTCAGCATGTGTCCCGGACACGTAAGTGTCTGGTCTCTGTGGCTGGTGACTGTAACATCTCTGCCACCAAAACACATTATCAGGCAGTGATCTTGCTCCGTCAGTCACAAATCATATGATCTGAGATTTTCTCTTTTGCTGTGGTTGATTCATCTCAAATCACACTTTTCATGTTAGAATGGAGATTTGGCATGTGATAGTTCTGACCATTTACATAACCTGCCAGGGAAAGAGACTCCAGCGCACATGCTACTTCACTTTATTTGACCATTTCTACCTTAGATTATTTGTACCCTCTTAGAATCATAGAATAACCAGGTTGGAAAAGACCCACTGGATCATCGAGTCCAACCATTCCTATCAGACACTAAACCATGTCCCTCAGCAACTCATTCACCCATCCCTTAAACACCTCCAGGGAAGGTGACTCAACCCCTTCCCTGGGCAGCCTGTTCCATTGCCTAATGACCCTTTCTGTGAAAATTTTTTTCCTAATGTCCAGCCTGAACATCCCCTGGTGGAGCTTGAGGTCATTCCCTCTTGTCCTGTCCCCTGTCACTTGGGAGAAGAGCCCAGCTCCCTCCTCTCCACAACCTCCCCTCAGGTAGTTGGAGAGAGCAACGAGGTCTCCCCTCAGCCTCCTCTTCTCCAGCCTAAACACCCCTAGCTCTCTCAGTCGTTCCTTGTAGAGCCTGTTCTCCTGCCCCTTCACCAGCTTTGTGGCTCTTCTCTTGAGCAATGTATTATCAGTACTGCAAGATCCTTTTCCGGTTGAAGTAACTTTTTCATAGTAAATTTTAGGTATGCTCAGCTATACATATATTCCTCTTTAAGATCCTCTACTTTACTAGCATCACACAGATGGGCAGGAGGCAGGAAACTAATTCCTCATTTAAGGTTTCTTGTAGTTTAAATGGAGGGGTAACAAGGGGCAGCTGAGATGTCCTTAGGTCCACGGAGACTCAGAGTATCAAGTGAAGGAGCAGAAGGAGAGGAGGCTGGTTTGTTTGAGCTAGTAGCCAGGATTTTTTTAGGTAAGTGCTGTATTATTCTTGGCAGTTCTTAAGCTGTAATGTAAAAGCTGTACAGAAGTGTTCTCTAGTTCTGTTCTATGGTTCCTATGGACTTGATGATCTGTTTGGTGTCTTCCCACCTGGTGGTTCTATGATTCTTTGGCTTTTGTATGTCCTAGAAATCACAGATCCTACAACTCTAGGTTAGAAGTACTGAAAGACGGCTGGCTTCCTGCCTCCTTGATGCAGGTTTTGGTGGTTGTGGTGCAGAACGTGAAGAGAGGGGTGCATGGAACACTGTTGTTGTGTTCTAGAAGAACCCCAACCCAGCTCTGTGCTAACCAGCTGTGTTAAATGTGTGAAACACAAGCTTGTGTGGGCAAGTGCACAATGAATTTTTGAAGCTGAATTAATTGTGCTAATTGTTAGTGGAAAGATATTCTGGAAAGAGCAAGGGAAGTTCATAGCTGCACTCCCTGGGAAGGGCAGGGAGTGAAGGTATTGTTCTCCAAGGAGGGTGTAGTTTTGTTTGGAGAAAGTGTTGTACTTTCCCCATGGTCTCCAGCAAACCCAGCAGCCAGCAAGGCTCTGAACTTGTATTGTTCTTGCTCTGGAACTGGTCTCAACATAACTAGTAAGTGGATGAGGTGATGTTATAACTTCTTGCAACTCTACTGTCTTAGTTGCTGTCTTATACAAGATGCAAGTTGCTGCTTCTATTGTCTCTCATTCTCTCCCTGATAGAGGGCTCTCTTTCATTCTGACTGTCCTGTCTAAATTAGCTTGCAAGATAGTTTTATCATTTTCAACTATGCTGCAAGCTGGTGATCAAAAAAGCAGGTACAAGCAGTGCCGGAGCAGCTAGAGGCTGTGTTGTGAGTTATCCATACTGTTTGTGTTGGCAGTGTATTTACTCAGTAGCTTTTTTAGTTTTTAAGAACTGGGAAGTAAGCTTTTTATTTTTGTTGGCCTTTCCTTCCTTGTTTTTGTGTGTTACTCATTTCCTTTGCAAAAAAAACAAAAACAAAAAAAAAACCCAAAAAACCCCATGTCTACAAAACCCACAAGAACAACAAGCATTAACTGTGAGGTTCTTCACCTTACTACATCAAATTGCAGTTAAAGCTTATTTTAACACTGTTGAAATGCCTGGCCAGTTGAGGAGGAAGGAGGAGAGGGATTATTGCTATGAGATTCTTTACAGCTGGAGGAGGAAGGAAATGTCAGAGGCTATTATAAGAAAATCCATACTTTGTGGTCCCAAACGGTTTTACTTCTTGCTCTTTTTGTATCTGTGAAAGCACGTTTAAAGGCTTTAACTGGTTGATATTATAGTAGGAGTTGGCATTAATACTTAACAGGAAAATCCTTGGTCACCTATAGGTGTTTATTGGTGTAACAGTATAAACGATTTTTATTAATATTTGTTCTATGTTTGGTTTGAGATACCATTTGCCAGCCCTCTGGGCATCTCCGTTTATATATGGGAGATAAACCTCTGGCTTGTTAAAATACGTCCTTTTAAGAAAATGGAGAAAACCCAAAGGATGTTGTGAAAGTATGGGAAAAGGCATCTTGAAGAATACTAAAGCATAATTGATGGGCTAGGGCCAGCAGAGGTGATCAGAGTTGATAGAATTCTAAAGCCAGAAAGGACTCAGGGATGTGGTTGATTCACCTTCCCTGGAGGTGTTTAAGATGCAGGTGGATGAGGTGCTAAGGGGCATGGTTTAGTGTTTGATAGGAATGGTTGGACTCGATGATCCGGTGGGTCTCTTCCAACCTGGTTATTCTATGATTCTGTGACTCTGAGAGGTCATTTGGTCCATGCCTCTCCAACAAAAATTATTAGCTTATACCCAGATCTACACCATCCTAGGAGTTAAACGCTTGCCCAGCCTGTTCCTGAAGGTGTTCCTGCTGCTGCAAAAATTCATAAAGCCTGTGCTAGAGTCTAAATTCCTTGTAACCTACCTGCCCTGCTATTGAACTGTGCTCAAAATACAGTGTGTAATTAGGAGTGTCAGGCAAACAAAACTCTCTCCTTTGAGTAATATCAGTGAGAGGGTTTGGACCAGAACACAGAACCAGGAAGGTACTGCTGCCTGAGGAGACAGATCAGTAACAATTCTTGTATAGCAACTCAAAAGAGAAATTATGAGAGATATTATTGATGTGCAATCTGCTCTATGAGAAAACATAATTCCTAAAGCAGTTTAAGACAGAGCAGGTAGATGCATCGCGTGGAGGGGCTTGATAAGCAGAAAGGCTTAAGGGTTGGATTGATTTACCTGTTGATAAACACTTATAGTGAGAAAGAGGATGTGCTCCTTGGCTGGGCAATGACCTCAGAAGCCAATAGCTGTGCTCTTGCATCTCACTAGTGGTGTCTGAATCTCTAGAGTTCTTTCAAAGTGTACACAGACACATGTGAGTGTGAAGGTGTGCTCTCTACCTTCTATCCTAGGCCTATGCCTATCAAATATTCATCAGAGGAAGATTTCTGTCTGCACAATTTTTGTTATTCAGGCTTAGAAGTATTTCAGTGACTTTCATGTTGCCTACAAGATTTAGATACCAGGGATAAAACAGAAACCTCTTTGATTTTTGATATTTAGGATTTCTGCTTCATTAAAATTCTTTTGCAGATTAGTCTTAATGATATATCTTTAACTTGGAGTCTTCCTCTTAGGAAAAATAAGTTTGCAACTGAAAAGAGATGAACCCACTCCAGAGAAATCTCTGCAATTTGACCATCAGCCCTGGGTGGATGGTGCAGGTGGCTGTATTTCTTCTTCACATTTTCCTTACTCCAAAGGGCCTGTGTTTAACCCCAGTGTGCAATAGATTGATGCTGCTTCCTCACATATAGAGACCTCATTGCTCTCTATAACTACCTGAAAGGAGGTTATAGAGAGGAGGGTAATGGCCTCCTCCCAAGTACACAGGGGGCAGGACAAGAGGAAATGCCCTCAAGCTCTGCCAGGGGAGATTTAGGCTAGACATTAGGAAAAAAATTTCACAGAAAGGGTCATTGGGCACTGTCAGAGGCTGTCCAGGGAGGGGGTTGATTCACCTTCCCTGGAGGTGTTTAAGGGACGGGTGGATGAGGTCTTGAGGGACTTGGTTTAGTGTTTGATAGGAATGGTCTCTTCCAATCTGGTTGTTCTATAATTCTATAATTCCCCAAGATAAAAATATGAGAGAATTCTCCTTTGAGTAATTCTTTCTGGGACATCATAACAAACCAGACAATATGGAGCCAGCACAAACTGACAATTAAACTATTCAGTACATGGTTTCACATACAAAATTTTGGTTTGATGTGTTACAGTGCCTGATTTTTCAGAGATTGTGAAGCACTTGACTTGCCCCTTAAAGAGACTAAGGGTGTTTCCCATCCTCTGAAGGGCAGGTAAGCTATTTGATGCCATTAAACTTTGATTTAGGTGTAGGCAACGGATGCCCCTGAATTTATTGAGAACATAAGGGTATTATTAATTTTGGCACTTTAAAAGGGGCATGTAGAGTTCTTGGAGAGGTTAACTCACCTTGATTACCCATTAGCAACAAACCAGGATGTCTGGCGTGAAGAGAAGCAGTTATAGCACCCATGTACACAAACAGCTCAGATTGTTTGTTACATCTTTTGTGCTCTTCATCGTGGTGCAAAGGAGAACAAGAGGCACTGTTGTGGTCAGAACAGTATCTCTGGGTGAGTGACATATAGACTCGTGTACCACTTCCTTTGTGCTGAATTTGGAAGATTAAGACTGTGTTATACTAGAGTTGCCAGTCTCTAAATCTGCGATTTAGGAAAAGTGATCTTGCAGCTCTCCCCGTGTGGGGCTGCTGCTCAGTTGGCTGCTCTGGGAGAGGGAGGTTTTTCTGCCCCTGTACTCGGCACTGGTGAGACCGCACCTCGAATACAGTGTTCAGCTTTGGGCTCCTCACTACAAGAAGGATGTTGAGGCTCTGGAGAGTGTCCAGAGAAGAGCAAACAAGCTGGTGAAGGGGCTAGAGAACAAGTATTATGAAGAGCAGCTGTGGGAACTCGGATTCTTCAGCCTTGAGAAGAGGAAGCTTCGGGGAGATCTTATTGCTCACTGCAGCTACCTGAAAGGACAGCACTAGAAAAAGCTGCCCAGGGAGGTGGTTGAGTCACCCAGCCTGTCCAGGTCCTTCTGCAGAGCCTTCCTGCCCTTCAGCAGATGGACACTCCCAACCAATTTGGCGTCTGACTGAGAGCACTCAATCCCCTCATCCAGATCACGGATAAAGATATTGAACAAAACTGGCCCCAACAGTGAGCCCTGCAGACACCAATTGTGACCAGCCACCAAATGGATTGAGCGCCATTCTCCACACCATTCTGGCCTCAGCCATCCAGACAGGTTTTGACCCAGTGCAAAGCACATCTGTCCCAGCCATGAGCCACTAAACCCAAGATGGAACATAAGATCGAAGTAGGCATGGGGTGATTTCCTGTATTGCTCTCCGTGCCTCTGCCATCGACAGCACTGGCTTCACAGAGCAGTGAGGAGGCCTGGCGGTCTCAGCTGAGCTGTGAGATCCAGATGGACCTGCTTCTCCTGAGTGTCCAGGTCCCTTGGGATGGCCAGACAGCACATTCCCACCGCATGCACTCCCCAGGTTTCCCTTTTGGAGTAAAATCATTTCAGAGAATATTGTTTCTGCATTCCTGATTTATTTTGCTCTTTGAGAACCCTGACAGGAAGTGTTACCTTAAATTTCAGTTGTAGTAGAACCTGAAATGACAAGTATTCACTTCCACCATGCGGGACTGGTCCAAGGAGGGAGCTGCAGGGGGCATTTCAATTTGAACTGTGGCTGGAGGAGGTGGCTGGGCATTTTCCAGCTGAGCTCCTGAAGTGGCAGAGGGGAATCTGTGGAGAGAAAAGGCTGCTGAAGCCTCAGCTGCAGGTGGGACACAGAAACTCACCTCCACAGCCCAGAGTTGATACGGGTCCCCAGCCCAGGCTGGGAGCTGCTGGCACAGCATGGCTGAGCGGGGCATTGGCACCTGATGGTACTACTGAGCAGGGGGGATTCCTCCCAGCAGATTCCCTGGGCAGGACCATGTACCGGTGTGCATCTCGCTTTCCAGGTCAAACTCAGTCCCTGCTCTTTCCCAGTCTTTCCCATTGGCTTTGCTCACACTTTTCGCTCCTGGGGCTGCTCCTGTCCAGGCAGGGTCAGCCCAAGACACCCCTAGCTCTAGGCAGAGGGGCTCCCAAGAAGGTGGCCCAGGAGTTCAGGCACCAATTAAAGTACCTGACAGCAGCAGAAACCTCAGCAGAGCATTTTGGTCAACACTTCATTCATCGCTGCCCAGCAGCCTGGCCAGCAACACTTTGTGGTTGTGATCAGTCCTTGAAAGAAGCCACGAAGGAATCAGCGACTCACTTTGCTCTCTTCCTCCATATCCAGATCAGGACACCGCACGCAAGGATCACAACTGGCACGGAACCTAGGGCTCCTGCTATGCCCATCTTCAAGTACGTTTGCCCATCTCGGGGCCTGTAAACACCTGTGCTTCTGTGGTACTCATGAACATTTGGGGTTGTCTCACTGACCACACCTGGAAGAGCAATTGGGAATGTCAGTCCATCGTACGCCTTTCTGGAGAGCTTGCAGCATGTTTGTCATGGCCAAGATGTCCCTTTTGTCCCTCCAGTGCTGGTGCCTGGAAGCCCATTCTCAGTGTTTAGGACAAGTTGTTCCACTGAACAGAACCCAGAAGGCCAGGCGAGCATGTGGAGAGCATGGCTGCTTGGCCACTTGCTCGTTTGAGGAACACGGACAAAACCTGTCCCTGCAGCAGGGAGGGCCACCTCAACTCTCCCTGATGGGTGACATTGGGCGACCATGGGACAAGCAATTGCCTAGTGTGCCAGTGGCTGGCATCACCTCTGTTCCCTTGGCAGGGACAGACACTGAGCCACTGCTCCCTTCCAAAAATGCCACATTCTGCTCAGCTTCTTTGTCCATCTCTGGAGAAAGAAAGCCGGACAGTTGGATCAAATGGAACAGTTCTCCTCAGGTAGGTGGCCCTTTAGGGCAGGGTCCTTTCTAAAGTCACCCTAAGGTCTAGAAAAAAAGCCTGGGCTTTTTGAGCTGCACCCATCACTGTTCCAAACAGCAGCCACACCTGCCCTGCTGGGAGACCAGGTCATGGCAGGCGATCTGCTGGACTACATTGCACAGGGCGAGTTTGTGCACAATGACATGGCAATGCCACAGCCCTTCCCTTGCAGGAGAGGGGAAGTGGCTGCAGCCAGGCCAGTGGGGAAACAGCCCTTGGGAGAAGGCTCCTAGACAAGGTCCTCAGGCCCTTCCCTATGCACACCAGGATGGTCACACTCGTCCCAGCTGTTGGTCTGCACACAGGAGTTGGAGCACAACCAAAAAGCTGCTGAGTCAGCATCTCTCCACAACATCCAGCACTGGCAAAGGGCAACCAACATTGCCTGGGACCTCACTGTGTCGGGAAAGGGGCCTGTGGGAAAGCCTGCGAGGTGTGACACCCAGAACCACTGCTGCCAGGCAGTCTTCTGGGCAGAACTCCCTGGAGCTGCCCTAGTATTACAATACCAGGTGAACAGGGGACAGCAATTTCCTGGTGTGCTGGTGCCCAGTATCACCTCTGCTCCTTTGGCAGGGACTGGCACTGAGCCCTTTCTCCCTTCTGGAAACGTGCAGCAGTGGTACCAAGGGCCTCTGGACCCACAGGGGTGGTGAGAGATGCACTGGGTGACTGAGGGACAGCAATTACCTGATGAACCTCTTGACTGGATTGGCACTGGTTCTCCACCAGAGCCTTGCACTGACCGGCTACCTTGTTGCCAAAGCACCTCCTTCTCCACACCCTCACGGTCTATCTCTTCAGAAAAAAAGAGGTTCAATGAGAAGTGTTTGTTCCTCAGCAGGAACATAGGAATTTCAGGATGCAAAATACATCAAGAATGCTTAGAAACAAAGCCCAGACATTTGGGGCTGCACCTCGTTACCAGTCCAAACCACATGTCTGTAATTCATGGAGGAAAATTTTAGCACTGGACACTCTCCAGTGCTCTCAGAGCAAACCCAGAGCTGCTGAGAGACCGGAAGATTGTATGGGATCTTCTTGTCACACTTAGTGCATTTTTGGCATGTCACAAGATGTTGGTATATGACTTCTTTTGGAGGGGATACGGAGATGCTGCAGCCAGTTCAGATGGGAAAGAGCCCCTTGAAGAAGCATGTCCCATGCTGCCACCTCTGTCCCATAGGACGGGTCACAGTGGGCTGAACCCCAAGCTCTGTTCACCATGTCCTGGCACCTTCACCAGTGGCCATGAAGAGCCCACAGGTGCCCAAAGGCAGACGGAAACCACAGCCCAGTTATGTAAAACACATCCAGAAACAGAGAGCAAAGCCACCCGAGACCAAATCCTCAGCCCTTCATGTTCACTGCCTTCAAGCCAGCTGTGCAGCCTCAAGCTGGCTGACCAGCTTCCATCTGTCCCTGACCCTGAGGTGTCACCCAGAGTCCTCAAACACCAAAGAGAAAAACTGGACAAGGGCTGGACAAGGTGGTGAAGCTTAGGCTTCTCCAATCCCGGCCAGCCTTGGCCAACTCTGACGGTCTTGGCAACCTCAAGTTGCCTGCACATTCTCTCTGTCACCCAGAGCTGCTCTCCCCTCCAGAGGCCAGCAGCAAGGGCTGAGCGCCCACAGCTCCTGCCGGCTGGATGCCCAGAACAGCTCTGGCCAGGAATGGCTCAGCTGGGGCAGTGGCTGCACTGAAGATCAGTTGGGACCACAACTGTGGCAGAGTCTCTGGACCATCCCTACGGCTCAGCAGCTCCTGCAAAGCCTGACAGCGTGTGTTTGTGCAGTGAGGCTCCAGTCGGTCCCTTCCTGCTGGTGTAGGCTCTGGCTTGTCCCTACAAGTCTCTAACCCTCCACTTTCCAAGCCCTCTGGTTATGAGGGCTGCATACCCACCATGTCCTACTTTCTTCAGCTTTCCCCGGAGCTCCTCCAGGACTTCTGCTGCCCGCTGCAGAGATTTCCCGTGTTTGGCTTTGTACTTTGGTCTTTGAAGACCTGAACAGACAGGATCCAGTTAAATTTCTCACTAATAAAATCTTGACAATCATAGAATTAATCATAGAATAGTCTGGGTTGGAAGGAAACTGAAAGATCATCTAGTTCTACCCACCCTGCCATGGACAGGGACATCTCCCACTACTTCAGGCTGCCCAAGGTCCCATCCAACCTGGCCTTGAACACCTCCAGGGATGGGGCAGCCACAACTATCCGGGCAACCTGTGTCAGTGCCTCATCACTCTTATAGTGAAGAAATTCTTCCTTATGTCTAGTCTAAATCTCCCTATCCCCTAGTCCTATCACTGCATTGTAAGCATTCCATCCTGAGCTTTCCTGTAGGCCCCCTTCAGGTATTGTAAGGTCACTATTAGGTCTCCTCGCAGCCTTCTCTTCTTCACACCGAAAACCCCCAACTGTCTCAGTCTATCCTCCTTTGGGAGGTGCTCCAGCCCTCTGATCATCTTTGTAGCCCTCCTCTGGACCTGTTCCAACAGTTTCATATCCTTCTTACATTGAGGATTCCAGAACTAGACACAATAATCCAGATGAGATCTCACAAGAGAGGAATAGAGGGGCAGAATCACCTCCCTTGACCTGCAGGCCATGTTTCTTTTGATTCAGCCCAGGACACAGTTGGCTTTCTGGGCTGTGAGTGCACATCACCAGCTCATGTCAATCTTCTCATCCCCTAGCATTGCCAGTACTTCTCCTCAGGGCTGCTCCAAATCACATCATCCCTTATCCTGGACTGAAAGCATAGATTGCCCTGACCCAGATGTTGGACCTTGCCCTTGGCCTTGTTGAACCTCATGAGGACATTGTCAGTCAGCCCAGAGCAACAGCCACCCCTGGGATCCCAGGTGGGCTCCACCACAGGATCCAGCCAAGAAGCTGGAGCTACATCTGCACCCAAGCACCCATGAGAAGTTCCCACACACTGTGATCACCCATCACAGCTGAACAGGACATGAGGGGATCATTCAATGAGGAGGCACATGTGATGCAGGTCTGTGATCTCATACCCACAGCAGAGGCTGCGCTTCCATGGGGATGCTGGGCTGGCAGCTCCACAAGAAAGTGAAAAGCCACAACTTACCTGCATGATTTGCCTGCGCATCAGCCAAGGAACCCAGCCAGGAAGCTGGAGATCCATCACCTACAGACACATCTGTAAACCAAGAGAATAGAGCAGCTCCCATGAAATATTCCAATCTCCTTTCAGTCTGAATGGACATGAATGCAGTTCAAACATGGGAGCACTTCATGGCCCTCGTCACTCCCTTCCACACAGGAAGATTGTGCGGTGGACATGCTGATCCAAAATAAAACAGGTTCAGAGCTTTCAGGAGACAAGACTTCCTGGAGCTCACATCTGCTCTAAACTCAGCCCCAACCAGCTCTGCAGGCAGCATGGGAAACGGCACAGGGTGGGAGGGGCTGACAAAGAGCTTTCCAGGGCAAAGCACCCAGGGCACAGCACTGCCTCAACCCCTTCCCCTCTGCTCTTCCGCATGTCCGAGCTCTGACCAAGAAAATAGAAAGGTGAGTGTCCTATGAACAGAGTATGAAACCCCTAGTGCCACTCACTCCAGTGATGAGCTGTGGGGTCACCCTGAGGCTCCTGGACAAGATCTAGCTGAGAAGCCAGGGGGACTTCTGCCAACACAGCTGGAATCCATCCCATTTTCATGAGATGTTGGTGATCCACTTCTTTCCCAGGGACCCGCAGTGGAGCTGCCATGGCTTCCACAGCCCAGCCCGGCCCCACTGCTCTCCCAGCCCTGTCCCATGGTGACTCCAGCCCCACAGCCACCCTGAGGAGCATCAGGCACAGCCCCACGCTGCCCAGAGCTGGGTGCTGGCCCTTGCCTGCCCACCTACCTGATCCCCGTGCTTGCCAGGGAGCAGCCTGGACATCTCGGGGTCCCAGAACCACCAAGAGGAGGAGGATAATTAGGCTGGTGGGGGCCACAGCCCCCCGTGCTTGCACCATGCTGCTGCTGCTGCTAGC
Organism: Coccyzus lansbergi; assembly: GCA_033558105.1. Taxonomy (NCBI): domain Eukaryota; kingdom Metazoa; phylum Chordata; class Aves; order Cuculiformes; family Coccyzidae; genus Coccyzus; species Coccyzus lansbergi. The sequence goes on along the minus strand of JAUMJK010001519.1, from coordinate 2,167,186 downwards.
ACTGCTAGAGCAGTGACCATGGCACAGCACATGCAGGCAGGCATGGCACAGCAGTGTCTGTGACCTCACAGTCCAGCCTGGCAACGACAGCCCGACCCGAAGTGACAGTTGGTTGATCCACAGGACACACTTCTCACGTTGCTGTGTTCAGTGGAATTGTGCTCTTCTTAAGAGTGCAAGAAAGTATTTTACTACCAGTGGGATTGTGCTGGACTATTTTTTGTGCAGAGAGCATAAGAAAGAGAGGCAGTGAGCAGCTGGCGCCAGAGACTCTGCCTTTTGGTGTGATGGATATTGTTTGTTTCATGAGATAAAAGCTCAGCCCCTCACAGCAATGGTCAGAGACCCCACCTCTGGGAAGTTTGGGTGAACTGGATAAGGATATGGACATAACATTTCATCAACACCATCCAAGTGAATGGTTAAATACATCAAGGTTGAAGCATAACCAAACCACAACACATTTTCTTCAGTGACACACTGCTCCAGATGTGGAAACCCATGACCAATCTCCCATCAGCACCTCTACTGCCCATAACTGCCTAACAAAGCAGGGACCTATCACAGGTCAGAGCAGCTCCCCAGATCAGAAACCAGCTGTGTGGTTTTAATTCAGAAAACAGAGGAAACAAGAATCAATGGGGAAACATTTTATTGAATCAACAAAGTAAAAGTGATTCTACCAAGCAAGGATCTCAAGCTCTTAGTAGCAGAAGTTAAACAGACAGGGAGAGTAGGATTAAGGATAGAAAGTTATAGTGAGTTATACTGAGTTACTGTCTTCTCTAAACTTGCTTCCAGTTCTTACAAATAAATGCAAAACCAGCCACCCCTCTGTAATCTGCCAAAATCCAGTGAAAAATGTTTTAAATTAATTATAGTCACACCCAAACATTCAAAATGCACACCAGGAATCATGCATCTCCCTTACCTACCTGCTACACTTGCACTGTGATATCACTACAACTGTATCATCCTGCAGGTTAAAAGAAACAGCCAGTCCGCATGCTGCCCTTCAGGAACTGCCGACAGTGGTGTAGAGCTGCTGCCCTGTAGGTTCACATGCATTTTAACTTCCTTTGCTTTCATGTCTTTTCTCCCAAGAGCAGAACGAGTGCACTTTGTGGGGACTGAGAAAGAACACTGGCATACGGCAACTCTATGCTACAGAAAATGTACATGCAGCCCACACCACGACCAGACAGCACTATCCTGTGGGCAAAGAGCTGTCAAAAAGCACACCTTCTGTTTGTGTTAGTAACAGAGCAGAACTCCAGAGGATGTGCACCTGTGAAGCGTCTTACCTGAGAAAATCTTTAAGAATGCACACTACTGCACAAAAGCATGATCCAAACCATGGACGACAGTTCCGGTGAAAACAGAATTACAGTAAACAATATCCCGCTGGCCAGCAAGCACAGAACAGCCCTCATGAACACCAGGAGGCAGCAAAATGCATATACCAAAATAAATCAGAAGCATTTTCACACAGCTTTGTACAGGGAGCAGCCTCCATCCAATAAAATCACATTAGCAAATGAAGAGTAAGTCCAAATAATTTTTCAAAGTTATTGTATAATTTCCTTGATGACTTTTGAAATATTTGGTTAACATTGTTTTCATGCATGTAACTGTACCTGGAAGAGCTGGAAGAGTCTGAGCAATTGATCATAAAAAGTGGCTGGAGGGGCACACAGAGCAAAAATCACCAAGCAGGCTTTTAGTAACTACGCTTTAAGTAACTAAGCTAAGCAGGCTCTCAGTAACAAAGAAAAGTGATCTTCCCCTTCACTAACACTTCTCCAATGTTTATTACTAGGGTACAAACACAAACCCTGGTATTTGTCTACTCGGAAGGATAACTGGTTCCCATGAGAGTACTTCTTCCTAATAATTTACACACAATTGCTTAATTGGTACTAACTCGCTCAGTCACAAGCATATAGTGCTTTCTGGACATCAACAGATCTTCTGTGCAACTCAATAAACTCCTCCTTTAGGCACTTCCTTCATAAGGTATTCTGAGCTATCCTAAAAAGAGATGACTACATTACAGCTGGTATTTGGCAGGACTCACTATTCCAGCTCGTTAGCTCTGCATCAGCGTCATCAGCTAGGACCCGTTTTTAACACTCCTAGAGTTGCACCACCAAATACAGGGTTTTCCAAGCAACACAGGAAGAGTTCTGCTCAAGCAAAAAGTCACTTGATAAGGTTTCTCATGATGTTTAGAGAAGACCCTCTGTACCCTGTACCAAAATGGTTCCAATGGTTCATATAGTGAAAAAGCTGATACAGCTTGAGGCGTTTCTCAAACCCTGCAGCTTTAGGAATTTTACTGTGATAGGCAGAGTAAAAAGAACTGCCAAAGCCACCAAACATCCCAGCTATCGCCAGCTCGTACTCTGAATGGCCATAGAAAGAAGCAGGATCGAAGATAACTGGACCTGAATCATCTTCAGCCACATTCCCACTCCAGAGATCTCCATGCAATAGAGCAGGAACAACTTCTACATCACAGAACAAGCTGGGTATCTTCAGCTGCAGGAGGGGAAAGGAGAGAAATGCGAATATATTTTAAGATTAACAATTACAGAGTTTATTTGCATCCAGGCAAAGCATGAATTTTAACTTCTTAAAAGTTGTTTAAAAAAACATAACTCCAAAGAGCAACAGAGGTGCTGCAAAAATCAAAAGGATTCTATTTTTCATAAAAAACAGTAGCTGAAGTCATCCAAATGCTTTTTAGCAAGAAAATAAAAAATGTAAAACTCCATTCAGTGCTGCAGTCTTGATCAGCTTTAACAACAACCACCTGCTTCACCGTTAGAAGGTTCAGGGATCTCCCACCAACCTTAAACAGGTAACACTGTAGTCACTTATTCAGATGCAAACCTTAAGTCAACAGAAGATATGCAGAAGAATGCTGCTGATACACATTCCTCATCACAAATGCATCACCGGGAATGAGAAATGCAAACTCCATTTGGTATTTCCCAAACAGCAAGGCAAAGTGCTGCTTGGTAAACATTCACTTTGGAATACCAGCATACCTTGATGTGGTAAAAGCCATTTATAACTTAGAATAAAGAGCATTTCAATCCCAAAAAGCTGGAGTCTTACTAACAGGCCCTAGAGCACGCCAACAAGTGTGAACTTTGCTTTTAAAAAAAGAAACTCTAAAAACTGACCCACAGTTATCGCTGTAATGAGAATTGAGAGAACTCCTACCTGAAGTTGTGCCCAAAGTTCTCTTGCTTCCCTGTCTCCTGAATTCTTCTCGATCAGGTCCATCTGGGGCTGGATTCTTTGCTTGGCAAAGAAAGTCACCCAGTCCCTCTGCCAGTCATTCACCTGAGGGAACAGGACTGCAGATGTTTGGTCTACATCACACATGAGAGATTTTCTTCTCTTTCAGATAAAGTATTTGAGGACTCTAGTCTTTGTGCTGATACCATCCAGGACAGTAAATGTTACCACGTCATAGAATGGTATCTGAAAATGTTCAATGAGGGTAATAAAATTTTTTCTCTAAGTGATAAAACTCAAGAAATGGAAGAGCTATGAATGCCCAAGGCAGCTTTAAGTGCTGCCCAAAGCAATCCTTTCCTCAGCAGGCTAAACAATGTTTTTCCACTGGTATGATGCCCCAGAGACAACAGGATTGCCATTATGGTAATTTAGGTCTTTTGTGTCATAGAAGGGAAAATAAGATTAACTTAGAATTCTATCAGTCCAATGAAGCACAACGTACCTGTGGGAGATAGCCACAGCAGGTAACTGTATGAAAGCCAAACTGTTCCACAAACTGGACTTCCATTTGCCCTTGACCTTTACCTTTCAAATCAAAGACAAAAATCCAATACTAATGACAAGACTGTACGTATCTGCAATGCAAATGGACTGCAAGGGCTATGCAAGAGTACAATACTGCTTCTACTGAGACTAAAAGAAATTGTACCTAAATACTGGTTTTGTTACAAAGGAGCATTGTTGGTGAGTTTAATTTTAAAGCTAGTAGCTATATTTTAAACTTCATAATGATATTTTGAGGCAGTGTAGCTCCTCTGAAACCATGTCCTTGCATAAATCCAAGGGTGCAAAATCCAATAAATGTTTTGCTTACGAAGATCTAGATAGAGCAAACAAGAGCAAACAAAAGCAAACAGATGACTCCCTGCCTGAGTGCTTTGTTCAAATCTGTTTCACAGCGTCTTTAGTGGAAGAGGACAAACTTATCCTGAAATAACAAATGCTATTTTAACTACAATTCACTAGGTTAAATTTGCAAAAAAAAAAAAATCTATACAGTACCAACTGTGCTTTCTTCTTTCTTCAGCTTTTCTCCGAGTTGCTGGTTATGAAGGTGGAGATCAGCTAGCTGTGTTCCAAGCATTGCAGAATATCTGAGAAACAAAAGTGATCTTAGCAACAGCGACACATGAATGAGTCCAGTTCTTGATAACTTGGGAATTAAATGCAAAGATTTATCAAGCCAATAAAAGCAGTTCTGCTTTTCTAACAAGGTACATGCTCAAAACAAACCCCCTCCTCTGCCTCTAAAGATCAGGTATGGACAGAGAACAGAATATACTAACATGGCTGTTCCTGACAATGCTGTTAAAAGCAAGCAGCAATCATAAATTTAATAACAAGAATGGTCAAATTCCAATTTCTGTCTGATGTCACTTTCAGTAAGAGCTCCGTAAAAGTTATATTTACATTCAAAATACATACCTGTATATACTTCATATATATATAGTATGTATCTACATATATATGTTACATATATACAGTTCAAAGAAGCCGTGCAGCAATTAGAAATGGCTCTTATAGTCAGTTGGCTCCCATGGTAACAGAAGTACATTCCTCTTCCTGTCTGTGACCTTTCATATCTCTCTCTGTGCTCAAGGCACTGTCATTTAAGGCAAAGCTACTTCTTCATTTTGCTCTTATCAACATAGGTTGTATCTATCCCCAGAAATTTGTCTGACAAAGGCAGGGATAATGAGTAGAATGAGGGATAAGTCATTAAAACTGTCATGCTCACCCCCATAATGGAACCAGACATAACTATATTAAACTATGGTGAATACTTAAGTGTTTGCTTCAGAGGAGGGCTAAAAATTTTCAACTATCAGAATTAAGGCAAGAGTTGTTAAAAAACTGCAATCCAGATGCATTAATTTAGGGAAGCGCCTCTGCACACTCATGACAAGCAATATTAAACACTGGGTCTTACACCAAAGGTAAGCATACAGAGTAGGGGATCGAGCAGAAAATTCTCCTGGCTGTAAAAAGGAATATTACTGTAAAAATCACCAGTTACTGTTACAGGAAAAACTTCCTCAGAGGATACCCATCCCACCAGAGTCACATTCACTCCAGCTGACACTCCAGCTGTCACAACCAAAAAGTGTGCACAGCAGTCAAACCAGATGCATGCCCCTTGTATATCTCATTTATCCACCCACTCATTCTCTGCCATCTTTTTCCTGTTGACTCCACCCTAGGCTGGTGGAGTACTTCAGGTTCACTTACTAATAGCACAACACCAAGTTATAGCTCCAGCTGTGTGCCACCAGACAAAGACTCCAAACCAAAAAATTACTGAGCAATGACATCCTTACAATCTAAGTTTCCACACCTCACATGCTCTTCACCTCCCGTCCACATGACAGTTGGTCCAATGTGGTTTTAGGGGCTAAGGTCTTCTCATTCTTCATTTGGGGGTTTTTTTTCCCTTGTCTCTTGGCAGGTCTTTTCTTACCTTTGCTTCTCTCTCATCTTATCTTGTCTCTTTTCTTATTTTCTAAGTTTGCAGCCGGTTGTAGCTTCCTTACCTTCTGGCTTGAACCAATCCTGGGGCTTTCTTGCGTGTAACTTAGTAAAAGCTCAGGATGAGTTCATCACATCCAGGTGAGAAGCTCACAGCTTTCAGCCTAAGACTTCACCAACTCAGGTGCCAATGCTAAGCAAGCCCTGCTGGGTCCTGCTTTTTACAGTTTCAAGAGGCTTCATCCGTAGCTCATTTTTACAGACTAATGCCAAGCAACTAATTGTAAAAGGCTGGATTGATTATAATTTAGACTAACAAAATGTTCTTTAACACTTGCAAAAAAAACCAAAAAAAGCCCCTAAAGAATCCCAAAACAAAAGGAAAACCACAGTCACACCTTGATGTGTGACTTGTTTGCTATGTGAAGCACTACAAAGTATCTTACACAGTTCCAGGCTGTATAATTTCCCCAAAGGATCCTGACTTGCTTTAAAAAAACAAAACAAAAAACACCCAACAAAACCTAGAAAACCGAATAGGTTTCCCCTCTGAAAACAAGTGATTTAACTGTGTTAACAGTAAAAAATTCTGGTTAAATGAAGCAAAGATGTGCTTTACCTGTTTAAGCCTCTCATTTCCACATGTTCCATCACCAGCACAGCACCACCCTGAGGCAGGTCTAGAATTTTGAGGGGTTTAGGCACCTTGATCACCTGCGTTTTCAGGATTGCTTCCAAACTTGCAGCTTCTCCCTCAAACATTCTTCTAGCCTAGCAAACAGGAAAGAAAAGCACTTGTCTTGACGAACACCTGCCATGAGCAAGACAAAGCTCTCCCAGCAAACCAATCCAAGGCTGAAAATGTTCAGTAAAAAACTTGGAGAGAGCTGCGGTTGTTTATCCTGGAGAAGAGGAGGCTGAGGGGAGACCTCATTACTCTCTCCAAGTACCTGAAAGGAGGTTGTGGAGAGGAGGGAGCTGGGCTCTTCTCCCAAGTGACAGGAGACAGGACAAGAGGGAATGGCCTCAAGCTCTGCCAGGGGAGATTTAGACTACAGATTAGGAGGAGGTTTTTCACAGAAAGGGTCATTGGGCATTGGAATAGGCTGCCCAGGGAGGTGGTTGATTCCCCTTCCCTGGAGGTGTTTAAGGGACGGGTGGATGAGGTCCTGAGGGACATGGTTTAGTGTTTGATGGAAATGGTTGGACTTGATGATCCGATGGGTCCCTTCCAACCTGGTTGTTCTATGATTCTGTGATTCAAGGCTGGACATTAGGAAATTTTTCAGGGTCGCTGGGCACTGACAGAGGCTGCCCCAGGGAGGAGGTTGAGTCATCTTCCCTGGAGGGGTTTAAGGGACGGGTGGACAAGGTACTCAGGGACATGGTTCAGTGATTGATGGGAATGGTTGGACTCAATGAACCGGTGGGTCTCTTCCAACCTGGTTACTCCACGATTCTATGGAGCAAGCAGTTCCTGCAGATGCACAGGCAGAGCTGCCCCACAGCCTGGGCAGCCCCAGTGCCGCTCTAGGGATGCGCTTCTAACACAGCTGCCATCGCACTCCCTGCTGCCGCGTCACCAGAGCCGAGTAGAGTTTGCTTTAATCCGCCCTCAGAACCCACGCAGGCACAACGTACACAAAACTCAGCGATTCTTATCAGAACCCCCCCCCCGGCAGCGCCTTCCCCGCACCCCGTCCCGCGGCGACCCGGGATGCTCCCCAGCGCCTCCGCTGCGCTCGCCCCAAGCTGAGGCCGCGCGGCCTTGCCCTGTTCTCCCGCTTCCCCCTGAGCGCGTCCCGCGTTCGGTCGCGCTCCCTGACGCCATCAGAGAGAGCGGAATGGACGCGGTCGCATCCGCTCGGTTTGCTACCAAAGGCGAACTCAAGCGCCGGCTCTCTTTCTCCCAGCGAAGCCGCTCGTTCCGCAGAGCGGAGCGCCGGGAGCGGGAATGGGATGCGGGCAGGGAGCCGCCACGATTCCCGCCCGAGCCCTGGAAAAGCCGCTCGGCGGGCGCTGCCGGCCCCGCCGCGCACCTCGGCCCCGGCGTTGCTCTTCACGTACACGCGGCCCCGGTCCGTGTCGTAGCTCTGGCCCTCGCTGATGCAGCCGCCGCCCGAGCGTCCCACGGGCCGCAGCGTCCGAGTGTCCAGCGTGCTCCGCAGCAGAGACTCCATGGCGGGAGAAGGGGGCGGGGCGGGGCCTGAACCTCCCCGGGGCGGGGCCTGAGCCTCCCCTGGTGGAGCTCGAGGCCATTCCCTCTGGTCCTGTCACTTGGGAGAAGAGCCCAGCTCCCTCCTCTCCACAACCTCCGCTCAGGTAGTTGTAGAGAGGAATGAGGTCTCCCCTCAGCCTCCTCTTCTCCAGAATAAACACCCCCAGCTCTCTCAGCCATTCCTCATAAGGCCTCTTCTCCAGCCCCTTCACCAGCCTCATTGCTCTTCTCTGGACTCTCTCCAGAGCCTCAACATCCTTCCTGTGGTGAGGGGCCCATTTGTTTTTTTATTTGTTATAAGCTGCTATACTATTATATATTTGATTATTATGTATAGGTTTTGTAATCTTAGAACTAAAATAGAGGATTAGATTGAATAATAACTTAGCTAGTCTGTGCCTGGAAACTTCTGCTTACGTAAGGGATTTTATCAAGACTGCCATTAGAAAGAGTGGGAAAGAATGTGGCTGTATCTAATTAAGCCACATAACAAGGACTAGTGCAATGGTAAGAGAAAGAAGGATCAGATGCTACTTTGAAGAGCTGCCATGTAGTCTAAGAGCATGTGCAAGAAGGAGAGTTGAAAAGTCATAGAATCATACAACAACCAGGTTGGAAGAGACCCATTGGATCATCAAGTCCAACCATTCCTATCAAGCACTAAACCAAGTCCCTCAGGACCTCATCCACCCGTGCCTTAAACACCTCCAGGGAAGGTGAATCAACCACCTCCCTGGGCAGCCTATTCCAATGCCCAATGACCCTTTCTGTGAAAAACCTCCTCCTAATCTGTAGTCTAAATCTCCCCTGGCAGAGCTTGAGGCCATTCCCTCTTGTCCTGTCCCCTGTCCCTTGAGAGAAGAGCCCAGCTCCCTCCTCTCCACAACCTTCTTTCAGGTAGTTGTAGAGAGTAATGAGGTCTCCTCTCAGCCTCCTCTTCTCTAGGCTAAACACCCCCAGCTCTCTCAGATGCTCCTCATAGGGCCTGTTCATTCACCATGAAGAAGACTGCAAGCCTTCCTCCAGAAGCCCCCAGCCCAAGACCACCAGAGGTCAGGATGTACGTGCCAAAAGGAGGGAGCTTACTTAAATAAATTCCCAGAACTGATTATAATAGACATAACTGTTCCAGGAGAAGTGATAAATATGTATGCTTTGACTGTATAAAGCGTTTATGAATTGTGCTGGAAGTTGCATGCACAGTAGGTGGAGTTATCCCTTGCATGCCAGACGTCTTATTAAAGCATACCTTACTTAATAATCAAATTGGCTTTGATTATTGAGTCTAACTTTTCACGGCATTACTTTCCCATTTCCCTTATCCTTTCTCTTTCCCCTTTCCTCCCTCATTCCATTCCCCCTTCCACTTACCCTTCCTTTCTCCCCTTCCCCTCCCCTTTCCCTTCTCCTTCCTCTTCCCCTCTCTCCCCTTTCTCTATGGTCATGCCTTGCTATGCAGCACAGCAGGTCTCTCTGTTAACAGGCTGTGCAGTGCATTACAATATCTGGATGTTACAGCCTTGTTGTGCTTCTGCCCCAGACAGCAACTGAATAGCATGCACCGCATCTTCCCTCCTTCTGAGATGGGGAGGAGAATCAGAAAGAAACAGATAAAACTTGTAGTTTGGGATAAGGGCAGTTTAGTACAAAGGCAAAGGAAGAAGAAAATGGAAAATAATAATAATAACAACAACAACAACAATAATAATAATTTAAAAAACCCAATAAAAATATACAAAGTGAATAATGCACAGTGTAAATTTGCTTTCTCCTTCTCCTGCCCATCCAGGAGCTGAAGCAGAGCCTTCCAACACAGACTGCAGACCACAATGCTGTGGCAGGGCCTGTGGCCTGGCCAGCCAAAACACTGCACCTCCCCACTCCCCTTAAAAGCCTCCAGCAATCCCATCTCCTACCAGTCCTTCTCTGTTCTGAACCACAGGTCCACTGGGCACCTTCCCTGGTCATCTTCCTCACCAGCTATGTCAGGAAGTTCTCTTCCACACACTCGGGGAACCTCCTGGACTGTTTTTTCTCTGCCGTGTTGTACCTCCAGCAGACATCTGGCAGGTTTTGTTTGATGAGATTTTATTACTTTTGTTTGGTTTCATTGCCCTTAAAAAGAAAGAAGAGTTTCTGCTCATTGCCATTTACTTTATTGTCAGAAGTCTTTACCCATTTCCCCAGGTGCTCCATTGCAACTGAGGATATCATTCCCTCTATTTGTGATTGCAGTCATAAAGCTGACCAAAATTAAGCCAGGACTTGGCTGGTAATCCTTGCTTTCTCTGCCAAAACCCATGAGTCAGCCACAGTGCAACAATGGGAAATGAATCCAGAGATTCCCTGGGTAGATAGTAGACATTGCTGCTTTAAGGAAGAACAGGAACCAGAACCTCTTCCATGGGTAGTGATGTGCTGGGAGTTGGTCACAGCCGTTGAACCAAATATGTTATTTTTATACAGTTATGATTAAAACAAATGTAGGATCTGGATTATTGTACCTTGTTCTCAAGATTGAACAATTTATACTTGAGAGTGTCTTTGCACTTTGCAAGTATGAAGTGATTAAATTCAGCAGTGCCCAGGGGATGTTCAAAAGGTGAAAAAGGCCTTAACGATCCTGTTATATTTGGAGAAACATACAGAAAAAATATCCTAAATTTCTTTGTTACAAGCTTGGTGCTTTTACTGTGAATTTTCAGTTGCTAATATCCAGCCTTGAACACTTCCCTGTCTTACTGACTTGATATTTCTGGTAATTTCCTTGTGGTCAGCACCAGGACTTAATTGCATCCTAATGGATTGCGACTTTGTTTTTCATATTGCATAAAACCACAGTAGAGCCCTTGTGCAATCTGTATTATTGCATTTGACCTCCCTCTAGTGGCCAGGTTTAAAGATGACCTCTGCTACAATGCGAGCACAGAGCTTAAAAGAGAAAAACAGATCCAAACTACAAATACCAGCAGCTCTCAGCACTGTTGAGAAAGGACCCAGGACATGCCTCTCAATTTTATTCTAGAAAATATTTCTAAAGAATTTTAATTTTAAGGTATAGTTATAAAATTCCATTAGATCAAAGCATTTTGAGATATTATCTCTGGAAATTTTTTTTCTGCTTTTTTTTCACCTCTTCTTAGGTGGCCCTTTCTGCTTCACTGCAGAAGGACCCAGTTCTGTCATCTTGTTTTGCAGGGGATTTAGCAGAAGGCAGCTGCGTCAGTCTGGGAATGGCCATGGAAAAGATCCTGAAAGCAGAATTGAAAACCTCTGTTTTGAAGGCACTTGGGAGCTCAGGAGGAGGATGCATCAGCCAAGGCCAAGGTTATGAAACAGACAGTGGACGAATATTTGTTAAAATCAACCACAAACCTCAGGTTAATGCTGGCAGACATTTAACTACTGAAGTTATGGCATTTAGAGAGCTTTTTCTTTCAAAAGCATCTGATAGTTTATAATTTAGACTTCTGCATTTTCATGAATTGTAATCATTCAGGTTTTTCTTTCAGTTTTTTAAAGCTGTAGTTTATTTTATTTCAAGTGTTCATGCAGCAGGTTTGGGATGTAATGGAATTTGATAACCTTCCACACTATGCAATATTTTAAAAAAGAGACTGAATACAGAGCTGTTATTGTAGTACTGAGAAATCTGAAACATCTAAAGCTGAATTTGCATTCACTGTATTCTTTTTCCTATTTCATTTGGGAGAGTGGAATAGTGGAAGGGAGGGAAGAGGGAAACAGGGTGCCAGTGCTAAAACTCATGTATTATTTTCAAGCTACAGAGGTTTCAAACTTCCCCGTTGCTTTTTTGTATTTCTAACAGATTCTTGCCATTTTTCTGGAAGTTCTTGACTTTTCTACTACTAAACAAATACAGTGCTCAACTGCTCTTTGTAACTCCACAGTGAACCTGGAATTTGCTTGCTCAATATCAAATCCACCCTAAAACTGCTGAGAAGAGCTTCTTTATTTAAAAAAACATAGCCTACAGGATGTACTGTTGTCTCCATCCAGTGGCGTTGATCTGCATGTACAGCAGGACCAGTATAAGGATTCAATCTTTGACTTTATCTAGTAGTAGTCATCTGTGGTTTTGAGGGAAGAGGCCCAGGGCACTATCCTCAGAGATGCTATTACATCTGAGGAGTTTGGTGTCCCCGTAAGCAGCTGGAAACCATGATGAAATGTGACAAATTTTACTGCCCTTGGGTGAATTTGGGTAAAAAAAGAGAAACTAGGATTAAGGTACTCAAGCTTCTCTGAGTGGACTAGACACTTCAGCAACATTCTGTTATCAGGACGAATTAACTCCTTGTTACTTTGGAAATAAGGTGATTTTCCCCAGAGTACCATCCTGAGGACATTCTCATTCCTTGACAGGCTAGAACAATGTTTGAAGGGGAAAGAGCAAGTTTGGAAGCCATTCGGCAAACCAACATTGTGCGAGTGCCCCAGCCTATGAATTTGATTGACCTGCCTGGAGGAGGAGCAATGTTTGTCATGGAGTACCTGAAGATGAAGCACCTCAGCAAGTATGTCCACGCCTCTCTCTCTCTGTTTTTACTGTTTTGAGTCACCTTTTCTTATGTCTTACAATCAGTCAGAAACCTTCGTGAGAACCTCTCTATTCTCTCAAAGAAAGAGCTTATGGCTGTCAAAATCAGTATGTGTGTATGTGTACATATAAAAAACCCCAACATGCCTCTATATCTGTGTTTGTATGCTCCTTCCCTGTGGATTGCTCTTCCCTGCTCCCCTCCCTGCAATAGGAATGGCAATGTTATCACCAGTCTAGAGCTTTGTGTGCTTGTCCCCAGTGTTAAGATGCTACTAAAAGGAATGTGAAATTGTCTGTGCTCAGCCCATCTTCCCCGCACGAGATTTTCCATTGGAGTTTCATCCCCCACCTGTTAGTTCTCTTGAAACTCACCAACTGCTTCTGTCTCTGAAATATCACTTCATCTACGACTGCAGTCAGTGAGCAAGGTCGAAGGCACCAGGGTGAGAAAGAACTAAATGGACTGACAACATGAAATTCCACCAACTGAGGGGATTGAGGCACGGACTCCTGTCTGATGAACAGAAGACCCATTATTAGGCTTAATGGCTTCTTTACATATGTTAGTAAAACATGCACTGTTTGCAGAACATGACGTGTTCTGCTTTCTTTTATCTCAATCTACCTCTTCAACCTGTCTCTCAGATCTGTCTTTGGTTTTCCTCCTTGTTACTTTGTTTCTCATTTTCTCACAGCCAAGGTCCTATATCTTTGTGTCCTTCGGCCTGTAAGAATTCTTCCACAACCAACCGGCACATGGAACTCAGGAGTCATAGACTGGACACAGGCTTTCAGGAGTTATCTCCTTCACCTCTCTGGGAAAACAGGACTGCCTAAGGCTTTTCCAGCAGTTGTTTATCCAACCTACATATTTGTATCAGGAGAATAATGGAAATTCCACAGCTTTCCCGAACAATTCATTCTAATCCATCCCACTGTTCTAGGAAAGATTTTCTGATGTCTAACTTCAGTCCTCCTGGCTGCAGGATCTGAACCTTGTGCTCCAATTTATACAGCCTAGTGTTCTGTTTGCCTTTCTTACAAGAGCCTTGACTTTTGTCCATTTTATTATCTGTTACAATTTGTCTTGTCAGAGTTGTTGTCCAGACATTTCCCCCCGTTCTGTAGTTATGAAGTTCATTAAGGTTCTGTATTTCCCAAAAATATATTTGTCTATATTTAACTGAGATTTTTCTCTTTTTCATTCACTTGTCTTGTTTCAGCTTTGCTTTGTTTTTTTTGATCCTATAGATATTGCTCAAAGCTTGGAGAGCAGATAGCAGAACTTCATCTTTATAACCAGAAACTTGGAGAGAAATTGAGAAAGGAGGGAAACACAATCGGTAGAGTACTGCTATCATGTACCAAATAACAAATTAAATTGTTCACTTGGCTGTGGTGCAGTATTGCATTAGAGTTTTAATGGTAATTAAAGTCAATTTTGGGTCAGTGTTTCATGAGGAGATCTGCCCCTCCTGTCCCTGTGCCACACTTCTCAAACATGCATTATATACACAGAAGCTATAATTGTTTTGATTCATAAACATATGTTTTAAACTTTGACAAGATAAATTAATTTGTTCTTAATTCCTCATTTTGTATATACTTTGTTGTATAAAAGATACACGTTTGTTATATAAAATGGTTGTATATAATGGTGCTAATATTTGCTATTTACAGCTTTCAACATTTCCTATCAAACTCAACATTTATATGAGTTGTATTTTTCAGTGTCAGTGAAGCCTTTCTGCTTCACGTACCATCAATCTCCTAAAATGTTCTTGACCTTACAGACCTCCTCTTTCTTTGCTTGCTGTTAGGTCAGACAATTAACTTGTTACAGAATGTGGTCCCAGTTAGTAAACACATCATTAGGGTCCCCTTTAAAGCTGTTGGGGATTTCATCCTTTAACTTAGATAAATGTACAGCAATTGCTGCTCCTTGAAGCCAACTATAATTCTGCAGTGTAACATCAAGATGCATTTCTATTGACATTGATGAAAACACCTTTCTGTAATGCTTTGGAAAGTGGATTTAGGTGTAAATGGGAAAAAAACCCCCAAAAATATTCTTTTGGAGTTGTTAGTATTAAAATCTGACCCACCAGGCTGTATCTGTGTCTTTCCTGTGACTTCAGGAATGCATCAGGCTCAGCTCTTAGTGGTGGACTCATTATAATCTGTTGGGTTTGAGTGAAAGTCATATTACCAATAGGTCATAAATAGTGCTTGAGTCAAAATAAGGTCACGTTTAATGACAGCATATTCAAGTGCCAAAACAGTGGATTGCAAATCTGCCATCTGGACTTTGTTCCTGAATGTTTAACACATTTCTCCAATGGGAATTTGCTCACTGTTACTAATTATGTCTCCATTTGCATTCAGTGTCTGCAAGCTTAAGAGAGTTCTTTCCATCTTGAGAGAAGGTCTGACCATGAAATCAGTGTAACTTATTGCTCAACATTGTTCTCTGTGCCTATTCTCTGAAATCTAGTTCTGTGTTTGCAAACTTTACTATGTCAGGATCACAAAACTCCCAATATTTGTTTTGGGTTTAGGTAAAGGAGCTCATCACTCCGAGGCTCAGTATGTGGCTCAGTTTGGATTCCATACAGTGACTTGCTGTGGTTACATACCTCAGGTATGTCCCGTAGGTGTATATATGAGAGGTAATATGTACTTAATAGAGTTCTATTATCTCCTTGTGCAAAAGCTCATTTCCTTGGCCTTCAGCTTTTGCTCTCAGTTTTGCTCTCAGTGCTGGCAGTGAAGGTAACATCATGGCTCTTCAGTGCTGGAGCCTGCTGTAGTGCATGGAGCAAGCAGGCACAGCAGGTCGAATAAGAGTTTGTAATAATTCATAAAATAAGTATTCCTTCGCAAGCAATGTCTTGGGTTTGTTTTTTCTAAACCACCACTCTACGGATCTGAAATTACAAGAGGGATTCATCCCGTGTGACATCTCATAAGACATTGAGAGGGGCTCTCTGGGATAACATGCTGGCTCTATGCATGGTAGAATTTCATTCTACTGTTAAACTGAATGAATTTTCAAGATCTCAGACTCTTGGCTAAGTACAACTTTTCACCAAATTAGAAATGCATTACCCGATAAAAATGAAGGAATATTTCTGCATTTCTGGAAACATTTTGGAATACAATATGGAACAATGAAAATGATCTCACTAGAAGCTCTCTTGTGAAAATACACAGAGAAAATTTGAATTTATGAAAATAACCAGTATCTTAGCTTATATTTCACGTTACAGACAGCCCCAGCTCAGCATGAAAGAAAGCATCGCTTCCAAATGACCAACCAACTCAAATGCCAGATACCACTGGGCGTGGGCCATGTCGACATTGTCTGGGCCATTGTGGCAAGCACTGAACATTTTAACTTGATGCTTATGGATTATTAATACTGACTATGTATAGGTTCAAACTGATTATTACAACTCTTTGTATTATATTTTCTAGGTGAATGAGTGGCAGAGTGACTGGCCTTCCTTCTTTATCCGTCATCGGCTCCAAGCTCAATTGGATTTGATTGAAAGAGATTATGGAGACAGAGAAGTCAGAGAACTTTGGTCACAGCTAAAAGTATGAACCATGTCTTAGATCTGGTTGGAGTATTAGAAAATATGTATCAGTGGAATTTTAAAGGTGTTTTATAAGAGATTTACATAGGTTTTAATGAGCAGCAGGAACTGAACTGCCTTCACAGCCAGGCCAACAACAGTGTCAGCTAGAAATAATTCATGTTACTTTGTCAGGTTTTTTAATAGGCACCAAAATAAACCAGCAGTTCAGCATTAACACTGATTTCTTAGAATACAGCTAATAATAATAATAATATGGTAAATCCCATCTAAGAACTTGGTGTTGCAAAACAGATGAAATTCTGCTGCCGTGGCAAGTATTTTTTTTTCACTTGCATCAGGCTCCCAGCTGAGCTGCTCACGCAGCTGAGTCATGCTCCATGCAGCTCCTGGGCAGCAGCCAGGAATGTGTTCCACTGGGAGCTCTGCATCACTGCTTTGTTCCTCTAATTCTGGTTAATTGGTACAGAAGTTCACTGCTGTCCCTTTTGCTATTGAATATTTTAATTTAAATGAAATGTAAATTGTTTTATTTTTTGTGACAGCCAATATTATCCATGTCTAGAAAAATATATTAATTCTTGATCTTGATGCTAGAGTGTGAATTAAATGGTTTGCAAAGCTCTGTCAAGAATAATCAAGAACATTTATTACTGAGTTACAGTTTAGGTTTATGTTTATATCTATCAAGCCGAAAAGCACCCTGTGAGGAATGAAAGTAGAGAATATTGAACCAGCTTCATCTCTTCTATACCACAGTGTGATGCTTTAATATTTTCTTCCACAGTATTTAACTGCTGCATGTTTGTTCATGCTTTTTCAGCCTAAGATTCCTGAAATGTTCTGTGACACAGAAGTTATTCCCGCTCTCCTGCATGGGGACCTGTGGGCAGGAAATGTGGCTGAGGATGACTCTGGACCAGTGATCTTTGACCCTGCTTCCTTCTATGGCCATTCAGAATTTGAACTGGCCATTGCTGGGATGTTTGGAGGATTTAGCAGCTGTTTTTTCTCTGCCTATCACAGTAAAATACCCAAAGCCCCGGGATTTGAGAAACGAAACAAATTGTATCAGCTCTTTAATTACATAAACCACTGGAACCATTTTGGAACTGGGTACAGGAGGCCTACCCTCAATATAATGAGGAAACTGCTAAAGTAACCAAGTAGGTTTAGGAAACTGACATAGTCCCTTAGTAGTGAACAGGCCCCGTTTGTCAGAAGTAACACAAACTAGGAATAGATGTTGACGATAAAACACCTGACATGCAAATGTTTTCCTATGGGTTTTAGCCTCACTAAATATTAAGAGTGATTGTGTAATTTTCATCTTATACACTCACTTGCTAGCACAGGTTCATACCCTGCTAAAGTAAAATACTGCACTGTTCGTGAGAACTCAACTAGCTTGGAAAAGCAGAGGGAAAGTCAGCCTCACTCTAATCTGCACTCTTACTCCTCCTCTGCCATGGTTCCAGGTGTTTGCAACTTCCCACTTCTGCTGCTTCTCTGCCAGCAGTTCAATACGGGTTGCTGCTGTGCTAGGATTGTGGTGCTGGAAGCAATAATGAGTTCCTTACATCTCCCTTCATTTTTCCGATTTAGTTTTCTGCCATCTTTCTCATGGTAAGTGTTGCATATTGAAATGATCACATAATTTCTAGTATTAACTTTTGTGTAATCTACTGACATGCCAATCTACTGACAACCAAAAGGTTTTCTATGAAAAATTAAATTACAGTATTTCGTAAAAGGAATGTCTCTGTAGTTCATGATATGGTCAGAAAGTGGGTTATTAACCCACAAGTTTGATAGGAACATATGATAGTTTTAGTGTGATATTTTTGTGTGTTGTACTATGATAGTAACATACTTAAATAAATTTGTAAAATGATGTAATTTTATTCTCTGTCAATATAATAACAAATGGTTAACATTTTCTGCTTCCTTTGAATTTGGGGATTGAATTAGGGGATGTCAAAATGGTATGATTATAACTCAATACAATTCTAATAGTGGAAAAGTTAGAAAACAGTTGAAATCATAGCTGATATCTGGAAGAGCCAGATTTGAGAAAGCAGCAAAGTGCATGCATGCTTGTGTCCATTCTTGTTAACAAATGTACCTGTATACCATTGGAAAGTTATAGAATCATAGAATGGGTTGGGTTGGAAGGGACAATGAAGGTCATCCTGTCCAATCCCCCTGCAGTGAGCAGATACATCTTCAACCAGATCAGATTATCTAAAGGCCAATCCAGTCTGACCTTGAATGTTTCCAGGGATGGGGCATTTGCCACCTCTTTGGACAACCTGTGCCAGTGCATCCCACTGTGTAAAAAAAAATCCCTTCAGTGTAAAAAAAGTCTTCCTAATACCTAGTCTAAACCTACCCTCTTTTAGTTTAAAATCATTACCCCTTGTCCTGTTGCTACAGACCCTACTAAAAAGATTTCTACCATCTTTTCTATAAGCCCCCTATAAGTATTGAAAGGCTCTAAAAGTTATCATAGCATGGTTTGGGTTAGAGGTAACCTTAAAGATCATCCAGTTCCAACCCTCTGCCATGGGCAAAGCCACCTCCCACTGGGTAAAGCTGCCCAAGGTTCCATGCAGCTTGGCCGTGAACACCTCCAGGGAGGGGGCAGCAGCCACAACTTCTCTGGACAACCTGTGTCAGTGTCCCCCATCCTCATTGTGAAGAATTTCTTCCTAATGTGTAATCTAAATCTTCCCCTCTCTAATGTAAAGCCAACCCGCTCATCCTATCACTCCCTGCCCTTGTGAAAAGTCCCCCCCCCAACTTTCCTGTAGCCTCCTTCAGGTACTGGAAGCTGCTCTAAGGTTTCCCTGGAGCCTTCTCTTCTCCAGGCTGAACAACCCCAACCCTCTCAGCCTGTCCTTATATCAGAGTTGCTCCAGCCCTTGGATCATCTTCATAGCCTCCTCTGGGTATTCCAGAACCTGACACAGGACTTGAGGTGGGGTTTAATGAGAATAGGAGTAGAGTCCATGGGAGCTTGTGATTTCTCCCTCCCCAATATTTGCCTTGCAGAAGCCAGGCATTGGGTGTGCCTGTGTTGTGCGACTGTGGTTTGTCTTGACTAATTTGAGCCTGAAGATCAGGTAACTGAGCACAGATGGAGTTCCTGGATCCCAGGAAAGAAATGTCGTCTGTTCGAATGTGCTGACAATGGATTCCGTTTATCATCAATGAAGTAAATCAGCAGTGCTGGAGGTAACTCCTCACCCCATCTTAATGTGTCGGCTACCCCGATTCTTGGAGTTAATTTTCTGTGAAGTCAAAGACAGGGTGACTGTGTGCGTGTCTGCTGTAACTCTGGCTTCAGTTCTCTGGTATTGGGAAGTGCATTCAGAGTGAAGATGTAACAAGGTAAAACATTCAGTACTGGGGCTGGGGGGATGTGGAAGGAGCAGGAGTGTTTGTGGGAGACACAGCAAAACACCTTCCTAAGGAAACTGCTGGGAAGGGATCCAGGCTGGGAGAAGTTGCACAAAACTGGGGCACAAGCGTTGGCACAGGGTGTGCAGATAAAGAAACAGAGTGCAAATGGAGGTCAGTGCTTCCAGGTGAGGGCAGACCAAGCAGTGGTTCTGGCTATGGCCAACACAGGTCCCAAGTGACCATGGGAACCAGCACTACATGCCCAGCAGAGCCCACAGCTGCTGCCCAAACCCTAATCCTCACACTAACCCTTAAGTATAACCAAAACCCTAAACCCCACACAACCCCAGCCCTAAACCCTAATCCTAACCTGTAACAATAAAAAATAACCCCTAAACCTAACAGCTCTGACACCCTGTGCCACCTACACGGCACTAGTGCATAAGTGAGGATTAGGGTATGGGCAGGAGCTGTGGGCTCTGCTGGGCATGTAGTGCTGGTTCCCATGGTCACTTAGGACCTGTGTTGGCCATAGCCAGAACCACTGCTTGGTTTGCCCTCACCTGGAAGCACTGACCTCCGCTTGCAGACCTACCCCTAACCCTACCTCTACCCCTAACCCTAGCCATAAGCATAAGCCTAAGCATAAGCCTAACCCTTAACTCTACACCCTCACCCTAACCCTAAGGAGCGGGAGGAGGACTCCCGGCCCCGCAGCCCCTCGCGCCCCGCCCCTCAGGCCGTTCCCACGCGGCGCGCAGCCGTCCCTTCAGCCGTTTGTCCCGCGCGGCGCCCCGTAGGTGGAAGGCGCGCCCGGCAGCGCGCGCAGGGCGGATTCGGGGAGCGGCATCGTCTGGCGGGGACGCGCGTGTGGAGCGGCCGGCGCGGGTTCCCCGGGTGTGACCCGCGTCCTTCCGCAGCTCCGGCAGCCCCGCGGGCTCGGTGACCGTGCGGCATGGACGGAGCGGGGCCGGAGGAGGCTCAGGGCCAGGAGCCCGGGGCTATCGCCGCGAGAAGCGTCCTGGAGAGTTTCAGCGAGAGCCAGGAGGTCGCGGCGCTGATCGGGAGCCTGAGTGCGGTCTGCGGGCACTTGGCGTCTCGAGAAATGGCCGTGGAGAAGTTCCTAGGTGAGCGCAGCACCCGAGGGAGTACGGGCTTGTGGTGCTGAAAGGACCCCACCGGACTAAAACGCGAATTCTGGGCTAGTGATGCTGCTGGAACTTAATCATCAGGCAGTTTACAGAGTCATCGAGTCCAACCAGTCCTATCAAACACTAAACCATGTCCCTGAGCACCTCATCCACCCATCTTTTAAACACCTCCAGGGATGGTGATTCAACCACCTCCACAGGCAGCTTGCTCCAGTGTCTGATGACCCTTTGTGTGAAAAATTTCTTTCTGATAGCTAATCTGAATCTCCCCTATTGCAGCTTGAGGCCATTCCCTTTCGTCCTGTCCCCTGTCACTTGGGAGAAGAAGCTGGCATTCCGTTCTCTACAACCTGCTTTCAAGTAGTTGTAAAGAGCAATAAGGTCTCCCCTCAGCCTCCTCAAGGCTAAACAACCCCAGTTCCCTCAGTTGCTCCTCATTATACTTGTTCTCCAGCACCTTCACCAGCTTTGGACTTGCTCCAGAGCCTCTACATCCTTCTTGTGGTGAGAGGCCCAGAACCGAACACAGGATTTGAGGAGCAGTCTCACCAGTGCCAAGTACAGAGGGAGAATAACCTCCTTGGACCTGCTGGTCACACCATTTCTGATCCAAGCCAAGATGCCATTGGCCTTCTTGGCCACCTGGGCCACTGCTGGCTCATGGTCAGTTGCTGTCAACCAACACCCCCAGGTCCTTCTCCCCCAGGCACCTTTCCAGCCAGACTTCTCCTAGTCTGTAGCTGCTCAGGGTTGTTGTCTCCCAGGTGCAGGACCCAGCATTTGGCTGTATTAGACCTCATGCCATTGGTCTCGGTCCAACCTGTTCCGATCCTAGATCTGTTTAGATTTTCTCTGATCATCTTGTGTTCCAATCACAGAATTGTAGAGTGGTTTGGGTTAGAAGGGACCTCAAAGACCATCCAGTTCCAACCCCCTGCCACAGGCAGGGACACCTCCCACTGGATCAGGTTCAAAGCCCCACCCATCCTGGCCTTGAACACCTCTAGGGATGGGGCAGCCATGACTTCCCTGGGCAGCCTGAGGCAGGTCCTCACCTCCCTCATCATGAAGAATTACAAATCTTCCTCCTTCCCATTTAAGTTACTCCCCCCTTCCTATCACATTGAAAAAACATCCCATCCTTTGAAAATAGTCCCTCCCCAGCTTTCTCGTTGGCTCCCCTCTGCTACCATATACTATTTAACTACTGCAAATAAAACCCTAGGTCTGGGATATAAGAAATCTAAATCCTGACCTATGTTTAGCCTCCAGTTGCCTATTCAAATGCAGGCAGTAATTCAGTCAAAGCTTGTATGTTTGTCAAATAAAACCAGTTTTGTACCTAATATCTTGTTAAAAGTGCATCCATTTTGTGATTTGAAATGCAAATTTCGTATTTTCACTTCTATGTTTCATTGGCAGTGCAAAGGGCAGGTGGCTTCATGCACATCATGTGATTGTACCTGCACAGAGGCAGCTTGGATCTGTAGTGACTGAGCTTTTGTGCCATATAATGAAACCTGTTCCGCTAGTCATCCTTCCCCTGTATTCAGCTTTGGTGAGGCTGCACTTTGAATTCTGGGCCCAGTTCTGGGCTACTCTCAACAGGAAAGACATTGAGTAATTGAAGTGCTTCCAGATAAGGGGAACGAAGCTGGGGAAGGATCTAGAGAACAAATCTTATAAGGAGTGGCTGAGGGACCTGGCGCTATTCAGTCTGGAAAAGAGGAGGCTGAGGGGAGACCCCATTGCTCTCTGCAGCTCCCAGAAAGGAGGCTGTAGTGAGGTGGGTGCTGGACTCTTCTCCCAGGTAACCAGCAACAGGATGAGAGGAAATGGCCTCAAGTTGTGCCAGGACAGGTCCAGATTAGAAATGAAGGAAAAAATTCTTCACCAAAAGGGTGCTCATGCACTGCCAGAGGCTGCCCGGGCAATGGTGGAGTCCCCACCACTGGAGATGTTAAGTAGGTGGGCAGACTACGTGCTCAGGGATGGTTTAGTAGTGGGCAGAATGGCTGGATTTAACGATATAAAAAAAATTGTTTTTTCCAATCAAATGATTCTAGGTCTCAGCTCTACATAGAAGTGGTATAAATACAAGTTTGTAGCAGTGTGCTAGGTAATTAGCCTGTTATAATGCACATCTGTGGATTTTATCTGATATTCCTACCAGATAATTTGCAAAGGTTAATTCAAATTGTATAGTATTTACAAATCAAAGTAAGTGAACAAACGTTTTGCCAGTACTTTTGCAAAAATGGTGACATTGCAAAAACTTGCTGTCAAAATGTTCATCCAGTGTCTGTGTTTTTAATAAAGAGAAATGAACTAGGCAAGCAATAAACCAGAACCCCCAAAATTTGGCAGTCTGATCCTGCAGAAATTACTCAGTAGAACTGTACTCGATTGACTTAACTGACTGCTCCATCTGAGGAGGTCGGTTCAGGAAGCAAGAGAAGAGCACTTGTGTTACTGTTGATTGTTCAGTATCACAGTTCTGGGTGGACTCTGATGGGATAGGAGAGCCATTACTGAAAACAATCTCAGTGCCTAGAAGGCCATCATCTCATCCAGCTGATGTTCTTGCTGTGCCTCTCTGTCTTTCATACCACACGTACTCTCTGTGTGTTTAAATTTTATTTATGAATTTCCTGCATGTCTATCACTGCTTGATCAATGCAGTGTCAGTGTACTTAAAACTGATTGGTACTGCACATGTTACTCAATATTTGGTTATAATATTTAGGGTATAAGGTACCATTTGATCTTTCTTGGACAAGATATCCCAAATGTGGTAAAAGGCTAAATGTGTGGGATATAATGCTGAAACTTAGGGAATGCCTTTAGTTTGTGTGAAGATAATGCAGTAAGTCAGTTACAGAGGATTTTAATACAAATCTCCAAAGCATTCACAAAAAAGTGATGCTCGTTTTTATGACAAATGTTACAAGTTTATTCTGCAATTACATTTCTGTAGGAAGATTTGGGTTTTAATTAATTTTTTTTAAAAAGAAGCATTGGAAGAACTTTGTCTTCATTTGATTTACATCAGTATTTACGTTTGGGCTCTTACTTGAGATTGCCAGAACACGATCTGAGAAAGCAGTTTGTCAGGATAAGGGATTTGCTGTTAAATTCCAGTTCTGCTTTGAATTTTAATGGAATTTCTTGTATTCACAAGTTCTGTTGTTTGTACACAGCTCAATGTTTTCTAATTATAATGGAAAGGTAGTGATGGTTAGAAGCTCAGGCTTCTCTCTTGATAGGGGACAGCTGCTGTCTTGGAAGTGGTTGTGCAGTGTCATCCCCTGGTCAGCTACAGCACTGTTGCAGATGAGATACGTCGTGTTAGTTCAGTGCTGACATGACAAGTGAAGAAGGGGGATAGAGAGCAAAATTGTTTGAGAGAAACAAAGGCAGGAAAAGAAGGGGTTGAGAAGATACTTTAGTTTCTGATTAAAGAGCTGTTTTCTGACCAGATATTTAAAATGAGCCAGGCAATCTCCAGTGCAATGCTTGATTATCTCTTCTGAAATCCAGCTTTTATCCTGTAGCTGTTGTTGGTTCTAGGTTTATATTGAAAGGCTTTTGTTTCTGATAACTGTGGCAAGTTGTTCTTAGGTTTTTTTTTCCCGGTTTTGATTTCAGTTTGTTTTTCCTCAAGTCAGTTCTCCAGAGGAAGAAAACATATTACTGATAGCAAGAGGAAGCAAGTAATGTGAAAGTTTTGAGGACTGTGTGGGGTTTTCTGCCATAGCCAGGTAGCTTCAAAGAAGGAGATAAGAATTCTGCCACGCCTGAACCCTATTTTGATACAGTTCCTCAGTGGTGGAATTGTATCTTTAAATATGCTACAGATATGGAAAGAGAGGTACACAGGGAGAATTTCTCCATGGCTGTGTTAGCCTCAGGGCTAGACGAGTGTCATGCTGCTGCACTTCTTGATTGTGAGATGTCCATGTGTGTGGTTTTTAAAGACAATCAATAATTTGGCATCTTAACAAACAAAGCAGTGTGTGAAAGTAAGCAGGGTTCTGTATGTTACTGAAAATGTGGTCAGGAGGCAGAAAGGTGTGAGACAGCACCCTGGTTACTGTGGGTGAGTGCGATGCAAGGCCAGTGTGCCTGGAGCAGCTGCAGTCTGTGGTGGGTTTGTGTTCTTTTGTTTACAGGGTCCCTGTGGAAGTAGCGTGTTGGCAAGTTGTACTTAGGAAAGGAGAGCCACAAATATCTCTGCAGTGAGGGACAGCAACAAACTGAGTATCTGTGTTTCGTCTGACCATGGGATTTGTGAACAGTGGTTTGAGAGACTTCTGGAAAGACTTTCATGATTCAGTGTATTTAAATGATTACTATATTGAAGTGGACAGACTGTATTCTTACAGTTATTTTTCTGCAGTTTACTTGCTTTTTGACCTGGCTTGCAGCTGGTGGCAGAACTTAGCAGTCTTAACTTAAATATGTCTGGAATCAAGGGCCTTAAATATGAAGAGCTTATCAAAGATATCTTCCTTTTCAGGTATAATGGACAAGTACCAGGAGCAACCTCACCTGTTGGATGGCCACTTAGGTAGGAATGTAATCTTTAATTAGTATTTTTTTTACTTACATACATGAAAATCTGTTAAGCTAGAAGGTTCATATTTGCATTACAAGATTGCTGTGGCTGATACTACTTCTGTGATATGACCACTATCTCTCCTTTTACTATTAGAAGTTAAAGTAACTGTAAGCTATATATGTGAGTCTCACTGTTTTTTCCTTTCTTTTCATCAGAGTGGATGATGAATTCGTTGTTGAACATAGTACGGGAAAATGTATCTCCTCCACTAGTTCACCTGGCTTTTAAATTTCTTTACATCATTACAAAGGTAAAAAAGCTCCAAATTAACATTCTGTAACTGAAATGTGTAAGTTCTCAGTATTTTCTTTGTTGTTTAAATACCTATAAAAAAATCTAACATTTTCAAAAGCAGTGAAGTAATTAAATAATTGTCTAAATAATGCAATGAAATGTTTTAAACTGTACTGGGAAAAGCTAGTTCTACTTTTCATCATTTTCATGATAGTTTATGATAAGCAAGGTCTGAATGCAAGGCCAAAAATTTCAGATATTGACACACCGAGTGATAAATGAGAGTCATCATATTGAAAAGAAGAGTAAAGTATGATGAAGAACGAGATAGACTGTGGAATTTCTATCTGAGTTTAAAAAACCCAGGTTTTGACTGTGCGAGTTGAACTCTGGAATAGGTTACTCAGAATGTACAGTCTCCATCCCTGTAGGTACTGAAAAGCCCTTCTGGACGTGGTCCTGTAGTGTGCTGGAGGTGAGCATGCTTTGCCAGGAGTGCTGGACTAGGCAGTCTTTAGAAGTCCTTTAGTTTAAAGTGGAAAAATTATCATACCATTAATTCTAAATAAGTTTGTAAAACCTGAGAAATCTTAAGGTGTTTAGTGCCTTAATTCATACCCTTTCTGTTCTTTCTACATGAGGATCATCTACAAGAAGTTACTCAAAGCTCCCAAATCTTCACTACTTGATGATGCCAGATAGCTTACTAAATTCTGAAACTTTCTGTTGTAGGTAAGAGGGTACAAACGTTTCCTCCCACTGTTCCCTCATGAAGTAGGTGATCTGCAGCCAGTTTTGGATATGCTTGCAGACCAGGACCCAAAAGACTCTGAGGTATGTGCGGTACTTTTTGTTTAACTTTTATGTCTCACACAGAAAAAGCTTATGAACGGTGTAAGGAAAAAATATCTGGAAAGCAGTGTCTAAAGCAGTCATGCACACTGTGTGGTGTTCACTGAACATCTGGATTTATTATGGAAGCAATCTAAGTAATAGAAACAATAATAATTAGAAAGGCAATGAAAACTACTGAATTTCTAAAAGGAGTAACTGAAAAGTTCTCTTCCTAGTAAGCATATTGTTAACAGCCCTGAAGTCATAGAAGTAAAATCATAGGTAATGGAGTATTTTCAGTTTCATGTATTTATTCCTATTTCTTAACACGAACAGGCAGTTTTTTAAATTTTTGAGTTTTTTGAAGTTGATATGAGAACCTCTGTTTTGAGAGGAAGTGAAGAAGAGTTAATTTTCTTTCTTTGATTTCGTAAAATGCTTGTAATTTCCCAGTATGTATCTTCAAATCTATGAGTGTATTTTGGTGGATTTTTTTTTTCACTTTCTTTTGAAAGGAGTGAGGTGACAATTGGAGAAAAATGCACAACTATGGTCCAAATGGCTTAGATTTTTTTACCTTTTGATATTGCATTCCTGGCTATGGAAAAATAACACAGGATTTCAGATTTTTTTTTTCTGCCTATTAGCAATTTGAAAACCATTGTGACACCACTTCATTATGTATCCTGATTTAAAGTTTTATTTGACCAGGAATGTTCTGGACAAGAATTCTGATTTGAAAAATACTTAAGCAAAGAATTTTTAAGAATGGATTGACTTAAAAGAATTGTGGAATATCTTAAGAAGGAAGGAACCCATAAAATCAGTGAGTCCAACTCCAAGATACTGTAGTTCATATTCTTATATTTTTACATAAAGAAAAATAAAAATTCCAGAAGGTTTATCAAGATAGGTGGATTATAATTTGTTATAAGAAAAACAAATCCTGGATATGAAGGCAATAACAGTATTTCTGCTCTAGATACAAATAATTCTTGAATAAACATTCTAGCTTCTGACCACTTGGCTGGTGTTGCTGATGGAGTTGTACAGTTTTAGTGCTTGTAAAAGTTCCCTTTTGTCTGTCTGTCCCTCAAAAGACATCTAAAGTAGTTTCAGTAAACCCATGGAATAGTACATTAGAAATCAGGAAGGAGAATGTTTTTCTATCATATTTGTGTCTGGAGGCACAAATGTGCTGGGAGAAGAAGAAAACAGGGAAATGGCAATGTGCAGTTTTCCTTTGGGAAGGAAATAAACTTGTCTGGATTTGAGATTTGGAGGGGAGGGACCAATAATTTTATTAAAGTGTTCCTGTTTGGGATCTCTTGTAATTATGTCTCCTTTGGTGTTTTAGAGCAGTTAGTGATGGAGTTCTCTCTTCATTGTCTGACTTTGAAGGTTCCCTCGAGCTAGTGGGTATTTTATCCTCCATGTACTGTGTTGGAATATGTTCCAGAAAACGGAGTGCATGTTTGGTTTTACCATTCTTTTTCAGAGTTGGGCAACTCGTTATATGCTGTTATTATGGCTCTCCATGATCTGCTTGATTCCGTTTGATCTGGCCCGTTTTGATGGCAATGTTGTTTCTGAGGAGGGACACGCTCGTATGCCAACAATGGATTGCATCCTTCAAATAGCAAAGGTAAGTGTGATACATTTGGTCATACCGCAAACCTGTGATATTTGTCCTAAGCTTAGTCTTTCAATATGTAATAAAGTATTGTCTTTTCAGAACATTATTCAAGCCTGTATTTCCTGTATCTAATCTGCAAAGAACTTCTCCTTAATTTTGGTATCTTCAGTATGTTCTTTGCTGCTTTGGTGTCAGACAAGACTGTTGCTTGTTCTCCCGGAAAATGCAAAATCCTTTGATTTTGTTAACAGCTTTTAGTGCTTGAAAATCCTAGCCAGCTTTTTCTGAAAGCCACATTTGATGATTTATGTACGAGAGTAGTGTTCAGTCAGGATGTATAACATTGGAAGCTTTGACTGTATGAAGGATTTTCAGCAAAGATAACATTGAGTTTCACTGGGCATAAATGGAACTGGCCAATCTGTCATCTCTTTAAGATGAAAATAGAGAACAACTTTTTCCCTGCAAATACATGAACAACTTATACTGTTAACACTTGCAGCACTTCAGTGGGTTGTCACTTTTAGGCACACAGTAGCCCAAATATAGCGGTAAGTGAAGGTTTCAGTGAAGATAAACTTGTTGCCAAAGACATAGAAGGGAGGCTTTATTGTCTGAGATAGTTTGTTAACTGGGTAAGTTAATTTTTATGATCTTAAGCTCAGTTTGTAATCATATATGTGATTGTGATAATGTTTGTATTTGTAAGTATTTAGTGTATTTGTGTACAGAGTTGTTAGGTAGTTATTAAAGCTTCGTTTATGAATTCTCTCACGGTTGATTTTCTTTTACCTTTAGCGTTACCTGGTTGTCAGTGATAAGGCTCGAGATGCAGCTGCTGTGCTAGTTTCAAAGTAAGTCTCTTTTGTACTCCTTGGCAGAAATTAAGAAGCTAGCTTCCATTTCTCCTGCTATTTTTCAATCTGACATGCTACTACTGACAGCATTGAGAGGGTGGGAAGCTGCCAGCAGTAAGTAGGCTGTTAAAATTGCTTGAACCTGATCCAATACTGTGCCGCTTATTGCAAATGCTGCAGACCAGAGGGAGTCTGTCACAAGTTGCTCTGCTATTCCACCTGCCTTCTAGGGACTGGTGTTATAGGGTTGCAGAAGGATACAGTTACATTTGCTGCTGAGTTTTGCAGAGTTGTGTGGCAAACTGAGACTTGATGTTTTCTATTAGTGGCTGGATGTTTCCTAGGAGTACTTAGGTTATGTGAAAGAAAATAGTAATGCTAGAATTTATTTTCTTAGTATCCCTCTTGTGACTTTCTTCATTCTGTCATCCAGAAAACAATAATTCTGTTTTCTTAGGCTTATTGTTGTAAAATAATTCATCAAATTAAACAGATATAGGATAATGGAATTTTGTAAATCCCATTGTTTTATGTGGTTGTTGTTCAGACATGGGACAGTTTGTCACACAGGTGCAGTCCTTCTGATAGTTTTTGCTCACTTCAATGATACTGATGCTAGGTTTGTTTGTAAATTGGAATTGATGAACTTCCGTATCTCTACTCTCCTAGTGTGTTAGCGGAGGTTAGTTTCCGTTGTGATCCATATGAAAATAAGTTACAAAGACCATAAACAGTGCTAATACACATGAGTCTTATTTTTCCAGTACATATTCCAGTATATTTTAGTGTACTTTAGGCAGCTCAGTTTGTCGTTTGTTTTTTCTTTTCCTGTCTTTTTGCCCAGCCCTCCCCTGTGCTGCTACCTTGCTGCACCATACACACTGTCTGCACTAGAGGGCTCTGCCTGAGCAGCTATCAGAGCAGAGGCTCTGCAGGGTGAACGAGGCAAACTGAGGATACCGGGTGTGACCAGCTGGCCTGAACAATAATATCTCTTCACATTTTTCTCTGCGTTAAGAAGCACAAAATATTTGTGATTGATAGTGGCAAAATAGGTTTTAACCAGAATATTTACTAGAGCAGATCCTCGCAGCCTCTTTGGGAAATAACTGTCCATGTACTTATTTTAAATTTATTCTGAACTTCAGTTGAGGGACTCAGTGCTTTAAAGATTTGTATTTGGTGACTTTACTACTACAGTTCTTAATCTGAAGACAAACATTTTTTTGTTTTGGGGCTGGCAGTGTCATGGGGAAGATTCATGACTAGCTGATACTAGAATCAGTTCTCTGTGACTGGTCCTGTGCTTGTCTCATTTACTTTGAAATATTGCAGAGCAAAATTCAAATTAATGCATGAATCTCTTGAATAGTCTTTAATAAATTATCGTCTGTTATTTTTTATTTCCATACAGCAGGATGTAGGTTTGTCCGCTTATCCTATTTAGTTTTAAAAATCATTTTAGAAGTGATAATTGCACGTTGCTTTTCTAGGATTTTGATGTCTCTGCATTGGTGGTCTGCCAGTTACCAGCTGACAGGAGCAGAGGATTTGAGGAGAAAGTGTGATGTAGAGTGAATTATTCTTGAGTATTCTTATGTGCCTGAATGTGCCCTTTATCTTCTTCACTTCCTAAAAGCCCAGAAAAATACCCAAATCAACAAACTGTGGTAGAGTCCTGACACTACATCCAGTATTTGGAAACCTTCTCAAGTAAGGAAAACAGTAATTTGAAAGGATTCTTTCTTCATGCAACACTGATTGAATTTGCACTTCATTTGGACTCCAGGGTATCTGTAAAAATAAATTTCTAGTGGGAGCACATATTCTATGCTGTGATTGGTTACAGCATCACATTCAGCAAAACTTTGTGTTTGTGCAGTGGTCAGCCCTGCACGTAAGTAACTGCATCTCAATGCAGGATACTATGCAGGCATGTTACGAGCACTTGTCTCTTGTTCTTGTCACCTCTTTTTATTGGCTGAATTAATTTTTATTAAAAATATATATTCATAACAAGTGAGGTGATAGAATGCATTAAGCTTGTTCTAGTAGCAGCTGTATCAAAGTATGTAGGAACAGAATTCCTATTTGGTGCACTTATAATTATGTAATTTATTATGAAAATGCCATTTTTAAAATAGCTTAATGATTAAACTACTTTACCTGGAATCAGAAGACGCAGGTCCAAGGCCTTTTGGTGCACTTGAATTCCCTGCTTTCTTATCCTAAAACGGCTCATCAACGAGTGGTTGTAGTAGTTCTGAATTGAAATCACTGTTTCACCTTCTTAGAGTCAGATTGTTTGGGAGACAGGAATGCAAAAGTCCTGGGTTGGGCAGAGTGATAAGATACAGGAGTGTAACTGTAGCACAATAAGTAGGAAAGTTGTAGGGGTGGAAGGGGAAGTCTGAGTTCTGGTTCCTCTCTAAGGAGTTCATGAATTTCAAGTGAAGTTTAGAAACATTAGGATCTAAGACTTCCTGTTTTCCAAAGTAATTTGCATTTCACAGGGCAAAAGAAACTGGAGTTTGTTTCATGAATTTTCTGTCTGCTCAGTGACCCTGTTGCAGTAGGAGGAGATGAAGCTTATCCTTATCTTGCTTCCAGCCTTAAGGTTAGGGCAGTCCTTGGAGAAATGATTTAAACTCCTTGGGGTTCAGAATGGGTCTAGGAACCAGTTCCTCTGCTTCAGAGGTGACTTCTGTTACCTGTGTTGTTGTGCAAAACCAAGCTGTGTCCTTGCTGCTGTGTTACCAAACAGCTCCCCCACCTCCCCCAACTCTCCCCAAAACCTCCCTGTCCTGTTGCTGAACACAGTAGATGCTGACTGACACAGTTCAGAGGATTGCACAGCTTCTCACTGTTTCCCATACTCCCTGTAGGTAGAGATCCCTGGTAGGTGGCTCTGTTGGAGTATGAACAGACACAGGCTCTGCATGCATCCTTCTTCAAGCTTTGTTGTGCTTTGTGGGCGTTCCCATCTACCTTATTTCCTTCGACTGCATTGAGAACAAAGTTTCTTAATTTCACCTGAATTTCTAGTGTGACAGGATCATAGTTTTTAGGTGCTAAGAACACTGAATCGGGTGACTGCAACAGTGCCCTGACTGCAGCTTGGGTGGCAGTGATGGTGACTAGGTATCAGGTTAGGGAATTCAATTCCTTATCCATCATGAACCTCTGCTGTCCTCTGTAAGACAGTAACAGTGCATCTCTTGACCAATCCAGTGTGTTTGACCTTTTCCAACACCTGAAAAAGCCAGTACAGCACTGGTGATTGCTCCGTACAGGCCTGGCTGATCACAGTGTGGTATCAATGAACCATAGATTTACAGCAGTTTTCAGATGTACAGAGTAGCTGTTCCCAGTGGAAATGGTGGAGAATCTTTGTATTTTTTTTCTCTTTTCACTCATTCTTATGGAAATAATTTTCATGTGGTACTTTGGGAAGTGTGATGCTTCACAGTTAAGATAAGAGATTGCTAGAATCCAAGTTTATGGGTTGATTTGAAGTGGAAGTAAAATTCTGGGTCAGAACCTTGCTCAGAAACAGAAGGACTAAACGTATGGTTCAGAGTGTTCCCAGCCTCAGCAATTTAGGAAAAAACAAATCGGAGAATTGTTTTTAGGAACTGCAACCAGTTGGGACAGCAGGAAAAGATATTTTTCATTGAGAGTCTTACAGACAGTAACTGAAGTATTTTCTTTTGGTTTGGTTTTGTCTCTGACAGATTTATTGTCCGCCCTGACGTCAGGCAAAAAAAGATGGCAGACTTCCTGGACTGGACACTTTCATTGTTGTCCAAATCATCCTCTCAGACGATGGAGGGGACTGTCGTTATGAATGGCATGCTCCAGGCCCTGGTAAAAATGGGTTTTCCTTTAAAAGATTTGTTGATTGTACAGTATTGCAGTATTTATTGTGGTAAACCTTTAATAGCATGTGCACAGAGAAGTTCCTGTTTGTTAAAAAAGGAGAAGATAAACAGCTGGAATTTCTTCCACAACAGTTTTGAAGATGTAACTTCCCACGTATATGTATTTTCTTCAAGTGTTCTTGTCATCACCATATTACAGTGAAGTTATCAGTACAGGTAAATAAGAGAGATAAATAATCTCAAAAATGCTTTTAAATATCTGTTTCTACATTAGTAGTCCTTTCCTCGTTCAGGTTGGGTTGTTTGCTGGGTTTTGCTGCTTTGAATCAAACCTTTGAAAGAAGAGAAATAATTGCAACTGTACAAAATGAAGAGGTTGGGCTTCTGAGATTCTAGTAGTGTCTCCAGGACTTTTCAGAACTGATAGCCAAAATGCAAATGGTTCTTTAAAGTTGTATTTGTTGTTCTTCAACTAAAATATAGTTCTTGATAGTTGTAATAAGACGCATTAAACCTGTTAGGCAGCATCCTTGTGTAGTCTGAAAAAATGTGGTGTTTCCTGTTTTTTTTGCCAGCTTATCTGTACAGCTTTTTTGTTTAATGCTTCTTGCCTTGTGAAGTAGCAGCAGCGTATGAATTGGAACCGAGTTCTTAGTTTGGAAGTTAAAATATATATATTATACCGGTAAAAGTCTGTAATACTGAAACAGCTACTATGTGATGTCATTACTCTTGTACATTCTAAAAATATCTTTTTATAAAAGCTTTGATGAGGCTCTGGAGTGAGTCCAGAGAAGAGCAACGAAGCTGGTGAAGGGGCTGGAGAACAGGCCTTATGAGGAACGGCTGAGAGAGCTGGGGGTATTTATCCTGGAGAAGAGGAGGCTGAGAGGAGACCTCATTGCTCTCTACAACTACCTGAGCGGAGGTTGTGGAGAGGAGGAAGCTGGGCTCTTCTCCCAAGGGACAGGGGACAGGACGAGAGGGAATGGCCTCAAGCTCCGCCAGGGGAGATTTAGGCTGGACATCAGGAAGAAGTTTTTCACAGAAAGGGTCATTGGGCATTGGAACAGGCTGCCCAGGGAGGTGGTTGATTCACCTTCCCTGGAGGTGTTTAAGGAATGAGTGGATGAGGTGCTGAGGGACATGGTTTAGTGTTTGATAGGAATGGTTGGACTCGATGATCCGGTGGGTCTCTTCCAACCTGGTGATTCTGTGATTCTGTGATTCTATGCAGTGTGTGTGTGTGCATCAAAGCAAAGTTCTGGAACAGGTGTAGGATGTCTGGGAGTTTTTTGTTGGTTTTTTTTTTTTCCCCTCTAGCAGCTCTTCCAAATCCAAAGATACCTGAACCGATCTAAATTTAGAATAACTTGGGACTGGCTGCTTAGACAGGAGGAAGCATTATTTGTATGCATTGCAGTATGTTTCAAAAGACAGAATGATGTTTCATCATTTTATTGTCAGATCTGGAAAGGCTGCCTGACTGTTTGCCATCTTCAGAACGTGATGAGACCTGCAGGATGTGTAATACATTCATGTTCTGTCATAATTCTTCTGAGTTTGGCTTTGGCTCCATCCACCTGTTCATTAGTGCGTGCTAAGCGAAACAGGTGAATCCTCAACAAGTCAAATCGAAACTGGAATGTGATACAATATACCTTGGAGCAGAAGCCTGCCTTCCTTCATTTATGTGATTTTTTTCCTCCTCTTTGGGGATAATGTTTATCAGGCCAGTTTTATTTGTGTCCTACAGCTCATAACTCCTGTTCCATTTGGAAGGTATGAGCAAACTGAATTATTAAAACCTGTTCTTGTCTTTTCTTTTTGATCTGCAATTTTTAATTTCAGTTACTACATTGTAAGCATGAATCCCTGACATCATTAGGGAACAGAAGTGTTCAGAATGATATGTGTGCCGGTATGTGCATATGCAGACATGTAGAAGTAGAATACAGAATATTTATTTCAAGAGTTTAATAGTAAGAATTTCAAAACAGACTTGTAATAGGAGCATGTTGTTAAACCATAAAAATCAATTGAAAATGAAAGCACTGTTGAAAAGAAGTAAACCTTTTCTCTTAAACATACAAGATTTTAGCAGCCAATACAGAAGCATCATAAGTAATTTCTAAGTGTGTAAAGCAGAACACATCCTCACAAAGACAACTGGAGCCTGTGTTGCAGAATCCTCTGCCCTTGGTTTCCTGCAGCTATATGTCACTCTGAGAATCAAACTTCAGGTGCCTGGGCAGTTCTTTTTGAAGAAGCAGGAGAAAAACAATATATTTCAGTTTATGGTCAGGACAGCAAGGCAGGTTTTGGGAATTTAGCAGGTTTTGTGAACGTAACCCACAAGGGTGGGATAGAGTCTTTCTCTCTTCAGTTGCACGTGGGGCTGCCCCTTTCAGGGTGGATTTCGGTTGGATAGTAATTCTGTGCTGCATTTGGTCCACATTTAGGAAACAGCTTGCAGGGAGACTGGCATGGCAAAACTGCTTTAAAAAGTCATGAAACTCTTGCATGTCAATGAACTGAAACTGCAGGTTTGGTACACAGTGAGGAGTTGGAAGTTACTGCACTTTGATCTGCCTTGTCGTGGCCGTAGGTCGGGGTGATCTGTGCTGCTGTTTAATCCAGCTCAGCCTTGTGTGAAACAAGTACTGCTGTTTCGTGGTTCCTGTTGTAACACGCCTGCATTACATGTTTCAGTTCCACTGGTGCTTTTTTCTTTTCCCCCTTCCACCTGCTGTCACTAATATTCCACCTCCCAGCAGGTGGGCAGCAGGAATCGGGCTGGCAGGCTTTCAGAGTCAGGTTGTAGAACTGCCCACTTTAGTGGAAACTCACCTTGCAGTATTGACTTAAGTTCACTTTTGTGCTTGGATACTTAGTGCCTCCGGAGGATTACGAATGTTGTATTAATAAGGAATTGCTACATATTTTATAACATTTGTTTACTTGAAGGAAGCTTCTAACCTGTTTCAAGAATCTGCATTTTAAATTCTCTTGGTCTGGAGGTTTGCTTTTAAGCCTACCATTATATCAAACAGCTTTTTAGTTATTGCTGCAGGGTGTAGCACTCCCAGTTCTTGCGTGACAGAGATGTCATCATGTTGAGGTAGCCTTGGGCACTGAAACTCATTAAACCTTATTTGTTTTATAAGTGATTCAGTATACAAGTGTGAGTAATAATTAAAAAAATAAAACGCCCTACACAGTGATCTAATGAAACTCGAGAGGCTGAAGAGCAGGGCATTTCCCTGAGCTGTCTCTAATGCAGGAGTTATTTAGCAATAGCAACACGCTTATGTAAATTTTGCTCCAGGGAAGAAAGAATTCTCTAACTATTTTCTTTCAGACCCAGAGGCACAAAAATAGAATATTTCAAAATAAACTGTTTCCCAAGTCTCTGTATTTCTGGCATTCTGAAAGAAATAGCGATGCTAGGATTGTCTGTTGGTGCTATTTTTCTTAAAGGGTGCTGTTTCTTAGTGATTTGGTATGAAGCTACAAAAAGCTGTGTTGGTATGAGGTGGAGGATCCTGCAGATCCCTAGGGCACTCACCTCTTTGTGGTAATGCTGTATCTCATCTCATTCTGAATGTCACAGATTGGCCTCGTCTGACACTTGTGAGTGTTTCCCCCTCTCACCAGACACACTATGGTTGGCTCAGCCTTTGGAAGTGTTTTTACCATCAGGCTGTTTGTTACCTGTAGTGCTGTCTCAAGCTGCTATTTTTTTTTTTTGTGCGTGTCTGCTTTTAAACAGTCGTGGTAAGTTGGAAAAGACTGATTCTGTCAGCTGTCCATGGGTTAATCTGAAATTTGCAGGCTTTCAACTGATAAGTAACTAAGATCTTATGACAAATGAACTCCTCTTGCCACCCATTAAACTGGGCTCTGTATTGGAGTTAGTTACCATGCCGCTGCTGACATCCATGCTCTGACAAAGACAAGACCTACTGAAGGAGCACCATTTGTGTTGAAGACATGGTAACCTTAAGCTTCAACTAATGTATTTTACCATCAGATACACATATAATGCCTTGAATACTCTTGGTTTTCAAGCATACTCATTCTTTGCGTCCTCCTTTGCCTTGTTTACCTCCCCACATCTACCCTGGAGGCAGGGATGGCGTTTGCTTTCCTTGGACCTGCAGGTGTCTGACTACTAGGGGGTGCTCCAGAGTAATGGAAGAGATGGGTTTCTTCTCAGGGAACAGAGGCTGAAATTGTCCTCCCAGTCCTTGGCCTGGTTGGTTACAGCCAGAGGGCAGATCCAGACCTGTGTCTCCTGCTTGACAGGAAGATGTGCTTGCTACTGAACAGCCAGGCTGCACTCATGGTGATTTGTGTAGCTTTGGGAAGATGTCCTGGAGATGAACTTGGTTGATACATCTCATGGAGGTTGGCCTGTAGTGGGTTATGCAGACAATTGGAAGTCATGGTGTGTTTCTTCTCTGATTACTAAGAAACTAGGTTTTGTTTTCCTTGCACCATGCTGTTTCTAAAGCAAAACCAGACTTGACAGTCATCATTGCTTGCACACTACTGATTGACTCTAATTTGTAGGTGACTTAATTATTTATAAGAGAGGGAGTCTCATATTTTTCAACAGCTCAACAGGTTTGGTAAGTTGTTGTGTGTTGTATGTCCTCATTAAAGTGAAGAGGCCGTGGCATAACTGTGATTGCATGAGTACTCCAGCAGACAGGCTCTGGCCTTGCGGCGTTGTTAGCAGCTGACACTGAAATGTCTATGCAGGTGGCAAATCAGGCTTGTTAATCATTTTGTTTGTGTCAGATTTTTTGAAATTGTGTCTTGGATATTTCTGTTCCTTCAAGGCAGGAGCTTTAGGCCAACATCAGTTAAAGAGTTCTTCTGTTTCCTCTGGAAAATA
The DNA here is from genome assembly GCA_033558105.1 of Coccyzus lansbergi. Lineage (NCBI taxonomy): Eukaryota > Metazoa > Chordata > Aves > Cuculiformes > Coccyzidae > Coccyzus > Coccyzus lansbergi. Next base: position 2,129,505 of record JAUMJK010001519.1, on the reverse strand, counting down.
TATCCTACAAGCTCAGAAATTTGGGAAATTTTGGCTTGTAAATACTTTTTTTACATGCTTGCACTGATAAAGAAGTAATGAAAACTTCTTTTTGTGAAATTTCTACAATCATAACTCCACCAGCCCCCAACACTGGATTTCCTGCTGTGTGGAATATCTGCAGAGTAGTGCTGAACAGTTTGGTGGATTTCTAGTGTTACTGAAATACCAGAAATCTGTTAGAGGGTTCTGTCTGACATGTACATCGTTGGGTGCAAATAGAACTTTGTTCCTTTCAACTATTGGGAATTTTCAACTGTATTTATTTCAAAATCAGTTGGTATTGAACAATACCCATGTAATTAAAATGTCTTTTTTAGTTTTAGTTATTAATTTAAACACGATACCTGTGCTGTTTTTGCTTACTTTCTGCTTCTCCTAAAATTTTGCATCAATAAGATAAAACTCCTTAACCCCTCTCTCTGTTGCTATGATTTTAACATCTGAAAGTATCTATTCTAAGTCCTTGCAGTGTTTTGTTTAAGAATAGATATTTGGTGTTGAACAGTAGATCTGAAAATAGTTTATTTAAGTAGGAAGTGAAACTGTTGTTGGCAAACAATGTTTCCCAGGTCCAGGGAGGTTATTCTCCCTCTGTACTCGGCACTGATGAGGCCGCTCCTTGAATCCTGTGTTCAGTTCTGGGCCCCTGACCACAAGAAGGATGTTGAGGCTCTGGAGTGAGTCCAGAGAAGAGCAATGAGGCTGGTGAAGGGGCTGGAGAACAGGCCTTATGAGGAACGGCTGAGAGAGCTGGGGGTGTTTATCCTGGAGAAGAGGAGTCTGAGGGGAGACCTCATTGCTCTCTCCAACTACCTGAGCGGAGGTTGTGGAGAGGAGGGAGCTGGGCTCTTCTCCCAAGGGACAGGGGACAGGATGAGAGGGAATGGCCTCAAGCTCTGCCAGGGGAGATTTAGGCTGGACATCAGGAAGAAGTTTTTCACAGAAAGGGTCATTGGGCATTGGAACAGGCTGCCCAGGGAGGTGGTTGATTCACCTTCCCTGGAGGTGTTTAAGGGACGGGTGGATGAGGTGCTGAGGGACATGGTTTAGTGTTTGATAGGAATGGTTGGACTCGATGATCCGGTGGGTCTCTTCCAACCTGGTGATTCTATGATCCTATGATTCACTTTTTGTTCAGAAAACAATGGAAAGGGTTGTGAAGTTGCATCTGTCACGTGTGTCTGGTGTGAGACCATTTGCCTTTTTTTTTAAGAAAAGCATTACAGACATTTCCTGTACAATGTTTGAAGGGTTTTCTCCTGTTCTTCGGGAAGTCCTGCTTGTGTGTTGGATCATTTCTTCCCACATCATACTTTGAGGTGATCCCTTCTTTGAGGTGATGTTTTTCTTGAGGAGTCAGAGCTCCTTTCAGAGCTGGACTTGAGGATGTGAGGTTCATAGATGTCAGGATTGAGGAGCTACCTAAGATGTGTGGGTATTTCGAGGGTTTTGTTGTGCTTGTGCAGGAGTCCCAGCCAGTGTGCTGAGGAGTGTGAGGGTGGGCTTCCAACTTAGTCTGGAAGAGCTCCCAAAGCTGTAATTAACAGCTATTTCTCTGTGTTATCACTGCTTTAGCAGTTTGGGTTTTGTTTGAACGTGCTTGAATACAATGCAGATGATTTAGAGGCAGCTGCGTGTGCCTTAACAACAGATTGGCTCTTCACTGGGCTTCTGTACTTAAAGGAGGAATGACTACAAAGGCAGGTGATGTAGAAACGTAGCTGTGTCTCAGAGCATCTGCTGCAAGCTTCTAACCTTATAGAGAAATCACTGGACAGGTTTTTAAAGCGGAACATGGGAACAAAGTCATTAAAAAAATGAGATTTATGTGCTCCATTGAAGAGGCAGAAAAAGCCAACTGTGTCCTGGGCTGCATCAAAACAATCTTGGCCAGCAGGGTGAGAGAAGTGATTCTGCTCCTCTGTTCCTCTCTTGTGAGACCTCATCTGGAGTACTGTGTCCAGTTCCAGAATCCTCATCATAAGAAGAATATTGAGCTGTTGGAACAGGTCCAGAGGAGGCTACAAGGGTGGTCAGAGGGCTGGAGCACCTCCCATACAAGGACAGGCTGAGAGAGTTGGGGTTGTTTAGCCTAGAGAAGAGAAGGCTCTGAGGAGACCTTATAGTGACCTTCCAGTACCTGAAGGGTACCTACAGAAAAGCTGGGGAGGGACTGTTTACAAAGGTGTGTAGTGGTAAGGCTAAGGGCTGTGGGTATGGCCAGAAGAGGGGCAGATTTAGACTAGGCATGAGGAGGAATTTTCATAACGAGAGTGACACTGGAACAGGTTGCCCAGGAAAGTTTTGGATGCCCCATCCCTGGAGGTGTTCAAGGCCAGGTTGGATGGGGCCTTGGGCAGCCTGATCTAGTGGGAGGTGTCCCTCCTTGCCCATGGCAGGGGTGCGGAAGTAAACTGTCTTTAATGTCCTTTCCAACCCAAACTATTCTATGATTCTGTGAGTGTCTGGCTGTCCTGCTTCCCAGCAGTAGCCACCACGTTGATGTCCTGTGTGTGCAATCGTTTTGCAAGGCTTGCTCAGCTTGGAGATGTTCACTGTCAGGACCCCATATTCTGCCTTTATTTCTACTCTACAAATTCTACTTCACATTTTAGAAGTTCAAAGTGATGAGCTGCTTGAGAAAGTTGGGGCTGTGGCTGCACTTGCACTGAGTTTTGTGACCAGCATTGAGCAGGATGACTCCAAGAGCTGAGCTAGCTGATAACTTGGGGCTTTTTGTTTTGTTTTGTTCTATTTTCAAATGTTGTTTTTGGGTTTTATTTGGCCAGCTCAACTCCCTGAGTTGCTGCCTGTGTGATGGTATGGATGGGAGGGGAGGGCTGGACTGCAGTCTCCTTGAGTTGCACTGACTTAGAAAGAGGTAGAACTGTACCCTGAGACTCTTTTCCTTTTATGCTATTTAAATGAGTAAATGCTACAGGTTATTGCAAGAGTATTAGAACTGAAGGCTTGATATATTGTGCTTTAGAATGTCTGTATTCTCATGTCTGTTTTCTCTAATTTAATTATAGGCACAGCTATTTAAACATGGCAAAAGAGAAGACTGTTTACCATATGGTAAGTTTGTAATATTTAGATTCCTGTTTTTAAAACCATTCCAATAAAAAAAAGGAAAGAAAGAGTAAACTGATAACAGCTAGTACTGTAAAGAGAGAAATCAACAGGGAAGTTATAAAGCATACAAAATGGAGGGGGGGGTGTGGAACTAGGAGGAGGAGCCGCCACTGGGAATGTGTTGGAATAGCTCATCCCAGGGTATGGCAGGTGATGCCATGGCGGTTGGTGTAACACAGGAGCTGAACAGAGAATACGAATTGTCAGATGTGGGAAATATTTTTAAAAATGCATTAGAACATCAACTGGTTTAAACATATGAACTGTTGAAAAGTTTGCAGAAAATCTTCAAATTCTGACATAATCACGAGATGTTGGAAACAACTGGTTTAAGGCACGTGGTGCTGCATACAAGAGGCAGTTGGAGTAATGTAGTGATACTGTTAGCTGAGAAACAGCTTTTAGTTGCAAAGAAATGATAACAGACACAATTAGGGGTGAACAGGTACCTGAGAGGAGAGCACAGATGTTTCTAAACAGTGTGGCTGCCTCTTGGAATTATGTTCATCTCATGGTGAGTTGTGGAGTGTGGTCAGAACTGACTGCAAAATACCAGCTGTTTTTTATTTTTAGCAATAATGAGAGGTAGGGAAAGATGATGGCTAATTACAAAACACTCCAAAAGGCCTTGATGGTTGTGTGGAGCTCATCAAAGCAGCAAAAATGTGGTTTGCGCTATTCATAGGAATCAAGTGATAATATAAACTTGCTGTAGAATGTGTGTGATTTCACCTAATGGAAGTATTCTGACTTCTGAGATCACACTTTGTAGATTTAGTGCTGGAAGCAGTTAGCTTCTCCCAGCCACTATAAGACTGAGATGCAGACCCTTCCTTACAAAGTGCCAAAGATATCGATAAAGATGGAGATAAAGTGGTGAAGACAAATATAATGGAATGACGTGTGTTGTGCTACTGGTTGGAAGCAAACAGAACGTATTGAGGAAGGTCATTGATTAGCAATAGCAGGCAGCACTGTAGAAGCTGGAAGAATAGTAAGACTGGCAGTTAAGCAGGATAATGAACAAGGTAGATAAAATATGGACTAACACAATAACACAATAATGTGATTTAAACATACAGATGTGCAACAAAATAGTCATAATTGGTATGAAAAGAAGATATTTAGCTTTTGACATTATCCCTGCTGACAAAATTGATGTTTTGAGACATGGTGTATAAAAAGTGTATTAAGTGTTTACGAATCTGGTAGTAAGAGAAAAATTAGGGGTATACTGCTGAATTAAATTTACCACAGGAAAAATGGTATGCTTGCAACTAAGAAGCAAATATTCAGACGGAAACTAGCGAGGATATGAAAATGTGTAATGCAAAACATATCAATGATTTTTAATTATTACAGGTTATAATAGAGCTGAGGATCAAATAGGAGAAAATAAAGAAATGCCAAAGGAAGATACTGTTTTAAATCTTTTGCAGTATAGAATTTCATTTAAAAATAAGCCCTAGTCCCGAAGCTGTTCACATGGGGCAGTAGATACTTCAGCAATTCAAGATTGGCAGGACTCAGAAAAGGCATATATTTATGTAGTAATTTTTTCCTGTCTTTGAATACTGATGTTTCTACAATCTCTTCCTCCTAAACCATTGATCTCTCTAGCTTTTACAACTGCAAAAACCCAAAAGCGCAGATTGCTGGAAGGTATCACAGTTATAGGCAATGCTGTCTGCCTCTTTGCCTGCATATGCAATTTTATTAGTATCGTAGTATGTCAGGATGAATCATAAGCCTTTTTAAAAAATGAGCTTTTTTAAATCACATGTCCTACAATTTCTCAGAATTTGAAACAATTCTTAAATTTCTAATCTCTTAGCACTTTGAAAAGCATGATATGAGGCTGCTATAAGAGGCGGCAGTGTTTTTACGATGTGGTTCCAATTTTGCAGTGCTTACAGCAAGAATGATGGCTTCTGCAGAGCCCGATTCGGTAGTCCCCACCTAAAGATCAGCTCTGAGAATAATCTGAGAAAATGCACAAGGCCTATTTTATTTGCAACAGGAATGCCTTGTGAACATTTTGAATCCTGGAACTTTGTACTAATTAACCCAAGGTTCTCCATTCATCTGTGTTTTTATACTTTGGACAAACAACTTTGTTAGCTTTGATGTGCCCAAATGAAAGGTTTTGTTGCTGACTGTTTACACATGCATGGTATTTCTCATTTCTAAATGTTTATGGACATTCATTGTCATAAATATGTCTGTGCCAGAGGGGTTAAGATGGAGCTGCCTGAAAATAATAAAAGAGGAAAGGGAGTGCTTTCCTAGTTTGCAGAATCTGACTCCTGGTGCTGTTAGGCTGCTGGGAATTCTTAGGCTCTGAAAGATACCTGAACGTGTTACTTCCAGTGAGAGTGAGAGGCACAAGTGCTCTCAGACTGTAGAAGCGTGATAATTTCCATAGTCAAACGTAATCCTTAAAGCAATCCTTCCTTTTTGGTGAGTGACAGGTATTACCACTAATCACCAGTGTCAAAGCAAAGACAAAGTCGGTAATGAGGCATTTGCACTTCAGTAATATCTTTAAAAAACTAACTCTTCTAAAGAACTTTCAAAACTTTACAAACTTTACTTATAGAGATATTTTCAAAATACTTTTTCTAGCGTGTTTATTTTCTTTTACAGCTGCTGTTGTACTTGAGTGTCTTGACAACTGCAGGCTGTCAGAAAGTAATCAGATAGTTCTTCGCAAACTGGGGATGAAACTTGTTCAGCGACTTGGACTGACATTTGTGAAACCAAAGGTTGCAAAATGGAGGTTAGTTTGAAGCTCAAACAGTTTTAAAAAAAATAATCCAAAAGCAACCCCCCCCAAACATACCTAAATCTGCATGTTTGACTCCTGGCCTTCTGCCCTCCTGACCTCTCCTTCTCTGAAAGAGAGAGAAAGAAATCCTTGTGTTGTTTGGGAATGAGCACTTTCTTCATTTATACAATCAGGATAAATTAAAGACTGAATTAAAAATTAGAATGAAAACAAAAAAATGTTACATGAAAGATAGAGAGTTATGGTTGAAATTTTTAGTTTTGGATTTCTTCTGCTGTGATTTTTTTTTTCCAGGTTTGGTAAGGTAAACCAGTTTTGTGGTCTTTCGACTTTTTGTGTTGCACATTACACAAGCAGAAGCCTGTTCCTATGTAATGCGTCACTTGGTAAAGATGGGAAGAGAGCGACCTTCATTACTGTAGTTGACTTCAGTAGCAGTTTTACCCTGATTCAATAGAAGGTTCACAGGGGAAAAGTGGTTTGCAACCCCACTTTCGTTTTGCATGTTAGTCAGGTTTTGGTGTCTGGTTTTACTTACTGCCAGAGGGCAAACTCTTTTCTAGATTTCTCGCACTGATATTGTAAAATTGCAGGCTCCCTTGGTGACTATTTTTATTGTATTTCTTTTACCAACTTTTGAGAACGTCCTTAGGCATAGAAAATTATTTAAGGTGGAGAGTGTACCTTGCCCAGTGGCAAAATCTAGTTTAGCATGTAAAATATCTTTTGTAAGAATGAATCTACACCACAGGCTAAATATCTGAGCACAGCTTGGGCAGAGAGTACTGAGCTGGCTTTAACATTTAAAAAACAATTTTTTGAGAATTTTTTTTTTTAATGTTTTGGAGACGTTCTTAAGAGCATGGGAATCTTGCCTCTTTCTGAAAAAGGAAAGGGAGATGTAATGAGAAGGAACCATTTAAACAATCAAGCTCTTCTCGCCTTGGAAAATAGACAACTGGGTCAAGAGGAGGGGGATTGGGATACTTTCCCCTTTCCTTTGATGGGAAATAACTGGGGAGCTGTACACTGGGAGGTGAAGTAACTTGACAAGCAGGCTTTATGGAAGTCTGTACTTATTTCAGTTGGAACTTAAATAAGAAAAATGTGTCTGTTTCTCCTGCAGGTACCAGCGGGGCTGTCGGTCTCTGGCTGTCAACCTGCAGGCTCAGGGCCCAGTTGTGCCGAATCAGGTGACAACAGTTGCTGCTAATGAGGCTGACGATGAAGAGGAATATGACATTCCAGGAGAGCTTGAAAATGTTGTAGGTGTGTTAAAGTTGGACAGAAATTACTGTAAGGCCTGCAAATTAAACACATATTGGGAAGGCAGCCTGTGTAGTGCTAAGGAAGTTGTGTGGTTGTCTGTGCTAATGTGAATTAGCAGTTGGAAAGACTATAAAGTTTCCATCTCTGCAGCTGATTAGAGTGGACTGTCTTTTTGTCAAATTATTTGGATTTCAGCATCTCAAGCAGAAGCTCAGTACTGTGGCATTTGTTGTGGGGTTGGGGGGATGGAATTACTGAAATACATTATACCAATTTTATCAAGTAATATGAAAGAGTGATCTTGAACCTCTCACAAATGGAAGGATGAATTAAAACTAAGAGTGAAAAACAAAATAAGAAATTGTCTTAGATGAAAGATGAAGAGTTATGGTTGAAAATTTTAAGCTGTGGTAGTGCCAAAGGAACAATATTTATCAGTATTTAGTTATACAGCAGGTCCTCTGCCTGCTTGCTGGTGGATATGCTGTATTTAAATGGACAAAAAATTGTATCGGGAGACTTTTAAAACTGAATAATCTAATGAACCACCAAAAAAAGCACCCTGACCTCTTCTACAGTACTTAAAATGTCAAACCAAATTTCTCTTTTAGAAAATTATTTTGACATCTTTTTTGTTTCTTTGATTTCAATTCGCACTTCTGTAACAAATAGAGGAAATATACATTCAAATGGAATAAATACACTTACAAATATTTTCATTTAAACCAGGGGGCAGTTATGGTTAAGAGGAAAAGGAATTTTGAACATTTTAAGAAAACTTTCTGTTGTTAAATTACAATAACCTGTTTTGTTTAAATAAAATCTGCAGAGCAATTGTTGGTTGGACTGAAAGACAAAGACACCATTGTCAGGTGGTCTGCAGCGAAAGGGTAGGTTCCTTATGGTTATTCTGAAAAAAGTAAAGTAAACAGCCCAGAAATACAGTCTGATGTAATCCATGATTGATAATTTGTGTGCATTGTCAATATTCACAGCTCCTTCACATGTCTTTAGTGCAGCTCAGTGCATAAAGCTGTGTTTGTGTCCTTTTTGGGGTGCATATGGAATTGCACTGGTCTTTGGGAAAACGTCAGATAGATTTGGAAACAAAAATTCTCGACTTGCTTTAAAGGCTGTAAAGGAACATTTCGTAAAAGTATTTTTTCTCTGGCACTGCAAAAAATGTATTTCTGTGTGAAGTTCACCGCTGTGTAGCTTTTGCTTCAAGTTGGAGGTGATTTTTTAGGGTAATGGTGCCAGAGTAGTGCATTGCTATCTCAGCAGCAGTCGTGTTATTATGAGTTTCCAGTCACAAAAATTTTATAGGACTTATTCATCAAATGCAGGAATAGTGAATCACTGTGTGCTTTTTTCCTTTTTGTAAGCATTGGTCGAATAACTGGAAGACTTCCAAAAGAATTAGCAGATGATGTGATCGGATCTTTGTTGGACTGCTTTAGGTAAAGATCTTATTTCACGCTTTGCATGCAACTGAAACATGTCTGATTCTGACACAAGAAGGCAAGAGTTGGGAAGACTAAAAATCTGCACATTGTTTTGCTGCTCTTCTTAGATATTTTAGAGTCTTTTAAGGCATGGATGTGCTAAGGTTGTTCTGCAAAGAAACTATTCCCAATCCTTCCTCTTGCTTCCGCTCTGAAGTATTGTGGAAGGACCAAAGCTGAACTTGGGAAACAAAAAAATGCTCATTAACTTACTGCTTAAAAAAAAATCCCTGTGTGCTCATGTCTTGAGTGTTGTGTGTATTTTCAGAAACACTGTAGAATTGGAAGTTATATTTAAAGGATCTGAAGATCGCCAGAGAAAAGAAATCACTGTGTGAGGAGAGGCTGAAACATCTAGGAAGAGTGATGAGTAGAAAGGATATATATTAGAGGTTTATGAAATCATGAATGGCAGGGAAATTATTGCCCTCTAAATTTTATATTATTAGAAGCATACTGAAGTAGTAGGTGGCAGGTTTGGAATAAAGAAAAGGTGGTAGTTATTCACACAGCACATAGCTGAACTGTAAAATCTGCTTGCCGCCGCGGGATGTTGTCGGTGCTGAGAGTACATGCCTGAACAGTAAACCTTCTTTTTTGCAAACTCGCCTTATACCAAGGCACGTACTGTCAGATGTGTCAGAGAGGCTTTGGGCCAGCTGAAACTTTGGTTTGATCACATATAGCTGCTAGGTTGTTCTTTTGGATTTCTCGTTCCATGTAAAGGACTAAACTATTAAACAAGAGTCATATGCGCTCTTGCATATTAAGTTGGTCATTAGGTCTTCATTGAGTACTTGGACATTAAGATCTAAAGTATTGTTTAGACTCAGCTAATAACAAAGAATAATGTCTTTGTTGGCACAGAGTAATGGTCGTGTTAAGATTGCCACTCAGATGTACTCAGTTTTAGAAAATCTTCTCATATTGGTTATGAGTACAAATTGAAAATACCAACTCAAAGAATAACACATGAAAAAAGAAGGTATAAAGTCTTCAAATCTTGCAAGCAAGGTATCTACTTAGCTGATAATTACTCTGTGTTACTGTGATTAATTTAGGAGGTGCTGTTGATCTCAATTATCCCTGGAGCTTCAAAGACCTCTACTCAACTGTGCTTTCTTTCCTTGTTTTCCAAGTCATAGGGATGAGTAATCCAACTAGTAACTGAGTGACCTGCTTTCTCCAGAAACACCTGGGAACAGATGTAGTCAAGGACAAAAGGAATGTGTTTTGTATTGTTTGCACAAAATATCTAGTGACCAAACCAAAAATAAAAGTCAGTTGCTCATCAGAGGCACTTGAACTGATTTATCTTAGGATAAGAAGAAAGGATGTTTTACATGTAGATTGAAGGACAAGAGATGGGGAAGAAATAAGTGATTGAGTGTGAAGAGATGATCGGCACAGCCTTGCAGGGGTGTATGAGGCCTCTGCTGTTCAGGGTACTTGTAAAAGATCTCAGAAAAAAAGGTGACCAATAGGGTGAGGATATCAACTGGTGATTTATAATAACCTAAACTAAAGGTGACAGTAATGAAAATGTTACAAAGGCCTGTGTTAAGTAATCAGACAGCATATAACATGAAATCTAATGTCTTATGAAGGCAAACTAATGCATTTGGGGAAAAGTACATCTGCTGGTTTATAAACCAGTTCTTACTGCTCAGGAAAGAGATCTTGAAAGTACTGATAGTTCTTTTGAAATGTCAGCAGGGTGTTCAGCAGCTGTCAGGAAAAAAAGGAAGTTAAATGGGAAGTTAGGTGTTACTAGGAAAGGAAGAGCTAACAAAACTTGATCGGTGAAAAGTGATTTAAGCGAGGAGGATTTTTCCAAGTGGAGCAAAAAAGCAGAGGGATATAGTGGAGATATGCAAAATTGTAAATATTAAAGAGAGTGAGTAATTGTTTACTGGTAACTCTTTTGCATGATGTGGGAGCTGGGAAACATCAAGAATCACATTTTCACACAATTAAACTGTGGAAGTCATTGCCACAGGATGTTATGAAACCCAAAAGTGTAAAGAGAGTTCGGAAAGTGTTATATACAAATCAGTGGAAGAGAGTCCTATCAGGGGTTATTAAATAGGACATTCTGGCTGAAACCATCTGCTGATGGCCAGAACAAGGAGGAGCCTGATATGGGAATGATCCTTTATGGATCATGTTTGGCTGAGTGTCTACTCTTGGACCATGTCAGAGACAGGATACTGGGGTATGACCTAGTCAGGCTGTCTAGCATTTTATTCCTAGATTCCTTTTCTTAATTTTATATAAAATGAACTTTTCCTGCTTATTCACACAGCATGCGACCTTTCCCCTCTTTATTCCTTTATCTGCCAGGCCAGCAAAGACTGGGTACCATTTTTGGTATCTTTTTTAATATGTTCAATACAAGTTACTTTGTTTTGTTTTATGTTTCTATAGAGGTGGATGAACTCTGCTGTTTCCTCATGGCTTAAGCTACTGTTGTGTATTCATTGAAAGCAAAATCCCTAGAACCTCTGTTGCTGGTTAAGGGCTGGTTTTGGCACTAAAGTATGAACACACTTTGAGTATGTTCATGGTGCTATACTAGCATCTCTTACCACTGTATTAGACAACTGTTTTCTTATTTTGGGTAAGTTTCAGGTATCGTATTGAGGTTACATTTATATTCATAAAAAGAAGTTTTGCTTATTTGGTCGCATTAATAGCAGTATTTATGTTGCACGAAATGGGAAAGAAAACGTGCTCAACTTGTTGTTCTTCTATATTAGAAGTCTAAGAGGGTTAATAACACCATAAGCACATGTTGATTTGGAATATCGGTCTTCTAAAGTGTTAGGAATTCACTATGCAGCATGAAAGGTAAAAAGTGAAGAGTAGTCTTACCAAAACCTGTCTTTGTTCTGAAATCAGTTTCCAGGAAACAGACAACGCCTGGCACGGTGGATGCCTGGCACTGGCTGAATTGGGCAGAAGAGGATTGTTACTCCCTTCTCGAATTTCAGATGGTGAGTTGTGTTGCTGAATGTTAGTAAGTGCGTGAACTCATGATTTATAGTATTAGAGTGTGAATAGACCCTAATTTGCTGATGTGTGCTGAATAATGACTGCAGTGTTGAATTCTAGAGTGAAAAATATGCCTATGAGGAAATCTAAGGCACTGCTGTCAAAAGCTTTGTCTTGGGTGTGTCACTTTTATGCTGAATAAATTTTTCTTTCCAAAATGAAATTAGCTTCTTGGTTTTCTCCCTTCTTCCTCCATGCCATGTTTCTTTGTTCAGTTGTACAAAAATAATTCTGTATGTCTCTTTATTGTGTCAGTGTCATTACATAAATCAAGTATATTAAATAATTGATGACTAACTTGTACTTCAAACCTAGTAGCTTGTGCTGTTTGTTTCTGATTAAATTTCGGAGGCAAATTTTGTGTAATTTATACAATGAACAATTTAAGTTTTCAATGGGTTTTCGAATATCAGGATGGAAATACAGAGCAGAGGAATTGTTTCTTTGTGTCTGTCAACATACACTGAAGTACAGGGATATTAATGTAAAAGTAGTAGTCCTCTGTTTTGTGACTTTAGTCACAAAAGGAGTTGAAATGACAGAAGAAGCAGCACACATCCACTGCTGGTGATGATAGACCCCATAATTTCATGTTTGGAAATGGTAGTTTTGGCAGCCTGTGTTCCTGAGGTTGAAGCTTTAAACTTGGTGTAGAATGGAAACCTCTTTCACCTCCTGTCATCAGGTACTTACGTACAACTTGGTACATTGAACTCCCTTACTGCCTTGATGTTATAATTTGAGTTAACTGGACTTTTTCTGTTACCGTGCCACCTTTGTTCAGACTCAAGTTGACACACATGTGTCTTGATAACCTAGGAAAAGGTTTTCTCTATTAAAGATTAAATTATAGATTAATGTTGTTACTCTTTCTTTGTCTCTTAGTTCAGAAATATAGGCCTTGTAGTTTACAGTTTAACGGGAAACATCTTTCACTGCCCTGGTTAAGCTCTTGGCTCAAAACACCACAGCAGGAAAGAGAGGAGAAACACTTCAGGGAGCTCCGTTGCACTGAGTGCAGCTGTTTCCTGTCGTGGGTCTGTACCTACCCGTGATGGGGCAGCAGGTGAAGATCTCTCTGATCTGAGTGAGGAATCAATGAGAAATGTGTACCCTTTGTTTTTAATGGCCTAGGGTTTTTTAATGGTCTTGTTCTGGGTTTGTTCTACTGAGAATGACAGTGCATACCAGCACATTTACACAAGATGCTCTGCAGTGGAAGAGCCTCAAGTTAAGCTTTTTGTAGAAGTTTGGATAAAGTGGACAGCAGCTTTAAGGCAGAGAGAATTCTGAGGTTTGTCATATGGAGCTGAAGTATGGATGAATTCCTCTGCATGGCGACGTTCCTTCACTGAAGGAAGCTTCTTTCTTAGAGTTGATTGATACTCAATACCAAATTCTACTTGTAAAATGAAGATTTAACTAGTGATTTCTTTGCTAATTTTTCCTTAAAATGTGTTAGAGACTGTGCAGTGAACTGTATTTGTGTCCATTAATGACTTCCCATATGTTTGAAGTACAGGTCATAGATTTATTTGAAAAATTTCAAAATTATATACACAGTTATAGAAGCAGGAAAGAGTTCCAGGGTGTATGTGGAAGCACACTGAAGCTGATAATTAGTGATAAACGTATGCTGAAGTAAGACCTTCACCAGTAGAATTTGCCTCAGGTGAAATAAATTATATAAATAACCTGTTAAACTTGGAGCTTGAACGTTGCCTGGTATCTGTACAGCCTTAGAGGATCAGGCACCTGTTGATCTTCCTATTTTCAGTATTGTTTTCATAGTGATTCAGTTAAAGGTGAACGTAAACTGCATTTGTTAAAGGGGTGCAGGCTTTCTTTGGTTTAACTCAACTCTTGTTCTTAGTCAGCATAAGAAAAGCTTGCTTAGACAAGGTTTGGGTCAGTTTGTTTCAACTGGCATCTGTTTCTGAGTAACAAAATAGGATCTGTTGTTTTGTATTGCGCACAATGGCAAAGCGTATTCAGATACAAACCAGATTTTACAGTAAATTCTACATAACCAGGTTTAATCTTAAGCGCATTGAAATTTTTTCAAAGAAAAAAGACAAAAACCCTATTAAATGAAATTAAGCTTGAAAAAGACTATGACAGCGCGGTACTGAACAGTTTTACTTCTAGAGCTTAAAAATCTTTTAAGAAAAGAAGCTGTAAAAGTTATTTTACATTAGTACAACTGCAAAAAAACCTTAAAGATTTATCTACTGTACTTTGGCTTTAGTAATGAATGCAAAAATTCACTCATCAAAATCTGAGTTTATACAAGGGCAGGTTCAGTTCCTTAAAAATATTAATATAAAATTATGAACATTATTTACAAGGGAGTGATTGAAGGTGTCTTGTTATGGACCAAAACTCAGAAGAGACAGTTTGTAGAAATTTTATGATGTTGCTGGTAACTCGTTTCTATGACCAGAAACCCTTTGGAAAGTGAGGTATTAGGATACTCTTGTTCTCTTCCTTAAAGTGAAGACTCTGCTACAGTCATTTGCTCTTACTCTTTTAGTGCCTTGCTGTGATTTTGCTGATTCTCTTTGATTTGTCCTTTTTTGTCCTTTTACTTTTTGATTGCACTGAGTATCCTGAGTATCAGAAGAATTCAGAGCAGCTTCTGAACATGGGGTATTGCTCTCCTGAGGATTCTGCCCATCGCTATCTGTGCGCACGTTGCTGGGACTGTATGCAGCGAGTTGACAGAGTGCTACTGCTGCTGTCTGCTTTTGTTCGTCACAGCTGTCAATGATTCTTAAGTCTTGACCTTCATTATGGTCAGCTATGAAAGAGGAGTTGTCATTGGAACTGTTGAGAGGGTTCTTGGAGTTACACGCCTCTGCTCCAGAGTTTTCCTGTTTGGTGTTTGGAGGAGTAGCAGCACCGTTATCATGAGATGGGTTGTGGATTGAGGTTTTCAGGCTTACAGTGTTACAGGAGTCTTTTACTGAGAGGTTCAGGGGCATGTCTTGCAATTCCAAGAAGTCCTGACTTTCTGGTTTGGATGTGGTTTTGTAGGCATGCTCATGGATAGGTCCTGTGCTTGTGTCAGCCTTTTTTGAAAGGTTAAGGGGTACTGTCCCTGTGTCTTCTTCCACATTAGGCAGTGAGCCTTCATTGTTACAGCATTCTTTCTGTGTATGCGAATCTTCATCGATGTTAATGCTGAAAGAAATGAGGAGAGAAGAGAATTCACTGTCAGTTGCTCCTCTGGAAGTAAGGAAGTGGGCAGGGTGGAAAGAAAAAAATCTGGCTAGAATCATGGAATGGTTTGGGTTGGAAGGGGCCTTTGCAGGTCATCTAGTCCAACCCCCTGCTATGGACAGGGACATCTCCTAGTGGATCAGATTGCTCAGAGACCCATCCAACCTGGCCTTAAACGCCTTCAGGATTGGGGCAGTCACCACTGCTCTGGGCAACCTGGGCCGGGGCCTCCTTACCCTTATTGTAAAAAAACGTCTGACAATGTTGTTTCTCCCTTTCACCATACACTGCTATAACACAAGTAATTCCCTAAGAGAGACAGACAGACATGCACATGAATTTACAAAGTGATCTTTTTATTTTACCTGCTGGGCGAATCTTCTCGGTCTGACTGTGTGTGCACACTCTGAAGTAGGGCTGGTTGATCAGTGCTCTTTCTCACAGGTCTGAAAGCTGTGCAGTTTTCTTCTGGTTGATTGTACTTGCCAAGCAGTGTGGAAGATGACTTGTTAGAGAGGTCAAATAAGCCTTCACATGTGTGGCTTGTCTGTGTGAAGTTGGTTGGACTAGGTCTGCCAGGGGAGCCTGTTGCTGCACTTCCCGCAAGAGGGCTCATTTTAGCGTTCTCTCTTTCATTTTGGTCATCTTTGGAATGACTTTTGGCATGCAGTAATGTAATTTCTTTTTCATAATCTGCTTGTTTCTTCTGAGAATTTAGAGGATATTGTTGGGACGGGCTTAAAGAAGCTGGGTACAGCAAGGTAGTTTCTTCCATTAAATGGGAATTTTGATCTCTGTTGATACCAGCTACTTGTGAAAATCTGTAAAATGGAGGATCTGCTGGCCTGCAAAATCCATATGGTATCGGAGGAGTAGAATGATATTGTTGGAACAATCGGTAGTGTTCATATGCTGATGGACTTATGGGTTTTGGAAGTGAGCCAGGGTGGGGAAGATAATGTCTTTGATCTTGTGTGCCATAGACTGAGAGAGCAGAGCTTTCACACTCCGAGTTACCTGGAAGAAAATAAGGTGCATAGATAGCCAACCTGTGCTCATAAAAATGAGGCGAGTACTCTGGAATCATTGGTTGTATGTAAGATGAAATGGAACTAAAGCCTTTTGTGGGAGCAACTTTATGTGGAAACTCTGGGAGGAAAGGAGAACCTGCTTTCCATGGATGACTTGGTGGGTGAAACGCAGACTTAGTGTGAAAAGATGAACTTTTGTTAGAAAGAGAGAGAAGTTCAGAGACTTCACTAGCTTCTGGGCCTTTACTACTATCTCTGTGTTCTCCAACTGGAACAAATGCTGAGGGCCTTACAATGCTGTCCAGAAGGGGCTGCATGCTGATGGTGCTCTCTGTTGTAGTGCTGATAGGGGTTAGTTCCTTCTGAATCACAGGTTTTTGCCCTTGAATTGCTTTGTTTGTAGCCTGGTTTTGTAATTCAACATTTTCCTTGGCATCTTCTTTTGCAAATGGATATTGAGGCTTTGAATCGAGACTTGACAGTCCATTTGTGATGGATTTGGAAGAAGTTGGCTTGACTGTTGATTCAAGCTGATTGATCTGTTTGGGCTCCAAGGAGCTTGTCTTTGGGCACTTGATAACACGATCTTGCTCGGAAACTAAAGTAATGGAATTTTTGCAGAGGCCATACTTCATATGGTTGAACAGATGGGATTTCTCATTGCAAGTGAAGGGGCACTGAAAGCACTTGTACTTAAATGGCTTTCCTGGGGGCCGTGGGATGTAATGAGGCTTCTTTGGCTTACGTTCTTTGAGGAGACTCATATTTTTTTTTTCCTTTAAACAATTAAATATAATGGTTCTTTATAAAAACTTTCTTGTGGTTAGCTTCAGTCAATTTTAGGCTCTTGATGTTTCCAGTTTTTCAGGTTTCTTGAGTTATTCTTCCCAGGCGAAGAGAGGAAGGAGGGCAGCTCCCGCGGTGTCTCAGGGCAGAACAGGTGCCAGGGAAGAGTTCTTCTGTGACTGGTGGTGCGGGAGCTGAAACAGAGGGTTTACAATTAACTGTTGTGGAACACTGAGGCTAAATGCAGTCATACATCCTTTTACCTGTATCCCCCTTGCGTTACATGTGGTGCAGTCTGGCGTTTTAAATGAAACAAAACCACTGGCTTCTGAGCTGGAGAGAGACAAGTGTTACGCTTGGCCATCATCTGCACCTAAGCAGGGTCATAGGAGTGGCCCCATTTCCAGCAGTGTGGGTCACCAGCCCAAGGGAGGACGCTCATTGGGAAGATGAAAGTGGAAGTCTAGGTGGAGCTGTGGAGGTGCAGGATGAAGAGAAGGCAGGGCTGGCAGTGGCTGGCTGTGGGGCGAGCCTGTCGGGCCGGTTCGGGAGAGAGGAGGGAATTTCCTGTCTGGGCAAAATGCGGGTGGAGTGGGCTGGTTATGCCTGGGGAGCTGACTTGGCTCTTTGAGACTGACCAACCCTTCTACCTGGCGTGGCGTGGCACTTCCTAACAACCTGATCTCAGTGGATACCTCAAAAGTGGCCAATCTCTCAAAGGATAAAACCACACCAATTTTCTTCCTCTTCCTAATTCAATTAAGAGAAATGAACACTGCAGTATCTGACTAATGGAACTTTCTGCCCGATAAACACATTTCATGTTCTGCTGTGCAGCACCTTACAGATTGCAGAGAGCTAACAGCCACATGTGTGTGAGTGCAGGGTAAGAAGTGTCTGGCAGTCATTGATTTATAGGAGAGTGAGCTCCCTGCCTCACTTCAGGAAACTAAGGTTGTGGATACGTCACACAGCCAAACGATTTGCTCCTCAGATAAGTCAGGAGGGCTTGTATCAGCTTGTCCCATTATGTTTGCTGATTCTGAAGGCGTGAGAAACTCTCAGAGTCAAGTTCTCATGATTTTATAGGATGTGTTATGGCAGAGATCTAAAACCTGATGATTTCATCATGAACTGTAAGCATCATTATCAAAATGATGACTGTTGCAAAACCACGCACTGTATCTATTGTGTTACCGAAACTGCAGGAACAGTAATTGTCAGCCTGATGGGTAGAGCTGGGGGTTTTGTTTTAAAAAAAAAAAAAAAGCTTTTAACATGAAATTTGAATTAGGCGTGTTAAAATACTGATTTATGACAAGAATTGCTGGCATGCTGTGTTATTTTCGTTAAAGTAGGCTTCTGCTTTTCTTAAATCAGAGCTTTAAAATGACGTGCAACACAGTATGAAAACTGAAGGCAAAGCTACAGAATTGCTGCTTGTTTCATCAGGTATAGTAATTCTAGCAAATTTTATTAAATGATGTTTCTGATGTCATAGAAATATTAATTTTGTTAAAATAATAATTGTGAAGGCATCCTAAAAAATGCAAAGCTGTTCCATACGTAGAAAAAACAGGCAAGCTTTTTCTTGAAATTAACAGATGATTAAATGTGTGATAACCTAAAGGAAAAGGAATATGTAGAGGAGAGTTTTATTTTTCATTGTCTAGCAAAGCTTTTTTGATCGTTTGAGCTGGATGCTGACACTGAAGCAATGAAAAATAAAACCTGAATTGCAGTGTATGTTAAAGCCTTGTCATTGGAGTCTAATTAAAATGGTAGTTCAGTAATATTTTTTTATTAAAAAAATTAAATAATGATAGGCAGAATTCCTTTGAAAGATTAAGAATAATGCTTTGACATTAATAAAAATAAAATAAAATAGACCCTGAGGCATAGCAAGGGAGGTCCGGATCAGTAACTGAGCTTTTTTTCTGACTTGGGTGAGCTCATTGCACTTACTTTTGATTGATGATGTATAACTAATATGGACAGTTTTTGATGGACTTGGTCAGTTTGGACCTGTTCTTTATAGCCTCTTGAAAGTACTTGTAGTTATTATTCTTGAAAAACAAGATATTGTTGTCAAATCTCCCTTACATTTGTAGAGCCATTTATGATAACAGGCTGAATTTACATTTAGGTGCAGCACTTACAATAAAAAGATGTTAATTAGATTTTCTTGTTCTACAAGCTTTCCTTTGCTTAATAATGACAATTCCTGTGGGTCCTGTCCCGTCCCACCCCCACCCCCTGTCTTTGTACTTGGTATTTAACTTTGATTCAAGTTATTCCTGTTCAGCAGACTATTAACTATCATGTCTTAATAAGATGAAATCACTGTTGCAGTTTCAGTGTTAGAAATTTAGAGCACAGGAGCTCCTCTGCCCTGTTTACAGGAGGTGAGTGTTGCACCAGTGCCTGTGCTGGCTCAGCGTCCAGCTAGGGCAGCTCTGGAACCTCTGCTCTGCCCCGAGAGCTGCAGGAGGGGCTCATTTTACAGGGGGTCAGACAGATGAATGGTCTATTGCTCTCTTTTAAAAATTAATAAGTTTTATTTTTTTTCCTCATGGTTTAAAAATGCCAGTAATAAAATATTCCCAAACCCAGACAAGAAGGGTAATTTCTCCTTCCAGTTCTAACTAAAAACCAGGACTATCTGGCACAAGTACATGTTTCATAATTAAAAAAAAAACCTATTTGATCTCATACAGACAGATGGAAAAGAGATTAATGATTTAAAATAGGTGCAGCTACTTAAAACTGTCTCTATACTAATAATGTCAGATACTTACAGTTGTACAGAGAAGTTTTGTGCTACCAAAATTAAAAGTCAGTATCAGAAAGAAAAATCAAAATAAACAGTTGTTTTTTCCTCAAAGTCGAATGCTGTAACTTGTGATATCCTTTAGAAATTGGGAAACATTCTTCAGTAGAAGGATGATAATTTTCATGTATGTTTTTTCAGGCTGAGGATTTATCTCCTCTTTTCCTATTTTAGACGTACAGAGAGATATACACTATTAGAATTTTTCCCTTCCTAGTTTTGTAATACAGTGGTGGTGTTTATTTATATTGCTCTTGAAAACAGGTTTTTCAGCTAACATTGGTTAAACTTGAGGCGTAGTTGTTTCTTGTCAGCAGTGAACGTCCTCATGGCTCACTGACCTGTAGCCCCTTCCAGCTTGAGATTGAGCTACAAGTTATCTTCCTTCTGTTTTCCAAAGTTATGTTTTTGCTGCTTCCCTGCCTTTTACTGCTGGCAAGTGCAGAAAACAAGAATATTGTTTCACAGAGTGTGTGTGTGTGTGTGTGTGTGTGTGTGTGTGTGTATAAATAGATAAGCACAAATGTACATGGGCATAAGTCTGTACACACATGCACATGTGTATTCATACATACACAATATATGTACATATATTTATGTGCATGTTGTTTTTTAGATTTTTTTAAGTAGTCTAAATTGTTTAAGATGCCCAGTTGATCAAAGAGGAAATTTCAAATGTCTATATTACAAGCAGGGACAATAATTATATTTCTTTTTGGGGCATTGCTTTAGCAAACTACGTAACAGTTTGTCATGCACTCTGTATTAATATGGCAGTGTCCCTTTGGTGATGTTGATCTCTAACCAGGAGTACTCACTGGGGTGGAACATTCTGAAGGACACACTATAATTAAAATATTGTGATGTGGCATTATTGCATAACTCAAGGACATGCCATTGTCACCTACCTTGAGTGTTGCAAGAATAGGATTTGTTTTATTCTAGCTAAGAGTTTCCAGTGATTAACTACAGCTCCCGTCTAAACTTTCAGTAATTTTAAACTGAAAGGTAACTTTTAATGCAACTATTTGTTAATAAGAAGGAACCATAACTGGGAGGTGTGGGTTGGCGAGGAGTGGAGAAGTGTGTGGTGGAGGTACAGAGTGGAGAGGAGAGCGTGTGTGAGCGCGCACCTGTGCCTGTGTGTGTGAGACGGACACTGACAGACTGAACAAGTTGGTCAGGCAGCGTGGATAAGAAATAAAAAATGTTGCAAGTATTAAGTTAATAATTCAGTGTCTTAATACACTTTAATTGACTAGAGAGAGGGTGACTCAAAACAATCCCCTTTTCTGTGATAAATTCCCCAAAGCTGGAAAGAATAATAAACCCAAACTGGAGTACCTCATTTTCCGATTAACCTGACATCACTGTATGAAGAATTATTGGTAGACTGAACACATAAATTTTAAGCAGTACTTAAACTTACTTTTCAGCAGTACTTAACTTAGTTTTTGTTATACTTCAATATAAGACATTAACCTCCTGCATGGTAAAGGTGCTTAAAACATTTTTCCCCAACAAGAGTTAATCATTGTAAAAATTTGTCAGAGTTGTTTCTCTCAGGCTGAAACATTTCCCTCTCTTGACACTGAACCAGATGAACCTGGTGCAGCAAATGCACCTGCTAGGAGTAACGCAGAGACAGCGGGAAAGGGAACATGTCTGCGTTACTGTTGAGGTGTTAACAGAAACACTTATTTGTAAAAGAAGCTCCAAAGCCATGTACTTACCAGGTACATCGATGTGTGCAGGCTCCGAGGCGCCAGCTGTGGGCGAGCTGTGCTGTCCCTGCTGAGAGTGCCGGACTTGTTCTCTGCTGGCTCTCCAAGTGAAACTGCAGGAGGTTGTTTCAGGGGAGGGACTTAAGAAGTGTAGGAGTTGAGCCCTCAGGGTGTAGAGATGCACCTGATATTACCCCAGCCTGGAGCTACGATTCATTTGTTTGCATCCACTGCTTTCATTCAGCCTTACTTCAACATCTAAGCTATCGAAGAGAGCTCTTGTCACTTTTGTGCCCTCCAACAACTAAGTTTTACTCTAAACAGGAGTTTATTTTCCTCCCAGTACCAGTCTGCAACGTAGGGTCAGAAATGTCTTGGGTAACATAGTGAACTTTTAATGTATTTAACTTCCACGGAAGTGGCAGACTTGACTGTACACAGGGAGTAGCAAAGCTTAAAAATTATAATTTTACTCTTTTATCAGAAACTGACTTTTTTTTTTTTTTATTGAATGCTTTTGCAGCTTTAATATTCTTGCTCGTTCCCCTCCCCCCTCCATTTCAATTTAAATCTTTTTGTTCTTCATGAGTCTCCTTCTCAAGGCAGGACTGAGCTAACTTCAAGCTTGCTTGCCCCAGGAACCTGCTAAAGCTTGTCTGTGATCGACAGTCGAATGTACCGATCCTATACAGGGAACAGAGTCACCTTAGCAGGGAATTGATTATCATGCTATAAGTTTGATTAGGAACTAAATGGTGAAAGCAGAAAGTCAAAAGATCCATCTGCTAATTAATAGCAGTACTTGTTTCTTGTTGTGTTTTGGTTAGGTATGATAAATGACAGATTTATTAGTGCATTTTCCAGGCATATTGCTGAGTTGTTTAGTGAGATAAAAACCTCTTGCATGCTGGTTGTTAAAAGGAAATATCTTTTGATCTTCCTAGCTTTTTCTAAAAAACTGAATGTAAAAACAAAGGGGTTTTTTGCTACTAATTCTAATGTTATTGAGATACTCAAAACTGTTCAGTTCGGCTGGATAACATGATAACCCTTGTGTTTCACCCTCTGCTCCCTAAGTAAGATGGCTGCAGATCTTTGATACATTTCAATATAGAAATGTGATGAATTTTATACTTGGCAAAAGTATGGTCTTTTGAGTGAAAATAATTAAGGAATTTGTCAGTACAAAACCTGTTTAGGTGATGGGTAAAAGTAGTTTCAAAATCAGTCTCTAAAGCAGTGTCTTGAAAATTAGTGTAAAGGTGTGGCCTTTATCTCGATGGGGTGACTTACAACCAGCTATTTTCCTGTCTCAGTGCGCCATCACCATCCTGCCCCTGGCTGCACCACTGTCCTTTACTGGAAATATTTTCTGAATATAAGCAATTATTAATTGTAATGTGGAAAGGTGGCTATTTTTTAAGGGTTTTTTTTTATGTTCCTATAATGCAGCTTAGGAGCTGTCACATTGCTGTCTGTCAGTTTGTAAATTGCTTGATTTTCAGTGGAACAGTAAGACTGTTTGTAGTCCATCATTCTTCTGTTTAATTGTAAAATGTTTTGAAGATGAGTAGTGTATTAGAAAACTTGCCTGCAGATGATCAACAAATGCTGTTGTTCCATAACCTTCCCTCTGAGGTGAGCAGCTTTTCTGTACTGTCACAATATTTATGCCACATCAGCCTGCAGAACTGTCCTCATTTTCCTGTTCCACATGTGGATCTCTTTGCATTGTCTGGCACTGAAGGGAGGGGACATCAGTTTTCTTTCTGTGCATGCGATTGAATGGAGGTGTCCTTGAATAGAATTAAATCAGATTTTATGTTCTGAAATAAAATCACAATTTCTGGTGTCTAAAAGAAACTGTTGAAGGATCCCTTTAATGTAGGGGACTGAACTTGGGTGCGGGGCAGACAGTATTTGGCCTTTGGATTTATCCTTCTTCCATGTTGACATGTGGAGGGGAGACAAGATGTCTGGTTGCTGCCTTAAGCCAAGGGAAATTGTGTTTTAAATCTCTCTGATTCCTGGAAGGTGATGTTAGCTAAGTAGTAGTGGAAAAAAGAACAGCTAAGTAAGTGAACAGTAAAGAACAGTAAGTGGTCTTGATGCTTGGATGGTATTAAAAATCCAAATATGAGGAAGGAGAGTGATTGGTGGGCCCAGAAACAGAACCTGGTAGCTCCTGTTTGTGTATGCTTCTGGAAGAAATAAAACTTGATTGCTGTGATGTGGTTTCATCACATATTTTTGTTAACTCATTCTACTTGTGTCCTGATTATTGAATAAATTGAACCTGTTAGCTGCACCCTCTTCAGTTCACCTGAGCATAGCAGATAAGTTAAGAGCACCAGGACTGATGTAGTAAAACATGGATTTATTGATTCCTCTGCCAAGTTGATTTTTTAGAAAATGTGATTGTTTTTATATCTCTGGAGGGCCACAGCTTTAGTTTTATACCTTCTTTGTTCTAGAGTACTCATCGCTGATCCAAGTTCTATTTCAATATCAAGTAAGTGTCACTTTAGTTGGATTTTGTAGGTTTAATTACCATAGTAATTAAAACCACCAATCTATAAGTGTTATAAACTTCCTTCATTGTTTTTTTATATGACTTTTTGGCTCAGTTTTAGAGCTAGATAGAGAACAAAATGTCACTAACAGAAACCACAAAACATATGAGATAAATCCAACCTATTCTTGATGGGAAGCTTCCTTGAATTTTATTTTTCTCTTGCACTTCAAAATCCCATTCCCTAGATGCACGACAGCGTGCCAAGCATTGCTCTTGTCACTTATCTGCCCTTTCAGTTAATTCTGAACTTGCTGCTTTCACACAAAACTTGGCCCTGGGGACCGAGTTGTTCTGGTCTTCTGATGTCGGTCGGAGCTCTGACACAAGCTCTCAGGAGACGTGCACTGGTTGTCTGTCTTCAACACTGATGCCGTATCTTTCTATAGATGCCTTATAGATTTGTGCACTAGTTAGTTATCCCAAGAAAAAAAACGATCATAGGTAAATGTGAATAATATCATGTAACTGAAAATGAGAGACAGAGCTTGTGGCACTCGGCTTGCCAGGTGAAGGAAACACCTTACATATATGTGACTGTCAATATTTGTTTCTCTATCATCTTAGTTATCTGTCTCACTGTGTGGCTTTGAGGTAAATATTCAGTGAAGTCCTTTTTTCCCCATCTTTTATCACTTGAACTGCAGTTATTAACAGACTTCACTGTCTATATTAGCACATTAGGACTAGGCTATTCCACACCGTTCCCAGAAGGGGGCAAGTGTATTTGAATGTAATTGCTGTACTCACGTTGTGCCCCTAAACATTACATGTTTTTTGTACAATATTCTCATAATTATTTTCTCCTATCCCCTATGAAAAGTTATTAGTCTTAATGCTTTTTGAATAACACTTTTGAAATATGCCTTTGTTTTCCGTAATGTTTCCAGTCCCTGTTATTGGAGATATGTCTGGGCAGATTACCTTGATGATGTTTGTGAGCTGCTTGTTCATCATTACTAAAGCAAATTATTTGTATAGGAAAAGAATAAAAGCTTGGCAGTAAAAACCAACTGGAGATCATAATTTTAGATATTTCTTGTGGCCTGTACTGAATGTTTGGCCAGGAACTAGGATGATCTCTCTTTTGGTTCCCATCCTCACCCTTGGGCAGTGTAACATCAGAAGTTGACGCTGTAGGCAAAAGTAGGAACTGTTTATAAGAAGGGGGTTTTAGGTTTCTATTAATCATTCTTTTCATTGCCTGCCGTTCTAACAGAGAGATAAAGTTCACCTTTCTTCAGTTTCTACCTGATGCTCTGGTTACAATTCCCTTTCAAAATGTGTTGGTTCTGAAGTATTTTTCATGCAGAACATCTTTTTCCTTTTCTTTGTGGTTCCAAGGCTTATACCAGAGACTATGAGACCGTTCTTTCTCTGAAATTAGGTTTTTCTTGGACAATCCAGTAGCAGGACCTGAGTTGTGCCATGTGCAGCTCTAGTTCATGTGAAGTCAGTCTCACAAATGTTTCTTTGAGCTGTAACTAGCATTGTGCTGCTGTGATGCCACTCCCTCGGAGAGGCAGTGAAGCCCTGAGTGGATCCTTCTTGGCTCAGAATGTGTTTAGCTTTCAGTTATCCTTCGAAACATGTCAAATTTAATGATTTCTATGATTATTTATATGTTGTACATTTTAAAATTGGGGAATGTAAAACAGCAAGTGAAAGTTGGTGTTTTATTTTATTGTATTAAAAAAACACTGATGCTGCAGTTCTTGATGTACAGTTTCTGTTCTGGTTTTGAATTCCGTGTTACCATTTAGCTGTGGATTTTCACTTGCTTTTAGAAGGTCTCGTGCAGCTCAGTTTGCATGTAGGGGAAACGTTTTTTGTTAGCAAAATGTCCGGAAGTCATTTAAAATCTTCTGATCTTTTGATGTATTTGTGTGCAATTCTACAGTTGGAAGCATTTCTTATTGTACAGCATATATTACAGCCAAAAACTTTTATTTCAGTGTGGTTTCAGTAGGATTTCATGTCTTTTGTTTTGTGCTATATTTGTGGTTTTGTAGGCTTCAGACTATTATTTGTAGGTTTTTTTATTTAATTGGGTGGGGATAAATACTAAACAAATGAGAATCCTAGTTTACTTGAATTTCTGGTTTACCTGTGAAAGGACGTTATTAAAATTTCTCCTGATGACAGCAGAGTATAAACTTTCTAGCTAATAAGGTGTGTCACATAGAGCAGCATGAGACTCCCTAGGTGTTCTTAACATGTCAGTGGTAAGATTAGAAGTGCTCCGGCATTAAACTCACTCAAGGATTACTGACCGCTGGTCCCAACTGTATCTGCTGAACGGCCAGGAGCCACAGCTGCCTCTGCTTAAAACCAGAGAAGACCCTGAAATGAAATCAGGATAGAACTATAAAGGTTTCACAGTGAAAGATGACTTGCTTCCCCCCTCCCCCCCACCCTTTATTGTGCATTATGTGATCCTGATATTATAGCAAAACCAGGTATGTTTAAAGTGGGGCTGGAAACCTTTGCATCTCTGAAGAGTAAGGAAAGGAAGCCACGGAACAAAGATGGGAAGAATTGTGAAGGTATGATTGCAATGGACTGGTGCTTATTTTGAGAGGATTCCAGCCAGAAAGACATTATTTTTGATCTGCCCACCTCCTTATATACCCTTACCCCTTCACGGTGACTGTACTGAAATAATCCAGCAACCCCTCCCTCCTTTTTTAACTGTGGCAATGATGAAAGCAGCATTTACACGGGAGGCAATAAAGCTGATGAGGTAAGGGGATAATGGCTAATTCAGCAGTCTGATACTAGTGGGTCAATATTGAATTTCATTTTTTTTAAAATGTCAGAATAAATGGAAAGGATAGAAATAGAGAAAGTGGGAAAAAAAACCCCAATTTATTGAAGAACCAGGCTTTATTTCTTTTGTTTGTAAATGTCCTTCAGAAGAAAAGGAGAAGCAGAATTATTGGATGCAAATGGAACAATTGTAACAAAGGATGACAACAAGGCTGAGGTACTTAATGCCTTCTTTGCCTCAGTCTTTAATAGTAAGGAAAGTTGTTCCCTATGTCTATGCACCCAGGAGTTAGAGGAGCAAAATGAGGCTCCCGTGATCCAAGAGGAGGTGGTCAGAGCCTTGCTTGCCCAGCTAGGCACCCACAAGTCTGTGGGGGCCATATGGGATTCACCCTAGGGTGTTGAAGGAGCTGGCGGATGTACTGGTCAAAACCCTTTCCATCATCTTCCAACAGTACTGGAAGACTGGGGAAGCTCCACTGGACTAGAGGCTGATGTAGTGCCCATCGACAAGAAGGGTCGCAGGGAGGATCCAGGGAACTCCAGGCCTGTCAGTCTGACCTCAGTGCCAGGGAAAGTCATGGAACAGGTGATCTTGAGAGCTATCATGAAGCACATGCAAGAGAAGTGGGGGATCAGGCTCAGTCAACATGGGTTCACAAAAGGCAGGTCTTGCCAAACCAACCTGATCGCCTTCTATGACCAAATGACTCGGCTGCTGGATGAGGGAAAGGCTGTAGATGTATCTTCCTGGACTTTAACAAAGCCTTTGACACAGTTTCCCACAACATTCTGCTATGGAAACTGTCACCTCTGGCCTGGACAGGCGCACACTCTCCTGAGTGGAAAACTTGTTGGCTGGAGGGCCCAGAGAGTGGTGGGAAATGGAGTTAACTCCAGCTGGAGGCCAGTTCCAAGTGGTGTCCCCAGGGCTCAGTGCTGGGTCCAGCCCTGTTCAATGTCTTCATCAATGACCTGGATGAGGCCGTCAAATGCTCCCTTAGCAAGTTTGCAGATGACACTAAGCTGAGTGGAAGTGTCGATCTGCTGGAGCATAGGGAGGCTCCAAAGGGATCTGAACAGGCTGGATCCATCGGCTGAGAACAACGGCATGAGGTTTAACAAGGCCAAATGCCGGGTCCTGCACTTGGGGCACAACAACCCTGAGCAGCTACAGACTAGGAGAAGTCTGGCTGGAAACTGCCAGGAGGAGAAGGACCTGGAGGTGTTGGTTGACAGTGACTGAACATGAGCCAGCAGTGGCCCAGGTGGCCAAGAAGGCCAATTGCATCCTGGCTTGTATCAGAAACGGTGTGACCGGCAGGTCCAGGGAGGTTATTCTCCCTCGGTACTCAGCAGTGGTGATACTACTCCTTGAATCCTGTGTTCAGTTGTGGGCCTCTCACCACAAGAAGGATGTTGAGGCTCTGGAGTGAGTCCAGAGAAGAGCAACGAAGCTGGTGAAGGGGCTGGAGAACAGGCCTTATGAGGAATGGCTGAGAGAGCTGGGGTTGTTTAGTCTGGAGAAGAGGAGTCTGAGGGGAGACCTCATTGCTCTCTCCAACTACCTGAAGGGAGGTTGTGGAGAGGAGGGAGCTGGTCTCTTCTCCCAAGTGATGGAGGACAGGATGAGAGGGAATGGCCTTAAGCTCCACCAGGCAAGGTTCCGGCTGGACATAAGAAAAAAAATTTTCACAGAAAGGGTCATTGGACATTGGAACAGGCTGCCTAGGGAGGGGGCTGAGTCACCTTCCCTGGAGGTGTTTAAGGCACGGGTGGATGAGGTGCTGAGGGACTTGGTTTAGTGATTGATAGGAATGGTTGGACTTGATGATCCAGTGGGTCTTTTCCAATCTAATGAAAAGTGTATCAAGAATGTTGCAGTGATAAGCACATTGTCGAAATAGGAAACACTGGTTATTTCAGTTGATGTTTTTCTCTGCTTTAAACATGTCCAGCTGTCAAGTATGTTTTTGGTGAAAAGTTTGTACGCAATGAAGTCTCTTATGTTATCAGAATGGTTAGATGCTATGGCTTTGCAGGAATATCTGTGTATGCATGATGTCTATGTCTGCAGTTTTAAAATTGCCTCAACTTCTCTTGCAAATATCTTATTGACTTGTTTATAGCGGCTGTTGCTCTCTGGTGGCACTAGGTGATCTGTGTTCCTGGTACAGAGAATGCTTGCTAGTATTGATGAAAGATTGGATCGCTTTTTAATTTATTTGAGAGTATAAAGAATGGTGCTTCATATTTATATATAGTTCGATATACTTAAAAATACCGAAGTCTGAAAAACTGTGCACACAGTGAAGAAAGGAGCATTTTTGCTTGTCCAGTCTCACTGTGCCATTTATTAAAAGCAAAAAAGCCCTAACAAATTGTTAAAGCAATGCTGCATTCAGCTGTGTTTTAGAAAGAAGTTTAACTTAGACTAACATTTTAGTATACTTAATAGAAATCCATTATGTATTCTTAAACTTGTTTACATGCTCTGTTTTTAAGGATTACCTTCTGTGTTTGCATATTCCAGAAGACGTTGTTGGCTATTTGTAGCTGCCAGGGATTTTAGAGGAAGAAAGATCAGGAAGTCAGTCAGGCTCCTAGGATGTGTTTGGCTGTGCTGGAGGGGTGGTGAATTGTGAGGCTCTGGCAAGGTGCCACGTACTTTTCATCATAGGTACAGGAAGAAATGAAAAAAAGACCAACCTGTCTTAGGTGGACTCCTAGAAAATAGAGAACACCCAGACCTGAAAGGCTGGTTATGGAAGAATTTCTTTTCTCGTTACACCTAGATGAACTTTAAAAATTATGTGTGGTCTTGAAAATAGTATTTTAAAGAGTTGTAACATGTATGTCATAGTAGTAGTTCTCAAATTAGCAAGGAAGCGTTATAAATACTGCTTTTTTTTTGTTTTTAAACTAGCCAGCAGGTATGAGAAGGCATAAATGCCACAGCTGAAGCTGGAGCATGGAAGGTTCCTCCCCGAGTGCAACTGGTAAAAGTTATAAATACTAAACAGGGAATAAATGACAATGAATCACTTCTGGCTTTTTCACTTCAGGGTTTATCTCAGTATTGCACAGCCTTTCCCTTAAGGTTGGTGTTTCTTTGGTGATTTTTCTTTTCTGTCATGCAGTGTTATAAGTTTACAGAATATTTATACTGCTTCAGAGCAAATAACTGTAAGTTGCTTAGTAGGTTTCCTTCATAAGCCTGTTTCTTCATGTCCTTAAATGCAGTTTGCTACTCGTTAAGTTAGAGGAAAAGCTCTGTTATCTGTAAAACTTTACAGAGGTCTCTAATCTGGCCTTGGATGTGAGTGGCTAGATGAAACTCCAGTGTCCAGCGCTCTGTGTCTCAAAGAAGGCAGATCAAAGCTGTTTTAGGGCAGCTGTGGGTCCTTCCACAGAGCTAGGCAGTGGTGCTTAAGGGTTTTGAGTTTTTATGGCTTCCTTACATAATGATATTGAGATTAAACTGACCAAAAGATCTATCTGCTTCCTCGCTTTCCCCTTGCCATACTCAAAAGCTTACGCTAATGCCAGCGCTGTAGTGCTTCTGCAACCCTTCCATTAGTCTATTGAAGCAGATGCCTGGGAAATGAGAAGCAGCGTCCATTTCTTTTAAATACTGTATTTAAGTAATGTGACTAGTATCAAACAATAAGGCTTTGGCAGAGGTGTAGTTTGAATGTAGCACCATCTAACTCAGCCACCCATCCCTCCTCTCTGCCTGACGGCCTTTGCATTGCAGATTTTCCTCCCTCTGCAGCCAAGCAGACAACCACCTCCTCCACTGCCCAGCGGTGATTCATCCATTGCCAGAGCAGGTCTTTCCTGTGCACCGGCTGAGATAGGTCCATGGAATTAAAATAGCACGTGACCATGTAATTAAAGGCTCCCTGAATGCATTACATAGTAGAAGACTGAGCTGAGATTGCAGCCAGACAGACCCAGCCCTTCCCATCATGGATTTGGTGTGTGGGTATGCAGGGATAAACCTTCCACACTTGGGTTGTGAGAAGCCATGGCAGCTCTGGAAACTTCAGCTGTCAAATTCTCCTCTGTCTTCTGAGCATACATGAATGGTGATGCTCTTCTGTGGCAAACTCCAAACTGAGTCAGACCTGGGTGTAGGAATGGGAGACAAGAGCAGTGTTGGCAGCTTGTGCCCCTGCCCGACAGGTTGCAATGTCAGGGCACTACACACAAACATGGGAGAGATTTTCACCAGGCACATCATCACTTGTGTTTTCTGCTCCTCATCGGAGAAGTTATCCTGTGGATGAAGTAGTCCTTTAACAGTAAATTCATAACAACTTGTATAAAAATGGCAACAAATCATAAAAGTGTGGTAAAACTTCAATAATATATTTATTTCTGATAATGGGCCTAACCTGTGTTTGCATCTGTATTCATACATTGACTGTTAGTATGACACCCCTAATGGAGTTATGATTAAGACCTGCCTGTCTTTCTACAAGAGGCTGCAGTGCTATGTAAGAGCATGTGGCCTCAAATCTGAAATTCTTTACACCGAAAAGCCAGAATTCATGTTTTAGCACATGGATGATGGCCATGGGTGTGCTGTTTTGCGCAGGAGAAGCCAACAGGCTGTAGGCACAGCTGCTTACACTTCTTTGTTGTGCCTGAAGCTCACGGAGAGGATGAGCCTGCTGAAGGACACTTCTGCAGTGAGCTGGTTTTGTTGAAGAAAAATTATTCCTTGTATTGATACTTATAACTATGTTTAAGCTTTGTATTTCATTAATTGTAATGTTCCCAGCTGCTCCTCCTGTGACGCTGTGTGCAGCACTGTCTCCAGTAATAGCAGACATCCAATATTTTGTAGCATTTTTCTCTTATGTTTTATAATTAAAAAAAAAAAGGTTTGCAGTGTGCTACTTATGAATTGAGAAGCCTTCTCTGTGCAAATGGTCCATCCATGTCAAAATACAAGACATCTAAAAGGTGGCATTAGCTTAATCTGGTTTTAGTGGGGCATGTTTTAGTTTTAAACTAAATTTAAACAGTTCTTAATTAACACGATGTCCAGTGAACAAATTGTTTTAAATGAAATAGGGTTGATGTAAAATTTTGCAGTTTTCTTGTGGAGACAAGACTTAAGGCTACGGAACAGGTTTTTGGTTTTATTTGGTTTGCTTGCATTTTTAATTGCTGTATTTGTGTGTTTTGTATGATAAACATTGCAATGAATTTTAAAAAAGGCACTCTGAAGTTAAAGTAACACAGGGCTGTGTGATGTTCTAGGTTTGTGTGAGGGATGTTTTTAAAGGCAGTTGTTAAAGGAGTAACGTAGGGCATTTTGCCTTTCCTTACATGTGTCCAAACAGTACACAGTGCATCCCATAAAGCTTTCTTCACTGTGGTTGAGTGTTTAGCATCTGCACCTGGAAGGTACTGAGCATCTAATGGCTTAAAAAGCAAGATATCCAGGCAACTGGTTTCCAGTATGACAGAAACAGTCTGTTGTGGGTAGTGCTTTGAGAGCAGAAGCTGCTGGTTTGTTTTCCTAAGGCTAGAGCAGAACTGTGTCACAACCTGCAGTGATGTTGGGCAAGGCTGGTGGAGCCAGCAGGTGCCTAATGATGCCTCTGGGCTATGGGGATGGGGACGGGCTGGCTCAGCCTCCTCATGCTGAGCAGGTGGGTGCTGCTGCAATGATCGGTTGGGAGTGAACAGCACTTATCCTCTGTTCTTAATGGCAAACTTGTAATGGAGAGCTATGAAAAAAGTGGAAACTTTTAAAGTTAAATAACAATTCAGGTCTCCTCATAGCCTCCTACTTTTAAATAAAAAGAGCATATTCATAATTTCAAAATTAAAGAAATTTGTCTCTGCCCTTCCAAACTAAATTAAGTTTGTACTGGAAGCTTCTTTTTCCTCTAAAGCTGTTCTTACGTATGTCCTTTTTTTTGTATATATTGATTTTTATTTATGAATTCAACATGATTTTAAATCTGAAAAATGTGAACAATAAGTGAGCAGCACAGTACAGCAGTGGGACCACGCTGAACATTTGGGAGGTGGTCCTGAACGTGAGTCGAAATGGCATAGCAGATACAAAATGTAGGAGCAGACTGCAGAATCTTGAACTTCATTGCTGCGTTGTGTATCAGAGTGCTTTAGAAGAGTACGAATATGAACAGCTTAAATTAAATAAAATATAACTTAGTATTTTACTGGAGATGTAAAGTGTCCATGAGAGAATGCAAGCCCAGTGTCTGCTAGACTGTGGATTGTCTTTTCTAAGACATTTTAGTTACTGCTGATGGGTTTGCCTGTCCAGCTCCACCATGGGTTGCTTCATACAGGCTCTGCTGGCACCGCAGGGAGCCAGGGCAGAGAGGACTCCAGGGTAAAGAATGAAGTGAAACCTGGAATTTTTGGTAGTGTTTCTTTGGGATCTTTCTTACTCTTAAATAGCTGGGCCTGTTTTTTCAAACATGTGTCAGGACGCAGCTTTTAGGTATTATTTCCCAAAGTCCACAGTTCACCAGTAAATATCTGAGCAGTGATAGCACAAATACCTTAACAGATGGTCCCTAGGTCAGTCTTTCCCTTGTCTTCACAGTTGTGTTTATATTTACTTCCTGCAGCACTCTTCACTTGTTTTCCCTGTTTTCTCACCTTCTGAATGCCTGTTTTTGTTTCCTTCCTTTTTGCTACCTGCCTTTGCTCTTCAGACTGCATGATCATGTTGTTTCTCCTGATGAAGCCTTGTCCCTATTGAGTTTAGATGTTGTTTGGTATTGGTCCTACCATTTGGGAAATTAATGCCTGGAATTGAAAAAGTGTGATTTTTTTTTTTCTTTTGTACAGAGGATACAAAGTGAGGAGCTGTGTATGGGTCCTTCCTCCCCGTTCCCTGCAGCACTCGCAGGAGCACATGCTCTCAGCCAGAGGAATCACTGAGCTGAAGGGAATGCACAGCAGCTTTGCAAAATTGCCCATGGCATCTGTTTCAGTGTTCCTGCAGAACCAGCTAATTCCATTTTTTTCATCAGTTGATGCAGCATTTTTCAAAACAAGCCAGTCAACATAGTTAAAGAATTCTATTGCAGTTTCTTTTGGAGCTGGGAGGTGCCCAAATTGCCATCCATCTTTCCTGGATGGGAATAGATTCTTTTCCCATGTAGTGCTCGTGCTGCTAATAGTCATACCTTGTCCATCCCTGACTGCTTTATTTCCTTCAGGAGGTTTAAGTGGATGTAAATGGTACCTGAATATTGCCTTTCTCCAGTTGTGGTGTATTTTTTTGCTTGTTTAAAGCAGCAAGCGTGCAGTACTGAACTGAATGTTGGAGTTTAATTATTTTGTGATTATATCCACTCAGGTGTGTCCAGGCACAGTTTGCTAATGAGGTACGGCTCAATCATCCTGTTACTTGTTCAATGGGATCACCTTTTGACAAGTATGTTCTAAGGAAAAGTGCATTCTGATAAAATTGATACAAGAGAGAAAATTGAGAGAGAAATTATTTCTTTTTTTCTAGAGGCTGTTGTTTCTACAAGGTTTTTTAATTTCTTACTGAATAAGTAGGAGATATATTTCAATTATGGATTTGCAGATACAAAAAGAAAGCCCTCTGGTGAACCTTGTGCACTTTCTTAAACTGTGGTGGTATAACGTGCAAGAGAATTCTTCTTTAATTTTTTGGAATTTCTCTTATTGTCTTCCACAGTTTTAATGGGGATATAGGAATCCTTAATCTGCTTATTTTCCCAGGCTTATTTTTGTTGCTTCCTTATAATGGTAGTACTGGTGCTATAAGGTATTTGGGAGGAGATTCTGGGATCTTCATTTCCCTTTATTTCTCTTTAACTAATCTGCTGTCTTTGTTTCCCCCAATATGATTAAAAAACCCCAAGAAGCTGTATTGTGCTACTGCCCCACTGCTGAGGTGCCGTGCTGCTGGTGTGCAGCTCTGTGCACCCCTGTTTCCTTCAGAGCTGTGTCTGTAAAGTACGGCTCAGCCAGACAGTCTGCTGAGGACCACAGCTTCTAGGCCTTTATTGGCTAATGCATGCTCAGTCCAATATTCCTTAGGTTATCAACAATAAAATAATGCTTAATGCATGGGTTTCTAGAGCTGTCTTGGATAAGAGGACTGTCAAATTAGTTGATTTTTGGATCACAATTTGTTTCATGAGCACAGGGAGTGCCATTCTTCTCCAGGATGAAACTCTGTGGTCTGCAGTGTTGGTGTCGTTGAAGAGATCCTGACCCTGTCAGTTGAGAATGATTTTCTAGGTCAGTGAGGAGAAACAGAATATCCTCAAAAAGGGTATATTCCTGCTGATGACCTTTTCCAGTTCCTGTAACCAGTTGATTCATCAAGTGTAGCATTAATAATTGAATTTAGTTTAGTTTCTGTCAATTGTTGGCCTGAGTTTCAACATTCCTTCCTGTCCTCACCACTCCAAGTAAGCGTAACAGAAATAAAAGGCCCCTTCAAAGATGTCTGTCCTGTCTAGTGTCTCTCTGGGGGTCCTTAGCCTATTTGGGCAGCAGGATCGATATCAGTGTGTTTTCAGTACTGTCAGAAAGGCAGTTCTGTATTGCTGGTTAGAATGCAGAGATTTCCATCTGATTTCCTTGCTGTCTAACAAAAACTTGTAGGTTGGTGCAATTGATATAATTAACATGAGTGATAGGAGGGGGAAAAAAACCATTGATTTTTGTATACTGTTCTCTTTCATTGAAAGCTGCTGGTCATGCACTCTGTGCTTGTGAAGAGGCGTGTGGTGGGCACTATTCTGGGTGTTGGTGCAGTCAAGCTACTGTTTGTATTTCTAGGTCACTTTGCAGTTTTATATGTGTTCTGTCTTTATGAGCTGTGCAGTTTGGCAATGCTGATGGGTTCAGGCTTAAAATATTGCATTGAAGTTGCACAAAAGAGCAGGTCTACGGGGGAAAAAAAAAATCACAGCTTGCTTGATTGATGCAAAAGTGACATTTAACATCACTCTGCTTAAAGGGTAAGGAAAAGCTGTGCTTCTGTCCCTTCCAAGGTATTATCAATATCGATCATAGAATCATTGAGTGATTTGGATTGGAAGATAACGTCTAAGATATCCTGTCCAATTTCAAAATGTGAATGGAATGAAAAAGTAAACTGCTACTGACAAAAAACCAAAATAGTGTATGAAAACAAAATTTCTTCTTTCTAATCAACTTCAAAATTATCATGAATTAAGAGGCGTGTGTTATGTTCTTTCACACCCACCTTAACCCTGCGTCTTTACTTATCATTGAGTGCTCTTATCCCTTCTTCGCTGATTAGGTGCATGATCCTAATTGTTGCTTTTGTGCTTTTTTTCATTTCCCAGTTGTTCCTGTAATTTTGAAAGCACTTGTCTATGATGAGAAAAGAGGAGCATGTAGCGTAGGTTCCAGCGTGCGAGATGCAGCGTGCTACGTGTGCTGGGCCTTCGCTCGAGCTTATGATCCTAGAGAACTCACACCTTTTATTAATCAGATAGCAAGGTAAGTTGTGGCAATAGGAAATGGAGCTTTTTCTAGTTGTTTTTAAAAATCTCTTCAAAACAAGGAAGAAGCTAGAATTTAATTCAGAAGTCTAATTCTGTGTCTTCTAGAGATTAATAATCTGTGAGCCTAATGCTCTATGTTGAAGGCATTTAAAATGAGGTATTAGCCAAAAGTAGTACATCCATTTAGCGTACATCCCTTCATGCTTGAAAAAATTAGTGTTCTCTATGACATGAATAGAACTCTGGATATTGTTCACCAAGGAATGAATATTTTTTGTTTCTTTATGATAGTTCTTAATGAAGTTAATTGATTCATGCTATCAGATATGCTAATTAACTTAAAGAAAAATAAACAATTGGATATGGATGGGATGGTGATGATGACGACAATGATGACATAAACAATACTGTTGCCTTTCCATGGAATGGTTGAAGTCTAAAATTTCTTCCTGTTGCATTGTGGTGCAGTTCAGCTCTTTGGGTTGAAATACATCTAAATATTCCCTTATCAAATGTGATTACTTCATTTCCTGCTATTTATTTGTCTTAAGAAAACTAAAGAAATTCAAGGAAATTCACTGTAACAAGATTCAGAGCCATTAGTGGAGGCTTTGGGAGCAGGGGGATCATATTTTGTCTGCTCGATCCCCACCTTTATGACGAGTGCAGCAAAACAGTTTTTGGAAGTTTAAGATTTGGTGCCTTAGTGCACTAACGGTAAAAATAAAAACCCACTCTGAAACTGGGGAATTGCTTTATGGAGTCTTAAAGAGCTGCAAGTATTAGAAAACTTATTGTAGAAGTTAATTCTCACCTATTCTGGTTAAGTTACTTCTTGCCTCTTCAGGTGAACACTTGTTTCTAACAGTGCAGGATTTGGTACTTCACTGGGTGAGCATTGTGCAAGGAATGGAGCAGGGCTTCATTGACCACCTTCCGACTTGCAAGTTGAACAGGTTAGGCCTGAAAGGATAAGCTCCCCTACAGCTTTTCTTTACAGAACCATTTCAGAGCCTCCTGGTTCTTCCATACAACTCATAATTTTCATTTTGAAATTTCCTGACTGGAAGTTTATTTTCAGTTGTTAATAAATTGAATTCTAGTATCTAAAAGGGGTAAGAGCTAAACTCTGCAGACTGATTCTGGATTCTTAGTAAAATGCCACTTTGAAACCCAGAATTTTTATGATGACTGATAGGAATTTTTTTTGTTGTTGTTAAAGTTAAAATCACTTGATAGAGTATTTTTCTCCTTTTATAACTTTTGGTTTAATAGATGACCCTAGTACAGAATGACCACAGCGCTCATCTCTACTTAGATTTGAACAGAGATGTGTGCAGTACTTCTTTGCAAATTAGTGGTTTCTGTTTCTAAAGCCTTTCAAATGTCCAACTTTCAAAAGGTGCCCACATCAAAATCTGTTGAACTGCAGTGGTGGACTAGGACTAGGTGCAGCTTGTCCCTGTATACAGAGGATAGTTCTGCAGATACAAATTTGGTTTACCTTTTCCTTTTTTCTTTCTTGTCCTGCTTTTCTTGCTTTTTATATGCGATTCCCTCCAGCATTTGTTCATTGTGTTGGCAATAGACAGGCTGACATTTTGGGGGTGTCTTTAATAAGTGATTTGCACTGCAAACACAGAGAGAGCTTATAGCATGCTTGGCAGTCTTCTAGTGCGCTTATTGATAGTAGCAGCTTGGGCATCTTGGGTTTTGATCAGTGATTTCTCCTAATGCCTAATCTGAACCTCCCCTGGCATATCTTGAGGCCATTTCCTCTCATCCTTGGCCGTTCCCTGTCAATTGGGAGAAGAGCCCAACTCCCTCCTCTCCACAACTTCCTTTCAGGTAGTTGGAGAGAGCAATGAGGTCTCCCCTCAGCCTCCTCTTCTCCAGGCTAAACACCCCCAGCTCTCTCAGTCATTCCTCATAAGGCCTGTTCTCCAGCACCTTCACCAGCTTTGTTGCTCTTCTCTGGACGTGCTCCAGGACCTCAGTGTTTTTCTTGTAGTGAAAGGCCCAAACCGAACATAGTGTTTGAAGTGTGACCTCACACTTTTCTAAAGGAAAAGATAAAAAGTTTGGACTGTGGAACAATTTGTGTCTCAGAGCTCTGGTTGTGTCTGCAGGGTCTGTCTTGCTTCCTGTTTGCTGGCAGAATGATTTTTCAGTCACTGTGTAGGTTCAGCTCATCCAGACAGCCTGACTTGGAAACACAGGGTTGCTTACTTAGCTCAATGCATTCCCAAAGAATATGTGACTTTTTATTCCTCCTTTAAAACATGTTTTTTAAGTTCTTTGGAACTATTTTATGCCCTACATATCCATTTGTATTCCTTGATCCCAGACCACTGTACCCTTGCCGGTGTCTGATGTTCTTTATCCTTTTTCCATCCTCCCTTTCTAGTGCTTGTCCTTTATTACTGGGTCGCATATCAGCATCTCTTATCTGTGTCATATATGGCCTCTGGAGTTTTTTGAGGCCTTGATAAAATTTTTGTGTTGAAGAACCTGCTGTCAAATTTCTTCAAGCCAAATGCTGTTTTTCTTTCTACTTTTTCTAAGATGTCATGTCTTCACTGAAGTAAGCAGATAAAATTTCTAAGCCACCTTACTCTTGTGTCTCCAATGCTGTTTCATGCTGTTTTGATCATGTTTCATCTACAGTGGAATACAGTCTCCAGGAAAGGAGATCTGGCACACCATGCTGTGATGATGCCATTCCCTGTTCCTGGATGACTTTCAGAAAGAGAACGTGGTGCTCCAGGAAAGACCTGCTTTAGGTTAAGCACACTGGCACTCTTCATATTAAGCTGTTAAAGAAATATTTGCTTTTGAAGGGTCGAATTTAATTCCCTTTTAGCTAAATTCATGGCAAATTATATATAGTCTGATGTTCTTTCCGTAAACATACCTAAAGGCAAGTTTGCATGGAAAAATTATGTGATTGCATCTTGGGTTGTATTCCTGTATTTAACCTGACTAGTGAGGGTACTGGTAGTGATGGAGGCGCAGGGTGTTTATGGATGTTTCCAACAAGCTGTTAGCAGCAGTTATGCCGGTAAATAACTGCTGTCTTTAGACCCACAGGAATACTCGTGCAAGGAAATCTTCAGGATGAGTATAGTCATAACGATACTAAAGTCTGATTCAAAACTGGAGCTTTTTCTAGCTTGGTCAGCGGCTTTAGGAAAAGAAATCCTCTGATTCCTTCTTCTTACTGAGTTGAACAACTTTAAGGTTGCTTTTAAGGTTTGGCAACT
The DNA here is from genome assembly GCA_033558105.1 of Coccyzus lansbergi. Classification (NCBI taxonomy): domain Eukaryota; kingdom Metazoa; phylum Chordata; class Aves; order Cuculiformes; family Coccyzidae; genus Coccyzus; species Coccyzus lansbergi. The sequence continues at coordinate 2,089,997 of JAUMJK010001519.1, read as the reverse complement.
TTTTTGTTGTGAAGCTTAAAAAAAAACTAAGTATGAGTGAATACACCTTCAATTTAGCAGAATTCCAACCCATTCTGTTTATTGGAATTTTTCTTCTGTTCATGATGCTTTGAACAATGGATTTCTTTTACTCCTTTCCACCTAACCTGATTCAAAACGATGTTGTTCTCCATGTTAGATACAAGATTTTTGCATGTTATGTGGTCTTCAGTTATACTGTAACAGCTGTTGGTGGGAACTGGTGGACAGGTATGAAGGATGTTATGTTTCTGAAGAAGCTCCTGTCTTTTATCTTTGAGGTTGTACTGCAAACAAATTCTTGTTTTCTTTTTGGGAAAACCTCAATTTGTATCTTCTCCCTATAGCAGTAATACCATTTAACAGTGCAGCTGTGCCAGCTGCAACAGCTTCCGTCATTTGGGATGAGTTGGTGGAGTGGAGAGAAGCAGAGGGGTGGGCAGCAGGGGGTAGGCTCAGGATTTCTTGTGGGCACCTGTTCGTTGTACATGCTTAGTTTTCTAACAAAGCAGCACAGCATTCTAGCAAGAATTAATGCTAGATTTAGGCTTTACTTTAAAATTCCTGTAGTTTTGTTGATCGTACCTGTTCTAAATGTGATCAACTCTTGAGGGTAGAATTGGCAGTGCAAAGAGAAATGGTGAAAACAAATATTCAAATGCAAGATGACACACAGTTTCACCTATTGTGTCAGCAAGCCAGTAATTACAGACAGCTTTTTTTTTTTAAATCTAGCCCTAGGTGTGTCACTGCTTCACTTAGAGAAGAGTCATACTTTGAGCCACAAGCAAATCATTGCTACCCTTAGAAAATGCATAACTCAGCATCTTGAAACAAAGTACACAAAAACCATTGTGTGCAGAGTGACACAGCTAAGCCATCTGCTCATGTAAGAATACAAATGATCAGATTCTTATAGAAAAACAGTTGTTTCCCTGAAAGGAGAGCTTCTGCCTCCTTAAAAATGTAATTGAGCAGTCCTGACTGTTTTATTTTGGTGCTGGAAATGGCAATGGCTTATCCTTTATTCGCAGTCTCTAGCAGTGTATTTTCAGGGCTGGAGGAGCATAGATACTGCTGAACTGGGAGTGTGAGTAGCTGGGAGCTGCCCTCAGCCTCAGAAGGTGGTTGTTGGGGCATAGCAGGTGATCTGTGGACAACTAGAAAGTGTTGAGCTAAACAGTGAGCTGCTCTGTGTCTTCCTGCTTTCTGCCATGGCCCTTGGCACATGCTCATGTTTTGGGTCAGAAAATGATCTTGGGTACCGAAGTATGGAAGAAGCGTGGTGCTTACATTGGATCCTGCCCTCAGCCCATCCAGGCTGTGGTTCTGCAGTTGCAAACTACAGCAGAGGGGGAATTTGGTGGTGGTTTTTCTCCTGTTCCCTGCCTGTGAAGTTCATGTTCCATTGTGTAATGGAAAGACATTATTTTCTGTAGTCATGGGACATAAATATTTGACTTTTACCTACTGAAAAATAACCTTAAACTGCATAAAGTGTGGGCTTTTTTAAGTAATGTTTGTGATATTTTAAAGGAAACATCTGTCTCCATATCCAGTGATAGTGGTTTCTTCTCTGTTTTCTTATGAATTCTATTGTTAGGTGATGAAATTGTCAAAATATTGAAGTTGCAATCTTAAATAGGTCATAGATCAACCCCTATCGTCTTGATGTTACCACTCTTCTTTTAAGAAGAACAGGAAAAAAGTGGGAAAAGACAGAAAACCCCTAGTAAGAATGCTTGCCTGAGGGTATTTCTAATGGTAATTTCTCATATTTTTTCATGTAAGTATATTTCCCTATCCGTATTTCAACAAGATACTTAACATTTGCTTTCTTTTTTTCAAGTCCAGTTAAAAACTGGATTTCTAAAAACACAACGTGATTTATTCAGATTACAGGACCACAGAAAGAAAATGCTTGGCAAAGAAGATGAAAATTCGTTTTTGTTGCAGTGTAATATTATGATGTTTTGAAATACTTGCATGATCTTAAGTTCTAGTCAAGCATATCTTTATATAAATGCACTGCTTTAGCAAGGTGTTCTTCTCTCCCAGTCTCTACATACGTGTTCTCTTTTTAAGCTTGCCTACAAGGAACATTATACATGATTAAATAACTTGGAAGTAGGAGTAATTTGATTCCTGCCCCTGGGTGTGGGAGCTCCCATCTGTGCAGCAGCAGGTGCCCACAGAGGAGCTGAGCTGTTCAGTTTAAATGTTAAAAAAAAACCAGAAAAGGAAAGCCTACTGCTACTCTACTGCATGATTACAGTGATTAAACTGTTACCATCTATTGAAATTATTTGGAACTCTTGCTTAGTCAGAATGTAGTTTTGTTTATCTGTCGTTCAATGGTGAAGGTAATCAATACATGAATCATTATTTAGGAGGATCTGATTGCCATCTCCCATGAGGCAGAATGCTCACACAAGCAGTGCACATGCTGTGGGATTGCAGGCAGCTTTGCCTTCCGCACAGTACTACTTTGGTTTTGAAGGGCTGGGGGGGCAGAAGGTGTAGCTCTGGATGAGGGATGGAGCTTGCTCCAGGGCAGGGTTGTCCTGTAGAATTGGGGAAATCTGAAGTATTGCTTTGAGCTACATCTTGTACCATGATGAAATATTGAGAACAGCTTTTTTCTTCTCTGTATTTGAATGTTGCCTTCAGAAAAGAGTTGGGTGCCTACTGCATCTTGTGTTCGGGCGAAATATTTTCCTGCAGAGGTATTGGATACCCTGCTTTTTTTCATGTTTGTTTTTATTTTTTTTACCAGCAGTGTTTGTAATTCCTGCTCTGCACATTTTTCTTATAGTTCTTTTCTACACGTGTATTCATTTTATCTTCATCATTTTACCCCACCACTTTGGGGACTGAAATAGCACACTAAACAGTATAGGATTTTGGGTGGCTCGTAGGAAAGTTAAGAGCTCAGTGTGAGCTGGGTTAGAGGGACTGTGCAATATGTGGTGTAGAAGCGGAAATGGTCACTGTGTTTCTCCTTCTCTTCAGATATTCTCTCCTTACTGAGCTCGACAGGAAGAATTAAATCTGAGTCTATGCTCTGGAAAGCTCTTTGCCCTGGCAGCGCTGTCAGGAGCAGCCGCTGTTGCCTGCTTCTTCCCCTGCAATCCTTCTGTAGTTATCACAGCACAGCTGCATGGGATAAAGTGAAGGGTGGGGGGACACTTCTCTACATAAAAAATAAAAAGAAAGAAAAAAAATGACAAAAGCAAAACTAATTGAACCAAGCTCTGTTCTGATCATCCCACTGACTGTACAGCCACCCTAGTGGGTGTGCCAGCATGACTGACAGAGTGGAAAAAGGGTCACTTGCAGCAGTGGTGCTGAACAGACTCAGCTCCATCTCCACTTTTACCTGCTTTCTAACTTGCTTGGATTGTTCAAAACAGTTTTGCTTGTGATGATCCTTATATTTTTCCTTCCCCAGTGTATAGTGCAGAGGAGGGTTTTTTGTTCTATTATATGTTAAACTGTTCCCTTTTTTGGGCTCAGGAAGGAAATTTTGGATTTGTGCCAAATTGGCAAGAGCTTTGAGAGTTTTATTTTACCTTCTTGCAGCTTAAGAAAAGTAGCCTTGAATAAATTGGTGAATTCTCAGAGGTTAGCGAGCTTCTTGCTGCTTGTGACTACCATAGACTAGATGATAAAGGTGAGAAAGGAAACTTGGATTTATTGTTTGGTACATGTGGTACATCTAATGAGAGTGTGACCTGGTATTTCTGATGTTCCTGTGTTTCTCTGTGTCTCACCTGGCTGGCCTCTGGGCTGCGAGTTCCGTGTTGGGCTAGAGAAACGACCTGCTAACACTTTGAGTCCTTTTAACTTCTTGGTCAGCTCAGTGAGGCCCTGGGAGAGAGAGGCAGGGTTAGGAAGAAAAGGAAGAATTATTCCTTGGCTGATAGAATTGCAGCTTGCTTTTTAAAGTGCATTTGTGTTTATTGTATGCTGAACTGCTCATTGTGCATACAGGCTAAATGTCACTCAGCTACAAAAGGTGTTTGGTAGAGACTGCGAGATGCAGAGCTGCTCTTCTGCTCTATCTGTCGGCAGTCAGGTTGTGGGACGTCAGGCAAGTCAAGACATGATTCTTTAACTAGCTTAAAAAATATCCCACTTCGTTTGACATCAACAGTTTCTTTATGTTAGGAAATCCTCGTGTAGTATCACATAAACTCCCACGATGAGGCAGACAGGTGAAGACACCTCGGACACGTTCCGTCTTAGGCATGTTGCCTCCCTTGCAGATCCCTGAGGTAGAGCAGGTTGTGCTCACATTTTCAAATGCAAACTCACTGGACTAAAATATTGGTTTAGTTTAGTAAGTTTAAAATACTTATAATAAAAAGATGAACATAAACCAGAGACTACAGTGTGATTTATGAATATACTGGGGCAATGAAGGCAATGAAAAAATTAATAGGCTGTTTTGTGTTTTTTTCTTACCCGTGGTATTGAGTTGCAGCACTGAATAACCCGGGTGGCATCACAGTAGTATGTTGTTCTTCTGGTTTTCTTATACAGGTTTGTTTTAAGATAACAGAAGAATAAGAAAAAGTGAAAAAGTACAGTTTGGTTGTAAGCTGAAAATACTGGCCAGAAACTCTTTTTTGTGTCTAATGGCTTTAAACTGTTTTCCATTATATTAAATAAATCACATGTTAGGTCTAAATATGGAACTCAAAGAGCAGTATTTATTCTCCAGTGATGATGTCTTAACATTCCAGTTTCAAAACACTGCATGGTCTTTCAGATCGGTATAAAAATATTTAATATGTGTATAATTCCCCTCATCCCCAAATGGTCCTCCTGGGCCCCTGTCAGAGATGTCAGAGATGACTGAGAAGAATTTGATCTAATCCAGCACAACTCTGCTGAAATTCCCTGTAACTCTTCACTTCAAGGTCCCTGTACACAGTGAAGGCAGCATCTGGATTTGGAGCTTCCTGGCTTGATGAGGGGGGTTTAGGGTATTTTTTTGTTTGCTTGTTTATTTGCTCTCAGAAGAGAACAATATTGAAATACTGTAGAACTGACAAAGTGATGTCTTATCTTACAGTGCGTGTGAGCAGAATCATCAAGCAGAAATTTGCCTCATTTTGCTTTGTAGAACGTTTTTCAACCAATTCCTTAATTTTGAATGTTCTTCTAGAATTAAAAGATTTATGGGAGCTATTAATAACATTAGAACTATGTACTTCTGAGATTACCTTTAAAAACAAATTTTAAGTTTCTTTGTATGATAGAGAAGAAATTAAACAAATGTGGTATGGAGGTGATGCATATGACCCAAGATTTTTTCAGCAGTCACCAGCATATGCTGCTTTCCCTATGGAATGCTTCTTAACCCTTTGCTCTTCCAGTCGCTATTGTTTGGATGACCACCTTTTGTCTTATAATCACCTAATGGCTTTGTGGCAGAGAGAGGAGTTGGTTATGCAGGTAGTAGTAAGAAAGCATTTGCTGGCTCTGGAACAATTTATTTGTGGTTTATTTTAATTTCATTCTTGCTTTCCTTAATGGAGATAAACTGAAATTACAGAGGGAACATCAAGTGTACTTTTCAGTGAATTTTAACAACACAATATTTATTATTTAACAACACTGTATGAATACGATAGCCACCACCCAGGGTAGTTTGATATTATTATTGTAATTAATATCTTTATGCTAAGGCAAAGCTATCTGGGATTTAGTATTCAGCCAGTATTTATTTCCTGTTTTGCCTGGAGTCAATAAATGTTGTAATGAAGAGTTTCAGAGTTTGAAAGGAGTAATTTTCTGCTTAAATGATTCTCCTGAAGTGATGTTTATTTGTCACTGGAGTTAATGGAATGCTGGAGGTGGATTTCTAAAGCTGAAGACACCACGTCGTGGGATATATTGCCTCTCCTGTTCTGTGGCACATCTTCTAAAAGGAGTTATTCTGAGGCAGAATTATTAAACTACTCAGGGTTACCAGGCTTCACGTTCATAAAGAAATAGTTTTGTATAATCACACTTATGTGTCTGCAGTTCACCTTCTAATGAAACCGCTTTGCAGTTTATATGGCAGGTGGCTTTTTAGCAGGATTTGCATATTGGTTTTTGCTTTTTATTACTAAGAGGATGTAATTCTTCTTGTAGAGAGAGCTGCAAGTTTCCATTGCTTCACTTTTAGTTTTACTTAAGCCTTACATAAGACTTGCTGCAGATTTGGCTGTTGAGAAACTGTGTCCAAGTTTTAATTTAAAATTGCAGTCTGAGTCACATGTTAGAGATGATAGTTATGTCTAGTTTTTATGTCCTGCAATATGTAAAATGGAAAACCATTCTATGCATTTAAACATATTTCTGTGTGTGCTTTAAATTGCTTTGCTAGATTATGACAGCAATTGTCTGTTTGTGCAAGTCCAGAGCAAAGTAGAGAAACAAAGAAGTACATGTTTTTTTCAGCACAAATTTTAGTTCAGGCTTGTATTTATAAATAGTAATAATGCTTCTTAGAAGTGCTGCTTTTAAGTCTAAATGTTGAAATGACAGTGTTATATGTTTCTTCTCATATTTTTGGTACTAAAACTCTATATTTTATTTCCTCAGTGCATTGGTTATTGCTGCAGTTTTTGATCGTGATGTTAATTGCAGAAGAGCTGCTTCTGTAAGTTATCACTTTCTAGCTTATGTATTTCTGTTATTGTTTGCTTTCATTTAATTCAGTAATTTGTAGATGTAGCTCTGTAGAATCATGGTATATAAGCAATATATACCATATATATATATATATATATATATATATATGCATTCTGTTGTATATGCGTTCTCTATATACAAGCATTCTGTTGTGAGCAAAAGAGTACCTTTTAAAATTCTTAGAAATGTCATGTAAATTTAGATTTTAAGTTCTGTAATCCTCAGATCCATCTTGATTTATGGCCACAGGTCATAATCTGCTGGTTTACTGTTTTGATGATTAAGATAAGGTATCTGAGAAACAGCTACTTCTCATTTTCTAGTCAGAGTATCAATGACAAGAGAGAGGTATATAATGTGTACACTGTATATTTTTCAAGTCACTGAGCTGATAAGTTTTGTGAAGTTACACTTTTCTAATTGCTCATCAGCTTTTACTCTGTAATTATGGTAAGCTGAGCATTTCTAGAATAATGTCTCTCCTTCAAAGATTGTTATTGTACACAACTCCTTCTGTAGGACGGTTTAAATCAAAGTGCTAAATCCATTGGGTAGGTGTCGTTATCCAATTAATAATACTGACACCAAAGTATGTCATGTGGGACCTCTCCATAGAAAATATTTGTGCTCTTGGGAATCAAAAAGAATGCGTTTGTGTTCTTAGGAGGGAATTTATGGTGAAAAGGTTGAAGAATTCGAGAAGAAGAGTGAACGGACATCTGTGAGAGTTTACATCAGTGTGTTGAATTTACTGCTTCTTACTTATTGAACTTACTGCTTTAAAAAAAGTAAAGAATTGTAAGTTGTCTGTTTCAACAGATAAAATAAATTATCTTATGCAGATGTACCAAACCCCACACTAGAACTGTATTAACTTGAACACAGGACCGAACAATGTCTGCTGAAGAGCAGGTGTCTGTTCCTAAGAGTAAACTGAGCTGTGAATGCATTTAGGAGTTAAAAAAAAAGGATGGCAGTCTTTGCACCATGCAAATTAATCAAAATTAATTAACAGGTCTCTCTTAGTTTTTTGACTGAAGTTTAGAAAGCTAAATAATTTATAACATAGGCAGTGTTTTTCAGAGATACCTGGATAGCATCCGTATTTTTTCCAACCATGTCTCTGAGGGTTTCAGCTGCTGAATGAAGCTGCAGTGTAATTGCTGGGGAAGTGAGTCAGTCGCTAGTGTTCTTATCACAAATCACTTCGTCTAAGCAGATTAAAACCAAACCATGGAAGTGAAGGTGCTGCAGATTGTTGAGTACAGATAGAACATATTCATCACATATTGTACCACTAATATTTATTATTGATGCTGCTTTCCCCAAAACTTCCAACACCTAAATTTTAGGCATTGCAAAATGTGCAATTCTTTGTTAATTTTGAAGTCCCTTTATTCAAATAAAATCCTTAAATGAAAACAAAGGTAGCTTTGCTTTCCTGAAAACTGCACAAAACACGGAGTGTGAATGGTGAAAAGAGAATTCCTGAAATTGTTCCAGGAATCAGTGGCAATTCTATACAGAAGAATATTCTTTGCAATGTGATTGCTGCTAAAAGTGTACTGTTTACCTGTAGTGCCTCAATGTGATTGTCGTGTGTAATCTTCATTATGTTTCTACACTTAAAGCAATAATTTGACCATGCACTATGATGCTGAATGAGGTACACTTCCTAATTGTACTAGGTTAGTGCAAACTGAGCTTCCATATTGCAAATGTGTACAAAACACCAAACATTTTCTTCTCACTTTCCTCTTTTGCTTTAAACCAAGCTGTGGAGCAGCCTGGAATTCAGTTATCTCCAGTCTAGTTTTTTTTTTTCATGAGTACATTCTGATTCAGAAGTCGTCAAAGTTTGCTGTTTTGATGGAGAGTCATGAAAGTACTGAACGTTTTTTCCTTATTTTAGAAAGGCAGGCAAATAAATACTTTGTGTTTACTGGGCATTACTACGGTTTTGAAGAAAAATACCTGGGAATCCTTATTATTTCCAATCGTTACTTCCATTAAATGTGCACATAAATAAACAACATGTTTTACTAGATTTTCCATCTATTACAATATGCAATATATTATAATGCAGAGCACCAATAAAACAAAATAGCACGCAGAGGTATTTTGAACCCTGAGGTCAGAGAGAACAAACCCAAATGTTCTTCTGAAGCCCCAGCAACATTCTTAGCTGGCTTGTGCACGTCTTTAATGAATAATCATTATAAGGAATAATCACATGAATAAGTGAACTTGAATTTGGCTCCGTTCATCTCTGACATGTTAAGGAGAAGGGGTTTCTTTCCTCTTGGTTGATTGATAGTTCTTAAAATCATGAGAACATTTTCATATTTCTTCAGGTTTTGTGGGAACAGCGAAGTATTCAGCTTAAGAGGCTGGTGGTTGTCTTGGTTCTGATAACACAGAATCCTTAAATTAAGGTCCTTGCATCAAATTTTTCCATCTCCAGAAGGGGATTATATGAAAAATGAAAATTATTACTAAAAAACAATTGAAATATTTGGCATCTTTTAAGGATTTACAGTTACTTCTATTGTAAGGGAATAAAAGTTTCTCTTGTTTGAGATTGATTGCATTGTTTTGGAGATCAACGTTTCTGATTTAAAAAAAAAAAAGAAAAAAAATTTTCAGAGATGTGGTATCGGAAAGGCCCTGGCTTGAGCAGCACATTTCTGACAGAGATGGTAGCGTGTGATTCAAGTGTGAAATGCTTTCACTGCAATATTGAGAGCATCACCCCTGCCGAATCCTCCCTGTGCTGGGTGAAATCTCTCTTTTTGCCTCTTTACATCTCAACAGCATAAAAGGGATCTAAAGCTGATGTGTGTGTAAAAAGATTGCGCTGGTGCCTGAAATGATGCCCTGGTAAGCCCTAGCTGGGACCATGTTTTAGCAGAGAGGTAAGGGGTGAAAAAAACCTGTGTCAGGAGCTGGGCTTCAGCATAAAGAACAAGCATGGGGCATTGCTGCAACTCCTTTGGCTGTTGTGGAAGGCTGTGCTCTGTGTGGCCCCAGAGTGGATCTGCACTGCACTGCCATGCGGACAGCCCTGGCTGTCCTGCCTGGGGCCGTGCTGGACTAGGTGGCTGGGGGGCTGTGACTGTCAGCAGGGGAGCAGGCTGAGGTGGGCTCAGAACATGCTGAGCTACTGGGCAAGTGGCTCAGAGTGAACCTCTGCTCTGTGTCACACCATGGATAAACCGGGAACAGGAGCTGGACTAGCCCAGGCAGGTTTGCAGGAACTGTAGTTGTTGTCCCAAACAGATATCACTGCAGAAACGCACTCTGAGGCTCAGGCTGCATTAAGGCTTGCTCCATCCGTGTTCTGGGAGTGCTTGCTCCACATGTAGGGTATGATGCCCTGATGAACTGACTTAACCTTTTGTTTTTACAGGTGAATTAACACATATGTACTGTGTTTATGTAGGAAGTACATAGCTCTGTCTGTCAAGAGCTCTTATGGCATTTTCAGTACGGACTGAGTGCCAGTGAACTGTGAGATGGCAGTGCTGTCCAATCACTGGAGCTAGTGTTTGTGGAGAGACTGACAGTCCCTAGAAGTGTCCAGACAGCCAAGACCTTTCTTCTCTGAAAGTTGTTACATTTTACAGAAATTTCAAAAAATAATTAGCATTTTTGACAGAGGGAGAAAATTTAAGTAGGGTGCAGGGAGTCAAGTAGGTTTTATTCTGCATACCATAATAGTGGGGAGATTCACTTTATGGTGAAAAGCTTTAAATTGTGGTGGGGAAGACTTAGATTACACATTAAGAAGAAATTCTTCACACTGAGGGTGAGGAGGCCCTGGCACAGTTTGCCCAGAGATGTGGCTGCTCCATCCCTGGAGGTGTTCCAGGCCAGGTTGGACTGGCCTTTGAACAACCTGATCCAGTGGGAGATGTCCCTGCCCATGGAAGAGGGCTTAGAACTGGATGATCCTTAAGGTCCCTTTCAGCTCAAACCACTCTATGATTCTATGGTTGTAGTCATTGCATTTTGCAAGACGTGTTTTGTTTCATGCAAGAAACACACAGGAATTTTGTATTTGGGTTGTATAATGTCAGTGCTTCAGTATATGTTCAGATGGGTATTAAATTTTGCCTACCATTAGCCATTACATTTCAGTGGTCAGACAAAACTGAGCCTTCTCAGTTTCTGCTGTCTATGGGTATTGGCTGTCAATTCCAGTGCGAAGCCTTGTGTCACTGCTCAGAAGTGTTCTTGTGGGTGTGACTGCTTTAATAAACTTGCATTCTTCAACTTCTGTCATGTAACGTGCACCTTTAAGAGCAGCAGAACATAGCAACGCAGAAACAAAAAAGCCCTGTGGGCTAATTCTACTGACAAAGCTTACTTTATTTAAAAAAGAAATGCCATGGGTCATTTATATTGTTGTGTGTTTTGAGTGCATCATCTGGTGTTTATCAAAAAGCAAACCTAACTCGTTTTGGTATGTTTATTCTGTGTTCCTTAGGCTGCCTTCCAGGAGAATGTTGGGAGACAGGTATGGTGACTTTCCTCAATCTTCATTCATCAGTGCCTTGGAGGTTACGGTAAAAGTATAGTGCCTAAAATCAAAATTGGACACTGGCTTCAGGGGAATTGAGTAAAAGGATGTCACAAAATAATTATGTTCATTATCAGCAAACAAGGTCTTGTGGAATATTTTTCTGAGATGTGAGTTTTATTCTGTTATTCCAGTTTTGGAAGAAAATGAGCTTTTTGGTAACTTTATGTCATTCTGAAGAGCAAAATCACCACGTATGATGGTGGCCATTATATACCTTGCAAACTACAATGCTGTTAAAGCAGGAAAAGCTGATATTTATTTGTTTTTCTTTTGTTTCATTGACTTTCTAGCTTTCAGTGGGAAAGAAACAGCTGAGGTGTGCTGCACAATCTTTGCTGTAGCAGTTGATACTAGATTGGTGATACAACTTGGCTTATGAGTTGTGAACGCAGTGTTTGGTTTGCCTGTTGTACCGTAATGCTTCCATCCTGATATTTTGAGAAATCTGTTACTTTTTGATATACCCAAATTCTTTATAAAAGAGTGTTATGGAAGGTTCCTATGTAATTTAGCAACATTTAAGTAGTTAAAATTTTCAAACAACTTTGATTTTCAACCTTAGAGGAGAAGCAAATAGCTTACTTTGTTTAAAACAGAAACACCATGGGTCTTGAATTTCAAAGTTTCCTGGTTTCTCATCAGAAACTAATAAATACAGCTTAGAGGAGGGGGAAAAAAGGCAGGAAGGAAAATGGTTCAGTGGCTTTTGTGACGGAGCGAGGCACGTGAGCATGATTTTGTTGTCAGTAAGATATTCTTTAAGGGGTCGTTGTGAAAATGCTGTCAAACTTCCCCTGATATCACACCTGAAGATGCCTGTTCCTTTAGAGCTATTGATTCACCTTTCCTGGAGGTGTTTAAGGCACGGGTAGATGAGGTCCTGAGGGACATGGTTTAGGGTTTGATGGGAGTGGTTGGACTCGATGATCTGATGGGTCTCTTCCAACCTGGTTGTTCTATGATTCTATGATTCTATGATTAAGCAATGTGTCCGTAACTGGTGTCTGTATTTCTGTATAGAATTAGGTTAATAGTAGAGGAAGGGCACAAGAGGACTAGGAGGAAGAGGATGCTTATTTTTGGTAACCTGACCCAGCTAGGTCTGTGATAAAGTAGCAGCCAGCATGATTGTTGTGTGAGTCTGTGTCACTGCCCTGGGGAGCCTGGTCACTGCACAGCAACCAGCCTGCTCCACTGAATGGTGTAAACACCCTACCACAACCAGTTCCAGGCGAGGCAGGGCTCCTGCAGGCTGCAGGACATGAAATGCTCCTACGTAGCAAACATTTTGTGGAGTTATTATTGTGTAATCAGATGGGTAAACTTGCAGTCAGTTCCCAAGCAGAAAGCTGGGCAATTGGTTTTGCTTTGACTCAACATTCAAATTTATCAGCGTTGGTAAAACACACAACAATTTTAGCTTATATGTCTGCATGTTAAGGAGTTTGCAGTGAAATAGTAGATTTTCATGGCATGCACAACGGTATCAGTCTCCACCTGGTTCCTGTAGAAGTTCAGAAGTTTTACTTGTTGAACCATTCCCTGCCTAGGGAAATGGTTGCTTAACCCGTGGATACACCCTCAGTAGTTGCTTTACCTGTCTGTGTTGTGTTGAAAGAGACACCCTTTCTCTGAATGGTAAGGGACTAATCCATATTCTCCTTCTGAAGTAACAATACTGATAGTAAATAGGTGGAGAAAAGAGTTGATCTCACTTACTTCCTGGTTGCCTCCTGCTTGACCTTTGCAGTTCAGCACATCTTGAGTCCGAGAGCTTGTTTGGCCTTAGAAGGAGCCACTATCACTTCACTTTATGTAGGTGAAAAATTTGGAAAAATTGAAGAATTTTTTTTTCTTTATTTAAGCATAGATCATGAGAAGTGTACACGCTACTTACAAGAGAGAATTTTATATTTGGGAAGGAAGAGTGTTCTGACAGAATAGAAGCTGTTTGTTTTTCCTCTGGAAGTCAGTCTCTCCTTGGCCATGACCTTTACATTCATGAACTTATGTCAGGAACTTTGCTGTCTCACTAACATTCACTGGGGCACCATGACCATTGGTGAGATGGTGTCAAAGTGGCATAGTTATAGCTAAGGAATAAATAACAAGAGCACCCAGGAGCTAAAGTTGAGGTTTTTTTAGTTGTGATTTTCCTTATGGACAGTATGCATTCTGATATATTTAATTGTATAACCTTTTTGGGCTGTTTATCACAGAGGTATTTCTCCAGTGTGTTTTCCTCTCTAGTCAGTGTTTCATTAGGCTTTTGAAAAGTGCATTCATTTCATAGGTATTGGGGCTTCAAGATAGTCTCTTGGGTAAGCCATAAATATTCCCTCTGTCCTTCTTGGCGTAGTCTAATTCCAGGCTAGTGTGGAAGAGATGAGTGAGCTGTAAACAAACAGAACTGTACCATGTCAAGAACCTGTACTTCTACATAGCCTTATTGCTTAAATATCACATGATTGTTCCTTTTGTTACTGAGCATGCTGTCTCAGTTGCTTGTTTTCCATTTGTGCTTAATTACGGCTTGTGGAGGTGATACTGCCTCCCCCATTCCAAACCAGCTGTGCTCTGTGATGCTGTGTGAAGTCAGCCAATCAAAATTCTGAATGTCTGAATTGTATCGCTTGTGAATAAAGGCAAATATTTAGGTGGCAATTGCATATTTAGGAAGATAAGTGATCTTCTTAAAACAGACTTTTTTGAGCAGTGATGCCAGAAATCATGTGATACTTCTCTGGGATACAATATTTCAGGCTTTGCTGGGAATCAGTCTTCTTTTTAAAAAAGAACCAACTAACCCTAATTTTTTACTCAATTAATAAATAAATCATAAAATATACGTGTAAATAGAAACAAATGGAAGCAATTGAGGTCCCATGTGTTCTACATGTGATGCATTTCTTAGTGCCCTAATTTCTAATTTAATATTTCAGCAAACTTGCAGCAGGTACTTGGTCCTTCACATTAACTGAGTATGTTCATTTATTTAAGCTTTCTTTTAGAGGAATCATTTTTTGTGTGCATGTATATTCGTGCATTCACCAAGTATATATTTGGTTATGACATGAAGGTGTTAAGATAGCTGTTGCATAGTTAATTACTTGCTGCTAGCTACTTTGACTTGGTCATTGACTCATAAATGAAGCTAGGGATTTTGCTGTTTCTATATCTGATGCCCTTTATATCTTTAGAACAAGTGATTTTACTGTAAATCAGAAATAAAATTGCATTTGAACAGCAGTAGATTTGTTTTCAATAACATTGCCTATTTGGAAAGTATTTCATGTTTTTAAATATTTTGAAATATTGTCTTATTTTTCTTCCCTATGCTGTTTGTAGGGTACTTTTCCACATGGCATAGACATTCTAACGGCAGCGGATTATTTTGCTGTTGGTAATAGAGTTAACTGTTACCTGACTATAAGGTAAGTTTCTCAGTGTTCCTAAGCAGCAACCTCATGCATAATGAGGTATTTATCTGAGTGTTTCACCTAATGGTACATTATATTTATTAATGCTGTTTTTTAAAAATAAAATTTATTTCTCATTTCTGCATTAAACTGCTTATTATGCGTAAAATACAGTGTAAACGTGACTGTGATTTCCTTGCCTGCATGGATGAAACAGCCAAGAGGTGACATTTGCAGGTATTGCAAAGCTGTCTAAGCTGGTCAAGATGAGAGCAGGCAAGGGGATTTTGCAAAGCTATAGCAATAAGAGAGACTCTGATATGGGTAGAAGAATCAATACACATTTTAAAAACACGTAGCATAAGTTGTTGAATTTTTGGTGTGCGTGTAGACCTCTACCTTGAGTGCTTGTATTTTCCAAATGCAGCTCAGTGCAGATCTAACCACTGCATGCAGTGGGGTTTGGAAAACAAACTGATCGCTGCAGTGCAGACTCTGCGTGGAACGGAATGGAAAATATTGTCATGGTGTGGTGCTCTTATACATTAGCAGCTGGTCTTGGAGTGGTGGGTTCTGTCCTGGGCAGCTGCCTGACAGTACAGTAACGCTGAAGTCAAGGGAATTCATAGGCAAGCTGAGTGTGCAGGATAACTACAGAGACCATCAGGTTGCATTTCCTCTGGAGGAGATGAAAAGGCCTGGGATGGGTTCTGGCTGTAGGAGGCCCACAGACGGTCTGGCTGAGCTGTCTGCTGTCTCTGTAGTCGGTAGACGGGCACCTGTGGTGTGAGTCAGGCCTGGTGAGATGGGTCAGATAAACTGCCCTGTGCAGTTGTGTGTTGCTTGGAAGCCAGTGGGTTAGAAAGGCTTGGGGAGATTATATTCCTGGGGAACAGAAATAACAAGCACGTATATGGTAGTGTGCTCTGTTGCCAGCTTTGTGACTTCCAGTGAGCAGTTTTTAAGATGATTTGCACTGAAACCCTCTCTTCTCTCCTCAACTATTTTTGTATTGATCTACTTGCCTCTATATTATCCCTTTTGTGCACAGTCATTTATTCTTGTACATACCTTTTCTGTGCTTCAATTCCCCCACACCCATTCCCAGAGCTCACACCCACTGAGCTGAGAGGCGGTGGTTTGATGGTTGATGCTGCTCTAGATCTGTATAGTGTCAGTGTCCTATTTTAAACTCTGGCTTTTTGTAATAACAGAAAATGGAAAATATTGAAAACTAATAATGCATTGTTTATTTTCTCTCTTTTACAATTTGGACTTGGAGACTAGTTATGCTCTTCATACTTTTTGAAAGCTGAATTGTTAAATTATTCCCTTTTTACAAATGCTCATTTATTTCTCCTTTCATTGAGATTTCCAGGATCTTTTACGTTTCTCCCCCTCCTGTGCCTTTCTTGAAAATGTGACAGAAAGAATAAGTTCGTAAATTCTTCATAGTTAATCTTACTCAGTTTATAACACTGAACATGGTATCAATGGATCATGCTGGTAATCAAACTCTTTATTGAAAAGTATTTGTCATCTCATTCATTATAATACTTATAAGATCTTCACCATTTTGCTGTTCAAGCAGGATGTAATTATTTGGGTCAATAATTATTTCCTTATTTTTGTCTGAGTAACATCAAAGGAAAAGTGCATCAGCAGGTATTTGGCTGCACAGAAAACATGTATCATTCTGCTGTGGTAGGAAGGACAGACCTTTCTGATCAGTGTGCCTTAAGGTGATGCAGTTGTTTATGTAGCTGGAAGAAGCTGTTTGAGGTTCTTATTACAGATTTGGAATCTTTAGCTGCCCTTCCCCCACCCAGATAAAACAATCCCAGGACACTTTGTATGCCAATGTAATGCTGCTGTTTGAAAGGGAGATTCCTTTGAGTGATGAAAGCTCGAAAAAAATGTGTCAGTTTCTACAGTTGAATTTGGCATCAGTTAATATGTTATAATATATTCTTGTATAGAGGCAGTGTCATATATTTATATATCTGTATGCACGTGTATATAAAGAGTTGCATATGGCCTTTCAAATCTAAGTATTTTTGTGCAAATTCTTCACACTTGGTACCCTCTTGAAACTTTTTGCCAGACAGTCTTTGGAGAATTCACCTCATATCATCATCTGTTTCTGAGGATGGAGAGCAGAGGAAACCCATTTTGTATGAACAGGGAGTAAAGAAATTGTGTGATTCGCGGAGTTCTGTGCTTAGTGAAAGCAGAGTTAGGGAAGAAGCTTCTTAATCGAAGTAGAGTGGGATACAAAAATCTTACCAGCACTATTATCAGAAGACTGGGCTTGCATTGAATACTTGGTAGGATACAAAGGATGAAGACTGTAGTTAAAGATGGCTATAAAGTAAAACTGACAGTGGAGTTGGGTTACATATGTGGCTGGAGAGATCAGCCTTGGGCTGGGTGTGGAAGCTCAGATTAAAATGCCTGGAAAGAATGGGGAGTGCTAAAACTAAGATCCTAAAAGCAACTGTGAAGGAGAGAGCAAAACTCCAGTATGGCAGGGGAAGTGTATCTGTTAGTGTATGTTCTTCCAGAACAGAGAAGGGAACCAATAAGTAATGAATTTTATCATTCTCTGCTGGCAGCAACCCTCAATAAGACCAATTGTCCAGTACCCCTCAAGGCCTCTTAGCAGTAGGAGAAAGTGCTGCTGTATCCTGTGACAGGTTTGCTGTAGATTTAAGGATTTAGTCTTCTGATGAATTACACAGATATCAGCATAGTAATGTGCAACAGTATTTAGGGTTTGATTTTATTTTGCTTCTAATTAAACACACATATATTAATGGAACACTGTTATGGCTGCAAAGTTAATCACTCAAAAGATCTGAAAAGGTGAAATTGAGGTAATCCCCATGTCCTTGATTTCATCCCTTTGTACCTGCCGTTTTGACACAAACACATTCTGTTGATGGTTCAGCTTTCTGAGGTTATTTAACGAACATCAGATGTACTGAAAAACATCTGACTTCAATTCTGTTGACCTCAGTAGTTGAGACTTCAGAAGACTGGAAAGCAAATGTGGCTCTAAAGTTAGGTACTGATGCAGGTTACCTAGGGGATTAACTGGTGTTCCCTTACCCCTGAGGGCATGGCTTTGCAGCCACGTTTTTGTCAGAATTGATTTTTTTATATTTGATTTTTAAAAAGGGCACATTGAAAACCCGTATTCAGTTTTGGACTGTTGTGGATATGACGACATAGCACATTTCTGTGTACTGTGGATTGTGTCATTAATGTTTCTCCAGTTGGAAAAAATTATATAAGTTAATACACACATCTGCATTTTTCTACCTCATAACAATGGGAATTTAATGTTTACTTTTGCTTTTCATTGTTGTCAAGCTTTTTGTATGTATAGCAGTTTTAATCAAGAATCTGAAAGAATTTTTTTAAAAGGATTTAATTTTTCGTCAAGAACCATAAAATATTTCCTGTTGCATTATTTCATTCAGCTGCATCTTGTTTAGGAGAGGGCAAGTGTAAGCAGTTTTTTGGGATTTAAATTTTGGAGTAAGTTGGGCTCATATACACTCAGATGCTGATTGTGTCCTCTCTCTCTCTGGTTGTCTCTTTTCCAGTGTGTATATTGCTGGCTTTCCTGAGTATACACAGCCTATGATTGACCATTTAGTTAGTGTGAAGATTAACCACTGGGATGGGTAAGTTCTTAATACCTAATTATTAATATCCAGGAGGTTACTGTTCTGCATGTCATGCTTTCCTAGATTGTTGTGGTAAGTTTTAGTTTTACTGGAGTTTGCAATAGCATTTGACTAAAGGAAAATGGAACAAGAAGTAGCTGATGTCATCTATACCTCCCTGGCAGATTGTCACTTAAAACATGTTTATGTATTTTGTCTTTTTGCCATGACCTCAATCTGTTAATAGATTAATAAAACACATTTATACTGTATATAGTGTATGTGAGGGGTAAACGTGCAATTATCATAATTAAAGTAGATTTCATGCATACAGATGGTACTTAGTCATATTCAGTGTTCACAAAGATTAAAATATGTACATGTAACACAAATGAGATGATATCAGTGCTGATAATAGTTTGCATCATGAGAAATAATGACAGTTTAATGTGGTGTCCCTGCCAATGTACAGAATGAGCCCTCAGGTTCTACGATCCGCACTTGTGTGTGTTTGTCTTTCAGCAATAGGTTCTATCCATACAGCTAGAAGCTACCCATATGGGTCTGTTTGGTCTTGTCTTTTGTTTTGTTGGGGGTTTTTTTGAGGTGGAGAAACACAGGATGGGCTGTGAATACTGTAATTTTTAATGTTGCTGAGATACCTGTTTTGGTCAGGGACAGGAGTTCCTTCTGTTTTTTAATATGTTAGTTCTACTAAACTGCTAACTCAAACATTTAAAAAATACTTTTTTACATCTTCAGTGCTCTTCGAGAACTTTCCGCCAAAGCTCTGCATAACCTCACTCCACGGGCTCCCGAGTACATGGCAAATGTGGGTAGGTAGCAAATGAGTTCTGCGTAGTGGCCATTGTGTTGCAGAAATCGAATAAGGAGGTTGAAAAGTTCATCAGGATTTAAAAATTAAGATTTTGCCTTCAGCTTAATACAGTCTTGTGACAGCTTTACCGGTTTTCAGATTTTATGCAAAAATTATAAAATATTGCCAGATCTATTTTTCTCTGGGGATTAGACTTCAGTTTCCCAGCTACACTGGACCCTGCCAGTTCTGAGATGAATGATCCTTTCGTCAGCCGCTCAGGTTTCTGGGATGTATGAACTGCCGGCAGCCAGCAGCTGATACCCAGGCAAAGCTGCAGTGACAGATCTTACCTGGACTCCCTGTAGGGGAGAGGAAGGTAGCGGTTTACATGGTAGTAAAGTTCTGTGGCAGTACTGGCCTCGTTTCCTGTGCTGGTCAGCCAACACGTGTGTAGTTTTATTTACTCCAAGCAGAGAGCAAGGTGTGAGCAGTTTCCTGACGTGGCTTAGTGTGTTTCGTGAGAATTTACAAATAATTGTAAAACTTGATTTTCATGTCATAGCCCGGATTTCCAGAAATAGTTTTCCCATGTTTTTTCTAGGCACATGAGTTTATGTTTAGAACTGTGAACTGTTACTGTTCTTTGTTTAAAAAAACAAATTTAATCTCTTTCAGTTTTGCCAAGACTTCTGCCTTTGTCAGTGGGCACAGATCTGCAGACGCGCCATGGGGCGATTCTTGCCTGTGCTGAAATCACCCACGCGCTGTGTAAGCTAGCAGAAGAGAACAAAAGGTATAAAATGTGAAATTATCTTGACTATGAATTTCCTTTTCATATCTGGTCTGTTGAAAGCTTCTTGAGTATAATTGTGCAAATCTCCATCTTACTGCACTTCTTTCACAATGAATTTTCATTTGTTTTGATCAGCCATACCAAACCTTTACATTTTATTCGATGTCATTAAAAACTTAAGTCTAAATTCATCATCAAGAAAGTGAAATAATTCTCTGCCTTACTTGGAGAGTCCAAAGTTATGATTTCAATATAGATTAACCCCCCTTTCTACATTATATGCTTACACCCTGGTGAGGGGACAGTCTTTCATCTTCAGTGTTAAGAGAAATAGCTCCTCAGGTAGCTTGTTGAGTATGACTGATTTAATTGTTGCTGCTGAATGCTGGTCCAGATACGTATGTGTGTGTATAAATGGGAGTGTGAGTGCCCCACACAGTATTATGTATAGGTGATGCAGCCTGAATAATAGACAAAATTATTTGGAGATATCTTTGTCTTAATGTTGTGATTAAAGAAATAAATCACTTACCTTTCTTTCAGAAGAATCACTTGTGAAAAATAGGTGGAGATTTTTTCTGCAAAAACTAGAATTTAGTAGATATATTAGCAGTAGAATTTTATACTGATGTGATGAGCAGATGTTTACGATCAAGGCAGTGGAAAATAAGATTCCAGAATGCAAACCTCACTGAAAATAATATGATTCTGCATTAATCACAGATAATATGTACACCGAAGAAATATATTTTTAAAAAATCAGACATTTTCTCAGTAATCTCCTTTCTAAAAGTTGCATAATGACTCTGATCAACGTATTACATTTTACTTCTGATAATGTTCTCATGCAGGCATACAAAGATACCTGAAGTGATGACAACTAACTAATTTGATGTTGCGATTGCTTTGTAAAAATCAAGTAACGGGAGAAAAATTATTTATAACATTATTAAGAAACCTGTCTGAACAATTCTATATGTCTTTACAGATCTGTAACGTATTATTTCAATGAAAACTCATTGGAGAGACTTAAGCAAATCCATCAAGAGGTTTGTGGCAAGTATAAATATATCTTTTAACCTGGTATGTTGTATTATTTTGAAACTAACACTTCCAATTAAGAGAGCTGTTCTCAACCTCCACTTCCCCTTTCCAAGGAGAACAGTCTCAAAAAATACCTAGGCACTCACCCCAGACTGCCAGATGACTCGGTGTCCTGACCGTGTGTCTTAACCAATGTAGTTTTGTACTTGTTCCCTTTCTGTTCTACCAGCTCCTTAGTTAAGTCACTTTATGTGATCCTGCCAGTCTCACTGCTGGAACAGTGCATGGGATTTGGCTTTGTTTTTCTTCCTGCTTTCTTCACTACTGGCTGCCCTAGCAGATGTATGGCTGGTTCTTTAGTGTAACCATGCTTGAGAGAGATCTTCCAGAGAGTCCATTCTCTGTCCTTTCTGTCCTTTTTTACTTTATTGTGATCTTTGCATCCATGATTTGCCTGGTTTTAGAACTTGGAAGTAATATCCAGTGTTCTAGCTGGTGTGTTGGCTGTATCTCTCCTTATGGCAAATGAAGTCTTGTGCTGCTCACAGCAATTTAAAATGCTTCTGCAGAGATGCCCGACTTGTTACTTTAGTTTTAAGTTATCTCGTGGTGTTGTTTTCTGCTTTTGGCTCTTGTTTCTTCATGTTATGGAAGAGACAGTACTTGAACATTCAGGATGTACCTGTAGTATCTTTAGTTCCTGTTCTGATGGGCTAAAGCTGTCAGGCTACACTATTTACCCATTATACTTTAGAGTACAGAGGCCCTTGATAATTCTGTGCGTAGACGAGCAGTGCTAATACAGGCTGAGAAGGCATCTTTGTCGTTATTTAACTTTCCTGTGTTGAAATGCCTGAAAGCGTGATCTGCAGTCTCTGTGCTGTTAGCATGACCTGAATGTGGTACAATCCTGTCTGCCTCCTTCTGGTGTCTGTTCTTAGCATTCACCTGCAAAGTCAGTGTAAACACTTTCTTTTAAAAAATATGGGGATTGCATGGTTTTACTCCACAGAAATGTAATAATCTCTAATTTCTAAGGATGACCTTCTGCAACACTAATGAGGTAATATTTTTCAACCACATTTGAACTTTTAAGTTTTTTTCTACTTCATTGTAACTTACAAGGTTATTTTCAATTTTCAGGCAGTGTGGTATAGCATCATTTTAAAGGGGCCAGCTGTGGAAAGAAAAAAACAAACTAGCTTCTAGAGTCTATGCAGGAGCAGCTAGGATTGGAATTAAGAAAATTACTGCTTTATGAATGTGTTAAACTGATTTTCTTTAAGTGTAAAATTCAAAGGGATAGAGGGTGTTTTTTAAAAGGTTTTAACAGATTTTTCCAGTGTTGCCTGACTCATAGTACACAGACTGCATGCAAGAGGATAAACAACAGTTCTATCAAACAAACCCAGCTAATATTAATGTTTGCTTTTTCCTCTTCCCCAGCTTTCCAGTCGTCAACTATACAGGTGAGGAAATGGACGAACTAAAACTGTTTTTCATGTGGAAAGTATCAGTTGAACGTAAAGAACACAGAGGGTCCTGGTGGGCTTGGTTTTTCCAGGTTAGTTACACCCCAAACAGGCAGCCAGTCTCGCAGGCAGCAGAGCACAAGCACAGGCCTCTTATGGCTTTGGCCCTGCTCGCAGGCGTCGCTGCCGATGTGCAGTGGGGAGTGTTCAGAGAGTGGGATCACAGGCACATCAGGGGCATGGGTCAGTGGTGAGTACTGGGCTGAGCATTGGAGTATAGACAGTTAAGAAAGGAAAGGCTGAAGCAGAATGTATTCACTAATCCGTGGCTTCAGTAGCACGGGATGGATTGCTTCCCCATTAATCACCTGTGCAGCAGCACTTCTATGGGTCAAACAGACCTATAGGAATGACCTTCAGCTAATGAGGTGATGAGTCTAAACTTTATTTATTTATTAAAAGAGCTGCTGTCTGAATTCTAGAATTACTTTCTTTGTCCTCTGTAGTGAGTAGACTGGGAGTATTGCAAAACGTTCAATGCAAATTTTCAATGCTTGCGCCAAAGAAAATGCAAATGGATTTTGACTTACTCATTTTTCATTTCCTATTTATTGAAGTTTCCAGGAAATAAAGGGAATTTGCCTTAGAAACTGTTAAATAAATGTGAATTATAACTGGTTTATGACTTCAGAATTTGTTCCTAAACCTAAGGGAATCAAAACATAACTAATGACTTGTATTCTCTAACAGTTGTATATGTGAATAGGGTTTTTTTTCTTCATTAACTGACAAATTCTATGAGCTTTGGGACAGTTCAGTTCACGTCTTTACATATGACAGATCTGAAAACAGAAAACCTTAAGTAGTTTTTTATAGTGTAATTATTAATTATAGAGAATTTTTATCTAAGCTTTTGTATCTTGAAGCTTTCTGAAAAAAAAATTAAAATTTACTTTGTGAGGGTCATACAAACTGATTTGAAACTTCCACTCTAAAGCAAGCTCGTCTCAGCAGGTGGTTGTAGTGCTGATACTGTATATTACCATCTTTGTGGGTGGCTGCCTTGGCTCCCAGAGATTCTTTAATGTCAGGGTGGAACTTGGGTGTAATTTGTTTTTGTCATAATGTGCACTTCTTGCTCTTAATGGTATTTATAAGATGCCTAGAGAAATGTTTTCATTCTAGATAAGACTTCTAATTCAACTCCAAGCAAAATTGATTCACTGCTGTTTACTTGAGTACTTAGCCTGAGACAGAGATGTCTGCTGTAATCCACATTTTAAAGTATCAGTATGCATAAAATATGTTAAAATAGAACAGGAAAAATAAACTAGGTTATGAAAACAAACCAGCAATTTGAGTATGGCTGGGCAAGCATTTAGTGAATCAAGCCAAACTTGTTTTGTGATGAGTAATTATTGCACATAATATTCCAAAGATTTCCATTTGAGAAATTGCTACTGGGAATTTTCAGTGTAACAACATCTTGTAAGAATGTTGAAAACCTGTGTGTTTTATTTGTGTTTCTAGTTTTTAAACTGCATTGACAAAAAGCATCAGGCCACATGTCTCAGCTGTTCATTTGCTTTCCCTTCTGGTAAAAAAACAACTGTCATTTTGTGGACCAGATGGATTTTAATGCTTTGATCAAACTGTTTTCAGAACTTGTGTAGACCCGTGAGAGAGGAAAAAGGAAGTAGAGTATAAAAATGCTGTAGTTTTGGAGGGGTTTAAAATTTTAATTGATAAATTTTAAGCTGGAAAATGAGTCATTGGTTTCTTGATTGTCTAATATGTAGAATCCCATTGAACCCACAAGTACTTCAGGATGAAAGTAGTGCCCAAGTGCTGCAATGGAGACCTCCATTTAACAAACTCCCTTATTTTGTTTAGCAGCTCCTTTCTTTAACCTGATTCTTGATGATAGCCATGAATTATGCTTCAGACAGGACACAGTCTGAATTATACTGCACAGACTCTTGATTTTGAATATACTTGAAGTAATCAAATCGGTTTCTGCTGGTTGTAGAAAATCATGTCTTCTGCTGTTGTTACATTTTTTTAAATCTTTCTCTCTTCTCGTGTTAGTCCTTTTCTGGGATTATCATAGGGTGCTAAAAGGGAGAATGCAAGTCCAGGCACAGCAGGACGTACTTCCTTCTGTTAGTCTGGGTCTGACACATTTGCTGCACTGGTTTGTCTTGAGGAGCTGGTTGGTTTAAGAATTTGCATGTGCACTTCCAATTGAGCATTGCACAGAGAGCCTGATCTTCTGTATTAAATGGGCACTCGTTATAGCAAGTTGGATGCAAACCATGGAATTTAAACACAGCATGTGTCCTTTGTGTCTGTTTTGTGCTATACCGGCGGTAGAGTCATAAAAAATGAACTACACTTGCCTTTAACATTACTTTATATATAAAAACCTGGGACAAAAATTGTGGCTTCTATTGCCTTAAGCTGCCAATCTTGGACAGGAAGTCAGCCTGCAAGTTTAAACGTGATGTTAATGCTCAGCCTGGTCTAAATTGTGCTTCCGCTGAACCAGCACGGTTGGTACCTGCTTTTTGTAGCAGATGTATTTCTGTAGGGCCTCTAGGACCTTGTGCTGGTTCTCAATATGAAAAATCCTCAAGCAAAAAGTATTTTTAATAGTGGTCCCATTAAGATTCTTTAAAAGTGCGTCATCTGATACAAGGTTCTTGACTAAACATTCAGGTGAATGGATTTTCAGAGATGTTTTGTCCTCCTTTCTCCTAGCCTGTTCTGTTCTGATAATGTGTATCGTAAACCACACAGCTGAGCAATGAGAGAATTTATGGATGGATATGGAAGTGCTGGAGATAGATATACACTGAGTTTCTTACAGGTGGTTGCAAATGTTCCATGCGTTGGGCCTCCAGGGTTCCTGTTGGAGCTGGGTATGGCAGGGTGTGCAGTGTTAGTAACGCTCACGCTGGGTGAGTGTTGACGCAATGTGCTGCAGGCCCAGCTTTGCTCTCTTCTTACTCTCTGTACAACACGAAGAGCTGGGCTGCGTGCATTACATGGGCAGCTCTGTCAGATGAGCAGTAGCTGCCAGCGTAAGTTCTGCTGTCACCCACGGTGTCTCAGCATTTCCAGCCGAGCTGAGCAGCCCGCAAGTGCTGACAGGCAAAGAGAAACTCACCTCATTTCAGAGACCTTTAAGGTGGCAACTAATCCCAATGGTTTCAGGGCAAACATGTTTCTTGGCTGTCATGTAGGCGAAAGATGTTTTTAGGTATGTTTACTTAATCAGAAAATAATCCCAGCGCTTGCAACAAAGCACATCTGAACAATTCTGCCAAGGTTAAATTAGTTTTGCATCCAGTAGCAGATGGATTTAGGTGATGGCTGTGTACTGTGGTCTGGAGAATTAATAAAGGGAAATTCTTCTGCAGTTGGCTGAAGTCACTGAGAAGACTCTTCCTTCCATAAAGTTGGCATTTCACCTGTAGTCTTCTGGTGTTAGAATACAACACAAAATATGTACAGTTGACATACAAACTTACAGTAACCTAAACACAGGTGTTTGTAACCTTAATAGAGTTTATTCTCTGCATCTGCAGGAGATGACCGTAAGAGCTATATTAAATATAGAGGCTTCTTCATTTCTGCTCAGAGGTTTCTCTCTCCTCTTCTGCTGCACCTTCAACTAAAGCCATCTGTACTCCAAAAGCCCAGTCAGTGTGTGGCTAGGGCCCTTTACAATACCTCAGTTCTGTTTGGGACAGAGAGTTCCCATGGGAAATAATTAGTTACTATTCCTATGGAGATTAAAATCCTCACTGAGCAGATGCTCTGAGCTTCCTGGAAATGGTGTATTTGCAACTGAATCTCTTCAGCTGTTCCAGCAGTTTTAACTTCAGATTCAGATGTTTATGAAAAGTTGAAGGCAGTTCAATTCTGAATAGCTTCTGTTACTGTTAGTTTTATAATCTGTAAGATGAATGCTGAACTTCCTACAAAAAGCAGAGTTTAAATAATTAAAAAAAAAAATCCACAAAAGAACCTTGACCTTTTCTGTTCCCTGAGAGCATCACTGCCCTGGGCTCTGAGTGAAACCTGCATCATTTTAGAGTAGATACCAGCCTTCTTAGGTCAGTAATCTTAATTCAGTGGTTCTACAAGGGATACATTTTGATTATATTTTCCATGAATAAATTGTGACTCATCCTAAGATGTTTCTAGCAGAGAAGCACTGCTGTGGAACTGTGCGTAGGAAGGATGCTTAGGAGCCCATAGGACTTGGGCACTGCATCAGCGGATTTACAGATAGAATTAATAATTGAACCTTGGAACAGGTACTTCTAATAATGTGATGCAACTTATGGATGTGTCTTTGGAAGAAAATAAGAGAATACTGGCTGTACAGCAAAAATCACAATCTCTGAGTTAGGTAGATCCGTATCTTCTTAATTTAGTGAAATACTGTAGTGAGATAAAGTTAACAGAAAGATGGCCGTCATTTGACAAAATAAACACTGATGAAGGAGAGATCTAGGATTATGATAAGAAGTTCTCAGTTCTTAAAATGGAAACACATAGGATCTGTGGAAAGGGGAGTGAAATCTAGATGTATTGATGGACATACTGTGATGTCAACAGGCTTTGCAGAGAAGGACGCATGGTATCACAGTGCCTTCAAAGATTTATTTGATTAGAGTTTATGCATTACATGGAAAACTCACTTTACAAATCACTATCACTGTTCTTCATTCTTGCACAGGGAGAACAATCCTCAGTGAAACTCTAACCTCTGAAATTAAATTGCGTTGATGTAATGCCAAAGGAAAGGGTAGGTGTCAGATTATTAACATGAGAGTAGCTTTCAGTGGCCTGGCTTCCTCATTGGCAGCGTGAAGAAGTGGAGAGGAGCAGCCTTTATGACTCAGTTCTTGCTTTGTAGTTTGACTAGAAGTCTGTATCTGAATCCTTGCATCAGCAGACTCTGTGGACACACCAAACAAATTTACAAGATGTTATGTTGCGCTTATTTGCAGTAAGACAACAGATAAAAAGCAAGAAACGAGTGAGGTCAAAATGAAGGGAGGAAGAGGAAGAAAGCTTTGCCACATCATTTTTCTGTTTTTGCTGCTGTCTCCTTGCATTTTTTAGAAGCTGGAGAGCAGACAACATGGCCAGAAGGTGTGGCAGATAATACAGAGACCTTATCAGCATGGGGATGTGGAATCTGTGCTTACTTCATACAACGATAGAATGAGCTGTGGGTTATTACATTGAGCTTAATTTATTGATTGCCAAAAGCACAAGTTTCCCAACTAAAGGAAGTGCTGATCTATGACAAATGTGGAGTTGACATCTCTGTGTTACCTGAATATCTAAGGAAAATGTTGAGCAGTCAAAATCCCAGTGCATGTAATAGGATGCACCTGCTTGTGTGTAATGGAAAATCTTGTTTAAAATGGCTTTTGAAGCTCATGTACAAGGATAAATTGGAGAACAAAGTCCTAAGAGTTGTTAGGTTTGCTAAGTTTGCATTCTGAGCATAGCTTCTAATTTTATTGCGGGTCGGGAGAAGAGAGAGGAGGGAAGAAAAGGTTTTAAAAAAAAAGAAAACCCAAGCAAACTAACACAGAAGCCTTTGTTGTTCTTCCCCCTTACTGGGAGTTTCTGTTAGAGCATGGCCTAACACACAGGTGATTAAGGGTTTGGCACACCTCAGGGAGGAAATATTCCAGCATAAGTGAAGGGAGACAAGTAAGGAGTTGAAGGAGGAATTATCCAGAGCAAGGGCGCAGGGGTCATGGGTTCATAAAATGAAAAAAATAAGCCACAGAAGGTGACTCTGAGCAGAACACCCCAAGTGATGCTCGTGGCACCTTGGGGGTTATCCAGGGAACCAGCAGACATTCCTCAGCAGGGTGAGGAGGCATCTCTGCCCAGAGACATATGAAGCTGAAGAACCAAAGTAGGTCTTGCTGTTTCCAGGGTGCTTCTCCCTGTGCCCAGTCAGATGTTCCCCTCTGAGTGCTAGCAGGCTGGTCATGAGACAGGATGACCAGGCTGGGTAAGCCCTGGGGTCTAAGCTGGTGAGATTGTCCTTATGGAACATGCACACTCCAGGAGCGCCTGGAGCATCTCGAGCCATTTATTTCTCTCCTATTTCTGGTGCATTGGAAAGTTTTACCCCTTCAGTTATGGTGGTGAATGCAAAGTCACCTTGGAGAGGGCTTGAGCAGGGAAGGTGGGGAGTGACGAAAGCAGGGTGAGAAACTTTACGTGGAAAGCAAGCCAATTAATATTTGTGAAAACGGGAACTGAAAAGTGAAGTTTCTTTGTAATGTTCCAGAGAGGAAGACTTTGTTAAAGAATTGCATGGAATTGCTTTTCAGTTGTGGCAGTCAGAAGGTCGTGGAAGCTGTATGACCAAAAAGTCCTGTCACCAGTCAAACAGGTTCAAAACGCTTCTGAAGCAAGTGGGGAAAAAAGCAGAATAAACATGGTAGTCCTTTACTGTTCACAGTAAAAATTAGCAAGGCTGAGACAACACTTTTGCAAGAAGAAAGTTTTGTATAAATTTTGAAAGGTTTGTATAAATCATGCTGAAGTCAAGACAAAAGTTGGTTTAAAAAAATATTTTACAGTTGGTAAATACCAATGCTCTGCTTTCATTCTGAAAAACTCTTGGGGTTTCTTTTCTCACAAGGCAGTGCACTCAGCTTGCTTATGGTAGGTTCTTCTCTGAAAGCTCTGTTTCTGCTTTGCAGGGGTTTAGGTGGAGAGCTGATGAGGCCAGCTGGTGAGTATCACAGATGCAGTATGAAAGCAGTGAGTTTGCAGTGATTAATTTTTCGGTTTACTGTTTTCCAGCTTGTTTTGCACATATTTTGTTGAATGCATGAAGAGTATGCACTGTCATTAAAAAAAATACAGAGTTTGGAGGCCAGTCAGAAGACAGGTACACCAGAACGTGGGTTGCCATCACAATTGTGAATAACCATGTTCATCTAAGAGCAGGAGAGAGCTCTTGGTTTTATGTCACATGTTCTCTCCTTCTGGTGTTGCATGCAGTAAACTTTCTTCAGGGTTTCCTTCACTGATTTGCTCAAATTTCTCTCCAGAAGAGATGCAATCTATCAGTTAAGATTAATGCTCTTATCTTAATATGTATGAGCATAAAAGTAAAGGATAAGGACTGTATAAACAACCTTTTATGGAAAATGTGACATTGGAGAAAATGCTGGGTTTTCTCATGGATTGTGAAATTGTTATAAACGGAACCACTGTGAAAAAGGAAGGGCATTCCAGGAAAAAATCTTCCTCCAGGTAGCTGGAGTGGATAAGGAAATGATGCCATCTTGAGTTTTCTGCTCATGGGTTGAATGAAGGAGGTGCTACATAGCAGATTCCAGTTTTGAGGATGTGAAGCCATCCAGCCTTAGCATGTAAAGCAGTTTCAGCACCCAGATGGAAGGATAATCGAATAGAAGGGGTGAAAGGGGCAAGAGGATTTCTGCAGTCTTTGAATGAATGAATAGTCTTGTGACATGAGAATGATTGAGAATAGGTACAATTCTTCCAACCTGGTTGTTCTATGATTCTAAAATTTTTTAATAAGTTTTAACCTTTAAGCAGCTGAGTATTTCATTAGTATTGGAGAAGTACAAATGACAGTGTTTTGGCATGATACAACTGTGTAGGTGGAATAAGAGAAGAATTGAAAATACTCCACAAATTGTCTGCATGTCTAATGAAGATGATGGTCTCAACCACAACAAAGCACAAAGCAGCAACTAAGGAGGAAGCCTGAGAGAGCTGGGTTTAGTCACATTGTACTTAACCTTGTCTGTGAATAAATATTAGAACAAAGAAGATGACATAGAGTATAGAATGGCATTTCAGCACAGGGAGCCTGGTTGTGTGACATTACCATGGTCAGAACTGAATTCAAGAGTAGATTTGCAGCCCAGTAAGATTGCAAATGGAAAAGAAGGTGAACTGTGTACAGAGCCCAGGGTAAGATTCAAAGATTACATCGTGGGAGGAGAGGAAGACAAAAAGGCAGCATTAGCTGCCTAGCTACTAGCTTGTTTTGTGCTCTCCTTCCTCCCCACTGTCTCTGAAGCAGGCAGTTTGTGACTGTGGATATATACTGATCTGTTTTATGTGAGCTGATTGCCAAGAGGTGGAAGAGAGCTTACTCCCCCGGTGCTGAGTTTTCACTGGGACAGTGAGTCCATCTGTGGTACAGTAAAATTTTGCATTGTTTACTGTGTTAATCTCTATTCCCCAAAACAGCGTTGAAACACTAAAAAAAAAATTTCTGAAAGTAGGTCTGTGAGCTTAGGACTTATTTAAATTTATAGATATAAAATAAGGACTACTCATTAAAATGACATTGTCACATATTCTGAGTGTCAGAAGACATCAAGCCACTCCCAGCTCTGTGCAGCAAACAGATGCCAATCCCAGGAAGTCCAGAAAAATTGCCAATAGGAAGTAGGAAAACCTTCCATAGATATTGAATAGATTTTTAGTGTCTGTAGTATTATCCTTGTCCAAGATGGGTAGCTATCAGTGATGGTAGCCAGCCCATTACAGGCTAGTGTAGGAAAGGAAAAGTGACCAGTAAGGTCATGTACACTGTAAATGGCAGAGGGGGGAAATCTACCACCAGATCTGCATGAATAGCGACTCCTGTCAGAGATCACTTACTACATAGCACCTTTTTTTTGTATGGAAAGATCACGAGTGAAAGGAAATTTCATGTTCTAATTTTACTTACTTTGGACCTATAATTGCAAATTTTCTTCAAATTAACATAAATGCTAATATAACTTGATGTGATTGTATCTTCAAAATTGCTGCAATTTCTTTTTTATTGTTATTTATCTAGTTGTCGATTTTATTTTCTTACAGTCTGCACTTTAATTGAAAAGTTGTCACTGTCAAAAATGCCATTTAGAGGAGACCCAATAATCGGTATGTCATATTTTAAATAACCTCCCATTATGTTAGTAGTTATTAAGCTAAAGTAGTAACAAATTATGTTTCTCAAAGAAGGATTAGCAAGATTGAGATGGCCTAACAAATAAGGAAATATCAAAAAGATAAAAGATCTAGAAATAACTGCAACAGGGAGATTTCCCTGATACATTTTCAGCATTACCACATGCAGGGTTTGTGCATTATAAACCAAAGCAAAACACCTATCCCAGCTGAGAAACATAACTGTGGGGGTTTTATTTTGCTTTCTTTGAAAACCAAGGAAATGCATCAATACATATAATCACCATTTCCTGTAAAGAGTAAAAGAGAATGTTGAAGTTCAGGAAGTAAGATAATACCAATGATATTTCTTTCTATTTCAGGTGACTGGCAGTGGTTAATAAATGACACTCTGAGAAGTCTCCCTTTTATTTCAAGTGCTGCACGACAGAGTATTAAGGTACGATGCTTCCTCCTCCTTCATATGGTCACATTGCATACAGAATTGAAATATTTGTGCTCTCCATTGGTAGATTATTTTCCATGGAATCTAATTGGTTCTGAAGTATTATTTCTTAGATTGGTAAGAAAAGGTTTTGGGTTTTTTTAAAATATGTTGGTCTTGGTAGTTTCAGAGAACTTCAGTGAGAATCGAAAAGAGTCTCTGGATGATGTCCTGGCCTCATATCCTGAGGGCATTTGTGCATAATGAGAACACTGGTGTAATCGGCCCAAGTTATTCAAGAAAAAATACTTAAATTTTTCATTAAATCTGTTGTGAGTCCTTTTACTGTGCTCTTGAGCTACCGTGATTCTGACTGCTGAATCCATTGATGGGTGTATTTTATGTACGCCTTCTGTTATTTGCCTTACTTTTCCCAAGCGCTACCAGGATGGCTTGGTTTTGTGCTCTGAAGACCTCTACCAAATGAAAAAGACAATTTCTGTCTGTCTTGTTAGAGCTTCCAGCCATCGCAGAGACAATCTGAATATAACATATTGTGTTCATTTTGTTAGTTTATAAAAATAATATAAAAAGCCATTGCAAGTATCTGGAAGACAGAGTAAACTAGAATGTATCCAAATCACCGAAGAAAATCAAAAAGTGAAATTTAAATTCTCGGAATATTCTTTTGTATTAGCTATTTGTTCGAAGAGTTTTTATGTCCTCTAACTGGAACTTCTAAGCCAAGTTTAGAATAATTAATTATAGACTTCAGAGAGATTTTACTTGTTTGGTCAGTGTTTGTTGAGCAAAGTATGTTTAGTAAATGTTGCTTCTCATTTGATTTCTGTAGATATTTTTCAGAGAAATAATTTTAAGGACAGTGCTTAAGACATTGGAAAGTAATTTTTTTCTGACATACATCACCGTCTTCCAGTGTGAAGTCGTACATTTAAGGTGAAAACTATTCTCTTTAGAAAGTGGAGGATCTGAGCTACTTGATCCAGGTGAAGATATCCCTGCTTATTGTAGAGAGTTTGGACTGGATGACTTTTAAAGGTCCCTACCAAACCAAATCCTTCTACAAGTCTGTGGTCTACAGTATATATTTTACTACCATAATGTCTGTGATAGGTGAAAGATTATTCAGATGAGTACTGCTTTTCTTTCAAGTCCTCAGTTTTGCATGGAGAGCAAGTCTGAGGTGTTATTGAGGGCAGAATGGATGTGCCATGCTGGATTCCTGTATATCATTTAAGAGAACATGAGTATTA
Organism: Coccyzus lansbergi; assembly: GCA_033558105.1. Classification (NCBI taxonomy): domain Eukaryota; kingdom Metazoa; phylum Chordata; class Aves; order Cuculiformes; family Coccyzidae; genus Coccyzus; species Coccyzus lansbergi. Next base: position 2,056,790 of record JAUMJK010001519.1, on the reverse strand, counting down.
ATAAGTGTCATTGCTATTAATATGAAATGGACAATGTGTAGGACTTGTATGCTCCCAAAATTCGTTATAATTTGGTCAGCATTATATTATTAGCTGGAAAATATGATTCAACTGTGAATTCTATGAGGAAACATTAACATGCTCTTTGAAGTAGCAGCTGCGTTAGTTTTGTATTCTATGCTGTTGTCTGAAACCACCCTGAAGATTAGGAAATTGAAGCATGATGCACAACCTTCGGTCCTTTTCTAAACCAAGTAAGATGGAGACACAAGAATTGAGATACTGGATATTTTTTTGGGGAAATTGTTTATAGCCTTCAGTCCATGGAGTTTTTTTGTGTTTCCTTCCTATAGCTTTCTGGGGAAATACAGTTTGTTTCTTTTCAATCTGGCATCAATATGTTGAAGATGAAATAATAGTTTCTATATTCTGTAATATTTTATCACCTGAAGGTCTTATATTCAATTAGCTTACTGGTACTTTTGAAGGAATAAGAGTAGGTTTTTCTTACATAGATTTTCTGTTCAACTGTTCTTAAACCAGTATTGGGAAGAAATAAAAAGAAAGTAAATGTCAGTAGCTGAAGGAAATGTTTTTTAAAAATAATCAACTCACTTTTTCCTTAAACTTCTAAACATTTTTTATGAAGTATGGCCTTAATAAATATAACAAGTTGACAGATTTGCTTTTGTTCCAGGAGTCTGCAGTCTCGGCACTTGCTGCACTATGTAATGAGTATTACATCAATGAAAATGGAGAAGCTGATCCAGCTCTACAGGGTAATGACTCATGTTTACAGTAGAGACAGAAAATATTTGGTGGGACCGAACTTGCACTTTGGAGGTGTTTGATAGAGTGGGGAGGATTATCGCTAATTTTAAAGGACAATAAAATACTTCAGGAAAGAATGATAAAACCATCTGAAAGGCTGGGAAATGTCTCAGGCTTCTCACATATTTTAGACTGGAGATGACTGCAAAATACAATAATGAACATTTCTTTAAGAAAAGGTTTTTTTCTATTCAAAAAACTAAGATGCTTTTCTATTCCATACTCTAAAATAAAAAAGCAAAGAATATGTGTTTATATCAAAACATAAATTTTGGTGAAGTGAGACATTTCCATGTCGTGTTCTGATAAACTGAATGCCAGAGATCATGGCTGACTTAAAGAAGAATTGGATTGACATCCAGTTCACAAGGGCTTGTGGTGACAGGACAAGGGGAAACGTGTATAAACTGGAGAGGAGCAGTTTTAGACTGGACATTAGGAAGAATTTCTTCACCATGAGAGTGATGAGGCACTGGAACAGGTTGCCCAGGGAATTTGTGGCTGCCACATCCCTGGAGTTACTCAAGGCTAAGTTGGATGGGCCTTGGGCAACCTAATCTAGTGGAACATGTCCCTTCCCTTGGCAGGAGCATTGGAACTAGATGATTTTTAAGGTCCCTTCCAACCCAAAGTGTTCTGATTCTTGTAACCACAAATGAAACTTCATCTATTTGGAGTAGAATCAGTAGTACAGGAGTTGTCAGGGGCATATGGATCAACATCGTCTCCTATACTGGGTTTTTTTTTACTTTTCTTTAAAGTATCAAATTGTATTATGTCTGTAAGAGAGAGAGAGATTGCTGGATTGTATAGATGGACATCTTGAGAAAAACAACATTTATGCTCTTGTGGTTTTAAATGGCAGTGCAATTATATGTTCTTAAGAAGACACTGAATTATTTTGTGGGGTGTTTTTTTGCCATTACTAAGTAATTCCTAAACTAGGTAACAGAATACCTTATGATTTATTTTATTACAGCAGTTCCTAGAATAAACGTGATACCTGTCGCATACATAGTGGCATGCAGTCTCTACTCCAAGAGCAGCCTGTCTTGATTTGTAAATCTTCTGTATTGCTTGTTCTCTATTTTTGTAGTAAATAAATATTTTCAAAAATAACCCATTCCTTGGTGCAGGTTGGCACACAGTGTCCACTTTTTTGGGGGCAGCAGGTGAAGATGGGATATGACACTGAGGGATATTTAAAACTGAAGCACCTCAGTAAAGGATAATGTTTTGTTAAAGAGAATATTGAGCAGGAGGAGAGAATGCTGAATCCACCAAAGAAGATTAAAAATTAGTTGAATGGGTCACATTTTATGCAAGTTTCAAAGTTCTATCAAAGTGGCTTGGAATGCTCAGCCAGATGTCCCAGTCCAGAGGGAGAGAGGATGAACTGGAGGGATGTGCCTTTACCCTCATGCCCTGAATTCTAGGTTAACTTGTCACTTGACTTGTGCTTGAATGAATCATGGCAATTTGGCCATGGGGGTTCTAGGGACATAATTAGAATCAGATGTTGTAGATATAGGCAACATTTTATCAGCCTTCCTGGTCCGATTTCAAGAATAATTTTCTGCTGTAAAAGATCTCTAGTCGTCTCTGTCTTGATTGTGCTCATTTGGCCCCATACTTCTCTAAAGCCTCTTCTAAACATGAGAATGAAAGTGTTACATATTGCAAGCATCTTTTAAAAGGGAAAAATATACATATGTTTTCATCTCTGTGCCAGTAAAAACTGTGTTTCGTGACTATTAAAATGTGTGTGGTTTTGGGATTGCAAGCCACCTCTCAAAAGCCTCCCCCTAATGTCTGCTGTATGTGTGTGTGTGGTAGCTGCAGCGGAGTGCGGTGCCAAGGCAGGTGTCTTTGACAACCAGTGAGAGCAAGTCTGAAGAAGAAGAGAGTTAGAAAAAGAAAATTATTTTCATAAAGTTTAACAAGTGTTCCATTCTAGCATGACAGATGCAACTGAGAACACAAACCAGAGATCCTTCAGTGATTCACATTCTGGATCTGTCCCTGTAGGGCTGTAATTTTATTGAATCACTTCTTTTGCCGCTCTTTGTTTTCGCCTTTTCTTTATCATACTTTTTTTGCATTACTGTGTTCAGGCCTAGTGTTCATGACTTTCTTAATATTCCTTCAGGAATGGCTGTGTTGAATTACTCTTCTAGGCACTTCATAAGCTGTGTTGCTTTATGAAGCTGAAGACTTTCAGAAGAATATTAGCATTTGCATTACTCTCGCTAGGATAATTACTGAGCACATATAAATAAAGAGTTTGCTAGTTACCATGTATTACTTTTATCTCATTTGGCTGAAATGTTGATCCTAAATGTGCATGAGTTAAAGGACAGACTGTCATGGTCTTGCTGTCTGAGATCACTTTGTGCTGTCTCTGAGGGAGCATTCCATCTTCCTCTAGCCTCACGACTATCTGACGCTCCAGTGGTTTGGAAACTTAAATAATAGGTGTGCTTATGTGAAGGTATTGCTAACCAGAACAAGGAACTAGTTCCCTGCTGTGTGGAACTAGCTGAGGCCTGCTGGGTTGCATGGACCTTTAAAAACCCCTCCATCCTGAATGATGAGTATTGGTGCAGTATCTTCTAGAAAAAGTTCTTTCTCTAACATGTGTTGCTCAGTCATTCCAATCTGAGATGACAGTGCACAATGACACAAACATATGATAATTCTAGAGTCTCTGATTCTTTCCTTTGAGGATTAAACAGTACATATTCAGTAAAGCAGTTAATAAGCTTACCGATCTCCTTTTGGAACTGTGGCTGAGCTGCAGCTGTCTTGGTTGGTCAAAGAAGTGTTTCTGGAGAACCTTCTGTTTCTCTGCATTTTACAGAAGGGTGTAATATAGTAGCTGAAAAATCTGGTAAAGGAAGTGTTATTGGTAAGACCCTGATAAAGACTGCAGCAAAAATATGAAGACAGAGTCCTGACTGCTTTTTTTTCTCTTTTTCATTCATCCTCATGTTCTTCTTTGTATCACTGCACTTCACTGTCAAGCCTCACTTTTCCATGCTCAGTTCGTTTTATTCTTGTTCCTTTTCTATGTGTTGCTGTTCGTAGAGCTGTTTTGTCATATAATGATGCACAGAATTTGAGCACAGCACTCCTGTTTCAGAACGGTCACTTTTTGAGCTTTCTCCTACAAAAAAACCTGGTTTTGTCCGTAAAAAGTAATGCGAAGTGATCTCGTTGCTTAAATGTAATGTGTGTCTGTGTGTGTTTGAATCCTAGGTCCTGTTAAGTATTTTTCTGGGGGATGGCAACTGTTAAAAAATTGACCTTCACAGATCCCAAGTCCTCTCTTTCCTGATACAAACTATTTGTCTAATTATGGAAAACAATGACCTGTATATATAACAGAATTTGTTCCCCTGTGCTTACATTCGCTTCATGCTTAGACATATTCTTTGGATTGTTTTAAAAATTATGACTTTCTTTTCTCCCTCTGAATGAGTCAGATTGGTCTGTTGAAAAACATGTACACAATAAGAATTCATTCAATTAACAGTAAACATATAAAAATTCTTCTTATTTTTCTGTAGGAAATTAAAGGTATTCTGTAATCTCGTTTAATGAATTATAAAATTTCCTAGCTGCTCTTTTAGGGGGATCTTTACCTGGTTTATTTTTTATTAGCCAGAGATGTAATAATGGCAATATGTTCATTGGTTTTTAACTCTGTGATTATATTTATTTCTAGATGAGCTGGTGACACAATGCATTTCAGAACTACAAAGCACAGAGGAAATGATTCGTTGTGGCTTTTCACGTGGTCTTGGGGCCCTTCCAAGATTTCTGCTAAAGGGCAGGCTCCAGCAAGTGAGAAAATATCATCATTGTAATGAGAAGAGGGCATGCGGTATTCTGAATGAAACCTCTGATTGTATTCAAATAAATAGTAATGATCAGAATTAAAGGTTTTTGTGGAAAGGATTTGAACCATAATATATGGTAACTCTAGAAAAGCTTAACTTACCATGGATTTGATAATTAAAGTTTAGTCCTGATTTATAGAAAAAAATGGAAAAGCCAGAGATTGAATTATCCCTTTGGTGTGGAACATTTGTCCAAAGGGAAAAGTGAGGCATAGGCATGCTGGCAGATCGTGGTGAAAAAACAAACACTGTCAGCTTCTTGGTTCTCATACGTGATTGAGCTCATTTTAATACGATATCTGAATTTAAGAGTTATGATAAATAATGCATTGGATTTAAATATCTCTTTTTTTTTCAGATTTTAGAAGGTTTGAAAAAAGTTACCTTAATTTCCCCCACAGACGTGAGCTTTGCAGAAGCCAGAAGAGATGCCCTAATAGCAATTGCAAAGTATATTTATCTTTATTTTTAGTTGTTTCTCTAGAAGTTTTCTCCTGTACATTCTGATTTCTGTTGTGAGCATGTAGCATGATTCTTGAAATCATCTGCCCTGCGATGTACACATTTTTAATGTGGGGCTATGTGCATCCCCTTATTCATTATCTTTGTCTCAGGGGATTATCAGACATCTGAGGATTGAGTGCAACTCTGATGATGTTAGGTGTTTTTAAATGAATTAGCTGAACAGGCAGACTGTGTTTTAAGAATTTAGTAAACTTCAGTGTGAAGGAAAAATTTTTTTTTTCCACGTTGTTAATAAGAAATTTGAATTGGTTTAAAGAAATTGTTCTTTTTAACTAAAATAATATTTTCCGTGTTAAATATTAACCATTATGTTAATGGTATTATGGTATACATGCTCTTAAACTGTTAAATTGCCAGACAAACCTCTTTCTCTCTTAAATGTGCCTTCAGTATAAAGCAGTTTGTTAATACCCAACTCAGTGCATGTTTTATTAGCCCTTTGCGCTTCTTGCTTACTCCATCTCAAGGAAAATTTAGAAAAGGTCAAGTACCTTCAGCGCGTCAGTACAGACACAGAACCAGTCTGCTCATCTGTTGAGTTTTCTACCTTGCCTGTGTTCTTTTAACCCTAGACACCAATCAGAAATCCTCAGATGAGATATAATACAGTGGGGTCAGAAATAATATTCTTTATGCTGTCTCTAGCAGATGTTACAGGTACTTAGAATAGTCTGTGTCCAGGGAATTTTATTAAACAACAGAAAAAAGCTATGTTTTTGGATGTTGTTGCTTGCTAGTGCGGTGTCCTCCCCCTTTTTCTCTTTTTCCAGGGTTTGCCAGACAGTGGGAGTGAAGGGAGAAGGGTCCCAGGATGACTGTGTCTGCAGAGATAACATTAGTCAGATTTATGCTACTCTACTTGGTGGTGTGACCGACTATACCACGGACAGCCGTGGAGATGTTGGAGGATGGTAAGATGCCATACGAATGGAGACTTAAATGTAGCTAGTGTGTTTGCTGTCTAATGGAAAAATGGTTACTTTTCAGATGTTGTCTTTTAGAAATTGGTTTTGAAGATTTGGGAATAGGGAGAAATGCAGTGGAGGAAGTGTAGAAGAAAGTGAGAGGAAAGGCTGACAAGAGTTTCCTTGTCCCTTGCCTCAGAAGTTAGAGGACCGTTGTCTTTTAAACTGAAGTTCAGCCTTATTCTGGCTTTGTAGATGTTTGTTTTGGTGAATATCAGGAATGTAGTGAATTGTAAAAAATACAGCAACATAAGTGATTACTTCTGTTTCTTTGAAATTATGCATATTCTCCTTAGTGAACACTCCCATTGTCTATTCATGTTGTGGGAGTTTGTGCCAGGAGAGGGAGCAGTTGCATAACATGTCAGGGACAAATGTTCAGGTCTAGTTACTCATAACTGTGCTGGATACAAACTTTATAAAATGTGCGATGGTATTATTGACTCTTCTGTAAGTTTAGATTTTCAGTGATTTCAGTTATTAGATTGCAAGAATAATTAAATCATAAATCTGTAGGGATACATCTATTATTATGAAGTCTATAGAATATACTATAAGATCAAGTCTATAGCAGCCATATTTTTGTGATGTTCTCCAGTCTTCACAGTTCCTTTAATATATAAAGAAGATTCAGTTTGTAAGATTTCATTCATTTGAATGTTCTGTGTGCCTTCAGTACCAGTGATCTGAAAAGGGAGTGTCAAAATTGATGAACCAAATCACTGGACAGGCTTGTGTCCTTTGTTGAGTTTGTGTTTAATTGCTGAAGAAGCTGTGATTTGGGATGTAGCAACACTTGCTGATGGGAAATTCCTGCTATCTTGGAACGTGGTAGACAGAGCAGCTGTGAAGATTGCATGCTATTCGCTCCATCTTGTAGAATTGTGCAAGGTGCAAGGTGACAAAGCCATGTGGAAAATGGGTCTCAGAGAACAAATCATAGAATCGTAGAATCACCAGGTTGGAAATGACCCATCAAATCATCAAGTCCAACCATAATGTGTATGATGAAAGCATACCGGCTTTCTTGTCAGGATGCTTTTCTGCAGGTAAAAAGCACTAATATGCCCTGTGTGAAATAGTACTTGTTAATAAGCAGTATCAGAATTCAGGAGTAAATCCAGTATCTGTGGGTCTAGCAAAGCTAGCAGAGTTCAGAGGTGACAGCTGCAACCTGTGACGGTGATTGCTTACTTGGGAAGGCTACAAGAGAAAAGAATTTGGCTGTACTAGTCAGGGAGGATGTGCTCTCCTCCTTGCTCGTTGTACTTCTTACTGTGTTCGAAACAGACTCTGCTTGCTCCCTCCTCCCTGCTGCAAGCAAAACAGTCCAGCTCTGGAGCACTGGCTGCATTCAACTTCAGCAGCCACATGTATTGTGCCAGTCCCTGTTCAAATCTAGTGTAATTATACGTGATACTGAGTATGAATTGTCTGAGTTTGAGAACTTTTAGTTTAGGCTTGCATTTTTGGTTGTCTGATTTAGAACTCTACCCTACTTACTCTTGACTTCAGTGTTGTTATTTATTTGGTTGCCACAGGATTGCTTTAAAAAAGAAAGAAACAAACAAAAAGGTTGATTAAAGCGACATTCTCCTCTTCAGGGTTGCTTATTAGATAATGGGAACACAGGAACAGGCACTGTAAATTAAGTTTGTAATTGCCATGAGGAAGTAGAGCAACTGTAACAAACGCTATCACCAACCTTTGTCTATGTAGGAAGGGAAGTGATAACTCTGCTTTTTTTGCACAGTGTGTATCATGCTGGAGCGTTTCACTACCAGCAGTCTGGGCAGTTTATGCTGCTGTGTGCTCCACCGAGTTGTTATCAGGTGCTGAGATCTTGTCTGTTCCAGCATGAGTGGCAATGGTTATTTGTAACTGCTCTGTCTGTGAACAGAAGGGAAAGTGTCAGTTCTGCAGCACAAAGGTGATGAAAGGTATCGTGTGTCATGGTAGCAGAGGGCACTTTTGAATTGACTTGTTCTTTCTTTGGGGTACTTCACCGCAATAGTTAAAAATGTATTGGAAAAGGACACAAGGCAAATAACCTAGACTGCTTTTTTTAGCCTGAGTTCAGATTTCTGTGTTATTTTTTGGGTTGTATGGTGACATCCAGCTTCTCATCCTTCAGTCCTGCTGCTAAAATTGTCACAGGACAGGGAAATAACAACACAGGAGAAGAAATCAGAGGAAAGTAGGTGTGTTTGACATCTCAGTTTTGGAAGGATGCAAACTAGTATGGATCAAGAGCAAGTCATTCCAGGCTTCACAAAGGAAGAAGGGGGAGGTGAATGAGTCCTCAGTCAGAGAGAGGGCAGTAACACAAGACTGATGTGGGTGTAGTGAGATCAAATGTAGGAGCAGACTATAGGGTGGGGAGCCAGAGAAAGAAGAGGTACTGAGGTGTTTGCTTTCAAACGTAGGCAAGATACTGAAGTAGATAAGACTTGGCTGAGTATAATGAGATATTCAAGTAAACTTGCACGGCTGACAGGTCTCACTTCAGATTCTTGTACCTATTGTTTATCCTGTCTATGTCTTAATTTAAAAACCAAAAACTACAAAGTGGAAATTTCCAATGAAATCATGAGGAAATTTAATTCCAAACACCCATTCAAATTCAAATGTGCTTTAAGCCCTAGATTGTTTTAAAGCTTTTTTGGTAATGCCAACCAAAATCAAGCCAAGAATCATGTAAATTGAAGGGAAAGGTAATCATTTCCCATAGCAAACTGCTGGCTCCCAAATATGAATGTTTTCTCATTCTGTTTCTTTTAAACCACTGACTAAGATGGAGGGATACAGTGAGAATTGCCACTCCTCTGAAGGGACCTTTCCTTTGGTGGATAGTTTTTGTTTTAATTCAAGGGAATCGTGGGAAAGTTTCCCAGCTTTTGCTTCCCATATGCAAACTTCATATGTCTTTAGACAGGTTGTTTGCTGGGACTTGTCCTATCTGTCTACAAGTATTAAACATGAATATCTAATAGTCAGATAATACATGAAAAGAGCAGGAAAACATCCTTTGATAAAAGGTGCCAAACTTGTATTAATTTACTTAGGAAGAAAAAACCCATAATTTCCCTTTTTCACTTGTAAAACCAGTGTCCCACCTAGCTTTAGATTGCATAAGCAACTGTTTTCATCTTGTTTAGGAAATCAGAAACAGGAGTTTGCCTTTGCACAGTAGGCAAGTGCCTTTTCAAATAGTTTGATACATTAATTTTTTTCATTATTACTAAGATAGAGTGACATCACCGCGAGTGAGTGATATGGTCCTGGTCTTCTGCAGGGTCATGTCATCAATTGAGAATCTACCATGGGGCTACCCACAAGTATATTGGCTTTGGGTTTTAATGGAAATTACACTCTTCATCTTTTTTTTTTTATATATTGAGACTGTATTTAGATACTCTTCAGGCAGAAAACCCTCCATCACATAGATAATACACACTTTGAGCACAAACTACTGTTACTTGAGCTAATATTTTAAAATAAAATTAATTATTATATTTAGCCACTTAAGCCATTGTGAATCATGGTTTTTAAATTCGGAAGTATTAAACTTTGAAATTTACAGTAACATGATACTTTTAACAGTGCTTAAATATCTTGTCAAAATGTGGGTTGGCCTTTTAGAAGAAGATTTGAAGCAGTCAAAAGTCTTGAGTTTAAATGCATCTACTAAATATTTCTAATAGTTTAGTAACTTCAACCTTCTTAAATTTTAATCTTCTTAAAGTGACGAATAAACCTGATGACATCCTTCTGGAATAAAAACCAAGATGTTGAGGCCGGGAGCTTGCCTGGAACCCAGGATGGCTGTTGTATCCCAAGTGCCAGTGCAAGCTGCACAGGCTGGGCTGGGGGTACAACTTTGCATAGTCCTCCTACCGAAATATGACGACTGCTCTCAGCAGTTAACCCTCTCCTTGGTTTGAATATTTTGCCAGCCTCTGTTTAAATTAACTGCCCATGTACTTATTGGAACAGATTCTGCTGTAACTCCTATGATGTGTCTGTTTCAACAGGGTACGTGAAGCTGCCATGACGAGTTTAATGGAAGTGACGCTTCTGCTGGTTCAGAACGAAGCGGAATTAATGAATGCCGACATGTATGCTACTTGTACTACTTTTGTGTCTTATCTCCTTATAACTCTGTTTCAGTCCTACAGAATGTGTTGCTTACATATTTATAATTACTACCTTTGCTGACTGTGACAGAACTTGTGATCGCAGTGCGTCAAGCTTGCACGCATGCAGATGCTGTGAATATTGGATCTATTTTGCAGAAGACTAATATTATTGAGAGGAACTCGGTGGCAGATTGGAACTGCAGTGCAGCCCTGAGCTTTGGTCTGTACGTGCCACCTCTGCAGAGACTGCCTGTTCACTTAAACAGAAAACAAACTTGCCTGCTTCTCCAGAACGCGACATCACTAATTTGGAATGTGATAAAATGTAGAGAGGAGTTTGTATTCACTTCTGTCTTCTTTGCAGAGTTGTTAGAAGGGAAATAGAGAATCATGCTGATTTTCATGATACAATACTCCTAGTAGTAAAAAACCAGCTTGAGCTGCAGCAAACTTACATAATAGTTCTAAAAAAATGCTGTTGGTTTATGGAGACAGCATGTCCAATGGTCTGCTGAATACATACATGATTTCCTAGGCCTCGTCCTCTGCTGTCTGTGCAGTTTTCTGCTTGAAAATGTGCTTTTCTCAAAGTTCCTGTTTTGTTTCTATCTGAAATGTAGTGGTTCATCCAAACCATAAAGGAAGCACTTTTGTATCTTATTTGATGAAGGGTGGTACATGACCTGTAAGTATCCCTTGACATTTTTTGATTGATCTATGGTCTGTCACCACGTTAGTGTCTAATATCACTTGTATATTCATTATAAAGAGTTAAACCAGAACACTTTCAGTATTTTTTATATTGTTGAAACAATTTATGTTTAAATACACATTCTACTGCTTAAATTATGTGGTGAATTGTTCTCTTCTTCATAGCTGCAAGCAGATTATGTGCTGGTTGGCCCAACAGTCGGCAGAAAAAATTGATAAATTTCGAGCTCATGCAGGATCTGTGTTCCTTACTCTTTTACATTTTGATCAACCTCCAGTTCCACACATACCTCATCGAGAAGAGCTAGAGAGGATATTTCCAAGGTAATATATTGAAGAAGGTATCCTAAACTAGTGGAAGTAAGATGTATGCACACACTTACACCTCATGCAAGGAACCTGATGTAATTCCTCTGCCCAAATGCCTGTGATGCATATTGGCGAATATTCTGTGCCGTTTGTTGAAATTTCGTTGAAGTGCACAGTGAATATGCATAAATATCTGAAATGGCACGTTTTATAGTATGAGTGTACGTTAAAACTATGGTTCCTGAAGGAAGTAGGGTCTTACGTGATCATGCTGCATAAATCCTTCTCTGAATCTACCCCAGTAATTTCTGAACCAATCAGCCGGTTTCATCCTGGATGCTAGAGATCATGTCAGTTGTAGACGGTTGCAAAACTATTGGTAAAACAGATCTGTTGGGAGCTGAGTTTTATGAGATGTCTAGTTTATTATTGCTCCTGTTATAAGAACTGGAATTTGTTGTCAGTTCCCTTTCCTGATTTGTTTTTTCTCCCTGACTGGAAAACGCTAATTGATCATCATGATCATTTTTGATAAATTCTGTTGTTTTGTCCAAGCTGGTTTTGCATTATTTTTCCAAGATAAGATTTCTAGTCAAAGTAAGAATGAGAATAACTCATTCTTGAATTGTGATTGTGATGCCTGTTTGGGATGAGGAAGATGCAGCTCTTTGTCCCCATGCTGTTTGTTCAGCAGAACCTCAACCTCTTTCTGGTAGGCTGCTGATTGATCAGGGCAGGCGTCAGCCTTTCTGGGCATAAGCCTGGCTTTGTGTCAACTGCTGGTTGGAGAGAACCGGGAATGGGACTCAAGAAGGAAAACTTGCTTTCTTAGTGTAGAGAAAAGTGCATGTGAAAAGGGAGTTGTATTTCAAGCCCCTAATCTGAGTCAGAACAAGGACTAGAAGATTGTTTCACTTGCAGTGGCTGAAGTTTTGATTTGTAATTCCGTATGTGTGTAAGGAGCAATCATTGCTTTGATTTTTCAGTAATTCAGAGACTTTGATCACTGATGTGCTGCTTGAGGATGAGAAGCTCTCATTGGAATGTATGGAGAAGACAAACAGTGCACACAGTGTTTATATTTTTGCTCTCCCTCTCCCCAGGTCAGAGAAGGAGACTCTAAACTGGAATGCTGCATCAGAAGCTTTCCCCCGAATCACCCAGCTTCTGGGTTTGCCAGCATACCAGTACCATGTGCTTCTGGGGCTCTCGGTGTCTGTTGGTGGCTTAACAGAGACAACGGTAAGAAAGAAGCGTGACTCTCCTGTTGGGTAGGAGGATGCATTTCCCTGATGAAGTTTTTGCCTGGTTGCTCTGTTACAGTGGATATTGCAGATAATTATTCTATGAGAATTTCAGATGTTGGAGTTTTAAAAGAAATCCAGTCATGCTTATAACCCTGGTGGGTATTTTTTTTTTCATATTTAAAAATATTTTCTTTCAGTTATAGAGTGTGCTGGAAACGAGGAGTAAAGGGCTCTTTGTTTCTCATTTCCTGGCCTGGTAGAAGCTGAGTGTTTCAACCTATTGGCTCAGTCAGCTCTTAACTTCTGTTTGCTCACCTCTCCAAGCTGTTAACAAATGAATAGCTGTTCATCTTGCTAAATATTGTGGCTAAATGCAAGGTTATCAGTCTTTTTAAATTAGGTGAAGCCCAGTTTTCATTTGTAACCTGGGTTCAGCTTTTTCTTTTGATAGTTTGATACACGCTTTCCAAAAAGGTAACAGATACCAAAAGTTATGGTACAAAAAAAATATCATCCAAATGTCTGGCTCTTCTAAGCTTTGCAATATCTGTTTCATTCTTCTGTGCAAGAACAGTGTCTCATGCACTGTTCCAATTGTCTGTTACACTGCCAGCATCTTCCAGACTTTATTTTAATTCCAGTGTATCCTTCTGAACGTATGTTCTATCTTGTCTTGCTGCCTTCAGAAATCTTATTTTTAGGATAGTTGTCAGTCTTCACATGAAAACGGCTGCTAGGGCAGGGACGTGGCTCGAGATGGGATTCACAATGATGCTGCAAAGAAATATCAGAGCAGTAGCAGAATGTTCTGGGCTGCCAGTTAGATCTTTAAATTGCAGTGGCCTGTAACAGGAGGAGGAGATGGTCACAAGTCAGCACCCCAACTGTGTCTAAGGATGTTTCTAATTGAGGTTGCTATGTCTAATTAAGAAAGCTGGTGGAAGAGTGGTATGTGTTCAGACAGGCAGCTTTTGTGGAAAGAGAACAGCTCCTGCTGGGTTCACAGAAGGAAGGAGGTAATCCTTCCAATCTTGTCTTGCATGGCTCCCACTTCCTGGTCTTACCAATGAGCTTTTCAGTATGTGCTGAAACGATGGGGTGCCAGGGACTCTTCACGTGTTATCCGGAGGTGTGCCTATGTCTTTGGGTTTTGTGGATCTGAGGATTTGGTGACTGTGAAGTGTCATAGGCTTGAGCCATGTTTGAGAATTCTAATGTTTCAAAAATGACAACTAATTATATAGCAATGTCTATTTGAAAACTTTGAAAATGTATGCTTCTTGGTTTGTGACAATAATTATTGGGTAGACGATGTAACTCTTAACAGATTGTTTTTAGTAGCAGCCATGCACATGAAATACAGCTTTTGGTCAACATAGTTAATTATAGGAGGCTCCACCAAAACCAAAGTTATTCATATGAGTATAAAAAGGGAGAGAAGTTGTGGAGGAACAGACATTCTGACTGCTAACTGAGGTCAGAGGAAAATTCTTATTCAGCATTTTAATAACTTCCCATTTTTAAAAAAAAGTGTTCTGGTTGTGCTTGCTTTTGAAAAGTGTAAGCAGTTCAGTTCCTTCAGCTCCCTCCTTCTGTCACCATCTGGCAGCATATCTAAGGAAAACCTTCTGTACTGTTTTCAAAATACGATTTTGAAATGTTAACTTTCTGTGACCCTGCATTTTTCTTCAACGCTAAAGGCTTGTTCCAGTTGAAATATTCTCAAGGGCTTTGAAAGAAGATGACCTAATTCTCTTTGGAGACAGATTGAAGTGCAAGGGAGGCTCAAAGTATTGGCTATATGGTGTGTGGTGGCTTAAATCTAATATTTAAAATGCGATATGTGAATCGGAATTGCTACCTCTTATAAGGACTTGAGTTTCAAACTTTTCTGTCAAGTCCTGTGATGCTCCTTCCTGAATATCCAAGAACTGATTTAAAGCACTAATAAATTTTTCTAAGAACTATTCTAGTTAAATCAATATGAAAGAAACAGAGTTTTAAAATACTGGATAAAGGAAAAGGCTTGTTTGGGTGTGTATTTGTGGTAACCTCTGTATGTTCTTGTGTTCTCTCTTTTTTTCCCCTCACACTCAAAAGAAGTTAAAGTGTTCTTGTGTACTGCAAGATAATCTGAGTTCCAGCATTGATTTGTTTTTAAATAGCCTTGTGGAATTAGTAGGAGAAAAGCATTATTGTAATCCGGTGGTCAGTGGCTGTTTTTCCATAGTTAAGAGTGTTCCATGGTATATTTAGCAAGAGTACTTCTTGGTTTTGCTTTTTAAAGAGATTCGCCAAAGTGAACTGTGTGGGGCTTCTCAGAAACATTTTATTGGTGGGATGGTTGCTGAAAGAATTGCAGCTCAAGTGTTTGAAGTAATCTGAAAAAAACACAAGATGTAATTCCCTTGGGGATCTGGCATTCTGCAAGATCACCTTGGCTCCAAAGGCACTTTCTCTGTGTAAAAGAATCTTCTTATTATCAGTATCTGGCCCACAATGATGCATATTTCTTGTAGCTGCATAAAAAATCCTCTTGGTGACTGGAGATCAGAACCATACAGTGGTCTTTATCCAGGTCACAAACACAGTGATTTCAGGGATTGGGATATAATTTTGATGTAATTTCATGACAGTTAGCTACCCTACGTATGAAATTTTGTTAAAGAACAGAATGTCCTGTGATTCCCCTCCCACGAAGAAGAGTGAAGGTAACATTTTAAAATGTTATAGAAATTTAAAGCAAATTTAAACACCACTTCTCCTCCCGAAAAAAACCCAAAACACCTCAGAGCAACAACCAAAACAACAAAAAAACTATTTTGGAAATGAAAAGTTTTCTCCCAAGACAGTAGCATGATTCCAGCATGAGATGCCAAAGAAGGGCATTCTGTGCTGCTTTCCAGGCAGTATGGGTCACTGGACTGTGTTGTGTATGAGCAGGCTAAAGCTTTGGAAAGCTAGTTCACAGCTAGTTCTGGAACATACCTTATAGGAACCTTCCAGTACTGAAAGGGGCTCCAGAAAAGCTGGGGAGGGGCTCTTGATTAGGAAGGGCAGGGATAGGATGAATGGGAATGGTTTTAAGTTGATAGAGGAGAGATTGCGATGAGATCTTAGGAAGAAATGGTTTTTTTCCTGTGAGGGTGGGGAGGCCCTGGCCCAAGTTGCCTAGGGAAGTGGTGGCTGCCCCATCCCTGGAGGGTTTCAGGGCCAAGTTGGATGGTGCTTGGAGCCCCTGATCCAGTGGGAGGTGTCCCTGCCTGTGGCAGAGGGTGGAAGTGGATGGGCTTTAAGTTCCCTTCCAACTCAAACCATTCTATGAGTCTGTACACGCCAAAGCCTTCTCCTGCTTTCTGGCTAAACTAGCCAATCAGCAACAGAATGTTAAACGAAGAGTCAGTATTCTTGAGTGGGTTTGTTTTTCTCTGAGTTCATTGCTGGTTTATGCACTGTGTGCCCCAGAGCTCTCCTGCGTTTCCAGTTACATCAGCTTGTTTAATAAACATTACTTCTTGAAATTATGTACTCTTCAACTTTCTGACCCATAACAATATAGTTATTTGAAGTAAAGCAAGGTAATCATTGTGGTTTCAGGATGTTTTATTTTAAAATAAAGAAAATAATGAACCTTTAATGTGATCATTCTTCTATAATGGCAAAACTTAAAAAAAAGCCCAAAACCTTCCTTGAAAAAGGTGTAATTAAAGCCAAATAGCCATCTTCCTGTCAAGTGTTGATACTAAGTGTACCCAGTTGTCTGGTCTTGGGAGAGCGTG
Organism: Coccyzus lansbergi; assembly: GCA_033558105.1. NCBI lineage: Eukaryota > Metazoa > Chordata > Aves > Cuculiformes > Coccyzidae > Coccyzus > Coccyzus lansbergi. The sequence continues at coordinate 2,040,382 of JAUMJK010001519.1, read as the reverse complement.
TTCCGGGTGCAGCAGGAGAACTGGTGCAGTGAGATAGGAGCAAAATCCTGTGTAGTCCGTGTTTCTGTGCTGCACTGGGTTTATTCACAGGCCTTTCATTCGCGTTTCCTCTGTTACAGCTCAGATACTCTGCCCAGAGCCTTTTTGACTACATGAAGAAAATCCAGAATGATCCCAGTGCTATGGAGAGTTTTTGCGAGTCATTGCTGAAGGTCTTTGAGGACAACCTCTGGAATGACCGGTAATGTCTTTAGTTTACTGATTTTTTCTTTAACACCAGGATATGGCACAACTTTTTTTTAACATATCTAAATGAAGTTTGCGTGAACCATGTGAATTTGCTTTCATCCAGCTAGGGTACAGCAGTACCCTAGGTAAAATGTAAAAATGTGATGGTAGAATGTTTTGCCCTGTAATTTCATACTGTAATTACTTACTGTGATTTAATATTGTGTGTAAAGTGATAAGCACCGGGTTTTATAGAATCCAATGTTTGGGATCGTACATGGCTGCACACTATCCAGGGTAGTCCAGCCTGCTTTCAGTTAGGTAGTGGTTTTACACAAATACTTAAAGTGTAATTTCCTTGTGAAGATTTTTGTTTAAAAGTGACTCATTCTGCATAGTGAGTTTATTTTATCTAACAGTCAATTATCAAACTTACGCAAAAGTCGAAAATACTCCTTATGGGAGAAAACCCCCTATTAATAGAATTTTCAGCTTTATTTTATTTTTTATTTGTTTATGCCTTTTCTTAGCTGCTCTGATAGAAAATGCGGCCATACTGATCCCAGCTGATACATTGCATGTCGGTTCATTTGTTAATTACCTGTACTGAGAAGGTGGTGTGACATTGAATATGTTCTGTGAAATATGTTGTTTATATTCTGGAAAATAAATTAATATTTTCTACTGCTGTTAACTGTGTTTTCAGGACCCTGCAGGTTTAAACCAGATGTGTTGTTAGTGAGGTTTTTTCCTTTCAACTGTTAATGAACTGTCCCCTTCTCAGCCAACCAGGATTATTTTGTCAACGTTCAGGAGTACCTGAGCAACCCTCCTCTGTGTAAATTACAGTTCCAATTTAAATATGTGTCAGTAGATAGGAAGTTTCTTCCTTTGCTTCTAACTAAAGAAGTGTATACTTATATGCCAAGGAGTGCATTTACAATGTTAAATTATTTCCTTTCATCAGGGTGTCTGTACCATTCCTGACAATGCTGGACCAAATGCTGGCAAATGGCTGTTTTGATATGTTTACTGTGCAAGAGAAGTAAGTTGCTAAAAGCCTTTTTTGTTTATTTTTCACCATACAACAGGGCTTTTTTGAACTCACCAGTGGCTAATCTTGCTGGTTAGCAGGACAAGGGCATTCCTTGGGGTGTCTGGCTGCCATTTCATCCCTTTCCCTCATTTATTACCACATTAAGCTGAGTGGAGTTGTGGCACCACAGGTTGTAGAATGGGTGGCATCAGGATTGTGCCTGTGCCAGCTGCTTAACAGTCAGCTGTTTGATTTAAACAAGATTAACAACTACTGGCTGAATTAGTTTGACATATGAGGAGCTCGGTGCTCCTGTTAAAGCCTGTTGCCAGCTGGTGTCACTCCTACCCTGCAGAGCAGAACCACAGTGCATTCCTGCCTCTTCACACCATAGGTGGCTCATGACCCGCAGAATACGCAGCCTGACATTGCTGGTGTAGTTCTGGCATTTGTGAAGGGCCCTGTGTTGCTGGCTCCTTTGAGCTCTGTGCAGGAGGGCAAGTGGGTTGCTGGGTGTTTCTCCTTTGTTGTTGTGTTGTCATGCATGTGTCATCGCTGTGCCAGGGCCCTGGGGAACCCACCAACAGGGAAGCAAAGCGTGGCACAAGGTACTGTCCAGTGGGGTTTGACATGAACCAACAGTGGTATCGCCAGGTAATCAAGAAAACATCAGAAGCAGCTTTTCTTTGTCGTGCTTGGCTTAGTCTGAATCTGTAGTATGAAAAGAAAAACTCTGCCTGCCATTTTTCAGGCTGTTCCTTCCCACTCCTGGCATAAACCTGCATATCCAGCGGGAGAAGTTCCCCCTCCCTGGAAGCTGCAGGAATGGTTTGTGTGGCAGGGCATTAGAGAACTGTTCCAGGATAAAATTACCCTTCTTCCAGTAAAATCCAGCTCGAGGTAGTTCCTCAGGGTCTTCTGCTCTGTGCTCACAAACTGTGCCAAAAGGAGGGAAGTGATGGGGGGAAGGAGAGAAAGTTGTTTCCTCTGGCAGCAGTGCAGGCAGAGCTGCCGAATGCCTTTGTGAGACTGCGTCATTGTTCACCTGCCATCTGCTCCCTGACCTGCGCATCCTCCCACTGCAGTCAGGGCCAGAGCTCGGTGCTGAGATGGCATTCTTTCTCTGTGCTGGCACAACTCAAAACATCAGGATTTCCTTTTCATGTACGTTATGAACTTGTGGAGCTGTATTTATGATAACATAGGGAGTGCTCATGGATTAGAGAGACTGGTGAGGTTGAAGGGTACCCTGGCCTCAAGCTCTGCCAGGGGAGATTTAGGCTAGAGATTAGGAGGAAGTTTTTCACACAGAGGGTCATTGGGCATTGGAACAGGCTGCCCAGGGAGGTGGTTGATTCATCTTCCCTGGAGGTGTTTAAGGCACCGGCAGATGAGGTCCTGAGGGACATGGTTTAGTGTTTGATAGGAATGGTTGGACTCGATGATCCGATGGGTCTCTTCCAACCTGGTTGTTCTATGATTCCTGCTTGAAACGAAGCTGTTATAAATAATGCAGAGCATATTGTTTTTTTAAAATCACCAGTGCCTGTCTTGCTAGTAGCAGGACAAAGGATAGAGAATAAATTGGAGAGTGTTGCCACTTGTAACACTGGACCGGAGCGTTGTTTTCTGGTTGTGGCTCTTGTAGCTACAGGAGTCATTCTGCTATTCTCCTGACAGAATGCTCCCCAGTGATGCTGAATCTGCTGAAGCCCAGAAAGATTGCTTGTGCCTTGGCAAGTACAGCAAGATTAGTCTAACGTTCGGTGTCATATGAAGAGAAAAGGTTTTGAACAACGATACAAGATCTAGCGCTTTCTGGAGAAATAAGTACAAATCATAGAATCATAGAACAACCAGGGTGGAAGGGACCCATCGGATCATCGGGTCCAACCATTCCTATCAAACACTAAACCAAGTCCCTCAGCACCTCATCCACCCGTGCCTTAAACACCTCCGGGGAAGGTGACTCAACCACCTCCCTGGGCAGCCTATTCCAATGCCCAATGACCCTCTGTGTGAAAAACTTCCTCCTAATCTCCAGCCTAAATCTCCCCTGGTGTTTCTTATCTTTATATATTGTACATATTCAGCAGAAGTATTCATGCATTGTATGTGTGTGATATTTTTCTGGTGGTCTTAAGAAGGCACGTGTCCCCAGTGATCCCTGACACAGGTTTCTCATGTACTGTATGCTCCCAAGGATTTTTGTAAAGCAATTATACTGCTAGTGCGTAGTAAACCGTAAAGCAATGGCTGCGATCTGGGTTTGCACCACCTCAGGTGATGTGAGCTGAACTGTTGACACTCTGGTCATCTTTAGGAGGAAAAAGCCCACACCTTTTTGCAGTCCCATGTGCACCCAGTGTACATGATGTAAAGACTTAAGTCTGACCCCTTTTCACCAGATGCTGGCTCTGTTTCTGCTGGCACTGTGCACACGCAAGAGAAGGAATTTTCTCAATTTCCTTTAACGAGGCCCAGCTATTTGAGTCCTTTGAGATCACGCATAGGTGAGGTTTGGTTATTACACATGTAAAATTGGCAAATGACAGAAAGGAAAGTGCATCTGTTTTAAACACAAAATGCTGCATGTAACAGTATGTGTATTAAATATATTCCAGATGCTCGTGTTCCAATTGGTCTCTTTGTTGCTATACTTCTCAGCAATGTCTACGTTCACTCAATTTAAGTCTCACCTAATTCACTGTTTTGCTGCTGTTCTGTGCTGAAAGCCAGGCCTGCATTGCAGGTATTGTAATCAGTTGTCTATACAATAGCTTTGTGTAATTAGGAGTGGGAGAATGAGACATTTCACAAAGGTAAGAAAAAAACATCCCTCTTCTTAATCTGAAGAGGTGCTCTTCCCTCACCTACCCAGACAAATCCATGTGTGCAGAGACACAGACCAACTCGTTCAGGCAGATGTCTGTCATTCTCATCACACACATTCTGCGTGATTCCTATGCTTGTTATACTCCTTAAAGATATGGAAAGAGTGCTGGCATGTCTGCAGGGAATAGATGGCCAGGACCGTGCTCTTGCAGCATTATATGGAGGTATTTTAAGTCAGCTCTCCTCAGTCTTTAGTCCTGAGAGCCACTGTCAGCTCTAGAAATCTCTTATGAAACCTCAACATCAACACTGAAAACCTGCCAATTTCATTTACTATTTTAGCATTGTTTTCTGGTCAGTACTGAGACAGCTGTAGACAATGTTTTTTAGCTTAATGCTTTGTTGTTCAGGTGTTTAAAGAGGTCAAGATTTGCCAGCATATGCCAGTATTTTGTTAAGAATTTTGTTAAAGTCATTAAAAAATGCAAACTCTAGTCTGGAAAACTCTATATAACAAGGAGCAGTGACATACAAAACATCCTGCCTTTTGTGTGTGGTTTCCATCACACCACACAGCTTTTTTGAGTAGTTTCTATCCACAGCTTTGAATCACGGTAGCAGAAAAGAAAAAGTAGGATTTTTGCTTTCTGCTTTACTTACACAATACAGTGTGGTTTCCAAACTATGCAGCTGAGTTGACCTTAGTAGACAAATATGAAATAGTTTCTTTCTATGGTACTTCAGCCTTGAGTGTAGCAAGTAAAAGATTAAATAATTTGTATTGAAATAAAAGCAGTATTCCGCTTTCTTTTTAATAGATCCTAACAATACTAGTGTTTGTATGAGTGTCTGGGAAAGAGCTGAGAGAATCACGTTTCCCAGACTGTGGAAAGGGAAAAGAATTCGCTAAATATATTTAAAGATGGCTTCATGACTCGTAGGCTGAACAGAACTGTAAGCCCTGTGTTTAATTATGTTGTCTGGAATCACTAAAGGAATTTGAGCTGTGAAATGGTAGAGTATTTAAGAACAACAGTCATTCCCTTTTATGTGAAGTTTGGTTGCAGACTTTAAGAAATGGCCAAGGCACCACAATGGTGTGTAGAATAAATAAATTTCTCTTCGGCTGCAGAATGTTTGAGTTCCTGACGTGGTATTTCTGATCACGCTACGCTTTGTTGTAAAGCCATGGCTTTATCACGCATATACTGGATCGTTTGGATCCATGTAGTTCACACCCTAGCATATAGGTAGTAGCAATGTAAATAATTAATACTGACCCCTTCCCTGCCCTGTAAAAGAGTAGGTGGTCTGGAAGCCTGGTGGCCTTGCTCCCCTGTGTCTGTGCCAAAGTCCCACGTACAGCAAAGGGTGCTCATGTGGAAGAAGCACTTAGTGCTCTGCCTTGTCTTTCCTCTCCTTTCAGTGTAAACTTACAGTCATTAAATGGGTTTGAAATTCTACTGAAATCTATTGCTTTTCTTTTTCCTTTCCCATTTCCAGCCATCCCTTTCCAGTGAAGTTACTTACCCTGTGTAAAGAAGAGATCAAAAAATCCAAAGACATCCGGAAGCTTCGTTCCAGTATAGGAGTGTAAGTTGATGAAATAAAGAAATCTTTTCTCTGCTGATAAAAAGTCAAGAAAATTTAACTGGAGTACAGGCCAGCTGTAGAAGCTGGGTCTGCTTCACGGGATATTTAAACGACAAATGCACATAGATACATGTAATATAAAGTTGTGAGAGTTGTGTGGTTGGAATGAAAATAGGAAGGATCTAATAGAATTTATCAACTTTTGGAATGTTGTTGAACAACAGCATTCTTCAATATTCTTGAAGATGCAGTGAATCATTTGGGTTTTGTCTGTGGAGAGCCTGACACCAGGCCAATGCAAAATATTTATAATGGGTTTATTAGATCCTACATATACACTAGAAAGAGCTGAAAACACTTCCAAATTGTAACCTGGCTTAGGTAAAAGCCCTCAGTTCAGAAAGCAGAGCAGGCAAACCAAAAATGTCAAGCAACGATTTTACTGACTCAATTTCATTGCTTTATTGTTAGCATTCAAAAGGTGCAAACCAGCCTAAAATGAGACGTTTCAAATTTGTCTTTCACGCCTGTGTGCCACCTTCCCTGTGTTTTTGTTGTCTGTTCAAGGGCCCAATTCACATGTGGGTTTCAACACACAGATTTGCTGCTGCTGGCCAGTAACACCACGTCTGTGCTTGGTGTGTGGCATCTTGGTAAACTGTAAGGAGTTCAGTGCACTTGCCCTCAGTGTTTGCGTTCCCACAGTACTTGGAACTGAGGTTTCCTGGCAGAAGCAAAGCTTCCCCTCCTGCCCTGTTTTCTGATACACATCTTCCTTCTGACCTCTCAGGATGTACCTCTGCTATTAGAACACAGATATCACACAAGATCTTTTTTTTTTCCCTGTTTTCCAGCTTTTGTGGCCTGATTCAATTTCAAGGAGACATGAGAGACAAAGTTTTATTTCAGTTGTTTCTCCTTCTTTGCCATAAATTTCCTGTAGTAAGTACTGAAGACATTGTATATTATCCAGTGTTTCATTGAACGTATTTTACAAGTAAAAACTAATTTAAAGTGCATTAAAGGACCATTCTTTTTAAGGGATATTAATATATATAATGGGCTTTATTTCTCAAGGGTCTGCGGTTTGCAGTGCTACTGGATACTTGTGGCATGCCTGGCCTCCTCTACCTTCTGTCCTTACTGTTTTACGTTAGAAGCAATTTAGTTGCCTAAATAATTTGTTTCTTTTATGCAACATCCAGCACAGTGAAGCTCTGTTCACCATTTAGTGCCTGAGAACTCTGATCAGATCCGTTACTATGAGTTTTGCAATATCTCTGACAGCAGTGAGACAGCAATAGTTCTGGTTCAAGAAAAATACATTTGTTCTTTTTGTCTGGTGTGACAAATTGTGCAATGCAGGGGAGTTCATCAGAAGTTTGCCTTTTTCATAGGAGACATGGAAACAGGGTGCAAAACCTGAGTTGTTAATTTTGAGTATGTACACAAGAAGACCAATGTGAGTCAATATTATTTTAGTCCTTTAAAATGGTTGACCCAGTAAAGTTTCGGGGTTTTTGTTTGTTCTGCTGCACAAGACCTGGGAGCCACACCAAGAGCTACTGTGGCAGCTGTGCATGTCTGCTGGCTCCCGGGAGCTCTGCTGTTCAGTCCCAGGCTCCACCTGGGAAGGCCTGTGGAGTTGTGGGAGGGAGGACCAGCACTGTGGCTGCTGGAAGCCATTCAGCTGCATCAATGGGTGAAACAAAGGCTGCCAGAAGTGATTGCAGGGGTGCATAAAAAGAATGGGAAACGCCCTATTTACCGTACTTTGAGAGCGCATTGAACCACCTGCTGTCTGGCCAAGGCAAACAGGTATTGATTATTGTGACACAGATTACTTTTGCCAGTTACTTTCTGATAAGGTTAAAATCACATGGTACTCGAAGTTTGATACTTCAGATTTTTGGTCTACCTGTTCCCGTGTTGTTTGTACTTGCTACAGTCCGTTGCAGGAAAGGCACAATGTAAGAACTGAAGGCACATATTTTCAATTTTGTGATCTATTGGTATTTTGCATCATAAATACATTTTATTTGTACAGACGAGTCCATTTCACTTGCAGTACTACACTTGTACTACTCTCTGTTATTTCTTTGGCCTCCTTTGTTCATCATCAGCCTTTCTTGGAAGAAAAAAAACCAAACCAAAACAGAATTTGTTTTTGTTGCAATTTTGCTGTCTTCCATTTCATATCTTTATACATTGTCCTTCAGTGACCAGCCCAGCTGAAGCTCTTTCTGTGCACATGCCCAGGACTGCTGGGGAAAATACCTGCAAATTAATTGCTTCCAGACACCAAAGGGTAGAAAGCAAATAGTGGTCACAACATCATACATCTCCCAAGAGTGTTTTAAAAATTTTTGCCTACTCTTACAATCTTCGAGCTGAAAAACTGATCTATTTTGTAGGCCTAAAACCTACAAAAAAGGAAGAGCCAGACTCTTGCTCAATGAGGCACTTCAAGAGATGAAATCCCCAGTTGGGCCCTTCTCAAATGTTTGAATTCATTCCCTGATTTTAAATCTAAAATCCCACCTAGTTTAGTGAAAACAGGGTGAATGTAGGAGCGTGAATTTCCTTCTGGTGAAGATATGAAGTCCATTCCTGCAGCAAGTCATGATCAAAGGCAAGGATAGGCTGTAATTCTGAGTATCACAGTGTCCACCTTCTGGTGACTGTATGAGGCACCAGTACCGGTGACTGCACTGGGCTCTTCCATTCAGGACTCTGGGTACTTTACTAAAGCTTCTTCTGCCTCTTCTCTCAAGATCCGGAAGGTGACAGCCAGTCAAGTGTATGAAATGTTGATAACCTACAGTGACGTAGTCGACCCTGCCGTTATGGATGAGGTCATGACCATACTTAGTGATACCAACTGGTAAGTGAGTTTGTTGTCGTACAGTAACAAGAGCTGAAATAATTTTTGTACCACTGAAGTTTATGGTCCATGCCTTTGAAAGATAATGGCAAGGAAGCTGTGAGGAACAATACTGTAGTTTTATCTACTTACTGCTTCTGGGCCAAATAGCATCGATAAAAAGAATTCTGACATTCTATAGATTTATTTCATATTTTGTCCCATCACTGTAGACAAAGGAAAATATCTGTATTTTTCCTAACAAAATAAAAAGAGAAGAGATCTTGGAAACTGTCCATTATGTAGGCCATGGATTGTGTGAACAGTCAGATTTCAATTGCACTGAAAATTTTATTAGCACTGGCAGGATTCTGGGAAAGAAAGGATCTCTGCAAGGTGGAAAACAACAGAATTAGTAGAACAGCTCAAATCTCCATGAAATGTAATTGCTCAAAATGCTACAAATGTAGTCAAGCAAATATTTTTAATTGGCAGAGTTTAGATATTCCCCAAGCAGATGATTGCATGAATTAAGCAACTACTTTATATAGTCTTTTTATTTTTTGTGTACTGTTACCTGTAATGTCAGCTTCTTCCAAGTACAGGGAGAATGGGGGCTTGTTCTCCATGTCAGGAGGAGGCAATACTTGCCATGATTTTGGCACTGATTTTGCCTCTTCTGTAAATGTTAGCATAGTGAATTATAGTCACCTGGAAGAGTTTATCAAAGACTTATGTGTCTGAGCTCATTGAAGAAATACAGTGTTTTAAGTTCCTAATTAGCTTATTAGTTTTGCTGCCACATTAATGTTTTTCCTGGTTACTGTTGACTCCTGGTTCATGGGTCTTCTAGACCAACACAGCCTTAAGCAGTGGTCAGAGTGAATACAGGAGGTTAGACAGATGCAAAAAAATCTGTAATTTCACAGAATCACCAGGTTGGAAGAGACTCGCTGGATCATCGAGTCCAGCCATTCCCCCCAGTCTCTAAACCATGTCCCTCAGCACCTCATCCACACATGCCTTAAACACATCCAAGGAAGGCAAGTCAACCCCTTCCCTGCGCAGCCTGTTCCAGTGCCTAATGACCCTTTCTGTGAAGAATTTTTTCCTTATGTCAAGCCTGAGCCTCCCCTGGTGGAGCCTGAGGCCATTCCCTCTCGTCCTGTCCCCTGTCACTTGGGAGAAGAGTTAAATTTTTAATCTCATTTACACTCGTTACTTGGTGAAAACCCTAATAAACCTGAGATAATCAGGAATTCAGGCAGGCTCACAGCATTCCAGTTGGAGATTTTTGCAACATGGTAAAGAATGTTGTGTCTATGGATTTTTGGCATCTGGGGGCTTTATGCAACTGACTGTTTTTAAGGAAATTCTCTCATGGGTGTTTTGCTATTTCAGAAACATCTTAAAAGCTTCACAACTTTGACATCTGAATTTTCTATTTCAGGAGAAAATGCAATAGGTTGTAGGAAGTTCTCCAACTCCAGTGACATTTCCTTAAATTCTTTATACAAAGTTTTCTAAAGGAAAAAGGAGCTATAAATTTAGAGAATAAATTAGTGAGCATCTAGTTAAAAGGACTATGTGAACAAGTGTTGTATTTTGGAATTAAAAAAACATAGAAGAATAGTCTTGGGCATTCTCTGCTGTCTCTGCTGGAAATCCTGTGTATTCATGATTTATTTGGCTGAAGATCATACAAAAAGTTACACGATTCTTAAAACATGACGCAGCAAAAACTTTTGCAGTTGGAAATGGGCATGAAAATATAGCTGCATACATAGTGGTATAACAGTAAGTGTAAGGAGCTGTATGTGTGTAGCCAACTTCAGGTTTTAATATCTGCATTAACTGGACTGTTTCCTCCTTCAGGGAAGCTGAATTGCCGGTGGTCAGAGAGAAACGCAACTGTCTCTGTGATCTCATGAGAGTGCCCAAACCGCAGCTGGTATCCAGGGTAAAGTATGGAATTGTGCTCCAGAGGTATTCTTAAAGAAACAGAGCAGTGATCACTTGTTGCACCAAAGTTGCCGTGTACCCATGGGCCACAGGTGCAGTTCCTCACTGGTTCATAAATGTACACCAGGAAGAGCGTCCACGTGGCTAACTGCACAACACGTGGACTTGCTGAAGAGTGATGTCTTAAGCTCTTCCAGTCTTGTTCCTTGAAAACATTCCAGACTTGTAGTGTCACTTCTTACTCAGACAAAACACAAGGATGAAGTAATAAAGTAAAGAATTTTCAAAATCTGTGCTTGTTGGGGAAAGAAAGCAGGATAAAAACTTCCCAGTCAGTATCAACAACAATATTATAAAATGGTTGTGCAAACCGCTGCTTCTGACTCTGCCCAAGAGGAGTATAATCTGAAACTCAGTACATTCATAAGGAGACAGGCAATATATCCATACGTAGGTCTTGTTCCATTTTAATGCAGCTCATTTGGAATTGCCCACCTGCTTGATATTTCAGAAATAGAGAATTTTTGCTCTGGTAAGAGTTTCTGCGAGGTTTCTTTCCTCTCTGTCCAGAGATCAGGAGACTGGATTGTAATTGGTGTAGAGAACATATATTAACCTGACAATTTACAAAGTACAAATAATTTCTTGGAGCAATACAAAACCAGGTGACAGTTGATGAGCCAGGGTTACTTCCATAGTATCACAGGCATCCACAGCAGGTCATCCATTCCTTAACCTATTTAAGCTTACAAGTAGTGGAATATCAGTTTATTCTGCACCATTGTAGTTTTTACTGTTCTGCTTTCATAGTTCTAGAAAGTTTTGTCCTTTGTAATTATTCCAGAATTTGGAAATGTCAGTCATGCAGTTGTCTTTCATAGTTTTTTCCTGATAGAGAGGGTCTTAATTCCCTTCATTTTCTCATTAAAATATTTGAACATCATTAAGTCTATTTACATTACTAAAGCTATAACTTTCTTGCCCGGCACAGTTCCATTTCCAAACTGCATTCGCCTTTTTCACAACGGCAGCTTCTGTGGCTAACAGGCACCAAGTCTTTGTCTCCTCCGGAGCACCTATCGGTTACCTTACCAATGGCATTTGTGCCTGCGTGTTAGGCTGGCAGACTGGGACAGCCAGTTCTTCCTGTGTGATAGTCTGATAATCCTTTACATCCAGATGCTTGCTAATGTAAACAGATCCTATGGTTTGAATAGAACACATATATATTATTTTTAAATAGTATTTAACAACTTGGTCAGCAGACTCATGCTTCAGAAATCTCTGAATAACCTTCAAGAGCACCCTGCTGCTGTCCCCATAGCACTTTTCTCCGCCCGTCTTCCTGTTCTTACCAAGCTACATCTACAGTTTTATGCTTATAGTACAATGTGAAGAAACCTGTGACTGACATTTTTATAATTTTGGAAAACAAGAATCTGAGACTCTCGCCCACAATGGGCATTGTTTTTTAGAGCAGAAGTTGACCTGAGCATTGCTATTTCAAGATGTTTTAGTCAACTAATGGAAATGCTATGGTTAAAATTCAGATGCTACAAGATGTATTCACTGATCTCAGAAAAACCTATTTCAGCTCCTTAGTTACTGGAAGCCAAGAAAAGCCAGGCACGTTAGGAGAAAATGGTCTCTGACATAAACAACAAGTTAAGAAATTGCCTAGTATCTATATAGGTATTTCAGAGGGATCTGTTAGAAATAGGATCAAGTTACCTGGAAGTTATGTGGCTGAATGTGGAACTACACCTTTTCCTCTTCTTTAACATAAGCAAATAGTTAGTGTAGCCTTTAGAAAAAAGCAAAGCTCACATAGGCCCTGAGAACTGTTGTTCACTCCAAAAGTGACAATTGCTGAACCCCAAGGGCTTTCCATAGCTAGGCAGATGGCCCTCTAGCAGTTGGGCTGTGCTCACAGGAGAGTGCAGAGCACCTGTGCTGAAAACTGAGGAAAAACAGTAGAGAAAGCCCTGGATAACATTGTGAAACGGTGAATGAAGGTGATTTCATATGAAATCAACACTTATCACTCCTTCAAAACTTGTCCAAATAAAATTTTTTAAAGGGCGGTTAAAAATTAAGGTGTTAATAGTCTAGATTTGTGCTCCATGTACTTCACTTCCTTACAGGATAGGGAGGCTTTTTAAATTGGTGACACCTTCTACTTTACATGACTGTGCTTTTTTCTTTTCTCTTGCAGAGTTCAGCACAATGAAGCTGCAGGCACTGGCTGCCAGTTTGCAGTCTGAAGCTCTTGGTTCAGATGCCATCAGGACTGAACGAGTTTGTGCCACAGCATTTTCCAAACTGGATTCTGGGCATGAGCCACAAAGTGCACTGGTTAATAAAATAAGAGGCAGAGATGATGCCTTCAAGTGTTGTGCTGTGCAACAGCCATAATGATTCATTATGTTTTCAGTTTTTAAACTCCTTCTCTGTAGCCACAAAATGCAGTTTGTTGTCATGTCTGCCACAGTTAACCTGGGGCTTCTTGATGTTGGCTCTGAATAGAGCTGTTCAGCCAGTGCTTGCTGAATAAACATGAATTGTTAAACCCGACTTGCTGCATAGTCTCTTAAAAGAATTGGTTTTCAGAGTTGAAAATAGCAACGCTTAGTGATGAGGAAATTTTCCTGACCATCAAGTAGTTCTGTGGATACATCTGTCATTCTATCATCATAGTTGAACAAAAAAATCTAGGTTTCACTCCAGCTAAAGTCAGAGCCTCTCTGAACAGCTCTGGTACAAAATGCAAGCAAGGATTTTGCAGTTAACTGGCTTTAAGGACTTAAGCTTTATGCTTTCTCCTTGGAGAACACACAGATAACTCAGTACTTCAAGCATCTGGTGGGGATTTAGACTCTAAATTGAAATAGCTATAGCATTTATCTTTATAATGTAATATAGAATCATAGAATAGTTTGGGTTGGAAGGGACCTTGAAGATCATCTAGTTCCAAACCCTTGGTTTGGATGGTGACCAAGGGGATAAACACCACACCCCCACCCCACTGCAGAGGTGGATCAGGTTCATGACCACCTGAGGAACCTGAACATATATAATTCTATGGGACCTGATGAGATGCATCCCACAGTCCTGAGGGAATTTGCAGATGTGGTTGCCAAGGCAATCATGAGCAGTCCCTGGTGACTGGAATAAGGGCAAACTGTACCTGAAAGGGGCCTACAAGAAAGCTGGTGAGGAAATGTTCAGAAAGGCTTTGTGGTGATAGAATCATAGAATAGTTAGGGTTGGATGGGACCTCAAAGATTATCTAGTTCCAACCCCCCTGCAATGGGCAGGGGCAACTGACTAGATTGGGTAACCCATCCACCCTGGCCTCCAACACCTCCAGGGATGTGACAGCCACAGCTTCCCTTGGTAACCTGGTCCAGTGTCTTGCTGCTCAAGGTGAAGAAATTCTTCCTAATGTCTAGTCTAAATCTCCTCCTCTCCAGTTTATACATGTTCCCCCTTGTCCTGTCACCACAAGCCTTTATGAATAGTCCCTCCCCAGCTTTCCTGTAGACCCCTTCACGTACTGGAGATCTCCTTGCTGTAAGATCTCCTTGGAGCCTTCTCCAGGCTGAACAAGCCCACCTCTCACTCCCTGCCCTCACATGGGAGATGCTTCAGCCCTTGGATGATCTTTGTAGCCCTTCTCTGGATCCGCTCCAACAGTTCCATATCCTACTTATGTTGAGGATTCCAGAACTGGACACAATACACCGAATGAGGTCTCACAGTAGAGGAATAAAGGAGCAGAATCACCTCCCTTGACCTGCTGGCCACATTTCTTTTGATGCAGCCCAGGATAGTGCACATTGCCAGCTCATGCTGAGTTTCTCATGGACCAGCACCCCAAGTCCTTCTCTGCAGGGCAGCTCTCAATCATGTCATCCCTCACCCTGTACTGAAACCAGGGATTGCCCCAACCCAGGTGCAGGACCTTGCACTTGGACTTGTTGAACTTAATGATGTTCTCACAGCCCCACTTCTACAGCCCTGTCCAGGTCACCTCTGGATTCCACTGTGGCAAATGCACCACTCAGCTTGGTGTCATCTGCAAACTTGCTGAGGGTGCCCTCGATCTTGTTGTCAATAATATTGATGAAGATACTAAAGAGCACCGGTTCCTGTACAGACCCTTGAGGGACACCACTTGTCATGGATCTCCATCTGGACTTCATGCCACTGACCAGTACTCTCTGAATACAACCATCCAACCAGTTTGTTATCCACTGAGCAAATAGCATTGTCCCTAGTTAACTCTTAGAAAGGGGCTACTCAACACAAAGGTTAATTTAATGAAGCACTAAAAAATACTAAACCTCTGAGCATATTGGGCTCCCCGCACTGATCCCTGGACCACAGCTTCCCTGACACTGCCTTACCTTGGGTTTTAGTTAAAGTGGTAATAATCCCTCCCTTCCGTCAAGTTCAGCATCTTCAGGTTTGTTTCAAATGCTCCCCCTGTCAAATCCTGAGGGAAGACAAACAAGAGCGAAACTTGGTTTGGATTATAATTGGTTTTGATCAACTGGTTCTTTAGCCCTGTATCAGCCACCACATACCAGCCTGGGCTTCCAGGAGTCTGGATCAGCCTGATGGGCTCCCTCAGGTTCCCTGGGCTTCCCTTGCTCTGGCAATTTTACTTTAAAACTTCTGTGTTTTCCTGTACACTGCGCTCTGTTACGGTAAATAGAAGAGCAAAATAACTGCTGGCTACCAGCTTCTAGTTATGTTATCAGGTCAATTAAACCAGTAGAAATAAGAAAGTTACCACAGTCGGGCACAGATGAGTCTTCACAATTCGCAATGCCAAACAAAATGGCTTCTAAGGTCTTATTTATAAACAAGGCCTTTGCCATGCACAGGGCTGAAACAGATGAGGAACAAAGGAGGCCAGGGTCTGACTGCAAATCCTCAGTGAGTGTCTGATGGTGTGGGGCAGGGAAGGAAAACAGATCCAAGCTCCTTTAAAGAAGCTGCATTTTTTATTACTCTTAATACTGCTGTTTTAAACCCTGAAACACTCTGGACAATCAGTTTGATAAAAAAAGAGGCCATGCAATTGTATAGTAAATGCTTCTGGGAAAAGCTACTTGAAGTAAATAGGAATTCATTTTCCTGAGGAGCAAATCCTGATTTTGCACAGAAAGCTGAGGTGACAGGCAGTACTCACCAGTTTCATGCAGATTATTAAAGGTGGAGATGCATCTCTGAAGTGCCATATAGGAATTTTTGGTTTTGGTCTCTCCTGCAGGAAAAAGCAGTAGCCTTGAGTAAAGAGGCTTCCAGGATTACATGTTACCTTAGGTTTAGGAGCTACTAAACGCTACAAGAGGAAAAATGCATGTGTCTTTTAATGAAGTTACACATTACATCAGATCTGAATTAAGAGCTCTTTGCTGGGAGAATGAGGGGGTCTCACAGCTCTTCTCCACCACTTCTTCCATATCACCAAATTTTACTTTTAGCCCTTTCTTGATCACTTCCCTCTTTGAGCTTACTGGAAGATGTGCTCTTTTATTAGCCTACCCCATTAAAAATATGTTATTTCTTTCTTTTAGCAGGTTAATTTTCTGCCACTTCAGTGAGTTGCACCACCTTACTCTGCTGTCAGAGCAGGCACAACAATGGATAAAAAAGGAGTATCTTCCCTTCTCACTGGGAGCTGCTAAATGGGCTGATGGCAGATTGGGGCTTCACCAAGCATCCAGGCTGCAGGAAAGCCGAGGTGCAGCTGGAGCTGAGCTTGACAAGGGACGTGAAGATTAACAAGAAGGGTTTCTACAAGTACGTCAATCAGAAAAGGAAGGTTAAAGAGAACTTATCCTCACTGATGGATGAAAATGGTGACCTCATATCAACAGATGAAGAGAGGGATGGGGTAGTCAACAATGTTTTTGCCTCAGTCTAAACTAATAACCTCTCTCTGGTTAGAAGAAGGGTAACATTGTGCCCATTTTTTTAAAGGGTAGAAAAGACGAGCTTGGGTACTACTGACCTGTCAGCCTCACCTCTGTGTCTAGGAAGATCACCGAGCAGATCTTCCTAGGAGCTCTGCTAAAGGACATGGAGCTGATTAATGGCAGCCTGCATGGCTTCACCAGGGGCAAGTCCAGTATGACCAACCTAGTGGTTCTTTATGTTGGGGTGACTGCAGCAATGGACACAAGCAAATCAATGGATGTGATCTATCTCTACTTCTGTAAAGCCTTAGAAACTGGCTCCCACAACATCCTTCTCTCTAAACTGACATGAATTTGATGGGTGGACTATTTGATGGAAATGAGGAGCGACTGAAAGAGCTGGGGTTGTTCAGCCTGGAGGAGGCTGAGGGGAGACCTTATTGCTCTCTACAACTACCTGAAAGGAGGTTGTGGAGAGGAGGATGCTGCGCTCTTCTCCCTAGTGACAGGGGACGGGACAAGAGGGAATGGCCTCAAGCTCCACCAGGGGAGGTTCAGGCTTGATATAGGGAAAAAAATTCTTCACTGAAAGGGTCAAGGGAGTGGTTGTACAATATTTAAAAACAGTGATGTGTTCTTTCATCACATTTCCCAGAATGCTTCCACGTTACTGTAAAAAATACAAAACTACGTGTAACCAACCTCAGATTCTTCATAAGTGTAGAATCCTTTTGTTATTTTCTTTTCATCAACATCACAAAATGCAGTTACCTAGCAAAAAAGAAGCAGAGTATTTGACATGGCTCTTTGCTACAGCACGTGTCTCACCTGTAGCACATCAATGGAAGTGATGCTCCAGGCATGTGAGTGAACAACTGCAACCTGCCCTGTGCCTCTTATGGAGCTTAAAAATGTATTAAACCTTTTCCAACTGTATCTTAAGGAGATATGCAAATTCTGCAGTTGTCTATGAGCAAGTTCTGGTTTTAACAAAGGTGAAAATGGGTGATTTCAGCTACTGACTGCATGAGAGGAAACAGCTATGAGAGTATCAACATCACTCTCAGCAATAGGTAAAGTAACCTAAAACTCCTCATTGTGACGCTGCCACCAAATACATAAGACCAGATAACACAAAGCTGCCTCTTCTGCTCACTGAGCAGAAATGTGCCACCCACACATCTGTACAGAGGTGCTGCAACTTTGGATGCTTTGGTAACACCAGCCTCAGTTCTAGATAATAACACACCGCATTCTGGAATTCCTACAGCTTCAGACTTCTTATTTTGAAACTGAAAAGTTCAGCAGATTTTGTGTTTAAACACATCATTACTGCTGCATTGTGCTTATTCGTACTGCAGCTAGGGAAGCATTATGTGCAGCCCAAGCTGCCAAATATTTCAGATTGTTTTTATTTGTTGCAAATATATACACACAATAAATGCCTGCAATCCAAAATACACAGTGGTCTCATTTTTGAACCACTGGGTTGCCAGGTACATTTCAGAATACTTTTTACAACATGTTGCACGCTATGTGTCCCTCCCCGTCCCCAGCACTGACTTCCCTTGGATCCATTCATATTACTTGCACAGAACTCTTGCACTGACGCAGTTAAATATTAAGGTCTTGAGGAAATCAATTATTCTGGTGGAAGTTGGAGAGCAATTTTCCTGTCTTTTTACTTGTTGCATTAAAAATTGATTAACGATCCTCACTGGTGAGAAAATGCAAAAAAGCCAACCAGCTGTTTGTTAATTTCTGAAGTTAGAGAAGGCTGCAGAAGCTTGGCTTGCATTCTGTGCCTACAAATCGGTATCTCACATTTTCCTCTGGTGATTAAAATCGTTCTCTTTTACCTAAAGTGACCTCATTCTGCTTGCGCAGAGGAGAACATTGACACTTCTGCACTCTGCATTGCTGCTTGCCTCCCAGTGCAGAGCGGAACCTTTACAGCCCAGGGCAAACTGCAGAGGGATGGGACAGACTTACAGATGTGTTCAGGCAACAGGCAGGCAGAGTTACATTCTCCTGCAACATAAAAGGTGTTTCTACCTCACAAATTGGAGATTTTTTCCACTGTCCAAGGCCCTGACAGATGCATCGATTTTCTCTTAACATGAATGATGTTAGGGGACCAAAGAGCTCGTGTATCACCAGACTGCCAATAATCACATCACCTCCCCTCATCCTGGGCCACCACTTGCACTGTCGAGTGCGGAATGTAAGCTGTCTGCCATGCCAATAGCTCAATCCCAGGCAACCAGCACAGGGCCACCGCAATGGGGAGAAAACAGCTTTTGCCAGGAAAGTCTGGGAAACATTTCCTTGGGAAGATGGGATGGACTGTAACACTCTTCTGAGTTACCACTAAGGCATCTCAGCATATAATTTTCAATGGGTTCAGCCAGCTTAAATGTGATATTTACAGTATTGGAATACAGGTCAGACCTGAACAGGCAATTTTTCTGCCACATGGGTGATGAAAATATAAGTCAACTATTTTTCTGGCACACTTTTCCAATTAAAGAGAATCTATATCTGAAGTCCAAACACAGGACTCGCACTCACTGGATTATTCTATAAGGAGAATTTACTATTAATTTATTGTTTATCCTGTAAAGAGCTATTTGTTATACTATTAGGGCAAACCTAGAGTTAATGATTTATTTTCCTGCATCAATGGGCTTCTTTCTCGTATCTTTTATGAAGATCCTCTATCCATACATGAACTACTGTCTCCCAGGGAGGAAGCTATGAATTATAAATCCATAATGCAGTCTCAAGTTGTTCCCCCCCAACCCTTTTCTAGTGAAACAGCTCTTTGCAACACCCCTGACAATACAACACCAACTGATGCTTATGAAAGTCCTAAGATCACACTTCAGTTTTAAGAGAAGATAAAGATTATTATATATTTTTGGTTTGAACATCACTTGCATGAAAATCTGCACAATCCCAAAAGAAAGCAAAAAGACTGCTATTTCTCTCCACTAAAAGCTGGAAGAGACAGCCAGGGATCTGTTACACAACCCATGGAATTACTGTAAAGAATTTCAATAAATATGAATTGCAGCACATATTAACAACAGTGTAAGCAGAAAAGGAGAAATAGCTTTCTCCCTCATGAGAAAAATTTTATATGGTTCAGAAGATAAGAAAAAGAAATTGTTAGAAGGACACTAAGTTTGAGGAAGAGAAAAACAATTCTCTGTCTGAGTCTTCGTAACAAACAGAGCAGTTAAGTGAAGGGCCTCATGGGCTGGGACTATCGGACCTCCCTGAGATAAAAGGAGATGAGTAGGCAGCAGATTAATCCTGCTCCAAATGTACAACCTAAGCAGTGATTCAGAGTGGGCTTGGGGTGCAGCTATAGGAAGGAGCAGTGGTGAGGGGGCTCTGTACATTTGGGAGGGGTTTGATTATACAGAGCTTAGTGATTGTGATGATGAGGTCAAGTGCTTATGGTTAAGGATGAGGTGGAAGGCAAATAAGGCAGGTATCCAAGACAGGAAAACATTTCTTCCTAATGTCTCATCTAAATCTTCCCTCTTTTAGCTGAAAACTGTTCCCCCTCCTCCTGTTCCTGATCCAGAGCCCCTCCTCAGCTTTCCTGAAGCCCCTTTCTGTACTGGAAGCTGCTCTAAGGTCACAGAATCATAGAATCATAGAACAACCAGGTTGGAAGGGACCCATCGGATCTTCTAGTCCAACCATTCCTATCAAACACTAAACCAAGTCCCTCAAGGCCTCATCCACCCGTGCCTTAAACACCTCCAGAGAAGGTGACTCAACCACCTCCCTGGACAGCCTATTCCAATGCCCAATGACCCTCTGTGTGAAAAACTTCCTCCTAATCTCCAGCCTAAATCTCCCCTGGTGGAGCTTGAGGTCATTCCCTCTTGGGTCTTCCTGCAGCCTTCTCTTCTCCAGGCTGAACAACCCCAACTCTCTCAGACCGTCCTTGTACAGGAGGTGCTCCAACCCACAGATCATCTCCATGGACTCCTCTGGACTCACTCCAACAGTTCCATGTTCTTCCTGTACTGAGGACTCCAGAACTGGACACAGGGGTCCAGGTGGGGTCTTAACAGAGTGGAGCAGAGGGGCAGAACCCCCTCCCTTGCCCTGCTGGTTCCACTGCTTTGGATGTGGCCCAGGACACGTTGGCTTTTTGGGCTGTGAGCACTACTTTGCCAGCTTATGTAGAGCTTCTCATCCACCAGCACCTGCAACTCCTCCTTCTCCTCAGGGCTGCTCTCAATCCATCGTCTACCTGTGTTTGTGCTTGGAAATGCCCCAATCAGCGTTGCAGGACCTTGCTGTCATGAGGTTCACACAAGTCCATCTCTCAAGTGTTTTCCAGTCATAGTCATTACATGATTCTATGATTTTATGTACTTAGTAGCTGTTTGAGCTGTGCTACCATTACATAAGAATTAAAAGTTTGTTTCCTGTTTGACTCGTTTGCCGCCTTGTTGGCTGCTGCAGAGGATTTTTCCTTACACCTTCCATTCCACTCAGAGTTCATCAGCCTAAAAATATCCTTTTGTGGTGAATTACCTTTATCAGATTTTATTCCCTCATCTTTCCACTTGTGGTCTGCTTGATCATTTACAAAAAGCAACAAAATGTAATCACAGCAGATTCTCAAGATCTGTTCTAGCAGGAAGGATACACGAGGCAAGTTTACATGGGAGAGGGAATAGTACAGCACAATAGAAACAAAGGACAACCCCTTTCATAACTAGTCACCTGCACATTGTTTCCTCTTCCATTATATTAAATAGTCTCATAAAAATCATCTTTAAAGAAGACAATCTGCAAACTCTCTACGAAACACTCCCTGAGCAGATCTTCCTGGTTGCTCTCTCTTCACATCTCAAGCAAACCTTCATTGATTTCAAATGTCGAGTGACCCTCCTGATTGTATTTCTAATTCTCTCATTCAAATGTATCTAAAGCCTCAGGAGCAGGATAATATCCATCTCCACAATGTTAAATCCTTTTTGGCCATTCATGTCAAGCCGAAGTAATTGAAAGTGTCATACTGCAAGTTTAAAGAGATACAGTTAGTGACAAATAGAACAGGAGACACGCAGAGGCACAAACATCTTCCAGTACACCACTAGTAGAACAATGAGACAAGTGTGCAACTCTCTGTCACTATCTGAGTGGTTTAAAGTATCAGTGTGCTGCATTTATTCCACTTCTTTAGCATTACAGCCACGACAGAAGCTGTGAGTGTCTTTAAATTCCAAGCATGCATTTCATTACTCCATTTAAAGAAATTCTTCCATGAAAGATAGCAGCATCTTCCCACTTTGTATGTACAGTAATAGCTAACAAAGTTGCTCAAGAGAATTTTAATACCAGAATCCAAAATGCAAAATAATCTTCTAAACATCGTAGACACAACAGTTCCCTATTACATAGATCACACAACTGCCTTTGCACATAACAGCGTGGGAACCAGCTGCAAGGTTCTCATTTCTCAAGAAAAGATAACTGCATTAGTTATGCCAGGAACTTTCCAAGCGTCTGCAGTCACAAAATGGACAATGAAAAGAGCTTATCATCCCAACAGAGGCAGCAGGGAGATTATCCTGCCATTTTTCAGCAGGAAGTTTTCACTATGGTCCAGAATGAGGCCTCTATTTCACCCTGTGTCATTTTAGGATGCTTTACACCTGGATTTAACTGAAGCTTTCAAATTTCATTTCTCTCCTTGTTCTGCAGTCTCTCTTTTAACTCCCTTTCATGTCAACATTCTATCTTTTGCTCCACAGTCAAGGTGGGTGTAATTCTTCCCTTTATGTCCCTTTGCTTTTACATATGGTTCCTTCAGGCTCTCTAACTACTATTCAGATATTTTAGAGTAGTTATAATGATAAAACACTCATTTCTTGCTTCTTGTGATGAGCTGAAGGGTCATAGCTAAAGTACATGGTTTAGTGATGGTGCTTTTTTAAAAAAAGTGAAGAGAAACAGACGAATGATTTAAAGTGGTTGATGGGCTAAGAATAAGGGCATACAAAATAACTTCTTGATGTTTTCAAGTTTGCCACTGGTGAATAGAGCTGCCATAGAGAAGCCTCATGGACTGGTTGTGCAAGTACTGTTTCCATGACACTAATTTGCTGATGCCTGTTTTGCCCTTTCCCCCTCCTTTCCTCTTCACTACTTGAACACTATTTTCAGCTATTGGAAATGACACAAAACATTAATGCTGCAGTTCTCCTTTTAGCTAGAGTTTGATGGAGAACAAAAGAGCAGACAAGACAGTGCAGAAGCTCTCTAGGCTCATGTAGCACTCCCAAAAACATTTGGTTTCCATCTTCGGCTGCAAATTACAGAGAAGACGGCTGCGTTTTAAACAAAAAAAGGTCTGTTCGACTTCATTCTTACAAAAATGTGAATAGTGAACCACTAACAACTGTGTGAATCAAGAAGGGAACAGCCGCAAATCAGAATTGCTGGTAATTGATTCATAAAAACGCTACTTGTTAGATATTTTTTTTTCTTCTGTTGTTGTTTAGCAAAAATAACGACCCTCGGATTTTTGCCCAAACTCTTCAGAGACAAAGCATGATTTTAATATTCAGCACACAGATGTCTGAAGGAAGAGAGAGAATATTGCTTAGGTGTCCTTTCCTCTTTTCATCATTCAAATCCAGGCTGGTTTCCAAACAGACTAAGGTGATAATTTTGGGGGGAGTGAGACCATACACAGACTGCTACTTCCTGGAATTGCCAATATTTTGTTTTCTAAGAAACAATGCTGTTCATCATACAATAGATTTATACTTTATATATACCACAAAACTCCAGTTAGTATAGGAAATGCAATTTTCTTGGCTATTAAGTTATAAAAATATCAGAAATGTTCTCTTCTGAAAAAATGCTTTCTTACATGCCCTGAAGTTGACATTTTGAAGGAATTAATTCCCATCCTGAAGGTTTAGTATAGTTTAGGGTTTTTCACAATTACAAACCAATACAAGCTGAATGCAACAGGTCTGGGGGTGGGGGTGATGTTTATTATTTATTCTATGAGTATGTGTTCCAAATCTTCTACAGGTATTTAGTGAGAGTTTAGAAAATCCTGCAACTCCACATTCCAACAGAACTCAGCTTCGTGATCTAACAAAATTCATCTCCATAAGGGGAGAGTGAACAGAGCATAGAGAAAGTCTTCAAGAGTCTCAATTGGCAAAGTATTAAAACAACTGAAACTAAATTTAGACAGTTAGATCATACAGTTTACAGTTTATTTTGGCAACATTTCCTGCATTTGAAAGGGTATCAGATGTTTTAAGATCACACTGGTTTACGCCACTGAACCCTCAGAGGAGAAAATGACAATTGTATTGATGTAATACATCATGTTTTATTTGAAGAGGCTTTTGGAATTGTATTTTTAAAGTGTCTGTTTCACATAATTGATGAATTTATATCCCAGGGTCTCCATTTACAACATTGGATTCTACTTATAGACTCGAAGTGATACTGAGTTCCCTAGTGCTGTTTCCAGAACATCTGAAAGCTTAAATCTCTTTATAGTCCTTAAAGAGTAAGTCAGGAAAATAATTTTATTGTTTTTAGAGCTGGAATGGACAAAACATTTACAACCTTTATTTGTATGGGATTTTAGAATATTTGGCAAGAGTTGAAGATGGATATCTGAAGGATTTTTTGAGGGAATTTAACTCATCACCTTTTATGGTTATTAAGATAGAATAAAATGAAAATTGCCAGTATTTGTGTACTGCAAATTTTATGATTTTTTTTTCCTGAAGCTCCAGCAGCACAATCCTTTGGTTGGCACATGGAGAAGTGAGATGTTTTAACTGTTTCTACAGCTGCTTGCCAATGACTTATTAGGAAACATTAGGATATCAGTTAAGCTTCAAGTCTAACTGAGATGGATAGACTTGGGATGTCACTTGTGGATAAGCTATTACAGTGGTAGTCATAATGAGACTGAACAACTCAATAAAACTGGTACTTTAATCACTGTAGAAAACACTAATTTAACCAGAAATTATCTGTCTAAAAGCTAGGCCTCTGCTCACCTAGAATGATACTTTCTAAAGATATTTATCTTCATTGTTGACTGAGGAAAACTCTAAATACTTCAGATAACATGTCAGATGGAGGACGCAGTTTGATTACTCTCTATAAGGTATTAAGGATCAGACTGTGACTGCATTTCAGCAGCACTTTTGCCAAGTGAGTCACACATGTCACATGCAGTTGCATCTGGCATGTAAGCTTGCTAAATCTGTCTGGTCTAGCAGCCAGTAATGAATTGGTTAATGACTAGTACAATCTTTTGATATCAAACTAAAGCACACTGGAATATGAGCAATTGTAACCTGGACAGAAGCAAAACAATATCATGGCCTGCGATGTTGCCAAAGCAAACTTTATATAAAGGTCAACTGGAAAGAGCTGCAAGATCAAGTTAATTAGAACCACACTGCCAGTGCTAGCACAGCAGGGAACGAAGGTTGTTCCTTACCAGAGGAGAGGGAAGCCTAGGTTCTCTGGCAGAAAAATGGCAAAAAATCCACCAATATTATTTTTCTCTTGTCCTTGGTATCACCTCTGCAGTGAGATCTTCACATTACCATTCTGTTTGCTGAACTGGACATGAAGTCTGAGTGAGTCTCTTATAGAAGTAGGTGGCAAGTGTAACCCAAAGCTGAAGAGGTGTTCTGTAATACCTTAATCTCCATTTTGGTTTGGCACAAAATAAGCGCTAAAACAGCCAAAGTAAACCAAAACTCCAACACCTGAGATGGTGAGACGCTGATACAAACCAATACAGTTTATATTATCCATGACATCTCAGAAATCCCTGCTTGCGTAGTACTATCAGGCAAGATGCCACCTCTTTCATTGGAACTTATTTTCTAATTCTCATAATTTTGTAAACAGATCAGTGCAATGGTTGCCAGTAAATTAGTGGAATTCACAGTGATCTGAAAAATACTGATGCATACACTTTTTCATCAGTTCCCCAAAGTCACATGCAGTATGCACTGCACAGCCAAGCTAATGCAGTACATTTTATGGATGGTTCTGTCCTCTTGGAATGAAGTAACTGCTTGGCAACAGACAGCATTTAATCTCTCTTCATACAGTTCACCCACTGCCACGTGATGGTAATGAAAGCGGGATGGCACTGCAGTACCAGATTTAGGTTCAAAGTGTTGTGTATTTACTGTCTGGGTGTCTATCCAGTAATTTTGATTAAGCTATACACATTTCTTCTGTTTTCTTTTTATATATGTGTGGTCTAAGAGTCACTACTTTAATCAGTTTTATATATGAGATCCGACACAAAAAACCTAGACTGACCCAATAGCTTGGGAACCAAGTGCAGGAGAGGAGAGACAAAGAGATGGATATAGAACGTGTTCTACCCTGGCACAGTGAGACAAGGCTCAACTTGATCGCTGCACTCAATACGAGGGGATGTGTATTCAGAGAGAGACATCTTCTTACCCTTGGCCAGAAAATGATGTTGTGCAAGAGTGAACAGTGAATGAACATCAACTTTCTTGTGAAACTGAGGAAATCCATAATGGAAACTTCTCAGTTTTTGGCTGAGGCTGACAGTAAAGAGGTCCCAGAGATCCATTTGGTGCGCAGAGGAATCTGTCTCTTTGTCAACAGAAGATGTGAAAGCAAAACCAACAGAGATCAACAACCTTTCAGGAAATGATCTGTGGAATTGCTTTCAATGTTGGCAGCATCACATGCAGCCACGTGCCAGCTCATACAGGAACTGTCGTGAAAGGAAAAATAGTTGATTTTCTTAATTTGTTAAGTAAAATGCGTTACAGGTACAGTCCTGTGGGTTTCTTTGTGTGTTGGATCTTTGTATTTATTTGTCATTTTATCTTCCCATCCATATTTTAAAAAAAAAGGAAACACATTTAGTAAGAAAAGGAGCATTTGGTGGTTCTTTACAAGAAGCACCAATTTGACATTAGCCCTAAATTCTTTAATTTAACAAAAAGTTCCTACACAAAAGAAAATGCTAAAATAATAAGATTTTTAAACTCTTACCACACAAATCTCCCCTGAGAAATACCTGCCATTTTCAAATATAATAATCTCTGAATTTTCAGCTCGGACTCTAAAATGAATTAGTCATGTGCAATAGTTTCTACCTTCCTGTTTGCACCCCACCCAGTTTTAAACCAAGTTCCAGTACAATGACTCCTCATAATACAAGTTGATCAGCATCCGACAGGGACCCATTCAGTATCCACTTAGGAATTGGACAAATATTATACGTGTATGAATAATCCTGGAAAAGGTAGTTTAGTATTATATCATCCAGATAAAGAATTCTCCTACTTAGCTTGAATACTCGGCTTCTGAGTGGTTAGTTGCACATATAGAGTTAAGTAGTGTGACTAACCTATTATTGCGGTTAGTCAACACCAAGCAGGAATGTTGATCAACACCAAGCAGGAATATGCTGCACTATGTATACACAGTACACTCTAGATAATGTAATAGAGCATTTAAAAGAAGTAGTTCAGTATGGAGAGTATTGAGAATTTCCCCAGTCTGCACCATTCATCAACTACTGCTCTGGGAGCCAAATTTCTTATGAAAATTGCGCTACCTTCTGTTAGAAGACACCAGGAGGCACATGAAAGAGAAGAAAGTGCTTTTGTAGAGATGTTGCACCACTCTAACTAGCTCACCTTTTTCCGATTAGCTGATGACAAGCTTCTGTAGAGCTTCTTGCCTTGCTTGCCAGCATTCCAAATGGTGAATGATGTCCAGGAGCTCAGGACTCTGTCTTCAAGAAATCTGACTCGGTGATTCCAGATGGTTTCCCTGGAGAGTTAGAAAAAGTGTGCATTTTGACTCCTAAAACTTTCAGCATTATGAACCTATGTGAATACACACATATTCACACACACATAAACCTTACCAAACTGATTCACATGTGATAAAAAAAATAAATAAATCACACTAAAACTTTATACCAGAAATTTCCAAGGAAAATGTAAACAGCTGACAGGAAAAAAGAAATTCTGTGGAAGTTCTCAGACCAAAATAATCAGGATAGATCTGAAGCTGTAGCTAAACCACTATCATTTTCAGGAGTACTAACAGAAGATCACAAGAAGATGGAATGCGATAGCTACATTTCCAACTGGTCAGCAATACGCTGTCTGCCCCTCCCTGTGCTCACCACATGACCTGCTCTAGAACCCTGCAGTGCACACAAACACACTGTCTCCTATATTCAAGGTGACCTGCTCATGTTCCATCCACACATGCATTCACTCTCCTTTGTGAACGTGAGGTTGAAATCTCACAAATTCAGGACTCAAATCAATTCAAATGCTACAATGAAGTGCATTCATGTTCTTGCTCAAGTCTTCAACAAGTCTATTTGCAAGGCTCTCAGTCGTGGACACCTAAACAGCAACAAATCACCACAGAACTGCAAAGCCACAGGAAACAATGAAATTATCGTGATACACAGTGAATGGCTATAAAATGGAGATGGGGAGATTTAGACTAGACATACCGTGGAAATTCTTCACAATGAGGGTGGTGAGGCACTGGAACAGATGGCTCGGGGAAGTTGGGGCTCCCTCATCTCTGAGAGTGTTCAAGGCCAGGCTAGAAGGGGCTTCCAGCAATCTGATTCAGTGCAAGGTATCCCTGCCTATGGCAGCGGGGTTGGAATTAGGTGATCTTTAAGTACATCTTTGAGCCCTATAGTCTTCCAACTACATCAAGTTGGTTTAGAACTAGAACACCAAAATACTCAAGGAATACGATACTACTTCTGCTTCAAACAAGGCTTCTGATTTGTGCGTCAGCACAAGTTATCTTGGGGCAGCCACAATAAACTTCTGATCCACATTCTTCTTATGAAGTGTACCTCTGAGGTACAAGGATAACGTGAGGTTATCAAGGTTAGCAGGTACCCTCATTTGTTCCCAAAAGTTTGTTAGCAAACTTTTCTAATATTTTAACGATAGGAGTTCTGGGTTTTTATTTTTGTCACACATTCATATCCCTAAGTTAAAAGTTTTGAAAAGCAGGAAGCTTTAAGCAATAAGACATATGGATTCTTGCTGGGATTATTAGTCAGCTCCAGAGAGCCTGCTTCATTTCATGCCAGTTCTAAGCAGAGCCAAATCCTGCTTAGCACTTCATCATTGGTTGTGGTGTAATACCTTGGAGACAACTTCACACACAAGGAACTGTACCCAAGAACAGTTACTCCATATAAATTTCCACACTGTTTTGAAGACTATGGCTGTGCGCTAGCACTTCAACTCACAGAGAAAGAAATATCCTGG
The DNA here is from genome assembly GCA_033558105.1 of Coccyzus lansbergi. NCBI lineage: Eukaryota > Metazoa > Chordata > Aves > Cuculiformes > Coccyzidae > Coccyzus > Coccyzus lansbergi. The sequence goes on along the minus strand of JAUMJK010001519.1, from coordinate 2,011,582 downwards.
ATTTGATTGCAAACCTCTTCTAATGCAATCATAAGCTGTGCTCCTGCTGTAGAACCTTACCTGCTGCTGGCCCTCTTTGATATCTACCTTTCTCCATGTTCAGTAGAGCTCACGGTGTTTCCAGAAGGAAAGTTAAAAGGAAGACAAATATGAAGGTTGACTATTTTTCCAGGATGACTTTACTAAAAGTTTTAGAGGTTCTGCTAGCTTCTAAAAAGCAGGATTACTGCTTTACACTTAAATGGAAAGGTTTCAGGAGAGACTTCACATTGAAAAGTGACTTCAGAAGGTATTACATTCCAGAGGTGCTTCAGGACCTGCTCTGGGGATTTGAGTCAGAGGCAAGTTTCTTTTCCCCTTGAGTTCGAACTTAGGAAAGCCAATGAAAAACCAGGTAAACTTAAAAGGCATAACAAGAATTATCAACTTACTACTGGCTATAGGGCAAACACTGGACCTTTCCAGACACACAGAAAATGTTTCTATCATTCACAGAAACATCCCAGTACACTCAGTAGTGATTGCTTCCAGACAGTCTGCACGTGCTGCCCAGCTGATCGGTGCCCACCTTCCACAGAGTCCCTAGAGAGGTAACATTCAAGCAGACAAAATATCCTTGTAATCACCCACAAAGGTTCCAGACTGCAGCAGATTTACTGACCCAGATTTTCTAGGACTGTTATAAGGAGAAACCCAAGTGGGATTTAAGGGAACTGCACTCAGAAATAAACAGGTAAGAAACTCATTAAACTACCACTGTCCAAATACAACAATATTGTCAGACAGTTGCCTTTAAACATCAATGCTTTCTTAAATGCATATTTTGTATTGTGAAAATGAAGCCATTATACTCAGCACTTGTAATTTGTTAGCTTCCATCACTGAGGCATTTGATGGAAGTGCTTACAGAAAAGAATCTACAAATCGCATCCCCATCCACTGTGTGCCCTCTTCAATGAAGATTTTAAGTTATATTGAGCAGTCTGCAGTCTTTGGTCAACACTGAAATTTCTTTAACTGTGCAAGCCAAGATTCTCAGATAAAAACACAGAACTGAGGGGAGGTGTGACTGAGCTTTGGAGTAACAACCACAGGCTGAATCCTGGGGTAAAAAAAGGTTCCGTATGAGCAACTTATCCCACATGCTGGAGCAAAAAGTAGCTTGTGGAGTTTCAGTTATCCCCTTCAGGTTTCCAGTTCAACTAATTTGCCACATTTTTTCATGTTGCCAGAAGAGATAACTGGGATTCCTGCCTTGAGGGCTCAGGGAGTGCCATTTTCCCATCCTTTAAGAGCCAGTGCAGGTGCAACAGACAGGAACTGTAGCAACCTGCAAAGGATGATTAAAGAAAATGCCTGAAACTACCTAGAAGCTGTACAAACCACTACTGTGAGACGATTCTCACAGCTATTTTGAGATTTTGCATTATTATATATTAATGGTCACCAGCAAAACCTTGGGGGTATTATTACTCTGTACCATCCCAAATCCAGGCTGCTTTTCCTCCCCATGCCAGAAAGGGTTAAAGTATGCAGGTTCCCAGTAGCTCCCAGTATAATTTCCAAGTCTGTATTGAGTTAACAAGATTTTCCTCAGCCAGAAGGTGGGAAACAAATTCTTGTGATTGTAGAAGGTGGTTCTCACATCCTAACATTCCTCCTTGGCCCAGATTACTGAAGTACATTGTTTTCCCCACTTACTTCTTTTTCCCATTTTCTGTTTTACTTTGCAAAAGAAGGGTTAGAAGAATATACATTTTTCAACTTTTAAAATCATTCTTGAGTCTTACACTGAGAACTTTTTTTTTTTTAATTACTGAGAACTTCTTTGATGCAGCCCCTCAATACTCATTAGTGACATAGTCTGGAAAGAAGAAGAGGAGTCATAATTCTGCAGGAGTGAAATGTGGTTCTTCCATGCAGTGGGAGAGAATGACTACAACATGTATTCCTCAGCCCCAAGTAGTTATTGCCACACCATCCAACCTAGCAATATAACAATGGGTCTCTGTTCAAATGTGTGCTGACCTACTGACTGAACACAGAAGTCAAGAAACATCTGCTCTCCTCCTATTCTGAAATGAAAGATAGGGTGACAATAAAAGTTATATGATTAAATGCCTGAGCTCAGTTCAACCTCGTCATGAGGCTACATAAGTGAATCCACAGAGCAAGACAGATGTACAAGTACTTGAGAAATGCACACATGCAAGCCCAATGTACTGAACAGAACTAGAATGTCAGGCATTGACTACCATCCACAGTAATACTGTAAATGTATAAACCTGATCCTTTCCCAATACTGTGTCCCACATGCTGCTCAGGTAACCCCAGACGGGAAGAGGAGCTACTCAAGTGAACAGTCTCTTCCAGTAGTTTTGTATTCACAGTAGGATAAAGAGTTCTATATTATAGGTTAATCTCACCTGATAGCTAATCCAGAGATAGAAGAACAGAGAACATTTAAGTCACAGTGAGAGTTGAAAGAACAGATTCTTTTAGCCAGGCTTGCATGCAGAATGCAGGGTCCTTACAATCCACAGGAAATTCAGAAGGGAAATTCATTTGAACCTTGACCATACTGGGAAATAAACTGAGTTTTTTTGTCACTGTTGTTCTGTTGAACTTCATGTGAACTTATTAATTGCTGGACTATATCATCCCACTGAGTTATTACATTTACACCATTAATAGGTTCTATTAATGGCTGGGTTCACCTTCAGGCCGTGGTCATTAACTGAGGCATGGTTTGCATTGGGTTTATTTTTCATGAAAGGCTTATTAAGAAAGACAGAGACTTTGCCAGTTACTTTCAAGAATCTAATGAGGTCATTAGTTTCCATGTTTAATCGAAATGCCAAATGCAAGCATGGAAGACAAAAAAATGCAGTTGACCTCATCTTTATTTCAGTGGTACAGGAAAATGTTATGCTTTTCCTCTCTCCTGTGTATTTTTGGATACATAAGTTTCTGCTGGCAATGCAGTCAGCATTTCTCATGCCTCAGAGCAGCCTCGAACAACCAAAGGTGTGGTTCAGAAAATTGTCTTTTCTCATTTGCTGGAAGCTTCTAGTGCCTGGAACCAGGTGGTTTCAATAGAAGATGTCAGTTTGGTTATTTCTGCAGAACAAGCTCTTACAGTATTGTACTTGCTCTGAACACATGGCATGTGAAATTACTGTACGCCTTGTAAGCACACTTCACATTTTCTGCATCAAAGGGAATAGTTCAAATCTCAGACGGAAGGTACAAACTTTATTTTCTGTGTATATTAAATTTCTCTTTACTGAAAGTTTGTAAATTGCTACAAAGATTGGCTGCCTCCCCAGCTGCCTGTCTCCATGAGCAGCACTGCCCAAAGACAAGCACAATAGTTTATTGCTCATCTTGTTCCAGGCTGACTTTTATCTCGCAATGAGGTGTTTTGTTATGTATACAGCTCCTTTTCCTCCACTTTGGCAAGATAAAAATCTATGAGTTCTACAAGGCTTTTATTACACAGCAAGCTTTCTTCCCACATTATGTCTCACTATAAAGCCAGCTCTGATGCTGCAGCAGGTCAGTGGAACATACTGATGTAGCACAAGTATGGGCAGCCTTAGGACACGAGCTGCACTGCAAGATAACGGGATTTACATCCCAGAGATACAACATTTTGGATGTTCTGTTGTAAATTCCTGGCTGAAGAGAAGTTTCTCAAAACTTGTATTGCTATTGCTCACTCATATTTAACAGGTGTCTATCATGGAATTTAGATGCAATTACATTGAGAATGTTTTATTTCTGTGTGCACCTGATGAAATCTAAATATAGACCATGCTTCATTCAGACTCTGTCACACTTCCAAAACATTTAATAATGCAGTCTGAGACCTCCAGGTCCGGGGTGAATGCAAATAAGATTTTGTTTCATGTTTGACACATACTTTCGACTCTAGATGTTCAGTCCAGAAGGAAATTCATCAGAGGAAATGACTGAAAAGTCATTAGTGTTCAGAATTATACATACTCAATAAAAAGAAAGAAATGTCGCGTGCTAAGTAGTTCTATATATATTTTTAGGAAGTTTGAAATTAATTGCAAAATCAGACATTTTTCCCCCAAACAGTAATAAGAAGGACACCTATAAACTGAAATTGGCCCAGAACAGCCAAGAGGTAACTGTTATCTCTGATGAAAACACTGAATCATACACTTTTGTAGAACCAAGTCCTATTAACCAGCTCTATTTTCTAAGAAAACCCCATCACATTTCCTATAAGCATCGTTTTGATCTCAGGCAGATGGCTGTGATTTACTACCTCCAAATCCAGTTCCAGACTACCTTGGAAAATTCAAAGACAACACAAGCCAAAGGCAAAAGGCAAAACACCACAGAAAACTGCTTAAACAAAGCAAAGTTTTGGGGGAAAAAAGGGTGGACTTCTATAAAGGGTAGATCATGTATTAAATAAGGTGGGGTGACCAAAAGGCAAATTTAAAATATAAACATCAGCCTCTGTGATTAATCTCTCTTTGTGCAATGTATATCTCAGTCTTTAGAAACAAGCACTGGCCAACCCTTCACAACTCAGGCAACCAAAACAGGGAGAAGCCAGGAAGCACAGTTATTGCACAATGTCATACAGAAAGCGCACACAAAATATGAACAGCAGCTGCAGCAAATGCCAAGAGGAAGAGTGGCAAGCCTGACCTCTTCGAATGAGACAAGAGGGACACCAATTTGGCCATGCAAATGCACATCTGAAACACCTTACGGTATTTCCACATGCTCATGGGATGTTGTAACTCAGAGTGCTTGTGCCACACATCCTTGTACATCTGAATAGGCAACAGCATGCAGTAAATTTAAAACAATCTCACTACCAAGAATAAGATGTTTTCCCACAGATACAAGCAACAGGCTTCCAAGAGTCCCAGTACACCAATGATGCATGGCTGAAAAGTTTGCAACCAGCTGCCAAGATGATCACACACTAAAAGAGAAAAACCCCTTAATTTTAAACACCAATTAAAAAGGAAGTAATTTACCTCATATTTGTTCGCAAAATCTAAAGAATACCTTCTATTTGCTTGGAATGACTGCTATGGGGTTAGTATATATCTATATGCACACATATATATGTATGTATTTATAAAGATCTATAGTAACATTAACCATGAGTATGATATTTATGCTAGCAGAGTACAGTATTTACAATAATACATTAAGATAGTGGTATACAAATACAGTGACACAAAAATGTTTAGTTTTACTAGTCAGTTCTAGCAAGCCATACAAATGAGACTGACTGAAAAGTGTATTTTTATCATTAATCAGTAAGAAAATAGTTTACTTCATTACCATTGTGATACTGGTGTGAGACTCCTAAAGTGCAGTAAAACTCACATAATTTCTCATTCATGTCAATGCATAAGAGAAAGAAACTACTTTAGTTCAGCTTGCAGGATTTCTGATCAGGAGAAATGCCTCTGATGGGTAAAATGAGTGCAGAGGAACCAGAAGTCCAACAAGTTAATATTTTCTTCAACGCACACCAGTACTGCAAAAGCATAAACCAAGAGCTTACAAGACAGCACCTGAGATAATTACTCCTCAGCTTCCTCAGGTATATGTCAAACATTATTGTCTGATGACGCATTTGGAATTTGCTTTAGGGATATGAAACTCAGCTGCTGTCAATAACCAGATTCCCAGATCCCCTGTGCTCAGCTACAGAGCCTCAGCAGCAGGAACGGTAACTGGAAGTTGAGAAAGCTTCACTGCTGTAATGCACACCCTGAACTCATCGCTGCTCTTAGAGTACCTATTGTGAAATTATTTCAGTTACAGTTACAAAGACAAAACAAGTCCTTAGCATATTTGCCAAGTACTAGAAGGCTCCCAGTCCATCCCATCCTCACTGAAGTCAACACCTCAGGTGCACCAGTGGTGCATGGACAACAGCACCCCAACCAAGGAGTTCAGTTCCTGATTTCACTCCTAGCATTACAGCATTTTACTCAAAAAAAAATCATAGCAAGAACGAACAGAAAACTAATCTGCCAACACCAAAAGAGAATTCTGCCAAGGTCATACCTGCTTTATAGCCATTTATTTTGAAAAAAAAGACAAACAGACAAACCTACCTGAACAATTAAACCCAACTGCGTACCTATCCTGCTGTGTGTATCTGGAAGATAATCCAGCATCTTTGCTGCCAGTCATCCCAGATGAGGACAGTCCACCCAAAAAAAAAAAAAAAAAGAAAAAAGAAGCAACTTACTCTAGGATGGAATGACTTGCAGCCTGTGGATGGTACCGGTACAGCAAGAGGCACTGGTTTACTCGGAAGACTTCACCACCCTTCTGGATATGTTTGTAGAAAAACAACAGATCTTCTGGAACCCCCTGGAAGAGAAGCCATTATTTCAACTCAGGGACTAGGATTCATAGCTAGAGCTGAAGACACAATTTATTTTTCTGGCAAATAAATAAGTTTTAACATCATTTTATACACATTCTTTCTGTACATCTCCATGAAGTTGTCTAATGTTTCATAAAATAAACATGTCTGTAGAAAAGATACAGCTATTAACTTTTGCAAGCAGTACTATTTAAAAATTAGGGACAGCTGAGCAGAAGGACAGAGATGGAAAAATAAACATTGTCTCATTTCAGATCTGGATAAATTAGAGAGCTGGGCAATCATCAGCCACATGAAGTTTAACAAGGGTAAGTGCCGGATTTTGCACCTGGAACACAGCATCCCTGGCTGTCCTCGCAGACTGGGGAATGCAAGGCTGGAGAGCAGCCCTCTGGAGAGGGATCCAGGGGTTCAGGTCAACAGCAATTTGGACATGATCCAGCAATGCCCTGGCTGCCAAGAGAGGCAACCATGTCCTGGGGTGCATCCAGTACAGCATTGCCAGCTGGGTGAGGGGGGGGATTGTCCTGCTCTGCTCCACACTGGGGCAGCCACACCTTGAGCACTGGGTGCAGTTCTGGGTACCACAGAATAAAATGGGTCTAAAGCTTCTGTAGAACATCCAGAGGAGGGCACAGAGTTGGTGAAGGGCTTAGAGAGGAAACTGTATGAGAGGCGGCTGAAGTCACTTGATCTGTTCAGCCTGGAGAAGAGGAGACTAAGGGAAGACCTCATTGTTACAGCTTCCTCACATGGTGAGGAGGAGGAGCAGGCACTGAGCTCTTCTCTCTAGTGACCAATGACAAGATCCAAGGGATTGGCAAGAAGATACACCAGGGAGGGTTAGGTTAAATATTTAGGTGAAGATTCTTCCTCCAGAGGGTGGTGGAGCACTGGAACAGCTCCCCAGAGAAGCAGTCACAGTGCCCAGCCTGACAATATTCCAGTAGCATTTGGCCAAGGCCCTCAGCCCCACAGTGTGAGTGTTGGGGTGTCCTGTGATGGGACAGGAGTGGGACTTGATGGTCCTTGTGGGTCCCTTCAACTCAGGAGATTCTATGAATCTATGATTTATTTTGACAGGGATATAAAGCCAAGTCCAGTTAGTCCCCAAAGAGAGAAACTCAGTAGCTAAACAGTTCCTGAAGCCTTAAGTGCCAAGGAAACAAATAGTTACTGAAAGGGATCAGGGACTTTGGAAGAGTGTTGTTTCATTCTACTAGAATGAAACCCTTTCTTTGGCTGCCATACTAATACATACACTACTTTCTACTTCAGAAAGGTGAATCAGGCCCCATAATAAGAGACCTTAATAAAAGAAACCTCAGAATAAGTCAACAGAAAGATATTCTGTTTCAACACAGAAAAAACAATAAGAGCACAAGTCAAAAAAAAAAAAAAACCCAGGTTTTTTTCCCCGCTAGCACAGCTTCCAAGTTTTTTGTTGTTATTTTTGCAGGCTCGTGATCATTTCTATTATATTGTCTTAGTCTCAGCAGACCATTAGAGATAACTAAAATCAATAACAGTACTTCTGCTGTAGTTATCGTATACCAGAGGCTGTGTAAATAACACCTCCACCATTTTAGTTAATTAGTGCATAAGGTAAGTTTGCCAGGTTCTCAGTCACTGTTTCTGAAGATACCATTTAGAATTTTGCTTGGACATTGCCACAGTGATTACATAAAAGGGATGAATTTACAACAACTGCAGATCTTGACCAGAAAGAAATATTTGTTTCTAAAATATTTTTATATATCTGATTCACATCAAGCCTGGACGGACAGAGAGATCCTTCTGTACATGCATACCTATCTATAATTTAAAAAAAAGGATTCCATCATAGCCTCTTTCTCTCCACTCATGCTACCAACATAAACATCACATCACAATTCCTTTCCTAGAACAATTATCTTCCCTTTGTTCTAAGCACTGAAATATGAAGAGCAGGTGTTCAGATTTAATCCTACATGAGAAACAAAGCTTTTTTGGCAGGGAAACAGTTTAGCAAATGGAGAAGATTGCAATGTGGAGATCTGGGGTTGTCTATCCCAGAGAAGAGGAGGCTGAGGGGAGACCTCATTGCTCTCTCCAACTACCTGAAAGGAGGTTGTGGAGAGGAGGGAGCTGGGCTCTTCTCCCAAGTGACAGGGGACAGGACAAGAGGGAATGGCCTCAAGCTCCACCAGGGGAGATTTAGGCTAGACATTAGGAAAAAATTTTTTTCACAGAAAGGGTCATTGGGCAGTGGCAGAGGCTGCCCATGGAGGTGGTTGATTCACCTTCCCTGGAGGTGTTTAAGGCACGGGTGGACGAGTTGCTAAGGGACATGGTTTAGTGTTTGATAGGAATGGTTGGACTCGATGATCCAGTGGGTCTCTTCCAACCTGGTTGTTCTATGACTCTGTGATTCTATGACTCTATATTACTTCTGAATAACCACTGGCAGAGTCCCTACAAAATTATATGTATAAAGCAAAACAAAGAAACAAACAAAAAAACCCCACCAAAACCAGAACTGAGACTAAAAAAACCAAACCAAAACTAAAAGCAAAAAGCACAGAACAATAGTCTGTTCAACTTCACCTCTCTTACAAGGCTTGATGTTCTATTGTTACTACAGTTTAGTTGACTTGCTTTCTGAACGTACTAACAATGCTCAAGAAGTTAAGGCAAACATTCTTCAGAGAACGGAAACACAATGATAAGAAAAAAGAAGTAAAGAGCATGGGTCAGCAAAGATAGATTGCACTGGGAGCCAGGTACCATTCTCATCTCTTCCACTCCTCACCATCTAATTAAGGGCAAATCTTTTCATCACCCTAAACAATTCTGCTCTCTGCCTATCATCTCTTTAAATTATAATTTTTTGGCAGCTCAAAATAATATTTGTATATTCTAATACATACAAATACATGTGTTTATGTCTGTATGTTTGTGTATATATACATATACAAACTGCATAGCGCAGGAGGGCTCCATTTGGAGGTTATAAAAAGAGTAACAATCATACAATGTTGTATTTTAAATAATAACATAGGAAATGGCTTTAGCTGAAATTTTTTGAGTATTACTAAATGAAGGCTTTGAAAAAAAAAATTCAGAACCACCACTTCTAGCCTTAAAATCTCACAAAACCCACTGGAAGTAAAACTCCTCATGTCAAAACCACACATAATGGATCCAAATGCATTTGAATTACATGCATTTTCCAATGTCTTTCTACTACAACCACCATAAATTCCACACATAGACATCCCTGGGTCTTAGTCGATAAATATGCTGCTGAGCTGAAGGTGATCACAATTGAACTCATTAAGGAAATCAATAATGAGAAAACCCACCCAGCTTAACGGAGGAACACTTCTCAGATAACATTCATTCAGTTTCCTCAAGGATAAGAGGAAAAGCTACTTAACTTCTTCCGAGTATGAGCCGGAGAACTAAGACTCACAGGTTGAAACAAGACAAGTGGCTAAATTATATTTAATTATAGGAGTGTTATGGCACATTGTGGCCTCCTCTCCTCCCTTTTTTCTTCATATTAGGGATGTTTTCATCATATCTCAGTGACATCCTTCAGTCACCAGACTTAAACCAACACAGCTGGTTGGTTACTGGCTGTTTAAACCACATCCCCCCACGTATAGGATACAAACTAGAATTTTTTAGATGTCAGTTTTATGTACACTCCTTTGCCTGGGGTTTCTTAATAGCAGGTTGAGGGCTTTCAGAGGCTGTTAGACAAACAGACAGTTCTTGGACTACGTCATTAGTCTCAACCGTAGTACTCACCTTTCCACCCTCATCAAATTTTCCCACATGAAAAAACCACTCTCGTGAGCAGAACCAGGTTGGCATGATCACAGTAGGCCCGTGGGAGGTAAACACCTAAGAGCAAGGTAGAAAAATCCAGTATTAATTAATATAACCCATAGTCTGTTGGGAAGTACAAAGCAGAAATCCTGCAAATACTTATGCCTAAACTTAACCTTCAGCAATTTTAAAAACCAAGAAGTGCAAGTGCTTAAAATCCAGTATGGACGTAGTGTTTAAGTAGCAGTGTTTGAGGTGTCACAGCCCAACAGATACATCTGCTGCCTGCTCCGTATTCCATAACTTTCTCTTCCATCATAAGTTGCAACACATGCAGAGAACTTTGAACCTGATTTCATATTTAGAGAAGGTTACTGGGAACAACATTTCCATTAATGATGGTGATGTTGATACTAAGGGAATGAACTGAGAAGAATCTTAGAAACTTGAAGTTTTTAAACTTAACCCTACAACTGTTGTGCACTGTTTTTCCATTTTATATTCCTTATACATACATTAGTAGGAACTTCTGTCAATCTTTTATTTCTGCCAAAGACACATAAATATTCATCAAGCTTTGACAAGTAAGATGCAATATATTTTAAACATTACCAGCGCACTATGGATTTGCTACTCAGCGATACTCACTGTAAAAGGTTGTTGGAAAGAAACTGCGTTAGGGACTATAAAGGGAGTGTCTGTTAACTGAATCCTCTTCACTAGTGACAGCCAAGAACTACACTTATCTGTCTCTGAAGCTTTAAACAAACCTGTTATAAACACAGCTATGAGATAAACCAGAGTCTGGAGTACAGATGGTAAACTGGTTTGTTCCTTTATTACAAAATGGAGTACTGAGTCGAACAAGAGACTGAACCTGTCAAACAGAATGTACAAAGCTAAGACAGGAGGCTGTGCCTGCTTCAAAGAACTACACAAAAGTTCAGGAGCACTGCCTGTCTTACAAAGGCAGAAGAATGAAACCCTGCAATTATTGACAGTTCAAACACCAATGGAATTGCTGATCTTGTGAGCAGATTATTTCATTGCATGTTATAGTGGTAAATATTTATATAGTGGTAAATACTATTATAAATAATATAGTGTTAATAATTTTTTAAACATCATTGCATGAATGTAAATTTAGTCATGTACATCCAAGCATTTAGATTTTACAAGGCACTCCTTTTGACTTCAGCCTGGGATGGAACTCTCAAACTTTTCCTACATCTGGCAACTTCAAGTTTCACAGATCAACATGGATTTTAAGCCTAATTTGTACACATTTAGTTCTATACAAACACCTGGACCAAGTCTCCAAACAGATTAGATTAGAAATCTAATTAAAAGTCAACAGGAGATTGAATCTGAATGTACTTATGAAAGAATCACCTTGACAAACACAGGAATCCCCTTCAGAGTGAGACACATTGTGTGTTGCCTCCAGGAACACCATGATAGAACTGCCCTATCCAGATAGGGATCCAAGGAGACTCACCTCTGTTAGAGTTGGTCAAAGGATCCATTTCTGCCTCAACATTTTCTCATTTTAAGCCTCAGAACTTGACTGTATAAATCATAAGATGCAGGCCTTATGAAAATGGCCAGAGCTGGTACGGAACAAATGCTTTGTACCTAACTACCTGTACCTACCTCCTTATCTCAAAAATGTTTTGTACTTGTCTCCAAGCCTCCCTGTTCCCTACCACTGTGAAAGATCCATGAAGCAAGGAGGAAAAGACAGGAAAATTAATGACAGGACTTACCATAGACCCATAGTCAATAGAGCCTGTGCGCAAGGTGATGATGACTACTGGTCTTCATCAGGAGACCCCAGATGGACCACTGCCACCAGGAGCGCATGTGCAAGGCGGGGAGACCTGCAGACACTCCTCTCTTGGCTTGTGTGGCCTGCTAAGTGGAGATTGGCACATCTCCATAGGCAAAGGCAGGTCGCAGGTGTATTCACTAGCATAAAAGACAGCCCAGTAGCAGCTGAATTTAGACAGAAATGGGGGGACAGAAGAAGGAGACAGAAGAAGACACCCCCCACACCACCATGGGATCACCTCAATCGAAGACAGAAGCAGTGGAACCTGGACCAGGACCTCAAAAGATGCCGGACATCTGTGGAATGGTAGCTATAAACCACTTTTTCTTCCCTTTTCTCCCCATCTCTTTCCTTGTTCTCTCTCTTTTTCGACTGCAAACTGCTTTACAGACAAAATTAATAAAGCACCAGTTTATATTGAAATTTAACTCCCTTGACTTGTTGCCTTTTCCCCGCTGATCTCTGAAATCATAAATGAAATCCCTTTGATTTCAGTAGTATCAGAAACATATACTCTGGCCGGTTCAAGAGAGTTCTGCATTAATGATTCAGATGTTGAAAGATGCATCGTCACAGCATGAGGAATCCAGACAGTGAAGTTTTAAGCAGTCATATTTAGTCACAATAACCCTGTCACTTACTAACTGTGACTGAACACATTAGCAGCTTGTTTGTAACTGGAATACACTGACCTCAGTGATGCTAAATAGCAAAAACTGCCCCCAAAAGCCAGCGGGAGCCAAAAGAGTCACAACAATGCCAGAAAATCAGGCCAGATATGATGAGGTCGCACATGGCTATAAGCTCCACACTAATTACAAGGGCAATTAAGTATGGCCTAAACTGAAGAGTGACCAAACAGTAACCCCAGAAGAAAACAACAGCAGGGAAAAAAGCCAGGCTGGAATGCATTGCATCGAATCTCATTTCTGAATGAGAGAAAATATTAAAAAGAGAGCCTTGAGCCTATTGGAATAGAGGAAATGTGTTTAGAGAGGCCAGAATGCCATTGATCAGTGAAGCCAGGTTCTTCAGAAAGCCACTTAGTCTTAAAGTTGTAGATCAATGCAACTAATGATGCTTATGTACAAAAAGTATATGTTCCAACTGCCTTAGTTAATCTGTTTAAATTTCTAAGTACTTAGGTGAGCCACACAGAACAAATCTAAAACACTCAGAAGAAAACCCCTCAAAATAATACTTAGGCTCACACAGATGCTGCTACAATGATGATTCTAGAGCAGAGCATCACACGCTGCACATATTTGCTGCCTATCCTAAAACAAACCATGCTCTGTCTCTCACTGTCCATCTCAGAAAGATACTAGAGGGGAGTCACCCACAAAACCTGGACTGATTGCTTGGAAATTCCAGTTTTCAGCTTGGATTAGTCAGATGGAAAAGTCTTGTCTGGATTTCCTTTTTCCCTTCTCTTGTGAGGCACACTTCCCTAAGGTGTTTAATGATTGAATTGGCTGACCATGATAAAAACTGCAAATTCTCATTTTTTGTGAGGTTGCCACTCAAGATTCTATTCATAAATCTTTTAGATTGCATGGTCTGGAAGAAGAGAAACAAAGAGGACATGGTAGCCTTAATTTGAAAAGCAATCCAAACCAGAATGTGAATTATGATGCTGCTCCGTAACTGCTGTGTTTAATTTTCATAGAAGCATAGAATCATGGAATAGTTTGGGTTGGAAGGGACCTAAAAGCCCAGTTTCAACTCCCTGGCCATGGGCGAGGACACCTCCCACTATATTAGGCTGCTCAAAGCCCCAGTTGACCTGGTGCTGAACACCTCCTGGGATGAGGCAGCCACCACATCTCTGGGCAACCTGAGCCAGTGTCCCACCACAGTCACGGCAAAAATTTCTTCCTAAGATATCAATCTCCCCTCTTTCAGCTGTAAACAGTTCCCCCTTGTCCTGTCCCTGCCCTTCCTAATCAAGAGTCCCTCTCCAGTTTTCCTGGAGCCCCTTTCTGTACTGGAAGCTGCTCCAAGGTCTCCCTGCAGCCTTCTCTTCTCCAGACTGAACAACCCCAACTCTCTCAGCCTGTACTTGTATGGGAGGTGCTCCAGCCCTCAGATCATCTCCATGGCCTCCTTTGGACTCTCTCCAACAGCTCCATGTCCTTCCTGTGCTGAGGATTCCAGAACTGAATGCAGGGCTCCAGGCAAAGTCTCACGAGAGCAGAATAGATAGGCAAAATCCCCTCATGTGTCTTCTGATGCAGATCAGGGAATGTTTCTTGGAAAGTTTCTTCTCCAGCTCTGCCCAACAAATGTCTTGTATCACCTTGAGACCTTTCAGTCCTCCTCGAGTAGGTTATTCAGCCTATTGTAAAGCAGTGCAGACCTGTGAACCCTTCACACACAGCTGTATTGGAAGATTCATGCTCAATAATAGTATTTTTATTTACAGTATACTGCATGCCGTAAGGATTATTCAAATGAAATCCAGCTGAATGAAATTAACTTGTTAACAACTAACTGCAGGTATGAACTTATTCATATTTAGAATTCCTGAAGAACGTGGTTCTGCCATAACCAAAATGGAATCTATCTTCATGAGTTTCCAGGTGACAGCGACAGACTGCTCTTTCAGCACACAATTTGTTAAATTATTCAGAACTTTTATTGCCATCTGGTGTTATTCCAGGGATCAAGTAGCAAGCAACTGAAATTGGTTTGCTCTTGCTAACTGTTTGGCTATTGAATTACATTCAACTGTCACAGAGATTCCCTAAAAATAAATGCAAAGCATATAAAGAGTTGATAAAGTGACTTTCATCTGTTGTGTTTCAAAGCTGTCAGCAGCACATGTAACTCTGGTCCCCACTGATGGTCCCATCAGTATCGTGTCATTATTCAATAGAAAATGTAAGTGCCAGTACTGAGAAAGGGTTTCACATGTTTATAGCAACTCTTCAAGGAAAGTTCTGTCTCCTGAACTTGCAAATCAAAACCTAACGGCAATGTACCAAATGAACACATGCAGATGGTGAGGCAACCTTAGCACACTCTGTTATGCCAAATACAGACAGGAAAGTAGGTGGTTCATGAGTGACATAATCTACCAAAAGCCTGGGCTGCTTTCTGATGTAACAAGCTAATTCCCCAAATACACTGCAGATTTAATCCTACTTATGCTACAGCATTTGTAAAAAGCATTAGAAACAGTCTCCTATATTACAATGAGGCTTTCCAATACCTAAGGTCAGACATGAACATGTTAGAAGGGGAAGAAGAAAATTAAACAAGGAGGGCCACAACGATTTTGTGAGCTGTAGACAGACTGTAGGCTGAAGTACATCACTCCTGACTTAGAAAAACCTGCATGTTAAGATATCAGTGCATTAATTGAACAATGAATGTACCTCATTACTAAAGAACAATGAATGTACCTCATTACTAAAGAACACGAGGCTTACATTCAGAATCAGATGTGTCAGCATGACAGAAGAGGGATGGAAGGTCGGGAAGAAGAGACTCCTTGTTTTCCTTGTTTTACTTCAAATAATTATCAGGCAAATAAGATTTTTCAAAAAAAAAATAATTAAATCAAACTGTATTAAGCTTTAAGGAACCTAAACACTCAGTCTGGTATGGATTACATTCAGTTAGTTTATACAACGTTGAACTGCTTTATCCTTTCCTATGTCTATATAAATAATGGCCTGCATTGCCTAACCACTGCGAGCTTTGACATCAGCTGAAAACCACCACTCTAGAGAAGCCAGGATCTGGCACAAAAAAAGTACATTTCAGAAATACAATGTGCCATGACTCTCCACCCTGACAGGCTGGCTGATACATGGCCATTCTAACCCAGGCTTGGCTGAAGAGAAGCATCACTTAACTTTCACAGTCCCCACCTCTACTTAGCAACAAAACTAACCAAGAACAACTCAAGAGTTCCTAGAACTGCTACTGCCAATGAAACAGAGAGTGTTCAGTACCTCTGAGGAGGTATTCCACTCCTGCTCCTGCAAAAATAATGACCCACTGCTCCTCATGATTTCCTCTAGATTTGAAGCCTTAACAATGATTGAAGCCTTTCACCGTGTGCAGGAGACCCATACTCTGAAACTAGGAAAGCAGCTGTGAAATGCTTCTTCGTCAGCTGCTGTAGCTGTTTATTCAGTGTCTCCTACCACTGTTTGAAGGGACTAATATCGTTTATTTTCTGCAACAACTGATGAGGTTGCACAACTTGTTCCCTTCTGAGTACAGAGCTGTGGTCTATGTCCATCACTGCACAGAAATTCTCTTACACCTCAGAACAATCCTTTCCAACATTTCAAAAATTATTTGATGTTCAAATTAAAACACACTTAAAAAAAAGGTGCTACAAAAGCATTATAAAAGTTAAGTGATCACTCACTCTCTCTTTAGTCAATCACCTACGCACAGTTCAATGATGACATCTGTGTATAAGCTACAGTAACAGTCATAGCATGATCAACAGTTAACTTTTCTGAAAAACATGTAAAAGTCCAACTCCGATTCAAAGGTGCAGCCAGTCATCTATACAGAAGAGCATACCTGCATATTGAGGTATTAGGGAAGTTATGGAGCACCAGGAATTTATACAAATATTAAAAAGAAAAAGATATTGCATTCAGAGTTGTTAGATTCCAGACATCTCTGGCTTCAACTTACTGCCACACAGAAGGAAATTCAAGGTGAAGACTCTTTCCATCAAGATGCACTTACCTATGGGGGTTTTTTTCAAAAAAAAGCTGCTGCTGCAAGGAAATCTGCTGACAGATTTTCTGAAGGTAAACACATTAACTACGGTTTTATAATCTAATACATGCATATTGAATTAGCTGTGTTTATGCTGTATGTGAGTTAGACATGCCACCTCATTGTGCTGGATAATTGAGAGCTGACTACACTGCTGAATATTTCTTCTTTTTTTATATACTTGAATGCTCCCTGTAAAACCCAAAAGCAAGCACCATTCTTTTTGTCTTTCAGAGTTTCTATTTACTAATGACGATGAATTAACTTACTGCTGAAAGCGAAAGAATGCATGAAAAGGGAATAGCCTGTATGATTTTAAGATGTCTTACATCTATTTTTCTTATCTGTAAGCTGCTAAAAGTAGTCTTTGTAACATCCGTGCATAACAACCCTCTCTAATTCTTGGAGAGTTTCCAGTATTTCAAGAGTCAAGTATGTACAATGGAGGAATTACCCCAACCAGTAAAATGATGCATTTTCTAACAAGAGGTTGTCTACTTGGCTAGCAGTTTATGCTGAGTTTTTACCACAAGAGAAAGAAAACAATATGCTTAAAGTCATATTAGCAGACACTAAATTATGATTTGAACAAACAAGAAATCTAAGAAACAACACTGACCAGTGCGTATGTAAGGAGCCTTAAAAGTGATGGTTCTGTTTGACTTTTGAACACATCCTTTAGTACTTTTGCAAGATGAAGGCTGAACATGTCTTTGAGATTTTGAGATAGTGCCCAAAAGAAAGGAAATATAATCAAAATATTCTAAGTTATTACAACAAAATATGTGTTTACACAGTGATTTTCATTTCAAAGACCTATGAAAGACCAAAGTCAACACAAATGTCCTTTTTGCAATGACAGGGCAATTCTACTCATAGAGAGCTATAAACCCTGCAGTGTTCAGAAGATTATTTGACAGCAAGTATTAGTTATTTTCTATCTATTGAACATAAGGTGTGTTAGTAAGTTATTGAATGCTGTTTAATATACACATACACATACATTTTGAAGATAATCATGCTAGCCCTGCCAAGGTTTGGAAAATCATCTTTCCTTTGGATTCACACTGTTACTGCCAAGGAACACCTCCTGCCTCAGCAGTGAGGAACACCAGCTGCTGGGAAGTCTTTGCTGCTCTTCACTGGGCACTTTACTGATCCCTCCTACCCATCTTCTTGAGGACATTTCCTCTAATTCCATCTCCCTACATGATGTGCAGGATTAAAAACAGACTATCTAGCCTTGTAAGTGGATGATGATGTTTCCCAGTTAACAAAGAAGTCAGTTGTTTGCTTCCCTAGAACTTGCTAGTAAAGAGGAAAATGAATTCACATAAATGAAAACACATTAAACGTGTTCACACACCGCCTGGTAAAGCTAATGTTCAACTGAATAACGTGAATAGATTTCCTGGCAAACTCCAACTTCAGCATATTTTAAAATGCAGGTATTTTGAGAGAAAGAGTGAATATTTTGAGTGTTCAGTTTTATCTGAAAGCAGAACTCACCCTCTGTGCTAATGCATAATGATTCGCCCTTTTCAGCTTGGGTGTGAGGGAGGGTTGAACCTCAGTAAATTAAATACAGGCATCTTCCAAACACATACAGTATGGTAGGCAAGGTGATTAATTCTGAATCTGAAAAGTTCAGCTGTGTGCTAGCATACACAAAAAAGATATACAGGATCAACAATAAACTCGCTGCACTTCTGTCCATACAAATGGTATTTTGTTTGTGTGGTTTTTTCCCCTAAAAAGCTTTTTTAGCATTTAGAATGACGAAGAGAAAAAAAATAGATCAGATATAAGCCTACAGATTCTGATTATTTGAATTACAACTTTAGTAGCAAAATGTTTTCTTCAAGAAATCAAAGCAAACTCTACATTAAATCCCCCCCCCACTCCCATATCACAGTCTTTGGAGGGGGATCAAAGTACCAAATATATTCCAGTGCCCCAAGAGTGTTTTGCATTCTGTATCACTTCAAAGCTGTGAATGAGAGAAGAAAGGACAAAGAATAAAAATCAGAGAATAAATAATTATATCTTAGGAAAGCAAATTTCACTGCTAGTGTAAAAACCAGTAACACAACGTATTTCACAGGGGGGAATGAAACTCTCCTCAGAGTTTTGTCCTATATAAGTGGCCTAATATGAACCTCCTGCACACTACTTCAAAGCTGTTACCCTTCAATACACTTTCTTATAATGATACACATCAACCCTAAGAAAGCAACTGTGTACCTCAGCAAAAGCTTTTCTAACACTGAAAGGGACCTCAAACAAATCCAGAACCCAGTGATCTATTACAACGATTTGGGGTTTTTTAACAGTGCAGAAAACAAAATTGGAAAGACTTCAAACAGTTCTGAGAATATACTGAAATAAAAATTAAGTGCCCATCAATCTGTAAAAGTCTGAGGAAAACCAGAGCTGAGAGCACTGCTAAGTTTTCCCTCTCATTTCAGCCTCCACAGTAACTTATTGATGGTTTTATACAGGGGATTTGATTTTGTAGGTTCTTTCACTGCCTCCCAGCCAATAATCTAGTCAACATTTCCTTTTATTTGTGACTGCCTACTTTACAGCCTGAACTCTCATAGCATGGGTAGTTAGAAGGTCATCTCACATTTCTGAAACTGGGGTCCCTGTATGCTTATTCCTGACATTTATGCCTACATGAAATTCCTCCTGAACCTGGCATTCCCTGTCATAGGTTTGAACTAGATATGATTCAGTCAGTCTTTATTCTATCCATCCAGCATGTTATTAAAGTATTTTCTGAAGTCTGAAGAATTTAGTGCTAAGAAAAAAGGTGATAAATAGCTGAAGACCTTCCAAGTGAAGGTTGGTGTAAGAAGAATCTCAGCCCTTTAAAACTCATGGAACATGATAGGGTATCTATTCTGTTATATTTTCACCTCAATTTTCTACTTCACTGAAATGTGAGAAAACTTAATTCGAAGAAGAAGTTGGGAATGCAGTGCTGTGTGTTATTGCTGCTGTTTGAGGAAAGAACACATCGTCCAGGCTGAGAAAAACCTCCCTTTGTCAGAAGCCCCAGAAGAAAGAGGGAAGCACCTTCACTGCTTTAACCACTGTCCCACAAGCCAAGTTTGTAGCACTGAAGCAAGTGTGATACTTCCAGTACTTTGATTTGTTTCTTCCTTTCATCTTTCTGTCTCTTCCTTTCATTTCTAAGGGGAACTTCTCACATCTTTCATTCTATACACTGATAGTATGTTTATACCAGCAGTCACTTAGAAAAGATAGAAACCAGGCTTATACACAGTATCTGCAAAACGTAAAGTATTACACAGCAGCTGTACAGTGTTTTAAGTTAAATGGAAGGTTTCTGTTTCCACCTGTATCAGTGAAAGTATTAAGTACCTTCACTGGAATCACTGCATCCAGTGCATAACTGTATGTAACGTTTGTACGTTCAGATCTCTGGCATATCTACAAGGTCCTTTGCCCGCAGACATAAGCTCTTGGAGAGAGAAGCTATGACACTTTGGGTACAGTGCTGAGCCAAGCCTGGACACGGGGCTTGTGATCAAATCAATGAGTCAGCAAAATTAATTCACCACTACTTTGACATGGGATAAAACTCTTCATCATTGAACATGTCTATGCAGCGCGAAGGAGTTTCTGCTGTTGTATGAGGCCTCCTAAAGCATCTGGGCAGAACATCAGGTCACCTGAACACCAAGAGTGCACCTGGATAAGTTATAGACAGTATAAATACTGTAAAGCACAGCTGCAATTAAACATCTCCCCTTTTTAGGTACATGAAGCAAAATAACAGATATTTTTAGTTTATCATAGAATCATAGAATGTCTTGTTGGAAGGGATACATAACAATAATTTAGTTCAACTCCTGCCTCTGCATAGGATAACCCCAACACTCACACCATTGGTCAAATGGATAAGGATAAGAAAATACCAAGGTCTTCAAGAAAAGAAATGGAAGAATAAAAGAATGAAAAAAGGAAAAGAAAAAAGAAAGGAGAAAACGTGAAACTCCCTATGCTGTTACTGCTATTCTGGTCCTTGTATTTTGTTTAAATATTTTGCAGTCAAACAGTTCATAATAACATAATATGCAGGCTGTACAGCAGCTGTCAGACCCGGGCTGTCTTATTTCTGCTGCAACATGTGGCATTTCACCTCACATGAACTGAAATAAATATATATAAAGGAACTTTTAAGATCAATTCCATGATAATTGATTAAGTCTCATCCTTTCTTTTGCTAAGTCTCAGAAGTGTAATTACATCTTTTGATAACAAAAATGTTCATTGTAGATCACAGAAAACAGCATATTTATCATCTAAGGATTTTTCACAGCAGTAGACTAACACAATCTATAATGCTATGGAAATAGTTAATAAGTTTTTATTTCAAATAAAAAGCTACATACCTCGAGGGTTTATCTTTGAGCTCCACAAAAGATTACAAGTATAGCTGTCATTCAAATCAACTTACTCAAGTAAGAAACCACCAAGCTTCCTCCCTACAAACCAGGCATTTCCTAATGATGAAATTTTATAGAAATTGCAAATTACTCCAGCTTCAGTAGTCGCTTGCTAACCCTGAATCTCAGTGTTTACTGCACTAAACTAAATATTTTAAGGCAGAAGCACAATGAAAGGGGAATGAACGCACAGGAACACGTTCCTCCTGTTCTGCCATGTTTTAACAAATGTTATTTTCACATGGTGGCAATATCAAGCTTTCAGTGATGAAAACAGATACAAAAGTTTGCTTTTTAAACATATTTCATGCATTTCATTTCTTCCCTTCAGGAAAAAAAAGGCCTGGGTCAATGCTCTTTTCATTTAAATGAAAGTGCATGATTTTGACAGTATCTCACTGTTTCACTATTTTTTTTTCAGTCTTAACTCCTGTTGGCACAACGGTCCTATTTTTCTGAATTGTTGCAGACAGAATTACTTTTCTTAACACACTAAGAATAGTAAGGTAAGTGATTGGTATTCTCCAATTCAACACAATTTCTTGTTAGCCAGCTGTAATCAGCAAATATCCTTAGCATTGCAGCTGCTTTGCAAATTCAACAATGCTTTTAAACAACCAATACCAAGCACACCCCACCTGGCACCTTTCCTTTCCCTTAGAATCACAGAATCATAGAATAACGAGGTTGGAAGAGACCCACTGGATCATCAAGTCCAACTATTCCTATCAATCACTAAATCATGCCCCTCAGCATCTCGTCCACCCGTCCCTCAAACACCTCCAGGGAAGGTTTAGGTTTCATTCTTGAGAGGGTCCTGTGGTTGGAATGTCCCTTGGGCAGCTGGGCCAGCTGTCCTAGCAGGGACCCCTCCCAGCCTGTTGGAGGCAGGGGAAGCAGAGAGAGCCTTGATGCTGTGCAGGCACAGAACGCTGGCGTGTTATCCACATTGTTCCAGCTACACAAACCACAGCACGAATGGGCTGCTCTAAGAAAGTTAACTGCACCTGAGCCAGACCAAGCATGCCCTGATTTTTAATTTAGTAACTATTTTGTAAAGAAGGGCTTGGGAATTCTGTACATAAAATCAATCTCCTGCTGCTGCTGAGCTGCTGAATATTTGCAAATACATGAAGTCTTTTTGCCAGTAGTTGATACCAGTGAGCAAAGCCATGAGGATTTAAAATCTTTATCTAAAAATTAAATGCCTGGCTATATATTTAGTCCCAAGTTAAGAGGAGTAAGTAGCTTCCCCAAAAATTCAGCAAGGACAGAATGCAATGCTAAAATCTCAAACCCAAGATCACACATTTCAGTCCTGTAAGGAGAAAACTCTTTACTTAAAAGCAAAGCTCTTGGAACTCTAAGATGATTTATGCCACCCTGGGCACTTCCCTGTTGTTCTCAAAATAAAAAAGAAACTGCTAACACAATCTCCTGACCACAGAACGTCACTAGGAAACAGGATATAACTTATTTATTTTGTGTTTGAAAAGGTGAAACATCAATGCCCTCTTGGAAAAAAAAGAAAGATAATCCCAAGGAGAACTGTGAAAGAAAGATTCAAAAGTAAAGGAAGATTCCAGTTTCACTCTGCTGCTTGATGTGCTGCCAGCCTTCCACAGAAACGCTCCACACTGAAAACACTCAGACACTGCTCAAGTGCAGATGGCTGACATCTCCCTTGAGACAACAGCTGTAGGAGCTGACCTGTAAGCAGCAAAATGTAACTATATTCACTTTTTCAGGAAAGAACAGGGAACTGAAGCAATTCCAGGAGAGAGGAGGAGAGAAAGGGAGGTGGGAGGGGATGGAAACCAAAGGGTCTTCCACAGGACCTAAAAGCTGCAGGTAATGATTACAAGAACTTGTAGAAAAACCTATGAGGCTGGGAACAGTAAGCAAAAGAGCTTGTTCACCTTTGCTTCCTTTATGCTTTACGTGGTGGGGGAAAAAATAGAGAGACAGAATTTGCAGCAGTAAAGAAATCAGACTGGGACATGAAACACCTGCTGCTTTCATCAGCTTACCCAGTACCAGAAACAACCCCCAAGACTCTGAAAATCTGCCTCTCTGCTCAACTCAAAAGAGGTGATGTTGTGTATAAGGTTAAAACCTTTCAACATGTTCCAAAACAACTTGAAACTTCATGGTTGACTTTAATTCACATAAAGTCATCCTAAAGGAAAACAAAAGTAACATGATATACCAATTTATTTTATAATTGTCTGCATTTACAGATGAAAACATGTGGATTTAGTTTTAATTTCATCTACAAAGTTTTATTGATGATCTTCCCAAATCCATCCTAAACCACTCTACATCAAATAGATAATTGTAAATAATTAATACATTTTTTTCACTCTTTACTGAGCTTTAGAGGCTACTAAACTATATCATAAAAATCTTTTACAGATTTCATGATATATAGAACAAGGAGAAATAATTTCAATCATCAGTCCAAAAATTATTTCCTTCACATTAACATTTACTTTTCTTCTCTGAATGTTTATTATTCACAGAAAGCAGAATGGATGAGTACGGAAAACAGTAAAGTTTTATTTGTATTTTCATAACCATCACCTCTCAGTGGAGTCTGCTTGGAGCTTATTGTTTAGCCCCATATACAACGTGTCCCTAATCAGAGGAACTGAGATACTGTCCTGATAGCAAGGGCCACAGTAGCTGCTTGGGAAGAAAACCCAGGGGAAGCGCTAACATGGAATATATATTTAGCATATACCAAAATAAATCCAACCAAACATAAAGCTTGTTCACAGTTACGCCTCATTTCATGTTTGAACATAGACCACATGTGTGAGGATTAAGCTGGTGAACCCAATCTGTCCCTTCCAGGAACAGGAATGTAATAGTTGGTCTACAGGAGTGTCAGCGATTTCATACAGCCCAGCTGCGGTCCAGCACGGACCCTCAGCACAGGACGATGGTCTGTGAGGAGAGCCTCAAACTCTTATTACAGAACACACCCAGCCGTAGCTGTGCCAGCAGTCCTTACACAGGAGAAAAAAACCCTGCACACATTATTACTGCAGAAAGGAAACACACTGCATTTCAGAGTTCTCTCATTTTAGATGGACTTCAAACACCCCTTTTTTTCATTTCATGCTTCTTTTAGCAGGAATTTTGTTTTATCATTTTGTATAGACAAGAAACTAAAGAAGGGAAATTGCACTTGTACTTTTCCATCTACTTTATTGCTGTCCAAATTGTGTCTCACCAGACAGCTGACCCCTATGGAGAGAACAGCCTGCCAAACTCTGGAATTACAGGTTACAAAGTGGACAAGAGGTGAACGAGCAGCACAGGATTCATAAATCTCAGGCAACACTAAACTGAACTGAAGCTTATATTTCCTTTTGATCTCACTCAGCAGATTAACCAGGTTCTGCCAGCAATAAGTATCTAATACTCTGAAAAAAGCCACACAGAAAAGCTGAGAGTTTTTATAACTCATTTCCAATGCATATGCTTTCTTTCAACTCTTTTCAAGAGCTGATACTGCATGTGACTCCAGAGGTCTATGGAAAAGATGGACAGTAAATCCGTATGGGCCCCTACTGCTTCTTGTCTTGTACCTTTAAGAATTTCATTGTTAATGTTCTGAGTAACGTTAACGTTAACAAGTCATGTTTAATCACATACGCTTGGGGAAAAGCTTCCAGGCAACAACAGATAAAGCAAGAGACAGAATCTTGTTTATGTGGGTACCTCCTTTTACTCTAGAAGACAAATTTATAGATAAAGAAAATCCAGTTGTTCAATAAATAACAGACATGTCAATGAAGTCTCAGCTAGGAATCAGAATGAAATGAAGCAATAGCCACCAGTGCTAATCAGACAGTCACAAATCCTTAAAGGAAGCATGACTCTCAAAGTTACTGAAAAATGTCTCTCATAAGCAATTTAAAGATACCCTGAACACCTCAGGTGTTTGCCATCCTTCGTTTTTCAAAGTAACACACAAGAAAAATACCCCCATAGCCATTTCCCCTGCCATACACCAGTAAATCAGCTGATAAGTCCGGATACAAATCCACACTGAACACAAAGCACAGAATCAGGGCAGAAACCCAGTATTTGCTCTTAACATCGCTCTTAATGAAAAGTAGCAAGTAAGCCTTTATCATTTCCCTACTTAAACTATTTCTGATTAATGCATCTGGAATTAATGCATCTGTGTCAATACAGAAACACATCATAAACCCCAGACCTTGAGTAACTGTTGGAAGAAGCAGTTAACCAGTTTTCTACTTTTTTTAAAGAATATTTTCTGATTTCACTAGGTTTTAACTTTGGCCTTAGATGAAAACCTGAGAGCTGCAGAACACCAGCACTTGCAAATAGCTTGAAAATGTGGCACTGATAGATCTCATTCAATGAAAATGAAATTAACTGTCAACAAATCAAATGCTATGAATGAATTAGAATTTCTTTTCTTCATTAAACTCTCCTAATCACACAATTACTGCTTGTTAGTACAAGTTCCCTACACAGTCCTTCTGTCAACAACAAATAATCAGCTTCACCCACCTGAAAATTCAGATAAGCTATTTGAAATAATAACGGGGAGCCTGCATAAGTTCACTCTTTGTCTTCATTCAAAGCATGTTCAACCAAAGAGAACATCAAAGAGCGGATTCAATGAGTCTGACCAGTGCACACATATGCTCAGTTATCTAAGACACACGTAATTTTGGTTCACCCAGGCACAATAGTTCACAAACCATTACCAGCTGAAAATAGGACCCATTTTCATCTGACCTCTTCAACTTGTCACAGAAATGTTAGCATTACTATATCCACTTTAATCAGTAGGAAGAGAGATGACCCCTTGGTCACAAATCTGGGAGAGAATCATAGAATAGTTTGGGTTGAAAGGGACTTTAAAATTCATCCAGTTCCCCTGGATCAGGGTGCTCAAAGCCTCATACAAGACTTCAAGGGAAGGGGCATCCACAACTTCCCTGGGCAACCTGTGCCAGTGCCTCACCACATTCATACAAAAGAAAAGGTAAATTCCTTACCCTTGCACTAGGATGTAAGTCTCATTTATGTGCATGATGCACACCAGTCAATTATATAAACTCCAGAACAGCTGGGATAGAGCAGAGACCTACCAGCATGACTCTGCCATCAAAGTCATTGTCTGCCCTTGCCAACCATGGCACCATACTACACTTCCCAAGAGGTAACTCCTTTTGACCTGAGATTCACATATAGTGAATCCTCAAGTTCTCTCCTGGAGCTATGGCTCTTCCCCTAATCCACCCTTAATTTTCTCTGCAATTACAAAAGAGGGAACCCTGAAAACTGAGGCAGCACTCTGTTCAATTTTTTCCACCATGGTTTATTGGAAGAAAATCAGACCTGACACCACTGCCTAGATACATAACTGAAGAACTTAGCTTAAATTAACATTTCATACATAGAGCAGAGTAGTGCATTTTCAAGGTTATTAGTGGTTTTGATACAGGATTAATAAATGAAGCACAGTAAGCTGTGATTTTATTGAAATATCTGTATGAATACAGTAGGAAAAGAACTTTGCTGGAAATCTTATATAAGGACAAATTCTTGAGAACAGAGGTTTTAAACAATGATCTGTCAAACAAGACTTCTGAGGGTATTTACAATATATATTACTAATTTAAAATCCATACAGAGCCTTCCTGCACTGCCCAGTGACAGCTAACAGAGCCACTTGTTCTAGTAATCAGCACTAACAGCCCAGTCCAGCAATGCCACATTATCAACTGCAATGGTTAGCAGGCCACAAACAAGGAGTGTCCTTGTTCTTATGGGAATGAGACACAAGGAAAACATTAGAGTGCCCAACTGCCAGATTCTTGAGACCTGGCTTTGGATCCTACACAGCTACAATCAGAGAAACAGCAGTTGCAATATGTAACAATGAGCAGAAAATAAATTTACAGTAACAACCCAAAGTTTCTGTAGCAGAAGAAACATATCTGGTAATTCTGTTATCCTGTTGGCCGTACA
The DNA here is from genome assembly GCA_033558105.1 of Coccyzus lansbergi. Lineage (NCBI taxonomy): Eukaryota > Metazoa > Chordata > Aves > Cuculiformes > Coccyzidae > Coccyzus > Coccyzus lansbergi. Next base: position 1,984,278 of record JAUMJK010001519.1, on the reverse strand, counting down.
AAATAATTGGAAAAATTTCATGCTGTTAGAGAGAACAAACAAGAAGCACCTATCTGCATAATCATTTTTGTCTTCTCTAAACACACAACACATACATGAGAAGAAAATGCATTACTTTGCATATTGTCAAAAACGCAAAGTCTATTTCCAAATAATCAGCGTTTGAGCTGACCTGCACAGTGTCAATGTGTTTGGCTTCTACCACAGAAGCTGCCAATTGAAATTCTTCTCTGTTGTCAAAGCTTCAATAACATCATATCCCCCCTACATGACATAGCTTTCTGTTAGTGTTTTTTCTCTTTCATGCTATTCTATCCAAATAAGAACATTATAAATGCTTCTTTTCCTAATGTTACTTATAAATCCATAAGTGTTCCATATCTTTGTTGAGTAACTCAAACAATGCATACAATATGTACAAACGTACATGCAAAGATGTGAAAACCAACCAGTGCCTGCAGGTGCAAAATCACTTCTGCCACAGCAGTAATTTCACTTTTTTATCTTAACACTGGACTCAGTACTACCCTGGATGCAAGGAGGAACATAACTTGCTTTTGATTTTTGAAGAGCTCTAAGAAAGTTAGAAAAGCTCTAAGAAACTCAGATATGCGCCTCAAGCCTTTGAAGCTCACAGTGACATTTAATTGATGGATACATTTCCATCAGGAGTGAGGCTTCAGCAATGTCTTGTCAGTACTGAACTGTAAATAAAGGTTTAAGCCACTCAAAATTCTACCTTTAGTGTGGATTTCATGAAGTCTTCACAGATATCAAATGGTGTTATCCCAGGACTAAAAGTGTCTCAGATTCCTTAGATGTCCTAAGGATTTTCAAGTGCTTTTAAATGTATGCTTCTATACCCACCAATATGCTTCCTAAACCAGCACATAAAAATTCCACTGACTAGGAAGGCAAGGATTGTTTCAGTTCATTTGTTTGATCCCCAACTTCCATTTTCTGAAAATCCATTTCATAGATAAGACTAAGTTTATATTGCATGGAATACTTCCTTGTTTCCAAATGCTTACATCAAAATTAGCTCTAGAGTTCACCGAGAAGCTGCTCAAAACAATGCAGTTTTTGTTTTTACTCAATGGGTACCAGTCTAACAGATAACACACCAAACGTATAAACATTCCACATTCCCTAACAAAATTAAAGTGAACTGCAATTTACTCTCACAGTAATTGCTGAATTTCCAGATGTAACTACTGATTCCCTAACAAAGAGCAGCTTAATTCTCCTACACCAAATAAGCATGAGGGTGCAGAACTGGTAGGAAATGAACAGAAAAGATTACAGTGATATTAAGGGAATGTAATGGATGGCCTGTCAATAAACCAGTGAAATTACTCCAGATGCTAATCTAACAAAATTCAGTAATGTGGAGATCAGATATTGTTCCACAATAAAGCACATCATTCCTCTGCATCAGCATAAGCTTTGCTAGCAACTAGTAGAGATCCTTGTCATTTTAGAGAGGGTATTTTTCCAAGCTTGCTACTGAAAGATGAACAGAACGAGACTAAACCCGTGGGAAAATATAAGTTACAGCTAACATCCAGAGAGGGTCAGCTCAAAATGAAAGAGGAAAAAAACGGAGAAACACTTCTCTGGATAATCCCTTTGAAGTTTTCCAATAGACAAGTGTAATGTAGGTTTTGCTCACAGTGCAAGAATAGTGTAAACTATGAAGAATTATGACCGAGAGCCAAATTTGCCCCAGCTACATCTAAAAAAGGGCCAATGTTGCCACACACCACTGTTAAAACACTTTATGAAATGACTATTCTACGATTCTATGACTACCTCATACAGTGCCTCAGCTGTGAAAAATCCTTATGTTCTCCCACTGCGAAAAATGCAAGCAGAAATTTGCCCCCATCACCACAATTCCATGTACACACCACGCAGCTTCCCTTGTGGTGTGAACAGGATGCTCAGCTCTTCATGAAACGCCTTCAGAGAAGTGGGATTTGTGAAAGTGAAGGTAGAGCAAAACAGCTGAGATGGCAGAAAAATCTCTTAGCTAACCAGAAGCTTAACAAAGTCTTCTGGATCCTAACAGGCTTTGTTCACCTACAAAAAATCTATGATATTTTTAAAAGCCGTTACAAACATTATTTTTGACTATACAAGACCCATTATCCTGTGTGCTTCTGAGACATTTATACAACTGTCAGTAACCTTTTGCCTGGTACTTCCCTGTATTAACAGCCTGTTAGGAAAGTCACTGTCACTAGCAATCCTCTAATCCTCTAATCCTACATTCAGATTTGCATTCTTGATGCTTGTACTGTCTGGAAAGTGGCCAAAAGAGGTGTTCTACTGCAGTTGTGCTCGAATCTTGAATGAGTCTCAGCTTCAAGATTCACCATTGGCTCAAGCAAGAAACTAGAGCCAGTTTATCCATGGGACAAGTTATCAGCTAACCTAATTGCAGCCTTGTTAGCTCCAAAGAGATCTGCCATGGATTTACTCTAGGGAAGTCTGGTAAAGGAGCCTCTGCAGCTGCATATCCATCCTGTTTGGTTGCCAGCCCAGAGACTGTGCTGCATTTCAGGCTGCCCTTGGAAATGACCATCAGGTCCAGTATTGCATCCCCACGGGTGTGATTCTCTATCAGCTGGACTAAGAAATTATCCTCAATGCACTCCAGGAGTCTCCAGGATTGCCTACAGTTTGCTGTGATACTTTCCCAGCATATGTCGGGGTGGTTGGAGTCCCTGAGTAGGATGACAGCTTGTGAGCATAAAGCCTCCTGTAGCTGGAGGAAGAAGACGACTTCACGGGTTGCCTCTGTTTGACTGGGTGGCCTGTTGTATACCCCAGTCACAAGGTTCCCGTTGATTCCTCGGTCTTTAATTCTGATCCACAAGCTTTCAACCTGTTTGTGGCTACTCTTCAATGACAGCTCTTCACATTCTATCCCCTTCCTGAGACAGAGGCCACACTTCCTACCCAGTCTGTCCCTTCTGAACCGCCTGTAGCCTTCAATAGCCATACTCCCATCATGGAATTCATCCCACCAAGTTTCCATGATACCAACTAGATCATAGCTTTCTAGTACCATGGTAGCTTCCACCTCCTCCTGCTTGTTAGCCAAGTTTTGCGCATTTTCATAGAGGCACTTCAGCTGGGTTGCTGGTCGCATCACCTTCTTAGTGGACCTTTTATCACCTATCAGGTGTTTTGGAGAAGTATCCTCTTAGACACCTACTACCTCATAAGCCTCCCACCCATCTCCACAGGATAATTATCAACACATGGAGTACAGTAAGAAAGATCGACGGACTTTGCAACTTCATGAAAAGCTGTGAGGGTGAGAGAGGGAACACCACTTCTGTTTGCAGAGAAAGATAGAAGGACTTCTTACATTTAAAACTATTTGGACTGAAAACAAGAGGTATTTATTGTCTATCTCTATTCCATATTATGCCTTTATTGATGGAGCAGCTCCAGAGACTGCGTGTTAGGAAAACGAAGGAGAGTAAAGAACAGGATGATATCTCTGTGTATCTAAGGACTGAAAGTCCAATGACAATGCATGTAAAAAGCAGCATGAGTTCTTTGAGTTGTTGTACAAGCAGGTCAGCTACTTACAGGCACTTAACACGAAGTGAGGTCAACAAGGACAAAACAGGATCCTACTCTACAACTGACAGTTTGTTTTGACTGATGAGAAAGAATCTGAGGGACTTTAAGAAGGACTAGAGACCAGAATGAATTCTTTGATTCATCTAAGGATAACCAGCTAAGCAAATGCAATCAGCAGTGGAGAGAAGGGGTTAAAACAGTCCTGTTCATGCTAAAAAAAACAACCAAAACATCTTTCTTCAATTCAGACTTAAGGTTCTTATTTCTTGCATAGCAGAATACAGATGAGTCACAGCTGTTTGGCATCTGGTGCACTGCTACTTAGTAAATGTGCTCTTTTCGTCATCAGAAATCTCAGAACAAACAAACTGCAGCAGCCACATGTAGTTCACTGGATACGGGCACCCTGTGTGCTCCCTCATGCGCTTCTGGGAGTGAAAGGCAAGAACTGGGCATGCAAGCACAGTGTCTGCTTACCTAGGCCGAAGGAAACACATTGTTCCTTACTAGGACTATTTAATTTTGAAAAGTCTAAAAGTCTAAAAGACTTTGAGACTTCAACTCAAAGTAAGATTTCGATTATGTTAACAAATTAAAAATGTCTTTCAGTTAGAAAGGTAGAAAAGCATCCAGGTCTCATGTTTACTGGATGATCAGGAAAATGTAGCTCTTACTTAGCTGCAGCATTTTGCAAATGAAGATAAAGCAAACTTCTGCTTATTTTGTTTTGAAATGCAGAAGCTTTTGACCATATGAAGGAAATTTTATGTATGCCACATATTCAAAACAAAGAAAAAGTTAATATATTACTTTTGGCATCAAATTGTTATATAGTATCACATGGATGAAACAGCTCTGTTGAAGCAGCTGTGCGTAGAAATTGGCTTGTTCTATTCCTCTCTGATAAACCCTTTGCCTGCTTGGAAATTCCTGGTTTTTCCAGACCTCAGTTTAGTAGGGTTATTTGGCAATCTGTCATCTGTCACAGGCTATGCTCACTCATTTTCTTGCAGATGTGGACATACACATTTCCATAAAAATCTCTATTTATCCATCCACGTATAAAAGTTCAGATACAAAAGCTCCAAACCTGCAAAAGCAGGAAAGAACAACAGCAAAGCACAAGTAGCAGTTCTTGAGAAATAAGACATTAAAGTGACATCTACGTATTCTCCCTTCTAAAAGGACCATCAGGTTTTCACGATAATACAAGCACATCTATCGAGCGCATTTGAAATCAATACATGCCAACTCTGTAACAGTGCCCGGTACCAGTGAGAACAAATGTTTCTCCTAAATGCAATATTTTAAAATGAATCAACAGCAATAAATGTAAAGATCTGGTCAAAAGATATGCAAACAAACAAGCTGATGTGGATGTACAAGCATTGTAAAATTGCACATGATTTGCATACATAGACTATATCTGGACACATGTATAATACAGAGATGTCATTATTTTTCAATTCCTGACAATTAGAAGCTTTGAAATAACAGTAAATGTTTAACACCATTTAATGCCAGTAAAAATACACATTAAGTGTTAAGACGATTCCACAGTCTAACCATGATAAAGCCACAAGATCCTTGCTCTTAATAGAAGTGGAAGAATATTTTCAAGCATTGTTAGAATTCTCTCCCCCATCTCACTCCTCCTGCAAAGCCCTGCACTAAGATCAGTGAAGAACTTCTGCCCTTCAGAGCTACAGGAAACTGAATTAGTGACTAAAATATTCTTCTGTGATGTTTTCAGACTTGTCTTTACAACTCTTAAATCTCATGTTCTGATAAAATTACTTTGTTCTTTCTCTCAAAGAACCACCCACATGCAGCAGATCCTTGTTAGTATTCTCATTTTCTCAGATGATAATTATTGTCCTTTATTAGAAGACCAGTGGCATAATTCCTAGGTAAAGTACCACAAATTCAGACAGGCACAATAAAAATACGTTTTAGAAGGCAGTTATAGAAGCTGTCCCTGAATAAGGGTCTGGTTGTGCACAAAGGCAGACCAGCTACTTCTCTTTGCCAGTTGCTCAAACACAATTATGCAGTCAGTGAAGCAAACACTGAGTTTTCACAAACAAATACAAAAACACCTTTAACAGCTTCATAAAAGGTTTGACAGTAGTTATAAAACCCAAAACCTGTTTGGTTTATTATCATTATAAACAGACAGTAAAAATACTACTAATAAATATTTTGAGGTTGCTGATGTTGGTGACTGCCTACAGCACCAAAGCTACCAGGAAAAAATATTAACCAAACACATCAAACAAATACCAAATTGAAATTAAAGAGCCTACAGAATTTATGAAGTAGTAGCAGAAATACGCAGAGGTTTTAGAAAGAATTATTCTTGTAAAATTTATCATTCGTTTTTATACAGCTCTCTGGTAACAGGTCAAAACCAACAGAAGATGGTGCTTCAGGTGTTCATCAAAGCCCTAGAAGCAATACAAAGTCCCAGTGTCACACACAGGGAACATCATTCTGCCTTCCTGCAACATAAGAGAACTAGTGAGCTTGTAATTTCACTTGTACTTATGTTTTATTCCTAACAAATCAGCGCATGCCCTGCCACAGCAACAGTTCTCTGCCATGAAGGCTAGAGCTACGTTATCTTTTACACTAAGGAAAAGGTGGGATTGTGTTCTGCATCAAGATGCCTGCACCTGATATCGACTACTAAAGGAGACTTCAAGCTTCACCTACCTTTAACAGAGAATTTGAAACTACAGCACTAGAGAAAACACACTTGCTACCGAGGCACGTAATTTCTTCCTTCCTCTCTATTCTAAAATTATCCACATTATCTACTTGATGAAAAAAGCCCAAGTAACCTTGGGTTTGAATCGCACACAGAATGTGTCAGATTCTTATCACACGGCTGCCGCACACATTCCTTGCTTCTGAATAGCCTCTCAGGTATTCACTACAGACACTGCTTCAGTCATTTGAGGAATATCATTAGGCTTTGCTTTTGTCATCTTAGTAACGCTCCAGTCTGGTTTAGTAGCATCCTGTATTGTACAAAACCACAAGGGGACAGACCCAGTCATTAGTACTTGATGTTAGTGTGCTCATGTTCCATGGCCATGGCTGTATTATAAAAGCCATGAAAAAAGTGAATTTAAAATCTGGCAGAACACTGGAAATTTTTTTTCTGCTTTCAATTCTAAAACCCACCTTTCTAGCCCTGAATAGTAACCAGGTCCGCAAAGCTTCTTCGCCTCCCACTAAATTATATTTCTGTTCTTTCTAAACTTCCCATGGTCTCCAGAAGGGCGAGGGATGCTCCTCCATCACCACCTATTCCTGTTAAATTGAAGATCAAAATTGTTTATTTGCAGAAGAAAATTCTATTAATTTTCCCTCACTAAGACCTGGTTCTTTGCACAACTCTGCCAACACAGGGAAAAATGGAAGTTTATTGAACAAGGCATCAGCATCATCAACACCTGAAGCATTCTATTTGAGATAACATGAGCTATAGCTTAAATTCTTTAACTTCTGCAAAATGCCGGTTTATAGGCATGCCAAGCAGCATTGTCAGCAGTAGAGATGTCCCAGGTCACCTGCAACCATAAGAATTTTAAAGAAAAGTGGTCTGAAGGCAAAAGGATAACAATTAATGATTTTTTAATTTGCAGGAAACAGCCACCACTTCAGTTCTCGAATAAAAATATATTACAATTCTGGGGAGGATTGTGCTTTAAATACAGTCTGAGCTAAAACAATTAAAATATGAAAGGACACTGAAAATCACTGCAGTAATGAAAGGGTTGGCTGTTCAATACTTTGCAAAACAAGGAGGCAAACAGAAACACAAAATCCATAAAAAGATTTTAACCCACATCTTTGTATCAATAGACACAGATCTTACAAAACAGAGCACTGAGCCTTTCAGTATCATTATTCTTTCAGCTGAGAGGCAGAACCAAGGCCTCACAAAAGTGACTTTGTACAACGTAACAGAGCCACAGCCCACAAAAACTGCTTTCGCTGCCGCCCAGCGTGCCGACAGGAAATAGTTACTGCCTTGAGCCTTGATCTGCCCACGTGAAATGGAGCTTGCTGGCTGACCACAGACCGGCCTCTGTTCCGTTTGTGACTGTTAACATCTGCTCTTGCAGAGTGACAAATAATTTTATGCCACAAAAGTAAAAAAATCTCTCCTCCTGCCTCCTGAGGTTGGTGGCTTTGGTTTGTTCTAGTTAAAGTGTGCAACCTGACACCGTGACTAAGAGAGCCTCCTTTACTCATAGGTTAAGGTTTAAATTCTTCTGAAAGATGCCATTAAGATAGAATTCAGGTTAGGCAGGAAAAGCTCACATTGCTGGTCATTACTTTCTAAAATCAAGTGGTCAAAAAACTGTTGGTAGTTGATATTATGCATCATTTGCAAATATCATAGGTAAATGCAGCCACAGTCTACTGGTGTGGGCTACTGACAGGAGAGGCAGCTGTGATTCCTCTAATTGCTTGGTTCATGCCAACTAGGACAAACTTCAGCTCCATCTCACACCTGAACAAGTGAGGATACAGATGCACCAATGGACACATTCAACATGACCTGAGTTTCACTTCCAAGAAGAAACATGTTTGAGGACAGAACAGCAGCACTATCACTTGAAAACTCAACTGTCCTGCTCTTTCAAGCAAACCACCAGGGATTCTAAGAAGTGTGTGAATATGAAAGATGTGGATAAACTCTAGGGGCATGGCCACACTACCTTTCAGACTGTCATCGAGCCTGGTGCAAAAGGAAGAGAAGTAAAGAGAAGCAGAGATGACTAGATGCATCAGCCTTGGCCCACCTGCAGCACCCATCAGCACTGCTGCTCTTCACAATCAGCAAAAGTAGAGGAGTGGAAACAAGTAATTAAACACCAGATACTTGCCAGTACACTTCTCAAAGATTTTTCCAGGACTGGAAATAATGTGAGAAGGTTTTCTTGACTGTCTTCTGAGCACAGCCCAGGTAGGCTGTGAGCCGCATAGGGGACAAACTAGGCAAAAAGGAATCTGTTCTCCTTTAGGTTAAATGCCTGGGAAATAGACAGAAGGAAAGTGTAGTGATAAGCAGAAAGCCAAACACAGTCTGTTTAAGGTCTTGCTGAGGGATATACTACATTCAGGTCCACTGCAATGCCTTCTTTAGCTCTCTTGCTTGCTTCTATTATAATAATGCTGAGAATTTCCCTGCAATTTCCCAGATGTAAATGATGCGACAGTGCTTCATGCCAGCTTGGATGCAGTGTTACTTTTCTGGACTGGCAGGGTTCTAAATGAAGCATGTCAAAGTGTACAAGCACCCTTACCTCAGCATGGCTTAGCAGAGGTCTGTAAACCTGCAGATTCTGGTTTCTCTCTGAAACATTAAAACCTGTTTAAATGCAATTGCCAACCTGATGCCAAATTTGCCTCCTTTCCCTGCAATTTTAACTCAACAGATAGATCATTTCATGAATGCAGCAGCTGTTTTCTCCTGAATATCAGTATGATTATCAGTCTGCTACTTTCTTGCACTCATTAGTGGCGACATTTAAATTTCTTTATTAGAAAGTACTACTAAATTTGCTCCTTCTGAAATGAATGAGCAATGAAATGTGCAGTTAACTTGTGGCTCTTATGTGAAATATCAGGGAAAGACAGAATCCTTCAGGGGCAAGAGAAGAGAATGTAGTAGGAAAGTGAAGGCTGCTGAATGCTTTCAGCATTAAATGCTGAAGAGTTAGAACAACCCATTGCAAAAGTTTGCAGTGGAAAACAGCAAAAAGCTTTAGGTCACACAGAAGAAAACAGAAAGAAGACACAGCCATACAGTCCAAAAGTTCCTCAAAATTACACAAAGACAAATAGTTAGGTTTCAGGCAAAGAAAAGCATGCCTTGGATGTTCAAAATAAATGTCAGTTAAGGTGATAAAAAAGTTAGTATCACTGTTATATGATGTTAAGCACAAACTTGGATCTGTTTTACTGGCTTTTAACAGAGAACGTGGGCATGCCTTTCCCACTAGAGAATACACAGTTCTGCTGCAAATGTGCTTCAGAAGGACAGGGGAAGACAGATGGAGAAAAGAATGAAGAACGTGAACTTCAGATGAGGCAAAAATCAGAACAAGACATGCCAAGTATTTTAATGCCAAAAGCTGCTTGTGTTAAGTGGCTGCAGAAGGAACATTTTTATAACATGCTGCTGTCTGATTTAGAAAACAAATACCCCCAAAACAAACAAAAAACAAACAAAAGTGTGTACATCCTAAGAGTCCTTGCTTAAGACCTGAACTCCCAATCACATTATTTTGTCTTGTTACATATTCATACAGTAGCAGATGCTCCAGATCTAGAGGAAAGGAGGAAGATGAAAAAGGTATCAGGAATACATTACATCAATTCAAAGTTCTTGCACTGTAATGACAGTACAAGGCAAAACCACTTTCATGTGTGGCTATGCTACAGACACTTGAGCTACACTGACTATTTCAGTGGACTCACAGTAATGCAGCTCTCTAGTAGAGTTGTGGCTATATTTGCACAAAAGATGTAGATAATTAAGATGTAGCTATGAACTATGCTGACACAATTCACTTTTATACAAGTGGATCCACAAAAAGGCTTTCAGTAGCACCTTCTGGCATGTATCAAACCCCTGGTTAGAGAGGTTAAACAAGCCTTCTAGCAGGTGAACAAGCTAAATTATATAGACAGCACACTCATTTTGTCTCTAGTGGCAGAAAAAAAAAAACCCTCTCTAAAGTGATGAAGAATTAAACACTATTTTAAGTAAAAGTTGAACCATTCTATAAACAGAACCATAGAATCCTAGGATGGTTTGGGCTGGAAGGGACCTCAAAGCCCATCCAGTTCCGTGCCCATGTCGTGGGCAGGGACATGTCCCAATGGATCAGGCTGCTCCAAGCCCCATCCAACCTGGCCTTGCACCCTTCCAGGGATGGAGCTGCCACAACTTCCCTAGGCAACCCAGGCCAAGGCCTCCCAATGCTCTGCGTGAAGAATTTCTTCCTAACATCTAATCCAAATCTTCCCTCTTCCAATTTAAAGCCAATCCCCCTTGTCCTGTTACTAGAGACCCTTGTAAAAAGTCCTTCCCCAGCTTTCCTGGAGCTACTTCAGGTACTGGAAGCTGCTTTAAGGTCTCCCTGAAGCCTTCTCTTCTCCAGGCTGAGCAACCCCAGCTCTCTCAGCCTGTCCTCATAAGGAAGGTTCTTCAGCCCTCTGATCACCTTCATAACCTTCTCTGGACCCATTCCAATAGTTCCATATCCTTCTTATGTTCAGGATTCCAAGCGGGATCTCAAATGAGGGGAGCAGAGGGGGAGAATCCCCTCCCTCTCCCTGCTAGCCACACTTTCTTGATGCGGCTCAGGGTACGGTTGGCCTTCTGGACTACAACCACACATTGCCCATCTCAAGGTTTTGTCTTAATTTGTCTTTATCAGTTTACAAAATAAACATAATCCTGAGGTGAATATGTTTGTTACTGTATTTATTTCATTCTGATATTTTGAGGGTTCATGTAAGCCAAGAATTATAATCATAGAACAACAACAACCACTATACTAATTAGATAAAATAACTGTAGTCCTCCTCGCATGCTGAAAAATTATATGCCTGAAAATAATAATTCCTTTTATTGCACAAATTTCTGGAGACCTAAATTCAACACTAAGTTCAAGAGCATATGTGAATGGAAAACTTTGGAAAATACTTCAAATTTGTCTAATAAAAAAAGTCTGGGAACATCTCCTTTCAGTAGCTCTGAAAAAAACCACTATAATCTGCAGGAGCTATGAAGCCATAACACTTAGTTTACCAGCATCATCAGCATTTTCCAGTTTCGCTATAACATTCTTGATATGAAGCTGCTGGGTTTACATTTCTGCTCTGCCACTTCTCCCTGTGTTGAGGGAACAGTCATTGCAAGTGGTGCAAAGGGGAAATCTACTCACATCACAGAATCCACCTCATCCAGAGTGGTGGCAGAGCACCAAAAGTGACGCTGAAGCCCGATGCAAGATCATTTCCTTCCTGGTTGCGCATCCTGCGAGTTGCAGCCACACAGATTTCCGCTGAGGCCAGGCTTGGCCATCCCTCCACAAACCACAGAGCATGTGTTCGCTCCACCTCCCTCAAACATGGTCAGTCCAGTTCCCAGAACATGAGCTGCTGACACAAGCTCTGCTTCCAGAGGAACTGGACACGCTAATCATAGAATTATAAGTTGGTTTGGATAGGAAGGGACCTTCACAACCCATCCATTCCAACACCCTGCAGCAGCAGGGACATCTATAACTAGATTATAGCCCCATCCAACCTGGCCTGGAATGTTTCCAGGGACCAGACTTACATCATCCTTAAGATCATGGAATTGCAATACATGATCTTAAGGGAAATACCTATTCTTTATGAAAGAGTACACACAGTTACAGCTGATCCAGTCAATACTCCGAAAAGCTCTCTATTATTGTTTTTTATTTGCATAACTTCAACACCAGAACTTCCGTTCATGATCCATCCAGCCAAAACTGTACAGCCAGAATACAAAAACCCGTGGCACAGTTTCTCACACTTGCCCTAAGGGGAAAAAAATACAAAACCTGGATTAATCACTAGATCTGAACGCTTAGAGCTGCCAGTCTGGATAGTAATCTGTTTGCTTTACCACACAAAGTAAAAAAAGCCTCAAACTTAATAGTGTAACTTTTATTCTTAATACTTCAAGAGAATATGGTGGATGTATATATTTTAAACTTCATCTTCCTTAGCTAGTCAAAAAAATCAGACAATCAAGAACTACTGCCAAGAGAAATGTAGAACACAGCAGAGTGAGGGCAGTATAAAAATGTTTGCAGAACCAGAATGCTGACTGTGAGAGACCTTTACACCCCCAATCCAATATGGGATATGATGCTTCACACACTCCATCACTCCAATTACTATGGAAAGTACAGAGCTCTCCTGAAAATCTGTCCCAGGACTTTCAACACTAAGAGCTGAGGCCAAAAAATGGAAGTGATTTCCCAATAATAAAGAGTCCATGCTTAACTCATGATCATACAGTTTATAAACCATGAAAAAATGTTCAGTGCCCATTTGAAAGAGACAAAAAAATGCTTTTTCCTATACATAAGGGTATAACAGGGAGCTGCATTGCATAACAAATGTTTTAGATCAATAATTTTTATTACAGTAAAAGCCACCGTAAAATTATTTCCCTTTTTTTTGTGGAACCAGCACTTTGATTTTCAAATTCAAAGAAATAAAATGACAGGAGGTGACTTGTAATCTGCTCACAAAGGGAGAGCCACATGAGAAATAAACATCCCTAATTAGTCAGAAACTTGCAGTTGGAGTAGGTTTCTTGGTCTGAAAGGAAAAATAAAGTTACAGCTACTTCAGTCTCACTGATTCTTTTAAAACAAAACCTGGGATTTGTCCTTATCTGTAGGTCAGAATAACGCTTCCTTACACTACCAAAGGCAATGAGAGAGAAGCCCAAGTGAACCACAAAGAACATTTATCTATAAGCTGGCACATCAATAGGATAAACATGGATGACCAAACACAAATAACTGGAAGGCTCAGACACTGGAAGTTGTTAGTTGGTTCTAGCCATGTCCCTATTAACTTCTTACCCTATTTTTCAAAGTAATTTTCAGAAGTACTGGGGAGCCCTAAATGTCAATAACAGTTAGGGAAACAAATGATGCATTTCTGAAAAGGCAGTCCTAGGCAGTCTTTCCTCACACTCAGCACTACTTGTCTATCTCAACAGCAAACGTCTCCAGAAAAAACAGATTTTAGTGTGCAAACATGTTGAGTTTCATATTGGTATGATTAATTCCTTATAATACAAGAAGACATCATCAGCTGGAAGAAATCATAGCTCAAAGCAGAGATAAACTGTCCTGTACCTGCTTAATGTCAATGTCTGTCAAAAGCAGATGATGCTTGTCCTGCCATCAATCACACTGTAAGACTGCGTTCATCAAGAGCTTTTTGGAATAGAGCTAAACTCATTCAACTCCCAAGTTGTTTTTATACTACACTAAATGATTTGGTTCCATTTAAATACTACTTTGTATTATGAACCACATCAAAGCCTTGTTTAAGCGTGCAAATTATCAGACATATAAAAAGGAAAAATCCAAGTTGTTTAGCACCACTTTCTCCTGCACAGTGTCCCTCTGAACTAATACAAAATCCCTAGCATACAAAGCAAAATCTGTGTACACTGTTGAACTACTACAAACCTATTTCCAAATTCAGAAGCATTTGACCCTGAGTTGCCTTCACACAAAGCCTCACTGGCAAGTCCTCATCGTGCCTGGAGCTCACAGATGTGGGTAAGCCACTTCTCATTAAACTTTCTAGAACTCCACAAAACCCTCTGACGTGCATTTCAAAACATAAATACAAACACTGTCTGGCTTGTAAAAGTGGGTTTCATCCTCCTTCAGAAAAAAGGATGAACCACAAAAGGCAGGGCCAACTGTTTTTTTTCTCATATATTGTATCTGCTTCACCACACACGAACCAGGTTCTTATGCTTGGGAGAAAAAAGTCAGGACTTCACTATCAATGTCAGTTCTTTAGATAGGTGAAGGAAGAGGAAGCAATGACAAAAAAAACCCCAGGAAAGCACTGAGTACTTTTTTATTGAAAGACAGCAAATGCAAACAAGCCATTAACAGTGGAAAACATATGAGGGCAGGGAGATATTAAATAGCCTTTTCATCTTTTACTCATTCTCAAGTAGGAAGGCCTCACACTCTGTCCAGTTTTTGCCTTTACTAATACAACCAGACAGCAGGCACTGTGTATGTTAACTCTCAAATTGCAACCTCAACTGTTAATTCAGTTCTGACACACTGAAAACCAATGCTGGCCTGCAGAAAACTGGAATGTTCTGGTCTGCAAGCAGACAAAACAGATGCTCTAAGCCAGAGGATTCCATCTATGACTCACCTGAAAAATTCATCCTACCTGCACTTTGCTTCTACCAGCTTTCTACTAGGAATTTGCCTATTGAGATGCCTGGTGACAATGCAATATTGAGTGTATGGAATTTATGGAAAGGTCCAGCCGTGTTATCAGAAGAAGCTGGTAGCAAGTCACATGCTCCAGTCAGCTAAAGGGCTGGATCTATTTCTAAACTGAATATTTGTAGTAAATGCTGGTTTGGAGCATGACCTTCTATCTAATATTAACTAAATTTCAAATGCTGGAAGACTTTAGTAAGCAGACAAGCACAGCTTTTAAAGGTATTACTTCAATTTAGCAGGCATTTGTGATACCATCGAAAATCAAAGCTCAGGTAGCCCAGGGAAACTGCTGGTGAACACAGCCTCATCCAGCACAGAGCTGGGAGCCAACTTGCCAAGCACATCGTATACCAGGGAGCGATGCAGATACCTCACAGTGGAAGAGACATACAGAATCACCAGGTTTTGTTCAGATCACCTTTTATGTAAGCGAGGACAACCCAGCCTCACCAAGCCACCAGGCCTCTCATATTCTCACGTGCCTCCTCATACAGTGCTCTGTTTGCACTCTGTTCTCTGAGTGAGCAAATACAGGAAAGCAGAGAGGTTTCTGGTGTTAGGGAGAGAAAAAGGGTATGGTCGATGGAAATACACTTCAGTGTGAATAGAATATTTCACAGGCTGTTTGTGAGACTGAACTCACCTACAAGTATTAAGACATGGATATGAACAGTCAGCAACAATCCTTAAAAACTCCTTTTATAAAAATTTGTGCCATTAATCTAACCTTAAAACCATGCAGACATATTTACTTACACAGCACAGTAAAATTCCCAGTGTACAAGAGGGTGGTCTGACCAAACTTCAATCACTCTTCGGGCACAATTCGGACTTGGATATCTTGTAGGATTAGTTTTGATTTAATTTTTTTCACTTAGTCTGACATCAAAACAGTCAGTTCTATTGATTTGTTTGTTCATTGTCTTCCTGTTGCTGTGTTCTGTGTTTAACGAACAATTAAAATTACCTATTGTTTTTCACTATTGGCCAGAAAGACAGCAAGTCTACCAGAGCACATACACGTGTTCTGAGGATTATATTAGCATATACAAGTGTTTTATCATTTATACAAAAGATATCTTTAAGTAAGCAAATACTGATCTTTTAAAGAGTAGTTCTCTCATCATTATGCTCCCTTTGTACTCTCACTCCCCCTACTCTCTGGGGTCTATATTCTGAATTTCATGCATACCATAAAGGGTCTTTGGAATGTTACAGTATAATTGTTAAGAGACACATTTAATGCATCAGTAAGCATCAAGAGGCCAGTGTTAAGGGAAAAGAACAGTTTAAATGCTAGAAGCATTTTGTACTGAATGATCTTCTCAGCATGAGGACAGAGGAGAGATATTTGATCCAGAACTCTGGTATTGATTCAAGCGATAAAAACCAGCAGCCACCATAGCACATAGAGCCACCAGCCACGTAAGAAACCATCGGTTGCCACCCACCTCTCAGGCTGAATCTCTGTCACTGTCCAGCAATCAAAAGCTACAGAATATTATGTGATTCATAATATGAATATTGCAATGGGGATTACAAGTTCTTGATAACTGGCTTTTATTTTAATTAGGTGCCTCTCTCCCCAGTGTGGAGCACAAACAACCTGGATGTGCACACCACAGAACTGCGACAGGGCAACTGGAAACAAAGTCGGGCACTTTCACTATGGGAAGCTGCTGAAGACAATGCGCTGTAAATTAAAGCCTGAATCCCCTGATGCACTGCTCCTCCCCAGAATTCTATAAATCCATTAAGAAACGCCCTTCATTATAGTTTTCTTGGGGCTTATTTACTGAAAAGAGTTTCAAAGTGCACATCCAAAATAAAATATACTGTCCTGGGGGCAGGGGAGTGGGACAAATCAAGCCTATCCTTACATAATTGATTCCTGTCCTCATTATTAAAGGACAGCTGAAACAGGTTTTACTCCTCCTCCTCTCTACACTTTTCTAAGTCAAGGAAAGGCACAAGAATTACTTCCCTACCTGTATTTCTGACAGAAGAACGGATAGCACAGTAGGTGCCTCCAGAGCATGACTCTTCTGGAAATTAGGCAGTTCTTTTAGCTCCAGAAAACCAAGGTTCCCACAGCCTGGTGCCACAGCTGAAGCCTGTCTTAGGACTGGGCACCTAAAACCTCAGCCCAAGTGAATTCTACGGTGCTTAACAACATACGGATTGCAGCTGTTGCAGTGCAATCTCTCCTTGCTTCACAATTCCACAGTTTTTCAGTTCTTTAAGGAACTTCTGTTTCTCCGTTAAATTTGATGGAGAACATGTAACAAGCTAAAAAAATTAATTAGGAACACATAAATGAGTTTATTCCATAAATCTCATTTTATTAATAAACACATGGACAAGCAACTTAGGTTCTGCTATGCAGCCTTTGAGTTCCAGTCCCAGTGGATTTTCCAGAAGTCCTCACCTATTTGTAGATGTGTGAATCTAAATCCTACGTAAAAATAATGGATTGCACAGGCTGTTTGGTTAAAGCTTTAAGAGGTATCCGCAGGCCTGTGAGATTGCAAGGGACTTCCTAGGTAACTCTGTTTGCATCCCACTATTAACAAACACTGCACTAAATCATCTCTTCTGGAAGACACTCATCCCCTCTTAAAAGGGGATTTCTTTTTCCACACCTCTCCTTAAATAATATCAAAATTGGGATTTTTTTTAAATTTACAGCTGGATTTCCCATTCAGTGGCAACTTTTACAAAGCACTTCAAATTGTGTAGGATGAGTTTTAACTTCCTCAAGTTTTTCTTGTTTTTCTTTTCAATAACACATTGATCCAGACGTTGCTGTCGGAGAAATTCACTCTTTTAAAATAATTTTTTTCTAAAGCCATAACTAAAGGCAAATCCAAACATTCTATGGGTTACTTTTTTCTGTAACTACTTTCTTTTGATGGATCATTGCCTATTTTAAAAGAAGGTCTATAGATTGCTTCTGTGTTACCACTGCCAAGCCTGTAAGAATGGCTTTGGGGTGAGAGTAATAGGGAACGTAACACAACAAAGTGTACAATGAAGTCTAACAAACAAGGGCACATTAAACTTTTCAGCCAGTGAAATCCAAGAAAATCGAGAACAAATATCTTCCTACCACTGCATCACAAAACCCAGCCCCAAATACTTGCATCTTAATGCCTGCTGGGATGGTTTCTGGTAACCATTGATTAGATTCCTTATAATTCTCACAGACACATTCCTCCACAAGCCGGACTGATTTCTCCCTCAGATTAACTTGTTTTTGCCGAAGTCTGTTTCAGTTTAGCACAGGTTACCTACCTAATGAAACAACCTTGCTTTGTGCCAAAGCAAATCCTCACTTGCACAAGCTGCATCTCACTTACAAACACACATCATGATGGTTACTGCTTGCAAAAATGTGATTTTGAAATATTCTCCAATGAAACAGCAGCAGATACAGAGGTGGTCAGTACCTCACCTGCAGGACGTGGGGGGTGGTGGAGAGTATTCTCAAGAAATAATTTTCTCATTTTGTATTTAAATACACCTTTTAAAAAGAATCATAGAATCACCAGGTTGGAAGATACCCACGGGATCATCGAGTCCAACCTTCCTATCAAACACTAAACCATGTCCCTCAGGACCTCATCCACCCATGCCTTAAACACCTCCAGGGAAGGTGAATCAAGCACCTCTCTGGGCAGCCTGTCCCAATACCCAATGACCCTTTGTGTGAAAACCTGAAAGAACACCTGAAACTAATGGTTAGAACATGAAAGAGTTCACATTGAACTACATACAGCAGTGAGGAATGTAAGGCTCTCTGTGAGCCACAACTCGAAAGCCTCACTGTCACTCAGTGTGAAGTCACCATTGCATAACGATCCCATGCACCTTGAACTTGTCACTTATTGAAAAAACCAGCCTTTAAATATCAGAAACTATAACAGTGGTAAGTTATCGACTATTGGTAACAACTGAAAAATCCTTCTAAATGAACCTCTGGCTCTATTTTTCTGCTGTGCTTTCAGTCACAGCTGAAACAGCAATACCTGTGTAAGGAGCTGTTCTTCAGTCAGACTATTGATCCAACGTGTGTACCGTTCTGTAGAATCCAGTGGGTCTCTTTGAACTTGGCAACCAATAATCTAGAGCAAAAAGAGACAAATCCCCTGTGAAAATTGCTGCATGCCCACATGGCAACAAGATCATAAAGCATTCAAAACATGGGAACTCCAGGAATTCAGATTATCTATATAGCCCTTATTAGTCCCTGCCATGCTCATAATTTAATATAGAATCATAGAATCATATAGTTGAATATATGTCACAGTTGCTCTGCTAAAATTTTAAATAGTTACAGACTTTCAAGGGTCTCTAGAAAGCTAACACTGAGAAGTCTCTTTACAACAGGTTCAGTCTTTGGAATATTCGAACAATTTTGGTTGAAATTTTCAAAGGCAAGTCATCTAAAGGTAGGTATCTATAATGCAAAAATTTAACCAAAATATTTAACATTTGTCAAATGCAAATTAGAACTCGGATAACACCAGACAACTGCAACAATACCATCACTTATAATACCGAGTGATACTCAAAATACATTTAAAATAAGGAAAATGGCATCTGTATTGTGATTTGTCTCATTCATGGTAGAATGCTGTAGATACCCCATTGTGATTTGTTTGCTGAAGTACTATAGAGCAACATTTTCTTCTCTAATGTGGTTCCATAGCTGTATAGGTTAAATATGAATCTGAGTATTGTGGATACCTGTTGGCATAATACATAGCTTCTAATTGCACCAAAAAAGTCCCAGAATATTAGAAGGATTTCATATTATCTGTAACTGCACAGATACACATTGTATTTTCACACAAAAACTGAACCGTTCACAGATCTCTGGTTAGAGACAGGAGAAGCAAGGAGTATGGCTGTACGGAGCAATGCTGCTAGTTGCTCCTGATGGTCTGCAGCTTACCTGAAACCACCAAGGTACAACAGGACTTAATTAATTAAGCAAAGTAAGCTGATACTGATTCATGCATCAGCATTTCTGAGAGGATCTGCAGGTAATCAAGAACAGCATGGAAAACTTAGTTTATTTCCCACCCCAAGAATGCATAAAAAATTCAAGTGAACACACTGAGCAAGTTCAAGCCTTTTGAATGTCTCTATTTACAGAGCGTTAATCTCCTCATGTAAGCAGTCAGGCTAGAATCCTGCACGTGCAGTTTTGGCTGCTTTTAATGTGGAAACAGAAATACCACATAGAGATCTTGCTGGGTTACTGCTGGCAATCAAACACCGCAACTTAGGGTATGATTAAATACAATCAAAATAAGAAAGATGGGGAAAAAAGAAATTATGATTTGTTTCTCCAATAAGAATAAAACAGAATGTGTTTGAGCTCTGGAATATTTCCTCAATGACAGCTCTGAATCATTGCAGACAACATCACTGCTTACCCTAACTGTCCTGAATTACAGATAATTCAGTAACACTAAGATATTTTCAGAAGGTTAGCCTAAAGTTATTTTCAATCGAACATTAATAGAAGAGTTCACAGATATGTTTTTAAAGGGGCCCTTCACAGATAAAAACAACTTTACTGAAGCTGCCTCAGATGTACAAACATTCTGTTCTGTAAGGACAATTTTTATTTAGGAATAGAATTACTCACAAAACTCTTGCTATTATTCATTAATCAAGATAGGCCCTTCTCTCACCTATCCTAGGATTTTATAACTTACAAAGGCACTTCAGAAAATCAAAATGGAAAAATGACAAAGCCCTTTTCTCTGGAAAGGTATTCTATAATGATGCAATATAGTATAATGAGGCTGGTTGATGTTGTGCCCACCTACAAGAAGGGTCACAGGGAGGATCCAGGGAACTACAGACCTGTCAGTCTGACCTCAGTGCCAGAGAAAGTCATAGAACAGGTGATCTTGAGTGCTATCATGAAGCACTTGCAAAAGAAGCGGGTGATCAGGTCCAGTCAACACGGGTTCACAAAAGGCAGGTCTTGACAAACTAACCTGATCACCTTCTATGACCAAGTGACTTAGCTGCTGGATGAGGAAAAGGCTGTAGATGTGGTCTTCCTGGACTTCAGTAAAGCCTTTGGTACAGTTTCTCACAGCATTCTGCTTCAGAAACTGTTACCTCTAGCCTGGACAGACGCACACTCTCCTGCGTGGAAAACTGGTTGGCTGGAGGGCCCAGAGAGTGGTGGGAAATTGAGTTAACTCCAGCTGGAGGCCAGTTCCAAGTGGTGTCCCCAGTGCTCAGTGCTTGGTCCAGCCCTGTTCAATGTTTTTAACAATGACAAGGCATCGAGTGCTCCCTTAGCAAGTTTGCGGATGACACTAAGCTGGGTGGAAGTGTGGAGGAGCAGCTGAGAGAGCTGTGGGTGCTTAGCCTGGAGAAGAGGAGGCTGATTGATATCAGAACAAATAAAAAACTTTGATGTATAATTTTATTATGTTCAGAATACAAATTAGATGAACTGCCACTCAAGTACTACTAAAACTATGAATTTGATAAATTGCATTGTAAGCATTATCAGATTTCATAAGAGACCCAGTACAGGTGGGGTGATGAGCACACGTCCCACCACTATACAGCAGGTTAACAGACATTCCTCAGCTGAAACAACTGCAATAACCTCTGCTTTGACAAAGTATTCTCTGCTGCTTTGGAGAGGTTCAAAAGGTGTTTAATTCCCAGAAACTGATAATTCTAAAACTGTTCTGCTCTAAGGCCTGCAGCAAATACCTTCCTGACAGATCAGGTCAAGTGACCTTTCCTTTCCAGAAACCTCTTGTACATTGAAATAAATCTCACCAGAGAAAATGCTGGAGATGATAACAATAAACTTATTTTTGCTGAACACTGCTGACAGTAATACAAACACAGTCTTCAAGTTTATAAAGGAGTATCTATGTCAATACTACTGCAACAAAATATTTATGTTTATTCTCTCCAGGTAAGTAGAACATATACACAAACTCTCTCTGAAAGATATTGTCCCTAATTACAGAAACTTGTTTAAAATCAAAATCCTATAGATGAAGAAACAGCTATCTAACAGAATGGGTTTGAGAGTTTATTTCCAAGAATAAAGAATGGTATTCTCATAATGTTTTAATTTGCAGGCAGACACAGGGAGAAACATCAGTTTAACTGTTGACTGATTTATTAATGATAACAGCCCATACATTCCTTTCAGTGTGCAGTTTCTCAAATATTAAAAATAAACCACAGCTGGAGCCAATCCTTTGCAGCTTTTCACATTTCTTACCAAGGCTACATAAAAAAGGTACTCTCCTTTGACTGCATACATTAGTGAAACCTGTACACTCATTTGAAAGAGAGTAGTACTGTCCCAATGAGATCTGCTTTACCAAACAGAGAAAATAAACAGAAGAAAAGAAGTTCAATTAAAGCTACTATTTAGTACAAGGATTACAAATAAAGGGAAACAATCCACTGGTTATTGCTTTGCCCTCACCAGCCCTACTGTGAAATTTTCATATCTTCTTAAAGATGTATCCGGCACTCTGTAAAAGACAAACACACAAATACACATAAGAAGAAAGTACTCACACTGTTTGGGCGTTGAATGGCAGCTTCAAACTGTAGTCTAACCCGCTGTGGCATCATCACATCATCCTGGAATCAATAGCACACTGTTATTGAGTGTAAGAAGGGTAACTGTACTCAGACACACCACAATATGCTGCTGAGTGAGTATCAGTTTACTGACTTGCAGTCAGAAAATATTAAGAGACTTTTAGTAGATTAAACTCAATCCTCTTCAAATTGGAAGTGATCAAAACTGCTATGTGACAGCGATGTGACCTCAAGATAGCTGTGATGGGCACCCAAACGTGTTACCTTGCTGAAGGAATCCACCAGCTCTGTAACAGCTGTGACAGCAGCACTGGCAGGATGGGCACACCAGGGACTAACCCTGATTAAAAGCATGAGCTGGGAGACGTTCTAGCAATGTTCTAGCAATTCCTCAAGGAATGTTTCCTCACATTGCTAGAATGTCTCACAGCTCATGCTTTTTTTTTGACTAGAGATTGAGGCCTTCTCCTTATCAATGTAACTTGTTAAGGAGAAGCCCTCAATCTCTAATTCTACCAATATGTCACATTACCTGGACACAAAAAACATTGTTTGGGAAATGAGGAAATTCTAAAGGGAGTAAAAGAGAAAAAGGAAAGAAAAACCTACACTGATAAAATCCATCGACATGGACCCTGTCTGTAAACCACATCCCCTGGACCTCCATGTGATGCTACCTGCAGCAGGCAGGTCTATCCCATGAACACGCAGAGAGAGGTTGCCCTGTAAGGAGTTGGTGAGCTTGCCACCCTTCCATGAACAGACAGATGTTCCTTTTAAAATGACATCATTGCGTGGTCAGAATTACGTCTTTTCAGGACATTGGTTTAACAGTCTATTAAAATGTCCAACTACAGCACAAAGTTTCTTCCCTAAACGTAATCTCTTGAGGTTTCTGCCTATACTTATACTCTTTTCCATTTTGGCGCCATATTTATTCCTTTTTAAAGGATCAGTTCAGCCTTTCTTAAGTGCTAATTACAGCTCATACCCCTGTTTCTTCTCAGAGCATTTCCAAATCCTTATCAGGCCTTCCTTTTCCCTGTCAGGCAAACACAATTAAAATGAAACCTCAACTTCTGTTCTACATCCATTCTTTTAACAGTTCCTCACCTTAAAATCATTCTAAGGAGATTCCTAATAAAGCAAGGCAAGGAGGAAGAACAGCAAAAAACACAAATCACATCCCAGATAACATTGAGTGATACCAGACATTTCGCTTTTCAGACTTTTTAGACTAGGCAACTAGAAAAGCCAGCTAACTGAAAAAACCAATTTTAGTGCTTTACAGATTCTTCATCATTGCTAGCCGGGCAGGTAATCACGAAGTGAAAACCAGAATATATTTATAGAGAAATAGTATTCAGTAACATGGTTGTGTTCTAGACTGGTTTTTTTTACAACCAAATTAAATTCTAATGAGTGAAACCAAAAGATTGTACCACAAAACAAGAGAATTTTAAAATTTTTTCAACTTCAGAGGGCACCAAAGGAGTGAGACACCCACCCACACGCTGTCCTGTAAGAGCTGGTAGAGTACAGTACTGGGACAGTATGAGACAATCAAAGAGGTTAAAATATTTCATCCATTTTTACATTATGTAATCACAAATTTTCATAGAATCATAGAATAACCAGGTTGTGTATTTATGATACTGAATTCAGCAACAGTGTTGCCAGACTTCAGTTTCTACAGTCAGCGTTCACTCATCATTTTTCGTTTAAAACTGAGAAAAAAATCTCAGTAATTAGATAACAACACTTTCCAAATTATCTTCCACTCATGTAACATCAGGTAAAAAGTAACCCGAATGTGGCTGCTGTACCAAAAAAGGGAAGTGTGTTTAGTTTGTTTGTCTCCTAGGAGCACACAGGAAAGGCAACAAGGTCAGCAGTGAACTACATTGAAAACTGAACCTTAAAATCAGCAAGTTTCACAGACGTTTCCACTAAAATTTAATTTTCTGTTTTAACATGAAAGCCTGTAAGGTTGTTTCCCAGTAGGTGTAAGGCAGAGAGGATGAAGAGGGATTTCTCCCACTGATAGGAAATGACAAAAGAACAGATTTAATATAAATGCTGGAGAAATGCCTTCACTAAGCATATGTTTGCAGCAGAACAGCTAAATAAAAAAGAATCTGTAAGCAAATCTATTTTCGTGTGATCCTACTCACCAAACTTGATCAAGAAATTAAGAAAAGTCTTCGGTAATAGCTGGGTTTATGTAATCAAAATATGTAGACAGTGTAAACCAGAAAGAAATAAAGTAGAAATCTGCTTTGGGCACTAATAATAGCACAGAATTTATAGGAATGTGGTTGATTACAAACATCTTCCTGTTCTCCTGTGTCCACTCTGAATATGAAAACAATTTGCTGAAAGATGGGAGAACAAAAAAGACTTTATTTCACATGAAAAATCCAGCAGGGATTTCTCCACAAGCCCAGGTGTGTTTCTGTCAGCAGGAGCCATGATGTCCATCACCTTTGCATCCGACAGGCATTCTGCAGGCATGTGTTCCTATCAAACACAGCCCTTCCGCATGCAGCCTGCCGGTTCGGGTCAGGTTTCACACCACTACAGATGCTGCCAAACCAGAACTGGCCATGCAGTGTTCTGCTGGGTTGGCTCCCTCCAACCACAGGTACCACTTTTAATAAGAACACACACAATTTGTTATAAGCGTTTCATTTGATTTTGCTCAGATATTTAGTTGAAGAAAATGAAAACTAAATCAACAGACTGAGCTTAAGAACATTACTCAAAGTCGTTTTTTCAGCATGTGTCTCTTAAAAAACAGTTTGGGTAAATTCACACAACGAGCATCCCAATCTCTTCAGTCAGAGTGACCAGATACCACTGAACTCCAGGGACAACCTGATGTTTTTCTCTTAGAAGTGTGGGGGATTGCACTTCAGAGAGGAAAGCAAAACTTACAGCTCGATGTACAATACCATCTACTTTTTAAAACTAAGGACAAGTTCACACAGAACAACGCATTATTACAGCTCAGTACTGAAGGGTTGTCCTGAACTCCTGTTACAGACTCGCCATCCCAAGTTTTTGTAGTTTCCTTTGTAACTGGCTCATCAAAAATCCAAGAGCACTGACGCTCCATCCTCACACTAACAGCCCCTTCCTGCTACTGCAGCTATTACATGTGAAATACAGCCTGTAGCAACACCAGGAGAACGTCTGACTCACTGAGGATAAACACAGCACCTCCAATGTCATTCAGAACATAGTCACTGGTCACTCATTTCTCCTGCATCAGCATAGACTACAGTGGAAATCTTCCTTTACTATTAATCACTTCGGCTCCCTGAGCCAGGGAAGGAAAAGGCCTGGGACCCCCCAAAACTGGCCTGTTAACAGCACTGCCAAAGCAAAGTGACTGATCCTAAAAAAAACCCCAAAACATTAAAAAATTTGCAAGGAACAGTATGTTAAACCCACCAAAGCCTGATCACTGCTTCACTTCCTAAGCAACATACTTAATTTGAAAGAAAGGAAGACTATTTCAAGTTTACTAGCACCTGTAGAACAATGTATAATGGCAACTAACAAGAAAACCATCTTTCCAAACCAACAAGTTATGGAGACCATACAAACAAGCAGCTCTTTATAACTCAAAGTTCGCCTGGATGCTGGAGTCCCTGAACACCCACCAAGCCTGGTCAGCTAGGGTCCAGTCACCTTGTCCCAAGGGCTTTACAAATAATCTCCTCAGGGAATTGTTCTTAACTTGAAACTCAAGAAAAGTGTGCCACTGCACAGCAATTAAGGATTATCATTCCCAGCATATAAATCATAGAAGCAAATCTCAAAAATGGGAAGGCACAGGTGAGCAGCTGCCATTTCCAACGCAGGAACACCAGTTTCAGTGGTTCACCCTCACCTTTGGGGAATGAAACGACACTGTTCCCCTAAATCATTTCCAACTGTTAGCAAGCAATGACACCGCAACAACATGGTTTAGCTCACAGCTTTTAACTGGCTAGGGACCTCAGAAACAGCAATACGCTGCCAGCAGAGCTTTCTAAAGGCTAGAACAAGTGTGTTAGGGATGTGAGTAAGCATGGCCAGCTTTGAAACAACACAGGTGAAAGAAGTACGTACCTAGATTTCTTTTTTAACAGTCCAGAACCCTCCAACACCAAGGTAGAATGGGATATTGGGAATCTACACAGACTATTAGGATGAAATTAAAGCATATTCCTTCTTAAAGAACTACAGCTTTATACAAGTATAAGCGTGTTTGAGTGAATGGCATTGAAAACAGCAATTCAAAGTAGCACAAGGAGTTTTTAGTCTAAGAGTCCTGCTGTGCTGAAACAGGGCAAATGCTTATAACAAAGATGTTAATCACCCCAGAAAGTGGACAAACTGGTTGGAATAAGCTGCAACTCCTAGGTAAACTCATAACTATAGACAATTTGAGGGGTAAAGGTAACAGTGAAATGTGTTTGCATAATTAGTTAATCCTATCATCACTATTATCGAGATGTACTGACACTATTAATGTTAAATATCAACAAATTATTAAGTATCTTCAATTTTTTAACTTGTTTTCCCAGCGGGAAAAATACTTCAGTAGCTTAGAGGTGAAATATGTAAGAACAGCCACAGCAGAATCCCCTCCACATCAGCTATTAGCCAAACAGCTGCCACTTTGTACTAGAACAGGCTGATCAAATTCTGACAGTTCTGAGCTCTGTAGCCATTTTTTCCACATTTCTTCCCAATTTGTTGTCCTCACAAATCTCTGTTGAGAGACATAACAGAAGCAGCTTGACTCCAGCTGGAATAGCAAGCAAAACAGTCTGTCTGGAGCTAGTACTTCCAAAGATGCTCCCAAATATGCTCATACAATTATTTCACTCAAAGAATTGTAATGAATGATAAAACATACACAAACCAATGATCCAGCCCCATTTCTCTCCACATCTACCTACAGCAAACCTGCAATTCTGGCTGCACTTTTGAAGGCCAATTCCCCAGCATTACTGCACCACATTCCAAAAGGCTGATATCAACATTCCTTCCCAGAGAGCTCGACACTGGATTGGTGACTGAAATGAAAGAGGGAGGTGGTGTGCAGAAGCGGAGCTGCTGAACAGCTGGCAACATCTGTGCTTCAGCTATTATCACACAACATTTACTAACTACAGACAAAGTTTAGACTTGTAGCAGTTTCCATATTCATTTTCTTTCCTCTGATCTGTTCTCAGCTAAACAATGGTAGTGACAACAAGAGACAGTAGAGAATATATTTAAGTAATGTCAAACATTTAATATTTCTTCTGCATCAAGATTAGGTTTCCAATAGTTCTGAAAGTCTTCAGTTTTGAAGTATTTAGCTCAATAACAGCAACAGAAATGTGTAGCACAGGAAATCTTGGTAGCATCTTCCAAGCTCATCCACACTAATTCATAAAATTCTCAAATCAGTTCAAGGAGATCTTTAGTCTATAAAATATAAACTTATGCTAATGATAAAGTTCCAGAATTTCAATATAATTGCCTGTTATATTCCTCAATAGCTACAACTTGTTTACCTGATGTTTTCTTATCCTGCACAGGTAGTAAGCAACTAGAAACAATACAGCAGCGTGAAGATGTGTGCTATATAAACACCGCATATAACCAATTAAGAATCCTGAGGAAATCTCTATTAAAAATGTTAATTTCATTGGAAGAATTTACTTTTCAAGTTTACTGCTAGTGATTTCCAATCAATATCTACATAGCTCTGGAAAAAATAATCCAGAATTCGCTTCAGGAAATTATTCTGTACATCTTTGAAACATAGAACATGAAGCTCCACAGGACAAAAGAATGGCAGATGAATTCTGCCCCCAGGCAGAGAAGCACTCAGCTCACGTCAGGAAACACAAATATGTATGGAGCACACCTCATACTGCATAGAACGCCCCAGACAACATGGTATCTGGACAAACCTGGAATACCTGAAACTTGGCAAATAATATCTAAGATCTATTTTGGTTTTCATTTTAGATACATAAACAGCCTAACTGACTAAGAATACAGGACAGTTAAATTCATGGAATCATCCCTACAATTAGAACTAGGATTTGGGTCTGGGTCTACCTGAAATAAAGCAAGAAGAACTGGATCCCAAGTTCATTTGTCTCAACAAAACTGTCACTGCTCCACTTACTTCATGGCATTATTTATGATGCCCACATACTTCTAAAATCTGGTGAGCTGGGTGATCAAAACCAGAGGTACGGATTTTATGCACACGCTTTTTCAAAATAATCTTTATGAAACAGACATTGACATTCAGTGCTGGATATAAAATACTTATTTTTGGATAAATGAGAAACTGACCTTCCCAAACACCATTAATTTTTTTACTTGACTGGGAGTTTTGTGTATTCACTAGATGTTCCTGAAATCCCTGTATATATCCATATGTACCAAATATTGCACTTCAAAGCTTACCCCTCCACAGATTTCTACACAAAGATTTACATGAAATACACTCTGTAAAACAAACAAAAAACCCTCAAACCAACAAGGTCTCAAAGGGAAATTAGCGTAAATTCATATAAACTCATTTAAGAAAGGCATGTTGCATTGCTAAATACACTAGTAACTTAACAAAAGCAAACATAAAGACCAGGAAAGCCACCTGCAAAACTTAATTTCTTAAATGGCCAGACACGAACTTTCTGCTGCATTGCCTTGGGTCAGAAGAAACACACCAGTGCTGAACTATGCCCTGCAACAGCACACTGATCAGTTTACAAAAATCTTGACACACATGCAAACAAAACTTTCTATCCAGTTGATACAAAAAATGGAGTTTTGCAAACTGTAAGATCTCCCCAGTTAAAACCTGTGTGGTTGTAAGTCTACAGTAGAGTTTACAGCCCTGCTTTTGTGACACTTAAGCAGAGGCAATCATAACTTGAAGTTGAATCCTACCTTAAAATTTATATGTTCAGCATCCAGTTCCTCCTAGTACTCCACTATAGTTCAGTTCCAACGCAGAGGAAACAATCTTTAGGTGAAATTACATGACATCAGTGAGCCTTATAGCTCTTGCTCTTCTTGTCTGATCCCAGCCACATGGTACCATTCCTCAGATCAGCTACACATCTCTGTGAAACCCTTCACTGTGTATTAAGCTGCATAAAGTCAGAGTTACCTGTGAGTTACCTGACCCACAGAAGGTATCCAACAAAGGGTGGCAAAAAGAAATTCAAGATGGAAGGCAAGACTTCTGCTATTTTGCCTCAAAATCCAGTAGATGAGCTCCTAGTTTCTCATCAATACAATTTTATGAAGAATGTGGGGAAGAAAAATCCTGAAAGCAACTTAATATCAACCTTGCACAACCCTGCTCACAACAGCTTGAGGAATTGGACAGGATCAAAGAATGATGTAGGACTGAGAGACAACCTTCTGGTTATGAATAGTAACAAGTGTGTTTAACACCCAAGCATTATTAAACAGCTTGTTTTTAAAACAAACCAATAACAACATTAAAAACAATGTTGTTTTACTGCCAAAACTAAGTTAGACAAAATGCATCAACTTACTGAATCCAGAAAACAGAGATATGCTCCTGAGCTCTGAATTATGGCTTGATTTTTAGCAAATCCAACTGTTGAGAAAACAAACATACAATTACTTGGTAGCTTTGACTTTTGTAGTTTTTAAAATCTTACTACAGTCAAGAACAGCTGAAAGGGAATACAAGAATCATTATCAGGTAAAGTATGCAATCTTTCCATGTTTAAAGGAGGTAATTTGTAAATATTTAACTTGTATACCTGTCTCAGTTATCTTCTCTGAGGGGTTATCAGTTGTCTGCGTTTGAATGCTACCACAGAGCAGAATTTGACTACTTTTCCAAGCCCTCCATAAAGACATAATACATAATGCATATCTTGAAGAGTCCAGCTACCCAGGTCTCACATCCAGTGCACCTCAGATTGTAGAATCACAGAATGGTTTGGGTTAGAAGGGACCACTGAAGTCCAGAAACTACCCTGCAGTAAGCAGATGCTGATAACCCTTGGCTGTAGACAAACACACATTTATACATATATATCCATCTCTTGGGTCACAACAAATAGTAACAAATCATAAAAA
This sequence comes from Coccyzus lansbergi, assembly GCA_033558105.1. Taxonomy (NCBI): domain Eukaryota; kingdom Metazoa; phylum Chordata; class Aves; order Cuculiformes; family Coccyzidae; genus Coccyzus; species Coccyzus lansbergi. The sequence goes on along the minus strand of JAUMJK010001519.1, from coordinate 1,953,865 downwards.
GGCAAAGAAAGAACAAGAGATTGCTAGGCAACTCCTTCTTCCCACAAGGCATCAGGGCCTCAGAAGGACTCAAAAAACCTTCTGTTCTATCATGCTTGTTAAACACAAAGTATGCAAATACAAAACCCTCATGCGCCATTTCTTTAATGAGACGTGTAATACGGAGGAGAGCCAGAGCAGAAGAACAGACGGATAAGGAGCACAAATGTGGCTTATTTATAGCATAACAGGTTATACCTTTGATAGACAATTACAATGAAATACAGTCAGTCAAAAGACAACATTGGCATCCAGGGTCTGTTAGTTTCTCCCCCTGACATTGCTGGATCTTTCACCAAGCAATATCAGGAAGTTGAACCACAAGAAAACATTTTTGTCAGTGTAATTTCTGAAGCAGATGACAGCACTGGAGGGTCACATGGCAGAGCCAAAGAAAACAGGAGAGGCTACCAGCAGCAACCATCAATAAGAACTCTAGTTATCACTGAAATACACCTGCAAGATAGGAGTGTTCACCTGAGATGATTCTTGTACATAAACAAGCTCTATCCAAGAACACTCTGGTCTTTGGATTCTTTTCCCAAGCAGTATTATACAAAAAGATCACACTGTATCCAGCATTCTTCTGAAAAAAGCTATATGAATTCCACTTGGTCATGTACGTGACTTTGGAGTTTCCTTAAAGTACCAAGTCAGGGAATCCAGCAAAAGATTGCCCTGATATGAAGATATGCAATACTGTGAGGTTTTATTCTTTAATGGGAAAACTGGAAACATAAAGCCAGAAAATCTCACCATGAAGTGGAATAGGATACTTTTAGATAGTACTATCCTTAGAGTTTTTCATTTTGCTTTTGATAAAAAAGTAGAATTCTGTAATTCTCTACCCTTTTTATGTGACACAGGTTTGAGTTTGCTCAGGAAACAAATTTAACAGGGCTCAAAGGTTCCCTCAGTTTTAATGCTCCTTGACTATTTTACCGAGTTGTCCAAGCACAGAAACAGACTTATGTCTGCATTTCTTACTGCTTCAAAGGAACATTCTGTCAACTACTCACAAAGGCTCTTCCTCATAATTCTGTTACTCTTTCCTTAGGTATTTTGAATATTTTAATCCTCACCTTAAATTCTCTTCATTGCAAATTTCTTGGACTTCTTATCTCCTAGTATATTAACTTAATACTTTTTATACACACAGGAGTATCTTCTCTCCTTCATACAGTTACTCTCCTTCTCCTTCCTACTGGCAGTGAAAAAGCAGCTGGGGAAGTCAGTAGCTGCCACAACAGCAGAACTGGATCCTGGAAGGAGAAACTTTAGTGGGAAACACGATGCAAGTTAGCAGGTCTGGACACGCCAAACAAGCAAAACCTGAATACTGTGAAGGTCCCTGATAAAAGTGAAAAGGAAAAGGGGAGGACAGGCCTAAATTTGCCTGGCATCAATCAAATCGATACTCTTCTACATGATTATCAGCTGTAAAGCAGCCCGTACTTCCATTTCGGTGCTGTTATTAGTGTACCCCAAACTTCATTAGGAAATATTTGAGTAGTAAGAATCAATAACATAGGAAAAAAGTGGAGAAGACTCAAAGGCAACTACAAAATTACAATGAACTTTCTGCAATATTTCAGATCCCATTTTCAAATGCAATACTTTAAACAAAATAATGAAGTATTTAATATTTTTATGAGAAAAAGCTGAAAAATATTTCTTTTTTTTTTTTAGAGGGGAGAATAGAAAACACATATACTTTTAAAATTATTAATAGGAGAGATACAACTCTCCACAGAAGAAACAAGACACTAGAAAATTTCACTACAATGAATCCTCTGTTTGGCACGAGTTAAAAATTTTCTTTAATATCACTCTGCTGAACAAAATAAAATGTTTGTGCCAGGTCTCTTAGTTTTGTAAGGCCTGCTTACTTGGTGAAAAGAGCCTGTTACTATGGTTACAGCTGTAAAAACTTAAGCCTCAGTGAGATATTAACATTCCTCACTCTTGGAAAGAAAAAGGTTTCCTTTTTTTAGGCAAGTGACCCATTCTTTTTTTCTAGATCCCCCCTCCCTTTCTTTTAGAAAAGAATCAGAAATAAATCCTAATCTTGTGTAAATAGTTGAAGATGTGAAGCCTGACTTGCACATTGTTCCTGCACTAAAGCATCTTCTTTTAAAGAGAAGTCTCCTTACAGTTGTAACTCGTCCTTAACCCAGTAAATCACAGAATGCAAACAAATACTATGGATCTGAAGTAAACTACACCTAAAATGTAACAACCTCAAAGAAAAGCTGCCCTCATTTTAATGGTGACCTGAGAGTGACTTCCACATGAAAGCTTGGGTATTTTTTTTCAATTGAACGCAAGTTAACAATAATCTGACACATCTCTCATGGCACAAAACACTCCTCGTAGTTCACAACTCTTGTTTAGTTTTAGTTCCATCTTCCTGAAATGCAAAGGTGAGCTGATTTCAGAATTTGTGTGTTCTTGCAAACTGAAAACTAACTCACATACAATTAAGACAGCACAAGGAACAAAACTTTATACACAGAAAATGTTTTATAAAAATCTAAAATATATGCTGTTAACAAAACATTACTAACCAGCTTTCCTAAGTCCCATAATTAACAACCTCTGATACTATTCTCTGGCTTTTTTTCTTCAGAAGTCACCACCTACTTAGCCTCTGGATCATCACCTGCTGAGAGAAGCAAGGTTTGAAATGTGACGGATTCCCCAGTAGTTGTGGGGGGTGGAAAGCAGGTAACTTTCCAGGAACACGAGCAATTCCTGACATTGCATCACTTCAAGTTTACCCGTTGCCCAAAAGAGAAAAATTCCCTCTATTAACTTTGTCTCTCTTTTGTCATCACCAGCTCCATAATGCCAGTATTACCAGTTACAGTGTCAAAAAAACTGTGGTTCATGCTAGAGATATTACGATACTAAGAATATTTTTAGTGACAGTTGTGCTGTGTTACTCAGTATTGCAGCCTGACAACTGTTTAAGATAGCTTTAAAGAAGTCCATATTCAAAAGAAATGACAGCAAATAAACCCAGGGGCCTACACCAAGTTGCAGTTGAATTCAGTGCGCAAACTCCTATTCATCTGTGTGTTTCCACAAGGGGATGAAAATTCAGCCTTTGAAACCAAACCAGACTTTTTCCTAAGACCATTTTGAGGAGACTGTACTGAGCCCTGGTTTCTGCCCAATAATAAACAGGAAATTTTGTTAAAAAAACAGATCCTGACCAGATTCACGTCAGTGCATCACTTCAGTGCCAGAACCTGGAAGACGCATATGTGGAACTAGTTTTATATCAATCTCTATCAGCCTCCTCATTGTCATACAATGCAGAATGATGGAAACATCAGTTCTACGGCTCCCACACAAAATGTGAGCATGCTGCTCTGCCTGGTCTGTCTTGTGGTTGTGTCCTTCAGAATAAACACCAACAACAACTAGGAAGAAGCTGGTGTTGAATGGCATTAAAGAGTGCAATTCTTTTATTTCTATTCTACATTTTAGCAAGGTTGTCTGCTCAAAAGCCCTAAACATAAAGCAACCAAAACAAGGAAAAGAAAAAAATGCTGGAGAGATTTGTTATCTACTGTAATGGGTACATGTCATTCATATGAGCATGTAAATCCACAGGGACTCACAACAGATGCTTACCCGGTGACTCACAAACATATTGCTTTAGCCCACTCTGTACAATACTTAAAAGTTTAGTGAGAGTTTTTACCTCACAACAAAAGTTTTCTGAAACTTGCGTTTCGGTCTGAACATCAAAATGTATTTTGTTTTATTTATGGGTCAGTTCTACAATAGTGAAAACATGCATTTACTTTTTCAATTATTTCCTAAGAAATGTTGGATTTCTTTTCTCTTAAAATACATCTACTGAAGATAAATCAGGTATCAGAAACCCACAGTAAAATTATAAGCATTAACGACATAGTCTAGATTACAACGAAACTAAATTCTTTAGTGGAGCAGAGCACAAATACTGAGCCATGTTCTCCATTCCTGGATGTATAAAAGAATTCCAATGAGACAAAACCAACAGGGCCAAATTCTAAATTGCAGTGAGTTTTTGAACAGAGTGCTCTGGGAAATGGTATGGGTTTTTTCCATTGCAATGTAAGTGGCTACGAAGACACTTTTCAAACTGGAAAACAGAAGATGCCTGCAATAACAAGTTAACTCTCAAAAGATCAATATTAAGCTACGCACCACCTCGTGGTTGAGACGAATCATTACTACCAACGACCACTGGAACACCAGCATCTTCCAGCTTGATCTTCCATTTTTCAATTATTTCAGCTGAACCATCCTAGAAAAATGATGAGATGTGCAGCTCTTTTAGGTTGTGTGGTGAACCAAACACAGGCCAACCAAAAATTGTATCAGGGACAGTATCTCCTTGGGGCACTATTTTAAATAAGGTCTGAAACATACCTCGCTGGCATCATTAAAAATGGACAGCTCCATGGCTCCTTCAAAATCTTGCTCCCAAACTGATTTCAAGCATTCATCTAACCAGCGCTCGCTGTTGTGAACGGGCACAATGATAGACTACAAAAAAACAGACAAAACCCAGATATATGCCAGTAAGCATGATTCTCGTGTACTTACAGTAAAAAATGTTCATTAAAAAGAGAAGTGTCAGATCCTTCCAACACTTTCACAAGAAACACATCTTGAAAACATAAAAGTCAGCAAAAATCCTTTATTTTCTTTACAAATATACAGTTTACTTTCTCCTCTCTCAAACTATTTTTTATTTTTCAAGTTCTACAAGCTGCTTTCAGTAGATCTCCAAGGAAATAAGAGACTACTGACCTCAAACTGCTAACAGGACATCTCTAACACCACACTAACCTGTTTCTGGCATTCTTGCGATTCTTAACAACACTCTCTACTTTTGTCTTCCACTGATCTTTCTCACTCATAAATTTTCCTTTAGATTTACTACCCAACCAGAAATGCCCATAGATGCAGCAGGTGCCCTTGGCTCTAGACAAGATTTTTTAAATTGATTCTATCATAAAAACACAATTCCATGCACTATAATTTCTTATAGAATGGATGGGAAACTTCAGACAAAGAGCCCAAGCAACTTGTGAAGAGTCTTGTGGGACATTTTGTTAAGTTCCTACAAACAGAATTTAAACTATTGAGCAGTGTAACCATAAATGTGTATTTTCAAGAAGGGGAGGATTAGTTACTGTCAGGAGCACATCAGAATCTTAACAAATAAAATACTGGATGAATACTGAAATTGAATGATTCAAGACTTAGTGGCATACACCATGTGAATACACATTGGCATGCAGACAGATTTAGTGGACATTGAGGAGCATATTTTTTAGTTTTCTACAGTGTGATGTATGTGCATGCAGGCATTACAGTGGGATGTATGGCACATTGAGTGACAAATAAAAAACTTAACAACATTTCATGCAAAATAAAAACCCCTTACTCAATTAAAATGAAATAACATCCTGATTTTAGGCAGCTTAACAGGCAAAAGGGGCATTTAAGAGAAGTAGGGAGGAAAGCTACCTAAAATCTTAAGCAAAGCAGGTCTTTGACTTGTGTTTTGGAGTGATAAATAAGTATGGTGAGGAGAAATTTTAAAAAGTGAAATTGATTACCAAAAAATTACAATATACAGACAAAATTTACTTCAGAACTATCGGTCTGTGATCCAAGTCCAAAAGTTGACCTAGAACTATGAATCAGATCTGGATTTGAGCATTGTGACACTACTTCAGGATTCCCCTGTACTTCCCCCACTTAAGAATAAGACCTGAGGTGGTTTTAGGTATCTCTAGTAAAGTAGCTTTGCCATCACTAAGCTGAGGATAAAGACTCATCGCTTCACTGCAAAATGAATTTTAATGTTCAGCAAAAATGACAGAATGCAAAATGGTTAACAGGTGGTTTAGTGCCCTTGATTCTAGAAATTCATTTCTCAGCCAAAAATATCTTCCTCATAGCCAAACCACAAAAAAACAGTACATAAAGGATGAGGCTGAAGTGGGTAAATATGAGGTTAAAAACTTACAAGGCCTCCAGGAAAGCTGGGGAGGAGCTTTTGATAAGGGAGTGCAGAGACAGGACAAGGGGGAAGGGTTTTCAGCCGAAAGAGGAGAGATTGAGATGAGATCTCGGGAAGAAATGTTTTGCTGTGAGGGTGGGGAAGCCCTGGCCCAGGCTGCCCAGAGAAGAAGTGACTGTCCCATCGCTGGAGGGGCTCAAGGGCAGGTTGAATGGGGCTTGGAGCCCCTGATGCAGTGGGAAGTGTCCCTGCCCATGGCAGGGGTGGTACTGGATGGGCTTTGAGGTCCCTTCCAACCCAACCCATTCCATGATTCTATGATCAAGGAAAATCTCTTCACAATGAAAGGAGTCTCAGGCCCTGGCGGCGCAGCCCAGGGAGGCGGTGGAGCCCCCACCCCTGAAGGGGTTTAAAAGCCGGGCAGAGGAGGTGCTCAGGGATGGCTCAGCAGTGCACAGAGACGGTTGGACCCGGTGATCCGAAAGCTCTTGCCCAGACAAACCATCGCACGATCGCGCCCCGGCTCCTCAGGGAGCCCTCCGCCCGCCGCCCGCTCCCCCGCAGCCCCGCCCGCTCGTACCACGTGACCGGCCCGGGCGCTGGGCGCGGGGCGCGCGGCGGCTCCTCCCGCCTCCGCCATGACGGCGACGCGGGGCGCGGGAGGCGGGGGCTCCACAGGGCCGCCCCCCGCGCCGCACGGACGGGGCGGGGCTGGGGGCAGCGGCGCCGTTTGTGGTTTTTAATAACCTTTAAAAATAGGAAAAGAGTTGCTGGTGGTGAAGATGTCAAAGGCCTCCGTCCAAGCGATTCTGGGACTCTGTGATCTCGTCATTAGTTGTTCACCTGCTGCCTTGGCCATTGTGCAGCCTCTTCTCCCCTTGGCAGAGGCCGCGGAGCCACGCGCTGAACGGGGATTTGGGGAGGTCACGGAGCTGAGAGCCGGGCGGGGGGAGCAGCAGAGCTGTAATTCATCCTTGGGATCTGTTTCAGATGATCTACGCAGCTCCTCTCCATCCAGCCTGTGCTTATAATCTCTGCAAAGAGTGCTGCTAAGCACCATCATCTCTTTTTCTGGCAAAGAATCCTGCGAACGCTTCCATTTAGCTCAGGAGGTGTAGCAGGGTATTGCTTCACTCTCACTGTACAAAACCAGAGTCCCAGTCAGGGACCGGAGCCTCATTTTGCACAGCAGGTTACGAAACGCAGAGCGAACGCGCAGCTTCTTTCCCCTAGGAGAAAGAGAGAACCACTCAATCACACTGTAAATGTTTTCAGACAGGGGGCAAATATTTACTTAAAATATGATTTTCATTTTGGGGAATCCTGGGCAGACAGGCCCACAAACGTGCCAGAGGTGTTCAGTGGGATATAACTTGCACTGTGAGAGCCGTTACCTGCAGGGTTTTGAAAATGTAGCAGGCATTTTTGTGCTCTTGGGCAACTAATTTTCAAAATACTGTCCATGGTTTCAAGACTGTTCCTCATTCACATAGATCGGAATGGAAAGAGGTCTCCTAGTGCTGTCATCAGCAGTGACATTCTCAGTGACAAACACATTGAGAAGCAAGTAGAAACAGTGTGGTCCAAGTTGTGCTTCTGATTGCTTTGCTTTAAAGATTTTTCAGAGCAGCAGGGAACAGCACACAAAGCACCTCTTATAGCTAAAAGCATTACAGAAACAAAGACACTTCATTTCATACTAGTTTTTAAGTTTTATTCCTGGTAAGACAACCTGTTGAGGATCATTCCCGTGAACCTAAAACTTCCTTGTTCTGGAGGCTTTAGCTATTACAGGAATGTTGTCTTCTTGATAGACCACATAGAAAGTTATTTTGGCTTCTTTACAGGTAGCTCTGTTGTTTCCAAAGTGACACAGACTGGTTAGAGTATGGACAGCCCAGACCAACTGGCCCAGGAGCATAGATCTCAACAGATTTCACTAGGAGTTTAAAAAAAGGCTGCTGGTGTAAGGTATCATGAAGGTGACATTGAGGACAAGTAGGCTTGGGCTTAGTTTCTTTTTGAAAAAGTGAAACTGTAACGGAGGGGGTAAGAGAGTGTCTTTACAAGCAAATCTTTGTGTTGGTGATGTGGAGCACATGGGTGACTTAATTTAGTTGTATCTTTACTGGGAATACAGAATAAGTGAGTAGTTTTCTTCTGACACATTTGTTGCAGAATGTACAAGCAATGTACTTCAATGTGCAGAACACACCACGGTGAAAAGGCTCATTCAACAAAGCAGGTACAATATCCAATTTACAGCTAGGTTTGAAACCACTTCTATCTGAAGAAAGTCTTTGAGTTTCCAAACATGCTATTATTTTCATGAAACATCACAGTTGAGTGGCAAGAAAAGAGAGATGTAATGTTTCTCATTACAGAACTACAGGGCAGAATAGGACTGCAGAAACTCCTCTAACAGTCCTACTGTCCTAAGACAGGATCCTCTCCAGTCTCCAGTTTCCAAGGTACAGCTTCTCAATTTGAGAAGCTAGTGAATTTTACTAGTGCGAGTTCAAATATTTTCCCTTATGCAAAAATTATCCTCTTTTCTTCCTGTCTAAGTTGATTCAATGCTTTGACCACATTTTAGGCCAGATGTGAAAAGTTCCGCTGGCCTATTTTTTAAAAAGAAACAAAACCCTCTCCTGCTTTTTTGCAGGCCTAAAAAGAGATACCCATTCCGTAATTAAACACCCTGAGTCAATACAGATGAGGCAGCCAGTAACCTGCCCAAGATAAGACTGGAATCCCTTGTAAAGGACACAGCCCAACATCCTTTAAGCCTGTCTCTGCCCAGAGAGGCTCCCTCAGCCCCCGCTCAAGGGGTCTCTGATAGCCTTCTCCTGGTGTTTGATCCCTTGCAGCTGTGTTTTTTCTCGGCTGCATTCTTGCTAATGCTTTTAACCATTTCTTTGCTTGCAAACTCCATCCCAATACTTTGTTCTTTATTCCACAGATAACAAGTTGTTCCCTTCCTCTCCACAGCCATGATTTATGTATTTGTAAATTGTTGTACTCTTCCCCCATCCTACTTTCTTGTGTAGATTACGCACATTTAATTCATCCAGTTCTTCCTCACTGGCCATACTTCAGACCTCTGTTCATTCTCATCGCTCCCTTATAGAATCTTTCTGGGCACTTTGCATCTGCACTGGAAAATGAGACCTAGCGCCAGCCTGAGTGTTCCTGCTGGGGCTGTACCAGTGCTGGGCAGAGTAGGATTAATTCTCGTGTCTTGCAAGCCATGTTCCTGTTTGCACAGCTTAGTGCAGTGTTTGCCTTTTTTCACAATGCCGTGATACTGTCGACTCCTAATCAGCTTGTGATCTATTATATCCCCTAGATCTTTTTCTGCATGAGGGAAACAGTGTTTTAGCAGTTTTATTCCAGCCAGACACATGAGAAGAAAATTACTGAAGTAGTGTGAGAGAGATTATCTGCCTTGTGCTTCAATATCAGAATTGATTACTGGTTTACAATTAGTTCCATGTGTACACCCTGTTAAGGAAGTTGCACAAGTGGCACTAACACCTTCCTTTGGCCTTCAGAGCCTTTATTCTTAGATGGGATTGGTACCCAGGAATTGAGTTATTTGGGCCAATTCCCTGTGTACTCAAGACTTCAAATGCTCAGCTAAACTTGCAGGGCTAATTGCTTTGAAGAAAACCTCTTATAATTTAGACAGATTGATTTTGAGTAACCTCGCTGAAAAGTGCTGTTGCTCTGTAGAGAAGAACTGTTGTATGCTGCTTTTCTCTCTTTGAAACAGTAGCTGTCGTTACAAAGGATGTTGCTGTTGCTTGTTTCTTTTTATAAAATGAGTCGATCTGAAGGAGCTCATGGTTGTTTTTACGAGTTGGCAAATTGCCACAGATACTGTGTCAGCAGGAGTACTGGACTTCAGCATCTTTGTGGGTGAACTTGAAAGTTCTCACTCATTTCAGTACCAGCCCACACCTCCGAACATACACTCTTGTTGACCAGCACCAGTCATCCCACTCCTTGTGTGCTTTCATTTCATGTCCTCTTGTCAGTCTCCTGGGCCACACTGCAACCTTATGCAGGTTCCCTGTTCTGCCACAGCCATTCTCCTCACTGCTCTAGCTCAGACGGCTGAGGGTACTTTACTGTGGTTTTGTGGCGTTACAACTACAGGTGGTGGCAAGGGAGAGACACAGTTCTTCCACAGAGCTGAGCAAGATCAGTGCAGATTTTTCTTTGCCCAGGGTTTTGATAATTTAGCAATCTTATGCAAAGTTAGACTTATAAAAATATATCTTTATTTCTTAGTTGGCAAAATCTGGATAGTCCAGTGACAGCAACTGAGTGTGCTCTAACCTCCTTGGTTGATACAGTTCGGGTTTCTTATGAAAGAAGAAAGCTGGTCTGAAAGCCAGTAAGGTAATAATGGTATTGGTATTTTCCTCACTTACCAAAAAGCTTCATAAGGAAGTTATTTGGAGGGGGAAAAAAATCTTGTTTAGAAAAGATAGCAAGATTCAGATAATGGAAACAGATAAAAGTTAGCCTTGAAATACCATTTTCCTAATCTTGACAAGTTCCTGTGTGCCACAAGTGATAATCCTTGAGAATCAAAGTTTCTACTTGAAGAAGAATAACCCTTTAGAGAGCTCAGTTTAGGTTCTTTGTTTATTGAAGCCATACCTCTGTTTGATCTGCTTGATGGCTGAAGTGTTAAACACAAAATGATGTTATGCTGAAGAGCTGAGGAAAGTAGGTGGAATTGTACATTTCCCAAAGATTCACTGGTAAATTCATGCTGGTTTTTTGTTGAACTTAAGTACCTTTAGAAGCTTGAACTTCTTTGTATATAAGTACAGGAAGTATCTGACATTTTAAGATGGGAAAGTGCTTAAAGAATAAATCATATTCCTACAGGGGAATTTATACATAACAGTGACTGGGATGTGGATAATACACAGAGACCCACAAGACAATGTGCTGGATGCACATCTTTATATGACATACAGACAGGAAGGGAAGTGAGCAACATTTTGAATTATGTATTAGCCAGAGGCCTCTGAAGAAAAGATTATAAGAATTGCATTGCTCTAGTGAACACTGAATGTTTACTTTATGCATCTTCATTGAAAATAGTATTCAATAGGTTCTTTATGTCTATATGCTCCTCTATAAAAGACGTTATTACATCATTTCTTATTATATCTTTTAATATCATTCTTAAAATACTAATTTGAAAGTACAGTTTATCGTGACTAATTCTATTCCAATTTTGTATAATTTTCAAGAAAATGCTGTTTTTTCTATTTTTCTGTAGATATCAATACATCAGACTCATCCTGGATTATGAAATAAAGAATTCTTTCAGGCTCACACATCTTCAGTAAAAGACTTTACAGGTCCATTAAAGTTAATGACACTGCTGATCATACAAAAGCCTGTACCATGAGCAGCTTACTCCCTTACAACTGTGTTGTCTGTGTCTTGTAAGAAAGTAGTAAAAGTGTAATTCTTGTTGGAAAATTGACCAAATGTGAGCAGAACTGAGACAGAAAACTCTTCTCTTTTAGTGTAAAGTTGTTACTCCATTTTTATCTACCTTCTTTTCTAAAAGTAACTATTCTGAAGGCCAGGAGGGCTCTGAACAGCCTGACAAATACACTGCTAACCTGGAACCTCCGCATCCACTAGCGAAGAAGCTATCAGTCTGTGCCAGTGGTATCAGTGGTGGCTTGTTACTATCTTATCCAGTAGCTCCTCAGCTATGGGAGTGGTGGAGGCACATCCCCAGCATGAGATCATCCAGCAAGTCCAGACTCATGATACAGAAAACCTCAAGTTGGGCCACTGAGCCCAGCTGGAGGAAGCAGGGGCTGCTGTAAGAGTAGGAGGTGATGACACCACCAGGCTTGCAGGACTGCACTGCAGCTTTTCTCTGGCTTCAGGAGAGCTGAGAAGAAGCTGTGGCCTCATGCAGCATTAGGGACTGCACGAGCTGCCTGTAGTGGGCATGTGAGAGGGCAGGGAGCCCTTTACACCTCAGAAAATCCAACTGTGTAATAATGCTTTCAAAGGACATTCCCAATTCACATAATTCTGTGTGAATAAACTGACATTTGTGTAAAGTAGGGCTTTTTTTTAGGTAAGTTTATGACATCTGTGACATGACACTACAGATAGGATTTGGCTATCAAAACTGCTTTAGAAGTAGGTCTTTAAAGACCATGTTGTTATCATAGCAGGATATAAGAGATGACAGTAAATTATTTCATTGTGTAGAGGCTCCCTGGTAACATCATCCTGATGCCTTTAGAGCCTGCAATAAATACTCATACACAAAAGACTCTGCTTCTTACTCCCTGTGACAAAAATCCCGACTTGTCTCCTGCTGAATGCTATTATTCTTTCCATAATCAACACAGCTACTTCACTTATATCTAAACTTTCCCTTCCCAAATAAGGTATTTCTTTTTTTCTACTGCAAGAGAGAGAGAGAGGTTTAATTTCATTATCTGGGATGCCAAGATGATAATTTGACTTCAAGTGAAATTAACTAAAAATAGCATTAAGCTTATATTGCTTCTTGTCCTTTAGCTCACATTGTTCCTTGACCAATACTGTGCCTGTTGAGACAGAGTTCAAGTATAGGTAGGTGTTCAACTCCATTTGTAGCACTGGTCTAGCAGCAGATACTACAAGGTTTTACATATTGAGGTGTCTGTATATGCATATGAGAACTTTAATTTTGTTTTAAAATCTCCAACTGTATTTTTTGGTGTTCCCATCTTGGGTTCTCATGTTACTTGTGCACCCAAAATCCCATGTGCCAGTTGTGGTTATTAGGTGTGTAAATGTGAACTTTGACATTTCATACTGTTGCAGAACCTTGGTATGTACATTCCTTTATCTTCCCACTGTCCCTGCAGTTACTCTTCATTATTGTCACTGCCTATTAGTTAGGAAATTACATTCTATTTTGTTTGGGCCAATTAACTGTTTGGGGAGAGCAGCTCTCCTAGGATCCCCGCTAACTGTTTACCACCAGCCATCATCTACTGATTTATTAAAGGAACCTGCTTCCCTTTTCAAAGAAGCAAATTCTTGTTTCTCAGTTGACCAACTTGCAAAAACTCCTTAGACTGTTGGGTATTTCACTCCCTTATGACAGTTAGATGGGATATGATATTGTGTAGCTAGTTAAATGAGAGCTGCTGATTGAATTATTGTCATAATGACTTCATGTGCATTTTCATGTGTTTAGGAGGCTGAATTCCTAAATGCCAGGGAAGAATAATACCAGCAGAGGAAACAGTCCTTGTGCTGCTTCAATATTGTGACTTGCAGCCTGTCTGAAAGCATAACAAAGACGTGATTGTGCAAGTGCCCAGCTGATCCAACAAGCAATGAATGAGTGAGCAATGGTCAACAGTGAAGGAGTGGATACCACAAAGGGCAATTCAGAAAGGTTATGGTGCTGTGAAGTGAGGGAGGTGTGAAATTAAATAGAACTAGAGATACAAAGATAATCAACCATTTGGGTTAATTTTACTTTTTTTTTTAGTTTTTTTTTTTTATTTCTCCTTGAAATGCTCCATCCTTTTTGGGTAAACTACACACACACACACACACAAAAAATAAATAAAAAAGAGGAGATTACTGCAAACTGTTAAGATATAAATCTTCCAGTACAGAAGAAAATATTCTTGTTCTTTCAGTCTAAAAGCAGGATAATTTCAGAACAACATCTCATCTTATGTGATGAATGAAACCTCCAGAATTCTGCTTGGAAGACTTTTTAGCTAACATGAGACAGTTCTCTGTTGGGGAAAGATGTCCAGACTGACTGATCCGCGTTTCTGTTCAAGCAGTTGGATCCACATAAGGTCCAACTCAGTCTTGTAACCATGAGAGATAGGAAGAGAAGAATGAGGAAGGTCAATATACAACAAGGGACCTCCAGTTCTTCATAGCAGCACAAGTATCTAGAGAAATAAACAGCAGAGAGGATTCTCTTTCCTTCAGAGGCTTACACTAGATTTTTTTACCCTTGAATTGATTCAATTGGACTTTCACCCAGAATCTTGTCTGAGAAAGCAGAAGATACATAAACCCGTATGTTAACCAATATAGTTCAGAGTTGATACTTCCATGCTGCTTCAAGGACTTCTCCCAAAAGCTTTAAAAGAAAGAGACTTTGGGTGCCCACAACATTTTATTAAAATACTAACATTTACTCTGGCTTCATGGTGTTTCTGAGTAAAGATACTTTCTAATTTCGTTGCCAGTTTTTGCTAGATTTCATGGCTTGTCACTGTCCTTGGGACACTTCAATTTAAAATGTCTTAGTCTCAACAAGGTCTATTAACATACCTTCAAGCTTTCAGATTGTTCCTTTGCCACTGTTCTCACAATACATTGGCAGAGAACTATGAATTTGTCAAATGATTTTCAGAGTTCCTCATCAACTAATCTCAGCCCATAATACAGACAAATGACTTTCAGAAGGTCAGGCAAGGAACCAAGTGGAGACTACAGAGTAGTAACTTGTCTCTTGCTCCGTTTACTACTTAATCAGCAAAGCATTTCTGTTGTCAGTTTTGTAAGCACTTAAGTGAGGGTGTGATCTGGTGTAATATATTCGCCAAAACATGCTTTAAACTGAAGAAAGGAAAAAAAAAAAAGCAGGATCTCTTTCAGCAAAGGTATTGTTTGTCATCTGGAAACCTTGAAAAATAGAAAGATTCTCACCTCAGCTTCAGTTCTCCTTAGAGGAGTCTTCTTGCTGCTGAGCTGGTTGGTGCCCAGAGGGACAAGGGGATGCATGGCCCTTTACCCCTTCCTTCAGATACATCTGCTCTGCAAATACGACTACAAAGGAGCACAAAGGACACTGCTGTGTGGAGCAGCACAGATCTGATTTCATGATCTGATCCATTGTTTTTCCTTGAGCAAATATGTAATAATGTTGGAATTTATGGATTAGTTGGACAATCCCTGATCCACTTTAATCAGAATTAGTGTTGTTCCTCCCAGAATGGCGCTGACAGGAGTACTGGGCAGACGGATTGCCTATCTACAGAGAGCCTAGTTAGGTTTTTTCCTGTTAAAGTTACAATATTTGCTAAGATATTACACAGTGAATGACTTTAAGAAGAAATGAAAATCCATGTTCCATCAGTAGCAACTGGGCAAACCTCGATGCCTTTTTTATAGTAAAACTGCTGTTGTATGTGGGGGGGGGGAGGGGAGGGGAGAGTTTGTCATCTAAAAACTACCACACGGTCCAGGTCTGGCTCACAGGAGCATGTCTGTCTTGCTCTAAAAATCCCTGTCATCAGATCTGAGGTTTATCTGGTCTCCAAAAAGACCTGCTGTTGAAAATTAAGTGTGAAATTTGAAAATGATTAAGTCAAATTATTTACCTTGTTAGTTCATCATGCCTGCAAAAATATTCTCTTCCCTTCAGGTAACCTAGCAACCAATACACATTGCACAATTATTTTTTCACAATTTGTAGGAGGGTTGCATTAAAATGCATGTCAGTGTCTTTATTTCATGACAGGCATGTAGCAAACAACACTGCAAATGTTTGTTCATCCTGGCAAGGGCTGAGTTTGTTTGATGTTACTTGCCTTAGTTTTGTCTAAGTTCTGAAGCAGAAAGGAAAATAAATTCCTTCTTTCAAGTCAGTTTTACAAGTATTCTCTTTAGCTTTGTTTTCATTATGAGCAGTGACTACACACAGATTTGCACGTGTCCTCTGCTATCAGATTCTCCCACCATGTCCTGGAAACTTCTAAATCCATTTGGAGAATTCCTGCTTGCCCAGGCTCAGTCTGCAGATTGCAGAGTGTATGCAGGCTGGAGGAACTGGAGAAAATGAAAAATTAAGCCAGCCAAGAGGATATGCATCAAGATAAATATCAGCTTCACAGTGGCATAAATTACATTTGCTAAAACAGGAAATTAATGTTTGTTGGATGGTAGAAATAAACCACTGGTCCTCTTGAAAAGTCCTCAGGTTGGGTTTCCGAGTACATTTTGGCATAAATACCCAGGTTATTGTGAAATGAAAAGAAAAACTTGATTCTTGTGGATGAAATGCACAGGACTATCCCCAAAACAACAATATGCTGAGGCCTCTGTAGAGGTTTTTGTTTTTTGAGTTCTGCTTTATCCGGTCTCAGGCACACAAGCATGAGTTAATGCCTGCAGCCAAGAGCAGTCTCTAGGCTTACGCACTAAATCCTCTGCCCCAGTCCCCAGGTCCTGAGACAGCATCTCAGTGTGAGATGGCAAATGATCTGTGCTTCTTACACATCTTCTGTGCTTTGTGTTACCTTTTTGATCCTCTCAATAGGCTGCTTGGGTCCAGACATCATTCCCTTCATTGCTTTTCAGTTTGATGTATAAAGAATGAATGGACTGCATGGGCTGCATTGCTTAACAGTTTTAAGGTGTTTGAGGGGGAAATATGATGAAAGAGAAGGACAGGAACCATCGTTACTGTGATGCTGTGGCCCTTGGCTTGATGAAAAACAAGCTGTGTGGTTTGGGAAAATAGTCCTTAGTATCCTAAAGCTGTGGTTTTGGCACTATCACAGAGCATAGGTTTAATCCTTACTCCACCTTAGATTCCTTAGCCAAGATTACACCTCACTCAGCCTCCCTAATCTATGTGTATTTTAGAAGGCTTCGGTGCTTAAATTAAGGAAAATGTATCCAGGAGTGTAGTCTCCCTCTGCAGTCCACACCAAGAGGCAGACACTGCAGAGGGTGGTTCAGCTCTTGGGTGGCTGGGCTGGCGTGGGGGCCTGGGTCCCCATTGCCGCTGCTGGACACAAGCCAGGAGAGCACGATGGGCTGCCCAGCTGAGAGGCCTGAGTTAGTTCAGTGTCTCTATGTCCATGAGATGGAAATAAAGACCTTGAGGAGAAAGGAACATTTATTTGCCAGCAACCAGAAATGTAGGAATTGAAAAAAAAAAAATATATACCTTGGCCAAACTACTCTTTTGCCTTTGGAGCCTCGGTACTGGTGGTCAGTGAACCTGGTTGCCTGCAGAGGCAGTCCCTCCACCCCCACCCCCTACTTCTCACATTCCCTTGCACAGCAAGAGCCAGTAGGGGTGACCTCAGGTACATTCACTACTTCAGATGTATCATGAGCCCGGGCATCTCCTCTTTTTTATTTATGGATTTAGGTGTTATGTCTTGTAATCAGCTTGTAATTAACTTGACCGACTAATGATTCCCCCCTCCCCCAGATTCTTTCTGTATATCAGGCAGTTGAGACTTTTGAAAACACCCAACTCTCACTTTTGTGCCTACAGCAGAATCCATTGATTTGAGTGGGAACTGCATTGGATCCTAATGCCAACATCCAGTGCGGAAGCTGGGCTGTGCTGGCAGCGGCTGCTGTGTACCCAAGCAAAGAGAGACAGCGCACTCCCACCAGCCCTGTGGTGCTGCCACACTCTTGAAAATGCCATTGTGGAATGGACACACTTCCATCCAAAATCCTACTGTCCTATGTCGTGATTCTAGGCGTGCTGTTAACACTAGCTTCTTCTAGGAAAGAGTTGTTTGTTTTTCTTTAAATGTGTGTGGATTTCTGTTACATTCCAAAGGCCAAAACTTTTCCGTTTTAAACAAGAAGGGCAGCCATTAGCATTAGCAATACAGGAGTAACGGGAACTCTGCTTGGATATCGGTGCTAACAGAAGTAGCAGGAATGAGCAAGAGGGTGCAACTATGGATGAGTGTGTTTTCATATTTTCATTAGTAATTGTTTCACAACAGTGAGTTACATGGTCCACCCTCCCCCTATACAAGGATTTCTCACTGCCTATTTAGCCACTAAACATTTCCCTGTTCCCCCCCCCCTTCTGTCTGCTTTATTTACCTCACAAATTCTATTTATTTCATATTACTCCAGCATTGATTTTTTTAGTGTCCTCTCTGTGGCTTGTTTGAATTCCTAGACTGCTCTTTTCTCCCTCCTGCTTTGCCACGCATGCTATTTATCCATGGCTTTGCCTTTCCTTCTGCTCCTTCCCCCTCCTCCTTTGAAGTTTCGGGTTTCCCTGCCTGGCAGCCCCTGAGAGGCTGCACACCCTGCGCTGGCCCTCGGCTCTGCTCAGTGACCACAGCCCCCGAGTCCCTCCTGCAAGCTGAGTCGTGTAGTGAGAACAAATCAGCAGAGAGGGAGCTTGCTGGGAGTTGCAAAACACGGGGACACATGGTGAAACCAAGACAAGGTCTGGGGAGCGACTGCAAGGCTCTCGAGGAGCTCGCAGTTCTCCTGTCTGTATTCCCTTTGGGACAGCAATGCTGAGTTGAGGCCTTTCAACAGCTCTGCCGCACTATCCAAACCAGCTTTGTATGTGCTTAACCCAAAATCCAGCTTCTGAAAGTGCCCTTGCTGTGCCCTCTGCCTGGGTCCCAGCTTGGCAGGAGAGTTTTGTCCCTAATACCTAGGATCTAAATGCAGACATGCTTTGTAGAAAATGTAACCCAGGACTGGGCTTGAGACCATCTCTGAATTTGTTTTTCCCCAAATCTGAGTTCCCCAGCATTTGAGTGCTGAGGTAAATGCCTCTCATTGAGCAGGTTCTCCTGCAGCCTTCTGTTCTCTCAGTCCTTTAAAATCAAAGACTGCCTGGGTTTGTAGATGTGACAAGCAAGTATTTGAGGTGAATTTGGACTCAAGTGTTTGAAGTGACTGTGTAGATCTTTGAGGAAGGCCATGGAACTTTGAGTTCAAGCCTTTGCGTGCATGAGGGTTCCCAAAACCCGTCTCTGCAGTCCTGCCACATCAGGCCAGTGTGGCCAGTAACTCAGTGGCTTGTGTTTGCAGAGCAGCACGAAGCTTTCGCTGCAGAGGGTTTATGCTTCCTCTCGACGCACTGTATTTTCCTCCTAGATTTCAGTAAAAGTTCTGCTATGAATTGCAAATGCAAAAAAAATTACTGTTCAGAATGTTCTCTCTTGAAAAGATGTTTGCTTTTCACAGCTCAAACAGAAAACAGCTCAGTGCATCCAAAAGCTGCCTCACCCTTTGAGCGTGTTCCCAGATCGCAGCCAAGAGCTCTACTATGGAATAGCTGTGAGTAGCCGGAAGAGCATTGTGGGGATTGAGATGCAAATGAGCAAACCCAGCAGCCCCCTTCGCTGCAGAGGTTCCCTGCCTCCTCCTGCCCCTCACTTGGGAGCCGGGGAGGCTTAACCTGCTGCCACAGCCCCCAGCTCCTCTCTGGGATTCCCATCAGCTCAGGTCGGATGAATGAAGAACCGCATCAGCATGGGGGAGGCACCGAGGACAGGAGGGGGTGTCACTGCCCCGGGCAGTGACACCCCCTCCTGTCCTCGGTGCCTCCCCCATGCTGATGCGGTTGCTGTTGCCTTTCAGGGCCCCAGAGCTGGGTGCGGAGGCAGGGGGAGCGGCGGGGGGGGGGGTGACCCCTGCAGAAGATGCCCGGTTTGCAGGCAGCTTCCAGAGTCCCAGAGTGTAACGTGAGAACCTGCCTGGGCACTTGTTTATCAAATGCAGAGAGTTGGAATATTGCAGAAGAAATCAGATAGGGCGAGCTGGGGGGCACGCAGGGGGGTTGCACGCAAACACGGCAAGGAGGGAAGCTGCACAGCCTTCAGTCGGTATCCTTTTCAAAGAATCATAGAATCATAGAACAACCAGGTTGGAAGGGACCTATTGGATCTTCTAGTCCAACCATTCCTATCAAACACTAAACCAAGTCCCTCAAGACCTCATCCACCCGTGCCTTAAACACCTCCAGGGAAGGGGAATCAACCACCTCCCAGGGCAGCCTATTCCAATGCCCAATGACCCTTTCTGTGAAAAACTTCCTCCTAATCTCCAGCCTAAATCTCCCCTGGCGGAGCTTGAGGCCATTCCCTCTTGTCCTGTCCCCTGTCACTTGGCAGAAGAGGCCAGCTCCCTCCTTTCTACAACCTCCCTTCAGGTAGTTGTAGAGAGTAATGAGGTCTCCTCTCAGCCTCCTCTTCTCTAGGCTAAACAACCCCAGCTCTCTCAGCCACTCCTCATAGGGTCTGTTCTCCAGCCCCTTCACCAGCCTCGTCGCTCTTCTCTGGTCTCGCTCCAGAGCCTCAACATCCTTCTTGTGGTGAGGGGCCAGGAACTGGACACAATATTCAAGGAGCGGCCTCACCAGTGCTGAGTACAGAGGGAGAATCACCTCCCTGCACCTGCTGGTCACACTATTTCTGATACAAGCCAGGATGCCATTGGCCTTCTTGGCCACCTGGGCACACTGCTGGCTCATGTTCAGTCGGCTGTCGACCAACACCCCCAGGTCCCTCTCCTCCTGGCAGTTTTCCAGCCAGACTTCTCCCAGTCTGTAGTTCTGCATAGGGTTGTTGTGCCCCAAGTGCAGGACCCTTTTCTTCCCAATATGACGGGAGGAAGCAAAACATCCTGACAAACCCTCCCTCTGAAGAAATAATCAAGGCGCTGAGCTCTAAAGCCCCTGTCAGGGCACATGAGCAGGCAAAGGCGCATTTTGCATGTTGTCATCACTCCGATGTTGTCCTCGCGTGCTAATTACATGTTTACAGCATTGCATCATTTTGACATAATTACTGTAATTATGTTAATGCTTAATAATCAACAGAATAGTACCTGTAATTTACCAAACAAAAACGACATGAAAAGCTAAACCCACAGGTGGAAGGGGATACGCTGCTAAGGGTTTAATCCTTGGTGCAGAAGCAAGTAGGAAGCACTCAGAACTGGAATATCCTGGTTTAGTCACGGATCCTCCCAGGCAGCACCAGGACACTTTGCAAGGTGTTTTAAAAGGCCGTAAGGAGGGTGACACACCGAGCTGTGAACGGCGTGTAAATGTTTAATACTCATCTGTGAACTCTCACCTAGAAAAATCTGTGCAGCGCCTTGAACAAAGCAGCGTGACAGACACTTGAAAAAACAGCAGGAGACCAAGGAACCCAGTGATCTGGAAATATTTTAACCCCTCTTCAACCTGTGGACACAGAATATCAATCCTGACTTGTCGCTTTTTTTTTTTTTTTTGAAAGAAACACGGTCCCTCGAGGCGACGCCCGCGAGCAGTGGGACCCCTTGGAGAACCCCCCCTGCCCTCTCCCGGCTTTCCCGGCCGGGCAGGTGGGGGTCATAGAGTCACACAATCACAGAATCACCAGCTTGGAGAAGACCCACCAGATCATCGAGTGCAAACATCCCCGTCAATCACTAAACCATGTCCCTCGGCATCTCGTCCATTTAAAAGATGGGTATCTTTTAAACCTCTCCAGGGAAGGTGACTCGACCCCTCCCTGGGCAGCCTCTGCCAGTGCCCAATGACCCTCTCCGTGAAATATTTTTTCCTGATGTCCAGCCTGAACCTCCCCTAGTGGAGCTTGAGGCCATTCCCTCTCGTCCTGTCCCCTGTCCCTTGGGAGAAGAGCCCAGCTCCCTCCTCTCCACAACCTCCTTTCAGGTAGTTATGGAGAGCAATGAGGTCTCCCCTCAACCTCCTCTTCTCCAGGCTAAACACCCCCAGCTCTCTCAGCTGTCGGGGCTCTCCCCGTGCCGGGCGGCTTCTCTTCGCCGCTGGCTCCCGGTGGACGGGTTTCTGCCACTAAAAGTGAGGGATCTAAAGCCAAATGTGGGATGAACGGGGACATTAAACGCGACGAGGAGTTATCCAGAGCAGTCATTCAGTGTCGGGGAGTTTGACGACACGGGATCGCGACCGCTTCCTCGTACGCGGAGGCACGCGACAGCCCGGCAGCTACCGGGGTCCGCGCGGGCGGAGGCGCCCGGCGCCCGTGCCGGCCCCGCCGAGGGCTGCGGTGCCCCCGGTGCCCCCGGGGCGGCGGGCGGGGCGGGGCGGGGGGCGGGGCGGCCGCCCCTCAGCTGGGAGCCCGCGGCGAGGCGCTGCGGCCGCCAGAGCCCGAGCGGGGCGGGCGGCGATGGGGTAGCCGAGCGGCGCTCCCCGCCATGTAGCGAGCCCCGCGCCGCCCGGCTCCGCCGCCTCTGCTCCGCGGGACCATGCGGGGCGCGCCGGCCGCACGGCTCCTGCGGCTCCTGCCGCTGCTGCCGCTGCTGCTGCTGGCGGGCGGCGCCGCGCAGTACTCCAGCGACCTGTGCAACTGGAAGGGGAGGTGAGCGGACCCTGCGGCCCGGAGGGGCGTCCTGGCCCCCGCGGGGCGACGAGCCACGGCCCGAAACAAAAGCGCCAAGCGTCCCGCTGCGCGGATGAGCGGCGCGGGGATGCGCGGGGATGCGCGGGGCGGGGATGCTCCGCCGCTGTCCCCCACCCCGACCTCCGCCGCTATCTCCCCTCCCCGCCCGAGCTCCGCCGCTGTCCCCCCCTTCCCGAGCTCCGCCGCTGTCTCCCCCCATTTCTCCACCGCTGTCTCCCCGTATTTCTCCGCCGCCGTCCCCCCCGTTTCTCCGCCGCAGTTCCCCCGTTTCTCGGCGCGACGCCCTCGGGGCAGCGGGGATGGAGGGTCCGGGAGGCAGCGCGGCTCGGTGGGCCGGGAGGAGAGGGAGAGGAGGAGGAGGAGGAGGAGGAGGAGGGCGCTGCCGTATCCGCCGCGGAGAAGCGTCTCCCCTCGTCCCCGGGGTCGGGCGGAGCAGCCCCGCATCTCCCCGCAGCCCCCGGGCGGCTCCTCCGCTCCCCGGGCGGCTCCTCCGCTCCCCGAGGCGCTGCGAGCCCCGCTCTCTCCATGTCCCGCAGTCCCGATGTGCGCTAACTGCTCTCCGGCTCGCAAGAGTTTCATCTCCCGGATTATCTTCCCTTCAACTGCTTCTAACACCAGTTGAGCGCCTCCGGTTGAGTCTCTGACCTCCTCCGTTCCTGGTATTAAACAGCGAGGGCTGCTCGGTCAGGTTTGCTGCGAGGGTTTAATGGTTTGACTCGAATATTCTGTTCAAACGTGGCTTTCTTTAAATAAAGTTTGGCCGGCTTCTATCAGAAATTTTTGTCGGTCGGGAGAATTCCAAGTGGAGACAGAGCTGGCCTGACTGCCAGCAGCATCATTTATCTGTTGTGGGGAAACAGCCAGATGCCTGGTAGTGACTTTTTTTTCTGAACTCTTTTGGACTTAACAATTAATGCGTAGTTAATCCCAGTGAATCCGCTTGAAGGGAAGCGCATTTGATAGGGACCAAACCTACTAGTTCCGTGGGTAACTTCTAATTGCATCATTTTGCTTTACCCTGTCCCCAGAGCGGTAGCTTCTTTCACCCGCAGGGATCCTGCCTGCACTTACTGATCTGGACCTCACTGCCTGGTACTGCTGGTGTTTTCTAAAAGAAAGATGAAAAGTCCCTCTAATCTTGTCCTGTGAGGTTCTTATTTTTGTCCTGTTTGCTTAGAGCAAGCAGTGACCGTGCGTGTCACCTGAGCAGGGCTGGAATAAGCAGTACCTCAGGGATCACCTGAGGTGGTGAAATGTCCCTCCCTGCCTGTCATTGAGTTTGGGGGCTTTGGTGATGTGAGCTTGGACTTGCTCTCCTGTTTTTCTGGTGAGCAAAGCAGAGCAGACACTGGCTCTGTGGGAGAGGAGGAGCTGCTTTCTTGCACGCACAGTTCAGTCTGGGCGGTTTCTCTCGTGTGAGGGAGTCCCAGAGTCCAGGTGGACAGGAGTCTTTAGAGGGGATAATGGCAACCAGGCTGGTGTTGGCCTTGCTCCTGGCTAGCAGTCCTGAGGCTGCTAAATATCTGCTTTGCCCTAAAAGACTAGGATTTCAGAAGCAAATAAAGATGATTGGATTTACCGGTAAACAGTGTGGTTACTGATAGCCAGATGGGTCAAAAAGGGTTCTTTGATATGAGGTATATAATGTTTTGAAGTCATGTGATGTTTTTTCACCTTAACTAACTTTGAAAACACTATGAACTTCAATTCCCAAATGCAGTCTTTCTTCCCGTGATGAAATTCTAGATTGTCTTGTGCTGGCAGATTTGACAGTCTAGTCATCTCCTGCAGTAAACTGAACGTGTTTTCTCACCTATATTAAAAACAGCTATACATGCCTATATTAAGTGCAACAGTCTTAGAAACAGAATATTTAGGATATTAATGTTTTTTCCCCCATTAGGTTGTGGAGAAGTGAGGAGTTTATATCCTCAAATAGTATGAAGAGGGTTCCTATACTTATTCCTCACACTTCCAGCAAAACCTGGTGCAACGTACAGCTTGACACCTGCAATTTGAGTACGCTCTGCCATAGCAGCATCTTAATAATTAGCCTGGTAGAAAGCTTCCAGGAAAGCTCTGTCCAGAGGAAAGCAGAAACTTCACTGTGTTTTGTGTGTGGTTATTACTCTTGCTGTAACTTCAGTTTTTTGTACTTCAGTGACCTCTCAGTGCTTTGGGCAAAAGTCCTTTGGTGCCATGTCGAGAACGTGCTAGTCTGGTGGTTTTGGCTGTAGGAGCAAGAATTCAGCTCTGATGTGGCTGCTCGATGTCCATCGATCTTGCCCCCTGCACCAGTGGTTGCTCTGAGGAAGCCTTGGTGCTCTGTAGCTTGTCATGCTTAATTACATACCCCAAATTAGGAGAGAAATTTTCCTGTGTTTGCTGAGGGGTGCTGGGAGGGCAGGAGTGCTTCAGGGGCTCCTCAGAGCACCTGTAACAGAATAAATAAAGTATCTCAAGTGGAGAGCGTGAATATTCCATGTCTTTTCATTAGCGCTCGTCACATGTTCCTGTGTAACAGCTTACTGCACCCGCACTGTGATGGATCTCTCTGGCCAGACAGAGCGGGTGGCTGGGAACAGTGAGGAAGAAGAGTGAGGAGACAAATGCTGTGATTCAGGGTGTCCTCATGGGTTGGTATGAGGAAGTAGTGCTGGCTGTAGAAGTGAGTCCCATTAAACATCACAGATTTGAAAGGGAGGATGGATGGCTTATCCATCACTGTAACCATGAAACAGCTGCCTTATGTCCTTGCTATATACTTAAAAAACCCCCAAAGCCCAAACGTCAAATGAGCTTGACAAAAAAAAAAAAAAGAAAGAAAAAAAAAGAAAAAGAGGAGGCTCCTGGGCTTCAACTGTTGTGTGGGCACAGTGTCTGATGGCTGGCTGGGGAGAGCTAAACACGTGTTGAACAGTCTGTCAGTGTGGTGACATATAATTTGGACAGAAAGCAAAGCAACAGGCTTTACTGGATGATGGTGGTTGCTGTTAAGTAATGCGAGTGTATATTTTGAAATCTGCTTGACTTTTGAGTCATCCTTTATTACAAGTCTTAATGCATACAGGTCCTTGTTCTTGATGTGTCTGTCTCATGGCATCACTCTTGCCTGTGGGATATAATTGGCATTCAGAAGATAATTTCAGAGTCCACTCTTTTTTTTTGCTTGAATTGCATGAGCGTTTGAACAAAATGAATGTTGAGGCTTTTTGCTCTGACTACAGAAATTCCCGGCTGCAGCGTTGCTGGGATCACTTACAACAGCAGTTTCACTGCGTGAGTTCAGAATTTTGCCCCTGGTGTGTTCCTTCGGTTTAAACACTCAGACTTCAGGGTGGAATTTGACAGTATAAGTCCTGCAAAGCCCTTCTAGTTTGTTTAATGTCTGGAGTAGGAGCAAGCGATGTGTGAGCAGAGGTTTTTGCCCCTTTGCTGAGGGATAAGCTTTACACTCTTTAATTTTACTTATTCACTGCTTGCACACAAACCGAATTCTGTGATTTCTGCTGAGTGGCATCATGTGTGCACTGTGGTGAAAGCTGATTTTGTGGACCAGATGTGGATTTACAGTCAACTTGAAATATCCCATTGCAAGTTAAGTTTCCTGAATGTGCTAAGTACTACTGAATTTGAGGCCAGGAGGTTAAAGGTCACAACTTGTCTCTCTTTTCTCGTCATCTGTGTTCTTGAGGTGGCTTTCAAGTTTGTTCCAAAGCACGTGTTTGTATGCACTATTGTTATTAAATATGACTTTTTTTTTTCCTAAGCTTCCTCATATAAACTCCATCAAGTGAGTCGCACTGACACTCTCAATAATGAGTCACGTCAACAGCAAATGCAAACCAGATGGATTTCCCCCCCGTTCTTTTGCACATGGCTTCTTGTTACTTTCTAAATTCTGACTTGAATTTAAACCTTGTTCAGCCCTGCATATCTTTGGCATGGGGAATTGGGTATTTGGAGGTTTCTGTAGAGAAACCAGGGCTTGATGTTATTACTTGCACTACATCAAGACCTGTTCTTTGCCACAGGTTTCCTATGTAACTTCAGATGAGCCACTTAATCCTTTTTAACCTTTCTTCCCTGTCTTGGCTCATCTGCCTGCAAGTGAGAATGTTGCAAAGCTTCCCTGAAGTACTGCAAAGCAGACCTGTGAGCTGTGTTGAAGGGTCTGATTTTGGCTGGTGCTCTACAGGCATAGAATAAAAGGTGCTGATGTTTGAGAACCATGTATGCCAAGTGTAGGAGGAGAAACAAGCTTGGTGGTGAAGCGATTTGTGTGTTTCTGCATAATAGGTGATGGGACAGGGACTGGGGCTAAAGGATTTTTACTTGATGGCCCAAACACTGTAACCAATAAACGGGGCTTCCCTCAACTTTTAACTGGACTGCCTGCAGCATTTGGTGTCATATTACTGCTTTGAGTAGTGAACCTATGGGGTTAGTCCAGCAGCAGTGAGGGGCAGCAAGGGGTGTTTAGTGCTGTCCTCAGTTTAGGCTGTGGGCAAGCGACTAACAAAGATTCTCTAGTCATCCTGCTTGCGTGTGGCAATTTGCTCTCCTCTCATTGGCAGCTGGCCTGGAATCCCCATATTGCTCTTCTGTCCCATCTTGGATATCACCAGCCTCTTCATTTTTTTGCTGTAGTGCTTGGTAAGGACACAGGACCAATGGTGGCCCTGTGCCTCAGCAGTAGTAACTGGCCACACGTTCTCTTGTTCTCTTTTTCTCTGAACGTTTGTAGCTGTGTGTCTGCTTGTAGCCCATCAGAACGGGGCAGTAAAATGATAAACTAAGCTTAAACCTCATACTGTGGAGAAGTGATGGAAGGTGGCTATGTAGCAAAGAAAACAGCATAGTTCAGTGCTTCCCCAGCTGTGACTGAAGACTGTAGTGTCTTTTCTTCTTTCTTCACCTCCCAGTTTGGACACTGGAGCTGCCCAGCTGAGGCAAGGGTATCTGTGGCATCCCTTTGCTCCAGTTCATGGAGTGAGCTTGGCATCTCTCCCAGTTTCAGATCCATTTGGAATATAGACTTGGAAAAGGAACAAAGTACTCAGCAAAAGGTGGAGTCGGAGCTGTGAGGCTGGGGAACGTGCTGGTTTAAGCCACCGGGAAGGGAGTTCAAGTGTACGTGTTCTACTTCGTATGCGCCGATTCATTTGCCACAGCTCAGCTGATGGGCAGGGGCTGAGGCTGTATTAATTTAATTGCTTTTGATCATGTGCTTATATCCTATTTAATTTTGAAGTCAATTACTAGTGGCTTGACTGTTTTTTGGGAGGGAGATGATTTTAAATTGTCCTGTAATATTAAGGTTGCAGTCTTGCAAGACCCAAGTGCTTCTGACCACTGCTGAGCTGGATGGGCTGATACTCAATGCTGCCTTAGCTTTCCCGTGTTTGTTGATGTGGGTCTTTGAAGGTTTGAGGTTATGCAGTCACATTACCAGCTCTGTCATTTCTCTAACTTTCTCTTTCTTTCTTCCCCTAGTGGCTTAACTCATGAGTCTCACAAGAAGGATGTTGAACAGGTCTACCTCCGCTGTTCCGAAGGGTCCATAGAGTGGATGTATCCCACAGGAGCACTCATAGTCAACCTACGACCCAATACTTCACCTGCTTCTTACAAACATTTGACTGTTTGCATAAAGCCCTTCAAGGACTCTGCAGGAGCAAATATTTATTTGGAAAAAACTGGAGAACTGAAACTCTTGGTCCGAGATGGCGATCGCAGCCCCAGTAAGGTGTATTGTTTTGGCTATGATCAGGGGGGCCTGTTCATTGAGGCCACTCCTCAGCAGGACATTAGCAGGAAGATTACAGGCTTCCAGTATGAACTGATGAGCAAGGGGATGGCATCTGATTTGCACACGGTTTCTGGTGAGTTCTTGGATATCGGTCATATTTTCATGTACCGTATCGGATGCATAACAGATGGCGGAGTGGGGGAGTGGGAAAGTATTTGTGTCTGCGTTTCATGTGCTTTTAAGGATGCGTTTTATAAACAGGCTATTGTGGAAGAACTAATTTTGTTGCTTTTTTGAAGGTGGTAGCATAGGCTGAATTCCAGATGATTTAAGGACTGCACTGTGAAGGATTCTCCCCTTGCAGGCTTGGGGGGATTCACAGGCGCTGGCTTTAACCTGCAGTGAACCCAGCTCCTCAGCCTTGCTCTAAGAATTTTCTAACTACTTCTTTACTCGGCTTTTAAGGCCCCACTGCACATTTTGAATAATAAACATTTCCACAAAGAGGAACTCCTTTTCCGTGGGCTTTTTTCCTCTGAAACTACTGCTACTTGCTGACCTAATTGGCCTTTTTTTTTTTCTTTTTTTTTTTTTTTTTTTTTTTTTTGTTTGTTTTAATGGAGGAAAGTGGTGTTCTTTCCTCAGCTCTGCATGTTACCTCTCCTGGGCATTATTGGCAGAGCTCTTCCACTCTAGGATGTTTCTACAGTGCTGGTGTTATCTTCTCTCTTAATCTTCTCTCTTTTCTTTTTATGAAAAGCAAGTTCTGTAGGGAGGAATTGTACACAGAATTAAAACTTGTAGGAAGGGAGAATGGGCAGACCAAAAGCCTGTAAAATCTGATACTAAATAGGAAGGTAAATACCATTTTGGAACAATGGCTCTAGGTGTAACCTGATTACGCTAATCAATTAGACAGTTTGAGAAGAAGAAAACCTAGCATTTTTGGAGGATGGTGGGGTGGGGGAGGTGAGGAAGGAGAATTCTATTTAGATAGGCTGTGTCTGCCTCTTGACTCTCTATTTGGAATTGCCTCTGCTCTTATCTGCAAAGCCAAGGAGTGGAGATGTCCAGAATAGCCTGAGGAATAGCAGTGCTAGGGTTGTTTGTCCTAGATAACTAAGGGAGGTGTCAAGGTTTAGAGATTTTAAGTGTGGAGGCCACGATGGCAACCAGATTTCTCTATCAGGATGGTAGGGAACGAAGGCAACCTCACAATGTGCTTGAGATGGCTTGGCCCAGGGTGAAGCTTGGTGTCAAATGAGCCAGAGGTGCTGTACGTGGGCTGTCTTAGTTCCATGGTAGTGGTGCCATATGATTTGCCTGAGATGCTACTTGATAAGCAGCAGTGCAGCTAATTAAACTGCAGCTTCATCTTCTTGGCATTGCATCCCTTGTCCTTTTCTGGCATAAGTGATTGTGGAACTTGAGTCCCATCTTCTGCCCTCCCCGGCTTCCTTCCACAACAGGACTCTGGATGTTTGTATATTTTTGTGTTCTTGCCACCCTGCTGCTGTTCAGATGTTGACGCACCAGTCTGGATGTGATGTTTTTGGTGCAGATCTGAGTGGGACTGAGAAGGACAGTTTGGAGCTCAGCGAGAGGGCTGCTGGCTGAGAACTGATGCAGGAACCCACATAACGGATAGGTGGCGTGTTTGCCATTGAAACAAAAACCCTTACGAACACAAATAGACAAATATTTAACATCCTTTCTTTACTCTTGTAGCTTAATATCGAGGGTTTTGCATTTAAAGCAGGCTTCCCTGCTTCCACATTTTACTAGGATTGCAGAAGAAGCAGGGTGTCTGCTGCAGGGTTGTTCTCCCAGTAAGAACATTTCTGCAAAGATGCAATTGCTGTGCGTGTTGGCTATGGAGTAAAATTCCATTGCAGAAGACATTAAATACATTGCTTAATCAGTCATTTGGAGAATGTTCCCAGATTCAGTGCTTCTTTGACAGGCATGAGGATGGAGGCACAGTGATAAGTCACTGAAACTTAATAAAGGAAGTCCTATACTTCTTCTTTCTTTCCCCAAAAGAAGTTGAAACTGCTTTTACAATTAATAAAATAATGTTTAAAATAATATATGAGAAATACTGCTCATCACTGCTGTTTTTAGTTTACACACATATATGATTTCTGCTGAGCGGCGCTCATGCCAACAAGGCTTGCTGCTGGCACAGACTGCTGGGATTTTAGAACAAAATGCTCTTCGTTACACATAAAATCTTGGAGATTTTTAAAGCTGATGGGAGTTTTCTCTAGAGACTTTCAGAAGTCAAACTGAGGACTGAATCCAATTACAGCCTTCCTCTTTGATAGGCATATTAAATCTCTTTTTCTATGACTGCTGTATTTTCATCTGTAACAGACACCGGTTGAATTTCAGTACTGCCTTATAAAACAATGCGGTGGGCTCTCTGCTCAAACTCCATGTGTCTTGGTTGGACAGAAGAAGCTTTTTAATAGTTCATCAGCAGAGCCTTCAGGGCAAACTAGGGATCTCTATTTTATTTACGTTATTTCACTTGCCTTTTTTTGGATCCTCAGACTCTGGGGAGGGGTGAAAACACGATGAAAATGCCATACATGACTCTTTCCACTACTCAGTCAGATGAGCACTTTTATTCTCCTATAAATATCTATATGTCTGGGGAAACTGCCAAATAGCTGCCTTGTGAGGCAAAGCAATATATTTGCTGTTCATGAACCTCATTTCTTCTGGAGCCACATCGAGACTTTTTTTGTGAGACCTGCCCTTTGCTGAGCTGTTCATTGGGAGGGGAAGTTTGCAATCAATGGACTGAAATCACTAGTGGCTCCTTCATCAAAGAGGAGGCTCAAGCCAGAGGCAAGTGCTGACCTAAAAGGAGCTGAAAACTGGACTTAAGTTTCTGCATTTCTCTGTCCCTTGGTCACAAATGTGGCTCATGGTGTTTTTTGACTGTTGCACACTGGAAAAACAAACCAGCTTGTCTCAGTTGCAGTTTGACAGGGTTCAGCAGAGCTGGCAGTATGTGTGAAGAGATGACAAAGACATGATATGCTGTTGCAGACGGGGCTGAGATGTGCTGGCAGAGCTGGGCAGGGGAGGCTTGCGCACTTCCTGGGCTCGCCTGGCACTGCAGCTGATGACGAAGGACTGAAGGGCACAAATGTTGCAGCATTTTCTTACAACTGTGGAATGAGGGGAGTGACTGTCATAAAAGACCCAGGTGTGGGGCTCAGTAATCCAGCCCTTTCCTTGTGCAGTAACTACTCACTAACAGCTCCTCTCAACTTTCCCTAAATGGTGTGCTTGTTTCCTGGTGATAGTTATTGTACTCTGCCCTCGAGTTTACTCTTGTTTCCTAACCTGGCATCGCAGCTCTTATTAGAGAGTGTAAGTCATCTGTTTAATACTTCAATAACCTGTAGTGTCCTCAGAGTCCTGACATTGCAGGGTGCATCAACAAATCAGCAATGCTTGGCAGGGTTCCTGTGGTTTAATTAGAAAGCCTCCAGTTTTATGAGTTTACAGTCATTCTTTCCCACTTAATCAAGAATCTAGCAAATAACTCTGTAGAAAACATATGCGGGTTCTGAATTGGCCTTTCCCTTTCCTTGGGAGGGTTGAATGACACAGTGCTGTGTTACAATTTTCCAGTTTTGGGGGGTTTAACCCTTTACTTGGCTCTGTGTCTCCCTTATCTTATTCTCTTAAGGCCTCCTAAACTGTAGGAAGTGTTTGTTGTACAGTGATATGCTTTAGTTCAGATTGCTGAGATTTGATATGGGATGGGTTTTACTCTGATAGTAATCGGCCAAAAGCCACTTCTGCGAGTTTGTAGTTTCTTAAGATGGGAAGAGGAGCAAAGACAAGCACACTACAGCTCTTGTCACTAATTTAGGTGAGTGAGCAGTCCCTAAGAACCTTGACAGTTCAAATGTCTTGATGAACATGTTCTCTCCATACCCAAAGTTATCGGTGACTAAGAGTACTTGTCATTTCAGATTAGGTTGTGGGTTGAACCTCTGTGCAAGTCCCATCCATGCTGATGGTCCATTAACTTCAGCTTGTTTTTTCAGTAAGACTCTGAAGCCTTGGTGTTTGCCCAGCTGAAGAACTGAGGTGCTGTGACATTTTGGCCTGAGGCCATTTGTGAAGCAGCAAAACTTGTTTATGTTGTTGAATTCTGTTGATTCTAATAATTTCTGCTTGTGCTGGAAGGAAATACTGAGTCTCTGCTGTGCTGGCAAGTAGGTGGAGGTTTTGGCAGAAGTGTTGTTTGACCATATAGTTCCTAGAGGTTTTCTAGAGATGTTAACCCACGTGAACTTCTCAGCTGTAGTGGAGCGTGTGCCTGGTCTAGTTCTGCCTCACACCACAGCACACTGCTCGGATTAAATTCCTATGAAAAGTGTGAAGGTCCCTTGAGAGCCATTTGCTTTTTAAGTTCTTCAGCTTCTGCTCAACTAATATGAAACAAGAATCTGTAGGTTTGACCAAATGCTTTGGAGAGGAAGGTCAAGTGTTTTCCTCCCTTCCTACCAAATGACCTTTATTTTCTTGTGCAGAATCTGTGTTTTAAGAGCATTGCATCCAAGCTCTGATTCCAGCTTTGTATAAGCTGTGTAGTTTACTTTTTCCATCACATGCTCATACAGATGTGTTACAGAGATCAGGAGGTGAAAACTCTTCCATTACCAACCCACTTTTCTGTCGTAAAGGAGTCAAACTTTAACAAAAATGTTCCTTTATTTTAATGGCATCTACTGACTTGGTGCAGGTTCTGTAACTGTTTCATATGTTTTCTTTGTTAATGCTTGTACCTGGCTAAGAATGTTAACAGGCAGGAGGTATTGCACTCGAGTGGGTATCTGAAAAACAAGGCAAAGCTGGATAAACCCAGTTAGGTAATTAAGACCAGTATTCAGCTCTTTCCTGTATGCTGTTAATTCTCTGGCCTGAGGAAACACATTGGAAATTAAGAAACTCCTAAGTAATTGGGCTATGCTAGCATTTCTAGGAACAGCTTTCTGAAACACCCCTTAACTTCTGATCTTTAATGCGGCAGGGTTTGGTAGAAGTGGAGCACCCACGTGCTGTATCTCTGCAGGTGTCCTTCCAGAGCACTGTCATCACAGCTCGTGGAGTCCTCAGCTCATACTTCTGTCTGTATTCTCCCAAATATCAACTTTTTTTTTCCTCCTTATTTGAGTCTGCCTGTGCTGCTAAACTCTGTAGCCTGAAGCAGCAGATGCCCTGATGGATTTTTCACTTCTTGTTGGAGTGGAAACCCTGCTTCTTGTCCCAGAGGTGAGCAGGAAGCTGTCTGATGTGCTGCTGTCTGCCAGGATGTTTGCAGTATGGAAATGGTGGCTGCTGTCGTTGGCAGGAATGTTGGTGGAAAGAGGCACTTGGTACCCTTACACTGAAAGTCCGTGTGGCCTTTGTGTTTAAGCACAGGTTCTGCCTGAGTCCTTGTGACTATCCAAGATATTGGCACCTCACTGCATGGCAGGGGTGGGAGCGTACTGTGTGCTGCATGGTTGGCAGGGGTTGAAATTCCAAAAGCCCCCCTCTAGGTGAGAAAAACTGCTTCTTCTGTCACCTCCCAGTTTCTGTATAAAACTCTCATCCCTTTGAGATTTAGCTGTATTAGGGGAAAAAGCAAATCTGAGTGGGGTCTGTTGTGATTTGCACAGGACAGAATTGATTTTGTGTTCCTCCCAGCAGCACTTGCTGGTGAAACATAACCAGCAGCACTGAAAAGCCATGGGATCTGTTCTGCATGACCAAGTTCATGGTGTCTGGGTGGCAGTAACATACACCTTCCTCTGCAGTTCCAGGGTTGCTGTTGTTTTCGGTTCTTTTCTCTCTAAAAGCTAATCAGCACGTTACACCATCAGAAAAAGGCCTTAGAATGTCATTGCTCAAATCCACATTAGTTATTGGCCTTGCAACAGACCATTCTGGCACTCCTGCTTTAGGATAAGTTACTTTCTGAATAGTTCCTGTGTGCTTGCCCTCAGTGCAGCAAGGTCCTTGGTGGTTTTCCAATGGCTTTTCCTGTACTGAAGGGTAATGCAAAACTGGATACACGGTACCTTTTTAATGAAGAGTAGGCAGTATTCCCCAGCACTGCAGGTATTTGAAAATGTACATTTTGTACTGGTTTTGAGGGCATATCACTGAGCTGGGTGTCATGGATCAACATCTAAATTGATCAGGCTGGCTTCTGTAGAACAGAGCCTGGAGTGGGATTAATTTTGAGGAGCTGGATACCTGCTCTAACTGTTCATGTGCTTGAAGTGGTCTGATTTGCAGCAAACCATTGACTGGGGGCAGAATTTAAGAGCAGGGTTTTTGAGTTTCTTCCTTTGTGAAATGATTTCAAAGTGTGTTTCTGATGCTTGGGAACACATGCACGCCTATGCCTATTCTTAAATTGAGCAGGGGTGATGTTTTTGGGATTCAAGCCTCAATAAGGTGAAAAATGTTGAACTGAGAAATCTTCGCCCTTGAAAACCAAACCCCCAAAAAACTCTGAACCCAATGTTTGGAAGGATGCCCTGATTTTATCTCCTTCCTCCAAGAAAATGAGTTTGACAGCAGCCTCTTCTAGCCCTGCTTGTCCTTTGATGTTGCCAGGACAGGAGTTGGCTTTGCAGTGGGCAGAGGAGGTGACAATGGAGCTGCAGTGATAAATACACAGCTGCAGGGGAGAGAGAAGGAAGAAAATAGCTTATTTTTGCTAGACTGGCTACGAATGCTGTTAGCTTATTTCTCAACTCAGTGGGCAGTCAAACCCAATAAGCAGTCAGGTATATTGTCTGGGCAGCTGGGGCTTTGCTTTGCGCTGACCTTTATGTACCAGGGAAGATAGGCCCACAAACAGATCTGCAATCCAGCAGAGTTGCTTGGCAGTCTTTAATAATGCTCTGTGCTTGCTCTGCAAAACTGTTTAGTTTGCTAATTCCTAAGGCTGTAGTTAAAGAAGGGATGGGAGGGCGGGGGAGCTGCATTCCTCTTCCCGCCCCCCACCTTCCCTGAGGAATAAGAAACTTACTTACAGATTTTTCCTGGGTTTGGGCCTTGATTTGCATGACAGAAAATCTCTTTTGCCTTAATCTGTTGTATAAGCTAGAAAATACACACAGTGATATTGCATGGATACTTGGAAGCTGCCCAGGACCCAAAGACATGACTTGTTAAGTCTGACCTTGGGAAGCTTGGTACTGGGTCAAAAAAGCTGCCACCGTAGGGCACCAGGCTATGATCCAGCACTGACTCCTGCAGCTGATTAAAACAGGTGGAAGGATTTTCTGTATGGGCAGTATACACATCCCCTCAGGTATCTTTCCGATTCCTCTATGGAATCGGAGCATTGGCTGCTGCGTTAACCTGTGTGCCTGTGTTCTTTGTGGACTGCAGCCTGGATGCTGAGATGTGCACATGGAGCCTTGTTGGGCTTTTGATTGCCTCAGGTGCCCCAGGACCGTTCCTGTTTGTGTAGGATGCACCCCCTGCCCCAGCAGAGCTGTCAGCAACTCTGTACCAACTCCGTCTGTGTGGAAGTGGGTGTAGGAAATTTAAGGTAAAAGAAGGAGAAAATCCAGGGTTTTGTAGAACTAGTGAATGATCTTGGTGTGCGCTGTTAAGTAAAAAAAAAAGTATATGATATCTTAAAGCTTTTCCTGTTCCAAATAGGAAACCTGAAGTAACTTTACTTTAGAGTTCACTGAGAAATGTTAAAACATTGCACAAGATGTAGTCCTTCCTCAGTCCCCTCAAGAACAGGCTGATCAAATAAATGTGGTTTTAAAATGAAAGCTGGCCTTGTTCCTCCCGAGCTCTCCCACATACCAGAAAGCACTTGATTTCTAGAAACAGAGCCTGTGTGGATGTGAGAGCACGTACAGTACTTCTTTTTTTATGACTCCTTTTTTATTTTAACACTCACTCAATCTTTGATCTGTCATTATTCCACTCTCAGGGTTTAACTTTAACCAGCCACTTCTTACTTAATTCTATTCCCCTGCGCCATAGGAGGCATTAATGGGCTGGAGCGAAGAGAAGGGCAGTGGGGAGGAAAGGAGGGCTTTGCACTCCTGGCAAGTGTCCAGCCTGGTGGTAGATGCTGCTCCAGCCTGTTCCAGAGCCCTGGCAGGGGCAGTGGGAAGCTCTGGCACCAGAGCCTGTGCCTGGCTGCACAGCTTCCCCAGGGCATGGAGGGGGGAGGGGAAAAAACACCTCATTTTCTACCCTACAAGCATTTTATGGCATCACAACTGAGTGTTTAGGAGACAACACCAAACATGACATCAAAACTTTCTTTTATCAGATCTAAGAAAACACGCAACTTTGGAATGACATTTTCTTTAGGAGAAAGAAAAAAAGATATTTTCAGAGTGCGTTTTAGAAGGGATGAGCCAAACTGTAAGTCGTGGTGGGTTTTGTATCAGTAGAGATATTTGCTGCGGTGCTGTGCCGGGTGGGCACGGGGTCAGCCAGGAGAGAGGTCCTGCCCCAGCACTTCCTCTGCTGTGAGGTCAGGGGAGACCAGAGAATTCCCTCAATGGTCTGGAGGCACCAGAGACTTCCAGCAACTCATCCATCCTCGTGCCTGCCCAGTGGTTCCGATTTCTAATCCTGCTGGGCAGCAGCACTAGGCTGAAGGAAAGGAAGAGGTATTTGCTGTGAGATAAACAGATTTATTCTTTATGGCTTTATAATGATGACTTGCTCACATATAGCAGGAGGCAATTCCCAGCAGTTACCTTGCTACCTGCTTTTCACTTTAATTGCAGTTAGTAAGGGGGAGGGAGAAAGCAAAGAACTGGGAAGTGGTAGCAAATACTGCTTTCACAGCAAGGTGGACGCACACAGTTTTAGAGATGCTTCTGCATTGCTGGGGTCTCTTTTTTCCACTGCAGTTCAGACAGAAGGAATTTAACTGACATTCTAATCTGCTAAATAGGGCTTTATGGACACGATAAATGTCAGGCTTGACTGTAACTGAGGATTTTTACAGGGCTGGTGATGCAATGGGTAAGTGCAGGAGCTCGGCAGGGAGCTGGCATTTATCCTGGTGCCATTACATCGCTGCCCACCCTAGCGGTGAGGTTTTGGGAGCCCAAGGCCCAGCACTGCTCTGAATATGTACCTAGGATCAAGTGGGTTGGCACAGTAGTGGAGGCAGGAGGAGAGGCAGGAAAGGGAGGGAAGGGGTGTTTGGGACAGGCATTGTTTTTATCCTGATGGATCAATAAGCAGCCTCTGGGAGGTGGGACAGAAAACAGTGTCTTGAAGATAAGGCACTTCTCAGCATTTTTCCTGGGTTGGTTTGACTCGTTCATGGGCCTGGAGGCAGAGTTCAGTAGTGTGTGATGCTGCTTGAATCAAAGCTGTGCTGTTGGGTTTTTCATTACTTTTTTAAAATTGTTAAACAAATGGCTGCTTGTGTTTCTTGCTGACCTTTCAGCTCATTTGTTGGAATGGGTGCTGCATCTTGGAACAGCAAAGAGGCATTGACTCTGCAGTCCCAGAGGATCCTTATGTGCTCTGTGGCTGCTGAGCAAGTTCAATTTTGAAAGCTGTTTCAAATGGAGCTTGCCTGGTACCAAATCTCTTCCTCGTGCTGCTTACATAAATAGTCTTTGGTGCTTAAGGTCTTTAGTGCCCTCTTGGAAGACATTTCTGTTCAAAGATAAATTTCTGCTTTATGGTCTCTTGGCTTCGTGTTTCTCAGAACACAAAGGTCGTCACATCTCACATGGTGAGGTTTGCAATATGCTTTTTTTA
This sequence comes from Coccyzus lansbergi, assembly GCA_033558105.1. NCBI lineage: Eukaryota > Metazoa > Chordata > Aves > Cuculiformes > Coccyzidae > Coccyzus > Coccyzus lansbergi. Next base: position 1,916,055 of record JAUMJK010001519.1, on the reverse strand, counting down.
TTCTTCTTTGCAGGAAGGAAGTGGTATTAACTCAATTCACTTGGCACAATCCATGCCACAGCACATGAAAGTCTGCATCTCATTAAACTTATTTGCAGGCTTAAATTGTTCTTGGCCAGTATCTGTATTTTCCAAGCTACTTCTGGACACTCATATGTTTGTGCAAGTTGATCTGAATTTTAATAAGAAGCTGAGGCAAGGAACAGGAGTTGACACTTTCTTCTGAATTAAAATCACCAACACACCTACTTTTATGCAAGAAGTCAGGGCAGAATGTCCACTGCACTATCATGATTTCAACCCAGCTGCTGAATCTCCACATCTTGTCCTGTACCAAATCTTGGCTGTGTTTTGTCTGTAAAAGAAGGAAATCTTCAAATTTTGTATCTTTACTCATGATCTGTATTCTGAGCTGCCTGTTCTGCTCAGCACAGGGGCTCAGATTAGATCTCGAGCAAACATGGGGATGAATTCTTCTGTCTTCTCTCAGTACGTTATTCAAACAAACAAAAAAACTATCCAAGTATGTTATTTGTAGCATCAACCTATTCATAAAAGAAACACAATCCCTTTGGGTCTCCTATCTGAGGCTTGTTGAGCCAAGGGGCTGGGAATAGTGGAAGTCCAACCCCTGTGTTTGCTCCCGAGCTTGGCATTTTCCCTCGGATACGTTGGAAAAAGTGCAGTGCTTGCAGAAAGCTGTGTAATCTTATCCTATCCAAAGGCAGAAAAACCTTGTAAAACAAAAGGGTGATGAGAGAACTGCTCTGTGTTGTGACTGGGGGTCAGTAACTTCGAGCCCAGCTGCAGAGATGCTCCATGTCATCTGGTTGTGTTTTCCCCCTCTGTGTGGCTGCAGGTATTATGTTTAAACGCAGGTGGGCTGGATGCAGCTCTGCTGGCTTGAGCTCCCAGGTAGCACGCTCGCTTTAAATCAGAGGTGCACTGACATGCAGATGTGTTGATGTAGTTGAGATGGTGTTTCGATGTGGGGGTTGTGAGTGTTTTGAGGTTGAATGTTATTTTGACTTGCTCAGGAAGAGCTTTCTGAGGGGGGTGAGGGAGGTTGAAGAAGGGAGATGACAGTCAAAGCCTGGTAAACGAGAATGGTTGTCAAATTCTTGTTCACCTGTCCTGCAAAGCAGCAGATCTTTTTGCTTGAGATATGAGCTGTTGGAGTTTTGTTTCATGGCACAAGTGTTGCCTTTTCAGAGATGAAGCTAAGGCAAACTTTGGAAGAAATAATTACAAGGATTTATTTTACTTTTTAATTTGATAAAGCAGGAACAGGGCAAACTATTTTTTTTTCATGCTCATATAATGTTTGCCTTTAAGCTCTCATCTTTCAGCTAAATCATTGATCCAATAATTGGTTGAGACACAGTCATTTCTGCTTCAGACTCAAAAAAATGACTCTGAAATGCACCATCATTGGAGAAACCGCATCTCTATTTTTGTAATCTGCTCTCAGAAGTCTGTACTCCGTGTTTCCAGGAAGGAGACTCATCCTGTGATGATCTTTCCAGTGGGGTTGCAATACAGAGCTTCCAGCGAGAATTTGGAGGGTGCGGTTGTGGGGTTTTTTTTGTTCTATATGAACTAATGCTGATGACAGGCAGAGAGCTTTCACCTGGGAGATGGGTCTGCTGTGCCTCACACTGGCACGGCTTGGGGTGCTGCAGCACGTGCTGGCTTAGCTCAGATCAGCCTGGTTTGCATCCAGACCCATTTGAATGTTTTCTGTTGACCATGCAAAAGAAAAGGGTACTTGTTTTAATCAAAAGATTTAAACCTAAAACTAACACAGAATCACGCGCTGAGCCTGCCTGGACCTCCTCAGTAGACTTTTAATACTTAACAGGTCTGATTGCTCTTCAAAGGCTTATTCAGAAATACTTATGTGTGGGTGATGTATACCATGGAAACTGGAAGTGCTGATAAACCAGCTCTGTGTTTCCCTCCTCCACCATCCATACCTCTACCACACCGCACGCGTGTGCAAGCTTCTTAATAAAACCAAAGGGTATTCCTCGGTAAAGTGGTTTTCTGCAATTACTTTGTGTTAAACATTTTCACTTCTGCTTAAAGGGTGTCTCTCTTCCTGTTTGTGCTGCCAGTGCAGCAATGTGTTCTCAGCAGAGCCTACTCAGTGACGGAGTTTGGATAGAGATGGTGATCTGGGCTTGGTAAATGGTGCTTCGGGAGACTGTAGAGACCTGCTGCCTAATTCATCCAGCCTCCTTGGCAGAAAACATAATAGGAAACAAGTGATAGGACAAGAGGAAACGGCCTCAACTTGTGCCAGGGGAAGCTTAGATTGGATATTGGGAAACATTTATTTAGTGAAAGAGCTGTGAAGCATTGACAGAGGCTGCACAGAGCAGTGGTGAAGTCTCCATCCCTGGAGATGTTCAAAAGCCATGCGGACATGGCACTGCACGACATAGTTTAGTAGGCACAATAGGTTTGGGTGACAGTGATCTTAGAGGTCTTTTCCAGCCTTAATGATTCTACAGCTATGAGGTAGTGGAGTGAATTGAGAAAATTTGGGACAGACAGAGGAGACTTCTTACTAGTGGCTTGGAAGCTGGTTTTGGGGTAAGTTAGGGACAATTGGACCCGTGGGTGGCAGCTGAAACTCATGTATTTCAAAAGATAAAGCTTCATGTGGCCTCTGTTACGTCTACCAGAGGCAGCACATCTCACTCTGAATGTGTCCTGCAGGGAGCTGTCATCTTAAAACATGATGACAGCCCTTAAGATAACTCCCATCTCCTGTTTTCAGAGGATAGAGTAGTTGCATGCAAATGTTGAAAACCAAAGGAGGAAGGGCTGGAGTTGCGTGTGTTTGTGTGTGCTGAGAGAGGATGGCAACACCTACCCACAGCTCTTGAGGCTGAGGAGACTCGTGCTAAATTCCAGCACGGAAAATGCAGTTTAATCCATCCTCAGTATTGGAGGAGATCCTTTCTATACAACCCAACTCCTTGGTGCTGGCAGAGCTGGGGGCCTTCTAGAGCTCATGACATCTCAAGGCATGTCCCTCTCTTCCTGGACGTTCCTGCCTCCCTGCGGAGAGGGCCAGCAATGTGTTGGACAAAGCTGTTGGCCAACAAGTGCTGTCTATTGTTAGTATCGCCACGTCCTCCTCAGTAACATCAGGTTCAGAGGGCAAATCGCTCAAAGCAGCTGGAACATGACTGCTGGCTTGTGAGGAATGATGTAATTACATCTCCCTCTGTGGGGAGGTGAATAGAGAGGCCTTTGGAGGCACTGGGCTGGGGGGGTGGAGGGAGAGGGCTGCCTCAGGTTACTTCAGGTCAGGATACTGTCAAAATCCATCAAGGGCATTCCCAGGAGAGTCTGCAGCCAATGTGTACAATGCAGGCTTTGTGCCACCGGTTCTGGAGTTGAGTTATATGCATCTGGGCTTTAGAGGCTTTTTTTTCCCCTTTCTTTTCTCTCCACCCTCCCCCTGCTGCTGTATGAATTAAGGCTCTTTGGCTTATCAAGTGTAAAGGAATTAGAGCAGCTAATGTTGACATTGTTTTTGTTGCAAATTCATAGACTTGCTGTTGGTTGCAGGAACCTGGTCAGCCCTCAAGCTATTCCCAGGGTGTCGAGCACCCAGCAAACACAGCTGCCTGGATTGGTTTTGGGCCTGCTTCCCTAGAAAAGGGGCATCTCCATTGGCTGGGCAGGAGTGCAGAGGTCTCCTTTGGGTTTTTTTTTTTTTTTTTTTTTTTAGTTTTAGAATGCTTCCCGTTTTGGCCTGAGGTGTGTGAGTCCTTCTAACCTACTCCTGGAGGAAAACACCTGATCCAGAGTGAATGAGTGTGGAACTGCAACTCAAATCACTGATGTGCAGTGTAAGCACGCAGATTCCTTAATGGCTGGGATTCCAAAGAAAGCATAGCCATTGCCTTCTCCTAAGGATTTTGTTTCTTTTGTGAGGCTGTATAGGGATGAAGTGTAGTGCGTGAATATTACTTGCTTTTTAATGGTCAATTTACCTCATCAGTAATCCTTAATGACTCGCCTTCCATCTGTGCTTGCATACCTTGGTTTTGCCACTTGCAAGATATATTTGATACCCTGTGAATGCAGATGTGGGAGTTGTTCCATAGAAGAGGATTTCTGTTCTTCAGATGTCTGGTATTGCTGTGATGGGTGGTGGTAAATGTTTGTTAAATAAGCTTGCATGCTAACAACCTGCTGTGAGTCAGCAAGGATCTGAAGTAGGTTCTAAGCAATGATCTACTGTGAGCAATGCTGAGCAGTTTTGATTTCCTTTTGTATGTAAAAAGGGTACAGAATTTTGCCTAGAGTCTACAATTAAAATAATTTCATTCCATGTGTACGTGGTGATTTGTTATTTTGATTTATTATAGTGTCAGTCAATTTAAATGGAAGGAACCATTTTTCAAGGATTTTGGTTTTCATCTTTAATGCTGTTGCTGCTGTTGCACTCCTTTGAGAACACAAATGGCTTAGTTATTCTGTTTTTTTTTAAATTTTGGATGGAGTTGGATGAACTACAGAGATGTCTGGTCTAAACCAAGACTGTTTTCACTCAGACGTAAAAAGGATGAGATGCCTTTTTATTATTAGAAGAGAACAAAACATATGAAATACAGTGTCTGCAATGCAGTTGTGGATTTTGAGCTGTGCTGTAGAACCTGCTCCCAAGTGCAGGTGCTGTCAGACTCAGCCAGGTCTATTCCCGATTTAGGCAGAAGGAGGCTGGGGAAGAGGGGCTTTGGCCCTGGGTGGATTTAGTGGGTGCCCCAAACAGACAACTCCACCACAGGTTGTTATGTGACTAATGTAATTTCTCTGTCTGATGAAATGTGGATATTTGGTCTAGCCGCAAATCAAAATCTTTTGAGTTTGAAACTGAACATACCTTTGCACTGCATTCACTCTAGTACTCTAGTTATGTCCAAGCTTTGGCTGCCTCTGTGTTTCTCAGGATATTAAACAGTTTCCAGTCTTTTCCCAAAAAGGGAGCTGAAATAGCATGTGGGGAAAAGGGCAATGAAGACTGGCTTGGTTCTAAAGGTGCTGGAGGCATTCGGACTAGACTAAACAGAAGTTCCCATCGATCCCTGTACTTTAACGGAGCTATTTTGCCTATTCCTTGTCTCTTCTTTTGGAGCTTTTTAACCTTCTTGAATTAGTCCTTCAAATATTCCTGCCCAGAAGTGTGCATTGTACATTCCATTTAATCCTTTAAAAAGTGTGTTACACTGTGTATTAATCATCTGACTGGAGCAAATCTGGTGGATTTGGTTCAATAATCCTTCTTTCTGGATCACTGCCTTTCTTGGACCTTGTTAAAAATGAGGGACTTACCATGCTGTATGTTAAAGAATGGCTTGTACCATCTACAAGAGGAAGGCTGATAGAATAACTGAGTATTGTAGGCACTAGCCACATGTTGTTAAGACTGATTTAAATTTGCTTCTTAGTGCAATGGATACATTTCTCCAGGAAGTGGCAGGGGTGAGAGGAAGAGTGTGACCATTTGGGAATCTGGTAACTAAGTGGTTTCAGATGTTAATGTTCAAAACCTAAATTTTGGGGGGCTGAGGAGGAGTGGAGTAGCTTCAGTTTGAGGTTTGATCAGGAACCATGTGGTGAAAGGAGCTGTACCTCTCCAGTGCTTTGCCTCCTCTGCAGCATGAGTCTTGCTTTGCTGCGTGGTCTTTGCCTGTACGGATCCAGGCAGAGCAGCACGCTCCACAGGGTTTCATTTTTCTGCCTGATGTGCAAAGTGCTGCTTCAAGATGACATCAAGTGAAAGGTGTGGACTCTGATCCTTGGGCTGCCAGTGAACAAAGTAGCTGAGCACCACTGAGCAGGGCAGACCCTGATCATAAGGGAATTCCTGAACTCAATAGGGTATTATAGGAACATCTGAACTGCAACTACAGTACCTTCTCTGAAATAGCTGGCTGAGTACAAAGAGAAGCCACATTCTTGCATTGATTAGATTAGTACAGATATCCAAATGTTTCCAGCAGTACAGGAAATGGTCTTTGTGCTGCTAGAGCTCTAACAGATATAGCTCAGTTTCCGCTTTGCCTTGACACATGCACTGGGGTTTTTTTTCCTCCCTTCTTTGCCTCCCCCACTCTGTAACCTCCTGGATCTTTGATGTGGTGATAGACTGAATGGCTTGTGAAATAGCTCAACAACATTGGCTAGAAATTGTAAGAAAGAAGCTGTGCCATTAGGGTTTGAAAGGCATATGATCTTCAAAGCTGTTTCAAGAGCTTTGAATTTACAGCACAGCACGCTGCAAACTCACCCAATATCAAAACCTATTGAGTGTTTGGGTTGTTTGCTAGATAATACATCCCAGCAGCAGCATTAAAGAGATCCACATTCCTCCTTAAGTACAAAAACCTCATGGGGCAAGGGTTAGCCTTCTGAAGACATTAATGATGCCCGACAGGGCTTCAGACCACTTGTCCCTGTATCTTTTGCATGTGTATGTGTCCTGTTTTTGGTTAATTTAAATACTGGCTTATTTATTTATGAACTCTTGAATACTCTGCTGACTCTGACCCTTTCTCCCCAGCCCCCTGCCGACCATGCAGTGACACAGAAGTCCTCTTGGCTGTCTGCACTAGTGATTTTGGTGAGTTGTTGCTTCTCCCCCTGGATGCCTTATGTTAATGTGATGTCCATAAACATTAATGTTGCACTATTTACACTTGGCACCTTCCACCAGCAGTAAATGCAGTCTGAAGGTGCTATGTGCGTGGGAGAGGGAGGGGGACACAGTGTGAAGGATATCAAAACCATGTGCCCTGCTGACACTTCCCCAGGACACTGGGATGACCCAGCATCCACAGCGGAAGCAGAATTTCAGGTAGTTGAGTGCATCTAGGGGAGGTCTTGAGTTGCTGCCCTCAGACTGTTGACAAAAGGCCAAAAGTTTCAATAATTCTCCGTGCTTCCCTTTTCAAAGGCGAGATTATTAGCTGGAATCTGTGATGGCCAAAGGGAGTACAGAGAGTACATTATCAGGGAGCATTAAGTGTGTATCTTGATGTTAGAACTCTTTATCATGATTGATGCTATTTTTCTGATGTAATTGTTTTTGTGTCAAAATTTAATTTGTGAGTGCCCTTTACTGGGCAGGTTACAAATGTAATCTATAACAAATGCAAATATATGCTAGAGATTACTGTTATAAACTCAGTTCTGAAAATAACAAAGGACCAAATCTGGGGCTGCTGTGGTGCAGTTGATTCCCCTTGAGCTACGTGGTTGCATGGGGCTGAGTTTGGACTTGGTTCTTCCAGAGTGAATTCTCTCTTGACACCCTTTTTCTTTTTGCAGTGATCAGGGGCTCTATCCAAGATGTAACAAACAAAGCAGAAGAGCAAGAATCCATCATTCACGTTGGTGTCAACAAACTGTACAGGCAGAAGAGCAAAGTCTTTCAGCTCACAGGGGAGAGTGGGAACTGGCGAGGACAAATAAAGACCCTGCTGGAGTGTGGGGTGAAACCAGGAGACGGAGACTTCCTTTTCACGGGACGCATGCACTTTGGGGAGGCCAGGTTAGGCTGTGCCCCTCGTTTTAAAGACTTCCAAAGGATGTACAAAGAGGCAAAAGACAAAGGGCTAAACCCCTGCGAAATTGGCCCCAATTGAAATCCCCTGTTTGGCTGAAGATTGCTTTTAGCGTTTGGCTGGGAATATTTCCTGGCCGTGATCAGAACTCTGGACAAAAATGGTGAGAGCACGGACGGATCTGGAGTGCAGGCTGAGGCCCCGCAGGACACGGCTGCAGCCAGCGGTGCTGTTAGACTGATGGAAGCAACAGAGGTACGAGCTCAGAAGGCTGCCAAGCAAGCAAGGCTGGATTTTTAACCAATCTTATCCCTATGAATTAAGTTATTATATTTTTTTAGTAATTTCCTTAGGAAAACAAAGAAAGAAAACACCCATGTCTTAATAAAAAAACCCAAATGAAAGCCAACCTGACTTTGTATCTTTTTAATACTAATTTTTAAACATGTCTCAAACTGATGTAGCATTTGACATGGCATATTCTGTATCAATGGCCATGTATGTGGTAGAGAACCATAAACCATCTTAACATTGATGCTTTGTAAAAAGCTTGGTGTACAATTCAGAGTTGTTTCTTACGACAGAAATTTATGGAGCCAAACTCTTGTGTGTCTGTTCTTTTTTTAATTTGAAAGAATGTACAATCACTGCCTGCAATTTTTTGTCCAGGCTGGCAAATTCTTTCCATTCCAGAGAAATAAAGATCCCTGGATTTGACACATACTGTTTTAAATCTTTCTTTTTTTCTTCTCCATGAGGCTGTGCTTGGTTAGCCCAGATGTGCTCATAGATAAGCTCTGGGCTCCTAATTTTTTTGGTGGCTTCTCTGAGCAGAAGCAGAGTTCTTGTGAGGCACTGGAAACCACAATGTTTTTCAAAGGGGAAGCAGGAGCTATTTTTGGAGATTTTTAAACACGGGTCCAGGCAAGACTGTGAGTGTTCTTCTCTCTGATGCTTATGGAGTTATTTTGGGAACAGCTCCAAAGAGCAGGCTGCCCTTCATGTTTAACTTGAAGCTTTTAATTGTGCTGGCTGGTAGCTTGGTGCGAGGCAGACGTTCGTGCCTGCCTGTGAGTCCTGGCAGGCAGGACAAGGCCACCTTGTGAAAAAACAAAGCGCTTCAACAAGAGTGGACTGCTGCTGCAGGCAGTGTTCCATGGGAGGTACAGAACAACCCTCTTGTTCAGTCCTGTTGTTCCTCTTAACCTGCAACGCATCACTTAAATGATACCTTCACAAGGATTTTTAACCCCTTACCTATGATCATTCTCATTTTTTATTGCTGCCCCGACTTTTATTTTAGTCAATCAGGCTTGTTTAAATAAAAAGCCTTATTCCTCGTATCTCCTTCATGTAACTGTTTCAGTGGCTTGGGGAGGGCATGGTGAGTGACTTGGAGGACAGTCATTTTGGGTAAGTCCAGGAAGTTCTAAGATGGATTTGACAGAGATATCCCATGAGACTTACCTGGAATAAAAACCCAAGGTTGCCTGAGATGGGGACCAAAACCCCTCTGAAGCTGTTTCTGTAGCTTTATCCCAGTAAGAAGTATTCTGTGGGCCTATTGGGGAGGAGGAATTTTTTTGTCTGTATTAAGATGATCCTAATAGACTCCAGGTGCCTGTGATGACTAAAAAGAAATCTCAACCCGCCTAGCACCAGTCTAACTGCTGCTTTGACCCTGGCTGCCTTCAAGCCTCCTGTAAGCAAAATAGAACTGGTCAAGGAGGCTTTGGCTCTGGAGCCCCAGCTTTGGCTGCAGTTTGATTTTTATGGTAGTTTAAATGGTTTGTAGACTTTTTTTTTTTTTTTTAAATACTCTTCGAGCCATTCTTGGAACCAAGCACTGAATTGTGCCTGCCTTTCCTCCAGTGTTTTGTTTGCCTGTCCAAGGAGGAGCAGGGCTGTGCCTAATCCCACCTCCCCTGGTATTGGCTCTGCTCCCTGTTGAATTGTTCTCCTCTGAGAAGCTGCCTGTGTCCTGTAAGACCCCTGGAGATGCTTGGCAGGGGAGGAAATATTGTCTTGCTGATTTTTGCTGAGTCCCAGCTCCACAGCAAACTGCTGACATGGATGTTGAAGTGCTCTGTAGTTGCTATGTGTCCATCACACTGATGGTGCTTGCCTGCCTACAATTACAGAGCATTGGAGGGAGTGGCTGTATAAGCAATAACACCACTCCGAACCAAGCTCTTTAATCAAAGTGACGTTAAGACCTTGCTCTGCAACATTTTCTTCCCTCCCTCCCTGCCTTTGTCCCTCGCTCCCTGCAGCGTTGCAGGTTGGCTGATGCACATCATCCCTAGCAAGTCATCAGTCACTGCAGGACTTGATCTGGGCTGTGGGGCCTCGTGCCACATCTCTCAAGCTGAGTGTGCATGCACTTTGTACTGCAGGAGGTTAAGGGAGGGAATCCACTCATTGCCCTAAAATCCAGTGCCCAAGCTGATGATCTAGTGATGCTCACCCTTAAGCCTTTGAAACGTGATTACATCTTGACCTACCTGGCAGCAGGTGGATTAAAAAAACAATGTCTTTGGTCACATGTGCTGACTCAACTCTATAATTAGTAGAAATTGATACTGGAGCAGCATTACATGAGGACATGCTTGTTGGCTCATCTTGGCCAAAGGCAACCCAGGACAGAGTGGTAATAGGTGGCTAAAGAGCACTGCTTTTCTTGCAGCTCTCTGAAGAGGAAGGACTTCCTCTTGCTACCTAATTAACATAAGTGAATTCCTCTTGAAAGCAGCAGACTGACTTATCTGTTCCTAAGAAAGCAGAACCAACAAACTTGAATGGTGTTTTTCAGAGCCCTCTCAGCTGGGCAAACCTACTCAGAAATAGACATGAGGCATCTGCTGTGTTTTTGCATCTGAACTCTAGCAAGCATGTGGTTTGGCTTGTTAGTGAAAACACTTTCCATGGTAACTCTTCACTTCTCTGATTTTTCCATAAAGTGTCAGTAAGGAGCCCACTGGTGGTGACCTAAGTCACCTCTAAGGTAAAAGCTGCACAGCGCTCTCTGTGGTGACAAATAGGTAGGTTGAGAAACTCGTGTGGATGCCTGGCTACATGGGCTGGTTTGAGATCCATCAGATGCTGTTGGCTGGGGGAAGTTTGCCTTCTTTCATCCTGTGAAGAGACAGAACTTTGTTTCTCCAAACACCGTGTCTTCTGCACCCAGCATGGAGGGACATGAGATTGCCATGCTTGGTTGCCTACCGCCAGACCAGAGGACCTAGATTAAAATGCCTGTTTGCTTCTCATTCAGGAAGGATGAATAATTTTTCTCTGAGCTATGCTGATACACTTTGCCTCTTGCATGGGTGCCACAGCCACGCTGCAGGGAGGTGTGAGCCCCATTGCCTGCCCCACCTGGTGGTGTCCCATCCCACCTCAGGCCAAGTGGTTAGTAAGATCAGAGACACTTGTAGGCAGCTTTTCTTCAAACTCTTTTTCTGTTGCTGCCACCTTGTCCCAGCTCTCCTCTCCCACTCCTCCTGGTCATCCCAGCATGGGAAGGACATGTCTCTGCTGGAGCAAATCCTGAGGAGGCCACACTGATGATCCGAAAGCTGGAGCTCCTCCCATACGAGGACAGGCTGAGAGAGTTGGTGTTGTTCAGCTTGGAGAAGGGAAAGCTGTGGGGAAACCTTAGAGCAGCTTCCAGTACTGAAAGGGGCTCAGGAAAGCTGAGGAGGGACTCTTGATCAGGGAGCGCAGGGACAGGACTAAGGAGAATGGTTTCAAGCTGAAGGAGGGGAGATGTAGAGCTTAGAAAGAACATGCAGGTTGCCCAGAGAAGTGGTGGCTGCCCCATTCCTGGAGGTGTTCAAGGCCAGGACAGATGAGGCTTTGAGTAACCTGATCAAATGGGAGGTGTCCCTGCTCATCACAGGGTGATGGGACTGGATGGGCTTTGATGTCTCTTCCAACTCAAACTATTCTATACTTCTACGATCCTGGTTTCCAAGCTGGGAAGCACAACATGTTGCTTTAGTACCAACCCACTGCTGTTCTCTTGCTAACAGGAGAAGCACCTTATCATCAGCACAGCTCAGCCTGTTCTCTGCAGGGGAGAGACTACTCTGATTTATCTATGGGTCTAATCCTCTGTGCAGTGGCTTCTCTATACTCTAAGGACACACACAGGCTGTAGGAGAGGACACTGGGGCCACACTCAAGCAAAAAAGTAGCCAAGCTTTGGCACCTTGAGCACCAGTATCAGTGTCTTCATCAACAGAGAAGGACCTGCTTGGTCCTGCTTGAAGTGACAGGGAGAAAGATGTGATTTGACCATGGCAAGAGACGGGAGACGTGATCTGGCTCTTGCTTCAAACTCTGCTGAGTGTCCAGGACTGTTCCCTGGCTAGGGAGGAGGTCACACCCTGGGATGTGCTGTGGTTCAAGGCAGCTGGTGTTCCCTGTGTACCTTGCCTTTGAAGTGTGATGAGACATGCACGAGCTCTGAGCCTGACCGGCTGACATGGTGAAACACCTCCAAGGGAGACAGGAGCTCTCCTCCTGCTCATTACAAACTTAATTAGATGTCACTTGTTTTTGGAACTGGAAAAGTCTGTTAGTGATGCATGTTAGAGTTGAACGGTAAATTAGGTCAGCAGCATTGAGTCCAGCTGTTCCAGGGCACATCAAACTGAAAACCAAAGTAGTTGTCAAGTAAAACAGGAAAATGTCAGGAGGGAGACATGTGTGAGTGTCTGAGAGGGGTTGGAAGAAACACAAACCCCAAACAATATGCAGAAATATTTTGACAGCAGCAAGATTCAAACCTGGAGGAGTAGAGCTGCTGAGGGGAGAGATAAGAAATCAAATATCTCCTTTCCAGATTAAATAGAAGTGATTTCCCTTCCTGTACAGAAGCCAGCTGTCTCTTTCTTTGGCTGACTTTGATCCTTCTTCTAGTGATGCCTTACTCTGTCTGGCTGCAGTTGGGCAGGTATGTGCTGCCATAGTAGGTGCCTTCACTGGACAATTCTTCTCCTTCACCATCAGTCTTTGTCTGATAGCTTCACTGAGAGTCACTGAGGGACAGACCCTACAAGAAACCATGAGCACTCTCCTTACTCTCTCCCCATCTCTTCTGCTCCCCCTCCACATTCCTCCTTCTCCTCTTCCTCATCGTCCTCCTCTACCAATGGCAAGATTCTTCATGATGGTGGAAACAAGCCAACCCTATCAAGTTCATTTTGGGGTGTCACATCCACCTAGTTCAGCATCACCCAAGTGCTTTGATCTTGCCCCACGTAGAATTTGGAAATCTCTGGCCAAGGCTGGGCAGAAACAGGGGCCAGGACTACGTATAACTGCTCCCTCATGTACCTCAGTGGCTCTCCTAGGCTGCACACCAGAGCTGAGTGTGTGTTGTGGGGATGCCCATCAGGCTGGGAGCACAGCAGCCAGTAGCTTGCGCTGGCACCAGCACCAGGCAGTGCAGTGGGTAGCTGGGCTGAGGCTGAGCAGCAGTTTCCCAGCTCAGAGGAGAGGTTTTGAAGAGACAGATGGGCAGCTCTGGGACGGCTGAGTCTGCCTGTTCATGGCTGTGAAGCATGTAGTGACAGCTGAAGAGAGTTGAGTGAGCTGGAGCCTCCTCCTGGCATGTGACTTCTTTCCTGGCATGTTGAGCTGAGAAGATAGCGCTTGCTGCTGTGAGCCTTTCTTAAAGGTCTGTGGGTGATGCCTTGGTCCTCACATGATGTTAGCTGGCCCTGAGCTGTGAACAGTCATGGGCTGTTCCTGATTTTGAGGGATCCAGCTTGCAAAGCCTCACCCATGTGCTCTCTGTGTGCAGGCTACCAGGGCTGGGATGAGGCTGCCAGGAGTGCGTAGAGGGAAGGAGTGTCAGTTTGTGCTTGCAGCAGAGCTGACTCAGGGCTTTCTCCCCAGGGCTGGGTGCTGACACAGCTACTTTGTGTTTTACTGGCTTCTTTGAAGTCCAGGGCATCTCCTGGGGCTTGGAGACTATAGCAGTGCAGCAGGAGAGAATGGTTAGTTGTTTTTAGGAGTCACATCTTGTATGTTTTGGAGCAACAGTTCAGTCAAAGCCTCAAGGTTGCTACTTAGGTGTATGCTTCACACTCTTGCTGGGGGCCATGTGCTGTCTGTCCGTCCTGGCCTAGTGTGTGTTACAGAAATGCTGCTTATGGTGCTATATGTCCTCATGGGGGTTCAACTGGGGCATGGAGGCTTGCTCTCTGGTTTGCTTTCTTACTAGGTGCTTTTTCCTAGTATTACTCATTCATGCGTCAGAACGAAAATACTATGGAGGAGGTCAGGGGAGAAGGTAATGAATGAGCTTCTGGATTAAAAAACTGAACATAGAGGTTTTATCTCCTGTTGGGAGTGGGGCCATGCTGGGCTTACAGCACCTGAGACACCTGAGCTTTGTCTCTGACCTCTGCTACCAGTGCACATGCAGCTTTAAATGCTGAGCTGGGACGTGTGTAACATCCTGCGCATGTAGTCAGGACCTACTGGAGGAATCCCCCAGTGACAGCAGTGCATGGGGTTGGGGGGCAAGGCTCCCTGCTCTCTCCATTGCAGCACATTTCACCTCCAGGACCCACAGTAGCACACTGCTAGCAGGCAACAGCGAGTGCTGTGCATGCCAGGGAACACAGAGCCAGTTGTCTTACCATGTGACCTCTGTCCTGTGGCATTAGTGAGTTGGGAGTGGGGAATCTCCCTTGGAGTTGCCACCTCTCACATGGCTCCTGGAGAGATTCACTTTGGGAAAGGAGCCATTTCTAGAGGCTGGGATGATGAGGGACCACCCTCTAGCCAAAACGGTGCTGAACCAACTGGCCAAAGGAATACTGACTCCACCAGCTTTGCTGCCAACTCCAGGCTACCCTGTAAGGTTGTTGGGTCCTACTTGATGCCTCCATAAGACTCATGAGCTCTCCCCTGGCTGGAGTCTGGGGCCATAAGGCCAAATCCTGCTTGGTACTGACTGGTCCTGCAATTAAAGTTTTTTTCCTACCTGAAACGAGCAGAGGGAGAAGGACAAGCTTGAAGAAGAGCTCTGGCACAGCAGGCAGCAGTGAAGGAGTTATTGTCCTGTATGGAAACTGGCTGAAAATCCTTGCTAAAAGGAGATAGCTGGGGAAGGGGTGAACAAGGCACTGTGGATGCCACCACCCACTGTGCAGGGAGCCAGTGCATGTGCCCATCAAGGGCCATGGGGGTTGTGGAGGGATTGTCCCATCACTAACCAGTTTCTCTGGTTCCTTTGGGAAGTGCAAAATCCAGTTGGAGTCAGACTGGTTTGTTCAGAGGCTTTATTTGCCTAGAGAAGAAAAAACAATAATAATAAAAATGTCAGTTCAGTTGCTTCACCCTGGAGTTGTGTTTTTAAAGAGAGCAGTGTTGGGGGAGGGATCTTGGGCACCCCCCATGCTGCTGTTGTGCTGTTGCCATGCTGGAGCCTGCCCTGAAGCTGAATTAGACTGTGGTTTATAGGAGGAGGACAAATGGGGACTCGAATGAGACGCAAATAAACACATCTTTCATTATAATCTGGATGGCAGAGTTTCTTGGAGATGTGTCAATGCTTTGCACGGGAGCTGTTCATCAGCTGGAGATGGCAACGTGCTGGTAATATGATTTGTCTGTGCACCATCAGCTGAAATTCAGGCACGGACACTTCCTGGGGACAGCTTTCAGCATTGTCCCGAGGTCATTAAGCAGTGCTCGATGAGCACTGGCAGCAGCCCGAGTCCTGTGTGATGGTGGTGGGGGCAGCTAAGCTGAGCTTGCCTTACCCTTGGAATTTTTCTTTCTGACTCTGCAGTGTTACCACTCTACCTGGGTTTGTTCTTAGTCTGCTCATTCCAGAGAAATACTGTTTGCCTACTATCTGTCCCAAATGCAAAAAGACTTGGTGTCTTTTCTAGGGTGGAAAAAAATACTGTTAAAATCCTCCCCAAACGCTGCTGCCCTGAAACAGTTTGCTTTACTCCTCCGGGGGATGTTCTAATCTGTGTCTGCTTTTTACCAGTAACACAGTGCTGCATTTTTGTCAGTGCTTGGGGACACAGAGCGGTGTCACAGCCCTTAATGCTGGTGAGTACTAGGGAGCTGGGTGTGGGTGGTGGAGTTTGGCAAAGGAAGACTTGGGTTGGGCAGCCAGGCTCTAGCACTAGTTGACTTTGGTAAGTGCCACCGTGAGTGAGGCTGTCCTTGGTGGGGCTCATCAGGTTCAAGTGCCACTTTTCACTGAGAGGAGATTTCCTTATGCTTCCTTACGCTGTGGGTGTAAACAGTGCAGGGAAGGCTTCTGGAGGTGAGAGGATCTTATGGGATATTAGTTGGGCTTGAGAGACCTTTAAAAGTAGTGAAACTTTAACCTTGGCCTTTGGGTTGCTTATTTTTTTCCACTGTTTCTGAACAAACTCAGAGGAGATGGGTTCAGCCTGTGAGTCAGGCCTGCCCATCTTTGAAGGTTTGTTAAAGATCACTGCCTTATCTTGTGATACCACATGCCCTTTGCTTCCCCCTTCATGAGAATGAGTGATGATATTAAGCAAGCCCTGTGCAAGCAGCCTGGTTTTGGGGAACTGCTGCAGAGGCAGCAGAAGTGAAGCTGGGTGGAAAAAATCCTTTACACTTGTTGAACTTGTAAAACTAAAGCAGCCTTATCTTAGCACCCAAACTTAAACCATCGTTTCCCTCAATGCTGTAGGTATTAGGAGATGTGACATTTGGGGAAATGATCTGAAGGCTGAAGCACCCCCTCCTTTTACAAAAGAACAGGATGGAAGAGTTGGGGTTGTTCAGCCTGGAGAGAAGGCTACAGGGAGACCTTAGAGCAGCTTCCAGACCTGAAAGAGAGTTCAGGATAGCTGGGGAGGGGCTCCTGATCACAGAGTGTAGGGATAGGATCAAGGGGGAAGGGTTTCAAGTTGAAAGAAGGGAAGCTGAGATTATAGATAAGGAAGATTTTTTTTTTCTGTGAGGGTGGGGAGGCCCTGGCCCAGGTTGCACAGAGAAGCTGTTGCAGTGGGAGTTGTCCCTGTCCATGGCATGGGGTGGAACTGGATGGACTTGAAAGTCCCTTCTAGCCCAAACCATTCTATGATCCTATGAATATCAGGGGACAAATCTTATCTGCTGTGAGGTTATTTACTGGCTGCAGAAGTGGACAATGACTGCCATAATTTGCAGAGCTGATGGGCAACCGCTGCTCTCACTTGGCCTGCACGGTTGAACAGGGCAGAACTCCTTGTTCTGACTTTTTTGTCTTGGTGTTTCCCTTCTTTCTATGTCTGCAGACTGGTGTTGGTTCGTTGTGGGTGTGAAAGGGTGCACTGGAGCTGAGGTGCCTTGCTGGAGGACACCCTTCTCCCCTTTTGCCTTGTTTGCCCTGATTTCCAGTGACTTGGCTGTTCTTTGCAGACATGGCTAGGAGTGAGCACAACCGAAGTGTTTTAATTTTGCTTATGGAACTCCTGTGGGTCAGGTAGTCTGATTCAAAGGCACCATGAGGTCAGCCTGGAGAGTTTGTGTTGTGGTATCCTGCATCCTTTGCAACAGAGACACTCTTCTTGAGAGGGTGAGCGCATTCTTGTCACTGTGTGAAATGCAACTGCCCTTGGTATGCCCTGGCTACAGCCTTCTGGACATGCCGGAGAACTCTCCTGTTTTCCATGTGCTATGGAAAGGGAAAAAAGTCAGAATTCCCCAGGCTCTCTGATACTCATTCAGAGGTAAGCCATGACCAAGTAGAGCAAGGGCAGACAAGAGCATGGGCACCCGACTGACCTGACAGCATTGCTATCCACATCTAGTCCAGCCAGCTGCTTTCCTTGGGCAATCCAAGGCCCAGCATAGGGGTGCTGGTGGCCCCTTCTCTGGCCTGTCATATGATGAGAGTCTGCTTAAACACTGGGGCATTGAGTATTATGACCTGTCCATATTGTCCACAGGGTGCTGATGCTGGCTGTTGCTATGGGAAGCTGCAAAGAACTGGGTGGGCAGGGATCAGAGCCTATGGATCCTTAGTGCTGCCCAGGATGGGGGAGGCTGAGAATCACTGACTGGGGGTGTGTGATGGCAGTAACTAGTTGATATGTTGGCCAGCATGTCCTAAAGTCTGATGCGTATCTGCAGAACAGACCCTGGCCTGGTTGGCCCCTGTGCAGGAGAGACTTGCCCTGCTCTCCTCCCCTGGAAAAGCTCTCAGAGTAAATCACGTGCCTTGTAAACTTTTGCTGCTGTTTAGATGGATGTGAGATAGTTCAGCCTGGAGCTGAGTTCAGCTGCTGGGCTCTGTAAGTTTAAAGCCACTGAAGAGTTAATGGGAAGCAGTGTGGAGGAAAATAAAGAAAGACCTTTTGAGGTCTCAGCTGCTCAGAGTAATATTTAGGTTTGGTGACTCTCTGTATCTTAGAGATGGGAATGCAGCAAAGCTCTTTGAGTCCAGAGTATACATGAAGCCCGACAAGATTGTGGGCTAACATCAACAAACCTTTTGGAAAAGCAGATCCTGTCTGCTCCAGCAAAGCCACAGTGTTATTTTTCTTTCAACAAATGTATTGAGACAATAATAGTGCTGTGCAGATTGGTCGTCCCTGGCCTACATGATTTATTAGGCAACAGAAACAATTGGAGTTGCTGAAAAGAAAGAGCTTTGGAAGTGGACTTTTTTTCTTCTTTTTATTTTCTTTACTCTCCTCCCTTGAACTCGAATCGGCCACATAGTCTGGTCCCTGGAGAGGGGTTGCTTCCCTGCTTGCCATTCCTACCCGACCACCAACCCTGGGCTTGTTGCTTAAAGACTTCAGTACTGTGGAGGAGGAGGGGAGAGAAACAGTGCTGGGGAGAGGTTGGGAGAAGGTGATACAATCCCAGAGTAACATTCCCCAGGCAGAAAAGCAGAGCAGGTCTGGAGGAGGAGACCTGCAATCTGTTTCTAGCTGTTGGTGACTGGAGGACAAATTTCCTTCTCTCCCTCAGCCTCACTTCCCCTCTATTTGTACTTTTTATTTAGTGGAAAAGCCATTGGAAATGGTGTTGCTGGCCATGCATGTGCTGCACCAGGACCATAGGGCCCTCAGCCTGGCATGTACCTGCAGGTACAATCACAGCACAAGAGCTGATTGGGACTGCATTTTGCACAGTGTTTGCTGGAGCTCATGGCATTCAGCTCCTGCCCCCTGAGCTCCAGCAGAGGACGGCTTCCCTTCAGGGCAATTCTCTGTTGCCTTCTCGGTCAAAAGAAGAGGTGGGCAGGGCAGGCAGGTAAGTCTACCAAGGTGGTCGCTTTCCCCTCACTGTTCAGAAGTCACAAAACCACTGAGATATTTGGTTTATAGAGCAAGAGCATCATGGTTCTTCAGGTGGGTGTCACAGGCAGATGAACGCTGGCTGAAGCCATGCTGTCTTTGTCCCTGCAATGCTCTTCAACCCTTTCCCTGCCTGCCTTTGCCTGTGATGGGGTAGATGAGCTCTTTTGCTGTAAGGCCAGGCCTCCTTGCAATGCTCCTCTACCCTGAGGCACTGGGTCACCAGAAGCGGTGGGAAGCACCTTTTTTGGGGCAGGAGTTTTGCTGGCCCATTGGTAGCCATCCAGAGCTCAACTCCCATAACCCGCAGCCTAAGGGCTGTGTGCTCCCTCTGTGCCCAGATACTGCAGCACCGTTATCTCTCAGACAGGCTGCCCGGTGCCAGACGTTGGGCCTGCTGCTGGCCCCGGAGCTGGGGGAGCTCCCTGGCCTTGACAAGAGGTGGCTGGAGGCCAAGCTGTTCCTCTGCCACAAAGCCCTTGATGTAGGGGAGGATTTCTGGTTGGGAGGTAAGCAAGCAGCTCCCCAAAGCACCCCCTGAGGGTCAAGCCCAGGCCTTGCACAGTCCTGCTTCCACCCAGAGTCCTACACATTAGTTTTGCTGGGTTTTCTACAACCCCCTTCCCCATGGTTTTGGTTCATAAAGCATAAGGGGTCCTCTGCAGCTCACTAATGCATCTCTTCTTGCTTTATTGAGGCAATGAGATCAGGTGCTTGGGAAGAGAACTGCTGATAGAGTGTCTGTGAGGGTCAGTGATATCATCATGGTTTGCTTTACCTTCAGAAATGACTAAACAGATTTCCAAGCAGGCTGTTAAGGTTCGAGCTAAAGCTTCTCCAACCAGCCCCAAATCAACCAGAAAAACCAGAGATGGATTCGACAGACTGAAGGAAGGGAGAGAGCTGTATCCTGTGCACCTAGCTCTCACTGTTATTCTGTCAGGGATTGCTAAGAATCATCTCTGATTCATTCTCCAGCTGAAACAGAAGCATTTTGCATTTGCCTGAAAGGATTAAGTTTTTAAAGCTCCTGCCCTTCTGGCTGGATCTTTTCCTCGGAGGGGTTAGGAGCCTCGGCTTCCACATTTAAAGAAAAGAGAAAAGAAACAGGGGGTTTGGGGATGGTTTTGCTTTGTGATCCTTCTGTTCCATGCCTGGAGTTGGCACAAAAAGGAGCCAGTGCAAATTAGCTATATTTGATTACTGCAGGGGCTGCAAGGAGGCCTTGGGTAACCACTGGGTTCATTTTCTCCTGGATTTCACTGACATTTCAGACATAAATGAGCAGTTCTTTCCCTCTACGGATGTTTTCTGTTGGTTGTAGTTGAGAGAGACTTTGGATGCTAAATCCATGTGCTTCATTTGTGATTTTTCCAGACTCCATTAAATCAGCATGTGGCACAGGGCTGGCTCCACTCTGGATGCTCCTGCTGCTGGGGCACACGGCATGGATGGCAGCGAGGAACCCTTGAAGTGCCCCAGCGAGCACAGTCCTCCCTCCCTGCTTGCTTCAAAGAGGATGAACAGAAAAAATGAATCTTGGTGGCCAGACGACCCCCAATGCTTTTTGACTTTCAGCCTCCTCAGCCAAACCCTTACTGGATCAGCTAAAGCACAGTGGGTTCAGCTCAGAGAACTCCTGCAGGGAACAAAATGGACCTGGTTGCAACCACCCAGCTCGCTTTTCACACTCAACCACTTTCTGTCAGCATTGGAGAACTGCAGGCATGGAATCATGTTGCTACGATGAAAAAGCTTGTGGTTGCACGCTGTCCTCCTGCTGGCTGCTGGGCTGGGAGCTGGACGAAGCGGGGCTGTGGCTACTGGGCTGGGATGGCCTGTGCTTTCACCTTGCTTGCAATTGGACTGTGCCTTGAGCTCTGCTTTACACCCACTGCCATACACTGCCCAATCTTGTGCTCCAGAATGAAGGAAAGGAAGTGTAGCTCTCTGTACTAGACGCGGTTAATCACCCTTTTAATCCAAGCACATGCATCATGGAACATCATAGAGTATTTCTGGGCTCCCAGGCTTTTCCTGAGCTCCTGTGGCTGCCTGCGTTGAGCATTGATTAAGGACATACAAAAGGTGTAAACATCACTTACATTTTTGGGAGAAAGATTGTGTCAAAATTGCCTGCAGATTTTTCTTGGCTTCCCACAGAAGGTGCATCATCTGCACTGCTGCTGAGCTGAAGGCAGAGGGGCAATCAAAAGAAAGCTGCAGAGCATGAATGATCTCTGCATAACCAAATCTGGAGTCTACTGCACCAGAATAGATGAGGAGAACCAACAAGATTTTAGAATCTGTAGATACTGAAGTTATGACTAAAGCCTAGGTGTTGCTGAGCAGTCTCCAAGTGGTAAAGGCTTGCTCTGCCTTTGCTTTGGGCTGGTACAGCAGGGATAGAGAGCAGTCATGAGGCCACAGAAGCATCTTGGTGGTTTCCATCTGAAAGGCAGGGCCCCCAAGCTCCTGCCAGGCTCAGATGCGCTCTCAAGTGCGTTTTTCATGAAAAGGCAGCAGCCTGCAGAGGTGCAGGGTTTTGGGTGCTGTACAGCTCTGAGACCCTCAACCAGGCTTGTGGGGCCTTAAACACACTGGGGAGACAATAAGCCTTTGAAGTTCCCCTGTCTAACCAGGCTGTGTAGAGGGGTTCTGAACTTTGTCATTCTCTGTGAGAATGTTGCTTTTCCAATTAAAACCCACACAAACCCCTGGCCCTTGCTACCGCTTGTGTTACTGCAGTGAGATATCTGACATCTGAGACAGAATGGGAAGTCGAAGAATGTGAGAAATTTGGTGACTCAACACAGATTTTATTATACCAGTCCTATGGTTTAAGCCCATGTAATGTAAGATTGTTTTGTGGCATGTGGCACAGTTCTGTGGGTTAATTTATAAGTAAACAATAATTATTCAAATAGGACTTTTTTTCTGTGCCTACATAAACTTGTTATCTGTTCGGCAGCAGGGAATGCTGCAAAGAAGCGCACATTTACATTTTTTGCATTCATGCTCTTTGCTTTTTCTGGAGCAGCTCAATGGGGCATTGACTGTGAGGGCTCACTACTGAACTTGACCTGAGAGCGGCATGGAGATAAGCCAAATGGTAAGAGAAAAGGAGCCCTTTGTGAAGAGATTCCAGTATATTAGGTCTCAGTTTTAGGTCACACACTTGTTAAGGGTTCCTTCAAAGTGATAGATTCTTCTGCTAAAATTTAATGATGTCAGTTAAATCACAGGGTCATGAACTACTGCATATGCTGAAAATGGTTTGCCAAGGGACCATGAAGACAAGGCCTTGTGTCAGGAGGCTCCCAAAGCAAATTGGATTTTCCACACAGAAATGGCTGCGTTTGAAGGTCTGTCAGTGGCCTGTAAAATGCTGCACTAGTGATAACAAGACAGAATTTCCAAGCACTGCAGCAATGCCATGAGCATTAAAGAACAAATCACTCTCCTCTCAGAACATAATAGCTTCTTGATAATCAGTCAAAGAAAGAATTATCCTAACCAGCACACAGGCTGCTCCCTCTCTGCCAGGAGATTATCCCAGGGCTCTTGGGTTAAATCCACAGCTCAGAGCCTGGGGTTTTCAGAGAACTTCAGTCCAGAGCCAAGTGGTTCTGTAGGTGGATTTTTAGGTTGGGTACATGGGAAAGGAAGAAGTAACTAGATGTCAAAGCTTGTATTTCTGTGAGGTTCTATGAGGTCATCTGGTCCTGTTGGTGACCAACCCAAGGACAAGCCCTGCTCAGGTTTGTCTGTGTGAAGGAAAGGTGGACCAGTGCAGGTATAGATGGGTGCCTGCTTGGCCAGGTCACTTAGTTCCATGCATTCTGTCTGAGTTTTTCGGCTTGCGTTCTATGAAAGGTGTATGCAAGGAATGACTTGATCTTCATTCTTTTTAGCATGTTGTGAGATGAGTCACTTGTGTGGTTAGCGATCTGATGGGAGGAAAGGATGAGATGCTCTTTCAGAAGAGGAATGGGTGGAAGAGGCTGTTTGCTCTCAGTCTATGGTAAGAAGAATCTCAGAAGTCTTCCCTCCCTAACTTGTTTTCTATGCCTGCTCTCTGCTGGGCTGTGTGTTCCGTTACCTGCTGGGTGGGAGATCCTGCAGCTTGTGTGCACAACCATAAACAGAGTTTTTCTACTTTCCGCACCATGACCCTTGAGAACAGGACTCTCTATAATGATATCCTTCCACCCACCTCACAACTATTTGTATAAGGATTATATATAAGAAGCATTTCTGACAGACTGCTAAAATCATTGAAGCAGAATAACCTCTAGCCCTGCTTCATTGGCTGTATTGGAGCTGCAGGAAGGATGATTTGGTTCATTACATAGCATCCTTAACTGCAATGGCTTGCTAGGCATCCTAAAGTGGAGCCAGGATGTCGGGGGTTCAATTTAAACTTAACCCCAATGCTAACAAATGGGGGAAGTTCCAGTTGTGATGGCAGTATATTTTAATGATGAGGTCATCTGTTAAAGATGACTTTTGTCCAAAGAATGAGAAAATAAATTAAAAGCTAAGAGCCCCAAGGAAGACATCTCAGTAAATGGTCTAAATCCTGATGGTCTGTTCAGCTCTTCTTTAGCTGTTATTACAAAGGACCTCCATGTGACAGAGGATGTACAGCACAGCTGCATTGTATTTTCAGAGCAGGTAACAACACTGGACCTGACAGTTGAGATTTGGGGCTCTTCATAAACTTTATGAAAGGATGATTTAGAGTCACATTCACTTTCATTGTTTAATAGTGGTCTTTGAAAGACTGGTCATACAAAAGCCCTTTTTGAGCTCTAAAAAGACTCATGTTGTTCTGAAGTGAGGTTTCATGCAGGCTGTGGGCCTCAGATTGAGATTTCCAAGGGTCAGGAGAAGCTGAAGTGCCCAGGGGACCTGCACTGTAATCCCTTGCCTGCCCTGCTTCTTCTGTTACTGTGGGCCAGGTCTCTAGCCTCGGTTCCTTCCTTTATACCACAGTGTAATGACACCTTGTGAAGATGAAAAGGACAATGTTAAGTGTTGAGAACAACTGCTCGATCAATTTGCTTGTCTGGGTTTCTTTAAGGATCCATGTCTGGTTTGGGCCTGACATACTTGTTCCTATCTTTCCACCACCTGTACTGAACATTCTTTGTAAATACAGAAGAAAAAGTTTCTTTCTCTCTTAATCGAACCCTTTCTCCAAAATAGTAAGGCCAGGTATTTCTCTCCTTACCTTTGTATACCAGGGAAGTTAATTTTCCTCCTGTTTCTCATTCTATGAATTGGAATTGATTTTACAAACAGTCAAGCTAAGGTAAGCTGAGGGGCTACAGCCTGAATCATTCATACTGAACCCACAAAATACTTGTTGCTGGTCTCAAGGCTGCCTGCCATCCTTTCTCACACCAGTTTGTTTGAATTGTCTTTTAAAAGCAGTTTGGAGGCAAACTGTCCTTGTACTGAGCGTGTTATGTACCCAATGGTGCCCTCCCTGAGCTTCAGCTTGTATTGTGCCCTCTGAGAACCAGGGGAGGTTCAAGGCCCACGATCATCCTGCCCTGACCTTTCAGATGATCTTCCCAACCTGAAGATGGGTGGTTCCCAATTTCTCACCAGGGGCCTCCTTGAATACTGTGTTCAGTTGTGGGCCCCTCACCACAAGAAGGATGTTGAGGCTCTGGAGAGAGTCCAGAGAAGAGCCACAAAGCTGGTGAAGGGGCTGGAGAACAGGCCCTAAGAGGAGTGTCTGAGAGAGCTGGGGGTGTTTAGCCTAGAGAAGAGGAGGCTGAGAGGAGACCTCATTACTCTCTACAACTACCTGAAAGGAGGTTATATAGAGGAGGGAGCTGGGCTCTTCTCCCAAGTGACAGGGGACAGGACAAGAGGGAATGGCCTCAAGCTCCGCCATGGGAGATTTAGGCTGGAGATTAGGAGGAAGTTTTTTACACAGAGGGTCACTGGGCATTGGAATAGGCTGCCCAGGGAGGCGGTTGATTCACCTTCCCTGGAGGTGTTTAAGGCATGGGTGGATGAGGTCTTGAGGGACTTGGTTTAGTGTTTGATAGGAATGGTTGGACTAGAAGATCCGATGGGTCCCTTCCAACCTGGTTGTTCTATGATTCTATGATTCTGTGATTTTGGAACAAGAGGTCTTTTAGGTGTGGGAAATCCAAGAGCTCCTTCAAGGATCAGCAGCATGGGTGCTGCTGGTCTCACGCTGATGCTTGACCATGGAACACGCTGGTCATGTGTATGCTGACCACTGTTTTCTCCAGTCTGAGCCTGGACTGAGTGATGGAGAAGACGGTTCTGGTTTCACCCCCTCTCTTAAGGATTGGATATATTTTACTGCCAAAAGAAAACAGCATAAATCATTGTTGAGTGCAGAGCTGTCTGGCTCCCTTGGAGGGAAACAGCAGTTAGGGTGGGGGAAGAGGACACAAGGGTGCAATATGGCTTTTAGAGTGGTGTGGTGAAAAATCCCTCCAAGCTGCCTTCAGCCCAGTAAAACTGGGAGGTGGGTGGCTCTGTCACAGCCATGCCAAGTAGTTTCTTGGAAAAGAAAGTGCCTAGGGACTGCTGCTGGGGTACTGCTGCATGGAGCCTGGCATGACCTAGGGGTTTATCCTGTTTCCAATGTGATGTGTGTGCGTGTTTATGAAATCTATCTCCCTGGGTGATGTCATGACACAATGAGAAACTGGGTCACAAAAAAAGGGAAGAAAAAAAAATAGACCCCACTGTGGGTCAGATGCTGGCAATAAATTCAGATAACAGCTCATCAGTGCCTCTTCTCTTGTTCTTGTATGTGTATGCATTTTCTTTTTCCAACTGGGAGAAGAGCTGGTGGAAAGCAGCTGTTTTTCATTTGTTCTTCATCCACATCTGATTAGATAGTCCTCCTTCTGCCCACAGAGACGTGCTTGGGAACTCTCCCAGCCCCTCTGCTCACTCATTTTCTTGGGCATCAAGGAGTTTGGGACTGTTAGAGCTTCATTTCACAAGCTGACAGCATTTCAGAGGTACAAAGGGCTCCTTCATGACCATAGGGCTCAGGTCCCACTGGGCCAGAGGGCATGGCCAGATCCTCCAGTGGGGCTGTCTGTGGGTTTGGGCCTGGGAAGGCAGTACTGGGGAGGAATTTTGTTCCCTGACATTAAGCTGTTGATTTAGTGTTTCAGCAATTCTGGGGCTCTGCAGACCAGGAGGAGGTTAATTTCCCTCCAGGCTCTGCAAATGTTCTCACCACCAAGGTTGACAGACAGGCAGCAGTACTGCAAGGAGCAGAGAGGGTTGTAGTTTTGTACCAGTGGGAGAGGAGAACCTAACAGTTAGGTGGGTAGTGTGTGTGTGTAGAAATCACAGTGAGAGCAGGAGCACACGTACCCCTAAATGTACTGCTTATTAAAGGCTAAACAAGGAAAAATGTGAGCTTCTGGCTTGTTGAAACCAGTGTGAAAAATCACCTCAGATCCACTGAACTTCAAACCAGACCTTTCCAGGCCAAGCCCATAAGGCTTCTTCACATCATGCTACTCCAGGGCTCTCCTGTCAGTGTTTTGCAAGCAGATGTCTTCTTTCAGGACACATTTATGTGTGTTTTGCTCAGAGCAAGAAGAGTATCCTGGCCCTGTCTTTCCTTCTCTTCCCCTTGCTAAAGGACTCGTTCCTTCTCTCCTCCTTCTGCTGCAGTTGCCATATGGTGTCTGGATCTTTGGTACAGGCTTAAGCCATTAGCAAGCATGGCTTGGCATGGGATGGATGAGGTCATTACTGAAAGAAAACTTTGAACCAGAGCTTCCCAGGTCAGCAGCCCTCTTCAAGTACCAGGGACAGGACAGATGAACTTATCTGAGCCTGAGAACTCCTACTTTTTTCTTGCAAGGTGAGAAGGGGATCTCTCCTGACAAGTCCGAAGCTGTGATGTTGAGCTCCTGGTGCTCTGCCTGGGCAAGTCCTGACTTTGCTCCCGCATCGTGTGTTGAGAAGTGAACTTGCAGCTCACGTAACCCTCACCTGTTAACTGATGGGGGTTAACGGCTCTGCGGCTTTGCTGCTGGTTCCCAAGTGAATTTCTAGGAGTCCCAGTCAACTCCTGAGCAGAGGATGAATGGGGATTACAGAACCCCTTAAGCAGATGTTCCTGGAGAAGAGGGGGATGGATGCAATCCTTCTGTACATCAAATGCAAACATGGAAATAATAGAGTGGGAAATGGCCTTGAACTCTTCTTACAAACAAGTTTAATTTGCATCAGCTTTATTTTTTAGCAAAAATCAAGAGCTGATCTTATTCCAAACTTTTTTTTTCTCCCTTCCTTTTTATCCATGCAGGTTGCATGCTAAAAGCTGTGGAGGCAAATCAATCCATGCAAAGGATCAGCCAGCATCCATGTGACTCTTGGATATGTGCTCAGTCCTGGCACTTTTCCATGATGTTCAGGGTGCAGCCAAGGGGAGGGCAAGGGGGATTTACCCTGCCCAGGTGCTGGAGGTGACAGGAAACTTGGCTGGTGTTATGGCTGATCTGACCTGCAGTGACCATGTTGGTGTAAAATATCTGTATCAACAAGTTCAGTTTCGAAAAGGAGGATAACTTGTTTTGTTTTCCCAAAGCTTTGTGTGATAGCAAGATTTCTGGATAGGATCTGCAATGCTCAGCTTCAGGTATCAGTTGCATAATTTCCTATGCTATTTCAACACTCCAGTTGTTCATTCTTTCTCTTTCTTTCTCTCTTTCTTTCTCTCTCTCTCTTTTTCTCTTTTTTCTCTTTCTTTCTTTCTCTCTCTTTTCTTTCTTTCTTTCTTTCTTTCTTTCTTTCTTTCTTTCTTTCTTTCTTTCTTTCTTTCTTTCTTTCTTTCTTTCTTTCTTTCTTTCTTTCTTTCTTTCTTTCTTTCTTTCTTTCTTTCTTTCTTTCTTTCTTTCTTTCTCTCTTTCTCTCTTTCTCTCTTTCTCTCTTTCTCTCTTTCTCTCTTTCTCTCTTTCTCTCTTTCTTTCTCTCTTTCTCTCTTTCTCTCTTTCTCTCTCTCTTTCTCTCTTTCTTCTCTTCTTTCTCTCTTTCTCTCTTTCTCTCTTCTCTTTCTTTCTTTCTCTCTTTCTTTCTCTCTTTCTCTCTTTCTTTCTCTCTTTCTCTCTTTCTCTCTTTCTCTCTCTCTTTCTCTCTCTCTCTCTCTTTCTCTCTCTTTCTCTCTCTTCTTTCTCTCTTTCTCTCTTTCTTTCTCTCTTTCTCTTTCTCTCTCTCTCTCTTTCTCTCTCTCTCTCTCTTTCTTTCTCTCTCTCTCTTCCTCTCTCTCTCTTCCTCTCTCTTTCTCTCTCTCTTTCTCTCTTTTCTCTCTCTCTCTCTTTTTTTTTTTTTCCACGAGCTCCTTTGCATATTGGATCAGCCTTATAGAAGCATATGTTGGGCTGGAAATCTTTTTTGTAAGTATTTTTTTTGGCAGAGAACTCTTGGCACATGATAGAGCACTCAGAGTCATCAACTGTAGCTGTGATGCAGATGTTCATTGCCTGTATAATCTTTCTCATATCAAGCAGCTACCCTGAGCCAATTTCTTTATTTTAAGCACCTTGTTGTGGGAACAGAGCTGTAAATGTATGAATCACTGAGTTCCCTTATATTTTTTCCTACAGCAGACAATCAAAAAAATTCAGTGAAGGGCCTCAGTGCAATCAAACAAGCAGGGTGTTTTAGATAAGAGAGGATAGCCACTAACAGAGAGTTAAAAAAATATAGTCCCTCTTGAAAGAGATGTGCTGGAGGACTGCCAATAGCACATACCTGTGTGGAGACTAAATAAAGCCAGGTGAGTTTCCTGCCACTAAAGCCAGGTGAGTTTCCTGCCACTGTGGAGTATCAAATGCGACTCCCATTTATGATGGACATGCTGTTTCTGCCAAGATCGTCTGGAGATTTTCATTTTAGGACTTAATATTTCTGTTGGTGTAATATAGAGCTACAGAGCACTAAAAGAATTGCAGCAATGGCATTGACAGCAGCTGAGAAAAAAAAATGTCCTTGTTAGGGTGAAAGGCTCTTCCTGGGAGAAGACTTGTCTCCTATTGGCAGCAGTGTGCCCAGGTGGCAGTGTGCCAGCAGTGTGCCCAGGTGGCCAAGAAGGCCAATGGCATCCTGGCTTGAATCAGAAATGGTGTGACCAGCAGGTCCAGGGAGGTTATTCTCCCTCTGTACTCAGCATTGGTGAGGCCGCTCCTTGAATACTGTGCTCAGTTCTGGGCCCCTCACCACAAGAAGGATGTTGAGTCTCTGGAGCAAGTCCAGAGAAGAGCCACAAAGCTGGTGAAGGGGCTGGAGAACAGGCCCTAAGAGGAGTGTCTGAGAGAGCTGGGGGTGTTTAGCCTAGAGAAGAGGAGGCTGAGAGGAGACCTCATTACTCTCTACAACTACCTGAAAGGAGATTGTAGAGAGGAGGGAGCTGGGCTCTTCTCCCAAGTGCTAGGGGACAGGACAAGAGGGAATGGCCTCAAGCTCCGCCAGGGGAGATTTAGGCTGGAGATTAGGAGGAAGTTTTTTACACAGAGGGTCACTGGGCATTGGAATAGGCTGCCCAGGGAGGTGGTTGATTCACCTTCCCTGGAGGTGTTTAAGGCACAGGTAGATGAGGTCCTGAGGGACATGGTTTAGTGTTTGATAGGAATGGTTGGACTAGAAGATCCCACGGGTCCCTTCCAACCTGGTTGTTCTATGATTCTATGATTGGCACTATAGGTCTTAGGATTGCTTCTACTGCAAAACTAATGGAAAAACCTAGTGAGAGGAAACGATGTATTAGTGTTGATCCTCTCTTCAGGGCTACCAAGTAACATCCTTCCAAATTAAGAATCTGGCTTAGTCCCAAAATAAAAAACTAGGTGTGAACCTTATATCTATCTAGGCTGCTTTGCACTTTTGAAGTGCTACAGAGAGGCTGGCAAGCTGCCTTAAAACAAACAAGAAAAATCAGAGAAAGTTTCTCTCTCACAGAGAGATGTGCATGGGTGGAGCAGGGCTAGAAGGGCCCTCCTGCAGTCACAGCATGTCAGGACGGGGGCATCTGCTCCGGGTCGCTTTGCCATAGGCTCAGAGCTGAGCTGCTGGCCACAGTTGGGCATGCATCATCACGGTGATGCTCGGTCTGGCACTGCCAGTGCCCATTTCACTCTCCTCCAACTCAAGACCCCAGAAACCAGGTGCAGTTGGGCTCCGGGCTGTGTCCAGTGACCGTAAGAGCATGTTTGGGATGTCCACTGGTCTAGTTGTGAAGTATGTGTAAAGTGAGCGTCACGTGTACAGGGAATTCAGGATCAGCCCTTTGCTGCAGATTGGAGTGTGCCCAGATCACTTGAGAGAACGTTTAAGAGACTGCCTGAAGCAAAGCCCACAGGAGCATCTGCTTACATGAATAAAAAGAATATGCAGTAAAAATAGTTAAAGCTAATGATCTTCTGAAAGGGATACTAAACTTGATGCTTCAGGGCTAAGCAATCTGCAGCTCTAAGAGGCCAGAGTCAAGTAGAATGTGCTGGAAAATAAGTCCAGATCTGCTACTTGATCAAGTGGTGAGAGCCCTGAGAAATAATGATCTCCTGGAATCATGAATTTGATGGTTTTTTTCAGGCTTTTGCAACTGAACTTGAGCTGATTTCTGAATAGTAGTGGTTTACTTACAAAAAGCCCACATAAATGAAGGACAGCTTTCTTGTAAGAGCTCTTTTAAAACAGAGGGCTCACAAGAAAGGCAGCCTCCCAGCAAATGCCATACTGAGTTTGGAAAAGGTGTGGGCATTTATGTGCTTCCTGCTTGAGGTATGAATCTCTCCTCTTAGAAAGAGGTAAGTAATTAAAATCTCTTCTGGGTGGTCATAGACCAGAGGAGAAAGAGGAGAAGGAAGAGCAGTTATGATAATCCATTGTGATCCTTCCAACTGCCCAGAATGTGTCCTCTTGCTGTGGAGTGGCCAAGTGAGAAGATGCCAGATAAACTGGTGCAGCAGTTATAGGCTGAAGTGGAAAAAAAGAGGGATCTTATCATTTGCAGATCGGTGAAGAGGGTTAACCCATTCTGGGTTAAAGTGTAGGAAATGACAGAAACACACTTGGTGTGATGACATAAAGGAGAGATGATTCTTTAGAGCAAGCAGATGATCTCTGCAACTGGAACTGGCTGAGGGGAGCACTGACCTATCTGACAACCCAAAAGTGTCTATGACTCTGGTCTGGGGGTCCAGGCTTTGGTGTGCATGAGTCTGAAGCCATCTGAAGACTTCAGAACTGCCTAGCTCCCTGACCCACACCCAGGAGAGTGCCTGCTGCAGGAGAAAACACAGGAGTGATAACCCTGGCCTTAAGGCCATTGCAGGTCTGGTAGTGCATGGGTGTTGGGGTTGGCCAAGGGGAAAAGAATCACTCAAGAAGAGCAATGACTACAGAAGTAGCTGAAACAGTACGCTTTCTACCTACTCTCCACAAATCTGTGTTCTCAGTGTCCTCCCACTGGCCCCATGCTGGGCCCAGGATCAAGAGGGATTATTTTGATATTTGCTTGCTGTTCTGAAGTTATTCAATTGTTCCTGGAACAGCTGAGACTAAGCCGGGATTTTTGTAAGGATTTCACAAGAGCCTCTGTAATAGACAGAAGTTGTTCACTCCTCAGAAATTCTCCAGACCCAGTGGTCTAGGGAAGGTTCATCTGTTACCGATTGTTGATGGTGTTGGTTAGCACCAGCTCTTCTTTTCTCTTTGATAGATCATGCTACTCTCTTCCAGGATTTTCATTTACAGGAGACTTCTGGCAACCTTCTGCTTCCTAGACAGAAAAGTCAGCAAACAGTTTGTTCCTTTTCCTCACCAGATTCACTACATCATTTTGTCAGAGATGAGATCTCATCTGTTGCTCAGTCTTGCTGTAAATTTGCTGATTTTCTTTCTCTACTTCTGCACCAGGCTGCTCCCATTCCGCATGCTCTGCAGGGATTTGTGTAAGGATTCCCCATATTTTTTTCCTAAAAAATGGTAGGGAATAAGTGCTTTTGGAAATGTGAGTCTGATTCTTTTTCATTTTGAAAGAACTCTGAAGCAGGCTCAAAGCAAGACAGGCTTGCTGGGAGCCAAAGGCAATGTGTCCACAGCTCTCCCTCAGAGGATGTGTGCTGTGTTTATGCTGTTAGAGCAGGCACAATTCCTCTGTGTCTCACAGAGCTTGGGAGCTGCCTTGCCATTATTGCTCTTTGAAATGGAAAAGCAAAATTAATTTCAGGAGAGACATGAATGAGTTTAAAGCAAGGATGAGTTCAGCTTCTTGTGCCACAGGAATGCAGGAGATCACTCAGCAAAAGCAAGCTCGACAGTGAAAACCCTACATAAATCTGAGGAGAAATTTTAATCCAAAGCACTTAGTGACCATCACTGATGTTCCCCTTTGTCTCACCAGTATTTTAGTCTTCCTCCACCCAGCCCAGTCACTGGCAAATCTTCAGAAGAGTCAGTTCTTGCACAAACAGGAAACTAGTCTGCCTTCCCACTTATTTAGGTGATGTTTCCAGTCCATGGCCAGAGAGCTGTATTTACCTCCAGGACCATATTTGAAGCTGGTATGTAAGAGGCTAATTTCTCAGGAAGGCAGAGGTCGTCCTTCTTGGGTGTCAAATTCAGAGCCAACTCAGGATAGAATTCAGAAATTTCATCTGATGGTCCTGAGGGGAATTGATTTATGGTCCTGAGTGCTTCACCCCATCCTGGACATCCAGAAGTGTGCAAGTGTTGGACCCCACCACTAATCCTCTATGAAAGCAAATCTCATGGACCATTTGGGTGGTAACTCAATCCCATTTCAGTTTAATGAAGTAAAATTAAACACAACATCAGGGACCAAGCTTTCTGGGTCTTCTGCCATGACTGTCACAGCTCTTGCATCAACATCTGAGATTATTGAATTGTCTGGGAACCGAAGCCTTCCTGCAGTCTTTGGTCCTGTGTTACCCAGCCAAGATGTAAAGTGGCAGAAGCCACATTGGAGGCAGTGAGGAAAGGTGAACTTGTTCCACCTCTGCAGGCTGAACAAGTAGGACAAGAGGTGTTTTTAGGAAAATAAGCAAATTCTAGGGATGGTGAGAGGACAAAGGCTGGAAGGAGCTGATAGTGGTTGAGGTGGGATGGCAGTGGAAGTGAGAGAGTTGGGGAGAACCCTTTGCCAAAACAGCCAAGGTGGACTCAAACGGTTAAAAACTGGACAAGTTCATGTGGAAGTTACTGGTGTATCTTGAAGGTTTGTTTTTACCTACTGGCTCACAGAATTAGATTGTGCATTCCCTTTTCTATGGATAGGCAGATAACTGAGCTCATACCTAGGAAATCGACTGGAAAAGCTAAAAGAGGGACCAGCAGTGCAGCCTTGTTAGGCTAAGATGAGCTTAAAGATGTGATGGTGAATTGCTGAAATACGGGACCCTTAAATACAGGCTCAGCATGGGAGCTAAGGAGTGGCTGTTAGAGGGAACCCTACAGGATCTGGGGTAGGGAAGGCTTCACTCCAGAGTGGGCCAGACCACATGCTAACAGGGTATGATGGGAAAGTACCCTTACTAGTGCTGCTGGCATTCACTTCTGCACTTCAGTGGGAATGAGCAGTGGAATTATGACAAGGAATTTGCCCTGCTGGACCAGAAAAGCCTTTGGACATGCTTTTTCCATAGCAGACCAGTTTGATCCTATTATAACCTGCAGTAGGTGTAGAGCTTGCTGACAATATGTATATACATTATTCCTTTTATTAACTGCAAGAAATATGGCTATTTAATCTGCAGCTTGTATAGCTGGCAAAAAAAAAATGAGAAAACACTGAGCTGATGTTCCAGACTAAGTGGTTTTCTCCATGTGGATCTGGAGCACATGCTCAACCTGCTCCTGACACGTTTCCAAGAATTCCAGTCTGAGCCTCAAGCCCCCCACACCTCCAGCCACTGTGTCAAGAGAGGCCAATTCAAGACCCAGCACACGTGGCTTGGGCTGGTCACATATCCAGATTCTGAATCATTTCCTCCATTCATGCAGCCGTCTCTCTCCATCTGTGTTTGGGTCCATCCAGCTCTCTGGTTTCTTTGCTTCCTGAACCACGCAGGATTTGAGTGCTGCCCTGGCTGTGTTACTGTGGCTGGAGACGAGTCTTTGGTGGGTTGCCAGTAGAAGCATCCCTTACCATGGGTTTGTCTACAGAAGAAGTTGGCTGCTGCTGTCAAATCTCTTGGGACAGGGTAGGTGGAGGGTCTCCTGGGAGCCATCGTGCAGAGCCCCATTTGGGAGGAAAACAGACAGTAACCTCTTTCCCAAGTTCTGGGTTTATGCCAGGGTTACGTCTCTGGTTTATTAACATCAGGACCTTCTGGGTTACCTCCTCCCAGTGCTCCTGGACCTGTGAGATGGACACAGCTCTGGGTGCAGATCTTGGTGGGAGGGAAAGAGACAAGGCAGTGAATCCTTCAGCAAGGGGCGAGTGTTGGCCAGGGAAAGGGGGCTGCTTCCAACCCTTGAGCAGCTGCCCTGAGCCCATGTACGGCAGGCAATGTGCTTGCTGCCAGATATGGGTGAGGAGAGACTATTGGCTGGGATTTTTCTGCTTCCTTTCAAGTCCTTTCCTCTGCTCACACCCTTGAACTCCCCTTCTGTGCACAACCAAGCCAACATATTGTGGCTAGGTCATGAAAAAGCCTAAACAGAAAGATAAAAAGAAATCTTAATTACATCCTGTGTATCACTTAATGTCCTTAGAGCAAGGAGAAAATAGTTTGGGTTTGCGGTGCATGAAGTTTCAGGAATATCCAAACTGAAAGCTGTGAGGGCAGTATACACACATGTCCCGTGGACTGAAAAATACTGCAGCTAGTGCCTTAGGGAAGAACTATCTTCTACAACTATTCAGCTGCCAGAAATTCTCATTGGCTTCACTGGCCTCTCTCTGTGTATACTAGATGTATTTTGGAGCTATTGCATCTAGGTCTCCACTAGATAGAAACAAGCAGACTTCTGAGCATTTGGGCATGTGAGGAGCCAGCCTGTCCTTTATCAAGAAGAGAATGCTTGCACAAGGGTGAGAACAACATGGAAAAAGCTGAAATCCTGGACTTCAGGGCAGTTTGTCATTAAAATCTCTAGGTTGCCCTGCAGTCATTAACAGAGTGGTAGAAACACATGGATTGTAGGCACTGCTGTGCTAGATGTGAAAACTGAGCTGATTAGGGGAAACCAAAACACACTCATTTCTTGAAACCGTTATGTAGCGTGCATGAAAGGCGAGATGCCTGCACCCGCCTGGCAGGAGCTGGCCCGCCAGGGCTTATCGACGGGAGCAGCCCTGGCGCCCGCATCCCTGGGCCAAGTGCTATTTTGGCTTGGCCAAAACAAATGGTAGTTTCCCCTCTTTTTGAGATCTTTAAAACACAGGTTGTCATGTGAAGGAAATTGTGCAGGACGATGATGAATGGTTGCAAAATATAATTTACCAGAAATATTTCTGGATTCTGCCATTTAGTTGCAAATTACAGAACCTCAAATGCAGCCTTACAGGGAAGATAAACCAACCTTCCCTGACTATGCTGGCTGTCCTAGCTCTCTTTTCCCTTCTCCTTCACCCACCTCACTCCACCCAGTTGTTTTTAGCTCTGGGGCAGTTGCAGAAGACAACGTTCACCCTTTGACAGCCACGGCTGGGGCTTCAACTTGGATAAACTGCAGGAGCTCAGCTGCAGGCAAAGGAGTTCTGACAGCTCCCATCTGCTGGCGTTCTGGCCCAAGCCCCTTCTAAGCTATTTCAAGATGAGCAAAATGGAGTCGTTAGTTGAGCAGTCTTGGCTTTCGTGCTGGATGGTGATGAAGTAGGCATAGCAACAGGAAAGGAATGTCCCCTGTAAAAAGATAACCGTGCTTTGCTGAGGACATGGAACAGTAAAGTTTGTTAAAGTAATCAGTATGTGTCATAATGTTTATTTAACTGAGAGCAGGGACGATGGAAAAGCATTGCAGCTGTGGAGAAGCCCGAGAGTGCTAAGGAGAGGAATGGGGAGGGTAGATTTAGTAGCTGTCTTCCCTTGAAAAAGAAAACAAGCTGTGCTATCAAGCAATCAATGGAGCAGATAGTGGGAGAGTACACAAGGTAGCTGCTGACTGCTGGCTCTTCTGAAGGGGTGAGGTTAGAGTTTTATTATCTGAAGTTCACTTTCAGGTTAACAGCTCTGAGGATGTGGTTGCAACTCTAAAGGGAACAAAATTTAATTCTTTTCTAAACACAAGCTATTTCTGTTTGAAGGCAGATAACCCTGTTGGCTCTGTTCTTAGACTGTGGTAGATAGAAAGATAGGGGCAGTAGAGTGATGCTTGAATTCCTCCAGCAAATACAAGGGGAGAATTTGATACCACAGAGGGGTAAAATGTGGGGCCAAATCCTGCTTTAGCCCATTTTCTAGGAAGGCCTAACAAAGAGCAGATCCAGCGTGATTCCTTCCGCAGGAGGCCAAGGCAGGGCAGGAACAGGACGGTTGATCATTTGTACAGCAGTAGATGAAATCAAATACTTAGCCCAGTGCTCTGGCAGTGGGATCTGTTAGGCTGCAGAGCAGTGCCAAGGGATGTGGGGAATTTGCTCAGCTTGCTGCAAGAAATAGATTTTTTTTCCACCAAAACCAAACCCAACCCACCAAACTAGAATTTTTTCTCCCTAATTTTAAAACTGAATTTCAAATGGCTTTTGGTCCAAACTGGAAATGATGAAGCTCTGGGTGTTTTGGTTTTCTTACAAAAAAATCACATCTGTTCTGGGAAATGTGAGCCTTTTCTTTGCTTTGAAAATTGCATTTTAGTTGAAGGCACTGATTTCCTTCAAGAAGGGGAAAATATTCAATCTCAGTTGTCATTGAGCCATCAAATGCTTGCAATAGGTTGAGTAGGAAACTGCCCAGGATTGAGCCATCCTCTTCCCCCTCCAGCTCTCTGTCAATGTGTGGATGAAGCCTTACAGAGCCCTCCTGTCTCAGACTAGGACACTGGCTGCCTCAGACCTGCTTTTCTCTTTTCCCAAAATATACCTCCCCTATGAGACCCACTCCTCATCTCTGCCTTCAATGGGGAGCTGGGATACGTGCTTCCTTCATGGATGTGCTGCAGCAGCTCCCTAACATCCACTGCTTTTCTCCTGCTCCTCTCTCTGCCAGATACACCACTATCTCTGTAACAAACTCCAGGCTTCCTGGTCTCCCTGTAGAAAAAAAAAACATAAAGCCCATTTCAGAGACAAAATTGCCTATAATTTACATGCCTCTCCTCACTTTGAAACACAAGCTGGCTGATGATAACATCACGAGTGACAGAAGTGGTATCTGTTGCTAATTACAAGCTGACATTATGGTCAAGCAGAGCAGTGGGGCCCATAAAAAGCTTATTCAAAGTTGCTTTTCTGCCACTTCAAACACAGGCTGGACACAATGCCAGGCATTTTCCACCTTCAGAAGGAGCACTCCCTCCAAACGGGTCTGGCGGCTCCTGCTTCAGGAGAAAAATTGCTCAAAGAAGTAGCATAGGGTACAACAGCTCAGTCTTCACATGGACCACACTGACCCTTTAATGATGAAATGTTTTCATCTTTCACGGAGTAAAACAATAGCCATTTTGATTTCCAAACCATCTTTCCCCTAACAAGCTCTTTCAAGTCATCCCAAAGCCTTGGCATTCCTACCGTGCACCCAGAAGGGTCTCCGCTGCAGGGTGGTCAACTGCGGCACAAAAGAGGGCCATGGGGAGTGCAAGATTGCTTCGTGTTGGAGGAGCACAGTATGGATGACTCAGTCTCCTAATTCCAGCCACTAACCTGCCTTCTCCTCTATAGTTGGGAGAGGACTCAGATGTGCTTATGTCTCTGCTTTTTGGCTGTAGCCACCAAACACGCTGTTCCTAGCATCATGCTCCAGAAAATTGGTTTGTTCCACCCTGCTGTGTGTTTCAAGAACTATTCTCCCCTGCATGGTTACTGCCGATGCTTGCCTGTGGCTGCTGACAGGAATTGTGTTCCTCTGTGTCTGAGGCTAACAGCTTTCAAGAACATTGACTTTAAAAAAAGTGCTTCTAGCAAGAAGTCTTTGCTCCAGTTTTTGCCTTGCAGAACTCTGTCCCACCCCACATCTCCAGCCAAGCTGATTCTGTGACGCTGTGAGTGCATGATATCTCCCTGCAGCCAAACCTGCACCTGCCCTGCCTCTGCTTGGTGCAAAGAGCAGCAGTGCTTCCTTAGCAGCACATTTCAAACATTAATTACACTGATGCATCCCCATGCAGATATGATATTATGAGTTTAAACCTGTCTTGTCTTGTGTTGAATTGTAAGGCAGAGTGTGAGCGCTGATGAATTATACATGTAGAATTATAGAATGTTTTTTTGTTATAGCCTGTTTGGAAAGGCTCTTAAAGCACATCCAGTTCCATCCCCTCTCATGGGTGGGGACACCTCCCACTACTCATAGCCCCATCCAACCTGGTCTTGAACACCTCCAGAGATGGTGGCAGCCACAATTTCTCTGGGCAGCTTGGGCCAGGGCCTCACCACTTTCACAGTGAAGAATTTCTCTGTAAGATCTAATCTGAGATCTTCCTCCTCAGGGCTGCTCTCAGTCCACTCATCACCCAGCTTGTATTTGTGCTTGGAATTGCCCTGATCCAGGTGAAGGACCTTGCATTTGGCCTTGTTGAACTTCATGAGGTTATCACAGAATCATAGAATCATGAGATTCACATGGGTCTGCTTGGAAAACCTATGCAGGACCTTCTGGATGTCATCCCTTTCCTCTAGTGTGCTGACTGCCCCACACAGCTTGATGTTATCAAATGTGCTGATCCACTCAATACCACCATCTGTGTAGCTGACAAAGATGTTAAACAGTGGTGAGTTAAGAGATAGTGGGAGGTGTCCCTGCCCATTGCAGGAGGGTTGGAACTAGATGATCTTTAAGGTCCCTTCCAACCCTTACTATTCTGTGATTCTATGAAATATGTTGTGCAACACTCTTGGGCGATCCCTGAAAGCAAACCCTCCCCTTTTCTGCTCCTAAAGCATTTTTAGCAAGCACCAAACTTGTATTCCTCCTGGGGAAACCAGTGGTGACCTGAGGCACCCACCATAGGGATTAAAGGATACAGCTGGTGGTCCTTCCTCCCCTGGACTTTGGGGGCTCCCTCTGCATCTCTGCCAAGGACCTGAGTGAATGGGGAAACCTACGGGATGTCTCAGGATGACCTGGACAATGCATAATGAGTGATCAGGATTCAGCCCTGAAGTGGAAATGGTCTGTGTTGATGCTGAGGAAAAAATGCAGGCAGAAGGTGTGCTTTGCCAGAACATTGGCTGCTGTCTGTGACTGCATGGAAGGTCCATCTCATAGGGTGGGCATGAGCTCCTATGGAGCCTCTGCTCTACCAGGTCCCTTGGACTTGCTTGGCACTGCCAGGAGATGCCTTGGTGCACGTGTCTGCTTGCCATTCCCTCTCCACAACCACAAAAAGCAGTTCTCAGGCAGCTCTTACACCTGTGGCAGAAACTATTAGTATGTGCGAGTACGTGCTTTGCCCTGGAGGAGCGGTGGAAGCTAAGCACAGGCTGCAGAGTCCTGTGATGGTTCATTACCCTGTTTGGAAGAGGCTAGTCAGGGTTTAGTTAATTCTGCAGCAGTGCAGAAGTGCAGCACCCTTGGCACAGAGAGAGGTGTCCCATGACTACTTGACCTGGGGCCTGCAGAAGCTGCCTCTCTGCACATCTGAGCTTGCTCTCTACAGCAGGTGCTTACTGCAGCCAGCTCAGGCAGCTGGGAGTGGAGAAAAGCTCTTCTCAGTTCTGGTTTTGACGTGGTGGCAGAGCCTGAGAAGAGGGCTGGGCTGTAGTTAGCCTGTTGGTTGAACTGCAACTGCCTGAAAGGAGTTTGCGGAGAGGAGGGAGCTGGGCTCTTCTCCCAAGTGACAGGGCACAGGACAAGAGGGAATGGCCTCAAGCTCCACCAGAGGAGGTTCAGGCTAGACACTAGGAAAAAAAATTTTCACAGAAAGGGTCACTGGGCACTGGCAGAGGCTGCCCAGGGAGGTGGTTGATTCACCTTCCCTGGAGGTGTTTAAGGGACGGGTGGATGAGGTGCTGAGGGACATGTTTTAGTGTTTGATAGGAACGGTTGGACTTGATGATCCAGTGGGTCTTCTCCAACCTGGTTATTCTATGATTCTATGGGGAAGATGCCACACAGCCAAAAGGCTTTGT
The DNA here is from genome assembly GCA_033558105.1 of Coccyzus lansbergi. Classification (NCBI taxonomy): domain Eukaryota; kingdom Metazoa; phylum Chordata; class Aves; order Cuculiformes; family Coccyzidae; genus Coccyzus; species Coccyzus lansbergi. Next base: position 1,875,883 of record JAUMJK010001519.1, on the reverse strand, counting down.
CAGTCCCCTTCTTGTAGCCTGCAAAGCCTCTGGCTAGGGGTGCTGAGTGCAGTGTCTTTCCCCAGCTGTAGAGTGGAGCTGCTGTGGTGCAGGATGGGCCCCTTCCAGCCCAGGTGATTTGAATGGTTTTGCTTTTTATCCTGAAATGTATTTCTAGCTGTGATTTATCCTTTCCCTGCTCTAACCCCTTCCAGTTGATCGGGCTGTGGATTTTAGTCTGTGAACAACTTCGGATGTTTGAGAAAACCTCAAAAGGTCAACCTGACATTTCAGCTTTTCTTCTCTTGAGGAAGAAGGTTTCTATAAGATTGATGTCATGAATCAATCCAAAGGGATGCATTTTTCTGCATCAGTTAAATGAAAGATCATTAAGCCTAACAAATGTTTCCCAACTCACCTGCATTTTCAAACAGTGTTCAACTAAAAATGTGATCTGTGCTTATAACAACAAAACCACCGTGGTACTTAAAGCGAGGAGAGACCTCAGACCATTTTTATTTTTGTTTTTAATCTGCCCAAGAAATATACACACACATTCCTAATGTGTTTACTTAAGTAGGAAGCAGACAAATAGTTTAAGATAATGTTTCAGCCTTTGCTCTGCAAAGATTGTTTCTTTTATGGAGAAATTTTTCAAACACAAAGAAAAAAAGCTGAAAAATCATGTCAATTCCTTAATTGTAGGAAAGAGTTGCAGGCATTTCCACTGCATTTCCCTCTTAAAGTGACATTTGAGACCACTGATAAGGGGAAAAGGAAATTAAATACCCCTAATTATTTTCATATATCATGGAGACTAATTCCTTTTGCTTTCACTGCCATGAACAGCTGATTTCCCCTGCCTGTGAGGAGATCTGTGGGGAGATAAGAGTTTGAAGGTCTGGAGAAGGATGGGATCAGTTTAAGGAAGGAAGATGCTTGATTTGTGGGGAAAGCTTACTCTGGATTTGTTCATGCCTTGTGTTTATGCTTGGCATTTCTCTCCCCTCTCCTAAAATATCTTCTGGTTGACATCACCAATGAAATGGGACATCAGAGTGAATTAGAAATGACACAGTACTTGAGTGGTGGCAGCTGATGAAGCCTTATCTCCGGCAGGGTGACCAGTGGTCTGCAAGGTACTACCTAGGGAAATGAGCTGAAACCTTCCTGCAGGCTGCAGAGAAGGGCTAGGTGAGGCTCCTGCACCCATGAAAACAAGCCCACATTGGGCAAATGACCTCTTCTACTCAAGGTGTCTGCAAGGGAGAGGGTGACTTGGGAGCTGTCCCATGCATGCTTGTTCCTAGCTAGACGGATGAGTCTCCATCATAGTGTCCTTCACACGGCACTACAGCGAGGGCTGAGGCAGTCCTTCTCTGATCCATTCAGCAATGCTCTGTTGTGCTAAGTGCTTCCTAGGGGGAAAAGTCCTCCAGGTTTCTGAGGAACTAGCTGCACTTCAGCAAAGGAACACTGTCCCCTACCCCTGCAGCAAAGGCTAAGATGGGGACTTCGTGCCCAAAACTGTGAATCAGCCAACGGGCAACTCATCAAAGACAAATTCTGCCCTTGGCCATGCTTGAGCATTCACAGTGAATTTTATTTTGTCTCCAGGTCAGTCAGGACAATTATTTAGCCTTTTGTGCTGAGCCCTGCCCTGGTGGGTGGAGGAGCCCCCCGAGCTCTCAGGGTGCTGTGGGAAGAAAGGGGAACTGTTTAACTTGTGAGGTGCTTAGATGGGGTACAAATAGATTGGTGGGTGTGTATTCTTTCCTCTCATCACTCCAGTGCATGTTTCACCCGGTGTCATGGGAACCTGGAGGGACCACCGTCTGCGCCCATGGCAACGGCTCCTTGGGTGTCATTCCTCCTCAGCCTGTGATGCTGAGCAGGGCTGTTGCAGTGACTGGAGACCACAATGAAGGTAAAGAGGAGAAGCTTGGGACTCCTAGTGTCAAGAGTAAATTAAAGCTGGGTGAAGAATGAGGATCTGATGGTGATTTCCCCAGCCTGGGAGCCTATTCTGGGTCAATGGGGACACTCAAAGTCTGAGGAGCAGCTTTGTAGGGTATCCTAAATCTGATGGACAGCTCTCTGATAAACAGATAAAAGGCAAAGATGTATAAGGAAATAACTGAGATGGGGCTGGAGTCTAATTAAAATGGGGTGGTGGTGGGGAGTAGGTTGGTCAAATTGAAAATTAAAACACAGCCTGAGAAAAAGCAACTGGAGCAAACAGATGGGACGAATTCTGACCCGTGTAGCAGGGAGGGGAAAGGGAAGTGGTGGTGAAAGACCAGAGGGGTTCCCAGAGGCTGATGAACAGGACCAAATGCAACGTACAGCTTCCTCCTTTGGAGCAGATTTTTCCTTCAGTAGTACATGAAAGTGCCTGCTCAGACCTACCTTTGGTAAGCAGAGTGTGTGCAAGTTCTGCAGTGCCCAGCAAAGTCGATGGGATGCAGAAGCAATGATTGCAGTCAATAAGATTAGAAGAGGTGATCCAAATGGCTGTAGAATTTGCTTGCCCAGCTCCATGGATAGAGTCCTTTGAGGCTGCTACTCTTATAGCTTCCTTAAGACACATAGGGCCCTCAGTGCAGGGCTATCCTAACTGCTCTTGCAAGGACTGACCTCAGCCTGAGGCACTCTATGAAATTGCCTGGGCCTCTCCTCCCATCCAAACATCATCCAAATTTAGCAAGGCGCTTTATCTGGGTCTCTGGTGCACTGTCGCTCTGAGCGTCAAGTCGTCCAGTGACCCTGTTCCACCTCTGATGTGGTGTAAACACAGCAGTGGGTGCACTGAACCCGGCTTGGCTGCAGCGAGTTGCAGTGGGGTTTGCACCAAGCTCCCACGTCCTGCCCTTCCTTGAGAAGCACCCACTGTGGATGGAGTGGGAGCTGCAAGGGATGGGGACGTGTTCTGTTCCCCACTCCTTGTGGCGCTGACCCTGAGAAGGGCTTGGTGCTGCCAAGTAACTGACACCGCGTGCAGCAACTACACAGCCATTCTTATTAGGGGTGTTTGTTTTTTTGCAGTGAACTGTGCGTCACACTTAAAACTGATAATACAGAGAGAAAACAGTGTCCTTTCCTCTTCCATCCTCCCCATGGAAATGAAGGGGCAGAATATTTTTAATTGTAAATAGATATGGATGAGTCGATGAAATAATAAAGGAGCTCCTAAAGAAGCAAAAATCCACAACTAGGAAGAATAACTGGAGCTTTTATTCTTTTCATCACATTCTGCTTTCACTGACTGGAAATAGAAGCCCAGCAGTAAAGGATGTGTGACTGAGAGAGGATGTGGCACAGGCAGTGCTGAGCTGAGCGCAGCCAGGCTGGTACGTGGGTAAGTCATAGAATCATAGAATCATAGAACAACCAGGTTGGAAGGGACCCATCGGTTCATCGAGTTCAACCATTCCTATCAAAGTCACCTCAATCACTCTGGCATTAACTGACAGCCTTGTAATATCATCAAAATCACCTTTGACTGGACTTGGATATGTAGTTTGGAAAAGTCCTCCAAATTCCTGATGCTTACAGAAATGTTAGAGCTAGTCAAACAGAAGCTTCCCAAGAAATTGGCCATCCCTGATGGTTCCTGATGCCTCCCACTGCTCCTCTGAGCCATGCTAGGAAAGGGTAGGGCTTGTGGCACTGAAAAATGCTGACAGCTCTTTTTACATTTCCCTCTTCACTTGTAAATACACTCCACTTTGTGTCGAGTCCTTCTATATTCAAGCCAACTTGTGTACCACAACAGTACCAGGGCAAACTAAAACCAAGGTAAAATTAAACATAGGAGAGGCATACAGCAAGCTGAAATCACTTTGTTGAGCTGCTCTTTTCTAAAAGGCTAGATGTGGCCAGCACGCTAGCACAGGTAGGCGGGTCAGTGTGGCAGCCTACATATATATCCACGTGTTTTTTTGTACTCACTTTTATTCTAGTGCTTAAATTGTCTCTGAATCTGTTGAGTTAAGTGTACTGTGTCTGCAGCCGATAACAAGGATCAAAGGGAGCTGTAAACATTTTGCCCTCTTCTTGTTTCAGTGTAGCCTAACTCACTCTATCAGGCTGTTTTTGTTGAATTTCCCTCTCTGTGCCCTACCTACCCTCTCTGCTGTCTCTGTCTGCCTTTGCTGAGGCGCCACCAGTGCTATCTTGGAAAGGAGCTGGAGTCAATGCTCTGATAAATTAACTTATATTTGTTCAGTGTAAAGCATCACACCATTCCCAGCTGTATTGTTGTTCTTGGCTTGAAAGGTTCTTGCTGTTTTCTAATTTGAGTCCAAGCTCTGGTTTCCGGATGACTGACATGGTCTGCCCATGCACAGCCCTGTGCGTGCCAGCCAGACGGGGACCTTGGCGCTGACTGGAGGTGTGCAAAGAGCATGTTGGGTGTTTAATCTGCCTATTACAGTTCTTTGTTCAGTGTAACAAGGGCATATGTGTTTAGTGAGATGGCTGAGCTAGAGTGGCAAGGGTTAGGCAGGCAAGATCTCATTCCATGACCTTGGCAGTGCCCGAGATGCGAGGCAAGATGAGGATGATAACCCTGAGCTGCTGTGTAAGAATCATGCAGCGATGAAGAGATTATTTCTCAGCAGTGCTAGGACCATTGTAAAACTGTCTGTTTTGTTTTCCATTGACCTTTCTTTTGATTATTTTTTCCCAAAAGTTTAAATTTTCTCTGTTGGTATAAATTTGCAATAAAACTGCAGCTCTTAAAACAAGGTATAAATCCACACATTGATGTCAAATCAATAATTTAGTCATGTCAGCTGGATTTTAAGTACATTTTGAAGCCTAGTAAAGGAACAAATGAGTGGAAAAATGTGCTGCCCTCAGCAGGCAGCACCTGCCAGCCCAGGAGCTGTGTAGAGCAGCAGCGCTGGGCACAGCAAAGCTCTGCATACAGAAGAGATCAAGTTAGGAAATCTCTTTAGTTTCTCACATCCAGCACCTGAATACGTTGCCCTTGGTGTTATTCTCCTGCTGTCCTTTGCAGATGCAGGAATGAGAGCTCAAATGAGAGAAACACTAGGAGGAAAAAAAGGATACTTGGCTTAAGATAGGTGAGGGAACTCTTGGTAATGAGAAAGTGCTGTGCTGTTGAAGTGGAGGATCTAGCCTGTTACCTAACTTAGAGGAGGATTATGGGCTGTTTCTGGCACTCGGCTCATAAAATGCTGGAGTTTTCCATGGAAACACTTACTACTTACTGACTGTTGCACCCACAGTTTATTCCACTCACTCATTAGTTCCAGGTGAACCCATTTTTTTCAATCATAGCTGGCCAGAATGGGTTTTCTGAAGGCTGGTCCATATGGTTTGGTGTGAAGGAAAATAGATTTTGCATCAGCTGAAAGCAATGGTATTAGGTGGAGCAGTTGATGGAGCAAACCTGAAAAAATGACAAGTATCAGCAGTTGCAGCCAGATCCATTTTATCACCTCCACTTGGATAAACACGCTCAATTATTGAGATTCCAGAGGTGCTGATATATCAAGTTCGTTCAATGCAGAATGATGTTATTTCTGGAAAATAAATATGGCATCTGCTGTAAAGTAGAGCAATCATGTGGTACAGGTCAGGTACGAATTCTGCCTTTAATTTTTTTTTCTCATTTTTTAAGGACTCATTGTTCCTATTCTTGAAATGTGCTCATCCTGTGCTAACTGCAGTGAGTACTGGATTGAACCTGCACCTTTTTGTTCTGGGTGATCTCAAAACCAAACACAAGTCCTTCTTGAGGGTTCCCTAATATGGATTTATGCCAGAAAGATGATTTTAATCCTTTGATTTCATTCGTATTTCTGGTCAAGGACATGATGAATCTAAGTATGTAGAGAAAGAATGTTTACAGGCTATGGTGCCACTTCTGATCAAATCCAATAAAATTACAACAAAGTTGTATCTGATTTTGTGTGAAACCAGGTATTTTAGGTTTTAGTGCTCAAAGGCGCAGGTATGGGGGTGAAATTCATATCACACCTTATATAAATCATTATTTCACATTCGTGGGCTTCTGCACTCACTGCTAGTCAGCAATCCCTGCTCCTACAGCTACACTGATGTCACTGGTGTCGCACATACAAGGACATAAAGTAAAGCCACATTCATTCTGAATTCCACCCAAGGATGCAGGGAGAGCAGTGCTTGCCACCAGGACAATGAAGCCATTGCAGGAATTATTTACATTTCATCTTCAGCACTGGGCACCCAAAAAGCAGGAATTAAAGTACAACAGTAACTGACAAATGGAATGCTCTTTAATGGCACTGGATGTATTTTTTCTCCACAGCAGAATATGGGGAGATCAAACTCTTAAATGATGTTCTGTCTTGATGGAGACTATGTAAGCCCTACAGAGACCTCTGTTGCTCATTAGGAATGTGTATCTGGGGCTGCAAAGGCTCTGGCCCAAGCCCATCAGTACTCCCAGTAGTATCTGCATGGTACATGGGAAGGTGATGGGAAAGCTTGTGAGCCGTTCTGAAGCTTTGCCATCCATGCTGTGGCTTATTACCCATAAAGAAAGTAATTCTGTGAGTTCTGAAACTGCTAGAGCTCAGTTACTGTTAATTGGCATCTCGTGGCTTGTTCAGGTTTTATTAATTGTATTAAAACTACAGCAGGAGTTTTTTACTCCTTAGATGCTAGAAAATACAGATTAGTAAGAAATGTTGTATGAGTAGGTTCCTCAGGGTACAACAATCATGACCACAGTGTTTTTCCTGCCTATGGTGTGGGAGGAAATATTTTACCCCTCCCACAAGAGATTTTCAGAGGTGCAAAGGATTGATTTTTATGCTACTGCGTTTCCTTCACTGGAACATTAATCAAGCCCTTTTCTTCTACCCACTTTCTTTCTTTTGCCAAACCTGAAGTAACTTAAGTAAGCTCAGGTCTCTAGTCTTTCAAATATGGATAACAGGCTCAAATGCTGGATATGATGAAATGTGCATAGAGTGCGACTCCATAAACCTTCTTTCATTTGGAAAGCGGGATAAAAGACGTTAGTAATGAATCTGAATCCTTGTGATAAATGAGCAAAGCCAAAGAGCCTTCATTTTGCTCATGGCTATTCTGTGGGCAAAGGCTGCCTGGATCTGACAATTTTATTACTTGCTGCTGTTTATTCTTTCATTTCTAATAGGGGAGGCTTTGTAGTTTTTTTCTGTAGGTATTGGGACCAAAAGTAACTTTAAATCATCTGGGCTGTGACCTCCTGTACAGCCCAGGCCAGAGGATTTCAACCTTTATTGAACTCAATAACTTCATTTGACGAAAGCCCATCCCATCTTGATTTAAAGGCGAGGGCTGGTAGCTGCTTGGGGAATGGCTAGAAAAATAAGGCTTCTGCAGCTGCCTTGGTGTTTAATGTTATTCTCTGGGGAGGAGAGGGAAAACAACAACCCTAGTTTGTTTTAATGTCTTGGCAGCTTTAGTTTATGATCTTGTGCTATTGGTATTATCCTCCAGCAGTTAGCAGCATTTTCCTGACCAGCCCTTGCTCTGAGTGTTTGTTTTTCTGGACATTTACATATTTTGGAAGATGCTCCTGTGGGTCTGGATGGGTTCAGCGCAGGTCTGAATTTTCTTCTTTTATTCACAAATGTGCACTGCAAAAGCTAGCAAAGCACCTTCACTCTGGGACCCTGGCACCTGCAGAAGGTCCACGGTTTTCCTTGTTCTGCAGGAATAATTACATTTCTGCCCCACTTCCTGTCCTTGCAGGACTCTCATCTGCTTGGATCTGAGCTGGGGCAGTAAGTTCTTTTAGGGAGGTTCCCCAAACAACTGCCAGATGGCAATCACATTCAGCTCTTCCAGCCAGGCTGTTTTTGAACCACTGACAACAGGATAATAATTACGTATTCCTATTCTTTAAACCGACCATCCTGAGCTGGTCATTCTTTCTCCACTGTCCAAATGTTTGTATAAGTAGAGCCAAGTTTTCTGGCTTTTGTTTTTGGTTTTGTTTTTTTTTAATGGAATAATATTGCCTTTATTCACATAGATGTTAAATAAACATGTAAAATCAATGGACTGTGAAGAAGGAATCACAGAATGGTTTGGGTTGGAAGAAACCTTAAAGCCCTGTTCCACCCTCCTGCCATGGGCAGGGACACTTCCCACTGGATCAGGTTGCTTGAAGCTCCATCCAATCTGGCCTTCAACACCTTCAGGTATATCTATGACTTCTGGGTCAGTGCCTCACAACCCTCACGGTGTAGAATTTTTTCTTTATACCTAATCTGAACCTCCCTTCTTTCAGTTTAAAGCCATTACCCTGTGTCCTATCACTACATGTCTTTGAGCTTGTCATCCACCAGCACCTCAAAGTCCTCCTCAAGGACGTTTGACTCCTCTGTTGTCTTTCTGTGCTGGCCTGTTGCTCACTCCTTCCTGCACCTCTGCCTGCCCTCAACTAGGGTGCATGTAGTGCTCTTCTCTTTCTCTTCCTTCTTTCATGCCTCCATGTACTCCCCAAATCCTCAAGCTATGAGGGTGTTTTAGAAATAAATCCTATTATTACCCAATTGCTGCAGTGTTTAATTACCCCCTACTTGATGGAGATGTCTGGAAGCATTAACAGAAGGGTCACCAGCAGATGTCCCAGTGACTGAATGCTTGAACTCCACTGTGGGCTTCCTGCTCCATCCTTTGCTGTTCTTCAAACATTTGTCCGTCTTATTTCCAGTATTACTCTCTGCTCAGTTCTGATGATGTTTAGGTCTGGTAAGTACTTCTAGTCAGGAAAAGTGGCTGTGAAGCAGGAGGGAACTGTGTACACTTGCTAAGCCCTACACTTTGGAAGAAAGAATATAGAACAAATAGGCATGATGTCTCCCACACAGGTATAGGAATTGCAAGCTATCAATTTTGAATAAAATTAGGTACGTGAAAGGCTCAATGTCTTTCAGCTCTGATTAATGAGTTTCATGAAACGTGAATCTTTTCACTTCCACCTGTGCTATACTTGCATCATATGCTCTTGCAGCTGATGGTGCTCCAGGGGATGGGCAAGTTCAGTCATGTTTCATTTCATGACCTCACACAAACCAATTACCCCATTTACAAGCACCATTATGCTGTACTGAGTCAAAAGCCAGTTTTACAGCTTTTTGACACCAGGAGTTAATGTTTCTTTTCTTTCCCTTTCAAGAAAGAAGCTGTCATTGATCCTTTCCCCTCTTTAAACTTGCTAAATAAATCTGTTCTGGTGTGACTTGGTGAACTCCCCTGCAGGTTTAGACTGGTATGAACAGAGGGAATTTGAGTTAGCAAGGCCGGGGTGCAACCATGGGCATGCGAAGGTATCAAATTTGTAATCCTTACGTCGTTCCAGGAGCATCCAGCTTTGAGAGATCTTTCAAAGTCCTTTATACTGTATTTGGCTTTGTTTTCCTGAGGTACACGAAAATTTGGAGGACTACACAGTGATTATCCAAACTCATTAGAAGCTCTTGGTCTGGACTGAGGTCTGGAAACTTCACAAAATTAGAAGCAAGTTCTCTGAGGTTTCCACTGCTCCTTGGTTTTTCCAGAGTAGAGGGATAAAGAGATCAGTTTCTCTAGCGTTATTATGGCTTTGGGTCCATGCCAAGGCTAACAAAATGCAGAGATGTGCAAAAATGCTAAAATAAAGCATGGCAAGAAAAGGTCAGCTTAATGTTTCCAAGCCTCAGTAAAAGGCTGGCTTGAGTCTGGCTTGTTCAGCTTTGGGAAGGTTGCTTGATCTGCTGAATCCAAGACCAGAGGCCCTGACAGGTGCCAGGAGTGAAAACCTAATCATGGTGTGGCTGCTGTGTGTGGTGGCGGTGCCTCTGCAGCTATGCTGAGGACCTTGTGTTCTTCCTGCAAGGGATGGGTGGGAGGTACCTTGAACTTTTTCCAAATCAAAAGGTCAGACCAAAACTCAGAGTCTGTTTAGTTTGGGTGCTTCTGCTCCCAACCTTCTGTCAGAGTGACTGAAGAGGGGCTGGGTTCCTCCTCGCAGCAAGTGCGGCAGTTATGTGTTGGCTTTCTGGGATCTTTCAGGCCTTTGTGGCAGTGGTGAACCTCACACCAGGCTACACTTGGAGATGGGATGACTGGCAGAAAGGCCTTGACTTTCCGAAAGCCCTAGCTATTTCTGGGACCATGAGGAACTTATGCTGATGAGAACTTGATCTAATTACAATCCTTTGGCTAGAGATTGCCATTCCAATGTTTCTGTTCACTTGCTCAATTCCCCATTTTCTTAGCATGATGATGGCAGAGGTTGTAGGAGGAAGGTGAATATATAAGGGTTTTCTCTAGCACAGTGAATCTCCTGGCATCCACAAAGCCAAGGAAAATGTTGCTTGCTTTCCATATGCTGTATTGGAGGTAGCTCATCAACTCGTTAGCTCTTTGCTTTGACTGGTAGCTGTGGAGCTGTGATTTCCTCCCCATCCTCTGTGAGACCAGTAATTCCTGTGGACTTCAGCGTGTGTGTCTGAGGGGTGGGGACTGTGCTGCTGTCTTCGCCAACTAGAAAGTCTGACTCTGTCTTGCAATTTGATTTTTCTTTCCTGTTTAATGGATCTGGAGTTATATGAATGTTCTCATTCACCTGCTTTCTAGGTGATGGCCAATCGTTCCCATTCTGGGATGAGCAGAGGTTTCCTAAGCAAACATGAAGCAGGGCAAGGATGATGAGCTTGGACCTGCCGCCTTCTACAATCCACGCTCTATGATTCTATTTTCCTCTTGCTCTCTGTTTGGAGACTCCAAAAGACCTCTGTAAATCCATTTATAGAAGCTGTTTCTGAGGGAAGCTTAAAAAAGGGGAACTGATGCACAAAATGCTGAAGCTGCTCCAAACTTGAGTCCAAGTGTCCATGCAGTGGGCAGTGGAAAAGGCAAACACAGTGCAGAAGGACATGGTAGTAAGGGGATGCCTGCTTAAAGCAAAGCAAAGTACCTGTTAAAGCCAGTGGGAAATCTTCTTGAATATGGGATTGCAGAATCTGGCCCTGTAAATGTTCATATTGTTGGGTTTGTTGCTTAATCCAGGGCCTTCTTTAAGAACTTTTTTAAAACAAACAAGAGCTCTGTCTTCCCCTGTATTCTGTCTGGTCTCTTCAGCTCCAGGGAACACCTCTTGGCTCACCTGGACTCTCCTCCCCACTGCAAAATGGCACAGCTATCCCACCAGCAGCACAATGTTATTACTGACTTTCATTATGCCATGGGCTGAATTACTCTGTGCTTTGGTCTCCTGTTGGACTCTACTCAGAAAGGGGAGAAAAAAGTCAACTTTTTGGGTTTTTTGCATCTGCCTCAATCATGCAGAAAGGTCACGCTATGGAAAGAGCTAAAATGCTAGGACAAGACTGTGATGTTTTGGAAGTATTTGGTAGAGAAAACACTCTAGGTATGTCAAGGTGAAGACTCAAGGAAACACCAGCTAATAAATAGCTTTTCTCCAGCCCCATGTCACAGTACCACCCATCCTTGTGAGCACAGTGCTATGATGCTGGTATGGGTGCTGGGTGCTGTCAGTGCTCAGCAGTGAAGGCAAATAAGGCTTGGAAAGAGACAAGGCTATAAAATTTGTGAGGGGTAGTGGAATGGACCCCTCTGTCTCCAGGGTGAGACTTACCCTGGTCTTAGGCTGAAACTTGTTGCATGGCATATGCTGAGCTCAGGTCAAGTACTTGAGGGGGCACTGGCGGCAGCTCTTGCTTTGCTCTGGTGGGTCCTTTTGAGCCCTGCTCTTCCACTGTGTATTTTTCCTGCATCTATGTTCATGGTGGCTCTTCATGTTTTTTTGCTCCCTGAGGTTCTCAACAGGCAGATGTCACTTCCCCTGTCTCCCATGCATGGTGGTTCTGGTGGTGGCATACCTACTGTTGCTGTCATACTTCGTGCGAGGACATGATTCGGAAAGACTTCATTGAGGTGGTCTAATGCAAAAGTAATGGTGGAGCTGGATCCCACTGTTTCCCATATAGGGACTGTCTCTAGTCCTAGGAGCCACTCTCCTTGCCAGCTGAGTTAGCTTATCACATCAGGGACTGTCCAGGGCAGAGCTGGTACAGGGTTGGAAATTTCACCCCACTTCCACCTTTGCCTACCACATATGTTGTTAAATTCATACTGCCTTTGAGTGTTAACTTTTGTGAAATAACTGAGCTGCTGGGGCTGTGTGAAGCTGAGAGTTCTTTCAGGGGGAAGTTGTTTGAGCATGTGGAAGGAGGTCGTATGTTTATGAGTAATGAACACTGGTCTTGGGACTGGTAAAATTCACACGTGTGTATTGCCAAGGTCTCCACTAGGATAGCTCCACAAATGCAGTCTTTATACTGCTACTGCAATTCCAAACCCAATTGTGATGATGGGCAGTGCAGCTGGGAGGAGATGTTGCTCTGGGCTTTGGAAAAATGGCTTTGGGCTCAGTCAAGAATGTCCCGGAGAGAGGTGAGGGAAGATTGACCCTAAGGGTTTTGTTTCTAAGACCACAGTAACTTCATCTGAGGCAAGGATGGGTTGAGCCAGTGAAAATAACTCCAGCACTACATGTGATGTTAACAACCCCTCAAGAGGCTCAGCACCACTCAACACTCTTTTAATCTCCTGGCATCAATACAAGAAAAGAAGAGCTTGGTGAAAGCATCTACAGTATCATGTTGTAGATAAGCTTCTCAAAATCTGAGGTCCTAAAAGCATTTAAGCCTTTCCTGTGCTGCTCCTAAAGAGAATTCTAAACCTCAAGTTGACTAGTAGGTCATCACAGCAAAGTAAATCTATAGTGTCCTCTTACTGCTCTTTTGGAAGAGTGCACGTGTTTTACTTCTTTCAAAGATCTCACCACCTCTCTATCAGCAATTGCCAAGCTTAGCCTGACACAGAAGTGATAGCAAGATAAAAGAAGATGGTAGCTTTTATCTGATTTGTATTTCCTTCTTTCAGGTTGAACCCAGAGACAATATAATGGCCAAATCCCATGAATGTCCCCATGACAGACCTCTTTGTTTGAAAACAAACCATGCTTTGTATCTTCACTCTTCAAGATTAGGAGCTAAAACAACCTCTGGACACTGCAGTTTCTGTTTGCAGGTCTGGTGCCCCCTGGAAGAACTAAATTTTCTTTATAAAAGCTGGATTTGTGTGCAATGCAAATGCACTGTCCTGTTCATTCTACAGCCCTCTGAACAGATGCTGGGCACATATTCACTGGAGCTGTCTCCATGCAAAGTTTCAGCTGACCAGAAAGGAGAGATACTGTATGTAGAGGCATGAATTGCTGTGCAAGATCACTCCAGAGTGAGGTCAGTTAGAGAGTTAACTGAGGTAATTCTCTTCATCCATCCCCAAGGGAAACACTAAGTACTGGAGGCAGAAGAGAGACTGTAGCGCCTGGAGAAGCAGGAAGGTTATGAATAAGTCCCCATTATGTAAAGAAATAACTTTTTAAGCACTCCTTATTTTTGCCACATCTCAACTATTGACTGACCTCTCAGTTTTCTTTCCACAGTGTCTGGTTTGTTGTTTTTGTGTAGTTACATAGTAGATTACTTTTTAATACTCATGTGAGCAGTGTAACACCTGGAGAGGGTGGGCTGCTGTGGGCTTGCATGATTGTTTGCCAATTGAAAGCCTTATAGTAGACTACAGTCCTGTTGGTCTGCCTGTTCAGAATGCATGGTCAGTCTTGGATAAACCAATAAGCTGGCACTGAGGTTCAGCAAAGTCCTTGGAAAAATCCTAATGTGTTGCTAAAACAGTGAAATTTCCTATTTTTTGAAGGACAGCTGGAGCATAAGTTTACCTTAGAGCACGAGTAGGGATGTGAGAAAGTAAGAGTGCTTCTGAAGAGTGCTTGCCCATCATCCCAGTTGTTCTTTTGTTTTTGTCTGTCCTGATCAGTCAGTCCAGCTGTACTTGTGGATGTGGAAGAGCCTCATCTGTGTGGAGCAAATTCAGTTTCCAACATGCCCGAGCATCTTTTTGTGTAAGAGAACTGATCACAGACTCAAGCATGGAATTCACCATACCATGACACAATCCTATGGTCACATCCTTGAAAAGGGCTCAGTGAAAAACTGTCTCTTTTCACTCTTTTGACTTTTGTGCTCTTATTCTGTTTTTTAGTAATGTGCTGCTCTTGGTGGTATGCTAGTGGAGTGTCTGACAAAGGAAATGACACCGATATTCACGTTAACCCTCCAACAATGTAAAAACAGCCAGAATGAAACACTGCTCAGAAAACAACCCTTATTCTAGTTTAGTGCACTCTTATTATGAGGAGAAAAAACCCCATATAATTATTATAAAAAGACATAAAGGGATGTTTTCCTCTACTTTGAAAGCGTTTGACCTTAGAGTAGAATGCTCTATTTATAACAGCAGGACTGTGTATTTTTAAAAGCTTCAAGACACACATGTGCTGAGGAGTCAGAGACACTCTTTGAATCCAAATTCTTTTCTGACCTCTACTAGATTAGTGAAGATATAATTTGCAAAATGACCCCAAGAATCAAAAGTCTCTTTTTATTAAAAACTTCGGAAATGACCTCACTGGGGAGTTTGAACTGATGAATTCATAGATAAGAAAGCCTCTACTGAAGTGCCTTTTGAGAATTAATGCACAGAACAGATGAGAATGTGGATGTATTTAGGACAAAACTCATTCATTAAGCCATACAGCTAGACAGCTAAAAAGAAGTGAGTAATAGCTGAAGGATTTTAACATATAAATAGAGTTTGTATCTGTCTAATTTAGAACAACTGAACTAAGTGTATCAGTACATGGTGAAATGAATACTTGAGCATTTTCATGGCATTACCAAATTTAGGTCCAGAAGTGCCTATTCCAGTAACCTAATTATATTTCCTTCCAATTCTGGCCACAGAAATTTACCTCCTTATTTTAGCACCTCCTACTGTAACTTTACTGTTTATATGAGAGAGACCCAGCTTGTCTGGCTGGAGATGCTGATGTTGATTACTTTCCTACTTTGGGCAGTTGGGGTCACACCACCCAAAAAATCATTACTACAGATGGTTGGTTTGGGTTTTTCCTGCCTGCCTCCCACAGTTGCTGCTCTGTGCTTCGAGTTGTTTGGTGGCTTACGGGGGTTGCTGATTCAGTGGGTTTCTCCTGCAGCCATACCTGAGATAGTTAAGATTCTAGTGCAGTCAACCAGGTGGACAAATCTCACCGGAAAGGAGGGACAATATTTTTCTTGGTCCCACATTTACCACACGTCTGTCACCACTGACAAATTTAGCTGTTACCTAGGGAGGACATGGCCCTGTGGGCTATTTCAAAGAAACCTTCAAGAAAAAGAGTAGAGGGATGATTACGAGAAGCCAGAGAACATCTGCAAAAACAAACAGAAGTTTGTGACCACTTGCTGGAAAAAAAACAGTCAGTCACTGCAATAAGAAAGTAAACAGTTTTAGGATCGAGTGCTATTCCTTTGAATCTTTTGAAGTTTCACTGGGAGCCAGGGCTGAGAGTCAATGTACTAAGACATGAAATACAAGTTTTGGAGATCGCTTGGGTGAAGCTCTGGCCATCTTGTCTTCAAGTGAAAAAGGCAAAGTAGAGAAAGCTTTGTACGGGTCATCTGAGTGCTCAACATTGAATGTCAATGAACCCAACATACGCTTGCAGCCCAGAAAGGCAGCCGTATCCTGGTATCAAAAGCACTGAGACCAGGGGGAGGGAGGGGACTCTGCCCCTCTGTTCTGCTCTTATGAGACCTCACCTGGAGCCCATGTGTTCTGGAGCCTTCAGCACAGGAAAGACATGGATCTGTTGGAGTGAGCTCAGAGGAGGCCACAAGGATGATCTGAGGGCTGGAGCACATCCCATATGCGGGCAGACTGGGAGAGTTGGGGTTGTTCAGCCTAGAGAAGAGAAGGCTCTGGGGAGACCTTAGAACAGCTTCCAGTACTGAAAGGGGCTCCAGGAAAGCTGGGGAGTGCAGGGAAAGGAGGAGGGGGAATGGTTTTCAGCTTAAAGAGGAGAGATTGAGATGATGTCTTAGCAAGAAATGTTTTACTGTGAGGGTGGGGAGGCCCTGGCCCAGGTTGCCCAGAGAAGTGGTAGCTGCCCCATCACTGGAGGTGTTCAAGGTTGGTTTGGAAGAGAATGGGCTTGATGTCCCTTCCATCCCAAATCATTCTGTGATTTTATGATTCTATATTTTTGCTTTTCCACAAAGCAACACCATCAAATCAAGGATTACTTCATGCTACCGATTTTGAATCGGAACCAACTGGGTTTCTGGGGTTTTTAAAGTAAAGGTGTGGGTTAGCTCACACATCACCCAAAATGAACGGTTTGCACTGTGTTAGAGGCAACATTGCTACCTGAGCAGGTGCGTGGTCAGGGCTCTCTGGTGAAGGCAATGGCTCTGGCTGAGCATTCGTGGGTGTTTGCCATGCAGCTGCTTGCCTTTAAAAAAGATTTAAAAAAAAAAAAAAAAAAAAGTAGTGCTGGAGTGGTACTATTCAACATGAAAACTTGGCAGTCATGCGTACCACCCACTTGGAACACCGGATGCGCAGCACTTGGAGCCCTCGGAAGCTGTGAATGGTTGGGACTGAAGTGCTTTGCTGGCCTTGTGCTGAGCCTGTCCTGATGAGGAGAGTTTCACTGAAACTGAAAGGGGAGAGCATGAGGAAGCTCAACCACACCAGGGTTTCCTGGCAGGATGGGCTTTTAGACTAAACCACCCGAAGCACTGTGGGATGGCAAGTAATCCTGTGAGAGCCTGAGCTTTAAAAACTGCAGGCATAGTGCAAAACGGTTGCCAAGTGTGTAATCTCTGCTTATTATCTCCTTAATATACCTCATCTGATTCCTTGCCAGCATGCGCTTCCGTCTCTCCACCTTGCTGCGCTCCCCCTTCCTGCCTGTGCAGAGATAAAATGTGTTGTTATAACTGTGAATGGGGCCCCTAGGATGGCTCCTGAAACCATGGCTGCAACTTGCCCTTTGGCTCTGCAGATTGCCTTTGACATATTTGGAGTTTAAAAAGTAAAACAAATGAGGTATATTTATTTTATTTATGTACATACACACACATAAAATACACAAAAATGATATAAATGTCACCTTGAAAATCCAAGAAAGGAATACTAAGTTTTTAATGCCGGACATGTGGCTTAGTGACAAAATGTCAGGGTTTCCTGTGTGTTCTTGTTACTATTTCTTCTCCACACTTGCTGTAATCTTTCTGAGACCTCTGGAAGCTCACATAAATGGAGGTTTGTCTCCTGGGTTAGCATCAGTTGGTCCCAATTTTTATTTCCACCATGGGTCATGTTGAAAGGAATCCTGAATCTTTTTTTTTCGTATGGGAATTGGCTGTGAAGATGATTCAAAGGCTCCACTACGAGGCCAGGCTGACAGAGGTGGGGTTGTTCAGCCTGGAGAAGAGAAGGCTCTGGAGAGACCTTAAAGCATCTTCCAGTACTGAAAGAGAGTTCGGGATAGCTGGGGAGGGACTTTTTATAAGGGCATGGAGTGATAGGACAAGGAGGGATGGCTTTAAATTGGAAGGGGGAAGATTTAGATTGGACATTAGGAAGAACTTCACAATGATGATGGTGAGGCCCTGGCCCACTTTGCCCAGAGATGTGGTGGTTGCTCCATCCCTGGAGGTGTTCAAGGCAGGGTGGATGGGGCTTTGAGCAGGCTGGTCCAGGGGAAGGTGTCCCTGCCCATGGCAGGTGGTGAAACTGATATGATTCTATGATTATTTTTTTCTGCTTTCTTCTGCAGCACCGAGCACTGCTGACTGGGAGTCCTGGGGCACTGTTTGCTCCAGCATTTCTTGGACTTTAAAGCTAAGTTGGTGCTAGTACCTGGAAGCTAAATGTGATAATTATTACGTTTCAAATATTGTCCACATTTTCCTGTGAGGGTGGTGAGGCTCTGGTCCAGGTTGTCCAGAGAAGTAGTGGCTGCCCCATCCCTTGAGGTGTTCAAAGCCAGGCTGGATGGGGTTTGAGCACTCTGATCCAGTGGGAGGTGTGTCTGGTCATGGCAGAAGATTTGGAACTAGATAATCTTTAAGGTCTCTTCCAACCCACACTATTCTATGATTCAATGCTGGATCAAACCTCTCTGGAAGCAAGGAGGCATAGGGAGTTTTGAGGTCCCGGTGGCATTTGGGGTAGTGAGTGCACAGTGAATCATGGCTGATAGCAGCTCTACTTATTCACAGAGACTCTGACGCTTGGAAGAATTTATACTGTGAAAACCTATGGAGAAAACCAAGTGCTAGCTAATTTAGGCCAATTTAAGACTGCAGGGAAGCTCTCCAGCAGCCAGTCCCACTGGGCAGTAACAGTGCTGGATCCCTGCTGCTGCTGCAGAGCAGCCAGTGCCATGTGGGATTTGACCCACCCTGCTGTGTGGCAGCTGCCTCTTTACCTGTCCTGAAGAGCAACTTGGAAATTACTGGGCTGGGAAAATGAGCTTTAGGGTGACTCTGTGTGAGGGGAAGATTTGGGGGCCTGCGGAGGAAGGAGAGGTGTGCTGAGGTTTGAGCTGAGGGGCAGGTGTGGTCCATGGACGGAGCCGAGTCCGTGTGGGTTGCTGGGGTGGGGACAGAAAACAGGTCTTCAAGGAGAGGGCTATGTGTGTACAACCCTGCCCCACCTCTGTAATCCTGGGCAGTGCTTGAAGTCATGACTTTTGAGCCCAGAAGGGAGGTGTCCCAAAGCAGCAAAGCTGATGTATTGCATCAGGAGTACTGCCCTGTCCCTGTGCATTCAGAGTGTCCCAGGGGAGCTGGGAAAGAGTCCTGCTGCTGAATGCAGAGGCACGAGGTAGAACACAAAAAGGCAGTGATCCTTCTGGAGCAAAGTAGAAAAAACAATGTCATGATCACACATGGAGTTGAAATGCTCTGAGTGGGGAAGAAGGTCAGTAACTCACAACATGTTAAGAGGAACAGCTTCACCTTCCTGCACTCTCCTTGCTGCATCCAGCATTGCTGCAGAAAACTTCCAAGCCACCAGAGAACAGAGGGCATGATGAGGGTTCCTTCCCTCTTACTTTGCTCCATGGGGTCCTTTCTGCTGCAAGCAGCCTCTAGAAACCACAGCGGGGTGGGGGGTGGAGGGCAGAAACAGAAACTACAAAAGCGTTATTAAAAGCTACGGCCCAGGTCCTGGCAAGGTGGCTGCTCTGCATTTATACCAGGGTCAGACCAAATCTAAGTGGTCCCTTTTGGCTTCAGAGTTTACAGCTTTATGAACGCCTCACAGCATGCACTGCAGGGCCTGTCTCTACTCGATAATGTAGCTGTATGAAAGAGCCATAAATCAAACCTGAAATCTGGCAGGTTTAATAACAAATCCCAAGCTTGTGCCAGGTCTGTGAACTTTTCAGTATGACTGAGGTGCTCGGAGAGTGAACCTGAGAAGATTGATGGCTGCAGGAGGAAAACAGGCAGAACTTGTCAGTTTTGACCCCAAATCAAGGAAAATGTTGTGGTTTTGGCTAAGTGGGTCTTTGTGGTTTTTGTTAACCTGAGGCTCAAAGCAAATGTGTGTTTGTGAGAGGGAGGGAGGAAAAAAAGCACATGAATTGGAATGGGAATGCTTTCTAGTCATGTTTCTCACTGCTCTTACTTGGAAGAGAGTAGTGCAAGGAAGTGATGGTTTATCTCTGTATTGGAAGAGTAAATAATGCTATGGAAAGCCTATTTCATTGCTGCAGAATTCACATGTCCACATTCCAGATCCCTTGTAACCCAAAGACTCTTCCTTTCTGATTACTTTTTCTTCCCTCTCTCAGAATCCATTTGCATCATGTCTCTGCTAAACAGAAGCAATTCATTGCCTGATGTGAGTTCAGGTAGGGTGGGCAGAGGCTGCCCAAGGCAGTGGTGGAGTCTCCATTCCTGGAGGTCTTTCAAAAGTGTGTAGACGTGGCACTTGAGGACATGATTTAGTGGGCATGCTTGGGCTGATAGTTGGACTGGGTGATTTTAGAGATCTTTTCCAACATTTATGATTCTGTGATTCTATAATTCTGTTATTTTTTTTAGCAAGTTGTAAGTTGTTTCTATTGGAAATCTCCCTAGGCATCACTCCCTGCCTGTCTTAGGCCCTGGATGACTTTTTGACTTTATTGTTTACTAGCTTTTATTTTGGCTCTTGCTCACAGGACACAGCTGCCTGTATAAGTAAATGCAATATGCAGGCAGGAGTGAAATGTGCAGGGAAGACCTTGGAATATGGCTCAGGGCAGAGGTGGCTAAAGGCTGAGGAGGAAACTTCCTGCTCTGAGGACAATAGCATGATTGATGCACCCAAATAGCTGATTTAATCCAGTTGAATTATTTCATCATGAGGCATAGAACTGCGATAAAGAAGCTTCCTCCTCTCTGGATTGATGCAGGGAGGTAGTCAGATAACAGGATTAATGATCTGAGCCTGTGGTTCATGTTTCATCCCCAGTTCCAGTACGAATCTGATGTGACCCTGCTGACTTGGTTGCAGTTATCCCAGAAGGACAGAGGTTTAATGAAAGGTCAAATTGAGCCTCTTGATCTCAAGAAGATTGGCTTTCTGGGCATGATTAATTTTTCCAAGTCAAACATCTTTTGGGCAATTGAACAACTTTTTGTTCCAGGCTAGCAGGGCTGTGTGAGGAGGTGGAGACTTCCCTGCTCCGGGCTAGCCATCTTGGGTCCTTCTCATCTCAAATTAATATGTTGTTTATAGGTGATGAGATGTTTATTGTGTATGTGAATCCTGTTTGCCCTGCTGGGTGTGTTTATTAGGGGTGGAGCTGTGCAATCTGGATTGCACCCTTCATGCTGTATTTTTTGTTGTTGTTCTGCTTAGATGCATCTTCTTTAAATTGTATGAAATACTTGAGGCAGGGGTGAGAAAAAGGGTGGAATATTTTTTTCCGGCTGAATAAGGCTGCCTGAGCAGTAGGGTTGGTGCAGGGCTGGAGGAGGAGTAGATGCAGGGGGCATATGGTGGGGAAGGGACAGCGACTTTTTGGCAGAGAACACGTCAATGCTAGATGGAAATGTCTCAGTAACTGCAGCCAGTGAAGTACTGTGGCACAGAAGTGCTAAAGAGGGCTCCTGCAAACTCAAGTATTTCCCCTTTTGCCCCCATCTCTTGGAGGTTTCTCCATCTGGAAGAACGCAAGTGCAAAATAGTCATTCCCAGAGCCTGGAAGAGAACCGTGGGTAGGAGGCTCAGGCCCTGAAGTACATATGTAAAAGTAAATTGTGAACACCTCCAGATCCAAGGCTCCAGCCTTGGCCTCCTTTCATGAAGATCAGAAAGGGATGGAAAATATTTATACTAACAGATTGTGAGCAGCTGTTTTAATGAAGCATTTATGCTCTAGACAAACTTTAAATTGCCCCAAAATGGGACATGTGTTTTATAAATATACCATTACAAAGAATTGGGGAGCAAGAGATTCTGGATCCAGAAGGCTAATCCTGCTACACTTATTTATTTTAATAAAGAGTTTATATGTTGGAAAGCAGCAGTGCAGAAAATAAATCTGGGGTTTTGCAGACTGCAACCATGCTTCAAAACTGTGGCCATGGAGAGATATCCTCCCTGGATCCTGTACACCACCTGGTGATTCTGCACACCAGCTGAATTCTACCTCACTTTGAACAAGAACATACTGAGTACGTATGGGGCCCTCCCTGTAGGAAAATTGTATGCCTTATGAATCATAGAATCATAGAATAACCAGGTTGGAAGAGACCCACTGGGTCATCGAGTCCAACCATTCCCACCAATCACTAACCCACGTCCCTCAGCACCTCATCCACCCGTCCCTTAAACACCTCCAGGAAAGGTGACTCAACCCCCTCCCTGGGCAGCCTCTGCCAGGTCCCAATGACCCTTTCTGTGAAATTGTTTTTCCTAATGTCCAGCCTAAATCTTCCCTGGTGGAGCTTGAGGCCATTCCCTCTCGTCCTGTTCCCTGTCACTTGGGAGAAGAGGCCAGCTCCCTCCTCTCTACAATGTCCCCTCAGGTAGATATGGAGAGCAATGAAGTCCCCTCCTGTGTTAAACCATGGAATGGTTTGGGTTGGAAGGGATTTTAAAGATGACCCTGCCAGGGGCAGGGAGACCTCCCACTGGATTCAATTGCTTGATGTTGGTGCAAGTCTGCTAAAAAGCAAATTCGAGTATCCTCTTTAACTGCACATCAGCACTGTGTCAGGCAGCAATGCAAAATGCTGGTTTGAAGGTATTTCCTTCCACCAGTACTACTATCTTCTCCAGATCTTGGGAATCTCTAATTCATAAAAATACTGGTAGGAGCACAGGTAAAATGCATGTGAGGCACTCACTCTGTCATTTCAAACTAGAGGTCCTGCCTAGAAAGTTGTTGAGAGTTAAACTTTTCTAACTTATTCAAATAGCTTGTGGCCCTGTTGATCTGGGGAGGTTGTCATGGTTATCCCACATCAGCTGATGCCATCTCCTTTTCTGTAGAAATAAGTGTTTTTCAGCTGACCAGTTCAGGGCAAAGCTTTTTAAAATGCTAAGGCAGCCAGAGCAGCTCACTGGGGTCTCCGCTATCGAGGAACACATAAAATCTCTGAATCAGATGGCCCTGCTAAATTGTGGAGGAATTGATGGGGAAACTGCTGTGGACATGCTTGGATGGGGCAGCCTCAGAGGTATTGTAGGGACACAATGATGGGACTGAGGAGAGCGGCAGAGATTGGGATCACTGGGGAAGCTAATTGAAACAGTTGAATAGGCAGAAGGAGAAAGGCAGTCAGGAACATACAAAAGCACAGAAAAAGGAACCACTAAGTTGTTTGCCTTGTGGCTTGGGGATTTTAAACCAGGATAAGGGTGCTGAGTGATAAATGGCTTTGGGATGTTAAATGGCGGGTCTGAGGGGCTGGGGCTGGCATCTCTAAGTCCAGTGTTTAAGCTTTGCATGAATAATGGCATTTTGCTGGTGAGGAAGAGCCCGTTACAGTGTGCAGCTCCTTACACTTTCTGTCAAGCAGTGCTGTGATGTCTGAGCCATCCAACTCTCCATGGAGCTGCCACGGAGATAAGGGCAGCCTGGGGGAGGGATGCCATGGGGACCAGCCCACCCCCAAGACAAGCAGTGCTCACTGGTGTGCAAAATGTGTCAGGGACCAAAGGTTCATGGTGACATTCATAAAAAGATGTGAGCTTGCTATTGGGGGTAGTATGAAAGTGGCCAGAGATACAAGCTACACCAAAAAGCATGTGTTAGGGTATTCTTGACCCAGTCTGTGCCAGAAAAACAGCCGGATCTCCTTCAGAGGCAGCAGAAGCCTTTGGACAAACAATGCAGAAACTGGATGGGGTACTTCCTATCAGACTGTCATTTGATAACAGAGTTTTCTTCAATGCTTGTGAGTAGGCATGGAATAAGCTCAGAGAAGCAGTAGCGCAGCCAGCAGGACACCTGCTTGAGCTTTCTGATATTTGGTGAGGGTTGAGTCCTTGCTTCAGCCTGATGTGTTGGAGAGACTCTGGAAACTGCAGAGCTGGTAGGATCCAAATACCCTTCCAAGGTCTATTCCTTTATTAGATGTAGTTTAAATGGGCCATGAGGTTCAACTGCTTCAGGGGAGGAGTGGTGGAGAGGAAAGGATAAAGAAATAAGCAGGGCTGCTGCATCTGTCTCCTTTTCTTAGGAATCCTGGCAGTAAAATCCTTGCTTTTACAATCACTTAAACATGGGATGTGAATGTTAAGTGTTGATTAAAATGCTCTGAGCTTGAAAGCATCATTAATCTGGATGAAAACATGTAAAATGATAAGATAATCTGTACTGTAAACTGATCACTGGGTTTCACAGCAGTGTAAATGGGAGAACAGTCTCCCTTTTTATCTTTTTTTTTTTTCCTATTTTTTTTCCTATAAGGGCTGGAGACATATCACCAAACTTACTCTCTCAGGCTGCGAGATCTTTTTTTCTGTTAAGGAAAATAAAATTGGAGACCCAGCCCCTGAAGGAAATCTGATCAGAGTCCCACTGACTTATACACACACGCCAGGCCTATTGATCTCCCTTGTCCCCTCTGCCCTCTCTGCCTGTAGGTTATAGAAACAACGTCTGTCAGCAGCAACTCTGCTTTCAGTGCTGGTTATTAACTTTCTGACAGAAGGGAGTCTGCTCTCCCCTTATGGGGTCCCAAGACCTCCAGCGAACTCAACAAACTGGAGGGAATACCTCCAGCAACTCCCCATTTGTATGCCAAGCCCAGTGCTTTATTAAATAAGAATAGTGTGATGACTTTATAGTTAGGCAAGGCTTGAAGAAATCAATAAAGAAATGCAGAAAATGTCTATTTAATTGTCATGTTTGGACAAGTATAAAACATTTTCTTGAAGGTGAGTGCAGCATGTTGCCTGTCACTCTTTGCTTGATGACTTTGCACAAGAATCATAATTTCAACCGCTGGGCAGGCAAATATTGAGAAAATTTTATCGTACTAGAACAAATCCTGTGAGAAACCAAATTTATTTGGCTTTCTTTACTCCCTAAAGTGAAAGATTTCTTCAGCACTTTCATCAAAATCCAAACCCTGTGTACCAATGGAGTCACAACAGCTTGCTCTGTGGTTCCTCAGATTCCTGTAAGGAAGAGAGGAACATTGTTCTGTCAATTTTAGATCATGGAAGAGAAAACATTCAATCCAACCTCTCATTCTGCATGCCCCAAATATTAACTATTAGACATCTTTGCTCTGACTTCTTGCATTGAAAGGGGCCATCTCCAAGGGTCTGACAGGGTCCTCTCCAGCTCTGTGCTCTGCTCACACTTAGGCCTCAAAATAGAACATTATAATTTTATTTCTTTATAGGCAACTCATCCTGCCCCTTCAGTTCACACACTTCTGCTATGTATTAATTGCCTACACTTGATCTTAGAGTAGTCATAGTGCTGGTAGATCATCATAGGGTTCGAGGCTCTTATTTCAGCAATGTGGTTGAGTCCCAAAAAGTGATATATCATAATGGAGAGCTGGATCTAGGATGGCCCTTGGAGAAGTTCAGCGTAGCTTTTGAGTAGTGTAACATACTTTTGATTTCTTTTCTCTGTGTCACCAAGACAATTGTTTGCTTCATCTGTACCCTCCATGCTTGTGAACACCTTGCGTTTGCGGAGGGGATGCTCCTGGGAGTTTGTTTCCCTTCCAGATGGTGCAGCGGTTGCTGGGAAGTCTGTGGTGTCCTCTTTGCTCTCAGGTTGCTTACCAGTTTGTTTGGTCATGCCAAGGAGAAGCTGGCAGAAAGAAATTCTCAGTACAAGGGTCTATGGGAGCTCTTGAGCTGCCACGGCAGTCTGTCTACATCGATGCTGGTGTGTGCTTACTGCAGTGTTTCCTGGCAGCACACACACTGGGATAGGCATGGGGATGAAGTGAGGGTGCAGAAAGCGATGATGTTCTGGTGAAAGCTGTGAGCGCTGTTTCCATTGCCAGACTTGGGCTCGAGTTTGAATTTCATACAATTACCTGGC
This sequence comes from Coccyzus lansbergi, assembly GCA_033558105.1. Lineage (NCBI taxonomy): Eukaryota > Metazoa > Chordata > Aves > Cuculiformes > Coccyzidae > Coccyzus > Coccyzus lansbergi. The sequence goes on along the minus strand of JAUMJK010001519.1, from coordinate 1,850,373 downwards.
TGATGCCTTAAGGGCTGCAAGTCTTCAGAGCAAATCTGGAATCAGTTTGGTGTTGGCCATTTGGTTTTAAGTTGAAATAAGCCATAACTGTAAGCTGTTGATCAAACTTTTCTGGGTCTTCATCTCACCCAAACAAGCGGGAGCTGAGAAAATGTCAATGTGAAACTCTGCAAGGTTAAACCTGAGAACCACTTGTGTCTTCCCTGCTTTTACCTTCTGACAACAGCTTTCCCTGGTAGCGTCTTCATGTTGTAATGGGGATTCAGCTGGATCACTAAGTTTTAGGCAGACGCTAAATGGAGATTGGACTGGGGGCTTTGGAAAGGTGAAAGACCTGTACTGAAACCCTTAAAGTCTGGCTCCCACTGCCAAAACCTGGATCTAATATATTATTTTGTCTGGCGCTTTGTCTGGAAAATTGCTGTTGGCTGTCTTTCCTTTGCTACCCTTTCACATGGAATGTACAATATTCTCCTTGTTCAATATACACGTCAAAATTCCCACTAGTGTTTCTGCTTTCATTTGCCTAAAATATTCTAATTAGATACAGCCAGGGGAAGTTCAGGCTCGACATAAGGAAAAGATTCTTCACAGAAAGGGTCGTTAGGCACTTGAACTGGCTGCCCAGGGAGGTGATTGACTCGCCTTCCCTGGAGGTGTTTAAGGTGTGGGTGGACAAGGTGCTGAGGGACATGGTTTAGAGATTGGTGGGAATGGTTGGACTTGATGATCCAGTGGGTCTCTTCCAACCTGGTGATTCTGTTATTCTGTGATTAATCAGTGACTTGGCACAGCATGTCTTTTGGAAGCTCTACTCTTTCTGCCTGGGCTGCTCTTCATACTATCTTCTAATATGTGTGAAATACCCTTCCTTGCCCTGCTGCCTGGGTCAATGTTGCTCCTCTGTAAATTGCTGTGCCATGTCTCTGGACCTTGTTTAGCCAGAGAGATGTGGGCTTCGTGCTGTCCTTTAGGAATTCCTTCAGCTCTCAAAGCCTTGTCCCATTTCAGCATCTGGCCTTCTTGTAGGGGAATCACACGTGTATGCTCTTGACCTCCTGCTTTGTTGAGACGTCCATTAACCTTAAATTAGTGGGTTTGGTACTTGCTACTTCTTGATTCTTGTATCTGCTGAAGAAATTCAGTCTGCTCTTTGTGTCTATCTCTCCTGCTCCTCCTATGTGACAATAAGTTCAGTAACTGTAGGTGTAACAGCTCTGTCCTTCACTGTGCAAACATTCCTGTGTTCTTTTCCGTGGTTGATGGTAGGGTTTCTTGTTGGGATTTTTTGCTTCCCATTTACAAGCTGTAGAGCAAATAGTTTACTCATAATGAAGTTGACTTTGCTTCCATTTTTTTCTGAATGGATTTGAGCCAAGATCCCACGCAGTGTTTCGCTGCCTAACTTATCAGTGATTTCATCTTGAGTGACATGGTCCTTAGTGCCTGCGCAACTGGAATTGGAAAGAGGGTGCCGACCGGTCACTCTGGCTGCCCCATGCAGAGCTCTGCTGTCCCCTCTCTGCCACTGCCCGGCTGTGTGACCTTGAGCAAGTCCCAGGGCTGGATGTGGAAAACTGGAAGTCATTATTTTCCTCCAGAAAATTTTGCCCACAAAGCTTCAGACATCAAAGATGAGGCCTTGAGGCATGACTATAATCTTAGTAAATAAACAACCACAGGAATAATTTGGGTGTACAGTATACTGTTGTGGAGAAGTTGCAGGGTGTTTATGCTGCCAGTGAAGGGGAAAATAAATGAAAGTGGATTTTTTTGTTTTCTGGGGTTTTGCTGTTGTTTAAATGATTGTCTCCCCCAAGCCTCTAAGTAAGGCAGAGCACAATCCCACAGTCACCGGTCACCATGCTCCTGCATCGACTGGCTGGGTATTTCTGAGAAAAAAGAAAGAAATTTCTTGGCAGCAAGCACTGGGCAACCCATTCTTAGGGGAATTTTTTTTCTTAGTTCCTTAAAGGCTTCTTTATGGCTTGAAAGCTGAAGGCTTTCTAACCCTGGCAAACACAAGTCTACCTGGTGTAACGTTGGGTGCTATTGACCTGACAACACAAAAATCCCTCTTTGATTTCCAATAAGCGATGAATCTTGAGAAACCCATGTGCCAGTGAGTAATCCAGATTGTCTGGTTGTGGCGTAAGCAGCTGTGTAAGACAGTGTTGTGGCAGCAAGCATGACGCTGTGTGAATGGTAAGTTTGGGACTTGTTTGCTGACAGAAGTGAAGATCCCGATGAGATAGGCGAGTATTGCAACAGTGAATGGCATAGGAGCTGTTTGTCCATGTAAACAACACTCCTACAACAGACGTTCTGGAGTGGTAGATATGGGGTTTGTTGGAGCTGCTTTAGATGTTTTGTGCAAATTCCTTTAGAGAAGGAGTAAGGGCAATTTTCCTGTGAGCTGAATGTGTTTAAGAGCACCCAGGACAGGGTACTCTGGGCTGGACTCGGACTCAGAGCATCACTCAGAAGGCAGCGATTTCTTGCTGATGAAGTCAGGACAGAGGTTGGTGTTACAAGATAAACATGACTCATTAGTCCCCACATACACTGGAGATCAAAAAACACTGATCAGACAGGTAGACTGTAATTAATATTCCTCCACATCTCCCTTGCTATCAAGCCAGCCAATGCCTTGTACTTGGCTGCCACCTCAGGGACGTGCTCTGCCATGAGTCACCTCTGCCCAACATCCCTGGCATCTGAGGGGCAGCCTTGGGCCTGTGGTCCCTGTTACCTGCAGCTGAGCAGCAGGTTCCTTGTGCAAAGAGAGAAGCAAGGGACACCCAGGGGTTTCTCTTCCATTCCTCCTGCAACAGACCCACAGTGTCTTTCTGCCACGACCTGTCAAGCAAGCCAGTGTAGACCCTGTTAGCCTCAACATTCTTTAGGAGGCAAGATCCCAAAGGAACTCCTTTTGGGAACGTGTGTAGTGCTGAGTAGTAGGTGTTTGAAAAACAATACCCTAAATAAAGCATAAAGACTATTTTTCCTCCTTATTCTTGCCCTTGTCTTTGGCTCTAGTGATATATCAGGCTTATATATCAGGATAATCCTTACTGTTCTTCCCTTTCTTTTGGGCAAGACTGAGCTCAATTGCAAACAGAAAAATGCCAACTGTGTTTTTGAAAAAAAGAGGGAAATATTGGACTGAATCTGGAGTGTGTTGCTGATCAAAGTATTTACCCTTTTATTTAAAATGAGCATCCTTCAGGGGCATCAAGAGAATTGGTGAAATTTACCAGGGTCAATGTAGGTACTAGACCCTGGTATAGAGAAGGAAGGTCAGTTTTGACTAGGAGGCTTTGCTTGCATGGCTGGTTTAACAGCCTTTTGTAACCTGCAGAGTAAATATATTTGGTTTGGCTGCTGAACAATCTAAATGCTCCATCGAGAGCCTAGCCTCTGCTGTGCATGGTGAATTTATCCACATTTGTTTCAAAGCTGTGCAGTTACAACCAGGAGCTCCTCCAGCACAACCTCATTGTCATCTGTCCTAGCTGGCTGACAAATACCCCTGGGTGCAGAGGGCCCTGCTGAGTTGCTGTGGGTCCCTACAGCTCACTCCAGCCATCAGCTGTCATTCGACCTCATTTACACACACCTTCACTTACTCTCTCTGCTGTAATTGCTCTTGGCTACCCCTATGAAGGGACTGAGGTAGGACTAAGATTTTCTGGTCCAAAACTCCTAAGGCCTGAGACGCTGGCATAGATTGCCCAGGGAAGTCATGTATATCCCATTCCTGGGTTCAGAGCCAGGTTGGATGGGGCTTTGATCACCCAGATCCAGAGGGATGTGTCTGTGGCGAGGGGACTGGAACTGGGTGAGCTTCATGATCCCTTCCAACACAAAGCATCCTATAATTCTCTGATTCTTGGATTCTGTGCTGTTTGTATGTTGATAATATCCTGTCCCGAAGTCCCTCTGAAGCTGAATTTTTGCAGCTGGCATGTGCAGGACCTCCTTGTCTTGATCGTGTTGAACTGGTTGGGAAGTAAATGGTTGACAAAGGAAGAGTTCCCATGCCTGCTTCAACTGGGAGGGTTGGGCTGGCGGGTGGTATCTTCCCATGCCCAAGAGGAAGCCCTCCGGACGCATAGCATGCTAGTGAAGCAATTCTTCCTGTGGTGAATGTAGTTTCTTTGCTCTTTCCTTTCTTCTTAAACAAATCCAGATGCCACCCCTTCTTTTTCACTTTGTTTTTGTGGAGTATTGGTACCGAATGCATGAGGCTTTCTGAGCAGGGATCAGTGCACTGGGCTCCCTGCCTGCTGCTGAGAGTAGAAGCAAAATGAAGAGCAGACCTGTGTTGAGTTACACTTCAAGTTGGGCTTGTGTGCAGCTTTCCAAGACAAACACCAGCCTGCCTCCCTGCTAACCCTTCTGCCCCCAGATTCCCAGCACGTGACTCAGAGCAGGGCAGCAGACATGGAGAAAAAGCACCAAATTCATTATTTGACTTTCTTAGCTTGGTAAAAAGAGTCTGATGTTGGTAGGAGGCTGTGTTTTCATAGAGAAAGCCTTGGAGAAAATAAAAACAAAACGAACCTCCCCTCCTGTCCTGGGGCCTCACTTGGTTTCAGGTTGGAGCCAGGGCTGCTGACTCATCAAATGTGCAGGTGCTGGAGAGCCTTCCCCCACGGCAAGCACCACCTCGCTGCTGGCCCTCAGGGATGGGTTTCAAGCTTTGCCCCTATTTTCACTACAGAACAGATCCTGGAGCACCTTATCCTTCTGGGTGCAGACACGCTGATTTCAGTGTGTTGCTCTGCATTGCAGTTGCATGCATCTACTCTAGCACATAATTTGGCCCCATGCCTTTCTTCTTTCCTTTCTCTGTACCACAGGAAGCAGCATTTATAAAATCCCTAATGATCCTGTCAGCTTTTATACATTTCCTGTCTTGCTTTTAAAATGAAAGACGAAAATGTAGCACTCTTGACCTGAACTACTTTGGACTGTGGTTGCTGGATGTGGTGTTAGTCACTGCTCTGCTTTGCTTCTCCCAACCATGATGCCAGGATGGCTCTGTCAGCTTCCATGTCCTTAACAAAGTCCTGGAAGCTTAAATGATTTCTTTTAACAACCTCTCTTCCACTCTCAAATTCAGGATGAATCTGAGTTCTAGATTAAAAGTTTTCATAAGAAAAATATTTTTACCTTTTGGAGTCATAGAGAAAAACTGGAAAAAAAGAGAATCTTTCTCACCCTGCAGACTAAATATCTGAAGACAAATAACAAGAAATTCTACTCCATAACTTAAGATGATAAAGCCTTGATGTTTATTAAGCTAAGCTAGATTGGATTTTTTTTTGCAAGGGTCTTATTTGAGACCATGGCGCTAGGTGGAACTCCTGCCCATTGCAGACACAGTGTTCTCTCTGTGGGAGGCTGACTGCTTTGACATACAATTTGTAGCATTGTATTAAGATACATGAAATTCTACCTTTGTTTAACTTGTGGACTTCTATAAGTTCTAGAATGGCACCAGCTTTAATCTGAATATAGTGGTCTCATACTGGAACCAGTGCTGTTTAATATTTTTCACAGAAAGGATCGTTAAGGGGCTGCCCAGAGAGGTGGTTGACTCGCCTTCCCTGGAGGTGTTTAAGGATGAGGTCCTGAGGGACATGGTTTAGTGTTTGATAGGAATGGTTGGACTCAATGATCCAGTGGGTCTCTTCCAACCTGGTGATTCTATGATTCTGGATTGATGAGGTCACAGATGTACTTATGGGAGGCTATAAGACATCCCGAGAGCTTTAACCAGATAACCCACAGTAGGTTTGTACATTAACAGTGCCTCTGTTTTCTGCAGTGCAGTTAAGAAAGAGCAATCCAAATGAAAAATTTCATTTTTCATCTGCCAATACCCAAGGTTTTTAGGGTTTTCTATAAGCAGCATCTGTGGGGCACGTGGAGCTACAGCTGTGCTGGTCAGAAAATCCTTCAGAGCAAAGAGTGGCAATAGTTGGTCTTTCTGGGTTACAGCAATCCCTGCTCAGCCAAGGGGCCATTTCGAGCAGGGTCCACAGTCCCTTTAGGATGGTGGCTTTTGCAGGGCCTGCAGAAAGAGAGATATTTTTCTCCCAGAGCACCCCTCGGTGTGCATAAGAGCAGAAAAATTTGGAGCAGTTTCAGACAAGAAATAGGGCAGACTACCTCTTGAATCCTCATTACCTTGAACCTTCCCAAAATTATTTCCCGCATTGGTGGAAAACATAAAAACTCAGACATTAACTGCTGAGTTGAAAATGTGTTATTCCATTCTCTCTCTTTGCTGCCTTATTTTTTTCTTCAGAAGCCTTTTCTGAACACCATTCCTACCCATAACTTTGTGAAATGTGTCGGCCAAGTGCCTGGAAACCGTACAACTACCACAAGGCCAGCTTCTGAGCTGACTTGCACGCAGTATTGCAAATAAAATAACTGCCGGAGTCACTGGAGCTTAACCAGACTGAAAACTAGACTAAGCAAGCAGAAGAATACTGCTCCGACTGCTATAAAGTGGCATTACTCTATAACCTTTAGGAAATCACAATGCTATAACCAGGTGTCTCAGACACGGAAAAAAGTGGTTGAGTGGTGCATAAAGAAATTCAGGCTCAGTTTCTTCAACCTAAAATAGGGAGCAAACGACCAAGGACATCACTGGTTAAACAGGCTATTAAATCAGTTTCAGGGAGAGCTGGATGAGGTTTTGGAAGGGGAAGAAATCAAAAGGACCAGCTGTGAGCTGGATATTTTGCAGTTGAGATGAGGTAATACGGTCAAGTATGTGCCTCTGCAAGTGAAGTTGGTTATTTATTCCCTTTAAAGACTTTCCTATGTCTATGCAGTTTGAAGATTATTTTTACAGTTTCTGTTAGCCTGGCACAGGATGGACTTGTTCTGCTACTGGTAGAGCTGAAGCAGTGGAGGAGCAGCCAGATCTGAAGCCCAGCTCGGGGCCACTTTGATCAGGGTCTGTAGGGTTCCCAGTGACCCAGAGGAAGCCATGAGTGCTGATTATCTTTGTCAGGCACTTGAGCTGAGATTACATGAAGCAAGTCAGAAAGCAGCTGGACTGATCCTGCTGTATCTGACTTTGTCAGAGGCCAACAATTAGAGAGCTCGTGGAAGCTGTACTGAGTTTATTAGACACATCTGTATGGTGAGGGTGGATCCCAATCTGCCTTGCGCTGGGTGCATGTGATTGGGGTGGGGTATCACACAGCATGATGCAGTCTCCCAAGGCCTTTGTGTTGTGTACACATGGTCTGCTCTTTCTTTTAGGGTCCTGAGTTGCAGTTTTTCATCTTAAGAACCAAGTGGAGGAATGTCCTTGTCCAGCCTGCTCAGCTCCACTGAACTGGCCACTGGGTGCCCTTGTCCCAGGCCATCAGAGTACTGGCATTTGATGCCTTTCAAACCAATACTCTGGCACAATAGAGTCCTGTGAGACCCCCCAAAACTAGCTGGGTTCACCTGGTGTGTTTGGTTGGAGCCTCACAGGCTGTGAGCAAGTTGGGACAGGTACCTGGTCTCTGCTGACAACACAGACTGTGGTAACCACTGCCTGTGGGCCAGGTGTGAAATAGCGTAAAATGCTGCACAGAATCGGACTTGATGGAAAGTCACCGATGCTCTGTTTCTAGGGTGATTAACAGCTCTGATGTTGCACATCCCTGTGACCCCAGTGCTGCGGTGTGTGTTGTACCCCACCCCCGGGTTTGTCTCTGCCTTGCTTTTGAATGAGCTTCACCGCATTTGTTGGAGCTGGGCTTCTGCCATGCATCCTGTTAGTTCCAGAAATGAGGGTATAAAGACGCAGGAGATGGTCCCACCTCCATCCCCAGTGAAGGGCCGGAGCAGAGCAAAGACAACGGTGTTGGTTTTCTGCCCATCCTCTGCACACAGTGATCAGCTAGTCTGGGTCTAAACTTGGGTTTATGCTCTGAAAAGTGAAAGGGTGGAAACAGTCGTGCTCCTGTTCCTGAATGTGCTCTCTGGTGTTGGGAAACACGCTCAGTGATGAAGAGTTACCCTGTAAGGAGCCTTTCAGGAAATTTCAGACTTGAGCAAGATGAAAGAAAAACTTCTGAGAACTAAGGCCAAAACAGGGGGAAATTAAAAACACAGAGGGAAATATTTGCTTTGAGATTCTGCTTTGAGAGACTAGGGGTTATCTGGGTCTGGAACATTTAAATTAAGGGAGAAGTCAACGGAACAGAAGATGTCACCAGGCCATTTTGGTGCAAGGAAATTTCTTACAATGCACAGATCCCCCCTAACTTTAGGGCATTTACTTCTACTTAGCTTAGAGGCTGGAATTAGAAAAAAACAGCAGGGTTCTCAGGTTTCTTACCAGGGGGTTTGGTTTGCAACCCCCATGTTTGGCAGGAGATGCATTTTACTAGTCTTACACAACCCAATCTTTCCAGTGCCTCTGCTGAGCTTACCATGCTGCCTCCTGCTCCCTCTGCTCCAGCCATGGCTGATGCTTGTGTAACTCAATTTTGGGATGTCAGGCACACAGGGATCTACAATTCAACCCCATTTCCACTTCTTACTGTGGTCTTTGAACTCTTTTCCTCCCAGGGCTCCCTGCATGGGAGTCTCAAACAGGTTACTCACCGTTTCTGGCACTGCTGACTGCTGGGTTCCCTGCCAGCCGTGCTCCTTCTCACCAGCTTGCTGATGCTTTTGGGCTGCCTGGAACAACATATCAATGCCATGGAAAGCAGCAGGAAAACAGCAAAAATCATGTTGGAGTGCTATTTTTCTTTCTTGTTTTGACAACCCCTGGCAAGAATCTAGATGAAAACAGAGGGGCCGCAGGAATGACTGAGGAGGGATTTTTGTGCATGGTGTTTTTTTAGAGATAGTCTCTGCCAGGAAAGCCACCCACCTGCTCAGACAAGGCCTCAATTGTGGCAGCCAGTGGTGAACAACTGAATGTCTGTGTTCCCTCCAAGCGCCACATTTCCTGGGTTATTTTTAGCAGATTTGCACACCTCTGTTTATTGTCCCTCCCTGGTGCACATTCCTTAGTCCCTGCGACTTCCTCCATTACACGAACAGAGCTGGAGGCAGAGAGGAGCTTGCTGAGAGTGCACACTATTGCTAACAAGAAAGGATTGAAATAGGGGGTCTTAGTCCAGTACTCGTTCAATATAAATCACAGCTGTAGGCTTTGTCTCTAGAGGCCTCTGAGAGTCATCCCCTTCCAAAGTGACGTTGCTCTGCCACCTTTCCTGTGTCTCTCTGGGTGTTTTTGGGGCTTATAGGGTCTCTCTCTTTAGCTGCTTTTAATTTCTTTGGATGCTACTGGACACTTGTTTTGTTCTCAGTGGCAAATTGCTGCTCCACATAGTCTCCAAGACAAGGGAGGTGTCCCACAGGTTTTTTCCTGTGTTACAAAATAGGTGGGGAGTAACTGATGTCTTGGGGGAAGAGGGAAGGGTTTTATCAAGTGCAGAACATCAGATTGATCTGAGAGAATCTCATCAGATGTGGATGAGTCGTTAAGTAGTAAAAATAGTTGGTCAGCTGCATAAAACAAAATGTTTGTCAACTTGAACGTTGCCTGGCTCTTGGTGTGGTCTCCTTACCCCAGTCCTCAGGAGATTCATTGAAGCTGGTGTGAATCTTCTCAACGTGCTTGTGAAATAGGAAAGGAATTTTTTATACTTGTCACTGGAAAGAGCTAAGAAGTGGAGACATTGCTGTCTGTCTGCCCTGAAGGACAGAGCGAGCTCCCAAAGCCACCCCAGATCCAACACTTTGGCTTGGCCTAATGACCTGCCCAAGGTCATGCAGGAAAGCACAGGTTTTCACTTAATCCTCAAGGTCCATCCTCCCGTTTCCTTCCCTTTACTGCCATTACTGCTGCCTTGCTCCTTGGGTGGGTCTCTGCTCTTCACCTCTGTGCCTGGGACATCGTAAATTGTTTGCACAGGTAGAAAGGCTGTTGGACAACTCTGCTTCCTTTTTTTCTGCATTTTCTCTTTGGGTTCATGTTAACCCCTGATCTAATGCATTCTCAATCTGAGTCTGCATTCCTTACTTCTTATGTTGAGATCTTTGGCGGCTGCAACACAGTCAGTTGGGAAGGTTTAGCAGTTGGAGAATCAGCTTCAAAATATTTAGACTCATGAACCAGAGCAAAACTGGCTCAGCCCTTCACTGCTTCCAACAGAGCTGGCCCCACTCACTTACAGGAATGCAGCACGTGGACTGGGTTGGGCATGACTAAAACCAGTGTGAATTTAGTTAGGGAATTCTTTGGTGGCCTGAAACCTGTAACAATTCTGCTGCTAAAAGAGCTGCTCTTTAAGTGATGTGTCCATTGACCTCCTTGCAGCTTTATGTCATTTAATGTGAAAGAGGATTTCAGAAAACAATGACTGCACAAGTCTATGTAATATAAGCTTCTCTGTCACTCTACATGCCTCTGTGTCAATGTCCTGAGATGAAATTTCCCATTTAATTTGCTGCTAGGATGGTATCTCTGCCTGGCAGTTGAGTTAGAGTGGTGCTTAACACAAAACTGAGCAGGGTGCAATGGACAAACTCTGAAGTGCTTTGGAATACGGTTGGGATATAGACTGTCTGTCTAGGCTCAGCTTTGTTTGCAGGTTAGGTGCTGAGATGTTTCTACTGGAAATGTGGTACATGTACAACGGCTATAGCTCACAGTCTTGTGTGTGGGAACACACAGGGAAGAAGTCTGGGCCCTGGAAGAGAACCTCACTTATTTCTTGTCTCCTTAACGGACACAAACCCAATTTTTTTCTGGGCTGATTGAGTCATAAGTAGCCTTTGCATGCAGATGGAAGCATCCACTCATGTGGCACTTGGAGACTGTGGTGCTGGGATTAGCAGCGTCTCTCCTCTCCTGCCACCGACCACTCGCAGTCTTGTAGCAGTGGAGTTAGAAACAATAGGAGCAAATTCCCCCGACTGCTCTAATATGGTTTGGCCATGAAACTATGTGCACTCTAACCAGCTTGCTCTATGTTAAACAAACAGGGAGACTCCTTGTCATAGGGAAGGCAGAACCATTAATAACATTGTTTATAATGTGCTTATTTGCTGATTTGGAGGTCAAGCATGTTTGACATTCCCACTGCTCAAAGGGGTTCGCTTAGCAAGGACTTCTGCTTTACATCGGACATATCTCCTTTTTTTGCAAACCGCATCTACATTTTCCTGAGAAATATTTACAGTTTGGAGGTCGCTGACATAATTTTGAACATCTGCTCAGCTCAGAAAGGGAGAGATTGTAATTGTTTTTGCCATGGCCTTCTTGAGACTCGGTTACATCTTTCATGCACCATGATTCATGTGTCACACTCTTGCTTACTTCAGGCATCTTGAAATGTGCAAACAACAATTACTTCAGAGCCAGCAAAAGCAAACAGCTCAGCACCTGCCGCTTTGCACGCTGTCACTGCGACGGTAGAGCAGACTCTTGAAATAAATGTTTTGTGTGCATGGAAAGCCCAGCCTTGATTGTGCAGGGGAAGGAGGCTTTGCCTTCAGTCTCTTGTGTCAAGCAGGCAGAGAAGATTTGGACACACCCTTCCTATCTTCATAACTGCTTTGACAAGAGTAGTGGGGAAGCTGAGGAGGAAATGCAGCAGGTATCTGTGCTGGCCCTTGTTCCTATGGAGCTCTTGCATCACTTTATCAAAAATGGAGGTACCTGATTATAGAAGCCTTTCTTGTTAAGTCTTTACTTCCCTTGCCAAGTTTAGCTCCAGCTGTGCCTTGGCCTTCCTGACTTCCTTCCTACACATCCAGGCAGTGTCCCCATACCCGTCCCAGGTTCCCTGTCCCTGCTTGCACTGCCTGTGCAGTTCCCTCTTCTTTTTTAGCTCAACCAGCAGATCTCGACTCAGCCACAATGGTCTCTTCCCTGCCTGATTTGCTACATATGGGGACTGAGTGCTCTTGCGCTTCATGGAAAGTGTCCTTGAATATTTGCCAGCACTGTCCCTCTCCCTTGTCCCCAAGGACCATGTCCCTGCAGGTCATACTGAGTAATTCCTTGAAGAGCTGGAAATCTACTTTCCTGAAATTTAGGATCTTGATTATACTCCTCACCTGTCCCATGTCTGTCTGGACCTTGAACTCTACCAGTGTATGATCACTGCAGCCCAGGCTGCCTCCAATCCTAATATCACAGAAGAGTTTGTATTGGTGACCCTCAGGTCCAGTATTGGGTAGGGGTAGGGGTCTCAGTCAGTTGGGCTAAAAAGTTGTCCTCAATGTACTCCAAGAGTCTCCTGGATTGCCTACAGTTTGCTGTGCTACTTTTCCAGCATATGTCAGGGTGGTTGAAGTCCCCGAGTAGGATGAGAGCTTGCAAAATATGAGAGTTTTTCAAATATGAAAGAGATACCCAAGGTCTTCCAAAATGCATTTTGTGAGCAAAGAAAGACAGCAATCTGTTTTAACTGTTGTGAGATTCAGAAGGTTCAGAGTTGTGCATTTACCATCCCTAGAGAGGAAATTTATTTGTGCCATATCTCTGTAATGAGCAAGTACAAATCCCTGCCCCAAAGGAAGGAACAAGTTCCTGTAGGATTACACCAAAACACAAGTTATGAGCTTGGTTTGGATATCTGGCCCCTTTCAAGAATCCTGACCTCTTAACAACCAGCTATAAAGTTTGCCTCTAGAAATGACTTTGTAGAAGTGAGCATAGAGTTTGTCACCGTGTTCGTGCTGGCTGGGCAAGGTGACCAGCTCTGTCTGCCCTTCCTGCAGCGCCAGGATCCAGGTCTCTTTTCCTTTTAACCAAATGCTGGGTTTCAAAAAATTTGTGAGAACTCCATCTCAGACACTTCTACTTGTGCCTCATGTGTGGCTGGTCTCGGCCAAGTGCATAAAGCCCCTTTGAGAATGTAGAGACTCGCAGAGAGTGTGCTCACAGAAGGCTTATTTCTTTACAAAATGAAGATAAAACATAAGAATTTCTGTAGACTGTCATGGCAGAATTTCAAGTTCTAAACAGTGTTTTAATTCTATTTCAATCCTAGGATGATCTTTAAGGTCTCCTCCAACCCATCCCATTCTTTGGTTCTATAATTCTAGCTCCCTATAGAGAAAAGGATGGTTTGCTCACATGGGACTGTGCTTATGTGTGTTTGGGTGTGCTTATCCATCCATATTCACTCCTGTATGCTAGTTTTGAACACATGGGCCAATTTCTGATATTTTGATAGTGATCTCCAAGATTTTAACTCTCTAAAATCATGTGGAAATAAGCAGCTGAAAAGAGAAAAGCATTTTTTATAAATAGCTGCATTGAGGAGAAGAATGACAGCTAAGCTCAACCCTTAGAAGACAGCAGAGAATCCTCATCAGGGGATACTATAAACGCTCCAACCACAGAAGGAGTTTCAATCACAGCATATCCTTTATTGAGCACCAGAGAATCCAACCACAACGCAGAAATCCCCAGGAAACTACCCTGTGTTATTTCTGCTGCTTATAGAAAAACTCATCTGGTCTGTTTGTTTGTTTATTTGTGTTTTCATTTTATGGGGAAGCCGCAGGGCATGACATTTTCAATTAGTATTCTATTGCTGTAGGAAATGGTGAGAAAGGTCACAGAAATATCCCTCACTTGGCAATGAAAGGCATTTAAAACTATGTCCAGGCTGTGCTCTGCTGAGTGGGGTGTTGAAGATGTGCTGAAATAAGGCGTGGGAATGTGGAGCAATGTACTGGGCAGCCCTCTCGAGAGCTGATGGGGCTGCTTAGGGGGTAAAAGCAGCTGGCCAGCCCCATGCTGCCACCATGTTCAGGTGCTGTGCTTGCAGCCAGGCTGCTGCTCATTCCCGTGGGTGCACTGTGCTGGAGGTGAAGAGAGGCTGTGGAAGTACAGGATCCACAGAAGGACAAGACTTCTACCACTGGTGCATTTGATCTTAGAATCATAGAACATAGAATCATAGAACAACCAGGTTGGAAGAGACCCATCGGATCATCGAGTCCAACCATTCCTATCAAACACTAAACCATGTCCCTCAGGACCTCATCTACCCATGCCTTAAACACCTCCAGCTCTACCAAACTGTAGCCAGTTATCCAGGGCTAAGTTATCCAGGGCTACGCTGTTTGCCATAAGGTCTCTTTATAATCAGAATAAATGAGCAAAAATAGAGCAACCTCCCGTCCTGGTGGTACCTCATCCTAAGGTAGGTGAGGGTACTTCCTCTGGGGGTGATTCCTTCTCACCATGGACTTACATGGAACTCAGGGTGACCTGTTTAGATTTGGTCATCTCACTTGTAGACAGCCTGTTAGGGGCAGGTGAATCAGACTCAAGCTGCTCTAGTCCTCAGTGGTGGCTTCTGGAAAAGAGATGATTTAATGTGGGATTTTAGTCCACCTCTGCCTACAAGCTCAGCTTTAGACTATGAGATGTAGGTGATGAGCAGATATTGCCACTGTACAGCTGCTGTGAGATCCCCAGTCTTCTCTGAAGCATCTGGCAGGCTTAGGCTGCTGCTACATAGACCTTAAATCCAATTTGCCTCTGAAAACAAAGTGCATCTTCTTGCATGAAAATTGTGATTACGGCAAGCACGCACCCGGTCACAGGGTGTATGTGTGTGTGCTTTGAGGATGTTCATGCCCTTTTGCTCCATCGGAGAGACATCTGTGCTCAGTGTTGACTCCCTAGTGCCTATGAACATTTCATCACTCTTTATAGTGGCAGTAAAGAGCAGGAATTAGCGGAGATGTTGGAAATCCTGACTGGTAAGGGCTTTACTGGTTATGGTGACAAATAATGACAATGTATTTAACTGGTTTTTTCTTCCCTGCTCTCTGCTCACTGATGTTCCTAGCATAATGGGGAGGCAGTTATACTGCTGCCACTAATTGAGCCCAGCTGATTCTTGCAAGGAAAGTTTCTGCTTAGAATTACCATGCTTTTCCTGTGATATATTAAGAGAACATGGCAACCCCTAGCTCTCCCTTTGCCCTTTCTATCTGCAGTTGTATATCCAAGTGTGGGGGTGTGTGACCATATATACACTCAGTCTTTTAGCGGTTCTTTGCTGTGATCGTATTTTCACTCTTTCTATTATTTCTCCACACTGTGAAAGTCATGAAACTTGAAGAAAGAAGCCAGCCATGTGGCCTGTTCTAGGCAGAGATGCTATTCTATGTGGGGACTGGTGTGTTTGAAATAATGACACTTGTTTTTTTGTCAAGAAAACTGCTTTTATTAGCTCCAGTCTGGCTTAGTAATACCTCTGCAAGATCCTTGGCTCTACAAATACCCTTTTGCTATGCTCTCTGCAATTGTTTACTTTATGGTGTTGACTACTTTGTATTATTAGGACATCATTGCAGGCCAATATTTTCCTTGGCAAAGATCTCTGAGTCACAAGCTCAGCCTTTCAAAATTTCCCACTGTGAGTGATCAGCAAAACTTAAGTGTTCTCTGGCATCCACAGAGGACTTCTGGGTAAAATAGGGCAATTAGCAAAGAAGTGATCTCAGTCACTTGCACTTTGCATACAGCATATGGGATAATTTAACTATCATAACATGAAGTCCTGCAAGATGGTCCTTGTGATTCTACAGCTGTGAAATGCTAAAGCACGTAAGACTGTGCTTTATTGGAGGCTGCAGATCAAAACCAATTGGAAATTTGAAATTATAACTTACCTCTTATTGAATTTGTCATCTCTGAGGTGTAAACTCACACACTTGTGAGTACACACACAGAGGCTCCCAAACAGCAACTGGTTATTTTTGGGACGCAGATGGGTGGAGGTGGATCTTGTGTCTACAGATTGTCCTGTGAAGTTTCTCTTATTAAAAAGTATGGAAACTCTCATCTGAAATGTGATGAGTGAGGATCTCATGGCAGGTAGAGGAATGTGTGGTGCAATTTGGAGAGGGAATTTGCTGAATACCAAGATGGCTCAGTCCAGATGTCTAATCACCATGCCCTTATTTAGAATTTGATGTTGGAGCAATTATTGCTCTGTTTTTGTGGAAGCATTGACATATACATGTTTTTACTGTAAGGCTGTTGCATCTCTTTGCTCTGGATAAGCCTTACCTATTGTTTTACAGAGAAACCACCATGTCTTGGTGAACTGGGATACAAACCTGTTGCAATGAGTCACAAGTTGGAGCATACTGGTACCCTAAACCCTAGTGGCAGGAGAACCTATCCAATCCAAAGCAGGCTACACTCCTCATGCTCCTGCTTTTGAGGAGCACAAAATGGCAAATGTCCTCCAACTTCTTGGCTCCCCAAGAGCTGCTTCCATTGTAAATGACTTTTTCTGTCTTGCCAAACAGGCTCACTGACTGCAGTGATACCCATGATGGTGCTAGGATAAGGTGCCTGGTTTGCCTGGTCCTCTGCCCATAGGAGGTCTGGCAGATTTAGTGGGATATCACCAGGTAGATGTACCTAAAGGCTTGAGGAGTGGAGAGTAGACCAGTCACTGGCAGATGTCCTAATTACACAGGAATGCACCATCACAACTCACAGTTTTGTTTGTCAGAAGCAGGATTGGAACCTGGATTGCCAGAGCGGTGGAGAGCAGGTTATGTTTCATCCCAGGAGAACTATGAAGGTTATTTTGGGGAACCACAATGGAAAAACCATGGACTGTGGCTCCTTTCGCAGCTCTTGTCTGTGTGGATGACAAAGGTTGCCTCCTGGTCTGTCAGGCTTCTTTGCCTTCATTAACACAAACTTCTTGTGGAGCTTTTTTTCATTCTTTTCTTTCACTCTCCTTCTGACTGGTTTCTGTCTCTGCAACCTGCACTGATGAGAGCCAGCAGATAAGCAAATGGTGTGACTTACGTTTTGTATCATCTGTGGTTGGAATTTCAGTGCTTACAGGGTCAGCTTTAAATTATCCCTGGAGGGCTGGTTGAATTTTATAAGCTGGATGGCTTGGCTCAGAGCTGTTTGATTTTTCCAAATAGTATAAAACTATAGATACTTGCCTTTGGTACAAAAAACCCTCCCCAGTTTGAAGTCAAGAGTAGTTATTTTCCCAGAGCCAAGTTCAGCAGCTGGAGTCAAATAATGGGATGAAAAAAACCACTCTTGTTGCTTTTCACATGATTTTCCACAAGTAATTTTTAAAAGTAATTTTGGTATGTTAGTATCTGCCCCTTGCTCCCATAGCAATCCAGACAGGGTTCTCTAACCCAGGTACAGCTCCCAGTCTCCTTTAAGAGTCATAGAATCATATAATCACTAGACAGAAAAAGACCCACTGGATCGTTGAGTCGAACCTTTCCTATCGATCACTAAACCATGCCCCTCAGTATCTCATCCACTCATCCTTTAAATGGGAAGACCCCAGCTCCCTCCTCTCCACAACCTTTCAGGTAGTTATAGAGAGCAATGAGGTCTCCCCTCAGCCTCCTCTTCTCCAGGCTATACACCCCCAGCTCTCTCAGCCGTTCCTCATAGGGCCTGTTCTCCAGCCCCTTCACCAGCTTTGTTGCTCTTCTCTGGACTCACTCCAGTCCTTGGAGACCTGAGTAAAAGAGAACTCAACATGACTGTAGGTAATTCATTGTCTCACTTCCAAATCTATTAAACAACAAAAATAATTATTCCTCATTTCAAAGATAGGTCAACATCTGAGTAATCAGCCATACTATGAATTTCAGAGGAAACAGCCCATTTTTGTGAAACAGTTGGATTCCTGGCTGATATAAATCAGGATAGTTTTGCCATAGTCCATCAGAGCCAAGCTATTTTACACCAGCTGGAGAACTGCCCCCCAACATCCACTTTGCAGCTTTATGTATGGGCAGGTCACTTTTTAAAATATGAATACGTTTTTCCAGTTAATAGATTCTCTTTGTATAGAGAGCTTTCAGATCAATGGATACATCGTATTCCAGTTTAGGACATCTTAAAACTTTCCATTTTCAAAGCAATCTCCAAAGATCAAGCATCGGAATCTGTGCCCCTCACACCCTCCACCCTGCTCCGCTTCCCCCCTCCTTTCCCCCTGCTCCCCCTCTTCCCCCCTCCTCCCCCAAGACATCAAACAAATTTTACTAATCTCATTTTACACAGTGACAAAGCAGTCCTGGAGTTAAAGGCTGGAGAGATACCACTAATTGTGGGCACCTCAGGGTTTACCCCCGTCTTGCAATGTGCCAAGGGTGCTCTCACCCTTGCTCTCATCACAAGAGTGTCTTTGGTGAGTGTTTGATCTTCAGCTTTTGCTGAGAAGTGGGAGGGTGATGGCAAAGCTAAAGGAGGGAAGGCTATTTGAGTGGTGGATGTCATGGAATCATAGAATCATAGCTTTATAGATTGGTTTATGTTGGAAGGGACCTTAAGGAGCATCCAGTTCTAGCCCTTCCTGCCATGGGCAGGGACACCTCCCACTGGATCAGGGGCTCCAAGCCTCATCCAGCCTGGTCTTGAGCCCCTCCAGGGATGGGGCAACCACCACTGCTCTGGGCAACCTGGGCCAGTTTCCCCCCCCATCCGCACAGGGAATAATTTCTTCCTAAGAACTCATCTCAGCCTCCCCTCAGCTTAAAACTGTTCCCCGATCCCTGTATGCCCTGATCAAGAGCTCCTCCACAGTTTTCTTGTAGACCCCTTTGAGTACTAGAAGGCCATGTTCGTGAACCGTGCAGCTGCTGTCAGGATTATCATCTGACTGAACCACAAGTTTCATGCTCACCCCACCAGCTCCAGCAGGGCAGGAGTACCAGATCTGAAGATATTCACATTTTTTTCTACCATGGGCATTACCCTTTTGTCTGTGCAATGTAATTCCAAATATCAGATGATGAACTGTTGCCCAAGGGACTAAGTCCGGCTGTTCGCCCACCTCTTTCTCCACTGCTCTGCACCTGGTGTTGTCATTCCTGCCTGTCCTGAGTGGGTGTCTAATGGTTCCCACTTGCATTTTACAGCCACCCCAGATGGGTAAACAAGTTGAGGGCTGGAATGGTCTTGGTCAGAGAGCCGAGCTGAACACACCTTCCTGCACAGCTTATACCAATAGTATGTGTTTTGTATCCACAGGTCATTTCCTAAACAGATACACACAGAGTTTCACTCTTTGGGTAAGTGGTATAACAAAGTCATGCAGCAAATACTCCAGTAAACACTCAGTAAAAGGGCAGCTCTCCCTTGACAGTCCTACAGCCTAATGAGGCATGGGTTTATTTCAGAGGCTGGGCCGGGATATCTGTTTTCCACATAATAAGAAAGGTGTTGACAAGGTTTACTCCCTTCAGGCTGCCTAAGTTGTGTGTGTTTGCAGGTATGAGCCCCCCGCAATCAACCAGGGCACCAAAGCCTTTTATTCAACATGGTGTGTACTTGGTGTGATCCAGCCCTCACTTTAAGCCTCATATGTTGGTAATGTTTCTTGGGAAACAAAAAGTTTGCACGGAGCTTATCTCCTGTAGATGATTGCTTTTGATTTCATTTGGCTTTATGCCCATGTTGAACTGCACAGAAGTGGGAATGGAGACAACTACAGTTTCACTGAGGGCCACAGCTTCAGACAGGTTTTGAAGAGGGATTATTATGAGGTCTGTGCAAAACTTCACCCCTGATTAAGCCATCTAGGCAACAGGAGGTGCCTGTGGGTTCTGGTGATGTAGGTATGGAGCACAACTTCCATCAGGCAGAGTGTGGTGTGTGGGGCAAGTGTTTGGGGTAGCAGAGGAGTTGGGCCTGGGGAGACGTGGGCTGGATCAACAAAACATGGCGTGAGTCCAAACTTCTTAATAAAATGACAGAAACCAAAGGTAATTGTGCAAAGAAAGTGCAGATGGGTAAAAACTTACTTTGGCTGAGAGAGACCAGGCCCAAGAATGGGATAAATCAGATGAGTCTTCAATTGTTAAAGTCACAGGTTAAACCTAGGATGTGGGACTTAGCATCTGAGGGAAACTGCTGGTCAGGTTTGGGACAACTTGCTGCTTCACTTTACAGATGTCAGTCTTTTGTATTGATATAGGTGTCAAGCTCACTTGCTTTGAGTTAGCAGGTATGAACAATTCTCTGTACAGTAGTTTAATGTAACATCGGATATGATACCAGTAGCTCTTTGAAATAAAATTTGATTTTTAAAAAATCCCATTCCCCTCGCTGCCCTGCCCTGTGCTGGCAGTGGAGAAGATTGCCGGAGCAAGTCATCTGTCACTGATAAAATCTTAATTTTAGATTCTGGTAAGACTCGACTTCTGCTCATAGGACAATATTTTCCACCCTCATTAATATGGTAATAAATTTTCCTATGACAGAAAAGTTAGGAGAGCTGTGTAAGAGGCAAACAGCGGACTGGAAGGACAGGAAAAAATGGTGCCACCCAGAAATTAAGTCCAGTGACTTTGGTTGAAGTTTTGGCCCTGCTCAAATGAGTGGTAAAATTTACATGAGCTTCAGCTGAGCTGAGATAAATCTGAATCTATGACAGATCATAATCCTCTGTTACCTATAATGTGAGTAGAGTGAATATGGGTTTCTAGGCCTCAGGCAAGTCTGATGATGGGTTGGTTTGTAGTTGCCTTGATAAAGCCGATATTGCAAAAGTTATACTGACTTCAGTGTGACCAGGTTTGGGCCCGGAGGCAATCTCAGCCTTTAGTCAGTGGAGAGCAAGTATTATGTGATTTCAATGCCCGATGAATCATCTCTTACAATATAATTTTTCCATTGCAGGGAAAGGGGTGTGTTTGTCAACTCAGTGTAGTCCTTCCCTCTTTAACTAATAAAGAACTAATTCAAGTAAATCTGCTGGCAGCAGACATCTGAAAAACACTAGAAACTGCCATGCCACAAATGTGGCAATTTGCTCTAAAAATAGCTTTATGCTGAAATGCTATTTTATTACAGTAGTTGCTATAGTTCCTGGTTCTGGCAGAGATTCCCTGCTCCATAAACCCTGGCTTTAAACGGGGGCGTTGCAAGTCAGCTGTTGTGATTCCCATTAGGCTGAAAGTTGGTGCCAAGACATCCGTATGGTAAACTCATCCCCTGCAGGTCTTCTGAGCTTTCTCAAAGTGCATGTGCGTGGCTTGTGCACAAGAGAAATAATCAGCCTAGAATCACTGGCTGCCCTAAAGGGTTTCTTTTGGGGTTACAGACAGTCAAGACTTACTGCAAGTTAGGAGCAGTTCTAAGAGCAGCCAAGGACAGAAAGAGTTCAGCATAGGTATGTGTGAGCTGGAACACCAGTGTGAAGGTCAACTACTTCTTTATTACTGTCTCCCTCTGGTTTGTGTATTACATTTTGCTCTTTCCAAGGAGACAAGGAAGAAAATGAGAAAAACCATGTGTGCTCCTGGATCTCTGCACCTCTGCACAACTTCCACGTGTCTCAAGCAGCGAGGTGTGGAAGATGCTGGAAGAAGGGGAGAGCAGAGACGGCCTTTACCAGCCCGGTCTTTGCTTAGTATGAGCAATAGGAAAGATTTCTGGCTGCAGATATATTCCCCACTGCCATTGCAGCATCACCAGGGAGCAGCTCAGCATGAAGCACTGGCACATCTTCCACCTCCCGTGAGCCACCAGAGGCATGGAAGGAGAGTGCTGGCCTCTCTGCAGATATTCTCCTGGAGCTTACTCAGGAGAACTGGAGGCCAAGGGGTGAAAAAGACAGCCAAATTTTTCATTTCCTGACAATGGTTTGCAGTCACTATCGGTTACCAAGAAGCAAGTAGGTTTTTTTGGAGCTAGCATGAAGGGAGCCACCACTGGATATACTCCACCTGGAGGTCAGTGTTTTATGTAGAGATGTGTCACTGCAAGATATCAAGTAAACTGAAGCCTAGATGTGACTGATTTTTGTCAGTATCACAAGTCATCACAAGTATCACAAGTATCACAGGTCAGTGTATCACAGAGGCAAGGAGAAAGTGCAGTACTGTGTGTCATGGTCTATTGCTGTTAGCATAGGTCTATACACAATCAGGCTCACTCACACAGTACCAAGGGCTGTGCTGCTGCAGAGAGCTGTGGTGGAGGGGCCTGGGCAGCATCCCTTGAGAGGATGTGCATCCCCATGCAACTTTTGGGCATCCCTGGATCAGACACTCAGGTTTGCCAAGGCAGAGTTGGGGAGAAGGGAAAGGGCAGGAAGATTTATTTAAAAAAAAAAGAAAGAAAGAAGGAAAAATCCTTTCCCTTTACCTCAGTGCCCCTAATGACACTGTGTGACACAGCCGATGCCATGGATTACCTGGGTGGGGGGAGAGTGGGAGGAGGGTGGCCCCATTGCAGGCAGATCACTCAGCAGGTTTCTGTTTGAAGTTTAGGTCTGATTCTTCTCTTTTTTTTTTTTTTTTTTTTTCCCTTTACATCTTGCCTTCCTGGGATGAATGTACTTCTCTTATTTAGGAGCCAGCTGCACTTTATGTAAACCAGATGCCCACTGCAGGCAGTTGTCAGGTGTTGTTGCCGCTGGCCAGCTTGTGCCACGACTGGTCTGTACCAAAGAGGTTGATTTGTTCAGCCTAATGCTTGTTCCATGGCAGCGCTGGTGTCCCGGCCAAGGCACTGAGGCTGCACGGGACCCACATTGCTGCAGCATCTCCCAAAGACGCCCCAAGTGGGACCCATCTAAGCCTGATGCAGCCGTACCGCTGCTGCCTTGGAGGAAAGATGCTTTCAGAAAAAGGGCATGCAAGGAGCAGTTATCCAGAGAAATGTAGGATGACCTGAGGAGATCACAGTTTCCTACTTGCTCCTGCAGAGCCCCAGGCAGGCAGGGGAGATGAGATGCCTTCCTCTCCCTCCTAAGCCAGGGTTTGCTTATGAAAAATGAACCATGTGCCCTGGTCCTCACCACCAGCTCCTTTCCTTGTGGGTTTCTGTGTGCCGCAGTTGCATTTTGCAGACATCTGGATTCAATAACCTCGTTGATACAGCCTGTAAAATTAGAAACCGAACACTGCAGAAGGCAGAGGTCAGCGAGTGATTCATCCCAATATAATGCGCTGGGTTGGAGTGTTCCATGACTCAGGATGGGGCTTTGTGGGGTCCTAGGGGTGCAGTGGGGCAGCCCCCTGCCCAAGGCTTCCTGTGCTCCATGAGGAGAGGTGGGAAAGCAGGGGGAGGCATTCACCTCCTCTGACTTTTCTCTGACCTTGGAAGGAGAGTCCTGTCATCTCCCATCTCTGAGCATCTCTGCGGCTTGCAGAGGAAGTGCTGTGCATCCCATTATTGGGAGGCTAATTGAGGACTTGGAAAAACTGGGATCATTTCCTCTCCACAAACTCCACGTGTAACTACAGGCAAATCCCTGCTTTCCTTCTGGCCTACTGCTATGGTCATGAAATGAGGGCCTGAACAGTCCTGTTTTGGCTGGAGAAGCCTCCACGTGTGCATTAGGCTATCCTTGCAGTGTGCTGGGCAGCAAGGTTGAACTGCAGCCCTGCAGCCTGTCTCTGGTCTTCCCTGCCCTTGCAATGGTCTCCAAGCACCTGAGTACCTGTGCCATCATTCCCAAGGAGGAGGAGAATGTGTCTGCAGTGTCCCAGTGTCTCCTGACTGTTGCCCTGGCTGACCAAAGTCCTCACTGAAGCCTTGCTCTGCCCAATAGGTTCCTCGCTGCCAGCTTCCACTGATGCCTGGTGCTCTGAATCTTCTAAATCAGGTTATTTTGGTAGGACCTGCTATCATGAAGCACATGCAAGATAACCAGGTGATCAGGCCCAGTCAACATGGGTTCATGAAAGGCAGGTCCTGCCAAACTAACCTGATCACCTTCTATGACAAAGTGAACCGCTTGCTAGATGAGGGAAAGGCTGTGGATGTATCTTCTTGGACTTCAGTGAAGCCTTTGACACAATTTCTCACAGCATTCTGCTATGGAAACTGTCAGGATATTGAGGCTCTGGAGCGAGTCCAGAGAAGAGCAATGATGCTGGTGAAGGGGCTGGAGAACAGGCCTGATGAGGAACAGCTGAGGGACCTGGGGTTGCTTAGCCTGGAGAAGAGGAGGCTGAGGGGAGACCTCATTGCTCTCTATAACTACTTGAAAGGAGGTTGTAGAGAGGAAAGTGACAGTGTCACTTCTCCCAAGTAAAAAAGGGACAGAACAAGGGGCAATGGCCACAAGTTGCACCAGGGGAGGTTCAGACTAGGTATCAGAAAAAAAAATCACAGAAAGGGTCATCTGCCACTGGAACAAGCCATCCATGGAGGTGATTGAGTCACTATCTCTGGAGGTATTTAGAAGATGGGTAGACAAGGTGCTGAGGGACATGGTTTAGTGGTAGATAGGAATGGTTGGACTTGATGATCCAACAAGACTTTTCCAACCTGGCGATTCTATGATTCTACGACTGGACTGCTGCACTGCTGAGCAAAAACTCAGAAAGCCCATGGATATCCTCATGCCTGCAAGCACCAGTATGTGTGGTGGCTGGTGTGCTCATTGCTCTGGATTTACCTTCTGAATTCTGAATGTCAGTAGTACTTACTCATTTTCTTTCTCTCTGCAGCCAAGAGAGCAAGGAACTTTCATATTTGTGGGGTGACAGCATGCAATCTGCTGTCTCAGGGCATAAAGGCACTCTCTAAAGGGATGGAGGATTGTTTTCATCATCGTATGTGTGGACACTGACTCACACAGGGACACTGGATGATAGGGGAGGGATTTCAAAGTCAGGAGGAGACACAGAGCCTGAGTTCTGCCAACAGACCTTACCTGCAGGGCTACAAAGACTTTCAGACAGTGTTTGCTACAGCAAGGTGTTCCTTGGAATCTCCTCTGGAAGTTGATTATCATGCAGCGTGTGTGGCTTGGCCCTTGCCACGTAATACAAGAGAGGACAGTCAGAACGGGGACAGCAGCTCAGGCTGGTGGTAGTGGCGAGCAGGTGGTGATGTCCTGCCAACCCTGCACTGGTGATATACACTGTCCAGATGCAGAACGGGGGCTTGGTGCCACTGCTTTGGCTCTAGCAGAGCTCTGTAGCAAAGGTGTTTGCTGATCCTGATCAGAAAGAAGAGAAGGGGTTTAAGCCACCCTGTGCAGGACCCGATCTAGACCAGAGGTTTAATTATTACTGTTGTTTTTGCCTTAATCATTCCTCCAGTTTTATTCCCCTTCTTGACCTCAGTATATTGAGACCACTGATCCTATTGGCATAAACCCATGTTTTCCTACTACCCTATAGCCAAGATCTCCAGAGCCACTTCCTGGGCAATTTTTTGAGTGGATAATATCTGTGGTTTGCCTTGTGTTTGCACAAGTATTTATATCTATAAACATATGGAGCAACTCTCAGCCCCTGCTGTTGCAGAGGAGCATCTTATACTTCCAAGCCCCGATGACCTGGAAACTTTTCCTCTCCTGGAACCTTCAGCCTGCCTGAAGCCGTTAATCTCCTAGCCTGTGACACGCTCTTTCACACCAGTCCTGCCAAATCCCTTGCTTTGCTGAGAGGAATCTTGCTGACAGCTTGCAGTGCTTATAGCTACCCAGGTGCTCTGGCATGGAGGGGTTTTGCAGCTCACATCGCTCCTCAGGGCAGGAGGTACACACCACTTCACCTAGGGCTGACTTCCAGGTTGTGCCTTTATGGAGCTTTTTGTGGAAACCAAACATTGTGGCACTGTGTGAACATGGTTTTAGCAGCAGTGAGGGATAATCCAATCCAGAAGATAACTGCCTTCACCCTGAAGCATCAGTCCTGGAGTGTAACTCCAGAGGTGCTCCTCACCCTTACTTGCCCATAGCTGGTGTAAGGAGGATTCCCTAAAATTAAGCAAAGGAATTTTGTAGAAATCTAAGTATCCAGTGTTGGACCAATGAGTTGCAAAGAGAAATTCTCATGTCTTGCTTTAGGTTATATTTCAGCAGATTGAATGGGCCCTGAGGGTAGGGGAGCATTGGATCATGGATTTTAATGCTGGAATGACAAGCACTGAAATAGTCCAGACCTCAGCTGGGAGGGTTGTGAGGGCAGAAAGTGTGGTTGCCCTAAAATCATAGAATCATGTCGTTGGAAAAGAACTTCGATATCATTGAGTCCAACCATACCTGTCCACTGCTAAACCACATCCCTGAGCACGTCATCTACTCATCTTTTAAACATCTCCAGGGATGGGGACACAACCAGATCCCTGGGCAAAAAAGAAGTGCTGTAAATGGACCCAGAAGTTTTCCTGTGGTGCAGGTTGCACATGGTTGGTGACGAGTGGCTGCACAGAGATTGTTCTTGGTCACTTCCCTACCCAGTGCAAATCCTACTCCTTTTAAGGTGAATTTGAATCCCATCTAACTTTGCTGAAGGCAAACTGATATTCCCTGAGGGAGCATGGGCAAGATCAAAGACCAGAAATGTCTTTTTTTTTTTTTTTTTTTCAGGAAAGTTTGGCTAGATTAGGTTAGACTTTTATAAACACGCAGATCAAGTACATGACCTGTGTTTCATTTCAAGGATATTTTATTAACTTTATTTTTTTAACTTGGCTTGGCTTGAGTGTGGCTTGGCTGAACGGCTTCAGACTGTTAATAGCTTTGGCCTTGGTGTGAGCTTGTGCTGTTAACTAATTTACAACAGGTTTTTTTAATTATGAAGGCTCTTACTTTTTCACATCATCATAGTCTGCATAGCAGATCCATCTTTTTAGAAACCACGTACCTAGGCCAGAAGGGATTTGCAAAGGCTCAGCTGGGAGTGCAGGCATGGGCCACACAGGCATCGGGACATCTGCAGGCAGAGGACCAGACATGTGTTGGGAACACCAAAGAGAAAAGTGGTGCATGGAACTCTTAGCAAGGGGATGGAAGCACAGTACTGCTGAAAAATCACACTGAAGTAGCCCCAAATGCTGCAGCCAGACTTGTCAGCTGCAGTCAAAAAATGCCCATATTTATTTCTCCCTGAATTTCTCCTTCCTGATGGGGGCTGAAAATATTTGGAGTATTTTGGTGCTGAAGGACCACTGTGGGAGGTGGCATCTGGAAAGGAAATGCCCAGGCAAAGGAAGACAAGGAAATCAAATACAAATTCTTTGCATTCTCCTAGTTGCTGGTGCTTTAACAAAAACACAAACAAAAAACCCTTCAGAGCAGTCCATAGTGGAACAGGAGCTCCATTTTGCTGCTTTGTACCCTGGCTGGCTTTGGTAATGCTGCTTTGGGTGCTGAGGCTGTTTGCTGGTGGTGGTGCCTTTTGGGGGAAATGGAGCAAACTGGGCTGCCCACTGCAAAGAGAAAGGCAAGTCCTAAAGCAAAAGGTTGTGCTGCCAGCTCAGTGGGCTGGAAAAGACATGGAGTCCTGGCTTAGTGCAGAAATGAGCTATAGGGGAAAGGAGAAGCTAACTAGATAGAATAAATCGTGTTATGGCTCTTGATGGTAACCAGTTGCAGGAGAGCCGTGGTGGCTGAGGACACCTTTGCGGCAGGTGGCATTGAGGGCCAGGCATCCTCGCCTGCACACGCTGTTGCAAGACTTGGGCTGTTGGGGTGATCTGATTCACAGCACCAAGGACATGTTTGTCAGAGCCCAGGAGAAGGATCTATATTTTGAGGACTCCAGCAAGTTTATCTTTTGGATAACAAGGTGTTGGAGTGTAGGAGGTGTTAGGTCCAGCTTCCTTCCTCCTGCACTTATAGCTTTGCATCCACACCCCAGCACCAATACCAGACGAGGTAATGTGTGTCATGGTGCTGCCCTTGTGTTTCATGCAAGTGCTGTCTGGCTGACCCCAAGGGCTCCCTGCCTGTGGGCCAGCTCCTGCACAGGCACCTGGGTGCTCTGCTTTCGTGTGCTGGGTCCAGTCCCATGGAGCTGCCTGGGCGTGGAGCACAGTGGGAGCTGCTGGCTTCTGAATCATACTTCGCTTCCAGCCAGCCAAACCACACATGCTCTGAAGCCATGCAGATCAGATCCAAAAAAAAAAAAAAAAAAAAAAAAAAAAGTTCTTCCAACTCTCCCCCCCCCAACTCCTTACCCCCCAATTCAGAAAGCAAAAGAGGAGTTTCACACAGCATCCAGTTTCAGGCAAATGTTTTCTGTAAAGCTAATTGAAAATATTCCTCTGTGTTGTTCCCACTCACACGAGACCGTTAGGGAGGTCAGTGCTGTGGTGGTGTTCCCGCACATCCCTGGATGGGACTCAGGCAGCTATTGGCTGGCACGTCAGGGCTCAGGAAAGTACAGAGTGGCTACAGCAGGAGCAGAGAGGTTTTCTCAGTTCCTCATAAACTCTTGGAGCTTTATGGCAACTGCTCAGGCCTGTAGAATGGCTGTCCCAGAGAATTTATGTTGAAAATATTCATCCCAAGCTCTTCAGAGGCGAGTGTGAAATGGCTTAAATCATTGGGATTTGCATAGTATGAGCTGACTGAGATGTGTGGCTGCCTGTGGAAATGTTTCTAGCAAAGCCTCTCCCTTATCTTGCTATTCTTTCATGGGCACTTTTCTCAGCAAGATCCTGAGACTGTCCAGGGTGTCCCAGGGGATCCACACTGGTCCTGATTCAGGGAGGCCATGACTGACGTCCCCATGTCCCTGAGGAACCGTGAACTGCTCAGATGGGCTGGATCGGTCTGCAGGTGGCAGATGAGACACTCTGCCTTGGTGCAACCCCATCATGTGCCCTTCTTGATGTGAGGCTTGGGCATATGGACAAGAGCTGCAGCAGGAGCGAGGAGGCTCCTTGCGTAAGCCCAGGTTTAGGAGCTGGGCATTGACTTCTGGTGAATTACCATCATATTCTTATTTCTTCCCTTACTTGAAAGTGTCACAACAAGAGAGCCTGGAAAGATGCCCAAACACACCAGAAAGGAATCTAATTTCTTTTTGAGGGAGTCACTGCAGAAAAACATTTGAGTTATTTGCTAAGCTCTAATAATGATACTTTGCATTTGCATTGCAGCTTCCACCTAAGGGCATCTTGGCACAGCCAGTAATTAAACCTCTAAGTCCTTATGAGGGATACAAAGCCCTTTTCTAACATTTGACAGACAGCTAAACTTTGGGCCAGGGTCAGATTAAGTGGCTTGCTTGGAGATGTTCATTGAGTGTGCGGCAAATCCAAACTCAGACAAGAGCCTCACTCAGCCCAAAGAGACATTTGGGATTCTGGTCCCTCTGCTCTGCTCCAGTTGGCTTTCTGTAAGCTTCTGTCATTTGATGGCAGCTCAGAGACATCCCTTCTCGGTATTAAATGCAGGAAAGGCTTTTGTTGGACTTGGGCAACAAGGAGAGCTAATTGCTAATTCAGTTCTGGTTTAGAAAATGCAGCTCAGTCGACATCACCTTAGCAGCCATGGAGTTATCTCTTAGGACTTTGTACCAGCACTATACTCATTTCAGGTCTGTTTTCTTTAGAGCTTTATGGTCAGTAATTAATGGTATAATTACACTTCGACATAATGACAGCTCCTGACGCAGCAAAGCTTAGGGCAGGGCACTGAATGTCACTCATTGTTCATTCCTATTTCTTTATTTTGGAGCATGAAAGCAGATGGCTTTGGGGTTTCCTCGGAGCTGGCTGCCTGGTTCCCAGTGGGGGAGGCCTTGTGCACTAGTGCTGTGTCGGAAGGCACCAGAACCCTGCAGAACCCCACATGTTCCTTTGCTCTGCTGAACAGTCTCCTGGCCTTTCCTATTGCCTGTCTTGCTCACCATCCCCCTTTATCCACTGGGCAGTTCTGAAGCAAGGGCCTGGTGGGAATTCAGCATGGTTGGTGACCCACCAATAGGGTCGAGCTCAGCCCAGCCAAGTTGTTTGAGCTGAGGGCATTTCCTCTGCACCTCCAGGTTGTTTCTGGGGCTTACAAATTGCATCCCCTCTGTGCAGTGCCTTGGCTGAACAAGAGTGGATCTGGAAGGGAGGAGCTGAGTGTGCTCTAGAGGTAATGGCATGCAGGCACAGGCAAGAGGGGACGTGTGATAGGCTCTTGGGGCTCTCTTTCCCCTAAGGAACTCTGCTTGGTGGTATGGTTTCCTTGCATAGTGGTGCTGCAGCCACTGCTTGTCTCTGAGGTCTCAGACCTGGTCTTTGATCCCCTTCAATCTTTCCATCAGGCAGTAGGAACATCCATGATGAGGAAGTGTCTTCCTGTTCTAGGTTATCAGGGCAGACCCTAGACAGAGAAAAGCAATGGAGTTACTTCAGGGTTCATTACCTACACTTGCTACCCTAGGGACAGGGACTTGCTGCCCTCGGATGCTTTCCCTGCTTCCCAGTCACACAACCCCAGTCTCTGCCCTCGCCGAGTACGGCCAGCAGAGCAGCCAGTGCCACCTGAGCCCTGGTAGCCATCAGGACACAGAAAGGTTGGAGGGACTAGGTGCCCTGTGGATCAGACCTTGGCCGCTCTTCCATCTCCATCTACTGGCCAGCCTGGGAAAGAGCTTTCTGGGGAAATTTCATGGGACTGCACAGTTTGTGACAGATGAGTTGGGAACAGTTGAGCCTAAGAGATCCTGTGATCCTTGTGCCATCCCGTCATCATCATGGTCCAGAAGGTGGGACCAAGAATGACCCTGGCTGCAGGGAGAAGGTGATTCCTACTGAGACGAATCAAAGTAGTGCACTTAGATTTTGAAGGGGTTGACACACACCTTTCCAAAACCCTGTGGAACCCATACTTGGAGAGGGAAGCTGTTTTATGCTCAGCTCAGGTTGATGCAGGTCATCTAGTGATGTGTTGGAGTTTGTCTTAATCCTTCTTGTGCTGGGTCTCAGGGGAGAAAGTAAAGCTGTAAGGCCAGCAGTGGGACAGCAGCTCTGCTGCCCAAGAGCCCTGCAAACTCTGCATATCCTTGGGTAAGTTCTCAGTTTTCTGCTTTCTCAGTGTAGTTTTCCAATAAATAGGAGCACCTAAGCCTTTACACCTTTCTGAGAGGCTACCAGGCACATGTGGGATTTCCAGGTAAAGCTGGTTCCCTCTCATTTCCTTGCCCTTGTCTGAAGCTGGGACAGCAACTGGATGCAGGACAAGGGCAGGCAGGTCCTGAGGGTTTCTCTGTGCTGGTTTTGAGCTCCTTCTGGCCTCCTGGTTTGCCTGCACTTAATCAAAGCTCTGCAAACTGATGTCAGTGCATTGTGAAGGTGCTTTGCTGATGCTGCAGGCCTCAGGTGTGCTGCTGCCAGGCTGGAATTTCAACAGTGGATGATCTGCCTTGTGCAGGGAGCAGGTAGAGGGGTTGAGTCAGGTTGGTGAAAGCAGGGCAGCAGCCACACCCATGCTCCCTGCAGATAAATCAACCTGGAGATGCCTCTGGCAACTGCAGGTATCAGGTTTTGCAGGTTCCCGGCAGCCACCCCAGCTACAATGACTGAACCCCAGCCCTCCCCAGTGCACAACGCTGACCTCTGCTTTTAATTGATTTTTCTGTTGGGTTGATCTCTCCATCCCAGCATTGGGGAAAAGAAAACTTCAAGGGGTGTAAGCCCTACACAGACAGGAGATCTGGCCCGTGCCCAAAGCCATAAAGCAGCAGAACAACAACAAAAAAGAGAAGACAATAAAGCCTCAGAAAGTCCAGCTCAGAAGAAAGGTTTACTCTGCCTTCTAGGCAGCGTTATAGTCACATTGTCTGATTATCCTGAAGCATGAACAAATTAGCCCATGATTTAAATGGGGGGTGGGTGGGGAGAGGGTGTAATTACCTGGATACAGCCAACCTCTCTCCTCCCTCGCCAGGCAGGTGCTTGCAGGTTCAGGCCCAAGCAAGCACTGTGTCTCCCTCTCCTTGTGATACTGGTGAAGCTGCTGGCACTACAAGTCTAAGTTTCTGCTGAAGTAGCTCGTGTCTCTGGGCACAAACATTACACAGAGGGTTGTGTGAAGAAGACCGTTTCTCTGATTGCCCACTGGAAGGGTGACAGCTTTCCCTGCACTGCGTTGCACAGGGGCATGGGGCCAGGGGAGGCAAAATCAGTTTGGTTACCCCTTGTTCCCCAAGGACATCATCAAAGGGGTAAGACACATGCTGAAGGGAAGAGATTTCAGCACTTGTTTGTTCTTGGTGATCTGGGAGTTTCCACTTTGAATTATTAGGTAAAATATTTAGGAAAGAAAATGGCATTGAAGTCCCTGAAAATAAGCTGGCATTCAAGTGGCACTCAGAAAACTCTCTGAAGTTCTTTCGTTTATTTCTACTTTAGGTCAGATGCTCATCCTGTGTTTGGGATGTTGGTGGGAGAAATCACAGATATATCAGATTTCCTTGTGTCCTGAGGAGTTGGATGCGCTTGTCCAGCAGCCTCGGCAGCTAGGAACAGAGAACCCAGTGGCACCTCTGAGCTTTATTCAGTTCCTTCTCCTGAAGCTTTCCTTTCAGATGCATCAACTGGGCAAGATCTGCATTTTGCAAACACAGATCTGAAAGGAAGAGAAATATTGGCAGATCTGTGCCAAGTAAATTAATCAGTTGCCCCACGAAGTGCCCGACAGAAGACAACCTTTAATGTTTTTGAAATCAGAACATCACTGATTGCATTTGCAGAGAGATTAGCCTATCCCCACACTGGTGAACAGGACTTGAGAGGTGCATTGAGAGGAGCCATCCCCAAACCCAAAGAAGCTGTAGCCACTCCTGCGCTCAGGGATGTTTCATAGAATCATACAATGGTTTGGGTTGGAAGGGACTTTAAAGACCATACAGTTCCAACTGTGGCGGGCAAAGACACCTCCCACTAGATCAGGTTGCTCAAACCCCATTCAACTTGACCTTGAACACCTTCAGGGATGGGGCAGCCACCACTGCTCTGGGCAACCTGGGCCAGGACCTCTCCACCCTCACAGGAAAAATTTCTTGCTAAGGTCTTATCTCAATCCCCCCTCTTTCAGCCTAAAACCATTCACCCTTCTCCTATCCCCGATCAAGAGCCCCTCCCCGGATTTTTTTGGAGCCCCTTTTCAGTACTGGAAGCTGCTCTAAGTTCTCCCTGCAGCCCTTTCTTCTCCAGACTGAACAACCCCAACTCTCTCAGTTTGTCTTAGTATGGGTTGTACTCCAGCCCTCGGATCATCTTCATGGCTTCACAGGATGGGTACCTCTGGACCCATTCAAATAGATCCATATCCTTCCTGTTCTGAGGACTACAGAACTGAACACGGGATTTCTTGTGAGGTCTCATGAGAAGAGAGGAGCAGAATCACCTCACTCAACCTGCTGGCCATGCCTTTTTTGATACAGTATGCAGTTCATAGTGATACGGAGGAGCCACAGCCCAAGCTGGTTTGTTCAGAGATGTCTCTGCTTTTGCTATCAGGGCTTGGTTAGTCTCAGTAAACCCTAATGATTGTACAGTGATGTAGCGATGCAGGACCTGGGGATGGGTTGTGGGATTATGGATACTGGCTGCAAAGTCTTTATGGATTCATGAATTTTCTTGAAAGTATGATGTGCAGCTGCAGGATGGGTTACTAAATGTCTGCTTCATACATCTACTGCCACCAGAAAAAATAATCAGAATGTAAGTCATGCTGGCAGCTAAAAGCAGAATATCTACTAAATCTCAGGTGGGCAGTTGAGGCTGGATTTTGTTCCAGTAGCTGCTATTGATGGTTCAAGCATTACATACACCCCCGAACCTGGAAATTTACTGAACCATCAAAAGCAGTGAAAACAGGAACACAAACTCAGCAACAGATAGAGGAATGCACCACAGCCCCCTCTCCTCAGTGGGGGCTTAGGAACACATTTGAAATACCCTATGTGAGATTGGGTGTATCTAGGTCTGGGTTCTGACCTCTAGCATGTCTTTCAGGATTTTGTATTAGTTTAAATCTTGGGAAGAATCTATTTATGCTCTAGTCTTGCTAGCTGACACAGGCATACATGCCCTGTGTATATGTTATCTCATATGGGACACGGCGCCTCGTGTGTGGATTCAGACCCCAGAGGTCCCTGGCTGCTAGGATGGTGGCATTCTGGAAGCACTGGACTGCTTGGGAGAGTATCACTGACAGCAAACTCATTTGAAGCTAATTACTTCACTGTAATAAGTTATATTGTGTGGGAAGCTTGTGTACTGTTCCTCTTGTCATCTGCTGGCAATTAAAAACCTGGCCACTAGTTTTATTGCAAGGAAACAAAAATGTCCCTTTGGAGCACCAGCAGGAGACTGGATGGTACTGAATCTTTGAAACCACCTTATCACCCAAATTCTGCTTTCAAGGCTCTGGGCTGAGGACAGCAGGGCAGGGCTTGTATTTATTGTACAGTTTTGTGTGTCTGCAGATGTTCTTTCTGAAGCCCTCACGTTCCAGGCCCATCTGGAAGGCATTTTTCCTCTGACAAGTTTAGCAAGAGTTCACTAACAACCATCAAGATCTGTTTTAGTGAGCAGTGCTGGGAGCTGGAAGATCACTTTTGGGTTTATTTCAGCAGGTTTTAACTCAGGGTGGGAATTCAGCCTTTGTCTCAGCAAAACCAAAACTGATAAGGAGGAGTGAAGGTGGGTGAGGAGCAGAGTGATGTTTTGTTTGTCTGAACAGGACAGGTCCTTTTCAGCTGCATGATCTGTCCCACCAGCAGCCATGGCCTATGCAGTGGGATGCAGGGCAGGTTGGTGGCACTGTGCCTGTTGCACAGGTCAGAGTTCTTCAGGAAGGTGCAGAGTTATTTCCCAAGAACAACCTTGCTCTTCTGCATGAATCTGATCACTGACCTCAAGCTGCGAGGATGGGTGCCTCAGGCCCTTTGCATTGGAGATAAGGAAGGAGATCTTTATGGTGTCCTGTGATGGTGTTGGGCTCCAGCTGTGGTTACTCCAAGCTCCCTGGGCTTTTCAACAAGCTCCAAGAGCACACTGTGTTCCTGTTTCTGCCTTCCTGTCCTGGTTCTTGATGGTCTTCCAGGATGCAACTTGGTCTCTGGAAGAAGATAAAGGACCCTTCAGAGGCCTTAGGAAGGTGCTCCCATCAGCTGAGCAGGGAGATCTTTAAGGGTATAGACAGAGAGTCGCAGTGAAAGGGACTTGGGGGAACATTGCAGTAGGAGGTCAGATAGCTAAATAACTCCTCTGTCCCACCCTGATCATAAACCTCATAGGAACCAAAGATGGGCCAGTGCTATGAGCATTTGAAATGGCCTTTCACCTCCTCAGGAGTGGGCTGTGTCCCCCAGGGCAGCAAGGCCAAAGAGTCTGCCTGCTTGCCTAACACCCCAGCAGGATGGGGAGCCCTGCAAAGACAACATGGGTCACATGGAAGTGTGTGTGAGATCCAGAAGCAATGGGAATAACTACTGTGAGACTGTGGTGAACCTCAAGGTATAAACGTGGCGCTTTCTCCCTTGACCTCTTCTAAATGCGCACTGAGACTGCCTTCCAATCATCTGCAATCCCCAGTGATATAAGACATTTAATCAGTGTCTCCTGACTCCATGTCAGATTAATTACCATCAGTATATGTATTTTCTGCTCTTTCCAGGGGAATCTGGTCATGGGTAAAGGAAGAAATCCCTTTGATTTGGCAGGGTTTGCAGGAGGAGGGACGGTGCCGAAGACATCAGGGCTCCATGGTGGAGTCCATGAGCAGCATTGCTTCTGAAGGTCTCTGCAAGCCCGTCCTGTGGCCTGGAGCTGGTCTGGTTTTGCAGGCAATAGCAGTGGAAGCATTCTTCTGCCCTGCAGGACTCCTTCCCCTACCCATGAGAGGAGCCAAGGCCACTGGTACCAGCCAGTTCTGGGCCAGCCCAATGAGCCTTTGCACAATGCCTTTTGCCTAGGCCAAGAGGGATGGGTGAGTGCAGGGAGAGAGGGGAAGGGGATAAAGGGTTTCGGCTCCTAAGGAAAAGCATAAGGCTCTTCCTTTTCAGTCCCTGTGCAGAAATAATTTTGGAAGTTGCTTCCCCAGTGGTGTGGGTTGCTTTCTTGTGTGTGTGTCCCCTCCCAGCTTCTCAGGCTGCAGCCCTGCTCTGAAAGTGAGCTAAGGAGTGGAAACCTAATCCAGGATGGGGGCAGTCTGCCTGTTCCCAAACGCATTTGGGATGATGGCTGCCCAGTTTTCTCCTCTGCAGCTACGACGTGATGTTCAGCACTGTGCTCCCCTTCCCTTGCTGGAGTGAGTGCAGGTCTGCACGTGGTACCCATTAGGGATCCTGGGTGTGTAAATGAGTGGGCAAAACAGGGAAAAAAATTGAGAGTAGGACTGCCAAGGCTCATTGGCTCCCCATTAGATCCTAACATGCTCCACCAAATGACCAGAGGCTCATTTTCAACTGCTGCTGTTGTGCTGAGGTCCCACCACGTGCCAGTAAGTGGCACTTCTGCTGTAATTCATAAGGGTGGTGGGATGATGCTGAATTTCACCACCTCCTCCTGGCTTCCTGCAGCCAGGAGGATGAGGTGCCCTGAGCTGGCACCATCACTCAGGGAAGAAAAGCTCCTTGTCCCTGCAGGGTCCTGCAATTCTTGTTGCATCAACCTTGTGCTTGTTTCCACTTACCTCCAGGCAGGTTTGAGAGGATGTGTTGGAGAGAAAGAACTGCAGCTCCCAAAAGGCAAATCTAGTGTCTCCCTTGAAAAAGCCTATGAAGACACTGGGAGAAACAGCTAGCCCCGCATCAAGTGTGGGAAATCAAAGAATCATGGAATGGTTTGGGTTGGAAGGGACCTCAAAGCCCATCCAGTTCCACCCCTGCCATGGGCAGGGACACCTCCCATGGGATCAAAGGCTTGAAGCCCCATCCAACCTGGCCTTGAAATTCTCCAGGGATGGGGCAGCCACTTCTTCTCTGGGCAACCTGGGCCAGGGCCTCCCCACCCTCACAGGAAAATGTTTCTTCCTAAGATCTCATATCAATCTCCCCTCTTTCAGCTTAAAATCCTTCCCCCTCTTCCTTTCCCTGTACTCCCTGAAAAAAAAGCATCTCCTCAGCTTTCTTGTAGTCCCTTTCAGTACTGGAAACTGCTGTAAGTTCTTCCTGAAGCTTTCTCTTTTGTTCCTGAGTTTAGCAGCACTGAATGGCCAGTGGATT
This sequence comes from Coccyzus lansbergi, assembly GCA_033558105.1. Taxonomy (NCBI): domain Eukaryota; kingdom Metazoa; phylum Chordata; class Aves; order Cuculiformes; family Coccyzidae; genus Coccyzus; species Coccyzus lansbergi. The sequence goes on along the minus strand of JAUMJK010001519.1, from coordinate 1,813,422 downwards.
TGGAGCTGCTGTGGTTTTGTTCTTTTCCAAAGAATGGATAAAATCTGAGATATTTTCCCAGAAAGCTCCCTATCTCTTCTCTCCCTGACAGAGGCTGCAGAGCAAAAATACACTTGGAGCCCCCTTGGGCATTTCCCATGGAGCACTTGGCTTGTTAAAATATTTGGCATCAGGGATCTTTATTACCTGCAATAAAATACCTCTGCTAATCTTTAACATGCAGCGTGTCAGAGAAAAAGGATTGCACTAAAAACCTGTTTATGGGACTGTTACTAAAACTTGTTAAAAGGAATAAAAATGAATGATGATTGAAAAAAACTACACTTACTTAGGTTCCAGCAAAGGCTCTGCCTGGCCAGAAGGTGCCTGGCAAAACTGCAGAGAGTGTTTCAGTCCAGACATGAATGCAAGGCTCAGTGTGAGGCTGAAATGGCACCTCCTTACCCACCTTTGATTTGCAGCAATTTCCAAGCCTACTTCCCCCTGCCCCCGATTTGATTCAAAGCCCCTACCCCTGCAAGCCTGGCTGGAAACATGGCTGGGTTGCCCAGCTCAGCCTGCCTGGGGCATGACCAGAGCCATGGCACTGCCCATCCACCTGCACTTGGGCTCAAACAGCGTTTTATGACATCTTTTCCCCTTTTATGTGATTTGAACAGTGGTTGGGTATTACACAATTAGTCTTCCCTGCAGCATTTATTTGTTTTTCCAATGCTATTATTTACCCCTGGGTTTTGGTAATTTTATCTATTCTTCCCACTGCATGAATAGGGAATGGAGTGAAGTGGCTGGGCTCCAAGGGCAAGAGGGCAGTGCCATACCTGCTGCCTCAATAATCTAAAAAAACCCCATTTCGGCCGTTTAGAAGTATAATTTGGGCTGAACTTCTGTTTGCAACAAGGTCTGGGAGTGCCTGAGCTGTAATTGCATGGACATGTCTGTTCCCAGAGCTCAGCTATCAGATTTCAGACAACGAAGAGGAACAGGATCAGGTGTCAAGGCTTTTTCTGCTGCTTTTACTCCATAATCTATTTTAATATCATTTTTATTGCATTCAAGATAAACAGCAAGGGGACGGGTTCCCATGGGAATCAGGGTCCATCCACCACTCCCATCAGTTTAGCTGAGGGGAAAGTACAGTCACGTGAGTCTCCAGCACTTTTGGTGTGAGTGTGCTAAGATTTTTCCTCTTTTTATGATTTCACTATATTTACCAAAGCTGGTTCAGATTAAGCCATCAAGCAAGCACCGCACTGACCTGTGGTAGTGGGAGGAAGGGGAAAGGGATGTTTTTCCATGTCTGGCATTAAGCTCTGATCTTTTCCTCCCTGCTAGAGCAGGGCAGGGGTAGAGGTACAATCAGTGCCACCCTGAACATTGCTGACAGCATCTCTGAGCGTGGCCCTTTGTGCCTACGTGTCGGGCAGGGGGTTGAAAGGGACCGCAGAACCATCTCCTGACTGCCCCTGCATGATCCTAATAGTGGAACAAACACATCCCGACTGTATACAGCTTCTTTGCAGCTGCTTTGATTTGGAGAGGGTGTTGGTCCAACACAGCGTATTTATGCGACATTGCCCTGAATTAGGCTTAGGAAGCGTACCATGGCTCTGTGTCCTACCAGTCCTGAAGAAAGACCTCCATTACATTGTATGGGTCAGCTACCCCTAGCCTGGGAGGGAAATACCAGCTGCACTGGATGTGCAGATACTGAAAGCCTCCTTAGACAGGAGCCTTGTTTGTTGGGATGTGTCTTGTGAAGCAAACAGATCAGCTGACGTGAGGATGCACTGGCCTGCGTGTGGTGAATGCCAGAAGGTCTCAGGGGGACACACTATGCTGGAAGTGATGTCTCAAGAACGCATGCTGTTGAGTACTGAGACAGCACGTACAGGGAAGGCTGAGAATTAGGAGACAGTCAATGGGATGTCTGTGACCCACAGGAAACCATGTGTAATGGTGATGGTCCCAGCAGTGTAAGGAGCAGGAAGGAGATGTAGGAAAGAACTGGTAGATGCAAAAGACATATGAGAGCTGAAGGATCTACTGCAACTGTAGTCACAAAAGCATCTGGAGCATTCGAGAGGTGGGACTGAAGCCATCTGGGAGATGGGCAGTGGCAAATAGAGCCAGAGGCAATATCTGCATATGCCCACTTCACACTACATCTGCCCTTGGGAGTTACCACATTAGGTCTGGAAGAATTTCTCACTTTTATGCTGGAAGCTAAGACCTCAGAGCTAGAACCCCACCAGATGAGGCCTGGAGAGAAAAAAGTCTTTTCTGTGGTTGCATTTTTGAGAAGCCAAAAGTTACAGTGAGATTCTTCAAAGGCAGCACTGCCCACCCTGCTTGGCAGATGGGCTGCCTCCTAACTGCTCCCAGGTATCTCCCTATCATCAGTGCAAACAAGACTCATGCTGCTCAGATCTAAAACCCACTGCATGTAAATCACATGTGAAGCAGCTGGAGGAAATCACTAGGTGAGGGACTGGAAGCGGGGCTGACATCTCAGCAAGGGTGTTACTAAGGTGTTTAGTGCAACCTCTGGAGGCTCAGGCCCAGGAGGGAGCTGGGTGGGGTGCTGCCCATCCTCTGTGTCCCTGGAGGTAGTGGCACAGCTCCTGATCTCCAGAGGATCAGTGGTTTATTACTGGGACACCTTTTAGGGGGACAACCTCTCTAGAGGCATTGTGTTTGCCAGAATGCTGTAATGACCTCATGCTCATGGGGATGCCTATGCCTGTGCTCTCTGTGCTTTTTTCCAGGTCCCAACTTGGCCAATGTGACACCTTCCCCAGGGACGGTAGATGGTCTGGATGTCCTCCCCAGTCACTGCCCTGTTCCATCCTGGGTGCACCAGCTAATACTCTGCAGATAAACAGACCCATGAACCTGCTCAACGGGAAATGCAGCCTCCTCTATCTGATGAAAATCTGCTCCGCACCTCTTGACCTGAGGCTGGGGCTTGGACAGGGGGAGATTAATCACACTGTCAGACTGTGACTGCTGACAACAAGGAAGCCAGGAGGTGAAACATGAACAGTCATGGTGCTCTGGATGGTGACGGACTTCTCGCAGGAGGAGTTTCCAAACTACCACCTAAGCACAGCTCTGTGCTTCGCACCCTCAATAAAGCAGAAGATTCTGAAATTGGGTCCCTCCTCACCCCTCACCAGAGCCAGAAGCTGGTGTGGGTGGGATCATGCTCGCCATGTATATGCCAGGGATGTGCTCAAGTGCCCTAAGCTCCCCATGTTAGTATGTCCCTGTCAATATGATGGTGCTGGAGGCCATCCCAATGCTGCAGACACAGAGGCTCCATACTTCCCAAATATTACTGCCCTATGTGGGCTGAGTCACTGTCTCCTGGCTGTAAACCCAGCAGACAGTTTCGCCTCACAACCTGCAGCCTCGTAGTATTTGCTCACTGCTACCTTGGAGGCTGGGAGATGCTTAATGAGTTCTGGTGCTTCCCTGGGGTGTGCTGAGTCACAGACGGCAGCAAAGATATTTCCCCCTGCATGTCCCAATTAGAACATGGAGTTTGCCTCCTGGAGTGGTACAGAGCATCGATGTCTCCAAACATGCTCTGCTAGGGATATACGGCACCTGCCATTAGCTCCTCGGCATGGGGCCACACCTGAATGTCCTGGTGGTTGGTGTCCCTCAAGGGTTTCCCAGCATCTGGGCATCAGCAGTGCGACCAGGCAGGTGTAGGGACCATGAGTCAGACAGAGGTGAATACCTCCTTTGACACCAAGAACTAGACCGAAACTATGTAAACGGAGAGAGACAGGCTGGCTTTTCCTGTTTTTCCTGTTGGAGGCTTTGAACTGTGTCCTGCAGGGTCAGTGTGCAGAGACACCTTGGGCTCCGATAGGGAGGATCTGAAATCTTAGACCCTGGGAAAGGGGAGACCGATTGCCTGGGAGATGTATCAGTGGGAGAGCCCATCCATCTCTGAGGCATTAGCTGGGAGGAGGAATTTGGAGGTGAGTAGTGACCCATGTTTTCCAGAGTGATGGAGGTGGCCTGGGGCAAAGGATGACAGCAAATTTGGTGTTACCCCTTGTTGTACAGATTCAATCCCCTGTGTAACAAGGGCTGCAGCCTGATTTTATTGCTACAACTGTAAAGATACAAAAGCTGATAGCATGGCCCCATTTCTCCTGATATACAGAAAGGTGTTTAATACTGTTGAGTTTGTTCTGCTGGTGGAGCAAGTAGCAGGTTGTAATTGCAGGCCATGTTGCCTAATCCCTGGCTTCAAAGAAGTGTCTGCAGGAGAAGCCAGGGAGCAGTGCTGGGCACTTACATTAGCTGCACTGGAGAAGCTGGGCCCTTGGCCATCAGTGTATTCCCCTGCCAAATCCCTGCCACTGAAAATGTACATGCAAAATAAAGACTATTTGCTGCTCTGTGAGTATCTTGGGGGTTTGCTGACACAGATAGTTCAGCCTGGTCTTGTCCCTTGCCTCATCCAGGACTTGAGAAGCACCAGGTCTTCCCTGGCTTTTCCCTGCCACCTTCCACCCAGCCTGGTTACTACTGCAGCAAAGGGATTTGTGGGTGTCAAGTTGCACTAGTCTTTGTGGCTTGGTGAAATCACTGCCAGGTTCTGCGCCAGGCCTCTCTCTGCATTATTTTTATTCTTCTGCTGACATCTAGTGTGTGAAAGGCTGTAAAACAGTGCACTGAGTGGGCTGGGAAATTTGGATATGGGACAAACAAGACTGTTTCTTGTCTTATTCATGGCCAAACAGGCACCGGCATCTTCCCCCTGACCCTCTGTGGGAGCTTCAGTGACACAGGCAACTGGGGGGGATTCTGCAGACTGGTGCTGACTGGGATTTTCGAGTCAGGTTGTTGAGATTCAGTCTGAAGTATAGCAGGAGAATGAATTAGAAGTGGATTACTATTGATACCTCCAGCTCAATGCCCCCTGTTTTGATGGGCAGTGAATGTGCTAGTGGAAACCAGCAGCTACTGCATCATCATGGAGATGTCCCTCATACAAGGTCAACTTCTGGGGTGGCAGCTCTGCAAGGTGGTTTGGTGTTGTGCATGTGCTGGATGGGATGAGATGGGGGACCAGGGAGCAGCAGGCCCCTGCGTTTGCCACTCTCTCCCTTGCTCTGCTTTTAGTCACAGTTTATGGTCTGGTCTCCAAACACTATCTCAGGTTACTGAGTTCTCCTATTAAAATAACATTTTTTTAATATTTTCTGGTGAATAATGTTTATTGCCATCAGCTTATATCCAGGCCTATGTACCTTTGCCTTCTGCCTCAACACACAAGAGTGTTGGGAGCTGCAGGGTGCCGATGATGTCCCAGACACTGGGTGGGTAATTATGGTTCTGTCTCCTTTCGCTTCACTGAACCCATGAGCTGGAGGAGACTCAGTGAGGCACAGTGGTGACCTCTGGAGGGGACACTGCCTGACCTTAGCATTGCCCTCTGTACATTTCCCTCCCTGGTCATTTAAATGTTTTCATTTCATTGTGTCTCTCTTTCATCGTGATGGAAGTCCAGCATTTGGTACGCAGGGCTGTTATCGCTTAGTCACTCCTCCAGCATTCTTTGGCTGGTCTTGACTGTCTTGAGCACCTAAAATGACCCAACACAGGCTATTGCTGTAGGATGAAATGGAGAAGCTCATCAAAGTTTTGCACACTCCAATGTATTATTGAGGACAGTGGGGACCAGGGCTCAGACCTTCTCTGCATCTTAGAATCAGAGAATCATATAATAGAATCATAGAATCACTAGGTTGGAAAAGACCCACTGGATCATTGAGTCAAATCATTTCTATTAATCACTAAACCATGCCCCTCAGCACCTCATCCACCCATCCTTTAAACATCTCCAGGAAAGGTGACTCAACCACTCCCTGGGCAGCCTCTGCCAGTGCTCAATGACCCTTTCCATGAAAAATTTTCTCCTAACGTCCAGCCTAAACCTCACCTGGCAGAGTGTGAGGCCATTCCCTCTTGTCTTGTCCCCTGTCACTTAGGAGAAGAGTGTTAATCTTAACTGATCTCGTGCCTGTGGTCATTGGCACAAAGCATGGCACCCACAGGCAGTGGACCCTGGGGCTGGGCACACTGGCACCCACCCCAAGGCACCTGCCACTTCTGCTGGACCCTTGTTCCAGCCTGGTCACTGTAAATCCTCCAAACACTGCTACTGGAAGTCTAGTGGCTTCAGAGATCTGCTTGGTCACATCACAGAACAGAGCCAGGTGAGTGATTGTCTATCCTCACATGTAACATCTACTTTATGATAAAAAGTGCTGTGGGAAATCTCCTGCTGAACTGTTTCCACTGCTGTTTACATGACTTTGTTTTGTACAAACCCTCTTAAATCTTGCCAGAAGTCAAGTTTTATTTCCACATCCTGGGGGTATTTAATCCTCATCTCATTAACTTTCATTTTAATGTACAACTACCAGGGAGAAAAAATAACGCTAATATTTTATCTTAAAGGAGAGGATAAGATCTAATTTTATCCCAAAGCCAATGAAGATGCTTATCAGCATGTTTTTCTCTCTTCCCCAGCTCAGTTTTGTCTTTCTAAGAGAAGAAATGATTATGGAAAAAAAATCAACTGGGTAGCAAGTCCCTGCTTGGAACGGTTCATGATTTGAGCATGGGATAGGTAACAAAATGCATCACTGCATGGGAACACACTGAGGCTCTGTGGGGAATGGAAGGTTTTGGCCTGAAAAAAAGGAGATTTTTTTTTCCTGAAAAAAATCCCAACATTATCTGAGTGGGGCATAATTCATCTCTGCAGTTGAAACCACCTGCTTCTTGCTTTCAACTGTAACTGGCGTGGATACGCAAAATAAATAAGAAAGTATTACATACGATTATTTACCCAACTGTCACCTTCTTCCTCAGATGCTGCTGCGGGTGTACCCAGACATTAGGCTGCCTGGAGGCAGAGTTTACCATGGTGTTCGACTGGCTCCACTCATGAGTGTAGCTTTGGGTAATGGGTGAAAACTAATATTGCTGACATTACTTGTACAAAGCTGGAATGCACTTCCCTTAAAAAGTGCTTGAAGACTGAACATTTAAAAAAATGGACCATTATCAAACATCATGTAAGCAAAAAACATTAGAAAAGGGCTGTTGTTCAGTACTGTTATGGCACTTCCCAGATTTAGATGAGACGTTAGGAAGTAATTCTTCATGATGAGGGTAGGGAGGCCCTGGCCCAGGTTGCCAGAGAACACTTGCCTGCCCCATCCCTGGAGGTGTTCAAGGCCAGGCTGGATGGGGCTTTGAGCCCTCTAATCCAGTGGGAAGTGACCCTGGCTATGGCAGCGGAGTGGAACTTGATGGGCTTTAAGGTTTCTTCCACCTCAAACTAAACCATTCCATGATTCTATGATTATGTTTCCTACTTCCTGTAAAAAGGAGAAAAATGCTCCAGTTGCTGCAGGCAGAAGCAGAGAGAGTGATGGAGGTAGAAGTGGGAAGGCTCTGAGAAGATTTTTGGGGCAGTTGGGGAAAAGCAGGTAGGTTCCTTGCAGAGGACAGAAACAATTAAGCCACAGCATTGCTTGGGAAGCTAAGATCATAGAATCATAGAATCACCAGGTCGGAAGAGACCCATCAGATCATCGGGTCCAACCATTCCTATCAAACACAAAACCATGTCCCTCAGCACCTCGTCCACCTGTCCCTTAAATACCTCCAGGGAAGGTGAATCAACCACCTCCCTGGGCAGCCTGTTCCAATGCCCAATAACCCTTTCTGTGAAAAACTTCCTCCTAATCTCCAGCCTGAACCTCCCCTGGTGGAGCTTGAGGCCATTCCCTCTTGTCCTGTCCCCTGGCACTTGGGAGAAGAGCCCAGCTCCCTCCTCTCCACAACCTCTGCTCAGGTAGTTGGAGAGAGCAATGAGGTCTCCCCTCAGACTCCTCTTCTCCAGGATAAACACCCCCAGCTCTCTCAGCCGCTCCTCATAAGGTCTGTTCTCCAGACCCCTCACCAGCCTCGTTGCTCTTCTCTGGACTCGCTCCAGAGCCTCAACATCCGTCTTGTGCTGAGGGGCCCAGAACTGAACACAGGATTCAAGGAGAGGTCTCACCAGTGCTGAGTACAGAAGGAGAATATCCTCCCTGGCCCTGCTGGTCACATCATTTCTGGTCCAAGTCAAGACGCCATTGGCCTTCTTGGCCACCTGGGCACACTGCTGGCTCATGTTCAGTCGACTGTCAACCAACACCCCCATGCCCCAGATGTGGCTCTGGTTTCCTTCCTAGTATCCAGAATTATAGCACCGATTGCCAGGCTTGAGGGAGAGGTTAGGAAAAACATATCCCAGGACAGCTGCCCCGCAAAATGGGATTGAATTGATGCTGTTGGCTTTCTTGGCCACCTGTGCCTCTGTTGAAGGACAAATTGCTTTGAATCAGGTGGGTCATCATGGATATCACAGAATCACAGAACAAACAGGTTGGAAGGGACCCATCGGATCTTCTAGTCCAACCATTCCTATCAAACACTAAACTAAGTCCCTCAAGACCTCATCCACCCGTGCCTTAAACACCTCCAGGGATGGTGAATCAACCACCTCCCTGATATCTTATATTTTTAAACACTTATTTTTTTTTGCAGAGCTGTACGAGTGCTTGCTTATAAACTGCTCTATGCTGTGACTGAGCAGAAAAAACAAAGGCCCAGAAAATTGCACGTGAAGCAGGCTAGATCCCACAAGCCCACTGTGTTCCTCAGTTTCTGTGATGAGTGCTCTTTATATGCAATGTTATGCTGGTTGCTGAGACAGCAAGCTCAACAGGTCCAGAACAACCTGAATTTTTTTCATTTGCTGGAACATTTTGGGGGTCCTGATAAAACTCTCCTGAAGAATATGTTTTAAATCCAGGAAGGATTTTCATACCAGACCTACAATGAATGAGAAACAACCGTATATAAAGAGCATGAACTTTTAGTGTGAGCAACAGAGACCAAACTCCCTGCTCATATCACTCAAGACAAGATACATGAACCCACGGTCCTGGTGAGTCTCCCAAGAGCAGGGTCAGGCTGGGAGCTGACTCTGCTTTATCTGCTGAAGAAAAATTTCAGGTTTCATCTTGCCAGGGAATGGGAGAGCGATGGTGAATACAAGATGTTTCTAATCCGACATCTCTGTTTCTTGTCTGGCTTTAGTGACAGGCTGTGATGAGGAGTTAACAGGTTGTGAGATGATCAAAGGGTGAGGGGAGGGATTCCTCAGAGCAGGAGGGATGCCGATTGTCACTCCGACACTACCTTACAGCAGAGGGCAAGGAAGAGCAGGACTTTCTGCCTCCCCCCTTTGGCTTTGTCCTGGTCTTTCTTTAAAATGATAAACAGTAGCAGTCAGCCAATAATGATTTATTATGCGGAAAGCTCGAGCTTTATTGGTGTCCCTATCCTGGTTCCTTTTCATAGAAAGAATCATAGAACAACCAGGTTGGAAGAGACCCATCAGATCATCTAGTCCAACCATTCCTATCAAACACTAAACCAAGTCCCTCAAGACCTCATCCACCCGTGCCTTAAACACCTCCAGGGAAGGGGAATCAACCACCTCCCTGGGCAGCCTATTCCAATGCCCAAACTTTTAAGTCACAGCAAGGCTGTGCTGGTTTTCCCCTCTGTGCCCGGATAAAAGGACTCGGACCCCAGCTCACTTCTCATTTCTTCAGAATCAGGATGGCCCTGGGGCAGCGACAGGACCTCTTGGCCCTCTCACCCCAGGTCAGCAGCGAAGCGCTCTGGGTGGGGCTGCTGAGGGGGCTGCTTTGGGCAGAAGGCAGCACCCAAACCTTCTTCTCCAGAGGGAAGCGGGAGCAGCGAGGGCTGAGCGAGGGCTGAGCGGGGGCAGTATCGCCGCTGGAGGCTGAGGAGCCGCAGCTCTCCCGGTCCCCGCAGGAGGGAGCTCTCCGCCCGCCGCTCTGGCCCCTTGGCTGTCCCCGCCTTCCTGGCATCCCGCTCCCCCAGCCGCTCCCTCGCTCGGGGCTCTGGGACCTCTCGCACCCCGAACCCAGCACACTGAGAGAGCTGGGGGTGTGTAGCCTGGAGGAGGCTGAGGGGAGACCTCATAGAATCATAGAACAACCAGGTTGGAAGAGACCCATCGGATCTTCTAGTCCAACCATTCCTATCAAACACTAAACCATGTCCCTCAAGACCTCATCCACCCGTGCCTTAAACACCTCCAGGGAAGGGGAATCAACCACCTCCCTGGGCAGCCTATTCCAATGCCCAATAACCCTTTCTGTGAAAAACTTCCTCCTAATCTCTAGCCTAAATCTCCCCTGGCAGAGCTTGAGGCCATTCCCTCTTGTCCTGTCCCCTGTCACTTGGGAGAAGAGCCCAGCTCCCTCCTCTCTACAACCTCCTTTCAGGTAGTTGTAGAGAGCAATGAGGTCTCCTCTCAGCCTCCTCTTCTCCAGGATAAACACCCCCAGCTCTCTCAGCCGCTCCTCATAAGGCCTGTTCTCCAGCCCCTTCACCAGCTTCGTTGCTCTTCTCTGGACTCTCTCCAGAGCCTCAACATCCTTCTTGTGGTGAGGGGCCCATTGCTCTCTACAACTCATTGCTCTCTCCAACTACCTGAAAGGAAGTTGTGGAGAGGAGGGAGCTGGGCTCTTCTCCCAAGGGACAGGGGACAGGACGAGAGGGAATGGCCTCAAGCTCCACCAGGGGAGGGTCAGGCTGAACATTAGAAAAAAATTTTTTATGGAAAGGGTCACTGGGTAGTGTCAGAGGCTGCCCAGGGAGCGGGTTGAGTCGCCTTCCCTAGGAGGGTGTAAGGGATGGGTGGACGAGGTGCTGAGGGAGATGGGTAAGCAATTGATGGGAATGGTTGGACTCCATGATCCAGTGGGTCCTTTCCAACCTGATGATTCTATCATTACCCCGCATTCTGCACCCTGCATCCTGCACCCTGCACCGATCACCCCACATCCCAAACCCTGCATCCATCACCCTGCACCTATCACCCGCATCCCTCATTCTGCACCCCGCATCCCACATCCCGCACCCTGCACCCCACATCCCACATTCTGCACCCTGCACCCCACATCCCGCACCCCACATCTTGCACCCTGCACCCTACACCCTTCACCTTGCACTCTGCACCCCACATCCCACCCCCAGCACCCTACTTCGCGGTGGCCGAGGGCAGGGACTGCGGTAAGTTCCCTAGTGGGCTCCTTCAGCCCTGTGCTCTGTGACCTCTGCAGCCTGCTGGCTCCCAGGGCCAGGGAACACCCGGGTGGGAAGCAGGTCCCAGGCACTTTCTCCACTGCCAAATGAGTGGATGCAGAGCTAAGAGTTGCTCTGGTGTTGTGAATGTAACAGCTGGTGCTTAGAGATACTCTACTGTGTTATGAGAAATGTCAGATTACACAATTAAATCAGTCCCTGTTGGTTTTAAGCCTTACGGATCTGTAATCCTGAGGGTACACTGACAGATTTACTGCCATTTCACCAGTATTCATTATGGGAGCATTTTGCTCCAAGACACTCACTAGAGCAAAGGGGCTGCGGATTGCACCCAATGCAGTAGCTCCAGTGGAAGAGGATCTGACGCCGTAGAGGGTCCAAATGGGACAGTATGGCTGAAGCAGAGCCTTCCAACTGGCTGTGTGGCCCTAGGGTACTTGGAAATGAGGATATAAGAAGCACTGGGCATCAGCAAGTCTCCAGCAATCCCAGGAACATGGTAAAGCATCACTTCTCTCTACAGGCTGAAGTTTCCTTTCTCTTGGCTGTATGCTGCACCCACACCTGGAATGTCCTTGGCTGTATCCATGCCTTCACTTGTCCTGCCAGGAATAAGATTTCTTGTAGAAAAGATGTGCTTCCAGTTCACCCTGGCATGGACAGAGGGGAGGAACAGTCACAACACTCACTCGTCTTGAGCTGTTGCAGAGGTAGCACCATGAATCAGCTGCCATTTGGCTGCAAAACCAACTCCTGCATCCAGGCACAGCCTTGCTCCCCATTCATCCCCAGCACAGCTGGCACTAAAATCCACTTCCCTGCACCCGTGTACTGGGTGCTCCTGGCCACAGGCAGGAAACATGGTAGTGGCCCTGCACAACCCATGCCCCAGTGCCACAGCCAAGGACAGAGCTGGGGAAACTTTCACTCGAGGTTGGCTCTGCTGCTGTGCTCAGCTCTGATTTCAGCTTGGCAGCCCATGCCCGGGAGTTATACATTTGATACCCGGAGTGCCAAGCTGCTCCATCCTCAGGCTGCGTTCAGGGATTGGCATGCAAATAAGCCTCCTGCTGCCTCAGACTGTGATAATTAAAAGTGAAGTTGTAAAACAAGCAGCATCAATTTTTGGTGCACGTCCCCAGCAACAGAGTGATTGGATTGAGTTGGGAGACATTTCCAGCTATGAAGCAAACTGTAAATAGCCTGGAGAGAATGCATGGGAATTCAGCTTGTGCAGCAATTTCAGATGTCAAAACAAGTTTCTTTGTTAATATGAAACTATTTGGACTTCGCATTTTTAATTAAAGCTTTTAATTATCCAACTGTATGTTATTAGCTTTTATGAAGACAGCTGCTTTAAATGCTACAAGCCAAATCTGGGCACTGAAGAACTACTTGTCCAAGACAGAGTTTCTGTTGTGAACTGCCTTTGTTGTAAGTAAAATGGGGTTGTTTAATTTAAACTAGAATTTACTGTCCCAGCTTGATTGCAACTCTTTTATGGCAGAGACAACAGATAACCTTTGTAGGAGTGTCCCTGTGCCCAGGGCTGGGAGGGGATGCTCTGCTGGCAGCCTGAGGACTTGCCCATTAGACACTTCCAGTGTGAGCATCGACTCCTTCTGAAAAGGGTTTATCTGCCCACCTTACCTCCCTGCTCACATTGTTTTGAATTTGAGCACTAGACCAAGACTGAAAGCTCCTGAGTGGAAGCTTTTTGCGCCCTTGTGATGGATTTGATATTCTGAGATCCTAAGGCTGGGGCTGTTGGTGGGTCCCTGCAGAAGAGTGGAATTGCCCTCTCCAGTGCTGTCCTCAGAGGACCTCTCTGGGCTCTGGTTTGCAGGAGGTCAGGCTTCACAGCCAGTCTTCTCCTGTTCCTGTACTGTTCTCCCATTCTCCTGTTCAGTACTGTGATCTTTATCAAGCAATACCTAATATTTGTGGTCCTTTTCATAACATGGATTACTTATTCATTGGAATCATGTTTTAAGTGCAGTGTGGTTTCTCTTGGTTTATACTGTGCAAATAGTTTAGTAGCTTGTAGAAGTTTTTATGTCCTTTTTGTGCAAAAGAAGACGCAAAGAAGAAGAGAATATCCAAATATAACAGCAAGGGGAGAGCTGTTAATCAGGATGAGGTTTCTGGTTGTAGCACAGCCCTGTGCTGAGCTCAATGCTGTACTCATAGAGACCACTCCAGTTTGAGACCTTACACTTCATCACTACCTAAAATCAGCAAAATGTACTACATAATCTGTAATTTGGTGAGTCAAAAGACTAAGTGGGTAGCTTCTCAGCACTGATGCAGATCACACCATAGCTAGTGAGACCTAGTAGGGTCACAAGCTGAAGGATGGTGGCTGCACACGAAGATGAAATGGTAGCACAAGAGCCCAGGTGGGCATTGCTGCACTAGAGGACAGATCAGAAGCACTGGTGCTGATCAGGGCCAATCTCTGCAGACCTGCCCATAGCTGGTGACTGTGAACTGTCTTCTGTCCTCTGGGTATCCTGTTGCACCAGCAGTTGTGGTTTGATCCTGCCTGGTTCTCAGTGCTGTTGTCCAGGGGTCTCCTGCACTAAAGATGCTCTGGAACAGGACAACATCTCACTCCAGCGCCCCCAGGATGAGCAATAATCTTGCCAGTGAGTACCAAGAAGTGCTGTAGGTTTGAATTCTTGTCTTGACTGCCCTTTTTTTGGTTTGTTTTTTTTTTCTCTTCCTCCTTGGGATCTTTAAGGGTAGGTTTCCAGAACAAGACAAAAGATGCAGTATCCTCTGTCGGTATCTGGGCCTTGCTGCAGCTGAGAGGTTGTAACAATGAAGATTCAATGCAAATCAAATGGACTTTTCATCTTAGCAGAAAAGTATTTACAGCTCCTTAAGTAGATGGGAAAAGAGGTAATTTTTTTTTTTTGGAGGGGAGCAGAGAAAGGAAAACCAAAACCAAACCAGTACTGTGTAAAGAAGTGGCCACAAAAGGCTCTTAGCTGGAGAAATTTAACCCGAGAAATTTATCAGCTTTGGGGATGGAAACCTCATCATTTATATATAAAAATATATCAGTTTTAATTACACAGCCAACTTCAGTTTTACTCATTTGCTACTTAAGCTACTCTGCCAAGTTACACAGTGGTAAGCTGTCTGGAATATTTTATACGGCATTTTATCCTGGATCAGAAAAGTCAGCATATAGCTCTATCAGCCCTTATTTTCCCCCATTACAGGTAGGGCAACGATTGCAAATACGACAAGAAGAGGAAGGTGAGTGCCTGAGAATGCGTTAATGCATCCATTTGGGATGACTGGTCCATGTGGATGCATTTGAGTCTGCAACTCTTTCTGGGCAGGCACTCTGCTCTGTGGCCGTGCAGCCAGCACTGATGGTGAGGTTTCAGAGACAGGAACATTCTAGGAGGAGGGAGCTTTGAACTCGCTTTTGTAGGTCTGACCCCTCTCCTTCACCTGGGTCACATCCACATCTCCTCCCAACTAATGCTCACGCCACTCTTGCGTTCCCCTGATAAGACCATGTCTGCTTGCTGGGGTAGCTGATGTCTGTACCTCATCACTCTTGCTTCTAAGACAGTTTTCCTTAATGCCTTTACTGAAATATTTCCATTTGTAGCTTCAGGCTCCAGCACTAGTTGTTTTACCATTTCCAGATAATTTGAATAATCCCCCTTTCTCCTTTGATGGTATTTCCCTGGAGGTATTTATAGCATTATCACACTTCCCACTCAATCTCCTTTCTTACAGCCTGTATAAAATTAAACTCCCCCATCGCCTCTCTTTTGTCTCCTGTGACCTCTCAGCTTTGTATGTTTGTGGCAGCTTGTTTTGAGCCATCTCCAGTTTGGGGTGACCTCTCTAGGAGCCTGCTGGAAGCCATAGCCGAGGCCAGCCCACCACGGCGCAGCAGCAGGGCTATGCAGAGCCTGGGGCTTTGCCAAGACTCCCAAGTGCTTTAGAGCATCTGTCAGCATTTCCTCAGGTCAGGAGGGCTTTGCTGGGAACCCCGGTGTGGTGTCAGCAGTGTGGTGTCTGTTGTTTGGTATGAACTGTGCTAAGATGACCCTGAAATGTGCCTGGTGTTCTAAGGACAGCAGCATGCCACCATGCGCTGGACTTGCAGGACTTTGGTAGGTGTGATGGGCCTTGCCTGTTGAGCCAGGGAAGCTGTGCAGAGCCACCAGCAGAGGGGAATTTGGAGAGGATCTTCCTTTGAGATATGGGATATTTTTTGAGCACAGGAGCCCCAGCAATGCAAGCTTCTCTGGGCATGGGGACACTGGAAGGCACCTTATCACCCCTGCTCCTACCCTGACACCACAGAAATGCTGCCAAACAAATATTTTTCCCTTTTTGCTTGTGGAAAAAGTCAAGCAGAGCACAGGGCATTTCAGAGAAGACTGTTTTTGGTCTTCTATGCTATTCCTTCCACTTGGCTGCAGCTGCCTCTTTCTTCCCTCCCTTCCTACCCTTGGTGGCAGAGCCGCTTGATCTGGTCCCTTTGCACTGAGCTCAGCTCCAGCCACTGTGGGTGGGGAGCAAAGGCTGTCAGGGTGGCACCACTGGGAAACTTAAGGTTGAAGCCCTTTTTCAGGGCTAACCACCTCTCTGGAAACAAAAGTTTTACCAGAAATGTCTGCTTTCCTTATGTTCCTCCCAATCAGAAACTGAAATGTATATTTTTGCGTTCTGAAATTTTCCAGAATTTCCAGTGAAACTGGAAAATAGTTGATGTTTTCAGAACTTGCCTTAAAGGTGAGATACCTGCACTATTTTTCTTTACCAACAGTATCCCATGCCAAACTGGATGATTGCACCAAATTGCTGGGAACTACACACCCAAGGACAGACATCAATAACGCAACCTCTGCAATACACCTGCTGCAGAGGTTCTTGTTTCTTCCTGGTCCAGCCATGGCTGACATTCTATCCCCAGAGATGCTCTGAAGCAGAGGGAACAGCAGGGAGTTCCTTTGCAGTTTTAGGAAGCCTGAATCGTAGAATCATGAAAAGGTTTGGATTGGAAGGGGTCTTGTAAAGACAGACTTTGCTTTTCTTTGACTGAAACATTTTGTCTGAAGGGTGGCCATTTGTGCCCTTGTTTCATGGCCCAGGGATGAAGAGCAGAGGAGGTGCAGCAGCCTGGCTTCCCAAGGACAGAGCCTGGGACATGCCTGAGGGCCCAGTCTGTGACCCAGGGGAGGTGCAAAGACTGGAGTGACATTGTTTTTTTCTGCAGTCCTCAGACACCTCTCCTGTTCTCCATGATCTTTCAAAGATAATGGAGAGTGGCTGAGCAAATAACATCTGCCAGCTTGCTCAATTAGGTGCATCCCATCAGGGCCCATAGATTTGTGGGTGTCCAGTTTGCCGACATGATCTCTAACCTGATCTTCTTTGATCAAGGGATCATCTTTTCTCTGGTCTTTCTCTCTTTCCTCTGGGATCAGGGACTCCTGAGGACCAGCCTCAGCAGTAAAGTCTGAGGCAAAGAAGGCATTCAGTAACTCTGCCTTCTGTAGCCTCCATCACCAGAAGATCCACCTGATTCAGTAGCAAGCTCACATTTCCCTTAAGTCTTCCTTTGGCTACTGTTGAAGAAGACCTTGTTGTTGTTGTTGAATGTGAAATAATCCCTTCAAATACATGCTCCCCCAACTCCTTCCCCTTTTCCTGGCTAAGGAATTGTGAACAGGAACCTGTGGATAGTGTCCAGTGTAAATGTGAAAACTTAAGTTTCCTACTGAAAAAGGGAAATTGAGTTTATTGCTCAAATTTTGGGTGGGAGCTGCCTGGTAGCAGATGTCCCTGTTGCTTCAATTGTGTTTTCCTCCTCTCTGGAAATAGGACTGGCTGTGCAGGGCTGCTGTGGCACCAGGGGCTGCAGGATGGGAGGTTGGGAGCGCTGCCTCCTGTTGCTTTCTGGCTCATAGCACCCAACACCTTGTGTCACCCACTAAAGTGGAATTAATGGGCGAAGCTCACAGTAGCATCATTGTTTGGCATGTGTGGGATATTGAAGGCAGCCCTCCCTTTTAGCAGTTACCTAACCGGCAAGAAATCAAGGGACGCTCAGAGCAAAAAGGAAAAAAACCCCCAACAAAACCCCCAAACCCTCCAGTCTTCTGTCAAAGCTTAAGTCATATGACAGAGCCGTAAATAATGGATCTGGTGACCTAGACTTGGAAATATTTACATTCAATTGGCTTGGCTGATAGCAAGGCTTCGTCTTACCATGTTCCACCTAATTAGGAGAGGGCTACAAGAATTCAGTGGGGGTTTTGGTTTCTTTTTCACCTCATTTGTAACGCATGCCACTCTCTCCTGCCATGGAGTTTGCACATAGGTACATGTCAGCAATACCATACAAGCAAGGTGTGTGGTTGCGCCTGGGAGCTGGCAGGACTCAAATGCATCCATAGCTTGGAGGCCACGAACAAGTCCCTGCAGCCACCCAAGGAGGTGCTGACCTTGATCCCCTTTTAGTCTCAATTGCAAAAGCTGTCTGTGGGCTGCCAGGGAAACAAAATTAACACTAGACTGTGAACTCCTTGGTTTTAGGACCCTCCCACCACAAGGGCGGCTGTATCTCTGCTCCAAATAAAACCTTGCCCATGCTGATGCCTGGGAACAGCTCCTGGCCCATGCTCTGCCCTGATCTGTGCCCAGGCATGGTTTGGGAGGGTGCTGGTTACCACGGGTCAAAACCTGTGGTCAGGAATGTCATGAAAAATCAAACTCTGTAGATTGCAAGTTCACGTTCAGGCCTGTGTCCTGGTTTGGTTTAGTTCACCTGTACAGAAGGAACTTGCTGAGAGCAGGACCATTTTGTGCAGATGTAGGCAATGTGCACAACTTAGCTGATAATTGAAAAAATAATTAAAAAGGTTGGAACAGTAACTGACTGCAGTTGATCAAATTACAGTGTGATGAGTGGACAGAAGATGCCCCAGCAAGCTCCAGACCAGCTGGTATGGGCATGGGTGCAAAGGACCTGGGTCTGTGTGGGGCACAGACCTGTCTCCCTGTGGTTGCAGCAGAGAGGCCCATGAGGAGGGGACATGGTTGCCTGATGCTGCCTGACCTGGCAGCAGAGAAACAAAGGCAAAATATCTCCAGTTGAGGACACCCAGTCAACGGAAACTTCTCTTCATTTTGAAAAATTCAAATTAAGCCTCTCCTTTGGAGGGAAGCCTGACTATATTCCTCTAACAGCTTGTAGCTTTGTACTTGCCTTTATTTTGTGGTGGGGCTGATGTTCATGGAGAATCAACAGTCTGCAGATCACAGCTGAGCAGCTCTCCAAGCCCACACACTAGGGGTGATGCTGCTGGCTGGCTCTTGAAATGTAAACTGTGAATACTTGCACCTGAGAGGGGCTCTCTGCTTGGGCTGCTCTCAGCTCCTGCCTGAGATCGGAAGAGACATCAGAGCATGTGTGCCCTCAAGGCAGGCTGGAAAAACACCTCTAGTGATTCCAGGCTGTAGGATGCGGGTCTTCAGCTCCATGTGTTGCAGTTAGGTCAGGGATAGAGAGGGAGCCAGGAGGTCCCAGATGGAGCCTGGGTTTTATGAAAGCTGTCAGTTGGAGAGCTTGCTGCTTTTCCTGAGCTCTTGATGTGCTTCAAACACTGTGAAGGCTCTTTTTGTTGATCTGACCATTTAACCCAGCAGATTCACAGGTCCAGCTTTGCTGACAGCCATGATAGTGAGACTGGAGATGGTGACACCAACTAATCAATCAAATCTGTCTCATTTCCATCTGTAGGTCACTTGGCCTCCAGCAGTGATGCTTAAGGAAAGTGGGACACGGATTATCCCTTGGAGTGGGCACAGGCACATATGCTGTCCTTTCCCAGCTGCAGCTACAAGGTGCTGAGTGATATGGTTTAGTGTTTGATAGAAATGGTTGGACTCGATGATCCGATGGGTCTCTTCCAACCTGGTTGCTCTATGATTCTATGATTCTATGCTGGGGAGAGCCACAGCTCTTTAACACACCTTTTCTGATGCTGCTGAGCTGCTCTTGTGCTTCTTCCCCAGCATTGAGAGATTGAGCCTCGTTTGTTTGGCTGGAAATGAGAAGTGTGGACCTGCTGACGGGCTGGGAAATGGCCCAAAACCTGGACAGGGAGGCAGGCTGGGGCATGTAGGATGTTCATCTGGTACCAGGACAAGCACCTGCAGATATGCATGTTGCCCTGCAGGAGGTGGGACACGCTGATACGGCTGCCTGCATGCTGCTCTGTGTGTGCCTTCACACATGGCTTTGCTGGTCTCGGTTCAAAAACTCCTTCTGGTTTTAGCTTTGTTCTGTTTCCTCAGTCTCTCATCAGAAACAGTGATCACAGGGAGAGACTTTGAGATCAAATATGGGTTTCGCTGGGGTTTTTGTTTGTTTTTGGTTTTTTTTTTTCTTCTGATGGTGGCTCTTTTTGTTCATTTTTTTGGGGTTTTTTGTAACCTTCTGTTGGTGAGGTGCCTGCAAATCATTGCTGTGGGTTGGATGGGTATTGCCTAATGTAAGAAATAAGGACTTGCAGACACAATCTGACTCTCCCTTCCTGCTCTGCTGATCACATTCAACACCTGTATAACTCTGATCAGGCAATTGGCAAATCCTAGGCACTTTGTGCACAGGCTATTCTTTTGCTGAGCCACAGATGCTGCCTCAACATGCTGGGGTTTTGACTTTCATGGGCATTTCAGCAGCATTCAGCACTGCTGAGCCCATTACCTCCACTTCCTGGCTGAACAGCCTTTGCTTCTGCTGGGGCACTGACGTGGCTCTTCCCGGAGTCCAAACAAAAGTTTAAATGAAAGTCCAAGAACACACAGTTATGTGAAATGCTGGCCCAGTTTAGAGATGCTCTGCTGCACAGGGACAACTTTATTTTACTTCCTCCAGATCCTGGTGTGCAATGATGCAAAGCTCCTTTGAATTAAATTATTCAGCTGGTGATAAGAACATCATGCTCAATTTGTTAGTGTTCTGCTAAAATGTCACATACATGATTTATATGGAGGAAGGGATAAAAAGAGGGGGACAATTATGAGGCTGACCCCACATAAATTAAGGAGAAGATCCCCTCCCCCACAAAGCCAAGTTGGTTTTTCTGTGCTGGATTGGGTTATGGAACAGCACCACTGAGGGTAGAAATGCTGAGGGAAGGGGAAGTGAGGATGTAAAGGGGTAGGCTGGGGGTGCAGTATGGTAGTAGGAACTGATAGACCAGGCTGGAGAGGGTGGGAGTTCGTGCATTTACTAAACAGGAGAAATGGCTCTTGGGAGCAAGTCCTAGGGAAAACAGCCCTTTTGCTGCATCACATGTATTTGCTTTTTCATCTGCCAAAATGCTAGCTCCAAAATTTGTGCACTGAAATGTTTCAGCAGAGGGAGGGAAAAGACAACTGTGAGTTACAAGCAGAATAACTACTATGTCATGCTAGTTCTTTATTGAAAACTGGAATAAACCTACCCTTGTATTTGTCTTCAGTGGCCTTTTCTCCCTTGGATGCTTGAAAGAGGTAAGGAGGAGGTGACCAAGAGCAGCTGAGGACCTAGAGGGCCACCCAGGAGGTTGTGAGGATGGATTCAAGTGGTGCAGCAGAGCAAAGTGCGCAGTGAGGTGGTGGATATGAGGGGATACATCAGGGACACTGAAGCACCAGGCACGTCTGTGTCTAGCTAGGGTTTGAGAGAAGGGTCAGCTGTTCTCCTTGCCATCTGTATCAGGTGGTTTTTATTTGGTGTCTTCTCCATAAGTCACGCTTATTGTCTCTGCTAGGGTGATGGCAGTCTCAAAGGTGAGTTTGATAATGATATTGTGTGCAGCAAGAAATGAGCCATGTTTCCACATGGGCAGCCTCCAGAACATGCATTGAAACTGTGATCTGTTGGGCCTTCAGCTACTGTGTGCTGGACCTCACACAGCCCTGTGAATGCCTCTTTATCTTTCTTCACTGTGCTCCCAGCTTGTCTAGGCTGGGGGCCTTGCATCATTCTTACAACACTTCTCCGCCTGACCTGTAATGCCCTCGGTTGTACAAACAGTCACATGAGTGCATGTTATTCATGTCTCATACAGAGCTTGCACTATGTCTTGGGCAGTGTATTACAAACTTTTCAAAAGAAAAGCAACTGAATAAAATCCAGTCAGCTTTACTCAAGGGCCAGCATCTTCGCTTCTTGTGCTGCAGCCAAGGAGGCTCTGACAGAGCAGTCACTTGTTGCTCACAATAGCTCTCTGTGGCAAACAGGGGATGGAGAAAGCTTCCCTTCATAGGGCAGTGACTGCAGTGCTACAGTCAGAGCGAATTGGAGCTGCTGGCAAGTGCATCCAGGGTGGCTGCAGCAGCTGCCAAGGGTGACCAATGCAGCAGTGGGTCTAATTGCGCTTTCCTGGTCTCCTGAACATGACATGATCCAGTCTTCAGAGCTCTTCAGGTTTTGCAGACAGATGGAGGGTGCCATTGAGCCTAAGCCCTCAAGTGACCTGTCCCAACAGTGCAGCCCAACTAAAAGCCCCCTAGGGCCCCCAACGACAAAACCCCAAGTGCAGGCATGTTAGCATCAAGTATGTTAGAATCATTATTTCCTTTGAAATTCTTCTTACCAAAATTGCAAGGCTCAGTTTATGTCTTTTAAAATTAAGTAAATTTAGCTTGATGCTAAGATGTAGTGGCTTGGTGATAAATAGGGTGTGGAAAGATGTTTTATGGGGCCATCATGGGGCACTTTATCCATTGCAACTTGCAAGCTACCAATTCATTCCTTATTTATTTTCAGAATTAATTTTTATTGATTCCCTCCCCTTCCATCACCCCAGCCACAGTAAATGAGAGAAGAACAAACAAGAGAGGGTGCAGGAGGCTGGGCATGTCACCCCAGGTCACTGGTTGAACTGGGGCTGAATCGGAAGGTCGGGCATCATTATCCCCTGGCTTCCTGCTGATCCATATGACATGAACTACTGACCCCAGCTGTGGCTCCATGTGCTCCTGCTATATAAACTATCACCTTGGCTGCGATGCTTGTCAGTGAGAAAGAGGGTTGAGTAAATGGGGGAGGGAGAAAGGGAAGAGCTCAGATGGGGTGTGGGATAGGAGCAAGCGTCATTAGTCCTTGTCAGTGGTTGATGGTGACCACTAGAGTGGGATTCAAAATGCCAGTTTAGAGAGAGGTAAGTATTTTCTTTTTTAAGAAAAGGAAATAAAAAAAGCCCCAGGTGGAGCAGATGCAGAGGGAATTGCTGGTGAGTAGCTTCTTTGTTCTTTGAACATGAACCAGCAGTGCCCCTCTTTGCCAGGAAGGCCAACAGCATCCTAGCTTGGATCAGCTATGGCATGGCCAGCAGAAGAAGGGAAGGGATCATCCCCCTGGACTCAGCAATGATGAGACTGTACCTTGAATGCTGGGTTCAGTTATACACTCAGTACACAAAAGACATTGAGATGCTGGAGCACGTTCAGAGAAAGGAATGGAGCTGGGGAAGGGTTTGGAGAACAAGTCTTATTTGTAGTGGCTGGGGGACCTGGGGTTGTTAAGCCTGGAGAAGAGGACGCTGAGAAGGTAACTTATCACTGTCTATAACTCCCTGAAAGGAAGTTGTAGTGAGGTGGCTCTTTTCCCAAGTTACAGGTGATAGGATGAGAGGAAATGGCCTCAAGTTGCCCCAGAGGAGGTTCAGATTGAATATCAGGAATAATTTCTTCACTGAAAAGAATGATGAAGCACTGGCAGAGGCTGCCCAGGGAAGTGGTGGAGGTATTCTAAAAGTCTGTGGCTGTGGCAGTCTGGGACGTGTTTACTGGGCAAGGTGGGGTTGGACTGAATGATTTAGAGGTCTTCTAAAATTTGAATGATTCAATGGTTGTGTCATCATGGATGCCGCCTCCTCCCTTTGCAGTGACACCCACTCTGTGAAACCGATGGGAAGGCACAGTAGGAATTGCTGCAATTAACCTCAGATGCCCAAAGTGATCAGCTGGCACAGCATCCCAACACAGCTCCTCTGAGCTGGGGAAGCAAAAGTGGAGGGGAAAGTGGGCACTTGAGAGCCATGAGTGCCCTTCTCTTCTCTCCCCGTGGGCACGCACTTGTGTTAGAGGGCCTGAGTGCTTTTATTTTGCTAAACCACTTTGAAGTGGAAACTAAATTGCACGTCTCTCTTTTCCCCGTAGAGCCCCTGAGCCCTCCTGGTTTTAATTAGTTCCATCTGATGTTCAGAGGCTTCCAAGAAATAAATATGCTTTTAAACAAGTTGAAAAAAAACCAGTGGTGGCTGAGCACAGAGAGCTGTCTCACCACACACAGGCTGACAAGGGACACACGGTTGAGCACAGTGCAGCCAGACTCAATTTTCCCTTTTGGCCACTGACACAGCCCTGCTGTGCATGTTTTACACCCCTTTCAGCTGAAGTTTGCAGCCAGGTACCTCTAAACAGCGTGCTAAGGTAAAGGATCATGGAGAAAGATGTACTAGTGTGGTGCTGTACTTGCTGGACAGGCTACAGTGTTCCTGTACCCACTCGTGCTTTGCTCTGTGTTTTCTCTCTGTAGTTCAGCTTCAAAGTCCAGGCTGCCAAAAGCAATGGAAGAAAAGGAACAATATCTCATAGACACATCGTCTCACTCTTTCTAGGCACTTCACCTTGCTGAACAAAAACCTTCACTGAGAAAGACTACATTAGCCCTGTTGGGATAGTAGCAGCCATCCAGTTCCCACAGGTGTTCAAGGCCAGGTAGGATGGGGCTTTAAGCAACCTGATCCAGTGGGAGGTGTCCCTGCCTATGGCAGGGATTCAGAACTGGATGGGCTTTTAGGTCAATTCCAGTTCAAACTATGTTAAGGGTCTATGATAACTGACAGTCTCATCTTTCGGAGAATGCAGCTCAAACCCCCAGTTGGCAGCAGGTAGAACCTCTGAACTTGAGCTGTACTAGCCAGGGCCACATGCCAGGGAGTGCAATAAGGGAGGATCTGCCTTCACTTATCATTTGTGAGCATACCTAACTCAGGTGGCAGGGCAGTTGACCAGCCGCAAAGGGTTTATGGGGCTGCTTGCCCCACACAGGCCTCTGCAGGATTTCAGGAAAAGGGTGGGATGGGGTATTTCCCCCCTTCCAAAATGATGGGAAAGGCTGGGATTTTTTTCAGCATGTGCTAAGGCTGGTTGTATCTCTATGTTCCAGTAGACTGGATTAGGTCTACCTGTGGCTTTTTCTATGCTGAAGTTCCAGCACAATGCTGGTAAGAGAGTTGCAAAGCACTGGTCTGAGACACAGGTACTGCTGTCCTGGTTTTCTCCCTTCTTGGAGGATCAAGTTTGCAAAGAGCCTGTCACCTTCCACCACACAATTTCTCTTCTCCTGCTGTTCATGCTAACCAGCCCTGGTACAACATGTACTCCCAAATAACTTGAAGGTCTCTGGGAAAGTAATTTGAATAGAGAGATGTGACATTTTAAGTAAATTACAACTCGATGGAATTGTGCTATTTCAGGTATCAGTTCTTGAATGGTAAGTTACTTATCCCATCATGGTTTAGTCAGAATGTTTTATCTGAGCTTTGATTTCAGCTGCTTTGATTGTAGATAAAATGTTGGCAAGATATTACTGAGTTTTCTGAATAGAACAGAGCCAGATTTAGAAATTTCTTTCACTAAGAATGAGATTTGTTTTTCCAGCAGCTGTAGGATCTGTCCAATCTTTTGCCTAATTTCATTTTCTGGGTATGGTGAGATGCCCTAGCAAATAAACACTCTAACTTACTGGAGCTTGCAAAATCACAGCATTGTTATAACTCAGTTAACTTAAGGCAAGACCTTTGTCTTAAGATCTAGCCAAATGAGCTAAGAAGAACAACTGAATTGTCTGAATGCTTGTAGTCATGCTTTCTTTTCTTAAAAGGTACTTTTCCCTTGAAAAAGGCACACTCTCTTCATGGGCTTGAGAAGCCAGAACCGTCTCTTTGGAAAACATTCTCTAAGAGACTCTCATAACATACCGGTTTTACTTTCAGATTTCTCACAGTTGCAATAATATTTAAACAGTTTCTGAAAACTGCAGGCAAATATTTGTAGATCAATGTGCTCTCTGTAGTGGATGTTGTCCCTAATCTTAAACAAAGCTCTTAAGACCTGGGCTTTGGGTTTTCATGGAAGTTGCTTTTCAGCATATTTGTATAGCTATATTTAAGAGTAAACCCATGTGAATGTGTACTTAGAAAATTGTTGCTCTATCCTAAATAAATAAATACATGATTGCTGTCATAGAGCATCTTGAGTAGTAAAGCAACAGCAGAACATCGTGATGTTCTGCTCTGGCTTCCCTAGATACAGCCTTGTATAGGAGAGCACTTAAGTATGTGCTTAACGTCAAACATCTGAGCAGTTGCACTGAATTCAATGCATCAGCTGCAGGTTTGACGTAAAGCACTTGCTTAACTGCTCTGTGTGATTGGAACATATAAAATCTCCATAAATCAGAAATTACTTCATTCCACCTTTCAGCCCTACAGAAATCCATTTAAAATCCTTTAACATAGGTATTTTGCTGCATTGTGGAGCCCAGTGAGCTGTTATGAAGGCAGCCTTGATGAGTGTGTCATAATCTTAGAATCATGGAATGATTTGGGTTGGAAGGGACCTCAAAGCCCATCCAGTTCCATCTCCTGCTGTGGGCAGAGACACTTTCCACTGGATCCAATTGCTCAAAGCCCCACCCATCCAGGTCTTGAACACCTCCAGGGGTGGGGCAGCCATGATTTCTTGAGGCAACCTGTGCCAAGGTCTCCACCACCCTATGAGGAAAAAACCCTTCCTAAGATCTCCTCTCTTTCAGCACTTAGTATGCCCCTTCTTCATGCAGCTGTATGGCAGTCTGCACTGAGGACTGGCTAGGAGGGAAGAAAGGAGCTTGTCTGCAAGCCCTTCACTGACTAAAAAATGTGTTCTCCTGACTCAAAGCACCGTTGCATTATACTTTTTTACGGTCGTTTATAAAACTATCTTTCACATATTCCTGCATGTTGCACTGGGAGATGTGAAATCCTTTTCCTTTTCCTTTCATGGAAAGGCGCAGTGTGGGGGGAGCAGGAGGTAACTGGTTAGCTTTGCGGCTCAGCTGGTAGGTGTCTGGATGGGTGCCAAGGGGCCTGGGTTCACTCCTATGATAAGTCATCAATTTCTTTCTCACCAAAAACATCTGGTTCTGGATGCTGAGTTATGAGCTAATATTAAATACAAAAGTTTATGGCATCACATATATAATATTGTTGATTAGAAGCATCAAGTAAAGTAATTGACCAGAGGGGACTTGGTGTGAGCAGCTGGTAGAGCATCTGGAGAGGAGCCAAGGGGCCTGGGTTTAATTCGCAGGTCATCTATTTCTTTCTCACCAGAAACAGCTGGATTTGGATGCTGCAAAGCTACAGACTATTGTCTCATGCAAATGTTTGAGAGATCGCACTTTTTCAGAGAAATGTGATTCCACGAACATTTCCATTAAGGCTTTACACCCAGAGAATCCTGTAGGAGTGAGAAGGAAAAGGTGTGTTCCTGGCCCCTGCTAAAATCAAACAGCAAATTCACATCTGCAAAGTCCTGATGTTTAAGCAGATTGTATATGGAGCCTGTTTTGAGGAGCCTGAAGCTGTGTTTATGTTGACATTGCAAACCTTGCACTGCCCTGAAATGCAGCAAATGAAGGTGATGCAGTTTGCCTGGGTCCATGCATGCCCATGGCTGCTGTGGTGTGGTTGGAGGCGTCTGTTGGGCTGGTGCTCTGGGTCAGCCCCAAGCTCTCCAGGCAGTTGGTGTCAGGAGTGGCTCTGGCTGAGCCAGGGCTCCTGAGCTGGAGAGGCAGGAGGAGTTGCTGGTGTGGTAACCTGTTGGGGGTATGTTTGCATGAGATGCCTTCCTCTGTTTTTCGAAATACTTCAGAAGTCACTGTGATGTTGGACAAGGAATGAGCAAACTCAGGTTTAGAGCAGCCTGTCGCTGCTCTCCACTTGTCCTTAGCTGCTTTTCCCTGTGATCGCTCCATCACAGCAGAAGGGTGGAGGCCTCTGGTTACTCTGGGGAAACGGAGGGGATATCCTCCCAAAGGGAAAGGAGGCCAATTCCTGAAAATTGCCTTTACTTATACTGCAAAGTTCTGCCTGGATTTCCCAGGCAGTGGTTGCTGTTGTCAAGCGGGGGTGAATCGCAACAGTGGCAAGCTTGATCCCCTGTTTTAAATGCAGTAATACCGATCTTCAGTTGGTATGAGCTGAAGATCTGGCCTTTCTGAATTAAATCAGGGAGTTATTAATAACCTGGCAATGAACGTGGTTTGCAGGTGATCAAGCAGGATGGAGGTATGGCCCACAGTTTAAGAAAAACCAGTTTTTTTACCATCATAATGTCTGTCAGCCTCTGCAGTTGCTTCTTGGTGGACCGGAGTCTCTGTAATCTGCCAGCCAAGGTCTCTCTTGAGCCAGTGGAGAGATGGATCTGGACTGACTTGTTCCCTGGAGGGACCCATGGTTGTGAGCCGCTGTCTGGCTCACTCATGTACTGGAGTTTGGACCCTCTCTTATTTAGCTGCTCTTATTTATCTATCAAGCAGTGCTACTGTGAGAAAATATTGAAGAGCGAGACATGCTCCAGCCCATTGGCGTTTTTGACTTTAACTTATGAGGCAGATGTACAACTATCTCTCCTTAATTATTCTGCCGGAATTCTCAAGAGAGTCTCATCTTGAGTTTGAGTAAAGAAATAAGTGGCTGAATAGAAATATAATATTAATCTTCTGGAGTTTGACAGCTGAAACGGTTTAGAACACTATTACTAGGCTAATTCCACTATTCCTGCCCCTTTCCCTGCATAAAAGTACCATTTGAAAAAAGAATCAGAACGGGGCATTTCCAGAGGAATATTAGATTTCATAAAGTATGGATTTTAACAGCCAATCTCAACCAAACAATACACGATGTGGTGCCAGAAATAATAAATCAGTGCAGCCCTCAGGACTGAAATGGAGAATTCCCTCCTCCCTTGTAGTTCCTTGGAACTTTAATCTGAAATATGCCACAAATCAAAGGATTGCTTATTGGTACACAGGAATTCTCATGCTTGGTCAAATCTGATTTCCACAGAGTCTAGCAGTTTGCTGCTAGTGGTGGCCAGAACCAGATGCCGTAGAGCAAAGACCAAAAAGAGTTGTTAGTGGAGGAATGTTTGCAGTAACGTGTCACAGGGAACACTAAATTTTGCTTTCATCAATGCACCTGATCTTAGAAAATGTTATGTAGTCCTACAGACTTCAGTCTCAGTGGAGAGAGACACAGGAGTGTCCAGAAGGCAATTCACACCATTCTGAGATACATTAGAACATGTTATTGGCTTGATTAGAGGAAGCCTTGATGTTGTCCAAAGATAATTGTCTCAGCTAAGACACAAGGAATCCCATGAGGGTGGACACTTCTGTCATGGCATCTTTCAAAGTTCTCAGTTATGGAGCAACATACCTCCAGGTGATCTCACCTTAATTTGAGGGCTTTAAGATTGAGAGAAGTGATCCAGTGGCTATTACTCAATACTGTTTCTTACACAACAGATATCACAGAATCATAGAACATCCCGAGTTGGAAGGGACCCACAGGGATCATCGAGTTCAACTCCTGCCCCTGCATGGGACAATCCCAAATAATTTGAGGCCAATCTCATATCTTCAGGACACTTGGGAATTTGCCTCCCATTTATTGCAAGGAGGTAGTGAAAATAGTTGCAAACAGGAAAATTCTTGCTCATGAAGGTTTTGCAAAGAGGTAAATGCCCTTCTTATGTCTGGTCCAGCTACCTTGCTCATGAGAGACTACTCTAAGAGAGTTGAAGTTGTTCAGCCTGAAGAAGAGGAGGCTCCAGGGAAACCCTAGAGCAGCTTCCAGTACCTGGAGAGAGGCCTACATGAAAACTGGAAAGGGACTTGTTGCAAGGGCTTGTAGTGATAAGATGAAGGGGAGTGGCTTTAAATTGGAAGGAGGAAGATTTAGATTAGACATTAGGAAGAAATTCTTCATCATGAGAGTTGTGAGGCACTGGCCCAGGTTGCCCAGTGGTGGCTGCCCCATCCCTGGAGGGGTTCAAGGCCAGGCTGGATGGGGCTTGGAGCCTCTGATCCAGTGGGAGGTGTCCCTGCCCATGGCAGTGGGTGGGACTGGATGGGATTTTAGGTCCCTTCCAACCCAAATAATTCTCTGACTTTAAGGGCTTTTCCCTGGTATTTTGTGTATTAAGCCCTGTTTCAACACTGGCTGTTCTGGACCTGAGCAGTGCGGACAGTTGGTGAAGTTTGTATCAGAGTTGCTCTTGTACATGTGTCATACCTCAGTTCCTCTAAAAGGAGCTAAAAAAAAGGAGCCGATTTTTTTATATAAAGAGAAAATTCAAACAGGGATATGTGTTTCAACTTTGCTATGCATCATTCTCTGTACTGCTTTCAAACTGTTTCATAACTGTAGGAATTGGGAATAAAAAATAATGATTTTTGTGATCTCTTTTTATGTAGCAGTCTCTCCAGAACTCAAATCATTTGTGCTGTTAACTGAGAGCTGTTTCTGAATCCATCTGCTCCCTTCTACTTTGGCTGAACTGGTGCAGTGTTACTGCACCAGAGCAGTGTGTACATGGAGTGCATCTTGTGACTGCTTGGATTGTGCAGTATCCACCTTTAGTTTGCTTCTTTTGAGCACTGGGCAGTGTTTTTTATTTTTCCAGAGCTGTAGTTTTTCTGATAGTTATAATTCATTCAAGACTCCTTTGTTTTCTCTATTTTATCACTAGGCTATATTTGTCAGGGTAAAATTTGCTCTTTATGAAGCGGGGAATTTGTTATTTTCTCCTGACTCACCTTGCTGTATCATTATCTAGCCCTGATGTGCCCCAGGCTGTGTAAGATCTCACTATTATTGTTATTAATAGCACTCTTCATCCCAAGTATGTGGATTTGCAGCAGCTTCCCGGCATACGTAAGCAGGGCCAACCCCAGAGTCAGCAGGAGGATTCTATTATGCATGTTTTGAAGTGTTTGCAGGCACTGAAGCTTAGATTTTCACAAGCAATTAGTGCTGTTGTACACCTTGGCTTTGATGCATCATTTGACACATTTTAGACAGGGCTGTTTATTGCAAAGCACTGAGCTCTAACCCCAAGAGTGCTGGGCTCCTTTCAGGTGTCTGGCTGAGCAAAGAGAACTGGGGGAATTTGCTGGTCAATCGGATCTTGGTTAAGAGCTCTGGAAGGGAGCTTGTCAGATGGTGTGTGTCTTTAAATGCCTTGGATGGATTGAATGCAAAATGAATTCCTATATGGTCTCTTCCCCCTCCCTTTCCTTACAGTACATGTCCTTGGTTCTTTTCTCAATCTATATTAATGCAAGTCTCTAATATGATCATGTGTGCTTTCATGGGGCGTAGCTGTCATTTATCTTACATTGTGGTGTGCTACTAATCCTGTCTGTCTCTAGACAATATATTATGTCTATAGTTATTTATCCCTATTTGAAAGAAATGCTGTGTATTTTAACAGTAGTCATGTGGAAATGAAGTACTGAGTTTATTCTTTTCAGTTATAGTATAAAAGCACTGCCTAATTTATCCTTCCAAAATGCCAGAAATCTCGGGTTAAGCTTAGAATTGGAGAAAGATTAAATGGCTTTGAAAAGGCGACTATTGGCTGGCTACTGGAAAAGGCAGCATAAAAGTGAGACCTGGTCTTGAGCTGAGTTTTGATCAAGAGCCAGTTTTGGGTACTGGTGAATGGGATTTGAAAATGGGACTTGTACAACTGATGGTACAGTCTCTGCAGCTTAAACTGAAAAACAAAGTCCGGGATCACGAAAATATATCAGTGGGAGCTGGAAACTTGAGCTGGATCTGGGCCAATTGCTGTGGTGATGAACTGGGACTGTCGTTTGGCCCAGATGGAGGGAACCAGTCAGGGGGTTCTATTAGAAATATCATGAGCTCTGGTTGATTCAGGATTAGCTTTGGCTAGCTGTTAACATGTGAGGCACTTGGCAATGGCGAATCCAGTTCCTTTTCTCCAGTCCCTCTCCTCAGGGCAGGTTTTGACAACAAGAGAAATTTTTGTGCGAGCCCTGGAAGAGTTAAGTGCCTGTGATGTGTTCTGTGTGCCCAACAGATGTGTTATAAAGGGCTCATGGAGTACGCAGAACTGCTGCTGTTTTGAACTCTGGCAAACAGTCAACAGATTCATGGGGGAAATTAATTGAGTGTGGTTTTGTGGAGAGATATTGACTGTGAAATGAGCACCACAAAACCAAACCACAATCAAGAAGGGCTGGGGAGGGGCATAAACGACAACTGAAGGATATGATGAGTTGTACATTGCATCTTCTGATTGCTTGAAAACTGGTATTAAGTTTAGAGAATCCTTGGCATTTAGTGGGAGGCAGCAGGGTTGCCTTTGGGGTATAGAGCAGCCCTGCTGAGAAGGTGCTTGAAAGGCAGGTGAAGGAACAGCATGGGCCAGGGAGATGTGGGGAAGACACTAGTAAATGTAAGTGGGGAAAGAGCTAGAGAGGGCTGACAGACCTGAAGCATGCTGGCCTGGGGGAAAGAGTGGCTGTCAGTATAGCTGGATATGATGTCTGGGGTAGGTCGGTTAAAGCATGGCTACGGCTCCAAGTCATCCTATATCTTAGGGTCCCATATAGCATATGTGTAAATCCAAGCATGTCCTTTACATGCTCCTTGCTGTGGCAGGGTGCCAAATGCTTCCCATTGCATGAGCCCTCTACTTTCGTGGCATTGTTCTGACATGGCAGGAAGCTCAGGCTATCTCCACGTTTACATAACCCCAGCCTCTGCCTCTGCTTTTGAGCCTTGCCTTCATCTATAACTCTGAATCAGTGGTTTGAAGTTTCTGGGGGAAAAAATAAACAACCTGTCTGGCCGTTGAAAAATGTCTTTTACTTGAATGGAAATTGCTGCTTAAAAATACAGTTTCATTTGTGATGTCTATTTAAAATAAAAAAAAAGAAGTTGTATCTGAACAATCCAAACAATATTGAAACCATAGAATCATAGAATCACCAGGTTGGAAGAGACCCACTGGATCATCGAGTCCAACCATTCCTATCAAATGATATTAAATGACTCTTTACCTGTCATATAAATAATATTTTAATCCTCTTAATTTTGAGTATTTTTATACATACTAAATGAGAACCTCTGGGGAAAAGTGAAATGTATAACTTATATTGACATGACAACAGTTTTGAGCATGATTTGGATTTCATATTAATTCCTTTTGGTCCAACTCTGTTTTCTGGAAAGCCAAGTCAATATTTAAGCCAAGGCTCCAAAGTTTTCCTAGAATAGAATAGTTTGGGTTGGAAGGAAGCTTAGAGGTCATCCAGTTCCAATCCTCCTGATGTGCTCAGGGACACCTCCCACCAGCCAAGGCTGCCCAAGGCCCCATCCAACGTGGCCCTGAACACCTATTTTGTCCTATGTTCTACTACCAAAGCTTCAGTTCCAGTCTTTTATTCTACTGCATAACTGTTAACGAATGCACAAATTTCTCTGTTTCATAGATTCACTGGGTTGGGAAGGACCCACTGGATCATTTGGTCCAACCATTCCCATCTCTACCCCTGGATATGGTCAATGACTGGAGAAGAGCGATGTGTCCACAAAGCACAGGTTATTTCCTGAAAACACGGAAACAATTGCCCAGTCAGTGTAATATGTGCTTCTCTTCATTCATGTCCTTTGAGAATGTGTTCTCTTCCTTGCTGGGAATACCCGCTTGACCATCTGCTTTATGTTTGCTTTGTTCCTGCTGACAAGGAGGAGAATGTTTCAGAAGGGCTGGGGAGGAAGGGTATTTTGGAAGTCCCATTCCTTGTGTAAGCTAAGCCCAATCAGCAACGCGTCGGGGGGCCTGCAGGCACTTCCCGCTGACCTTGCGTGGCCTCTATTAGCAGGAGCAACCTGGCACCCAAAGTGTGGAGGACTGTGGTATGTGCTGGCCCGACATCTGCTGATAGTATGGGCTGTGTCACAACAAGGAGGACTTTAATCACGTAATGAAAGCCACATTCCTGTAATTGTATAATATATGGACACAGCTTTGTAACATCACTTGTCTGAATGTGATACAAATTGGATGCAGAAGCTTAGCCTCTTCGGCAACAGCTCATTTGAGAAGGATTATTTTTATTTATGATATAATTTCAGTTGACTCCCTTGTTTGATGCCTGTGTATTTACATTGATAGTGCATTGGGATTAACCCCTAAAAGCTCTGCTTGCCTTGATCCTGCCTGGTATTCAGGTGATTGCCCAGCTAATGGGTGGGCTGAGTCCTGGTTCAACAGTTTTCACATCTGGGTGGGTAATAAATATATATTCCAGCTTAAGCATTTATAAATAGAACAAGCTCTTGTTCTTCAGAGCATGAAGCAACCACTGGTTAATTTGGATTAGGAAGAAAAGTAATACTGGCCCTCTCGCACCACATCTAGAAATGAATGTGTATGACCAGCAAGGACAAAACGGAGAGCTTATGGAGTGCAGCAGATGGGCAGCTGAGCTGCCAAAGCCTCCTTTGCTGAGAGAACAGCCACTGCTGCTCTACTCACTGCAAAAGCAGAGACACAAAACCCTTATTCAAAGCAACCAGAGCTTTCCCCTTAGTACTATCATGGAGCAAAATGGGGTAGAAATCTCTTCTTCTAGCAGCTGATGATTAGACTCTGTTGTTCTGATGTGGGTTTGCTTTGATGCTCCTTTGTAGGATGAAAGGTTTGATTTCAAACTGCTTATGTCTTTGCTTTCTATAAACTGACTTTTCTTGCTGGTGTCCTCAATCCAGATGGGATGGTACAAACCAAGTCATAGGAGCCAGGACTGCTGACAGATTTTACAAGCCGCAATGAACTGGAATTAAAAAAAATAAATAAATTCATATTTAAGGAGGGAAGTAGGGGGGAGTAGATGATTGCAACAAGAATCAATTTCCTCTGCTTGTGTTCCTGGCTGTTTATTCTTTCCCCTGATGATTACAGGTGCTGTTTCTGGTTTAATTGGGGATTTTCCCACCCAGTACTGAAGCAGACTGAAAGTCGTTCAGCATTTCCCCCCACCCGTCACATAATCAACACTGGGCTTTTCCAGTGTGCTTTGGCTGACTTCTTGCATTGTCATCCCATTAGAAGTGCAACAAAATATTAATTGAACTGTATTGAGGGGTGCATTGAGTTTTCTATTCCTCAGCTGAAGCCATGACTTCAAATAGGCTCTGGTTTTGACCTGTCAAACTCGTAGGCTTGAGCATTTCTAGAGTTCACACCAAGGACAATGGAAGGGCAAAGATGCACATAGAATCATAGAATCACCAGGTTGGAAGAGACCCACTGGATCATTGAGACCAACCATTCCTATTGCTCAACCATGTCACTCAGCACCTCATCCACCTGTCCCTTAAACACCTCCTTAAACACATCCTGCTATACTTTTGCTTGTACTTATAGTGATGTTTTAGGGCAGCTCTTCCTTGGATATCCCAAAAATTTAATGTCGTAGGGTCTACCTCACAGGCATTAATCAGGGACATACAGGGTCCCTTACAGAGCAGTTGAGAGCCTTCCTGTGTCCTGATTCTCTACCCCCTGGGCTGTTCAAACAGGCAGCAGGGCTCCACCTCCTGTGAGCCCCTTGTGGCATATGGATAGGTTTGCTCTGCTTGTACCAGTGTAACTCTGGTAAATCTGCTGGAGCCTCTAAATCTCTGCTGGATTGAAACCACCTGAAATAAGGAGAGGTCTATGGAAGAGCCTTTCAAAAAGTCTAGGTCTCCTGTGGGTCTGAGCCCTTTGACAGCATCCTAAATTGAGTTTCAGTAGCCCTGCAGCTTGGAGGACACTGGCTAAAAGACCTTGGGAAACTTGTTTCATCTTCTTTGGTTTCTGAAGTGAAAGTCCTTTTAAATAAATATAAATGATCAGCATGTGCTGAAAATGAAGTTTTAGAGATGCATATTTCCTCTAACTAAACACCTTATCTGAGGAGGACCTGCATCAGAGGATGGGTTTGCTGACCTCCTTTGGAGCAGACAGGTACAGCTGAAAGCATAAAGGTGTTCCTTACATCCACCTGCTGGTGTAGGCACACACATACCTTGGACATAGTTTAGTGTTTGATAGGAATGGTTGGACTCAATGATCCGATGGGTCTCTTCCAACCTGGTTGTTCTATGATTCTATGATTCTATGATACCTGCCTGTATCTGAGCACATGACTACATGCTACACACATGGGTGTCTATCAGAGCAGGTGGACACATGTCCAGGCACACCTGTGTGTGTAGCTGCAAAACTGCTTCTTTTAAGTTGAGCTTCTTTCCAGGGCTCAAAGGGTGTTAGATGGGAGAGAATAAATCTGTGGAGAAATATAGAAGTGGCAACAAGCAGATTGAGTTTGTGTAAGAGTCAAGAGGCCTGCATTTCAAGTGTCACTCTTCAGGGACAGTTATGGACAGACGAGGAGCAGGATTGCATCACAGAATATTTCTACTGTGTGCTATACATTGATGGTATAAACCCCACTGAATCTGAATCCTTTTGTAATGATGCAAATTCATGAGATTGCTTAGCTCTTCCTATTCTGTGGCATCAGCCAGAGGTTACATTTGATCTGCATCTGGTCCTCCTGTGGGCCTTGCAGAGGTTTGCAAGTAGTGGAAATGCCTGCTGGGCTCCAGGCAGTGCTATGCATGCTCCCTCCTGAGGGCTGAAACATAGAATCATAGAATCACCAGGTTGGAAGTGACCCATCGGATCATCGAGTCCAACCATTCCTATCAGACACTAAACCAAGTCCCTCAGGACCTCATCCACCCGTGCCTTAAACACATCCAGGGAAGGTGAATCAGCCACCTCCCTGGGCAGCCTATTCCAATGCCCAATGACCCTTTCCGTGAAAAACCTCCTCCTAATGTCTAGCCTAAATCTTCCCTGGCGGAGCTTGAGGCCATTCCCTCTTGTCCTGTCCCCTGTCACTTGGGAGAAGAGGCCAGCTCCTTCCTTTCCACAACTGAGTGTTTGGAGTGTTTACAAGACCCTGGAGATTGGAAAGTAGCACAGGCTGGGTAAGGGCAGCTTGTGTCCACTGCCACCGTGGTGTCCTGAGTGCAGGAAGTTGTCACCAAAACATGGAGAAAACTCTCCTTGTTTTGGTCTGGTCCTTGGTGGTTTTTTTTTCACTCTAATTAAAAAGTAAATATCCTTGCCAAACACAATTTAA
The DNA here is from genome assembly GCA_033558105.1 of Coccyzus lansbergi. NCBI lineage: Eukaryota > Metazoa > Chordata > Aves > Cuculiformes > Coccyzidae > Coccyzus > Coccyzus lansbergi. The sequence continues at coordinate 1,776,857 of JAUMJK010001519.1, read as the reverse complement.
ATACTGTCTAAACACTCTGGTTTAAACTGTACCTTTAAAAGAATGAAGTTACTTCTTGAAAATCTAGCATAGATCAATTATGGGGCACCTGCCCTTCATTTAGAAGTGATTTAATATTTGAAATTCAATTTCAGTTTTTTCCTTTGATGGAAACATTGGAGTCATTTGACCTGAACTTGTGAAGGGTTGATGGGTCTCTTCCAACCTGGTTGTTCTATGATTCTATGATTCATCCAGAAATGCCAAACTGCTCATGACTAGGATTTCATCCCTTGCCAAGACTTGCTTGCTTTGTTACTATTCTGGCTGGTTTGGATGTAGCAAAAGGTCTGAGTCTGGACCATGGGGCAGATTTTCTCAGGTAAAAACTCCATTTTCCCCAAGATGCTCTTGTAGTCAGCATCATTGTCCCAGTGATTCAAGACATTGTCTGAAGGAGGAGTGCTCTGCCTGGCTGCAGTGCTGAAGGTCTACTCCGCTGCCAAATTATCCATGGGACTTCCATAAAAACAACTGCCATAGCCTCCGTGAAATGCATGTCTTTGCCACCTAGTATTTGGAGACTTATATCTTATCCTTCAGCACCTGAGGGTGCGTTAAATCTCAGTCTATGTTTACTCTTGCTCCTGACATAATTCCTGTTGTTTCTGCCAGGGAAGGTGAAAGGGAAGAAAGGAGCCCATTTGCAAACACTTGTGAAGAAGGAGATAACGTGAATTTATATTCTAACAGGGAGAATTTGGCTGTGGGACATCAGGATAAAAAAAAAGTCTGGTGAGTTTCATTAAGGCTACACCTCATTCTTTTAATTAACTTCTTGTTCTCGTCCTTGGTGAAGTAGTAATTATTTTTTAATTAGCCCAATACTGCATTGCAGAGCTAGCCAACCCTAGCCTCATCTCACAGAGAGGTGTCAGAAGAATTAAGTTAATTAGCTTGTCACCCTCCCTGTAATATACAGCTGTGTTTGGCAAAAAGAGGGGGAAAAAAAGACCCTTTGCTGTTCCAAGGTTAATTAAAATCCACAGTGCACGAGAGTGTCAGGTTGGAGAGAGGCACTTCCTGGGGCTGCTAGTGCTGTGATTCGCATCCTGTGTGGACTTAGAGGCAGAGAACCTGTCTATTGCTGGCATAACTCCTCAATTCCTAGTGGTCCCCTTGCAGCCTGGGGCTCGGATCACAACCCAGCTCTGCAGGTGGGACGGTGTGTGACCAGCAGCATGGAGACTGGGACAAAAAGAGCAAATCCACCCTGGGCTGCAAAGTGGAGCCTCCTGCCCTGGTGGCTGGGGAGGTGGGAAAGGATCTGAGATCTGAGCCTGTCACCATACCCTTTCTTGTGCAATCTCTGCAGTTTTCACTGGTGAATGAATCTTTTTAAAGTTTTGGCGTCTCCCAGAGGCAGAGGATTGGACTAGAGGGGAAAAACTCCACAAATATCTAAGAATTTCTAGAACAGATCCATTTTCCCTAGTTGTTTTGATTAAACTGAAGATTTTCTGTGAAAATGAACTTCAAGGTAGAAAAAGGTGCTATCTCTGTCAAAGTCCATGCTGGTGAGAGATTTTCCACCTCCTTTGATGGCAGCAAGCCCTTGTTACTGCATACCCTGGATTAGCCCCATGTCCTTGCAGGAAACCTGCCTGCACAAGTTCTGGGGCTGCGTGGCAGCTTCTCTTCCTTTCACAGAGTCCAGCAAAATTGGGCCTTTTCTTCAAGCCTCATCTTGAGTTTATTTGACACTTCAGCATTAATTTTTTTTTTAAAAGGCAATTTCTAACCTGATTCAAGAGATGAACTTGAATATATGATCCCTGTGGGATTTAGAGCTGTCTCCTAAATCTCCCCAGATGTTAATGACTCTGCTCTCTGTGCTCCAAGAGAGTGCTCTTTTCTTAGCTGTGTTGTTAATTGCTGCTTTTGCTGGATAGACTCAGACTGTTTGTTAATACTCTTCCATATGCAGTGTCCCAGGACATGAAAGATGCTCCTAATACCTCTCCTGCTTACCAGAAATGGGCTGATGCTTAAATACATGGAGCCAGTTGTCAGAGGCAATTAATTTACCTGTGCAGAATGTAACCAAGGGTAAAGGGACTCCAGCAGCTGGAATACACCCATCACTCAGGGACTGGATTTGCTACATGTTGGTTGGCAATTCACATCTAAGCAGTGTGGCTAATGCCATAGTTGATTGATTGACATCAGTGTTAAGGACAGCAGATATCTGGCACAAAATTTGCATGTGAAGAGCAGAAAGGGAAGGGAGGGCAAGAAGCTCTTGAGGAGTTCTTGGCATGGGATGGAAACCTCCGTGGATGGGATAGAAAGCCTCCATGCATAAGACTACTTCAAAACAGCTGGCTGTTTGAGCTCCACTTTTTTGGGATTTGCAGACCATCCTTGGTCTGTGACGCAGGGACAAACAGAGCAGAATGTAACACAGGTCTTGGAAGCATTAGTCCTGCCATGAGTACAGATGAGGAAGGAAAGTGTGAAAGGAACAGGATGGAGGCTGTGGAAATGGCATGGAAGAAGCAGAGCTTTAGCCCTGAATGGACATCTGGAGATGCCTGCAACTCTGCCAGTAACTCTTGAGTCCTTGTCAATCACAGGCTAGGTCTGAACCGCTCAAGGAGGGGATGGCCTAGGGCAGAGAGATTAACCCTCTCCCTAGCTGTCTACCTCGGGTTACTTGCCTTCTGTTGCTTGATCTGGTGACATCTTTGAGAGAGTTCAAATCAGTTTAGAAAAGGCCACTGATACACAGGAAACCCTGGGGATTTTGTGCCGTTGAATTTTTGAGGTTTAGGAGGAGCTTCTGTGGACAAACTGATACCATAATTTTCTGTCAGACAGTTCTTGAAGGTTTCTCCAGATAAGAGCTGAAGATATATTTCTAAAGAGATTTTTGGAATATTTTATAAGCATGAAATATTTTAGCAGAAAATACCAATGAATGCGAACATAATTTAATATGATGTCTTTTCCCCGGAAAATCCTGACTCTTCAATGAATAGCAATTCTCTTTGATCCAGAAATGGAAAGTTTTATGTCCAGAGTACAAAATCATTCAGTTTAGTGATCTCCCGATTTTTTCGTTGTGAAGCCAACATTTTCTGTAGGCAGCAGGGTAGGTTTTTTTGTGAACAAAATGAAAAAAACCCCATCTATCAGTAAAACTTTGACAGAAAACGTATGACCAACCTTGCTCTAGAGCAGCTGGCCACTGTCAGAGACAGGATACTGGGTAGACAGGCCCTGGTCTGTGATGGTCAGGCCCCAGCAGAGTGATTTCTATATTCTAATGTAAATAGTAATTGAAGGAGTAACAGTTTGGGGCTCCCTTAAGCTTTCAGCTGGGGGTATGCAGGCTCTGGATTTCTAGCTCAGCAGAGAAAGCTCTTAGCAAAAAACTGAAAGGGAAAGAAATATTTCCAGCAACCCCAGTGGTCTCCTTCAGAGAATAAGGTTATTAACTTTGGCTTTAATAAAAACATAATGTTAACTAATCTACTGTGAAGAGCTTCAACTGCAAACCGTTGCAATTTACTAGTGAAAAATTGGATGGGGACTTAGAGTTAGAGGGAGCTCGCAGTCATTAGCTGCAGATTAAACATGAATTAAATCACTTCTGATGGTGTCAATCCATCCATCGTGAGGATTGTGCCTTTCCAGCATTCCTCTGCTTTAGGGAAGGAAAAGAAGCTTTGGCTGGATTTGGTGCCTTGCTGTGGGGGAAATAACACTAGGAGGTGGGATGTGGGGTGCTTGTGAATGCACAGAAAATCTGTGATGTTTGAGGTGCCCAAGGGCTCTGGTGTCTCTGGCTCTGCCACTGCAAGTATTTATTTTCATAGAATGGTTTGGGCTGGGGACAACTTTGAAGCCCATCCAGTCCCACCCCTACCATGGGCAGGGACACCTACCACTGCATCAGGTTGGTCCAAGCCCCATCAAACCTGACCGTGAACACCTCCAGGGATGGAGTAGCCACCACTTCTCTCGGAAACCTGGGACAGGCTCTCCTCCTCCTCCCCCATCAAAAGAAAGCATGTTTTCCTAAGATCTCATATTAGTCTTCTGCTAAAATCCATTCCCCATCAGTCTGTCCCTGCATTCCCTGATCAAGATCTCCCCAGCCTTCCTGAAGCCCCTTTCAGTACTGGAAGCTGCTTTAAGGTCTCCCTGGAGCCTTCTCTTCTCTAGGATGAACAAACCTTTATAGAAGCAATGTTCTTATTTTTGGATCCCAGAACATACCTCATGACCATGTATCTCTAGCATATGAGGAGTGCAAAATGAGAGGTGTTTCTAGCCATAAGGTGCATCCCCAGGCTGGAGAGCAGAGTCGTTGATTCCAGATAAACTTCTAGAATAAGATGAAAATTAGTTGAGAAATGATGCTGGGATCAGACCCACTTGAGGCTTTTGTGTTTTATGTGCTTTCAGGCATTTTTGACTGGTGTGGGGAAGTTGGAGTTGTGTACATACCTTGATAGTGTGTGAGAATGGCTGACTGCAGATTCCTTGAGTCCCTGCTGAAGTAACTGAACAGTCCCCTGAAAAAGACCTGTTCCCCATGCATCTCAGGAAGTATATGCATTTTATATGGTACAACTGTTTATATTTATTAACCACATGGCTCCTGTTGCAATGCAGGTGAACACTCAGTCCAAAATGACCAGAAACTTTGAACCAAAAGACTGTGTCCCGTTTTCGAGAGCATATGCTTCCTGGCTCTTCTCCAAACTGATTCATGTTTTTAATGTACTATTTGCTGCAATTTTACTTTTTCAGTCAGGACTGGCCCATCCGTTCCTGATTGCTGCAGATGGGATCTAGTTGAGCCAGGTACTTAAACCATCACTGAGATCCAGCACAAACTGTTGAGCTGAACTTAGTAAGGAGTGGACTAGCTTTGATGAAGCCTTCCTTGTTGAACTGGAGTTGTTAAATGTAGTTCTGGGTTTTTTGGTGGTGTTTTTTTTGTTTGTTTGCTTGGGTTTTTTTGTAGTCTTCACACCCTGGAGCTGGTTCCATAGTGGCCATTGTACATTTCGATGGAGTGAAATCTGGGATGTGTAAATCACAGCCCTGGAGTACTGCTTTAGCAAGTCTTCTGTTCTGTTTTCATGGACAGGGAGAGGAGTGTGTCCTCTGACCCCATCACAAAATATTGCAGTGAACATCACTGATGGGGCTGGGTAGGGAGAACAATAAAAACATAATGACACTTCTCACCACCCCTCAAATACCTCTCCCTTTTTTTTTTTTCTCTTCTTTCTTTGTCTCTTGTCTCTGAGTTAAGAGGATTTTTTTAGGCACATTAACAAGCTTTCACTTTGAACTTGGAATATGCATGGTACAAAGAAAGCCCCTGGACCCTCCTTATTTAATATGCCCAAATATGATTAGTGTCAGACTGTGAAATATCACTTCCTTATCTCTAGGAGCCAGCAGACAGGAACGTTTCTAGGGATCAGGGGTTTTTTATTTTTTTGGGAAAACACAGACTTTGAGAAGGAGATGGCTCGTGTGCATGGTCTCTTCACTGGCATGATTCTTGTAAGCCGCTGGAGAATCTCCTTGTTTCTCTCTCTCTCTCCTTTCTGCCCTTCACTCTGCTCTTTTACTCATGCATTCCTTGCTTCATTCCCCTTCATCATCAACCCTGACACTAATTCATGATCAAGGGACATCATTTGCAAAACGGCAGATGATTTGAAGTTGAATTTCCCAGTTATGTCACTGTCTCACCTAGAGCTGCAGAGCAGCCCCTCCTGCCTTGCTTCCCATCAGAGTTGAGCTTGCAGAAGATGCCCTGGTTGCAGGGAACTAATTATTTGGGCCATCACACAGGCTGCATTGTTGTTGTTTATCTGCTGAGCAGTGCTGCTTTGACAACATTAAAAAATGCCCAACTCAATTTATTTACATATTAAGGGTCTTGCATGTCAACAACTGCAAACTGAGGATAAAGGCCTTGTATCTCCTGCAATTTCATGGATCTCTTCAGTGGTTTTGTTGAGCAGAGAATGGGAGAAGAGGGAAGGAAATTAGTATTAAAATGTGTTTCCCTCCTTGGTTCTTAACTGGTTGCCGAAATCCCTTTCCTTCCCTAGAAAGTCCCAATTGTGTGGAATAGGAGAAACTCATTACAAATGTATCACTTTGATGCCCTGGAATGCTTTTGTTTCCAATTCTCTTTGATCATCAGATGGACTAAAGATAAGGACTGAGACTGCTATTTAATATCTGCAGCCCAGATCTGGAGCTCACTCTGGGGAGGAGTTCTACTGAAATCAGACCCCATTTTTTTGGGCTTATTTAAGTAATCCTATTTGAATTGCAGGCTTTGATTGTGATCTGTTTCTGCTTGCAACTTGGGAATGTTGAGGATTTAACGTGCACCATGCTTAATACTCTTGCATGCACTGTTGGCCTCTACTGGAAAAGATTAGACCTCTTCAGTTATAAGTCCTAAACCTTAATACTGCTCTGAAAGAATCTTTCATTTAAGTAACTGCACACAGCACTGAGCTTTAAGCAGCAGGAACACTCTTCCTGCTGCCACTTCATGCTCCCAGGCCTGGCTTTTGTGCAACCACGTGAAACATCTAAATTGCATGAGAGATGTCCTCACTATTTTAGACAAAATCATGAAGCTCCAGGTACGGCTCTAGGCAGACTCACCTTTTCTGAAACAGTTTGAAGAGCAGATGTTCTAGTTGTAGCCAAAATTGAAGGAAAAGATAGCAAGATCACTGCAATAGGGATGATGCTGTGATTTTAGCTCAAAGATTGGGCTGAAAATCCAGGCAAATGCCAGTGAAAGGAATTTGTTGGCTAGGAACACTGAAACATTTTTCTGAGCAAGGGCTGATAGTCAGGGATTTGGGAAAGGGCTGGTCCTCCAGAAGAGTCTGTAGGAAAGTCCTTAGAAAGACCTGGGAAAATGTGACCTCTACAAAAGAAGAAATCCTGTTGCGTTAATTTAGAGATGGGAAGACTGAGAGGAGACAGGAGGAAGAGACCACATGAGTGCAAAATCTATTGTAAAGAGGATCATGTCGAATTCTTAATCCTGTTGCCTTAGGTTTACATCACAGGAGAGGCCACAAGCTGTAGATTTTGGGAAAGGAGTGTCCAGCCATGAAAGCAGCAAACTCTGGAGGAGTTTGGAAGAAGCATGGAACAAATGAAGTTTTTTAATAGTTACTTGGGAAACATCTAGCATGAAAACACAAATTGATCCTGCTTTATAGTGCAAGCAGGAGAGCAAGACAGCCTTAGAGCATCCCTTTCATACTTGTTCTTAGATATTCAGAAATACTGCTTTATTTGTTGATTCACTTAACAGGCACCTTAAACCAGCTCAAATTCAGCAGAGTGAACTGCCATAGGCTGTAGGGAACATGTTACATTATAGTACTATTTCTTTTCTTTTTTCTTTTGGGATCATTTTCCAGACTGCTTTGTTCATAATGGACCTCTTGTTTGACATATTCATTAATAATGAAAGTGTTATTTTCTTGACTGGAAAAGATTGACTTTGAGGTTAGGGCCTTTAAATGTGTTCAGCATTTGCCAGCCCTTCTCCTGTTGAAGCCTGTGGCAATAATCCTATTGATCACAGTGGGAGTGGAATGCATGGCTACGGAAAATAAAAGGAAGCCTTGGAAATCCTGCTCTGAGCATTTTGTGACTCAGATATTAGAGGCAACATGATGTAATCCAGCGTCAAAGGCAGTCTGAAGCCTTTCATGAAGAAGTTTTAAAATAAAAGTGACCTTTTGAATAGATAAACATTTCTGATGTGAAAAAACTAAGGTCTTTTAGCATGAAAAGACAGGGAGTTGAATGATTTCTCTCAAGGTGTTGGAACAAGCCCTAGGATGTTGCCTTCTCTTGCTGGATAAAAACTTGACCAAAGTGAGTATATTTTTAAATATGGAACAGGTTTCTTTGTTAGCTTTACTGCCACTGGCAGGGAAGGGGACTTGCAGTGGAGAACAGGAACTCACCAGGAATTAGAGGATTTGACACCGCAGAGTTGTTATTGTGAGGGACGAGCATCTCCCTGTGAGCCCTCTATGAGCACCTGCCTGGAGAGGAAGTTTCCTGTGACACTGGTGCTTTCTGGACCCGTCGTCCATTCCTGTGACTCTTGCTGAGGGTGGCCCTGCCCTCTCCCCTGGGAAGTAGTAACCAAGTCTTTAGATAAAAAGTATGTGTCTTGCATGTATATAGCAAAAGGAGCAAATGTTTGGAGAGAGAGGACACCATCCATGTAGTTGTGCATTAGTCTTACTGTGAGTTCCTACTGGTTTTAAATTCTGTATCTGGAAGTTATGTTTTTCACCCAGTCTGAGCCAAGGATAGTCATCCTTGAAACAGTCCACGGTTCTCTGTTCCTCTGGGCTCATTCAACACCTCCTCTCTGCCTCCATCTCAGTTCAGTGAAATTGCTGGCTAGCCAAAATTATGAAAACTGAAAGATTATTCCCATTTATTGCATCAGCATATGTTCTTGGGTAACTCGATGCAGTGGGGTGTCCCTGCTCATGGCAGGGGGTTGGAACTTGATGATTTTTAAGGTCTCTTCCAAGCCCATCCTGTTCCAAGCCCCTGCCATGAGGAGGGACATCTCCCACTGGATGTGGTTGCTCAAGGCCCCATCCAACTTGGCCTTGAATACCTCCAGGAACTGGGTGGCTGCTACTTCCCTGAAGGGTACTTTAAATGCCGCTTCACCCGCTTTGTTGCTTTTCTCTGGACTCGCTCCAGAGTCTCAACATCTTTCTTGTGGCGAGGGGCCCAGAACTGAACACAGGATTCGAGGAATGGTCTCACAAGTGCTGAGTCCAGAGGGAGAGGAACCTCCCTGGACCTGCTGGTCACACCGTTTCTGATCCAAGCCAAGATGCCATTGGCCTTCTTGGCCACCTGGACCACTGCTGGCTCATGTTCAGTCACTGTTAACCAACACCCCCAGGTCCTTCTCCTCCAGGCACTTTCCAGCCAGACTTCTCCTAGTCTGTAGCTGCTCAGGGTTGTTGTGCCCCAAGTGCAGGACCCGCCATTTGGCCTTGTTAAACCTCATCCCATTGGTCTCAGCCCAACAGTCCAGCCCGTTTAGATCTCTTTGGAGCCTCCCTACCCTCCAGCAGATCCACACTTTCAGTTTAGCATCATCTGCAAACTTGCTAGGGGTACACTCATTGCCTTCATCCAGGTCGTTGATGAAGACGTTGAACAGGGTTGGACCCAGCACTAAGCCCTAGGGACACCACTTGTTACTGGCCTCCAGCTGGATTTAACTCCATTTTCCACCTCTCTCTGGGCCCTCCAACCAACCAGTTTTCCACCCAGGAGAGTGTGTGCCTGTCCAGGCCAGAGGTGACAGTTTCCGCAGCAGAATGCTGCGAGAAACTATGTCAAAAGCTTTACTAAAGTCCAAGAAGATACATCCACAATTAAGATTGAGTACATGTTCTTATCTTCTACTTAGAATTGCTATAGCAGTGCAACATATTACAGTCTATTTCCCCCAAAAACCTTATTTGGGATATTAGAAATGCTTCTTTTCTAAAGGTAGATGTGTGTGAGGTATGAATTCCTGATGGGAAGAAAGAACAGAGTGGCTAAGTGAAAGCTTTCAGTGCAGGCAGGTGGGACAAAATTCCATGGATGCTAACTTTCAGTTTAAAAAAGTTTGGCAAAGTCTTTGTTTTGCCACTGGAGGGATCCCACACAGGCAATGATTAGGATTTTATGTACAGGAAATATTATGAGTTACTGTACTTGGTTTGTTTCCTGACAGCAGAAACAATTAGAAACTGTGACATGCTCCATGCTTTCCATTTCCAGCTGTTTCACTGTACTAACGGCTCCCTTCATACCCTGCAAAATTCATGCCTTAAACTGAAGTGAATTTGCCAATGTGTCCAAGGAGACAAAAGAGCAAGCATAACAAGAATCATTGTTTGAAGCTCAGTCCAAAACTGATTTCACAAAAGCGAAATGTCAGGATGAAGGAAATGGCTAGCAGGGAAGCCTCCCCATTGCTCTAGAAATAGGCAAGCAAATCAAATTATAAACACACATCTCCCTATATATGTGAGTGAAGCTGAAGTCCAGTGTATTATAGGGTAATCTCATTCTGCATCAAGTTCTTGCTGTAGCTTTGGGGGATCTGGCCTGCATGACACTAATTGATGCCTGTTTGTGGCTAACAGAGCAATGATGTGAGGCCATATCTGGGCCTCTTGCAGAGCTGTATGACTTTATAGTAAGTTAATACCTGGGTTTAGTTACAGTTCCAGTCAAAATGCTGTGCTTTTAGCATAGGGACTGTCTGCAGTTTGTATTGTGTTCTTCTGCTGTCATGGAAATACTTCATGTTGCTGGGATCAGAGCATTTCTCTTGGATGATAGCTGTAATGGGGTCTCCATGGTGCTAGAATCACTCCTGGCTGTAACCTATACAGGAGATTCCTACCAGTTGCCTTTGTATGAGAACTGTAAGGAGTACGCATCCTCCCTGACCTGGGGACAGATTGCTGATTTTGTTTGGTGTGCATCTAGGGTTCTGTGTTTTCCAGAAAGTCAAATATCTAGATTCTGCCAAAACCCTTTATGACGTTTGATAAAATGCCTCCAATGCCCATCTTTTGAGGAACCTGGACTGTAGCAGAGGAGCTGGCTGATGGAGCATGGCTGTGGATCCAGATTTGCTTTGAACAACTGGTCTCAGTACATGTGAAAACAAGCAATGCTTTCCTTTGTCTCATAATTATCTATATGTGGCCTGCATATGTCTGACTGACTGTGCTTGTCTATGGGAAGTAGGAACAGCTTGAATGGAGACTGCTGGACAAAGGAGGGAGCAAGGAATCTGTCCATGGGTCACTGACCACCTGTGTCATTTTGGCCACCTCAGCCCATCATATCTGGTCACCTCTGTTTAACAGAGTTGAATAAAATTCCTTGGAATCAACAGAATTGACATTGAGCCAGTGGATTCTGATGAGTGTGCTTTAGTTGTTGAATGTTCTTTGTCACTGTGCTTGCCTTAAACCCAAGAAAATTAAGAACTTTTAATACCTAAAGTACTTATCATTGAGTTTTCACTGCCTTTTCAAGCCCTTCCAGATCCTGTGAAGTTTCAGGTTTGGAGAGGTGCTTTGCTGTCAACAATTTACAGTGCTCTGACAGTGTTGGATTTCTGGGATAGCTCGTGGGATGAAGATCAATGGTGCCCGCATGGAGGAGGTAATGGCTTAATCCTTCGTGTATGCTGAGATAGCCTCTCTGTGTGGCTAAAGATGGACAGATAACTGTGGTATCAGGTAGAAAAGATGACATTGCAGAGGCTTGATATTAAAACCTGTTAGAAAGGCCACATTTATCACTTAGTCTTTCCGATCTGCCCTCCCTGCTTGTTAATTCAGACATACCAAACTGAAAGCCCCTTTATGGGTCTAGGGCAGATGGCTAGTTTCACTCCACATCATTGCTTTTAATGAATAAGGCTTTTTCACTTTTCTGGACAGGTGGCGAGTACCAGAGCCTGCAACCTTACTTTGAGATCAGGAATGTGTTCTGGCCATGTGTCAAACCGGCAAATCTTTTATGCCAAAGGTGTCTAAATTCACTGTTGTAACATTTCGGTAGATGAAGAAAGCAAAGTCACAAAGGATGAGAAAGCAGTCATGTGTAATGGATGGGGACTAGTGTTTGCAGCACCTAGTAAATCTTATCCCATCTCTGTTATCTAACATGATAGATGTGAGCTGTGTAAATACATAAAATGCAGAGAGGTGTTGTGGGTTGTTAGTGGAGGAGTGAGTCAGTTATTTCTAGTTATTTGTTCTAGTTAACTTGAGTGTAAATGATTGCCTGATATCAAATAGTCCCAAGCAGACAGGGCATACATAAAAGTTTGTACACACAATCAATGAAGGTCTTCAGAAACCAACAGAGTCCTCTCTTGTTTCCTTATCCATCAACAAGCTCCCATGATCTTTGAGGTATGTTGGAGATGCCTTAGGATCTGGCTGAATAGCTCTTGCGAGGACTTAATCTTTTTCTTGCTATGATGAGCAGCTTGCATGATCCCAGAGTAAGACTGACCAGACACACTATTAGTGTGAACCTGAATTCAGTCTTTTACAGTGCTCAAAATCTGTTGTCAGCTCTGCTCATTCTCTGCCTTTGGCCTTCTTGCTTCTGACCATACTGGAAACTGAAATGCCAACTAGCAGCAATAAAATGAAGCCCTCTTGTGATACTTGGAACCAGAACAGGAACTTCCAGAAGTCTCCCGAGAAGGGTTTAGCTCATGAGCTTTGGAGCCCTGTGCAGGCTGAATCAAGCACTTCAGAGAAAGTTCAGAGGAAACACCCAAGCTTTTGAGCACTTCATCACATTGAGCCCTTGCAGGCTCTCCCATTACTAAGGTCTGGTTGAATTCCTCATCAGAAGCTCAGCAGGTCTTCTTCACAAAGGAACAATGTGCAGTCCACATTTTCCATTCTGTGCTGTCTTTTCTATGTCCTGTTTTCTTTCAATTCCCTCTGAAGAAAAGTTACTTACCAACATATTTTTCTCTTGGAATGATATTACAGCTTCTAAATCCAGTCTGAATCAGCAGTACCACGTGGATAAGACACTCTTTCTCTCTCATGTGATACCGTTTTAGTAGAAGATTAAGCTTTTAACCCTGAAAGAAAAGCAGCTTTCCCACTTCTCTCTCCATCTCTCTTGTTATTGTTCCTACCTTTTTTTTTTTTCCCTCCAGCCCCATCATTTTGATACGACATCAGTTCTGGCTGCTGGTCTAGTGGGCAATCCATCCTGAGACTTGATCCAGGGACTTAATTAAGTGTGAAATTGAAGAGAGAACTGGCAGAAGAAGTGGACGGGGTCCTGCGAGGCAGAAATTTTATAAGTTGCTGGAAAGCAAAGTACAGGCAGATATTCTCCAAGATATCAGTAAGCTATTGACTGTTAATGTTCAACACCATGAGGATGAAAGACAGTAAAGTACCAGGAAGGCATTGTCAGGGACTAGGTATGTTGTTGTGGGCTTCCTGTCTTTGAGTAAACATCCCCATTTTTGCCACGTGAGCAGAGTCTGCTCCCCTCATAATTCACAGTACTGGTGGCTCATTTTTGTCAGCAATGAGTTTAAGTAGCAGGAGGGCATCAAATATTCCCACTCAGCACAAAAGCTGTTTGAATATGCTCAGCCTGGAGCCAGTAACTTCATTATGTCAAGGTGGGCTCCCTCCCACAGGCCTTGTGACCACTGGGGTTTGCAAGCCAAACACTAATGCTTCCAGAGAGCCACGTCTGTGATTTCCAATCCCCAACACACTGCTATTCCCCTCTACCTCACGGTGAAAGGAAAAGAGGGTGATATACGGTGATCCTATATCTTCTAGGATCATACATAGTTGAAAGACTTTTGCTACCCATTAGAGAAACAAGAAATCATCCATCCCTGGGGACTTCTGTATTCTTTCACCTTATTCACTCCACTTCATCCTCTCCTAGTGTCAGGAGATGGTTTTACAGATTTGGAGGGCATGCAGGCAAGCTGGCCAGGTACTTGGATGTCAGCGTGGGGCAGAGTCTGTTGTATGCAGACACTGATGACTGCTGCAGGGTGCAGAGCTGGCAAAGGTCCTCCTTGGATCAAAACATTGTCTCTTCTCCTTGCCTGCTGGAGAGGTAAACTCTGATGGGGAGTGAACCCAAACAAAGCGAATGGCTGAGCCTGCCTGGGGCAGGCAGGGATTTAGTCTTGAACGGAGGTCAGTGTTCATATCTGAGTGAGGTTCTTAGTGGCATGTGTAGAGCAAGGCAACGATAGCACCGAATGAACAAATCCCTGCTGGTCAAGAGGATCTTGAAGTATGCAAGAGCCTTCCTCTGTTCCCTCTGTGTCCTGGTCCTGGAGGACCCATAGTTCAAAGAATGCTGTCACATTTTTTTGTGGGAGGGAGTTAGCCCTGCTGCAGGACGTTTTGCTTTAGATCATGGGCAGTGATGGTGTGGGCCACATGAAGCAAATGCCCCTGCAAACTGAATCTCTGTGACTGATGCTCAGTGTGTGGAAGATGCTGAAGTACTTTTCAGGTGAAAACCTCCTCAAACAAGCCATCCTGTGAATGCAAATTGAGTTCATGAGAGCAGGTTTGAGTCAGGTAGTTGTGCCCTGGGCATAGTTTCCTTTCTGTTGACTGAAAATTTTCTGAATACTAATAAGGACAGCCAGAGAAAATACCGATGCTCTAGGATTTTACATCACCTGAGGATCTGGCCTCAGGCACTGATGAGAATTGCCTGCTGAGATGACACAGCAGTAAATACTAAGCCTCAATTTAATGTTGTATTTACGTACAATAGAAGCTGATAAAGCTTCACTTCAATAAATTGCTTTTCTTATAAGTTCTCTAGAAAACTAGTAGTCTATCTACACTCCTCAGCAAAGACTTAGTAACAGATGCTGAAGCCATGACTAATGTTAGCAAGATTTCATTAACTATATATAACATGCTCTTCTCATTTCAGCGCACCATGATGTTTGCTGCGACACACCTACTTGAAATGGAAAAGGAGAGTATTTTGTGATGTGTTTATTTGTACCTCTCTTACTCCTTCTAGTCTGAAACATTTAATGTGATTTCCTTGCCTTTAACGTGAATTAGTGAGGTGCTGTTGTATTAATCGCCTCTGGGCTGGATTCCAGGTTTCTTATTTTCACCAGCTAGGATCTGACTCCAAATGTGGCTTCCACAGGACCCTTTGTGGATTAAGAGATTGTTCTGCATAAATGTACCATAATCCAGCTTTAATTGTGTTTTTATAGGGACTATAACAAAAGACTTAATGGTAATGGGTAACTATAGATCTTTGGGTTTGACCTGAATAGCAGGAAAAGCTTTGCAATGAATCTTCAAGAAAAGATTATTAGACACTGGGGCAGGGAAAGCAGGATGGGATGTACCTTTAATTTAGGTGCATTGGATAGCTTAAATATGACACCTCTGCAAGCTACACTATATTTCCTCTATCTAGGAAAAGGCATGTATTTTATCCATGGTTATCCAAGCATCTGATGTTGTGTTGCATGGGAAACTCTTAGTTTAGCCACAGAAAACAAGGATTAAGGCAAGATTTTAATGTTGGTCTGAAGGGAACTGCTCGAAGGAAATGGAGCAGATTCTGTTCATAGAAGAGCTGACAAAAGATGTTGTGAGGTGGATTTTTGTGAAATGGATTTTATGGCTGAATTTAATAAATATTTCCATTAGTGAAGGTGTAGCATAGAGAAGGTGTGTGCTGATGATACAATGCTGGGAGGCACCAACATAGGAGTATGACTGGAGAAGTGGAGCAATAGAAGTGCTGCGGTATTTAAGTGCAAGGAGATGAATTTAATTGAGGTCTGGAGCTTGTGCTGTAAATTAGAGGCTCACTGGATATCAATGACAGCACTGAAGGAACTGTCTGTGTGAATCAATCAGAGATGCCTTCGAGACACACAGATACTCAGAAGTGCAGGGTGCAAGCTGTCTCCAGCAGTCACAAGGAAGCACTAATGTCAGGGCACACAGCGGCCGTGCAGTCTGGGAATCCCATGTGTACTTCTGCTTGCAAAGTTTCTGAAAAGAAAAAATCCCCAAAGAGAAGATTTAGAGAAATCTGGCTGCTGGTAAATATTAGGAACAGGCTTGTCATGCCCCAGATCCACGAGCTATCAACTCACATCAGGGATTGACTCAGGGGCGTGTTCGTTCATCTGTGTGGTCCAGAGGCCGAAAAGGTCACTCTTGAGGTGAAAATCAAAAGCGATATTTATTCTGGCTCTGACAAAAGTAAACAGAAGGAAATACTCGGGTGCACAGCCAAGATACGGGGGTACGACTTCCCAGCCTGGGGGGAGCAGGGTTTGCTCCTGCACCTCCCCTGCATGAGCCCAGGACACAGATTGGGTCCTCAGGCACGTCCCAGGCTCTGTCCTCGGGGAGCCAGGCTGCTGCAACCCCTCTACTCTTAATTGCTGGACCACAAAAGAAGGGAACAAATGGCCACAGACCAAATGTTTCAGGCAAAGAAAGAAGCAAAGTCCATCTTTACATGGGTCTTACTATGTGGACAAGGTCTCGCATTCTCTCATGCTGCAGATTTTCTTATTTATTGATCCTAGTCATAAGCCATACCCGGTCTAGTCTGTAGATAAACGTAAACATACAGCTTTGCATCTTCCCTGCTGGTTTGGGATAAAGTCTATGTGTCTTGCAAATTACCAAAAGGGGAAATGTTATAGCCTGATAACAGACGAGTGCAATAGATAAGTTTTAAATTTGATAACTATCCCCAATTAGTTTTCTTGCAACTTCCAGTAAAGCATCTGGACCCTGTTATGATGGGGGGTAACTGGACAAGGGGTGCTGCTGATTTATCCAGTTGCGGCTTCTTGTTTTCAATGTATTAACTGATCAAAAGGTGCTGGGAATACAGAACAGAACTAAGAAAAGGAGGGAGGTGGAAACTAGGAAAAGGCAATGAACTCACTTGTGAAATAATAATTCAAGACACACGCCAGAGGAAGATGTTTGAGTGTTGGCAGGGCTGAGAACGTTTTGAGTAGATCATGTAGGAACCTGCAATGGACTAAGCAGCTGGTGCTTTGTACTGCCTCTGAAAACAGAACATCACAAACCAAGTGTGTGACAGTTTCTTTGACTCCAGGAAAGAAAGGGAGAGTTTCTCTACAGTTTGTCTCTTCTGAAACAGGCAGGAATTAGGTACAACTGCAAAGGTAAATTGGGGAAGCGTTTTTTCCCACAGAAAGAGGAGAGGAATGGGTGAAAGAGCTGCTCTGGGCAAGAGGGATGTGATTTGGTTGGATAACCTGCAGGTGAGGGGGGAAAGAGTGTTACACAGCCACTTGGGGGCTGTGAGGAAGGGAGCAGCAGACCTCAAGGCCATCAAATCAGATTTAACCTTGTCTTAACAGACTAACATGCAGATGAGGTGCTGTACTGAGATCTCTAGCCCCCGCTGGCTTGTGAGCACAGTAGCCTGCTCATCATGACACCTTGAGACATTTCTGGAATGAGTAGAGCTGGAGATGGGCCAACAAGAACCCTTCCGTTCCAGTGCAGAGGCTGCCATGAAATGAGCTTCTCTTTGAACATTGTAGTTTTAACGTTAAGTTTATGAGAGGAAGGATTGAACTCACAGTTTGTCTTTTCTTTATCTCTAACAAATCCCTCAGACTTTGGGAGTTTGACAGTACACACTTCACCCTCCATTTCTCAAGCTTGGACTAGTTCTGCAGGAGCAAACACAGTTGTGTTTCCCCACTGGGTCAAAATCAGAAATGCGAGGAGAAACCAGAGGGAAAGGATGATCTGGAAGATATGCTGTGCCTGGGTCTTCACATGCTTTTACAGAGCTTCCAGGTTGCTGTGGAGGCTGTCTAGTCCTGAGACTTCAGCATCCCTCGGCTTGCTGGCATGGTTGGCAGGCAACTAAGTGCAAAGGAGTTCTTCTGTGGGACTGTCATGCTACTCTGACTTGATTGTGAGCTAAGTGAACCCAGCACCCTGCTCCAACCCGCTGGGAGAAGGGAAATGAGTGAGAGAATTGTGCATTGGAAACTAAAACTAGAACAGCTTTAGTGAAACAGCAAAAATAAGGAAAAAACTATTAATAAGAAAATAATATCGTGCATGCAAATTCATGATATCAATGCCCCCAATAAATATATCATGACTGATGCTGCAGAGCAGGCACAGGTGGAATAAGTCCTCGGCTGGACTCAGCAGCAGATAGGAGCTGGACTCAGGAACTGGACTAAGGAACATATGGATCTGAGATCAAGGGCAAAAGGACAGACAAGGCCTGTATTAAATGCTGGCCACTGAAGGAGAGAGCTTGACCCTCATTGTCCCTCAGCTTTATACAGAGTGTGATGTGTATGGGACGGAATACTCTGTTGGTTAGTTTGGGGTCACCTACCCTGTTCGCCCCTCCCTTTTTGCCTTTGATTTATGGCTCCACCAATTTGACTGTGACTTTTATCTCCGTATTTCCATAGGGATAGATGTAAGCAAAGGCCTTTCCACGTAACCATGGCTCATTGCTTTGGTGATAGTAATAAATTGTAAGTGTTATAATTTCTAGAGACAGATATGGCTAGAAAACAGCTTTTGGAAAATGAGATTACTTAAATGATGCTTAGCTGAAAAGTTAGAAAATTATTCTGCTTTATTTTAAACCAGAACAGAATCTTATCATCTTGAGTTCAATATGGATCCTGCCATTTAGGAGTGTGTTTGGTACAAAGTTATGTCTGGATGAAAAAAATACCTGTTGTTCATTTTTCACCAGTCAAGGAAATTACTGGACTAGCCCCAATGTGTCTGTTGGGTGCTGCTTCCTCAGAACAGCTCTCCTCGGCTCCCTTTTGGCTGCGCTGAGGAATGAAGCTACTGGGATTTGTACCTGTGTTTGCAGAGTGGTGCACATCACTTTTGCTTGGTTAAAGTCTCTGTTCCTGATTAGGAGAGGAAAATCCAGGGCAAAGTGATGGCAAACAGTGAAACTGAAGAAGTATATAAGAGAGGATCTTGCCCTCCCTGGGTGTACTTCTCCCTGCCACATTGGGTGGAGGTTCTCAGCACATCACCCTAACTATTTCTTGTAAAAATAAGTGTGATTTGATAAAAAACATTTAGCATGTATCAACATTAGGGTTTGTTTTCTTTTTATAATTGCCAATCCAAGAAAAGAGGTAAGTCCCACCAAGGTGTGAGGTTGGTGACTCTAGCCAAGCCAGCAAAAGCTTTGCTGTTCAAAGAGCCAAGTTAAACAAGACACAATGTGGACTAACGTGCCCCCTACAGCTCCCAGAGACTGGTTTATAGATCCTGAGGGGGCCAGAATTGGACCTTGTTGTGCCTTGTTTGCCTTGGCTACATAACAGAGCAAACCCATGTGCCTCTTGCTTGGCTTCCAAGGCACAAATCACACCTGCAGGATGCACAAGCACTGAGTCTTTTTTCATTTCTTCTCCTCTCTGTCCAAGTGGTTTAGTTCTGATAAAGTGTGATATAATCCTCATGCTGCCATGCTGGCTTTTCTGAGGAAGCTTTGCTGTGATGACTCAGACTCCCATATCATACAAGTGGCTTTTCCCCTCAGGATCTGTATGTGGGTTTTGTATCTCTTGTGGCTGGCAGTTGATTTTGTTCTGTTTAGAAATGGAGAGATATGTAGGAGAGGTAGCATAGGTGGCATTTCAGGAACCTGCACACTGTAGATTGACCATTGCTCTAACCAGCAAATCCCACACTCACATGAGCACAAGGGAATTTTTGCGTCCATTGCAAGCTTACTTAGGAAGTTTCAATTCAGACTCTATTGCTTGCGCTCTATACTCCAGAAACTTTCAGTCTTAATCAGGATGCTGTCTGCAAGTGTGTTCCTATAATACTAGTTTTTCCAGGTTCCTGGAAACACAGACTCTGTTTGGGTTTTGCCTGTAGAAGAGTCTATCATCTCCATTAATTTAAAACTCTTTCCTCCTGTATGGAGACCACCATGTATAAAATTACCTTCCAGCCCCTATAGGGAAAAGATAGAGAAATGTTAGGTAGGAAGAGGCACAAGCAGTGCTTTATATAAATAAACCTGACACAGCTGGAAAACACAGGAAAGCTTTCATGCCTGTAAATTCTCCTGCAGAGCTATTGCTTGCCTTGTATCATTAGGCCACATGGCTGTAACCACACTACATTAAGAGAAGAAACATATCCTTCTCCAGCTGGTGACATGTGAGTGCAGAGGTTAACGTGCATCACCATAGTCCTGTTGGTTTAGTCCTAGAAAGGACTTGGAAGGATCTTCTGGTCTCAAGAGTTGATAGGTTGAATTTGCAGAGGATCTGGGCACACCCTCTTCTGCCCCTGCACTCAGCACTGGCAAGGCTGCATCTTCAACACTGTGTTAAGTTTTGGGCCCCTCACAAGAAAGACACTGAGGTCCTAAAGCAATGAAACTGGTGAAGGGGCTGGAGAACAAGTCTTATGAGGAGCAGCTGAGAGAGCTGGGAGTGTTTAGCCTGGAGAAGAGGAGGCTGAAGGGAGACCAGATCACTGTCTACAACCCCTTGAAAGGAGGTTGTAGAGAGGTGGGTGTTGGTCTATTCTCCCAAGTGAGAGGTGACAGGATGAAAGGACATGACATCAAGCTGTGCCAGGGGATTGGGCATTAAGAAAAACTTCTTTACCAAAAGGGTTATCAAGCACTGGGACAGCTGTCCAAGGAGGTGGATGAGTCCCCATCCCTGGAGGTATTTAAAAGATGAAAATGCCTTGGGAAGTGATTTGGTAGTGGGAAGGCATGGTTGGCTTGATGATCTCAAAGGTCTTTTCCAACCTAGTGATTCTATGATGCTTTGATCCTCACTTTAGGAGATTCACGTGCAAGCCCCATATTATCACTTTCATTCTCCATCTTCTTGTTTAGCATGTGTACTGTGTCAGCAATTGTTTGTCTCTGTTTCTGAGCTTACCTGCAGGTGTTGTCTCCCAGAGCCATGGGAAAACCCTGGGAGGCTTCAGAGGGGCAGGGTGCTGCCATGGATGAGCGAGGATGATGTGATATCATAGAGGTGCTTTTGTCCAGCCATCACCTCCTGTGGCCAGAAACTCATCCACAAATTAAAAAAGCAATAAGAAGAGGCATGTAATGGCTCCTCAGTGAGCTTGAGTGTGAAGGAGGGACACTTTTTCAGCTTTCCCATCATTTTCATGTGCGTTGCTGTCCCTGAGGGATGTGCTGTGGGTGCCTGCTCAGTTCAAAGGTGCAGACGGGGACTGTTGGAGGATTTGTTATCCCATGTTGCAACTCCTTTGGGGGCAGTTGGGGATTTCTCACATTTCCACACACAGCAAAGTTTCCCAGAGACTCAAACTCAGGCAAGATGCTGAAGTTGCAAAATGTTTCCCAATGTCACTTAGATCCAGTGCTGGCTTGTGTGAGGCCATCCTGGGCTTCACCTCTCCTTGCTGCGGGTCTGTGTAATGCTGTGCAACAGAAGGCGGGGGCATGAATGCTGTCATTTTTATCCTAGAGAGGTTGGATGACAGAGGCAACACAGGTTGATCCAACTCCTGTGAATGAATAAGCATATTATAGTTCATGGTATTCAATAACAGAAGCTGTGAATCTTAATTAAAAGCACAGTTGTCTGCATTTGCAGCGACATTGTTTTGGGCTGTTTCTTTAGCTGTTAACAGGTTGTAAAACATTTGTAAGGCTGTTCAAAAAGAAGTTTGGGGTTTTTTTTGTCAAGAGTGGAAAGTTCAAGGAAGATTTAGTGTTTATGGAGGCAAGGGCTTGAACAACCTCTGTGTACATCTCAGTCAACAGTGGAGTTTGCGTGAGGCGATTTTGATTATGGATGAGCCTCAAGCTACACTCTATTTCACACTACTGGAAACTACAAGTTTTCTCTGCTCTTTCTCCAGGCCACCAAAATATCCTCAACATCTTGCATGTGACTAGGTCCCTGCTGATAATGCAGCACGTATAACCACTGGCTTATCTGCTCTTCTAGGCATGTACACGTCTTGGGAGGGGAGGCTTCAGCTATGTCTGAAGTTGGTGAGCTCCGCGGGGGACAGCACTCACAGACTCCTTCACAGAGTCCCAGGGTTTCTACGTCCAGCACCTGGAACGCAGGTGGCTTCAATCTTTCTGGGTTATGAAAACAGGACTTGTAAAATCATGTGTAGTAGAAGCAAGGCTTAAAGGGTGGCCTGGTTCTAATTTTCCCACATATTGATTTTCCCATGTCAAGTTTCTTCCTTACCTGAGGGAAAGAGGGTTTGGCTTGCAGTTATGTGATGACTTCTCAGTGCTATAAAAGTCTATACAAGGCAGCAGGCTGCAGAGCTCAGACCTGTGTGGTTTTCCTAAGTGTTACTCTTCTGTTAGAAAATACCTACATGGATAAAACATACTTCCTGGATTCCTTTCTTCAGAAGAAGAGGTGGAAAACTTACCTCAACCAGGAGCTTTGAGTGAGCTATTTTTGCAAGGAATACAAAAATTGCTGGGTTATGTGTGAGAAAATTCAACAAAAATGATGAGTGTTCTCATTTTTTTGATTAATTATATGTTGTTATTTAGTTGGTTTGTTGAAAACTCATTTTCACTAAGCATCACATGCTTACTGCTTCAGTTTCTCAGTTGGAAACATTAAATTTCTTCATTTAAGTTATAAAAAAGCAATCTCATTCATCCTGGCTGTTTTTTCTGTATCAAAATCATTTTGATAAACTTCCTTTCTTTTTCCATGCCCCATTCTAATATCACTAACAACAATGAACAATACTCTGTGTGTGTGGGTTTCCTGTGGAATGATCTTGCTAATGTCTGTGGCCTGAATGTGTTGCCACGAAACAGCGTGATGATACGATCTTATAACAACGGAGTGTTTGCTCGGGTTAAGACTTCACGGCAAGTGATATTTCCCCTACAACAAGACCATCTGCAACAATTTCCCTACATCCAGTGTCATGGAAAGGTCTGTCCCAGTGAAAGGCTCTGGATAGTCTGTTTCCACTTTCAACACTCAAACTTTCACTTAGAGGTGAAAGTTCACTTGAGCCACGTCTTGGTGAAATATCAGAATATCCAATTCCACAGCAGGTTCGAGGAGTGTTTCATAACATTCTAAACCAGATGTCAAGCTGATCTAAGAGGGGGAATGGGGGCATCTTGAATGTGTCACCATACTTTATCTTAGAATAAATAAACCTCCCAGTTCTGTGAAGGGAGATTGTGGTGAAGAAAGCAGCTCAGGTCCTTGTTTGTGTGTGCCAACAGCACCTGTCTGCCAGGGAAGTAAAACCAGCTGGAGCCCAGTTCTGGAGGAGTTACTCAGGCAAAAATCCTGGTGATTCTCACTAAACATTCAGCCTGGTTACCAGGGACTGAACTGCTGATTATTGATGACTGAACCACTTCAGGATGGCTCTCTGTATTGTGTGAAGGATGCAGTCTCTGCAGGACTAGTATTTGTAAATAAAAGATTTTTTTTTCTTGTAACTTGTTTGTTTAACTCTTTGATTGATAATTTAGGGGAGCGACAGCTCTGTGCCCTGTGGCAGCCTCTCATCTCTGTGCCTGGAGTTTGGGGTGGATGTACCTGTGAAATTACAATACCCAACTGCAATTTTGCAGCATTGAGGATTTAATTCTCCAGGATTGTTGCTGGACTGATGCTGGGTTTGAGCGTGACTGGGGACAAAGCAGCTGCGCTCTCTGCTTTCATCTTTTGCTGTTCTTTTTGTTTTGTCCCCTAAGGAAACAAAGGTTATGTAGTTGTGTACTTACAAGGCTGCTGCTATCTATTTGCAGCACTCTAAAACAGCCTTTGAACCACAGAGCGAGTGCAACAAGATTTGATGGAGGAAGTGAGATCCCAGAGCTGTTGGGCTCGTGACTATTTGACCAAAACAGGTGATGGGTTGGATGTGGCTGCAGGGAGGAAATGTGATTTGTGTTCAGGCTTTAATAAGCATCAAAGAATATACTGGGGAAACCAGACCTGTAGGAAACCAGGCTTTGCTTGTTTTGCTCTCAAATAATGTGTGTGTATGTGAAGCAAAGTTCAAGGGGTAAGACATTCAGTCCTTTGGGCATCTCTGTGTGGGTTTGCAGGGTCTGACATCTGCTGTCCCTGCCAGATGTTACTGAACACATACAAGGTCCCCCTGTGTGTGATGCTAAACCTGTCTTCCTCTGTCCACTTCAATTCATGAGCTTCATGTCTCAGGGTATCCTTGCTGCTGCTCAGCCTGGCTGTCCTGAGACCCCTTCACCTTCATACAGTGGACATTTCACAGAATCACAGAACAACCAGGTCGGAAGGGACCCATCGGATCTTCTAGTCCAACCATTCCTATCTAACACTAAACCAAGTCCCTCAAGACCTCATCCACCCGTGCCTTAAACATCTCCAGGGAAGGTGAATCAACCACCTCCCTGGGCAGCCTATTGCAATGCCCAATGACCCTTTCTGTGAAAAACCTCCTCCTAATCTCCAGCCTAAATCTCCCCTGGCAGAGCTTGAGGTCGTTCCCTCTTGTCCTGTCCCCTGGCACTTGGGAGAAGAGCCCAACTCCCTCCTCTCTACAACCTTCTTTCAGGTACTTGTAGAGAGTAATGAGGTCTCCTCTCAGCCTCCTCTTCTCCAGGCTAAACAACCACAGCTCTCTCAGCCGCTCCTCATAGGTTTTTCCCCAGCCATGCTGTGGTTTTGCCTGTGAGAGAGCAGCATCCCTTGCTCTGCCTGGTTAACTCAAAACTGTCCCTTTCCTTAGCCCCCAAACATAGTTGTTTGATCCATAATTAAGATAAAACTGATGGCTGGTTTAAGGCAACAACTTCCTCTACAGCTCCCTCAGAGGAGGTTGTAGCAAGGTGGGTGTTGGTCTCTTGCCCCAAGAAGCATGGTAGGACAAGAGGAAATGGCCTCAAGTTCCACCAGGGGAGGTGACTGGAGATTAGGAAAAATATCATTATTGAAAGAGTAGTGATGTCCTGGCAGAAGATGCCAAGGGCAGTGGTGGAGTCTTCATCCCTGCAGGGGTTCTAAAAGTGTGTAGCTGTGGCACTTGGAGATACGGTTTAGTTGGCATGGTGGTGCTGGGCTGACAGTTGGACCTGATGATCTTAGAAGTTTTTTTCCAACCTTAATGATTCTGTGATTCTATGATTCTAAGGCAACTGCTTCATTCTCTGGGTGTGAAGCTGCAGTGGTCTGGCTTGCTGAGAGCCCTGGGTTTTGCCCCTGGAGAGGAAGCGGAGGCCTTTCACTCCTGCAAGTCAGTTTAAAGCAATTTATCCTAATCCGATTAGTGGATAATTCAGTGTTGGTCTGCTTACAGCAGTCTGGTTTGTGGGGGCTTGAGAGCTGGTGTTTACCCTTTGAGTGCAGGGTACTCATCCTCTCAAGAGGGCTGACTCTGAGAAGCTGATGGCTTCTTTGTGTCCACGTGTGCAGGATTATAAATAATTATACTGCAGGATCAAATCACTTGCAGGCAGAGGCTGGGAGTCCCGGGCTGCATGGTTTTGAGCTTCCCACTCTGTCTTAGCTACAGAAGGGGCATCCAGGAGGTGTGTGCTTTTTCCTTTGGTGCAGTGACAGGGGATTAATGCTGAGTGAATGGTTTGTTTCATTTGTTTGTATCCCTCTGGAGATGTAAGATGTGAATAAGTTTGTTGCCCTCTGTTTAATCCTTTTTGAGGCCTGCCTTCTTTTTTTGGAAGTCTTCTCAGGTATTTGATTTTTCCAGGTTTGTTGCTTGTGGAGGAACAATGGACTGACCAAGGCAGGGTGGAAACTTTATACACTCAACTCCCTTTCTGGAGAGCTGGTTCCTGGCCTCATAAATACAACTTGTTGTGGCTTCAATGGATTGCAGAGGTGCTTTGTTTCCACCATGGGCACTGGGTTGGTTGGTCCAGGTCAGCTGTCCACCTTAAGCTGCTGCTGCTCTGAACTGTTGGATGTGTGATACCAAGTCATGTATGAGCCTAAAGCCTGGCTGGTCCCTGCCTGCATGGTAGCTGCTTTAGGCAAACGCTCTTTGAGTCCCCATTTTTTCTTCCTTTCTCAGCTGCTAATATTGAGTAAAGGATCAGGAGGAATGGTAGAGTGCTCCAGGGCCTGCCACCTGGATGGAAAACAAGAATTCAGCCTGTGCAGACAAATCTCTGTCCCCTCTTGAGCCATGTCTGCCCACTCTGATCATCGGCTCAGTGCAGAGCTTGGCTCTTGTGAAGACAGGTAATTGGTCATGGCTGGTAGTAAATGTGTCTGCAAACCCTGTGGGGACAAGGCTCCTTGTGTGTTACTCTGTGACACAGAGGGAGGCTAAGCTGTTAAAGGTGAATTTTGTACTGTTTGCACAAATGTTTTCCACTGGACTGTGTCTGTTTTAGCCATCATGATTGTGAGGACACCTCAGGATGGTATCTTGAGCTCAGCTCCTTGCCTGACACTCCAGAAAAGTGTTATAATCTGCCTGGCACAGAGGAAGCTCTGCCACAGTTTGGCCCAAAGGGTGTGATGTGCAGATATCATCTGTGAGACCAGACTTCAGGAATTGTTATAATAGGGAGGTGGTTGAGTTACCTTCCGTGGAAGTGTTTAAAAGACATGTGGATGAGGTGCTGAGTGGCACGATTTAGTGACTGATAGGAGTGGTTGGACTCCATGATCCAATGGGACCTTTCCAACGTAGTGATTCTATGATTAATGGCTGAAAATTATGATTTATGGGCCAAAATTACTCTTCCTTGTATGGAGTGTCCTTCCTTCTTTCCTTCCTTCCTGTATTTTCTTCTTAGAAGGAAATGGGGTTAACATAGAGGTAAATACAGGATCAGGTCCACAGTTTTGATGTATGATAGACCTTACATCACCTTTTTGATCCTTCAGGTACAATTGTACTCACAGACTTAGACTTCTTTTAATTTATTTATTTTCCATAAGTCTTTTATTTAAAAAAATCAACCAGTAAAGAACTATAAGGTATAACCAGTTTTCCATTTTTCCTAACAATGTAAAAAAATATTCATTGATTTATTTTGAAGATGAGATCAGATAAAGGAAAATGCAGAAAAAAAAATCGTGCCAGGAAGGTTTACACAGTAAATTCGCTAACCTTTAGGTGTCAGTATAATCAAAGAATAACACAGAACTAGGGGTAGGTTTGGAAATCTTCCTGCCTGGTAGAATTTGGTGCTCTCTTTCTTTGCACTAATCTGTTGGACTCTGGGATGCTTGTGGCGTTTGTCTGATGTGCAGCAAACATGAAAGCTTTGTATGTGTGTGGTGAAGTGGCAGGAGAGTTCGAGGGTTTCTCTGTGACAGATGGTGGTGAGGGGTTTTGACTCCCTTGTCTTCTGGAACAGCAAAGCTTTCACTCAGTCATTCAAAGGAGGGAACAAGTGAAAGAAGAACAACTTCATTGGCATTTTACTTTGTGCTAAATACTTTTAACAGCATGGAGCTATGAAAATAAAGCTTTCAGTAAAAATTGTGGTAAATACTTGTAAAGAAATTAATCCAGAAATTTTGTCTATCTGGAAACCCATTTCTCCACCATCACTGATACTTCATTAGCCTCTGGGCAGCAGAATCATAGAATCACAGAATCATCAGGTTGGAAAAGACCCACCAGATCATTGAGTCCAACCATTCCTATCAAACACTAAACCATGTCCCTCAGCACCTTGTCCACCCATACCTTAAACAACTCCAGGGAAGGTGAATCAACCCCCTCCCTGAGCAGCCTCTGCCAATGGCCAGTGACCCTTTCTGTGAAAATTTTTTTCCTTATATCTAGCCTGAACCTCCTCTAGTGGAGCTTGAGGCCATTCCCTCTTGTCCTGTCCCCTGGCACTTGGGAGAAGAGCCCACCTCCCTCCTCTCTACAACCTCCTTTCAGGTAGTTGGAGAGAGCAATGAGGTCTCCTCTCAGACTCCTCTTCTCCAGGCTATACACCCCCAGCTCTCTCAGCCGTCCCTCATAAGGCCTGTTCTCCAGCCCCTTCACCAGCTTCCTTGCTCTTCTCTGGACTTGCTCCAGAGCCTCAACATCCTTCTTGTGGTGAGAGGCCCAGAACTGAACACAGGATTGAAGGAGCGGTCTCAGCAGTGCTGAGTCCAGAGGGAGAAGAACCTCTCTGGACCTCCTGCTCACTCTACCAACAATCTACCCTTTCCACTTTAGTATATGTCCTGTTGTTTTTAAATGCTTTTTAAATTGCAGTTTTCTGAGGCAGTATTTCAAGGGATTGACAGGACCCCATTAAGTCAAATTTGGCCCCCAAATTATGTTCTATTTGAAACATCCAGCACCCTCAACTTCCACAAAACCAAAGACCAACAGAATATTTCCATTAAAAGGAAATCCAAATAGAAACAGCTTTTAAATCATATATACGTTCCTTTTCTTTATTTGCCTGTCAGACATTGAATGTGCCTGAAGGCCAGACAGTGAATTGACTCAAAACATATTATTACCTAAAACTATATTGACATCAGAAATGCAAAAGCTCCAGTGAAATGAAGTGGCCGGCAATGGAAAATTCTGCTCTGGGCTTCGGTCCAGAATTTGAAAAGCTGCTGCCTACATTTTGGGTCAGGAGCTTGGGATACAGGGCTTGCTTGTGAGACTGAATTGGACCAGAAACAGTGATGAGGTTTTGCTGTTGAATGCTCTGGCTCATGAGTGGCATCTGGCCTGCCTGGACATTTCCTTTGGCCTGGAGCACATTCTCAGCCACTTGCTTTCCCTGAAGGCTTCTTGGATGCAGGCAAATTTTGGGCTGTATAAAAGATATTGTCTGGCCTCAATCAGATCTTATCTCGCTTTCCTATGGGCGTCATCCCATTTCCCTGCTGTGAGGCTAGAGGTAGGCATGTTGTGTAAAGCGGGAGCATTGATAGGGCTGGTGGGAAAGAGAACTGGTCAGTGTCAAAAGGAAAGGGCAGACAGCAGGTTTGTAGTGGGTGGTTGCAGGCCGGTTGTACTGGGAGTAGGGGGAAGGCTGGGGTAGAGGGGCTTGGCCACCACTGGTTTGAAATGTAATGGTAAAGCTAAAAAAGGAACTCAGCCCAAGGAGGAGGTTGCAACAATGCAACAGGGTCTTGGGGGCTGCAAAATCTCTGTCTGCAAAGGTTTTCAAAGCTTGACTGAGCCAGGGTTCTGGACAACCTTGTCTGGCTTTAGAAATAGCCCTGATTGAGCTTCAACTGGATACCTTCAGGGGTCCCTTAAAGCTTAAGTTTTCTGTTGCTTCCCTAATTGTGAGAACAGCCTTACACTTGTGACATTGAACATATGGTACCAAACACGTGGGACCCACTCCTTGCTTGAATAGTGCAGCAGAGGGAACCACAGTATTGTCAGAGGTGGAGACTTTGTGTGCTGCTCAGTACTGAATGGGTGAGAAATGACTGCTTAGGCAGCATGAACCACTTCTTCCAGCTCAGAATTGAGACAGTGACAGATTTCGTATTCATTAATGTTCAATACTACTCAGAGAGAGGTAGCCTTGCCCAGTGTGAGGTATCCATCGAGAGTTTAGAAAGTCAGCGATCAAGATCTTGGGTTGTGTTGAGCCCATGTTCCGCACCGCATGGTTCCCCCTCCAGAACAGGGGATAGCAGTTCTTCCCTATCTTACAGGTCTGTTGATGGTGTCAATGTACGAAACCTTGCAAGGTGCCCAGACATTTTCAGTGCAAAACTGCTAATCCATATGGATTGACACTCCCTTGAATTTTCCTTTTTTTTTTTTTCCTGAGGCTTTCTGAAGTGTCTGTGATTTATTCACCTTTGAACACAAGGGACACTCTGTCTGCCAGGCAGTGCGGATGTTCTTGTTTAAGACTGTAATATTCCTTACTCAAATTCCCGAAAACTTGTTCCAGAAACAGATGTAATTGGCAGTGTGAAGGTCTATAAAGATGGACTGGGTGAAAGAATACAGATGGAAGAACAACACTCCTATCTCCCTGAAGAGTCTTCCAGAAAACCTTGCAATTGCAAAAAAAGAAGTTTCTTCTTCCCATTATGTCATCCAGGATTCCAAGTTTCAAGCCAAAAGCCAAATGATGAGTGGCATGGCTCATTGTTGTTGGGACAGATCATTATGATCTAGTATTATTTCTAATTGGTCCAGAAGCAGGAAATTCCAGAAATCTCCCAATCAAGTCCTCTCCTCAGGGATTCTTGGTTTGTGCTGGCATCCCTGTCAGGTTTGGATCAGTTTTCATTTAAAAAATGATTATGCTTCTAATTGTTGCTCTACAGAAGGCTCTTCCTACTGTAAACCAATGCACAGCTGTCCTGCTAACCAGCCCAGCTGTAAGTGCAGTGAGAGGAGATGAAGTCATCCAACCTGGGTAAGGGGTTGGGGGATTGTCCTGTGTGTGGCCGTAGGTCGCTCTGATTTGAGTCCACTCGCTCCATCTCTGTATGTTTTCAGAGGTGTCTCAGCTTGTGACAAAACCAGGCAGGTTCCGTATAGAAAGTGACTGTGCTGATCTTTGATTACCGTTTTGGGAGATGGAAGTAACAGCTCCCTGAGCTCGCCTTGGAGGTGTGAACAGTTTTGATGATCCAGAGAATGTATTTTTCAGCAAACAGTCTTTACCAGATGTTTTGGCCTCAGTGCTGTGAGGAAGGTGTGCAGGGCTGGTTACAGTCCTGTGGGAGAGAGCAGGTAATGCAGCTCTCCAAGGTGACTGGATGGATACTGGACCAGAGCAGGGAGTGTTCAGAAGGATTCTATCACTCCTCTGGATCTGTTACTGGCAAAGCTGTTTAGCCATGTCGTCTCTGTGTCAGTATATAGGAAAGCAGTAAGGAAAAGTACCTGGTTTGTGAGCAGCAGAATGCTCCTTTGCTGCAGAGCCAGGTCTGGGGTACTGGTTTCTTTCACACCTACTACAGAAAGTATTTCCCAGAGTTGAGATCATTCAAAATGTTTGTCTTTAATTGAGATTCCTTGGTGCCTGATAAACATTGAGCTTATGCTACAACCTGTCCCACAGAGTCTTTCAGTACAAATTTTCACTTATCTGAAGGTTTTGAAAGTTCTGCTCTGCTTTGCATCTGAGTGAAACAGGCCACTGGGCTCAGAAATTGTTGGACTGAGTGGCAGAGACGGACCTGGGATCTTCCCACAAGGTTGTAAGATAAGATCTGCATTAGCAAGGTTGGATTTTAGAATTTGGACTGGAAAGAGTAGAGCAAGGAAGCTCATGAGGTAATTGCACTCCCTGCCCATCTTCAAGTATTAACGGGTATTGCAAGTATGAGGAATCATAGAATTTGAGATTTGTGTGCACTTTCTGTTCATGATCCCTGATGGCATCACTTTAAAATATAAAATATGTTTTTTACAACAGTCCTTTCCAAAGTCCCCCTTGCAGAAGCAGCAGAAGATTCGGAGTAAATAAAACCCACAATAACTTTCAGTGATTTCAGCAGTGATGGTAAAGGTCTTTTGACATACAGGAACCTCTTTTCCTTTATCAAAAGGGAGACATGATCCTCCTGACTGACATGATCCTCACACTCTGAAAATCACTCTCCTGTTTAAGGAAAACTGGTTGAATTAAACCTCATGTATATCAAAGCAGAGGCTGGAATTTTGATAGTTATTCAGAGAAAGGTAAGATACTGCATTCAGAGTTCTTTTCATATGGCACAAATTTTATGTAGTTTCTGTATCAATCAGTATGTCAGTCTCAGCAGGGAAGTTTTATAGCCTTAGAGACCTCATTGCTCTCTAGAGAATCATAAAATCATAGAATAACCAGGTTGGAAGAGACCCACTGGATCATCGAGTCCAGCTGTTCCTATCAAACACTAAACCATGTCCCTCAGCATCTCATCCACCTGCGCCTTTAACACCTCCAGGGAAGGTGACACAACCCCCTCCCTGGGCAGCCTCTGCTAGTGCCCAGTGACACTTTCCATTAAATATTTTTTCCTAATGTCCAGCCTAAACCTCCCCTGGTGGAGCTTGAGGCCGTTCCCTCTAGTCCTGTCCCCTGTCCCTTGGGAGAAGAGCCCAGCTCCCTCCTCTCCACAACCTCCTTTCAGGTAGTTGTAGAGAGCAATGAGGTCTCCCCTCAGCCTCCTCTTCTCCAGGCTAAACACCCTCAGCTCTCTCAGTCGCTCCTCACAAGGCCATCATATCAGAGCCTGGTATTCTCTATAGAAGTTAAAGCAAGTTAAGCCTTTAAACTACTGGTATGCTAACTTCTACCTCTCCAATATCCCTCCTGCCCACTACCTTTGAGCTGGTCTTGGCATTCTCATATCCCTCTGACATTGTACTAATGCTGGACAAATGCTGGACACGTTCCAGTCCTTGTCAGGTAATTCAGATGCCAAGGAAGGCAATGGTGAGGTTTTGGAGACTTGCATTCAGGACAGGATTAATCTGGGTTTCCCAGGTGTGGGGTCTCGGTCACACAAGTTGTATGTGTTACACTGGCAATGTGGGAAGGACCTTTGAGCTGGTGGCTGAATATATGGGTCACAGGAATGGGGACATCCATTCTTATGGTCCTTAAATCAGGAGGAATCTCTCTTTACAGTGGTAGTGGAATAACTATTGGAATTTTTCTTTTTGTAGAAGTTCTGTGTAGCCATGGCATTGATGAGGATCTGTCTGTAACGTGTTGAGTGTGTATCTAAGTAGAGCAGGAAATTAAGTGGTAATGAATAGATCCATTCAACTGGTCAAAAAAATAAAAGAGGTTTCAGTGTCTTTGTCTGGGTAGTCATTAAAAGTGAATGTCATCTCTTGTGGTGTCATTAGCCTACATGATGAAAATGGGATTTTTTTTCCCTAGCTGGCTTCTGGGAATGATGATTCAGTGGGGAAAAATATATAATTCCTTGATAATCTAGAGCTGTTGGAGCTTTCAGTGAAATCTCTGAAGTATTGGCACAATGATGAATGGCCTCTTCTGGAATACATGAATGTATAAGACATGAAATAAATCCTTCGTGCCTTCCAGGGCTTTGGCGTAGTGCGGCTTATCTTAAGGGTATTATGCAAAGCTGGTGCCTATTTAAATCTTGACACTCTCATCTGGAGCAAGTGTATTCGAAACTTACTTTTCTCTGAGAAGGTTAATTTGTCAAATATTGACTGCAGGTTTCATCTGAATTGACTCATCGTTCCCATGAGTGCTCGTCTTCCTTCCAGCTCTGCTGTAGGACCTTAGAAGTGCCATTTTAACGGCAAACTTCCAATCATGGACTCTGGGTGGCTGGGGATACAGGTTTCACTACCTGAAAGCTGCTAAAGGTGAACATTTCCACGGATAGAAAATGCAGCAGGAGAAAGCCATTGATGGTAAAGATAGTATATGTGCTAGGAGCCACAGAAGTTCTTGCAGTGGGATAAGCCCAAAGGATACTGTTTGGGTTGAAGCAGCAGGGAGCTGAAAAGACTGCCTTGGTTAAACATACTGTCCAGCAGCTAAGCATCTAGGATGATGACCTGTTAATCTCATAGTCGTTTAGGTTGGAAAAGACTTGAGACCATCAAGTCAAACTATAAAACTCCCACTGTCAAGTTCAGCACTAAACCACATCCCTAAGTGCCACATTTACCTGTCTTTTAAACTCCTCCAGGGATGGTGACTCAACCACTTCCCTGGGCAGCCTCTGCCAGGGCTTGATAACTCTTTTCTTGAAGTATATTTCCTAACAGCCAATCTAAACCTCTCCTGGCACAACTTTAGGCCATTTCCTCTCATCCTGTCACTTCTTACTTGGGAGAAGAGAACAAGATCTGCCTCACCTCAACCTCCTTTCAAGGAGTTGTAGAGAATGATGACATTTCCCTCCAGCATCCTCTACTCAAGGCAAAACAGCCCCAGGTCACTCAACCCCTCCCCATAACCCCTGTGCTTCAGACCCTACCCCAGCTCTGTTGCTCCTCTCTGGATGTGCTCCAACACCTCAATGTCTTTCTCTTAATGCGGAACCGAAAACTGAACCCCGGGTTCGAGGTGCAGCCTCACCAATGCCAAATCCAGGGAGACGATTCATTCCCAGCTTCTGCTGACCATGCCATGGCTGATCCAAGCTAAGATGCTGTTGGCTGCCGTGGCCTCATGGGCTGCTGCTGGCTCATGTTCAGCTGCTGTCAACCAGCACCTCCAGGTCCTTTTCCACTGGACAGCATTACAGCTACTCTTTCCCAAACATGAAGTGCTGAATGGGATTTCGACTGAAGTGCAGGACCCAGCACTCAGTCTTTTTAAAATTTACCTGGGACCATCAATGCATCTTGGCCAGATCCATCTGTAAAACCTTTCTACAAGCAGATCAACACTCATGCCCAGTTTGCTGCCATCTGGAAACTTAACTTAGTGTGCTCTTGATTCCATTCTCCAGATCATTGATAAAGATATTAAACAGAACCAGCCCCTACAAAGAGTCTTCAGGAAAACCCTTTGTGACTGGCTGCCAACTGGATTTAACCCCATTCACCACCACTCTCTGGGTACTGCCATCCAGCCAGTCTTTTAACCAGTGAAGAGTATGCCCATCCAAGACATGAACAGCCAGTTTGTCCAGGGGAATGCTGTGGGAGATGGTAATCCAAACTGCATTTGTGGGATGTTATCATGGTAGTGTTGGAGCCACTCACCTTCATATTTGTGTTGGATACCATGGGCTCTTTAGGCATTGTTTTAGTTGTCTTTGTGTGAATTTCACCCAAGGCAATGTCCTTCACTTCATCTCTCTTTCTTTCTGAACTGGCATCAGTTGTCTTGCCTAAGGCTGATCCTCCTAATTATTTGTGGCCATTCAAGTAACCATAAGAATGTTTTCCTATTTGTATGGCTTGTTTGGAAATTGGCTATTCTTTCTTCTTGTGCTGCGAAAGGACAAAAGTACCGGAACAGATGATGATTTCCTCCCTTCTGTCTTTAAAAAGTGTAGTATCCACTGAAGCAGTAGAAATGATATTGTGTGACTTGTTCAAGCAATCTCACACATGGGTAGTGAAGAGCTAACGTGTTGGAGTATATGGTCCACTGGATGAAAATGATTCATTCCAGTTCTGAGGTGAGCAGCTTTGAGTAATGATGTCATGGACTAGCTCACAAAACCTCATGGACTAATTCACCGATGATGAAGATTAAAGCCACAATGAGTGCTACTTGTAGTTAATTGTTTAATCTAGGTGATAAAGTGAGAAATGGTAATGAAGTTTATTTTCTGTTGGCTCCATTGCTGCCAATGTTGAAAAGTAGGAATGGTGGTTTAATCCAGCCGCTGCTCTTGTAATGTGCCCTGTCAGATGTTTTAAATGGTTAGATAGGGCTGACTGATAACTCTTCATTAAAACCACTTCTCGGTAGGCTTGGTGTGTAACTAAAACTAGTTATCTTGCTATTGCGAAAGCTCATTTATTTACTTTGTGGAAAAATTCAACACATTTTTTGGCAAAAGTTCCTCTTTGACAGGAAGGTCTAGAGTTTTCCAGACTCATTTCATGACCATCAGTGTTTCCTCAGGAATCCAGTTGCCCCACTCTTTGTCTTCCAGTGGGCTAGATGTGAGAACGACACTCCTTCCTGGCTCAGGCTCATACTGTTTTGAGGTTGGTATCTCCTGGCCCTCAACTAGAGAAGTGATTTCCTATGCAGATGCAATTTTGGCCTTGGTGGTGTAGTGAGGCTTAATATAGTGCTCCCAGGGGTGAGTTCACGGCTATTGTTTTGAAGGACAGAGCACTGAGAGAGCTCAACCTCTCTTTTCTTTTTGTCTTTTTCCACGAAAGAATGCATTTGGGCAGCAGCTGCTGACCTCACAGATGTTCAGGCGTTGCTGTTCATTGATGGCAACAATATATCCATCCCCACACAACATATTAAAGCCTTGCGGAAATGATGATTGTTTTTCCTTTTGATAATGTCTCACTAGTGCTGGGGAGCAGTGGAGAGGACACAGCGTATGCTGGTGTAACCCATCCTGTGCAGCACAATACACACATCGCTTGCCGATCTGGTGGTCGGGCAGGCTCTCTCTTGCGTGCTGGAGAACTCAACATGCTGTTGTGTGATTTAGCCCAGCCTTGACCTGGCCCTTGAGGCTTTGTCCTGGCTGCTCACCCCTCAAACTGTGTGTGCAAATAGCGATGTAAGAACTCTGCCTTGGGAATCAGCGGAGATCATTTTAAACCAGATAAGTGAGCCTTGGGCTGCCGAGATGACCCAATGTAACCCCCAGCCCAGGAGATCAGCTCACTCGGACACAAGGCATGGTTTGGTGTAGCACAGCTGTGTGACCTTGGCTCAATTTTGCTGAGAAAATTGTTTCTGAGATGTGAGAATGCCTGTCAGCTAAAAGTGTGCTTTGACGGAAAAGGGAAACCAGAGTGTAATTGTCAGGATAATGATTCAAGGATCCAGGAGGGAAACTGTTGACATGAGAAGATATAAAACTAAAGAAAAATGTAGAAGATGTGGAAGACAGCAGTTATGAAGACTGAGAACCCACTTGTTTGAGGCAGCTAATGTAGCTTCACCAGACTTGTAACTGCTTGGCCAGTGGAAACTCCCTGGGTGTGCTAATACTTAACCTAGTAGCATGTAATTCCGAGATATCTACTGCAGATATTAAACAATAAATAATTGTTCTGTACCCATAAATTTTGTGTCTTCCACCAGTGGCATCCTTAGCACATGGTGGAAGGTTTCTGAACAGAAGTGAGAGTTACACCGATATATATTAATGGTGTATTGTTTGCCAAAGTTTCTTCCGAATGTGAAGGATGTCCTCAGGCACTGAGAAGACACGAAATTAGAGGAGATTTCAGATATCTACCAAAATGCCTGTCTTTGTTTTCTGCCTAAGATTTTTGGTTACCAAGGCACAGTTATGTTTCAATAGCTTTTGTGTGGTGACAGCAGGAGCATCTTGGTGCAAAAATTACGTTTGGAATTCACAGCCTTTCCTAAGTTGAGGCAGTGACTATGTCTTAACTGAGAATAACCTCAAATGCTGTCTGCCCTGTAAAAATGCCCAAGATGTTGCAGGCACCTTAGAAATACAATGGATGCTCTAATGGACTTGGATGGGAATAATTTGCAACTAAGGATTGTATTGAGAGCGTCTTCACATGACAGCTTCAGACAAATACAGGTCAGGTTTTATTGTGGAGGATCTGAAAATAGAAGGTAACAATTAGAATAATGTCCAGGACATGTCCTTGATCAGGCAGGTAACAGCAAATTACCTGTTAACAAGAAACAAACTGTTCTTTAACCTTTACAGCCAATCCCCAACTCCCCATTACCAACCCTGGTTAGGCTATTAACCATCTCCTTTGGTGCCTTAAAGGACAGGTGTATGGAGGAAAAGTGGAGAATGCAAACACGGCAATGTTATGTGGCTGAGATGATTTTTGCCTGCATTTGGGGAGATTTTTTTCATCCCAGAGATCTATGTACCAGAGACCCTCAGACCTATGGTGATCCCAGCTACACCAGCAACCAAACTGCGTGGATGAGGCCTCCACCATGCCAGTTCCATCACTGAGTGCAGCTGAGTCAACAAGTGAGAATAGAAGGAAACTTGACTAGGAATATCTTTGGAAAATAAAAGTAACCAAAAGGAAGCATGCAGCAATGTGCACTCCACCCCAATGCATAGTATTTTTCTGAACTGCTGGGTCTTCATAAGTTAATGTGTGAAATCCTGCATCTCCTGAGCATAAGCCTGCTGAGGCAGAGGACTTGGGCAAGGGTGAACAAGCCCATGTGGTTACCATTGCTCCACTTCATTAAAAAAGCCTTCTTGCAAGGGGAAGTGAGCTCAGCAAACTGGGAAAGTGCCATACCAGGGACGGGAGGGATGGCTGGAGGGCAATAGGAGAGACTTTATACAAACTCTCTGGAATATGAGTGTGTTTGGTTACATCGTACTGAAAGACAGATGGATCCTGTGAGGTCTTGGTGCGTTCCGTGCAAGCTTGAGACCTCCTTGCATTCAGTCTCCTAATAAAGACTGCTGCCTGAGAACTGCTGTTCCTCCTTCTCTATCTTTCCCTCTGAAATGCTCCTTTGTAGTCTTATGTTTCTTAGTTAATACAAACCAAGTGGGATGAAGGGCAGAGGTGCAGATGTAGAGGCTGATTCAGGTGCAAGGGAAGTCAGTAGGAAGCTGTCAGTTCATGTCAATGGGCTTGAATCAGAAAGTGTTTGAGGAATGTAGGAACAACACCTACCCTAGTCTAACCGCACCAGAACGTAGCTCAGATCACTTACTTCTGGGCAGTGGCAAACTGGCATTGACTTCAGGAAAGCTGTGATTTGTACCAGTAAGGTATTTAACCACAGGGTTTTGTTGAGCAGACAGATACAGTGGGTTATAATTGACAGCAGCTGGATTTTTTCTCTCCAAGTAATGTTATCCATTTTATGGAGATAGAGGAGAGGTGCTAGAAGTTGGGGTAAAGAGAACATTTGGAGGTTTTGTCCCATGGCCATGGAATACTCTTTCTGGTCTTGCCTGACACTAAACTTCTCACTATACTCACATCTTTCTTTAAATCCTGATGCCATCTGTGGTCACATTTCCCTCTGTACTCAGCACTGGTGAGGTCACTCCTCAAATCCTGCGTTCAGTTGTGGGCCTCTCACCACAAGAAGGATGTTGAGGCTCTGGAGCAAGTCCAGAGAAGAGCAACGAAGCTGGTGAAGGGGTTGGAGGACACGTCTGAGAGAGCTGGGGGTGTTTAGCCTGGAGAAGAGGAGGCTGAGGGGAGTATTCCTTTTTGTATTTAATTATATCTGGGCTTGAGCTTTTCTAACCTGATCCCTGGCTGCTCAGACAATTTCTCTGTATTCCACTCAGGCTACCTGCCCTTGCTTCCACCCTCTGTAGGCTCCCTTTTTGTGTTTGAATTGGTCTAGGTGTTCCTTGTTCGTCCATGCAGGCCTCCAGGCATTTTTGCCTGACTCCCTCCGTGTTGGAAAACATCACTCCTGAGCTTGAAGGAGGTCATCCAGCTTTCTTGGGCTTACTTGTCATAGTAAATTCTGCAATTTAATAGCACATTTCTTCGGATTTCAGTTTCTCAACTTCCGATGTCCTGCAACGTTGCCAGTAAGAAGTGATGGATTGTTGTATTGCTTTTCCTTTTGTCTGAAGGCTTTCTTCTTTGGATGACTACTTAATCTAACTTTTCTTTTTCTTCTCTGCATTGTTTATCCACTCGCGATCACGAGTTTGTGACTTTCAGTCGTGTAGGGTCAAGCTGGGCTTTGGTCATGCCAGTAGGTTTTGGTGACTGATGAAAGAGGGCTCTAAGGAATGAAATATGATACTTTTCTCTGGGCCTGGGCTGCTAGCTCCTCACTGGGTGATTGAAATCTGTTGGAACTGTGAATCTCTAAGAGTATTTAAGAGGCAATGTAGGCAGCACAGCGAAATGTTACCATGCATAGCACTGCTTGCCTCTGGCATTCTGTAGTTAAGATATTACATTTATTGAACTTGTACCTGGTACTTGTATCTGGTTGGTATTTGAACAAAATTTACCATGAGGCTTTATCTCATTGGGATTTTGAAGACAGACTAGAAAAC
Source organism: Coccyzus lansbergi (assembly GCA_033558105.1). Classification (NCBI taxonomy): domain Eukaryota; kingdom Metazoa; phylum Chordata; class Aves; order Cuculiformes; family Coccyzidae; genus Coccyzus; species Coccyzus lansbergi. Next base: position 1,737,607 of record JAUMJK010001519.1, on the reverse strand, counting down.
AGGGTTTTTTACATGCTATTTAATCTTAATGGAAAACCTTAAGGCTTTACTGATATGCTAAAAGCTAAGAGGTCAGCTTCATATCCCAAATTTATTTACCCAAAAGGTCTGGGTGATTTCATAGATCATAAAATACAACTTCAAAAGTCGTATTTTATTTCACAGTTGGTGGTCTTCGCCATAAGGTAAAATCAGGTCAGTAATCTTTTCTTGGGAAAGAGACAGCAGCCCCGGAGGATCTGCTTTCAGATCTACAGAGAAATGTCCTGTTGTGCCCTGAGCCTTCCTCACGAGGAAGCAGAAGGAGCGATGACAATGTACAAGTCTGCTTCATACCCTGCACCACAAAGGGAGACATAAGTGACATCTGTTACGTCTTTGAAATCTATGATGAATTTCACATCAGTGACAATTTTTACATCTGTTACTGTTATTACTAACAATGAATTCTGAGAAGATATGATATCTGTGACTATTGTAACATCAGTGACATCTGTCACACCTGTGACATCAATTACATCTATGAAATCTGTGACATTTCTGACTATTGTGACATTAGTGACATTTGTGATTTCCATGGCATCTGTGACTATTGTGACATCAGTGACAGCTGACATTTGTGACTACTGTGATGTCATGTGAAGTCTGTGAAATCAGTGACATCTGTGAATATTGTGACATTCATACCTATGTTGTCTGTGACTATTGTGACATAAGTGACAAGTGTGACCTCTGTGACTATTTTGCCACAAGTTTTATCTACGTTCTATTTCACTATAGTAACATCTGTGAAATCTGTGTTACCTGTGACTATTCTGACATCACTGATATCTGTGATGTCTGTGACTACTGTGACATCAGTGACATCTCTGATGTCTTTGAGTATTTTTACATCAGTGAAATCTGTGATGTCAGAGACTATTGTGACATATGTGGCAATAGTGAGGTCGGTGACTATTGTGACATCAGTTGCATTTGTGATGTCTGTGGTATCTGTGGCTATTGTGACATCAGGGGCATCTATGTTGTAAGTGACTATTGTGACATCAGTGACATCTATGACATCTATGACTATCGTGACATCAGTGATAGCTGTGATGTCAGAGACTATTGCGACATAAGCAACAGCTGTGTAGTCTGTGACTATTGTGACATCAGTGTCATTTTTTGACGTCAGTTACTATTGTGACATCAGTGCAATCAGTGACATCTGTGAATTCTGTGACATCTGTAACTATTTAGGTAGAAGTTACATCTATGTTCTCTGTGACTATTGTGACATCAGCGATGTCTGTGACATCTGTGATGTCCATTACTATTGTGACATGACTGATATCTGTGACTTCTGTGGTGTCTTTGACTACTGTGACATCAGTAACATCTCTGACATCTGTGACAATTGTGACAACAGTGACATCTGTGATGTCGGTTTCTATTGTGACATCTGTGACATCTGTTAATTCTGTGACATATGTGACTTTTTTGACATCAGTGAAATCTAAAGAGGAAAAGGCTGAGGTATTTAGCCTTCTTTGCCTCAGTGTTTACTTGTAAAGAAAGTTATTCCCTCTGTGTACAAACCCCAAAACTAGAGGAGCAAAATGAGTCTCCCATGGTCCAAGAGCAGGTGATCAGAGCCTTGCTTGCCCAACTAGACACCCACAAGTCTATGGGACCAGATGGGATCCACACAAGGGTATTGAAGGAGCTGGTGGATGATCTTCTAACAGTCCTGGCTGAGTGGGGAAGTTCCACCGGACTGTGTTCAGGGTAGGGTGTCATAGAATCATAGAATCATTAGGTTGGAAAGGACCCACTGGATCATCAAGTCCAACCATTCCCATCAATCACTAAATCATGTCCCTCAGCACCTCTTCCATCCATCTTTTAAATACCTCCAGGGACGGTGACTAAACTAAATCTAGTATACTAAATCTAGTATAAACTTCTCTTTTAGTTTAAAACCATAAACCCTTGTTCTATTGCTGCAAGCCCTGCTTAGATGTTTCCCCCCTAGTCTTTCTTATAAGTCCCCTTTAAGTATAGAAAGAGTGCAATAAGGTCTCATCAGAGTCTTTTGTAATATATGAACTAATATATGAACTAGTAAGTAAAAGGCTAATTTATAAACAAATATTTAAAACTATATTCATATCACGAAGTTTATCAGCCAGCAATTAAGTTAATGTGGCAGCACTTCCTAATAGAGGACAAGAGATGAAAGAACCTTTTGAGCTCACATGTAGTCAGGAGGGTATCTGATATCATGCTGCAGAAACACCCTCCCTCTCGTTTACAACTCCCCAGCACCGTCTGCCTCTGTACCTGAAAGCTGCACACCGTGGGGGTGTTTTCTTCAATTTTTTTCCCAAAAAAACTGTTCTCCCAAGCTCTGCTGGAACATCAGTGCCAAGTTTCAGCAAGAACGGGGAAGTTTTATTGCCATTATAAACCTTGAAAATATGTTTTGTATGAGGTGAGTGCCAGTATAGCCTTTGGTACAGCTGTGCTAACAACCCTACCTGGTATCTCGGGCGCGGTCAAATGAGAAACTCCTAAACAGTGCAAAGAAAACAACTGAGAATTTACAGTGTAAAACCAGCCTAGTAATTGTATTAACAGTCTGTTTTAAGCAGAATCAGGCTCCCAGCTGTAGCTGAAACCCATAAAAAGCACACCATTAATTTTATGAAGAGAAGTAGCCATTTCAGCCCTCTGGAAAGCTCTGGAGTCTGTAAAGATAAGGTGATGGACTTTTCTCACAGCTGCAAGAGCTACATGTGGAAAGCAGGTCTGCACTGCACCATGGATCTGCAGGAAGCTAGGCAGAACCATATCCTGCTGGAGAACTGTCTCCATGATGGGACCTCTTGAATGGTGATGTGCCCACATGCCCCGGTGCCTGTGTTGTACCTTGTGTGCTGCTGGCATCATGTTCCTAAATGACACATCTTGCTTCCGAAAGAATGACAAACCCCTGGTGTCTTGAGCAGTGATAGAAAAGTCTAGGATGGGAGAAAAAGATCCACTGAATCTTTTCATAATTCTAATTCATAATTACCTGCACTTGAATACTGTCTTTTCTAGCTGACTAACTGTCTAGATTTCATAAACACTGCTAATTTGCTGTTAAATTAGCCATTTATATGACCCTTGATGATTTGTTGGGCCTTATTGAACAGCAAAGAATTTTTGTTCTTTTCTCTTGGAGATGGCTTTTCACACCGTCAAGGCCACTTTCTCAACTTATTGACAGCTTTATGAGTGCTGTTGGAAAAGTACCAGGTTCCTTTGTTTCACAGCACTCTGTCGAGTGCAAAGGCAGTTTCTTAATTAGGGCCTGAGAGCCTTCACTTTGCTCCAGTGTTCCCCAGGTACAGAGCCGTATACTGGGCAGTCTGTAGTTAATCACTTTTCCAGACTTAAGCCCACTAAAATTAGGTGGGCTTTTGGTCAAACATTTGCCTGGCTCAGGGCCAGCTGAAGAGCCTCTCTGGGCTGACACATTTGTGCTTGGCATGTGTCTGCATTCTGGCTGCACTCACCAATTAACCAGGAGTGCAAAAATTACAATAAAAAATAAACCGAATCTTAACTTGCCTATAAAATCTCCTGTTTTCCAGCTAATTCCTGCACATGCAAAAAAGGAAAACTCTTCCCCCATTCTCCATCTTGCCCACATTTATAGCTGTGCCTTTGTTGTTACTGTGTACTAGAGCAACTCATATTTGCACCAGTTCCTCTGGGTCCCTTTCACAGAATCACAGAATCACCAGGTTGGAACAGACCTACTGGATCATCGAGTCCAACCATTCCAATCAAACACTAAACCATGATCCTCAGCATGTTGTCCACTTTCAAACCTGTTTACACAATTTTTAAAGTTTTATATTTGCAGTCACGTTTAAACTTCTTCTAGAATCATTGAATCATGGAAAGGTTTGAGTTGGAAGGGAACTTAAAGATCATCCAGTCCCACCCCTGCCATGGGCAGGGACACCTCCCACTGGATTAGGGGCTCCAAGCCCTATCCAACCTGGCCTTGAACACCTCCAGGCATGGGGCAGCCACAGCTTCCCTTGGCAACCTCTTCCATTGTCTCATCACCCTCATTATGAAGAATTTCTTCCTGAAGTCTTACTCGTCATCATTGAAGTCCTACAAAGCTGGTTTCTTCCTCTTTTAAAGGGATGGTTTTTATAGCTTTGATTAAGAATTGTGGTGATTGCTGAAGCAACTGCTCTTTGCTTGAAGCTGCCTGATTTGGAAGAGCCAAGGAGACTAAGATGGCAGCATTTCCTTCAGTTGTTGAGAAGTCCCTGTGTGAGAGCTAGAGATAGACCAGCAAATAGTTTTTGGTTGAGAAGATGGAGCCAGAATAAATCTGCTTTCCTTAAGAAAATGTCTGTGTCCCTAAGAAGAGTGGCATTTGTAAGGCTGGGAGTTTGACCTCAGTCTGAAGCTGTGGTGGCTATTGGGTCTTTTCCCAGCTGTTTGTTTATCCTTTCCCTCAAATCCACAAGCAAAGCTGCTCCAATAATTACTCCCTAACCTGTCCCAGTCCAAGTGTGACCAGGAATGAACTGTTGTTTACTACACTGGTTGGAGAAGAGGAAGCTGAAGGGAGATCTTATTGCTCTCTACAAATACCTAACAGGAGGTCGTGGTGAGGTAGATGCCGGTCTCTTCTCCAAAGTAACAAGTGATAGTACAAGAGTAAATGGCCTCAAATTACACCAGGGGAGGTTTATGTTGGATATTGGAAAGAATTAAAGAATTTCTTTACTGAAAGAGTGGTGAAGCATCAGAAGAGGCTGCCCAGGCACGTAGTGGAGTCTCCTTCCCTGGAGATGTTCAAAAACTGTGTAGCCATGGTACTTCAGCATGTAGTTTAGTTGGAATGTTGGTGTTGGGCTGATGGTTGGACTCCATAAGCTTAGAGGTGTCTTCAACTCTTAATTATTCTGTTATTCTGCTGTTGAAATCAGGGTGGGAGCAATGGCTGATGAGCAGCTGACGATGGTGTCTTGGGAGGATGAAAGACTGACAGGAGGAGGATGTGAAGTAGGTGCAGTCTGCATGAACCAGGCTGATCCTGGCCTCCTCATTGCTGCTTCCATGGGGAGACCAATTGCACTGTTTCTCCTATAAGGCTTCATGGGAAGACAGGAATTACCCAACAGGCCCTGTACCCGTGTCTTAGTGCAGCCACATGCTTCAGAGAAAGGTGTAAAGGGAAGAGCTGGGGTGGGAGGTGCCCTTTGTGCAGAGGCATTGCATTAAGCCCAGAAAAATGTGATTTTAGATGCTTTCCAAAACTGTTTCTTTTCCAAGCATTTATTGTTGTAAATATTATCTTGCTCACCTGGAGCCTGGAAAAGACCTACCACATTAATATGTAAAGGATGAGCACCCGCAAGGCTCATCTTGCCCTAAAGATCAGCAGTCAGGTGGTAGCAGGCTCAGAGTATAGGCTGGAGCTGGTCCACCCCTGTCCAACTCATCATATCATTGATGTGAATTCCTAACCACATAGTGATCTCTATCCAAGTAACTCAGATACTAGCTCATCAGGAATCTCTGGGAAAAAAACTCTTCAGAAATCCAGTTTTTCAAATAGTCCTTAATGGGAAAGGCATCGTTTTAAGGGATAATTTGACTTCTAGAATGTTATAGAATGAAATACTCTGAGATCCAGCAATGGCTTTTTCATATGAATGCTGGTTTGCTTTGAAATTATCAGTGATTCCCATTAAAACAACAGCCAAGCGAATCTCTCTCCTGATTTGAAAAAAAAAGGAAAGAGAAGAAACAGGAATGTTTTAATTGGGAAAATGTATTGATATCTGCTCAATTTAGCTGATGTTGGCTCATACAGCTTTGTCAAGGTTGTGTTTTTTAATCTTCCATTTTAATGTTGTAGGGAGAAAGCATTTTGTAGTAGATTGTCAGGAGCTGGGAAATAAACTACCCAGCTGTCATCCTTCTTTTCCCCTTGATTCCCTTACCCTATTGTTTTGCAAGAGAAGACATATTTTTCTCTGAGTTACACTAATTGTGAGTAAGAGTAGAGGCAAACTGGGATATAGGAGAGAAAGATTGTAGGAGAAGAAGAGAAGTGAGAGAGAACTGGTTTATGTTGAGATTTGCATTGTTTGTTCCAAACTAATTACAGACACTGGGCTGTAAATTCTTCGAGCAATCTATTTCCCTGAAGTTTCCTTACCACTTTCCTCCATTCCCCAGTGATTGGAAACAAAACCATTGTTTTTTCTACTGGGGGCAGGTTGAGTACAGTGTGATCACAGGAGTTCAGCTGTCTGCAATCCAGGCTCTGCTCCGCATGCAGCAGCATGAGAACGATATGTTTCAGTAAATCCAGTGAGTGTTTAATGACATTAAATGTGTTTGGTTAGGGATTAGAGAAAAATCCCCTCATCTTCCAATCAGGGGAGAAAGTACCTTTTTTTTTTTTTTTTTTTCTAGCAGGTTTTGTGCCTGCTCAGCTGGAGTGAAGTGAATCTGGCACAGTTGTCAGCAGCTAAACTCCAGCCTCTCCAGGGGAAGCCACCCTGCTGCATTATCCTTGTTCAAAATCAGGAGTGCAGCAAACTTCACTGGGATATCCTCTGCCCCAATACCCCCAGTGCTGGCAGTCACTCCTCCTTCTCCACTGCTCTGATTTCTCTTTTCTCAGCCTCTGGCTACTTGTTGTTTTCTTTGCTGCTAAACAAATTCCCACCAATGCTTTTCTTTTGGTTTTCACATTGCTCAGTCATGCTGGGAAAACGTAGGAACTCCCTCGTGGACTGTTCCCTGCAGGAATGGGTCTGTTAGGGGGCTGCTTCCCATATAGGTGTTTGCTGGGTGAAGTGATATTCACCACAAAGAACTCGGTGGCTGCCCCATCCCTGGAGGTGTCCAAGGCCAGGATGGATGGAGCTTGGAGCAATCTGATGCAGTGGGAAATGTCCCTGCCCATGACAGGGGAACTGGAACTGGATGTGTTTTAAGTTCCCTTCCAACCTAAACAATTCAATGATTCCATTCTATGAACTTAATGGACAGAGTCAATGAGGCTGCCAGGGAAATTGGACTTTTCGTTTTCTATCCCCTAGGTAGTCGATGTTGTCCAGACAACAGAGGATTCTTGTGTGGGAGATGTGAAATCTTCCTTTCTGCATCCTCTGCGTCTTTGCTGCATCAGTCACGGAGGGTGCAGGTTTGAGCTGATGCTTCCAGGAAGGAATATGTGGCACTGGTCCCCAGTGTGTCACCTGTGAGTGTGTCACCTCAGCAACATTGAGACAGCTCTGGGAGTGACAGGCTGCCCAAGAATTGTCTCTTTTCCCTAGGAAAAATGTCAGCAGAACTTGGAGATACCTGTTCTGTCAACAGAGCTGGCACTCCTTTTCCCAAATGAGAGATCCTTTCAGCCCATCAGGGTTGTTCTGATTGAGCTTGGAAGTGTCTAGATTATTCTTCTGTGAAAAGAAAACATAAAAATAGCTTTTAAGATTCTTGATTTTCTGTGAAAAAAGGGCTTTCCCATCAAAATTACTCTTTTGACAAAAATAGCTGTTCCCATTTTTTTAATAACAAACTCTGCTTATGTTCCATCCATCACAATGTGCACTGCCGGGATTCCACGGTTCTGGGGTTGGCCTGGGATCCTTGTGCTCCCATCAGTTCCTCTGCAACTTTTGCCAGTTCTCTTTCTTGTCAAGTCTAGATCACAGGAAGTTTGGCTGAGGACTGAGAGCACTCTGGGATGTGGCCATATCATTGCATGCTGGAGGTTGGCATCACAGTTTGTGGTAATAACCCTGCTATTGATTTACTGCTGCAACTTCAGAGCTGGAACCTGCTTTGATATATGTGACTGGAGACAACAGCAATCACCCCTTCCCATCCTGATGCAACACCAGACAGGTCAATGAGGAAATCTGACCCCACTAACACTGAAGTTCCTGGTCTGGTAGCTTGGATTACAGCTGTTTGGATACAGTTGACCCTAAGATCTAGATGCTTCTACACATTAGCATTGAGAAGAGGACAGATGTGCTCCTTTTCTGGATGATTGTGGTGTAATTTTCCCTCTAGAAGGAGAAGAAAAATGAGGGTGGAAAACCAGCCTCCTGGGTCCAGGGGATGCTCCAGCCATTCCTTTGGCTCTTCTTGCCTCAATGGAGAGCTTGGGGCTGTCCAAGTCTTGTGCCCTTGTGATGGACCAGATGTGCCCTCCGAACCCTGTGCTGATCCAGCTGTAATCTGGAGCATCCAGAGCCATTTTCCTACTAAACAAAGAATAAAACAAGCGATTTGTGACTCAGTAGTGATGGTAGACAAACCCTAATGAGGCATTGAGGGCCAACTGGGAGCTAATTGCCTGCAGTTTCCAAATGTAGGGCCTAATTCCATTGTTACAATTCAATCTCTGCAATAGTTGCTGCGTGCAGGAAAATGAGACCTCTCATTTTATTCTGAGCATAATATTTACAGGAAAGGTTTTTTTTCTGTTTTGTTTTGTTTCGTGAACGTCACTAATGAATGTGTAAACACCTCCTGGCATAGATTTTCCAGTTTACTGAGGTTGGAGTTCACACTGCTAACACGCCTCCCTGTACAAAGCGCTCCATTCGTTAACCTTGTGCATCCGCTAATTTGTGGGTCACTTGCAGGTCAGAGGTGTGCTTCTGCTGTGCTTCTTGATTGTTTGTTGTATTATTACAGCAACTGTAAATGCCACATGTGGCAGACTTGAAGAGTGTTTGGAAGGCTAACAGTATAATTAGGGTACGTTATTCCAAGGAGACTATGCCAGCTGACATTCATGAGGCAATAAAACCAGTGTTGTGTGGTTTGTTTTTTTTTTTTTTACTTTTCCTTCCTTTGCAACAGTGCCTATCAATGAAAAAATGTTGAACTGTTGCAGATTTTATCAAGTCTGGGGTGTTTGCTCCAGGCCCAGTAGCTGAGCAGCCCCACCCAGCAGTCACTTCATCAGCCTGTCCTGGCCTCAAGTTGGCTGGAATGTGGGGCTGAGAAGTTGCCTCCACCATTATTTATGGCATGAGTTGGGCCTTTTACATGAAAATATTATTCTAGTTGAATAGTGATGAGTTCTTAAAATCATATTTTGGCTACCTGTCATTGGCTCTCAGCTTTCTGTGCATTTGCTGTCACCAGTTCCAAGTTTCTTACCCATCCACCTCATAGAATCATAGAATCATAGAACAACCAGGTTGGAAGAGACCCATCGGATCATCGAGTCCAACCATTCCTATCAAACACTAAACCATGTCCCTCAGGACCTTATCTACCTGTGCCTTAAACACCTCCAGGGAAGGGGAATCAACCACCTCCCTGGGTAGCCTATTCCAATGCCCAATGACCCTCTGTGTGAAAAACTTCCTCCTAATCTCTAGTCTAAATCTCCCCTGGCGGAGCTTGAGGACATTCCCTCTTGTCCTGTCCCCTGGCACTTGGGAGAAGAGCCCAACTCCCTCCTCTCTACAACCTCCTTTCAGGTAGTTGTAGAGAGTAATGTGGTCTCTTCTCAGCCTCCTCCAGGCTAAACAATCCCAACTCTCTCAGCTGCTCCTCATAGGGCCTGTTTAAAGAAAGTTCTTTAAAAAAACCTCTTTAAAGAAAGATCTTTGGAGGCTTCTTTGCTTGGCTGGAATCACAGAGAGTGGTATTATTTCTCACACCACCACGTGACTCCTTGTACTAAGGCTTTAAGTTGGTCATTAAACATGCTGAATGCTCTGCCTTCGCTCTTGACACAACATTAAGAACATGATGAAACTGCTTGGAAACAATTAGGTGGTAAATAAGCTTGTTCAGTGAATACGCATAAACTGCTTCAGCTACAGCCAGATGTTCCTGCTTTGTATGACCTTCCTTCTGCAATATAAGAGTGGGAATGCCTTCTGATAGATATCAAAGCCATTTGAACACGTTTACCTGCTTTTTCTTCACCATCAAGGCATACGATCAAATTAGGACAACTGGTCACAATATGCAGGAGAGTAGTATTTTTTGGTCTCCTTTAGTTAGAAGAAAGTCAATATAAATCAGAAATAGTCTTAGTGTTGTTTTATTTCTTTTTTCAGTAGTGGAAGTAACTGCAAAAAACTACATAGAAATGGAGAACGAGACTCTGTTTTTTAACTGAAGTCTATATATGCCTGTAAAAATCTCCCTAAAGGCAGGGAAGAGAAGGGAGAGGCAGTTCAAAATATTTGGAGGAAGACTGCATAAAATGCAGACAGCGAGGAGGTTGAAATATGAACAGATGAGACACTGCAGAGGGTCCCCAAGGTAGCTCAGGAAAGCTATGGATCCTGTTTAGTTTGTGAAATTAATTAGAAGAGGGAAGAAGTTTATATTCTGTGCTGTTCCTGCATTGGTCTATGCATAGCGAAATATGGTTAAAATGAAAAAAAAAAAAAAGATGGAAAGGCATACAGACCCAAGGCTCCCCATTCCAGTTCACTTCAGGCCTCAGTTTTGTAAACTACTATAGTCCCAGAGGGCACGGCTGTGCACTCTCCAGTGTGGAGCTGGGAGAAGGGATGGTCCTCACAAAATGGCAAAGGTGAGAATTATTCTACTGGAAATGGGGGACAAAGGAACGATTTAAAAGGGCAGGAAGAAAAAGGCAGCTCGCAGCACGGAGGCGTTTGCTCTGTCTCACCTATCTGTGGTTGTATGTCAAGGAAAAGAAGCAGATGAACAGTAAGGAACAGGCTGTTCCCATGTTGGGCGGGAAGTGCCTGAAATCCCATGAGCAAGTCTGTGCTCTGTAACAATTTCCAGATGGCATCCTAGCCCCAAAGCGTTGTGGTTGTCTGGATATGCAGTCACATATTGCGAAGCTTCTACAGAAAATCAGAGGAGATTCTTTAAACTCATACCTTGGACTGAACCAAGAGCCTTGGATTTAAAGATCTATGTGGTAGGTTTGTCTTCTCTTGTACCAAGAGACATTCATGCTCAACATTTGGAAAATATACTTTAGATGATTGTGTGGAATTTGCATTTTTGGTCATTTTCCACCACAAGCTCGATCCAGACTGCAAAGCGTACTTGGATTTCCAGAAACCTTTTGCTGAGTTTTCTCATCCAAGGGTCTTATGCTGAGTTAAGACCAGAGATGAAGGTGTGTATTTCTTTGGGCTTGTGGCTGATAAAAGGACACGAATAAATGGCCACTTTCCCAGAGGAGAAAAGTCACTAATGCAATCCCCCATGGCCAAATGGTGAAGTGGCAAATTTTGCAGGTGATAAAAGTACTGAGGATAGTCAAATCTTAAGTTAAGGGAAGAAGGGGCTCTGCCTCCACCCAGCTTTATAGTCCAGCTCTACACTGTTTGCCTGAGGCTGACCAAAAAGCAGGTGGGGCAGTCTGCCTTGGTTGGCAAGTGGAACTGTTTAGTCTGTATATCCGTCTGCCTTCCTGCCCCCCCACTCCAGTTTAACTTGTCTCCATGTCACAGTGCAGTGTGCTGGTGGGGTGCTCCTTGCGAGCAGCTTCCCAGTGGAAATCCTCCAGAAAGGAAGGTGCAAAAAGCGGTGTAAGGTCATCAAAGGAGGAGAGATGAGTGACCTCCTTTGTGCCACATTAAACCAGCCTTGCAGGCGGGTAGAATTTTTAATCTATGGAGAAAAGGTCATGTGTGTGCAGTGCTGTTAACCACTGCCCATTCGCCATCCAGCCACTGCTGGGCCATGAGATGTAATCTGCAAAAGGCCAAATGCAAATCTCTGAGTCCTAATGTGTCAATTATCTTTTTGACAATTACATATGGATTTCATTAGGTCCCTAAATGTTACCTATTACAGCATCTCACCAGCTGGAGGGATTTCCAGCAGGAAATGTGAGATGAGAAAAGCTGACAAACCTCAAATTCCCAGAGGCTCTCTGGAATTCATGCAGATGAACTGCAATAAGGACAGCCTTGAGCACCCCTGTTTGGCTCTGTGCAACTGTGTCTCCTCAGAACGAGGAGGGGCACCTGGGTTGAATGGTGGCGTCTTGTGCCTGTGGATGCATGTCTGGTGTCTTGCAGTTCCTGCAAAATGGAGAGGAAACGGCAGAGCAGAAGGTTAACCTTGGGCAACCCAGTGACTCTTACCTTCCCTGAAGAGCTTTGACACTATGTTTTCCTGTAATTTCAGCGTTATAAATTGTAACTTGAGCTTAAAGGTAATGGAGTAACCCGTAGAAGAGGTATATTTGAGTGAATCCTGCTCCAGATGGTGAAAATGCCCAGAAGGAATTCAGTCTTACTGATCTTTCTGTCACACAACCTTTCTGTGTTGTCTCCCTGGAAGTACTTAGTACTCTCATCATCCTTGACCTTACTCTTTCCAGGGATTTATCAAAGGGGAGTGATGAAAGAAGGGGAGGGATAATGACTTGGAGAGGGTTTACGTGATGATTCCTGTGGTGCATCTTTGACATCTAACCATGTCCTGCTGAGCTCACCTGGACACTCAGTGGCTTTCAGGAGTGACTTTATAGCCTCAGAGGTGTAATCCATAGCTCATGTACTCTCCTGTTAGGGTGCACACCATCTCCTATGGCATGTTCCCCGTTCACTTATCAGTGCCAAAACTTAACAGGAAGGTGTAGTGAGCTGCCAGCATGACTGGATCTTGCAGGGATGTGCTGGGGGCTCTCTGAAGGCTTGAGTGTGTGGTACCCACATACTTCACCAGGTGCTCCAAGCTGCTTATTTTCAAGCCACCTCTTGGATGCAAGGTTCTCCCCGATGGCTGCCCAGCTCAACAAGCTGTATCCATGAAGCTGGCACGTGTTCAAGATACCAGCCCCTTCAGCAGAGCATAAGCTAAGCTGGGAGTGTGAGTTTGCAGATGATGAGAAGGGGTAGAGAGGATTTCTGCACGAATGGCTGGTGAGCTGGGGGCACACAGCTTTCCTCAGCTCACCGTGCTGCCTTCTGCCTCTCAAACCTCAGTGCTGAGCGAGCAGCATGACTCCAGGGCAAAGGCTTGTCCCCACACAATGTGCTTTAGAATGCCTGGAGATTAAGGTTGACACGTCTCTTGAGAATGTTATGAGTCTTATGATCCGGTCTTGTAAGTCTTGGAGGATAAGGGACTTTGGGCTGAAACCACAGGAGGGCCCTTTTTCACTGCCCTCCACCATGTTCCCAGGGCAGCCTGAAAAATCATTTACTAGTATTCGCCAAGACGTGACTGAACCATATATGACCTTCATTGATTGATTGTGTGATGCTATTGGCAAACAGATAGATAATGAAGCTGCAAAACAGGTGTTAATGATGAGGCTTGTGGTGGAAAATGCTAATGAGGCCTGTAAAGACCTTTTGCTATGCCTGTCGTGGGCTGCAACCTTAGTGCAAATGATAGAAGCATGTAACAGGGTGGGCTCTATAAAACACCACACGCAAGCCATGGCAGAGGCAATGTCTGCAGCTTGGAAGCCTAGAGAAGGGAGCGATCAGTATCGTTGTTATACCTGAGGGGCTCCAGATCATTTAAGCTATCAGTGCAAAAGTAAAAAGCAAGGGACAAAACAGCTGGCATGGTCACGAGCCCCTGATATTTGCCCAAGATGCCAGTGAGGACCCCATTATGCCAGTGTTGTTCCCGATACGATAAGGATGGGAAACTCCTACCATCTAGAAAACAGCAGGGAAACAAGCTGCAGAGCATCCCAGAGCTGTGCTCCAACATAAATCGCTCCAGGACAAAGCCCAAGAAAGCAGGGGAGTGGGTCTCTCCACAATAAACACAGTGACGGAACAACAGTGTACAGCATGTTCCAATTAATACCCATGGGCCGTTAGGATTTGGACTGAGTGCATTGTTGTTAGGGTGGTCAAGTACTGCGTTACAGGGAATTTTTGTATTACTAGGAGTGATTAATGCAGATTACGAAGAGCAAATTCAAGCCATGTTGTGGACACCCAACCCTCCAGTAACTAATGAAAAGAGGAGCCGAATTGCCCAATTAATACCTTTTAAGGTACGAATTTGTCAAGCAGAAATTGTTCACAGGGGAGAGGGAGGTTTTGGTTCTAAAGGGAATGACAAAACGATTTTTTGGGAGGCACAAATAACTGCTCTAAACCAAATAATGTTAGTAACAGTAAACACATACAACAACAGCAGTGATTGTTAATGAATATATTGTTAGATACAGGTGCAGATGTCACAGTTATTTCTTCAACATTTTGGTTGAAAACATGGGAACTGACTAACCCCCATGGAGGTCTAATGGGAGCTGGGGGTGTATCAGAAACCATGCAAAGTAAATATCTAATTCAAATAAGTACATAGGATGGGTTTACCTGTCAAATCAGGCCGTACATTGCCCCTCTTTCTATGAATTTAATGAGAAGGGATGTTTTGGGGCCAATGGGATGTACGCTGGCTACTAATTAGAAAAATTTGTAGCAGTGACCACTGATGGGCGACTGATATTCAAACTGAAGTGGAAAACAGAAAAGCCACTTTGGGTAGATCAGTGGCTGCTAACAGAAGAGAAGGTTGCCATTTTACAAGCATTAGTCCGAGAACAGTTAGAGAAAAATCGTATTGTACCAACTACTAGCCCATGGAACACTCCAGTTTTTGTTATACCTAAAAAGATTGGAAAATAGAGGCTTTTACTTGATTTAAGAAAAATTAATGAAGTTATAGAGGATAGTACTTCAACCTGGTCTCCCCTCACCAACAATGATACCAAAAAACTGGGATATTTTAATCATAGGTTTGAAGGATTGCTTTTTCACAATACCTCTACATGATCAAGATGCACAAAGATTTGCCTCTTACGTGCCAAGTGTTCATAAAAGGGAACCCATGAAAAGATATTGTTGGGTTGTTTTGCCACAAGGAATGAAGAACTCACCAATAATGTGCCAAATATATGCAGATCACACTCTATGCAGTTTTAAAGATCATCATAAAGAGTTGATTGTCTATCATCATATGGATGACATTTTGGTAACAGGAAAGGAATATGGAACTGAAGGAGTTGCAACATTTTCTAGGGCAATAGTTTAGTACAGTGTCATCAGGTCCGTTATGGTTTACCTCTACAATTCATCATTTGTAATCAAAAGGAACAGCCTTTAGGGATAATCGCACAATGGGACGAGTCAGCAAAAGATCCTTTAATGATTTTAGAATGGATATTTTTAGCTCACTAACCCAAAAAATCTATTTTGACACAAGTTGAAATGTTTGCAGAATTAGTTATTAAGGGACGACAATGAATTGTAGACCTTGGTGGTCAGGAGCCAGGAAGTATAATTATACTTACGGCAGACAATTATTTACAATGGTGTTACCATAATAATGGGTATGAAGGGAGAGTAGAGATACAACATCCAGCACATAATTTAATCACTTTTTAAAAACAAATACAAATAGAACACAAGCCAAAAAATTGTGAACATCCAGTTGAAGGAAAAATTATATTTACAGATGCAAGTGGTAGAACAGTGGTAAAGCTGTGGTAGCGTGGAAAGATGATCAAGAATGGAAAAAGCATATCGTGATTTGTTCAGGATCACCTCAAGTTGTTGAGTTACAGGCAGTAATAGAGGCCTTTAAATAGTTCCTAAATGAACCCATCAATCTTGAAGTAGATTCACATTATGTTGTAGGGGTCATTCAACGCATAGAAAGATCAGCCTTATGTCATATAGAGAATGAGATGTTGTTTAATCAGTTTAAATATTTGTTATGGTTATTACAGACAAGATAGTATGGTTATGATGTTGTTCATATACTCAGTCATACCAGTTTGCCTGGTGAGGTAACGTGTGGCAATGCTCTCGCTGACAAATTCACCAACCCTGTGCGGGCAGTGCCACTGCTAGACTGTTTGCAGCAGGCGCGACTCTCACACAATTTTTTTCATCAATCTGCTAAAAAATTAGTAAACCAATTTGGAATCTCCCAAGGAGATGCAAAAGCAATCATTCAATGTTGTTCTGACTGTCAGCACTCAGCGATAGGGCCTGTGTCAGCTGTAAATCCAAGAGGTCTGGGTCCTTTGCAAATATGACAAACTGATGGGACTCACTTTAAGGTATTTGGAAAACAACAGTATGTTCATGTTTCAATAGTTACTTTTTCACAAGCCGTATGGGCCACAGCTCTCACAGGAGAGACAAGTCAGCATGTTCAAACTCACTTTCGATAAGCTTTTGCTGTTTTAGGAATTCCACACAAATTAAAAACTGATAATGGTCCAAGTTATGTTGCTCAGAGCACACAAGGCTTTCTTGAACAATGGGGAATTACCCATCTTACTGGAATTCCCCACACTCCCACTGGTCAGGCCGTCATTGAACACACTCATTTGATATTGAAATCAATTTTAGAAAAACAAAAAAGGAGGAGAAGTTGGGGAATCTCCACAAAATAGGTTACGTAAAGTATTGTATGTTATGAATTTTTTTTATGGTTAAGTGGGTCAGATACAGTACCACCAATTGTTAATCCATCAAAGAGATTAAGCCAACGTGATGATGTTCAGGTATTAGTCAAATCTATAGACACACACAAATGGGAAGGTCCTTTCAAGTTATTAACTTGGGCAAGAGGTTATGCTTGTGTCGTTACAGATAAAGGACCTTGATGGGTACTGCCCATCCATACATCAAGACAAGAGCAAAAGCAACTGACAAAGATGGGGTGGATGCCGACTTTGTGGACATTATTAGATGCTTTAGTTGAAAAATGAAAAGGGGGAATTGTGGAGGTTTTTGCAGGCTGAAGGACACAGGGAAATGGAGGCTGTCCTTGAAACACCTTGGCTAGGAGAAGAATAAGTAAGGAGAAGGCATGAACAGTTAATCTTAGTCAATCATATAATATTGTATGCAAGGGGAACAAGTAGAAAAACCAACCAATCATTGTAAAGAAAAACGGAGCGCTAGTTCTTGCTAGTTCTTGCTGGTTAACATATATAAAGGAGCCATTAAGCCTAAATAAAAGCCTTCTGCTCATCAGGCAGTAGTCCTGCATCAATCCCCTCAGTTATCATCCCTTGGAATTAATAACCAGCCTGGAGAAGACCCTGTTGGGAGGTGATAAATGTGAACTACTTTAAAGATCTGATTCTGGGTTGAGGTGTGGTTGTGAACTCCTGTATGTCAGACCCCTCTTGTCTCCCTGGGGTATCTACATCATCCCGAGGTCAGATGCCTTGGTGTTAATTGTCTGGAAAATCAGACTAAAAGCTGCCTTAGAGGCTTAAGAGACACGAGTGCTTGAGTGGCAGCTGGCTAGGGCAAAATATTGATCTCTTTCTTCTCCAGGTATCCAGCTCAGAAGGGAAAAAAACCTTGGGAAAACACCAAACGGCATTAAGATCTTGCATGCATAGAAGAGGAAAGCTCTCCCTGCAGTTCATCTCTCCTTGAACTTTCCTTGATTTTAACTGTCATCACCAAACACAAAGTAGGAGATGTGTCTTTGATGGGTGAGTACAGACTTAAGCGACCAGAGCTAAATTAACTACGCCTCAGAGTATTAAGGTTTTTGCATGTTTTTACACATACGCAGCCCAGTCTAGGAAGAATTCCAGATAAGAAGAGCTGCAGCAAGGAGGGTTAAGTGTGTGAGCCTGTCCCAAATGTGTAGGCACTGTGGGGATGCTCAACTGAGTTGGGATGTGGCTGGTGTTTTCTTTGGCCATCCCTCCCATATCTGAGGGCTGAGATACTGAGACTCAGCAGACTAAAAAAAAGGAAAAACTTGATCAAATTGCATTTAGGTTTTGGGATGTAGGTAATCTTTGCATCTAACTGCCTAGAGCTAATTACACTCTTACCTGTCACATTACATGGCGTAAACGTGTAATTTCAGTGTCAGTGTCTTATATAGGTGTTAATGTTACAGATCGCATCTTGGTGTCTGATCTTAAAATGTGACAGCAGAGCAAGGAAAGCCCACCTAGGCAATTGTCAGCAGGCTGGTTTTGAGTTTTCTCTGTATGCCAACTCTCGAGATAAACAAGACTTAGTAGTGGGCAGACACACACAAGTAAAAGAGAGGGGGATCACAGCACTCACGTGGCATGGTCATGTTGCTAGTGGATCCAACCTGTTTCCCCATGCTCTCTGTATGCCATCCCACACTGGGTGTGCAGCAGCCATAACCCTTTTGACCACCAAGGGCAAAACACAAAAGTCTGCAGAGCTGATTTACCATGGCCCTTCATAGAATCACCAGGTTGGAAGAGACCCATCAGATCATCGAGTCCAACCATTCCTATCAAACACTAAACCATGACCCTCAGGACCTCATCTACCCATGCCTCAAACAGCTCCAGGGAAGGTGAATCAACCTTCAGTCACCTCAGCAATCCTCTGCACACCTAGAGTATCCTCACAGGCACTGCTCATGCTGAGCCAAACTTTTACAGTGGCTAAAAGCAGCTGCTGTTGTGAGAGCAAAACCTTCCAGGGAATCCTGCTTCCGCTGAGGCTCCAAAGCAAAATGTCTTTGCTGCATGACATTGATTTAAACAGCACACGCACTGTTTGGCTTTGGTTCAATGCTGGACTAAAGGTCCTCTACATTATAAACTATCAGGGTTAGAAAGATTTGCTCTGTAAGTGGTTCTGCATGCATACACACTGTATATATGTGTATATATACATATATATATATCTAATGGATCTACTTATGTCATTGAGCCCTTCAAAAATCCCTTAATAAAATAATAGACCCCTAGGTAGCTATATATACTGGCAGAAAGTTGCTCAGCCCTTTGGAATCATGCAGAAAGTTAGTGCTTCTAAACATTTCTTTATTCTCCATCTGGTTTCCACTGTGAGTAATTAAAACCACAGAACATCCTGGATCCTATTGCACAAAGGGATGCGGTAGTGATCCTCCGAACCTGGCAGGGGCTGACATGGAAACTGCTTAAAGAGGACGTGAAATGGGCTACTTTTCTTCTGGCTGGACTTGGAGATTGAAGAGCATCACTAGAAAGATTTCCGATGAGTAGGGAGAAATTGTTTCTTAGCTTCGTTCACCAGGGCTGGGATGTGAGATGTCACTGGCAGATTCACAGCTACTTAGCACGGAGCTGTTGTTGCTGGTGGTATTGATCTTTCCAACTGTGAGAATGTCCCCTAGGCTGATCCTTGCTTTGCAACAAATAACCCCCTGACACCCAGTGAGGGATGCAGCCAAGCAGAAAAGCTCTGCTTTTTTATTTGTTGTTTAGAAACTGAGCACCAAGCTACTAAGTGGGACTGGAGTCTTAATCTGAAAAGGAGGCTCAGGGCTCCAGGCTGTCACTTGTCTCCTTAGGAATTTCCTAGGGAAAGGTGTAGTACTCTGTGAGCCCACTTGACCTGCTCCCCATGGCACCCTGTGAACTAAAAATGTAGAGGGACTGCAGGGAATAAAATTGTACAATCATTAAGCTGGAAAAAAACTCTAGGATCAAGTCCAACCATCATTAGTTATTGTTTTGAGTGATGGGGAGATACCCCTTGAGCAGGGAAGGGGAGAGCTCTACCTCCCAGCTCTGGGGCAGGAGTGGAACTGCTCATCATCTCACAGCCATTGCCATGCATCTCACCAGACCCCCAGCCCTGTTCTCCAGCTGCGTCTGACATGAAGGACCATAGGCATGGGGAGATACTACAGTGTGTGTTCGAATGGGCCCTGCTCAGAGAAGGTTCAGGTTTTGTCTTGCACCAGCAGTAGCTGAGACCTCCCTTACACACACCCAGGCAGATAGTCCTGGGCATGGGCCATGACCCTGGGATGCAGACCCCAGTTGCCCTCAGAGAACCTGCTGTATCAACAGCTGCATCCTACACCTGGGTGGAAAATACTTCTGGTTCTTCCTGTGTAAAAGGAGTTTGTGCAAATACAGGTTTGCCTTCTGGTTAGTCATAATCATCCTATTCCCCAGTGGTTTTGGGGAGGGGGTCCTAGTGAGTCCTTCCCATCAGTCTGGACAACAGGGATGGAGTCGCAGAAACCCCATGCCCAAGGTGTCCAACTTTTTGTCTCTGTTAGTTGAAAACACGCAATGAATATGCAGGTAGTTTGGCCACAAAAACTGAAAACAAAGACTGACTGCCAAGCTGTGAGCACCTCTCCACTCTCAATTTAGCTTTCAGTTCTCCCTTAATTTATTATTTGCAGTTAATTTAATCCATATTGAGCTGCCTCAAACAGAAAAAAATCTCTAGATTTGGTGAAAAATAATCTATTTTTAATTATTTCTGATGTAGAACACTGGCCATAAATAAATTCCACTGCTACCCAGTGGTATTTTTGCCATCAGAACTGTCTTGCTGGAATCAATAAACAGTTGATTAAAAACCTTGTTATTTAATATATTCAGTAACCCTAATCTATTCATTAGAAACCTAATCACTTTCATGTCACCAGCTGCTGTGATGGAGAAAAGAGCTGTAGCTAATTATTAGCAATTTTACAAAGCTAATATTGAATTTCTAATGGGTCCTCTGTGGCCTCTATTTCAAGCAGTTTGTGTATCCCACAAACATGTGTTCTGGCTCCGGGCAGGGCCAGGCATCACAGCCTTACAGCCTTGTGGATAAACTTGAGACCTAGCAACCAAATCTCTAGTTAGTTTGGGTGAGGAACACATGTGCACGGCGTTGGGCCCGGGCCAGGTCCATCCCTAATGCTCCTCTGCACAATGACTGGCCCTGGTACGAGGAGCTGCTGCTCCTCGTGGCTGAGGGCAGAGCCACACTCCCATGCACTTCACTGCATCGTTCACACGAGATGGAATCGGCGGATTGAGGGGGAAAAACCAGGCTGGGGTGATGGAGGTTGTGGAGGGCAGGGGCAGGTGTTTGGTGTGACCTTTGTGCTGCCAGCCTCCAGCTCACCTGTCAAAAGCTTTGGGTTTTCTCCCATTCGGGTGGTTTTGTTCATTGATATTGGAGCCACTGGTTTGGCTACGTGGTCATTGTAGCAGAGAGGAAACTCCTGATGGGGAAAAAGATGTAATTTCCTGTAGGGCTGCGTTAATTTTAATGACATTCTCTATCTGGACTGTCTGCATCTGGACATATATCCTTATCATTTGTACCTTTGGTTGGACTGGCCAGGACCCAACATGCAGGGAAAAGACAACATCTCCCCTCGGGACCTTGCGTGGGACACCAAGTGCACACTGAGTGCAAAGCTATAGCACATGCAGCTGAAGTGGGAGCTTGTGCCACTTGGAGGAGGCTGAAATCTAAAATATGTGCATTAAACATTTATGGAATCAGCTAAAACTTCCTATAGATAAGACACAAGATGTCCTAATCTGGAGTTGTGCAGGTAACGAGGACCTCTGTTATAAGGACAGGCTGACAGAGTTGGGATTGTTCAGCCTGCAGAAGAGAAGGCTCCAGGGAGGCCTTTGAGCAGCTTCAGTATTGAAAAGAGATGCAGGAAATCTGGGGAGTGAATTTTTACAAGGGTCTATAGAGACAGGCCAAGGGGAAATGTCTTTAAATCGGAAGGGGGAAGATTTAGATTAGACATTAGGAATAAATTCTTCACAATGAGGGTGAGGAGGCCCTGGCCCAGGCTGCTCAAAGCAGGGGTGGCTGCCCCATCCCTGGGGATGTTGCAGGCCACATTAGATGGGGCTGGGAGCCCTTGATCCAGTGGGAGGTGTCCCTGTCCAGGGCAGGGGGATTGGAACTGGGTAGTCTTTAAGATCTCTTTAATCCAAACCATTCTATGACTATGTACTGGAGTGCTGGATGGGGTGCCGGAGGGCGAGGTGATGTCAGAGAGTGACAGACTCAGTCACTAGGGGGCTAAGGACCTTTTCCCTTGAAATGATGATAGTTCCACACCTCTCCTGTGGGGTTCTTGCTGTCTGTGCTGACAGTGGCTATTACTGGTGCTGATACATGGGCTGGACTGTGCCCTGGCCATCAGCCAGTCTGGCTGCTCCAGGTGACTTGCACTTGGGTGCCTCCTATGATTTTCCAAAATGAAGGTGTTTGCAACACATTATTTAGAACATGATTAAATATGCTCTAGGGCTGCAGTTTAAGAGTAATAATAATAATTGTGTGTCCTTAGCCTTCCTATTCTTGCCCTGTTTTGCTGTGGGATGACTCACTGTGCTCTTAGGTTCAGGTCAACAAAAAAAGCAACAGCCAAAGATGTCCTGAGCCTCAGAGCAAATGCAGATGGAGCAGAATCATACAATCATAGAATCATAGAATCTTGGAATGGCTTGAGTTGGAAGGGACCTTAAAGATCATCTAATTCCACCTAATTCCCTAAAGATCATCTAATTAATCAAATCCTATCCAGTTCTATACACCAGCCATAGGCAGGGACATGTCCCCCTGGATAAGGGTGCTCAAGGACCCATCCAACCCTCCCTTGAACACCTCCAGGGATGGGGCAGTCACAGCTTTTCTGGGAAACGTGCTGGGGTCTCACCACGCTCATTTTGAAGAATTGCCTGTAAAGAACATCCAATGACACCTTTCCGACATTCTCAGCCTCAAGCTCTGCACATGTGATGGCTCTACCCCATAAGGCATCTTACTGAGGGATTCAGGTATGGAAGGATGCCTGTGTGCACCTCTATTTGTGTGTGGAACTGGTGGTGTTTTCCTTCTTTTGCAGAGCACTTTACATCAGCCTTAAGGGGAGTGAAAGTCTTGACACGTTCTGTGGCTGGACACTGGGGTCTTAGCACCATGAAAACTTGCAGAGCTGCCTCCACATATTCTGGAAACAACCTCCCTCGAGGCTTGCACCCAGAAGACAGTCGAGGGTCCTGTTTTCCCTTTTTTGCTGTCAAAAGACACACACCTTCTTTAATCTTCTGTATCATTAGGAGTGACAGCTGCTCCAGCTAATGGGGACGGATGGCAATCCTGCTTCAGGATAGCACTGCTGAGAGGTGGCTGAAAGTAAAAGCTTCCTTTCCTCGGGCTTCAGCTCTCCATCTTGGGAGAGAATTTACCAGACAGAAGGAATGACACAAACATATCGTAACCTCTTCCACAATGGCTTCGTGTTCTCAGTTTTGAAAATATGTGACTGAGATTGCTTTATGGGCTTGGCAAACTTCTAGTGGCATCTGGCTGAGTTAAATATTGTATTTAATAGCCCAAGACAGCAGTGATTGCATAGAGCTGTCTGCATTTCATGTGTGTTTACAAATCTGTTGTAGCACTTCCATGGAAATTAGCACAGAGCCTTAACGACAAAACAGTGGATGGAGAGCAAAAAGAAATGTCTCTTGGCCTTTCTCTTCTTTATATGCATATCAGTCCATGTCTACACATCCTTATGCTTCGCACTACCTTTCTGCTGGCCTATCTATTATTATTATTAATAATTTTTGCCCCCCAATCCCTCCAACCTCCCCAAATGGCTTTTTTCTTATGTATTGTCTGTCAGCCAGAGGAAGCACAGCAAGAGATTGTACATGGACTCTAAGTAACACTGAAACATAAGGTTTTTACCCTATTGAATGACATCACGTTCTATGAAGTTACATAATAGTAACACTGAAGAAATATTTAGGGGATGAAACTCTCCAGTTTGCCAAACAGTCTGTCTAGTGAAGATGGTTTTGATTCAGAGGTTTGAAGAAATTTTTTCACTGGTCCTTGGCACAGCTCCTTTGACAAGGAGCCCAGAGCTCCAGGAGGCCATGGCTCGAGCCCCCAGCAGCTCTCCCAGGGCCTTACAGTTTTACTTGAAACTTAATGAAACAAAGGAAAAAAAAGTATTTAAATCCTCCACAAAACGAAGTTGCTTTCCCCCAGACAGCTCTTATAAATGTGACACGATGCAAGATTTGCTGTTGGTGTGAAATGCTGCCCTTGTGGCAGCAAAGCTGGGACTCTGCACTGCCTGGTGTGGTGCCATCAGCAGCCACAGGACACGTGAGAGCCAATTGTGCTGCCCTGTTTGCAGGCTGCTGTGGCAGGAAGGCTAGGCTGTTGACACAGGGAGACTTTTTTGTCATAACATGGCCCATGTCAGTTTTCCTTAGCTCCTGCCATGTCATAGAATCACAGAATCATAGAACAACCAGGTTGGAAGGGACCCGGCGGATCATCGAGTCCAACCATTCCTATCAAACACTAAACCAAGTCCCTCAGCACCTCATCTACCCGTGCCTTAAACACCTCCAGGGAAGGTGAATCAACCACCTCCCTGGGCAGCCTATTCCAATGCCCAATGACCTTCTGTGTGAAAAACTTCCTCCTAATGTCCAGCCTAAATCTCCCCTGGTGGAGCTTGAGGCCATTCCCTCTTGTCCTGTCCCCTGTCACTTGGGAGAAGAGCCCAGCTCCCTCCTCTCTACAACCTCCTTTCAGGTAGTTGTAGAGAGCAATGAGGTCTCCTCTCAGCCTCTTCTTCTCCAGGCTAAACAACCCCATATGGCGGCCAGGAGCATGGATATTGGGAAAGTCACACTGATCCAGCTGTGGCAGTGCAGGGTCTGAGCAGGGTGCTTTTCAATTTATGGTTTTCTGAGCATATCTGGGAATACTCTGTCGTGTGGTGCAGAGGGCATGGCAGTGTCACCAGCTGACATTGTCCTCCAGCAATGAGCTGTGCCTCTGGCAGCACTGGGCAATAGCTCTGATCACAGCTCTCTACCCAGGGAAGGGGCTGCCTTGACTGCCACAGACGGATGACGTGTAGAGGAGGCTCTTCAGTCATGTGCTGGAAGCCATCCCAGATTTCAGCTAGTTCAAAGCTGCGGAGGAGGCTTCGGAGGAGCTATTTAGGTGTGTACCCACACCCCTTGTGCAATTAAAGGCACCTGGCCTAGAACATCAGTTCATGTAAATAGGCAAAGCTCCATACCAATCTTCTGAGCCTTTGCATCTGTAGATGATGTATTATTGAATTATGCTTGATTAGCTGTTTTTATGTTGCTTAACAGAAAGCAAATCTCAGCATAAATGAGATTAGTCTGTGCCCTCCATGTACACCAGCTCTTACTCCCATGAATTTAACATTCCTAATAGAATGATTTTTTTTAAAGGCAGAGGAGAAAAAAAAAGAGTCTTTGAGGCTCCAGTTTCATTTGCCAGATTAACTGAACATTAAATTAAGCAAGTATGGAAATTCAAAATATAGCTGTTCTGCAACATGTGCTGACACTGGCATAACAATATCAGTAATCCCCCTTGACAGCCATTACAGCTTAATGTTCTAAGAAAATGAACTACTTATTTTCTTTACCTCACATACACAGTGTCTCAAAATCTCTCCCTGTCTTCCAGCCAAGATGACCCTATGAATTAATCTCCCCCAGGTACCAGCTGTGTTTGTCTCATGCTGCTGAGCGGCACCGATCGCTTTGAGGCTGTGTCACCTTGACAGCTCAGGAAATCCCCAGCTGCTCTTGAGGACTTCATTGCTCTGGGTGTTTGTCATGTGGTAGAGGTCCTCAGACATCCTGAACTTTGGTTCATGCCAGGAACACCCCTCACATCTTGTAGAGTCTTGCCCCGTCATCTTTTTATTGTGTTTAATCTCAGTGCAGCTGACGAGATGTGGATTCCACGATTGTAAAGATTAGAGGTGTTTTCAAGGTTGGACCAGTTCCCTTTCTGCCTGTTTTAAAGTTATGCCCTTCAAGAAATGCCAGGATTTGTCTTTCAAGGATGCTAATCTGCAGCGGTGACAGCGAAAGCATCATGTTGAGCTGAGCTTTGAAAGCATTAAGTGGGAGTTGAGGAAAAGACAAGTTTTATTTATTGGTGGTGGCATCTGATCTTGCTACTTATGCTGAGATTTGTAGCCTTGTCCTTTTTTTAATAAGAAAAACTATTCTCACATCCAACATCAACTCATCCTTGGTGCTTTTGGGAAGGATTCAGAGAACTTGCTTAGGAGAACTCTTCTGGGATTACAAAGACAGTTGGACTCAATGATCCGATGGGTCCCTTCCAACCTGGTTGTTCTATGATTCTATGATTTTATTTCTTTGCTGGGTCTCTGCATCCCAGCAGGTCTTTGGTCCTCCAGCATGGGTAGGTCTGGGAAAGCCTGGGAGCTTCTGTTAGAAAATGTTCACTTGAGAACATTAAGGGGTTCTAGGAATAAGGTGTTGTGCATGCAGGGACTTTGAGATGTGCTTTTGTGACAGGATGTGCTGAAATCCACCAAATTCCGATGTTTTGCACCAAATGGGCTTTTCCAGCATACACCACATAACTCATATTTAACAAGAAATTTAGGTACTTAACAACACAGCTGAGTGCCAGGTGGAATTCCTAACACCTCCCGGGGAGCTGGACAAGGGCTTTTGGATCAGCCTGTGGACACTTGCATAGGTTGTAGAGAGACTCAATTTTATTGAACCATTTTAGACTACAAAAGGGCTTCAGTAACCATCTCTTCTAACAACATTTTACTAAAGAGTATCACTTCACCGCAAAAAGCTTTCTACAAGAGCTGAAGGAGACAAGGCAACTTTAATGAGCCTGATCTCAGCCAGTGTCAACTAATTTTCTGTCTTTGAGCAGAGCCATGGTGGTATGCATGAGGAGTAACTTCTTTATCATCAGGTGCATTTTACAAGCTAATTCAGAATGAGAAGAGAATTTCCACTGTCGGATCATTGTACCGCTGAGCAAAACTGGAGCAGCTGCCTTGTAAAATGTGAAATGGCATCAATATACTATGCTGCATTTCAGAGCATGTGACTGAGAAGGTGATTGCTTTCATTAATAATGAGCCACTAAATTGGATGCAATTGCGATAGCTCATCATCTGTATAGAAATATTATGCTTTATAGATACATTACTGGGCTGTATTTTATAAGGCTGTTAAGCTCACACACTTTCCCGTGCAGTAAATGTCAGCAAGGTTACAATAAAATTTAATACAATATTATTAAAGCTGAAGTGCATCAGTATGGAATGATCGTGTATGCACACTAAAAATTCTTTATTATTGCTTCCTTAACCTTCTTAAGAAACTGCTTGTTTTAAAAAATGACAGTGGAAAGGATCAAAGCTTGGAGGTCCCTCTGACCACCCGAAGGTTCATTAGAATTTTCCACGTTGATGGGAGTTATGTGATGCATTAGTTCAAGTAAATTAAACATTAAAATTTCAGCTCTGCCAGGAAAATTTCAATACAGCTGTAGATTATAATGCAGGTGGTGAGGTCTCCTGACACTCACCCTTGCTTTCATGGGGTGGAACTCACTGGCAGATTGTTTGCTTCCGAAGGAGCCAGGCTTGCCCTGGGTGCGGCACATCTTGGAGGGGTTCAGGGCTCTGCCATTACCATGACAATGCCAATGGCCTTCTCCTTGTAAAGAA
Organism: Coccyzus lansbergi; assembly: GCA_033558105.1. Classification (NCBI taxonomy): domain Eukaryota; kingdom Metazoa; phylum Chordata; class Aves; order Cuculiformes; family Coccyzidae; genus Coccyzus; species Coccyzus lansbergi. The sequence continues at coordinate 1,710,259 of JAUMJK010001519.1, read as the reverse complement.
ATCAATAGGCTGCTGGGCTTCAAAACCAATTTCCCTGACCTCCCAAGATTGCCAAAAGCAAGGTCAAGCAGCAAAGATCAAAGGCCCAGTGGAAACAGACATCACCTCCCTGACCTGCAAGACTGGGAGAGGGAGCAGTCCTACCTTGAATTATTTTCTTAATTTAAGAAACCGGTATTATTTGCACACGCTCCAGGCAGAGGAAATCAGAATTAATCCCAGTGAAATCTGAGGCATTGTCTCCTATTCGATCAGGTTTAGAGTGGTTTTCATGGGCAAGGCAGCATACAGAACTAAACAACAACCCAGAGAGACACTTTTGCTTGGGTTTTGATGCAGAAGAAGAATGGTAAAACTCAGTTGTGTGCCTCTGAGAAATTATCAGAGCTATTTATTAGGGCGAAGTTATCAATAGCCAGAGCCATTTTTGGTGCTTGCAAAACTAATCTTTACGTATCTGGAAAGAGAAAAATAAAGCTTGAATACATGAATTTTACAGTCAGCTTCTTCAGCCTTGTTTGCTGTGATTAGCTGATACAAAAAAATGAATATCAGATACTATCTGTTATCAGGAATCTTCAGCTTCCCATGTGCAGATCATGGGAGCTCCAGAAATTACTCCCAGCATGAGATACATCATCCCTGGCACCGTCTCAAATAATCCGTGGTGTGTTCATCTTCTAATTAGACACTCTCACTCTTGCAAATTGCTAGTTTTCCTTTGCCACTAAATGTATTTGGATTCTTGTCAGAACATTTTGGTATTTGAGAGCTCCCAAGGAGGCTGGATTTTAGGCAAGTGGGTACTTAGTGCTTCCCAGAAACCTGAGCTTAGCCAGGCAGAGACCTGGAATGCTGTTGGAGTTCATGGGCTCCTTTTCTTTTCCAAGAAGCAACTCCTGGAAGTGGTAGTTACCCAGATGGATTAGGTTCCTATCTCTGTCCCTTCTGCTTGTGACCATGCTTTTATATCACTGTTTTAAGAGCTTATGTCAGAGACTTCTTATCTAGAAATCTCATAGGATCTACTGCTTTTACACAGTGATTTTATGTCAGCCCCACTGCACAGCACCTTTCCCAGGATGGTCATGGGTGGCAGCAGGGTCTGCTGGGTCCCCATGGCTGCAGGTGATGCAGGAGGAGGGCAGTGGCCACTGAATTGGAAAAAGGCAGGGAGAGCTTCAAATGAGGTGGAAAGACCTGTGGTGGTGCTGCAGGGCCAGCAGGACGGGAAAGGGATAGGGAAGAAAAGCAGACGGCATTTTTCGAAGTGGTTGTTCTATGATTTGTTCACCAGGACTTGTGTACACCAGTTATACAGCTCAGGAGACACTGCACGCACACACACACACAAGTACACACACATAGACACACACATCCATATAAAACTTGCTCCCTCCAGCAATCCTGTTTCAGATTTATCCTAGTTTTTCCTGTTCAGCTTCTGGAGTGAAAAGCTCCTGGAAGATGGTTGGGTGTGCTGCTGGTCCTGAAGGATGGCTAGGTGTTCTGTTGTTGGCCTGCCTGTTTATGGGGTAAAGACTCTTGAAGCCTTTTCTTGAAGGTCAGTCCAGGTTTAGGCATCATACATAGTCCAGTCAGCCCTTCCTACACACAGAGCTTGTGGTAGTGGTCACCCTGTGTATGTGGCATCCTTGGAAAGGTATGGGGAAGGGCCCCTCTTACCAAATGAAACCTTTAGATTTTTGCTTCTTCCCTCTTGCAAGGCTATGGAAAGGAACCGGTTATGACAGGCCTCTTAAAAAGGTCACAGAACTAATTTGCATCAGATATGCCCCAAAATCTTGCTCTAAGTGGATACGGAGTACGCTGCAACCTTTCCTCTTTTCACCTTGCTTGATTGCTCTCCCTGCTTTCCCTTCCTCCTCACCCAGCCCCTACTGTCTTTTTTCCTGGTTGTCCCATCACTGTACTCTGGTCCCTCAGCCAAGCCCCATCCTTTTTTCCATGCGTGGGTTGATATTGCAGCACTGGCATTTAGCTGCTGATGGGGTCTCTGCAGCTCCGAGCGGCCAGCAGATGACTTCACAGCAGCTTCCCCCTCCATCTCCCCACTGTTCATTTTCTTCTGCAACAAACCTCTACTATCCCTTCCATAATTCCTTTCTTGAGGTTTATTTTCATCTTGGTGCCTCAAGTGACCGAAGTACCTCAGTCTGTATCTATTGATTTCTGACAGCAGAGTCTGCTTGTTCTCCACTAGCCTTTCTAGCACCAGCATTCATATGCCTTTCAATCTAAAAGATATGTCAGTACCACATCACTGAGCCTTCAGTTTTTATTCCCTGTCAGCACCATTCTTTCCCCATGATTCATATCCTTCAATTGCTAGGGGAAAACTTAAGCTTTTCATCAAACTCTCAAATATTTTGAGACTTCATGGTTCTTCCATGATTTCAGGACAGAGGTGATGGCCAAGGCAGCTGCTTGTGGTGATTTCTGGGTGTTTTGGGAACTGCCTCTTTAGTCTGGTGTCTGTGGTCCCATATAATCCAAGTCATCAGTTCCTTTGCTATATTGCCAGGTTGCATACAAATGCACACATCCTTTGTTTTCACCAGGCTCGAGGGTAGCCCATACTCATTGACAGCCTTTCAGTTTTGACACAACCTCTGGAATTTCTGGGGATTGTAACAGTGAGCTATGACTCTTACCATTATGCATGATGTAGGTTAATAGGTGTCTGTCAGTGAATCCCCTGATGATTCCACTTTAGCTGGGGTTGCTGTAGGATGACTCTGATGTATGTGCTGCAGAGTCTTGGTGGCAGGTTGTGTGTCGCTTCTACCCACTGCAAACCCACTCCTTCACGGATGCTCTTCATGGTGATGGTTTCTGTTTATAATAGGAAAATTTGAGGAGATGCTCTGGAGTTCCATTATGTGATGGCAGAGAAAGATGTATTGGATAGTTTGAGAAGCCTGTGAAATACTCAGCCAACAGTTGCTGAAACTATTTTTTCAGTGACATGAAAGATGTCTTTAATTTCACCACAGGTACCTTTTCCATCTCAGGAACCAGGTGAAGGTGGCAGTAATTCTGCTTCTGTCATTTACTTCATGTGTCTTGCATTTTGCTGTGCCATGCCTGACTGTCGGAGGGACAGTAGGATATTTAAAATAGTTCACACACCCCTTCTCTTGAACAAATCCCTCTCATTCAATTCACTGAACTATTTCTGGGCAACAATATATCTTTACAGATTTTTCACCTGAGAACAATGCCAGGTTCCCTAATCACTTTGAACCGTTCTGCTGCTTTGCCTTGCTGCTTTTTCAGGGATCATGTTCAGACTGGCTTATGTGATTTCCTCCATCCAGTTTTTGTATCTGTATCTGTTGTATCTCTGAGTCTCCCTTTTGGGTTTGGTTTGCCAGATCTATTTCAGGTATATTTCAGGTGTTGTTTGATTCCTACGCCCTCATCAAAGTTCTTGTTTTTATTGATCTTTTACCACTTTCAGTTGAGGTAGAATATTTGCAGCAAGGAATCTGAAAGCTGTAAAAAGGTGTCTAGTAAACCAGAACAAGTGGACATTAGGAGGAATTTTTTCACAGAAAGGGTCATTGGGCATTGGAACAGGCTGCCCAGGGAGGTGGTATTCACCTTCCCTGGAGGCGTTTAAGGCATGGGTAGACGAGGTGCCGAATGACATGTTTTAGAGATTGATAGGAATGGTTGGACTCGATGATCTGGTGGGTCTCTTCCAACCTGGTGATTCTATGATTCTACGATTAAATGAGTATAATTTCATTCGTGAAGATGTTGTACTGAATTTTGGGAGAACTGCAGTGCTTGATGTGAAAGGAACAACCCATCTGGAGCTCTCTAGGAAGATTGTTGGAGCTTGTTTTTGGAAACTAAGGAGGAAGGAATGCTTGCTGTTATGTCCATATTGTAGAAACCTATGACAGATGCACATGGCTTACACAGTAATGAAAGGATCAGATTCAATTTGTTGTGTTTGGGATGAGAGAAAGTGTAATTTATCATCCACAAATTGACATCCAGGATCACCTGGGGAGAGCCCAGTCTGTGGGAGTATCACCACAGTCTGCCTAGGAGGGACTCCAGTCCCTGTGGTGATCATAAAGGTTTTGTGCTCCTCTGGTAGCATCTGGTGGCAACAAGCTGCTTCACTGTCAACAAGTCAACAAGTCCTTCATTGACATGAAGAAGCGTTTGTTAATGAAATTGTCTAGCAGTTCTTTTATCAGGAAATTAATCTTAGCACTGGAAGGATAAGCTCTGTTGAAGAGGTAATTGGCAACAATGATAGAGATGGGCTTTGCAGGTGTTCTTGGCCACTGTGATCACCTGCTTGTGCTGAATACCAAGGACCCAACACCCACCTCCCTACCTCCTTTTGTGTACTTGTAGACAGTGATAAGGACTCTCTTGAGCCTTCTTTTCTACAGATTAAATAGCCCTAGCCACTACGCCTAAGGCTCGTTCTTCAGCCCCCTCCCCAGCTCTGCTGCCCTTCTCCGGATGTGCTCCCTTCTTGTAGTGAGGGGCCCAAACCTAACCCAGAATCCACAGTGTGGCCATGACAGTGTTAAGTACAGGGGAAGAATTACTCCCCTGCTCCTGTTGGCCACACCCCACACCGTTTCTGATACGTGCCAGCATGCCAATGGCCTTCTTGGCCACCTGGGCCAGTGCTGACTCATACTCACCATGTTTATTGAACAAGGTGTCTCCAGAGGGAGCTCAGGTGTGTGCATTCCTCTGCATTTACTTTCTGTGTGTCATGAGCACATGGAGGTGGATTTCCCAGCATGGGGATCTGCTGTCAGGCCAGCACTGCCAGAGCACGTGTGCTACTGCTCTGCCCCCTGCCCTCCCACGCAGCTCCTGTCTGGTGTAACGCACCCAATCTCTATATTCCTGCATCTCCATGAAGCTTCTCACTACTTTTTTTTTTTAATTAAAAAGGGAAGGTTTTATTTCAAGTACATGTCCAGCTGGGACTCTGGCTCTTTGTTGCACTCCCCACGGGGGAGCCCTGAGCCACGGTGGTACAAAGGTTCTGATGCAGTGTCACAGTGCAGCTCCAGGCTCTTTGCAGGGTCTCCAGAAGGACACAGATTGATCACCAATCATTTCTTAAACACTGCAACAGGCATCTGCAGGGAATATCCACCTACTTAAAGGCAGTCATTTCCAAGGAAAGGAAATTGTTCACCTTTACTCATGCAATATCACTGCAGGATAAATAAAAAGTGAGAGCAAGTTTGAAGTGCTTACACCAAGAAGGTTAGAGAGGTCATCTGCCTTTGTGAATGTCCAGCGTCTCTTTGTCCCCTGCACTGCTGACAGATGGAAATCATTTCAACTCAGGGGTGTGAGCCAGGGTCAGTGAGAGAGAGAGGCTGAACCCATAAGGAACAACTCATTAATACCCTGGGGCCGAAGAACCACCTTCCCGAGCTGTTTTCTTTGTGTTGGTATAAAACATGAAGGTGAGCAGGTGGACCCATGGGCTGTAGGAGCTTAAATCAATATGACAAATCCATAATTACGCAATGACTTGTGCAGTAAGAACATCATGGGCTTATAAGGAAAAACAAATGCCAGTTTGAAGATGCAATGTTACATAAAATTCAGTTGGAAATATTCGATATATGTAAATTCATATTTGCTTTATTTTTTTATATAGTGTACATGAATGTTTTTCTAACATTTCTAATCTTTCTGTCTAGTTCATAAATCATAGTAGCACACACACAATAAAATGAATAAGGTGATCATTAAAGTAGTGTGCACTGGATTTTTTTCCTTTCCTGTTTTGGTCTGAGAGCTCATTAAAGGCTCACTTGCCTCTTGAAGTATCTTGACACTGAAGATGATGATGACCAGAGCCGCACAGAGTGTTAATAATTTGAAATATATTGTCGGAATCACATGATGATGCTGTAGGAGATTGTTACAGTAGAGCTATTTGTGTTTGGTTTATTCCGTTATCCTTTAATAGACCAAGATTAGAAACAGAGCATTAAGCTGAGCAAGTATTTATTTTCTTCCTTGATGGACAATTTAATTAAAAATGAGCTATTAAAAAAAAGAAGTTTAGGCAAGTGAGAATTACTGGAATGACAGTACCACGGCCAAGTTCACCAAACCATGCTTAATCCCTTACCGAGTCTCCAGCTCTTCCCAGGCATAAGTGCTTGGCTGGCTGGTTTCAGCATATTTCTAACATGCTGAAACTTAAACTCATGCTTAAGTACTCTGTCCTTCCACAGTTGGACCTGTCTGTTTGTCCTTAGCACAGGGGGACAGTGGGCTGGGTGGCCTCTCTCCACACAGCTCCATTGTCAAGACCTGTATCACAGTTGGCTGGACTCTTAGCATGAGGAGCAGCTTGTTTGCTCTCCATGCAAAAATCTCTGCTGATACTGATGGAAGGAACACCTTTTTATTTTTTGCTGCTAGGAGGGAATTTTCCCTCCATCCCAATGAGTGAATTCCAGCCCATGGCAGAAGCATTTTCAGAAGAGCCTGAAGGGTCCCTGTAGATGGGCTTTCTCTTCCCCATTTGACCCACCTGAGATTCATCCTAACACAGACTCATTTCATATATTTAGGAGGACTTGTCTTAGAAAGAGGAGTGCAGATGCAGCTGGACCATTGCTTGCCTACATAGACAGTGGTTCAGCCTCATGCACCCCAACAGAGATGGTCCCCAAACTCTGTCCCTTGGGGTTAGGCTGTGTGGGGGCTCCAAGACATCTAAATTGCACAGGGTGCAGGTTTCTAAATGTTTAAATTGTTTTTGGTGGTGGGAAACGTGCCTACAGCCCTGCTGCTCTGATTTACAATGGGAATTGGGTACTCTGAGATGCATTACCAAAGTGCAGGGGGTGGCTGCCCTTCAGGTGCTTTTGTTTCTTTCCCACCCAGTTTCGCACCCTGCAGTGGAGGGGCAGTGGCTGCCTTCCCAAAGCACATTATTCATGCTAGCCCAGCTCTTCATTTTCCTCCATCCACTCGATACTCTCAGATAAAGTGTCCTGTAAATCATATTTAAAAATACATTAGTGTGGTGTTACTGGAGTTAATATTAGGTGAGCTTTGGGGATGCTACTGGCTCTAAATTCCCCTGTCTCAGACTAATTTATAGTATATTTCATCAGGACAGGCATTTGCAGACCCAAGGACCCACTCTGACTCCCTTTCCCTTTCCCTTTCCCTTTCCCTTTCCCTTTCCCTTTCCCTTTCCCTTTCCCTTTCCCTTTCCCTCTCCCTCTCCCTCTCCCTCTCCCTCTCCCTCTCCCTCTCCCTCTCCCTCTCCCTCTCCCTTCCCCTTCCCCTTCCCCTTCCCCTTCCCCTTCCCCTTCTCCTTCCCCTTCTCCTCCTTATCTTATTCAGCTTTTTTTAGAGGATGATTGATGGTTTTTGATGTCTGTGTGAGACTGCTCTTCTGTTATCCCACCTACCACTGTGAAAGGAGAGGGAAAGAATAAAAGAGGAATGCATTACATGGAGCAGGCAAAAATGCCAGTTGATCCCTACCCTGTTGTGGCTCCTCCATCCTTAGCTAGGGATATGCTGCTCATTTGAGGGGCTCAAGAGAAGTATTTGGTACAGGAGCTCAGCGCATTTGTTTTCTGCTGTGGGACAAAATGCTGCAGGAACTGCTTACCTGCTCTTCTCCCAGCACTGCCTGCAGCAACAGGGATTTTGTAGGGCAGTTCCTACAACCATAGGGAAGTGGATCATGAGTGGTTGATCAGGGAAGAAAGTTAAAGCAAGGAAAAAAGTAAGAGAGAAAAGGTTTTTCCCTCTGACGAGTACATGTGAGAAGTGGAGAGCCTTTAGTCTGGGTTAAATTTACTTTAAGTAATGCAATAATAACACTTTGTATTTATAAAAAGCTTTCGTAGAATGGCTTTGAATCAATTTGCTACTAGTTTGGACCTGATCCTTGAAAATTCCTTGTGAGACAGACTAGAAATTTGTCAGGACTTACTGCTCGTAGGAGAAGTCTGCTGAAGGAAGGGATTCTTCCAAATATGTTCTTTGATCTCTGGGGAGGAAGTTACCAGTTAATTTTTTAAATATAAAGGCTGATCATGATCTTCAAAGTGTTGATCGGCCCAACAGATGCTCAAACTGTGAATCTGAGCAGTGCAATCATCCCATTTTTCAGAACAAATCTTGAAGAATAAAGCAAAATCCATTCAGAATAAAGCAAATGAGATCTTGGTGGATGCTCCTAAGTGGTAAACTTTGAGTTTGCAAAATGTATTGCAAGTTGAAGACTCAGTAATTGCCTCATTGAGTGCATAGATTTAAGACATAACAGTGGTTCGTGTGTTTTATCCTTTCTGATTATTGGACTATTTTGTTTATATTTTTTTTGGGAAATACTTTTTTTTTTTTTTTTAATGTAGAGGAAAATAATGGAAAATTTAAGTTCCTGGTTCTCTGAGCTGGTTTTTTTGTAAGACAATATTCTTCACCCACTGAGCCTTTGGGGTGTAGGATAAACTGAGCAGACTTTGTTCCTTGCTGACTTTTAAATGAGATGACAGTCCACCACTGAGATGTCCATTGAACTGTGGTCTGGGTGCTGTACAGCACCTTTGGGAGGAGAGCTGTCTCAAGGTGAAGTAACAGCTTGTTTTGTGTCTGGACAGTCAGACCTTCACAGAGACCTCTCACATGCCTCTTCATGACCTCACCTCACTTCTTCCACTCTGCTGAATTTGAAATCACTCCAAAACAGAGGAAGAAATTGTAGCAGTCATGATATTTCAAATCTGGTTCACAGGCCCTTACATCTAAGGAGGCTCCCTGGAGACGGAAAGCTGATAAAACAGCAAAGCTCAGTCCTGAAATCCAGGCAGACCCAAAGGCCTCTGCTTTTACTTGGTCTCCACTGAAGGTGATTGACTATGAGTGAGCAATTGCGGCAGACTCTGCAACTTGATCCTGGAGTTTATGTGCTGTGTGAGTAACCTTGAGATAGGGATAACTCATAACCTTTACCTGACCCTGGCTATGCATCTCAAGAGAACAGGAACTCTTTGTTTGAGGTTTTTGGAGCCATGGGAGGTACATTTAACTTGTAGTCATGAACTGACGCTAAACATATGTGCCCAGAAGGCTGCTCCTTTATTTCATCTATGAATAAGTATTGATTGATGGAAGTATACATTTGTACACACATTGAATTGTTCTGTGGAACTGGTACCAAACCATCAATAGGTTGGCTTTGTCTTTTTTAATAAAATGAAACACTCCTTTTAGGGAAAAGGGACTTGGGATATTGATAGATGAGTGATGCAGAGAAGAAAATCAAGCACAGCCCATGCTCTACGTGCTGTGAAATTGCCAACAGATGGACAATTGATTTGGGACGTTGCAGACTTCTGAAGCGCCATGCAGCTGAGGAACACTTTGGTGATTATAGGATGTGTCATGCACATTGTGTACAGCCAGCTGGTAGTGGGAAAGCACGTGCTTGCATGGAAAAGGTGTAGTGTCAAAGAAGTTGGGACCAATAGCCGTGTGAGGAGGTTAATGAAGGACCGAACAAGTTGTCTCCTTGACCATCACTCAGCCCCTATGGGAAGAATGTTTATTGAGTTTCTTCAAGCATTTGGTTTCAATCCAAATTGATCTAATCTGGACATGCAGACAAAGCATTTATGATTGAAAATTAATCTTGGATCTTGGAAATTCTCAGGCAAAGTGCCCTTCTTGATACAGTCACAGTATCTGTGACAAATACAGTTTCAGTGACCCTTTGTCTGGCAATCCGAGGTCTTGAGCTGCTCTTACAGAGAGATTTGCTGCAGGGCTGCCTGCTTCGTGGGCAGCCTTGAAAGCCCTAGAGCATGACTGGTGGTGTTATGATCTTGGGCTATTCCCTGACCTGTTGCTTTTGTGTGTTTTACGTAGGAGCTAAGGACATGTATACTGCTAGATAGTGAGGACATTCAACCAATGTACACTACTAGATAGCTTTTCTCCAAGCCTAGAGCTACTGTAAGAATGAGGAATCCTACCTAGATTGGGTCAAATCTTCAGTTAAACTCAGACTGGTTCAGACCGAGTGAGTATTCAGAATTATCATTTAAGTCCCAGTAAAACTGTTTGTTTATTTTTTTTAATCTGCTGTGTCTGTGATTCAGCACAGTCAAGCTTCTCCACTGGGTGGAAAATAGATTGCTAAAAACCCCATGATCTCAAATTTTTGGTGCTCTAGGACAAGCCAAATCCTTTACAACTCCTGGCTTTTAAGCATCTTTGAGTGCTTAAATGATACAAAACCTACAGTGCTGCTGTTCTGACAGTAAAACACCCAGCATGATGGTGGTGCTGGGGCCAGCTTTGTCCTCTCTTGTCTCTTGGGTATGACATAGAAATTGTGTCTGCTGTAGACCTGCTGGGACCCCTTGGATGGTGGGATTGAAGGAGGCAGTTCTGCAAGAGTTTGGGAGGGAAAGCTGAAAGCAGAGCTCAGACATACACCAGGGTTTTTTCCCTTTTCTAGGAAGATGTTTGCACAGAAAATTAACTATTAAGTGTTACAAGCAACCTTGCAAGAGGTGCATCAGTGAGAGTGTGAGTTGTGTCCCTGCTCACCAGCACAAAATGCATGCGGAGTGGCTTGTGCTCATCTGCAGCCTGGATCTGTGCATGAAGGTGTTCAGGAGGACACTGGCTGACTTTGCATGTTTGCACATGTATACTCACAATTTTCAGAGAATAAAATGTGGAAATTGCTCCTTTATTTGTGACATTTTATGCCACAATCAGTTCAGGTTGCAGAGCATCTTTTGGTTTCGGTCTCTGAGCGTGAAGACAGAAAACTTGATGATACGCTGGTTGGGTAAAAATGGATTTTTGAGGCTTTGACTGCATGATTTCCACACACTGATATTTTAATCCTTTGCATCAGCCAACAGGATGGAAAAAAAGGTGGAGAAAAGCAATAAATATGAGCAAATACTGCAGCTATATCTTATCCTATCCTATTGTTTTAAAAAGTCTCTGGGGAATACCATGTTTTCTGTAAAAGGCAGGGTGCCTGGCTTCACAAACCCTTAAAAATTACCACTTGCAATAGCCTCCAGCAGCTCTCCTTGATCCCAAATTCATTTTTAGCATCTGAAAATTAAGAGAACAAAACACACGCTTTGAAGCCAATGCTCCCAGTGATCACACACCGTAGGGAGGAGGCAACTTCTTCTGACTCATGAATGTTGATGGTAGCCAGCCCTGGAGAAGAACAGTATGATCTGAGATCAGGGGGATTTGTTAAATCAGCTTGAACTTGTGGAATTGTGTTTATGTGCATTTGCTTCTACTGGAAAACAGCCGTGACACTCTTGGAAATAAAACTAGCTTTAACAAGAATTTAATTCTATCCACCTAGGAGCTGTACAGGGAGGGGAGATTAATGTGGAAAAAGGGGAATGGTCATGCAAAACGCCTCTCTTCTGCCAGCAATATTCTGCATTTCCCTCAGCAGATACTGAGTTGTGCTTGTGGAAACAAGATTTAGCCTCTTCTACAAGCAGAAACACAATGATGGGCAAGCTGAAAGACACTTGCAAGTGTGGTTGGTTTTCAGTTTAAAGTTTAATACACAACAGACCTGGCTCATGTCTTCATTAGCCTAGAGAAGAGGAGGCTGAGAGGAGACCTCATTACTCTCTACAACTACCTGAAAGGAGGTTGTAGGGAGGAGGGAGCTGGGCTCTTCTCCCAAGGGACAGGGGACAGGACAAGAGGGAATGGCCTCAAGTTCCACCAGGAGAGATTTAGGCTGGAGATTAGGAGGAAGTTTTTCACACAGAAGGTCATTGGGCATTGGAATAGGCTGCCGAGGGAGGTGGTTGATTCACCTTCCCTGGAGGTGTTTAAGGCACGAGTAGATGAGGTCCTGAGGGACATGGTTTAGCGTTTGATAGGAATGGATGGACTCTATGATCCCATAGGTCTCTTCCAACCTGGTTGTTCTATGATTCTATGATTCATTCTGGATGAAAGACAGAAGAGATGTGTGAGTGGCATCATATCCTTTTCAGCAACCTCTAAAAGTTAAGCACTTAAAAAAATACATTTGTCTGCATAATACAATGAAGTAATTTGGAAAGTTTAGGATCATTAGCGAAGATTAGCATTAGTGTTTGCCCCTAATGCTGCTTCTCTCCAGCATATAGGAGTTTACCTTTATTTTTTTGGAAGCTACTATTTCGCTCTTTCTTGTAATTGCACTTTTACCTGTGTATTGCGGGTAGATGACACCCATCTGCTCATCTCAAGGAGACTTCAACTGTGACAGTTACTAATGTTGTGCTTACCTGTATTATGACATGAAAGTTTATCAGATTGAATATGGAGATAAACTTGTAACAAGAACAGGACCAAAAATCCAAGAAGTGAATAAGCCTGATCTCTTTTGTGTTTTGCATTCATGGAATCATAGAATCATGGAATGCTTTGAGTTGGGAGGGTCCTCAAAGCCCATCCAGTTCCAACCACCCTGACATAAGCAGGGCCACCTTCCAGTGGATCAGGTTGCTCAAAGCCCCATCCAACCTGGCCGTGAACACCTCCAGGGATGGGGGGCATCTACTCCTTCACTGGGCAACCTCTTCCAATGCCTCAACAACCTTTATCATGAAGAATTTTTTCCTAATGTCTAAACTAAATCTTCCCCCTTCCAACTAAAAGCCATTCCCCCTCATCCTGACATTACAGGCACTTTTTAAAATTCCTTCTGCAGCTTTCTTGTAGTCTCCTTCAGGTACTGGCAACCCACTATAAAGTTTCCCTTGAGCGTTCTCAGAAATTCAACATCCACATATAAGCCAGTCTTGAATGGAGTCTATATTTGATTTTCTGTGCTGCTTCCCACCTTGCTTATCCTTAGCAGCACAGAAACTTTGTTGAGAAGGTTAAATATTCCCTGTATGATCACTTGTTTGTAGCCCTTATCTAGGTTCTATCATATCTAGTGCCAACAGCATTGTTTTTCACCAAATCACCGATGCTGGATAAACACGTCCTTTCTTAAGGTGAATCTCCTGCTCCTGACTATGAGCACTAATTGACTGCAATGGGGTTTGGTGCTCAGAAGTATTTAGTCACTAAGGCTGTGCTCCTGGAATCAATAAACCCCTTTGGTCAGGAACCTAATAGAATTCCTTGATGGATAACATTGTGCTTGTCTTTCATCCACTTAGCTTATTTCACTCTTTTGATAGCTTTGCTCCATAAAAATAGCTACTGGAAATGATCACGTAGTTCTCTTATGGTTGTTGCAATGAACATTGTTGTATTTCCCACATAAACTCCAGGACATGGTTAACTTGTGTTCTTTGAAAAGAGCTGCAAAGAACACATCCCTAGCATAAAATCAGAATTGGGAGGAAACCAGCAGCTAATGCTGGGGAAATCGAAGTGATGCAGAGAAGGTGGGAAACATGAAAGCTGCTGAGTAAATCTCCACTTCTATTATCTGTACGAGAAGGCAATCTGTGCTGTTGTCAATCCCGGGTCTTGAAGACAGAGAAAACCTGGTGCCTCTGTGTGTGGAATAAGGTTAAATCTCAGTTGGCAGGTCTGTTATAGTAGATACTAAAAGATCCATGAGGGATGGAGAAGATCCAACTTGTGGAACAGACAGAATCACAGAATGGTTTGTGTCAGAAGGAACCTCAAAGCTCATCCAGTTCCACCCCTGCCATGAGCAGGGACACCTCCACTGGATCAGGGGCTCCAAGCCCCATCCAACCTGCCCTTGAACCCCTCCAGGGATGGGGCCACGACTCCTCCTCTGGGCAACCTGGGCCAGGGCCTCCTCACCCTCACAGCAAAACATTTCTTTGTAAGGTCCCATCTCAATCTCCCCTCCTTCAGATTAAAACTGTTCCCCTTCTCTTAACCCTACACTGATCAAGACCCCCTCCCCAGTTCATTCCTGGAGCCCCTTTCTGTACTGGAGGTTGTTTAAAGAGCCTTCTCTCCTCCAGGCTGAAAACCCACATCTTTCCCAGCCTGTTGTCATATGGGAGGTGCTCCAGCCCTCAGATCATCTCTATGGCCTTTTCTGGACTGGCTCCAACAGCTTCATGTCCTTCTTATGTTGGGGGCCCCAGAGCTGGAACCAGGGCTCCAGGTGGGGTCTCATGAAAGTGAATTAGAGGCTCAGAAACCCCTCCTTTGCCCTGCTTTCCAAGCTTATTTTGATGCAGCTTAGGATACAGCTTGGCTTTCTGAGTTGTGAGCACAAGTTGCTGGCTGGTGTCAAGCTTCTCATCAACCAACACTCCTACCTCCTTCTTCTCAGGGCTACTCCCAATCCATTCTCCACCCAGCCTAGATTTGTTTGGGCATGGTCATTTACTAGACAATAAGGGAACAGGGTAGAGGTGAAGATGTAGAAAGCTGAATTTACAAGAAATAAGAAAAAAGAATAGGTTTTAGGTCTTGGCCTCTTGATGAAAGGAGCCAAAGGTAGCCAAAGCTACTCTTAGGCTTACTGGACACCTGGCTGCAATTATGGGTATCTGGGCATGAAGTGGTTTATCTGTCTACGCTCTTCTGTTTTGCCCTGCCTCTCCCTTCAGAAGAAGATATCCCTATAAAGTTATTTTTAGATCCCTTCTCAGCAAGTTTTGTGTGAAGACAAGCAACCAGCAGCCCCTGGCAAGTTGCTAAGCCCACCTCTCAGTTTGTAGCATGTAATTAGCAGATAATCATGCCAAAATCACAGACTCCAACAGGCTAAGTTTATCATGTGTGTTGACATCAGTAAGCTTGTCGAAAGTAAGTTGTGGGTTGTTGGTTAAATGTGTTTCCTCACTTGTTTATGAGCTCACGTTCCCGTGTTTGCTGTATAAAGGCAAGATCAAATGCAGGTCTTGTCATCCAGCAGCCACTGTTGTTCCAATTAGGTTAGAAAACACTGGATGTTTCCTAGCATTAAAACTGCTTTTTATCAACATGTGGTCACTGCTAATAATATTTCTAATAATGCTGTTCAGCAAGGCCAAGTGCCAAGTTTTGTACTTGGGTCACACCAACACCATGCGACATTCCAGGCTTGGGGAAGAGTGGCTGGAAAGCTGCCTGACGGAATAGAACCTGCAGGTGTCTACAGCAGCTGAACATGAGCCAGCAGCGGCCAAGAAAGCCAACAGCATCCTGGATTGCATCAGCCATAGCGTGGCCAACAGGAGCAGGGAAGGGACTTGGTGCTGTTGAGGCCACATCTCAAATCCTGGATTCAGTTTTGGGCCCCTCAGTACAAGAAAGTCACTGAGGTTCTGGAGGACGTCCAGAGAAGGGAACAGAGTTGGAGAAGGGGCTGGAGGCCAGGGCTTCTGGGAGCAGCTGAGGACCCTGAGGCTGTTTAGTGTGGAGAAGAGGAGGCTGAGGGGAGACCTCATTGGTCTCTACAATTCCCTGACAGGAGGTTGTGATGAGGTGGGTGTTGGTCTCTTCTCCCAAGTAACACAGTGACAGGATGAGAGGAAATGGCTTCAAGTTGCCCCAGGGGAGGTTTAGATTGGATATGAGGAAAAAATTTCTTTGCTGACAAGAGCTGTGAAGCCCTGGCAGAGGCTTCCCAGGGCAGGGGTGGAGTCTCCATCCCTGGAGGCATTCAGAAAGTGTGTAGATGTGGTACCTGGGGATATGGTTTAGTAGGAAGGTGGTGTTGTGTTGTTGGTTGGACTGGATGATCTTAGAGGTATTCTCCAGCCTTAATGATTCTTCAATTCTGTGGTTCTATCATGTTTTGGTGCAGGGTTGGTATGGAGGTTGTTGGAGCTTTTATTCAGCAGTATATTCAAGCACATGATTTGAGGCACATTTATTCACCTAACACTTAATTATGCATTTTAAAATTTATACATAAAAGACTGCAGATGCCTGCAGGAATTGAGCAGTAATTTCCTATGATTTAAATGGGAATTAGGCCTGTATTTTTAAGCTATGTGTATACTTAGGAGTTAGGGCTTTAGTAACTCCTGCTGTTTTCTGTAGCAGAGAAAAATATTGTGTGTCTGATGGTTGGACTGAACTGCCTTCAGGACCTGCATACCTCTCTTACTGATGTGATAAAATAAAGATATTTCTTAATAGAAAACACAGCCCAGAGTCATCCATCTGGGTACAATAAATCTGAGACAGGTAGATACAATAAAAGCTATCACTATTTCCTCCTGATAATAGAAAGATTAAGTTGGCCAAGGTTTTGGGGTCAAAAATAGGCTCAGTAACAGGAATCTTTGGGAAAGATGACCTGAAGAATGTGAGAAATGAGCCTGACCTCCTGCTGCCTGATTTATTGCCTGATTTCTTCAGGCTTGGAAGCTCTGACTTCATGAGAGGTACTAGTCTGCAGCGGGCAAAGTGGTCCCAGAGGTCAGCCAGGGAAGGGGAGTGTTTGCATTCCCTTGGTTTGCAGAATTGTGTGGGACTCCTGCATTTGGGGATTTTTAAGCTATTGTGGATAGTTGTAGGTTTTGGAACTCTGTGGTGGCCAGAGCAAAGTTTGGTGGAACCTGTATGGTCTCCCATTAACGAGTGTCTCTGTTTCTGCATCATCCACCTAAATGGTTCTTGCTTCCTGCCCAAGCCTCTTGACTGTGACATTTTAGAACTGGTTTCATAGAAGCAGATGAAGGGAAGCTGCCTCCCTCAGGTGAGCATTTCATGTTTAATAGAAGAGTATAGACCTTTGTAACCTGATTTCATTTTCTAAACAGTTGCCATAACAAAAAGTGGCTGTAGTTGAGTTGGACAGGCCTGGAGGATTCACTGCAATACTTAACCATGTTCCTGTGGTTCTAGGCTGTCAGGTCTTGCATATGATGTCACCTGTGAGTTTAGATCTTTCTAGTAACATCTTGTGCCTCTTGGCTGAATAAGAAATTCAGTGGGAGAATCATAGAATCATAGAACAACCAGGTTGGAAGAGACCCATCGGATCATCGAGTCCAACCATTCCTATCAAACACTAAACCATGTCCCACAGGACCTCGTCCACCTGTGCCTTAAACACCTCCAGGGAAGGTGACTCAACCACCTCCCTGGGCAGCCTGTTCCAATGCCCAATGACCCTCTGTGTGAAAAACTTCCTCCTAATCTCCAGCCTAAATATCTCCTGGTGGAGCTTGAGGCCATTCCCTCTTGTCCTGTCCCCTGTCCCTTGGCAGAAGAGCCCAGCTCCCTCCTCTCTACAACCTCCTTTCAGGTAGTTGTAGAGAGTAATGAGGTCTCCTCTCAGCCTCCTCTTCTCCAGGATAAACACCCCCAGCTCTCTCAGCCGTTCCTCATAGGGCCTGTTCTCTAGCCCCTTCACCAGCTTCGTGGCTCTTCTCTGGACTCACTCCAGAGCCTCAACATCCTTCTTGTGGTGAGGGGCCCACAACTGAACACAGGATTCAAGAAGTTATGGTTCTAGCTGAAGCAAAAACAATCCCCAAAGTGACCCTTTGCTGATGGACCAGCAAATAATGTCTAGGAAAGAAACTTGGTTCCTTATTCTGTAGTCATAATAGAGGCTGCATGTGTAGAGGAAACATCCCCTGTGAAAGGAAGCCAAAATTGCTGGGCTCCAGGTACATTTGAGTACTCTATCTGCCTTTCACATGGAAATTAATTCAAAGGCAGAATATGGCACCATTGCCTAAGCAGGCAAGTGCAATTTTGCAGGTAGGGTAGCTCATCCTAACAGCTGGCTCTTGAGCAGTGTGTCAGAGTAGAAAGGAAGTAACAACCTGCATGCAGGAGATGAGATTGCAAGTCTAGTTCCATCACAAGTCTCCACTATCCCACCTATCCATCTAGAATTCACTTGGAAGCAGTCACTGACTGCTCCATCTGTTCAGATTCAGGCAGCCTGAATTGGCCTGGTCTCCTTCAATCCTGTTTTTTTTTGTTGTGTAAAGCTGTTTGTGGCTTAAGAGAGATAAAGTTCTGTTAGTGGAATCATCACCACATCTTCAGATATTGATTGCTTGGGAACAGGACAGTCACCAAGGAGGTTGCCTGTCCCATAACACTGGGATGTGATGTCACTTGATCCTCACTTGAACACACAGATTGTTTTTGCCTGTTGCTTGTCACAAACTTGACTTGCTCCATAGCAGAGGAAGGAGGGTGGTGGAAGGAGGAAAATGCTGCTGCACTCTCTCAGGATGTGTTCAGCCTCCTTTCCAGCACTGTTCGGGAGGGACAGCACTGTTCCAACCCTTGGGATGACTGTTCTAGTGGCAACCTAATCCCCAGGGAACTACAGTTTCATTCTGCCATGATCACGGTGCTGTTGCAGCCACATCACACTGTCAGCTCACTGTAAGCACAAACACTGTGGTGGTCCAGGCTCTGGGCATGCTTGGGAGCAGAATCTGCCCAGCCTTCACTGTCGTCTTTTAACAGTGAACTCTTCCAATTAAACATTTAACTGTGGAGAAAAGGGTGAATTCTGATAAAAACAAGATTCCTTAGGATTTTTCCAATCAGATCTATTTATTGCCGAGCTCTCTTTAGAATCACTAATTATTAAAAATTAATTACATTCACACTTTTGACTTGGCTTACGAGTCAGATAAGAAGACAGACCAAAAAGTTGCTCTTGGTAGTGCAGATCCTGTCAGAACTTGTGAGAAGCAGCTACTGAGGTTTCTGTGTTTAAGCACTGACATATGGAAATGGTGTCTGATGCTTTAATGTTCTTTAATTGAGCACTCAACAACATGACAAGGTCCAATGGCTGGAAAGTGAAGCCAGAAAATTTAGAATTGAGAGTGAGGTACAATTTTTTAACAGTGAGAATAATTAACCTCTGGAACAGTTTACCAGGCTATGTGGTGGATTCTCTTGGGGTTTGATCTCTTCAAATCAAGACTGTGTGTCTTCCTCAGAAATATTCTGTGGCTCAAACAGAAGTGAAGAATCTCAAAATCGACTTAACTCTGTTTTGTGGTGGGGTTTTTTTGGTTGGTTTTTTTTTTGTTTGTTTTTTTTTTTTTAAATTGTAATTCTGTGACCTGGACAATGCAGAAGGTCAGGTTGTCACATCTGAGAGATAAGAATCTGTGAATCTGAACCCAAACACAATCCCTTGATTCCAAGCCCTGCATTTAAAATTAATCCAGACCTAAATTCCTCCCCTTCCTTCTGTCTGCTCAGCAAAAGAGAGGGGATTTTCTAAGGCAATGATTTGGAGAGTTTAATGCAGTTTTTTCTTCTCAGCCCAGGAAACTCCATGGGGATTTTGGCTGAGGTACTGAAGAGTTCGAACCCCCACTTTGAGCTGACAGAATGGCCCTTGTTCCACCCACATCTCAGGTGGTTGTTGAAGTCCTGGCTTTATGTGGTTATCTAGAGCTGGTCCCATGGCCAGAGGTGTTGCTGAGCAGTTGCAGCTTTGGGAGCCAGGTATTCACTCCCCATTTCCTTGTCATTCCAGGAATACCTTTCTCCCCTTCCTGTAATTATGGGGATTTTGCTCATCTTTACAGCTAAATTTATCTGTGCCATGCAGCTATTATGCTCTCCAGAGTTAATTAGTGGTGCCACAAAAGCCCAGTTGTGAAGTGCATCATTCAGAATGGTGCACAGGTTAGAAAAATGTAAGGCCAGCCAAGTTCCAGGAACAACCTTTTTGCCAAGGTTACACATACCATTTCCCCAGTTTCACTTTTTAATCACATGCTGTAACGACCAGTGCCTCAGCCATGGGGACTGGATGCTGCTGCCAAGAAAAACTGGCAAGACAGAAGGTGGAAGAGGTCGTCCATTAATTGACTCCAAGTACCAATTTCTCTAGAGGGGCTTTTCTTAACAGAGAGAAACTGTTCGGCACTGCAGGGGCAAAACATACCTGCAGAGCAAATGGCATTTCTGAATCTGAAGACATCTAGAGGCCATGGCAATAAAGCAGCAGAAATATCAGAGTCTGATTTTAAGGGACATCTGAGAATGCAAAGGAATTGCTGTTTATTAAAAAGCCCTGACCACTTGGAGCATATTGAATCCGGATTCTTTCACAAGGATCATTTGAGGAAATGAGGAGGATGGATGGAGAAGGGATGGGGAGGGAATTTAACCCTTAAAGTCTTCCTTAGAAAACCTTGCTTTGCAAAGAAGTCATTGCCACAGGGGCATCCTCTTACCTAGAAGTGATTACTTGCTGTGCCTGTAGAGAGCAGCTGGCATGCTTTTGTGGAAGAGTTGTTTGATTCACTGTGTTAAAGCAGATCATCCTGTGTATTACGTGTTGCAGGGAGAATATACGCAAAAATCTTTGTGTGTGACCTCTCTAGGCTCAGTCATACTGACGTGAACAGCCTCGTGACTGTTTTGTTGTGTGCCATCTGCTTATTTCAGTGACCAGAAATACCTGTCCCATTGGAGGAGCACCTGCCAGAGGATTAACAGCATATGAAGCTGCTTCACTAGGGACATGGATCCTCGATGGTTTATTTATTTTATGGCACCCTTGTTGGTCAAGCCTTTAGAGTTTGTTTAAGCCACTGTCTTCTGCCTCCTGAGAAAAGCAGAAGAGACCTCAGAGCAGCAGTAGTGGGAGAACAAGCCCCAGAAAGTTTTATCCTGACCTCAGTAGCTGGGAGCTGGCTCAGAATCCACACATGATGTTGGGAGACACTGAATGCAAACATGCCCTTCAGTGTTTTGTGCTGGACCTTTGGGCCTCTGGGGCTCTCTAGGACTGTCTACTGACTGCTGGTATTTGTGACTGGCTTGATTCTCAAAGAGGTCTTTGTGGCTTCCCTGCCACCCAATCTACTCAAAATTGAGCTTTCATGATCATTGTTTACTTTGGGAATTGGTTAGGAGAAATGTGGTAGCTGGGGAGGCTTTGGAGCACTCACATACCACCTACTGTGAAGTGTTTTTGCGGCCTGCAGTGGTGCTTTAGGGAATGACTCTGCTGGCTCCGTGTGCTATAGTTCTGAAACCATGGGGTAGCTGCATGGCTCTCCTTCTTGGTTCTTTGTTTTACTGAAGATGAGTTGAACAGATAAACACAGCACAGCCCAGTGTTGATGCAATGACTTGTGTGTTATTATCCATAAGTTGTGCAGACATAGGTCAAAGGTTAGCTGGAAAGAGCTGGAGACAGCAATGGTGTTTTTTAACTCTAGAAGACATCAGGTAGTCTTGGGCTAGGCAAAGCCCTACCCCAGTGTCCTGCTGCTGCCACACAATTCATGCCACAGCCGTCAAAACTGTTCTGTTGGGAAGAGAATGCTGTAAAAGCTCATTAATCGTGCAGTTCTGCCTCTGCTTGTGGTCCTGTTCCTGCCAGTTTGTCACTGTCCAGGAGACTGGCCAGCTGAGGAAACGTGTGGTCTTCAACCTCATCTGGGGCAATTTGCCACAAATTTTACAGTTTGAGATAGTGTTTGTGCCACAAACACAGACGACGCCAGCAGAGGAGAAGATTGCTGGGGCTCCTGATCCAGCAATAGCAGAACTTAGTGTGCCAGCAGAAGGCTTCACTTCACTTATCTGTTGCAGTGTGTTTGCTGCTCATTGATCTGAATCTTTGACCTGCTCCACGCAGAATACATTTCCTTCATTCCCTCTTTTGTCCCTTGTAGCTTTATTTTCCTTCAATCCATGCATGACATCCTTTATCAATTTTGTGCCATTCCTTGCTGCTGACTGATATCTGTGGCCATTAATGTTTCTTGTCTTCCACGGGGAAGAATTTCCCATTTATCTGTTACTTTACGTTTTGGCTTTTGGTGCCCTCCAAACCAGAACAACCTTCTTTCTTTTCCAGGGGATTGTGGTTTCTCTGCACAGGCAGTAAAATGGGTTCAAACAGTTCCCAGTTATCATTCACAGATTCCTGCTCAAATTCTTTCTCCCAATTGTTTTGCTTTGTAATTATTTTCAGCTTTGTTAAGCTGGCATTTTAAATCATCAAGTAGATACATTACTCGCTTGGACTTTAGTCTATTTGCACATAACAAATGTAATCAAATCAGTCTCTTGTACCTAAGCTGCTACTATATTTTTACATTCTGTCATCAGTTCCCCTTGATCTGTAAAAATGAGACCTACTATAGAATTTCTCCCATGTTAGATGCGACTGGTTTTGTGTCTGGATATTTTCAAGTATAATTTTAGGAATTCTGAGCACATTTTTACTATTTGCAGCACAAGGCTTCAACATATGGCTTTCAAAATGAAATCCCCATAGAAATGCAGCTCTCTTTCTTGAGTGATATAATTATGTTTACAATAAATCAGTGCTACATGAAAATGATAGCATCGTTAGTAACGTCGTATAGACTTTTGAAGGGTTCAGTAAATATTTCTGTTTCTTATAGGGAAAGGGAGCACATTATAGGGAATGTGAGCACATTCTTTAACAATAAAATAGTTTTTATATTGAAAGAATATTCTGTAGAAGCTCTTAATTAGAGATAATAAATACCAGAAAATTCCAACTGTGTGGAAGAAGTTTAGTTTTGTGCGATTATTTTTTAAGGAATAAACAAGGTGGCTCACATAACTTCAGATTTTTCTGCCTGACATTAATCTCCAACAAAATAATGGAATTGCTGTTAGGGTGTGTAATTAGTAAAGAGTTAAAGGGATTAATGTAAGCACTGTCAATCAACACAGGCTTATAGTATAGGGTTTTGTCTAATTAGGGTTTTTTTAAGGAAGATTACAAATTGATGGATAAATGCAATGGTACTGATATAATAAACTGCTGGCAAGGCAAGAGGATCTTGGTCCAGTCTCATCGCTGACCCTCTTTCACCTTAAAACCATTTTCCCTCATCCTCTCCCTGCACTCCCAGATCAAGAGCCACTCCCCAGCTTTCCTGGAGACCCTTTCAGGACTGGAAGCTGCTCCCCAGAGCCTTCTCTTCTCCAAGCTAAACTCTCTCAGCCTATTCTCAGATGAGAGGTGCTCCAGCTCTCAGATCATCTCCATGGCTTCCTCTGGACTTCCAACAGAAGTATTGCCCTGGTTATGAATAACTTGTTATCTAAGAGTGGAATGGTGGAAAACCAGTTTGGCACCTCTGAAATTGGTACGAGTTGTTATAGTCTCCAGTTTGAACAGGTATTCTTCAGTGAGGAAACATACTTCTGATGGATTCCTAGAGTTATCATGGATCTGTCTTTGAGATGAAGTAAAAATCTGAAGAACTGAAATAAAGGCAGATCACCAATGCAGAAGAATTAGATCCCATTGGTAACCTGCATGAACACCAACAGCATAATTTAATAGGACCCATGTAGAGCTGGGCTGCATCCTGGGAACTGCTGACTTGGAAAAAGATAGGTGAAATTTTGGGGCCATTAGCAAAGTACAGAGCCTGTCGTGGGAGTATGGCAAGGAAGGGTAATGTCAGCTTCGGATGTAACGAGGAATGTTTGAGATGAAGAAGTTGCTTCTCCTGCAGTTTCCAATTGTGACTTTGGTTCTTCAAGGAAGATGTTATGAACAATAGGAGAGAATTGAGAAAAGGGGGTTTAGATTTGTTAAATGATAGGAAAAAGCATCTTCCCACCAGAGAGTGAAGGAGATTATTAACATCATCTAACGAAGAGGAAGGTGATGGTGAGACTTGAACACTGGTGAAGGGAAACACATAATGAAAAGGCTGAGTTGAACCCAGCAAACAAACATGTAATGAAAACCAGTAGAGAGATACTGCAGGCAGGTAAACGCAGACTAAACATTGAACACATTTTCAGCAGTGAGAGCAATTAACCACTCACAAGAGTGCACCAAGAAACATGATGCTTTCTGTTTCATTGGAATTTTTTACATGTCTTTCTTTTCCTAAAATATCTGCTCTAGTTTTAGAAGGAATCAGTTCTGTCAAGACTTATGATTTGAGTTATCCAGGGAGTCAGAAGTGAAGATTACAGAGGTGTCATTTGGTTTTGTCATCAGTTAATCTGACAATCCCTGATGCTCTGCTCTGCTGCCTGTGTGTCGCAGTGTAACACAAGAGATGGCGTCCCCAAAACAGGATGAGCTGGAAGTGAATTAGCAGTTTTATTTGTTTCTGACTAGCTTAGACGAGAGTTTCTGGAAGAACCAACGAACCAGGGACTGAATTTTCTGAAAAGCTTGTTATTTATTAAAGCATTCCAGATACAGGTTAATTCACTTAGCTTGATATCGATTCGTCCACCTGCTTGGAGACAAGAAGTGCATCCACGCAGGCAAGTGGCTCAATGGGCTTCTCTCGTCGCTACACCTCCTGGGAGCCCCTTTGAGGGGTTCATTTGTGCAGCCACTTAACTCAGGTTAGAAATACATGGAGGTAAATCAACACAAATCTCAGTAGTATGGGACTTTAAAAATCAAGTTATGTGTTGTAACTCATTTCAGGCTTTACCCTTTTATACTAGAGTACATTGCTGCAGTGTGCTGGGAGCAGCGGAGATCCCCCCCACATGGCCAGTTAACACTGACCTGTGTCACCAGGATGTACTGGTGCTTTCTGCAGACTGAGTAGACACCTGAGACTGGATGTACTGTTCAGAAGGCAAAGTCAGGAGCCAGATGAACCCCTCCCCATACACGTACCTGCAGGTTGCTGAGCCACCATGTCATGGAAAAGAATCACGGAAACACTGAGGTTGGAAAAGCCCTCTAAGCTCATCCAGTCCAACCATCAACCCAAACACATCACACCTACTAAACAATGAGATGTAGTGCCATGTCTGCATATTTTTTAACACCTCCAGGGAGGGAAGCTCTACCACTGCCCTGGGCAGCCTCTTCCACCTCTTTTTCAGTAAAGAAATTCTTCCTAATAGCCAACCTAAACTTCCCCTGGTGCAAGGAAGGGGATATCTCCACTGGTGTCCTAATGGACCAGCATTCCTTCTGCCTTCCCACCCCATGTGGCTTTATTCATGTTGAGATTTGTCTCTGAAAGTTCCAGCCTGTTTTTAGATTCCTGAATATTTTCAAGAATTCACCTATATACTTGGAAACCATAAAGAAAAAGAACAGGAACGTGTCAATGATTATTATTAAAGGGTCATGGTTATTCCCAGATCCTTCTCTTAAATGGAATTAGTTCATTACTGTGTTGCAGAACTTCTAGAAGCAAGTGTTGATGTCTGTCTACTCGGACTCTTTAAAGGCCATATTTTGGAGAGAAAAAAAGGATTTGGGGTGGAGAAAAATACCAATTAGAGTTAAATGGCAAAACGGAGAGTTAGTGTGTAGTGGGTGAAACTCCTTTTAAAGGAAAATGGTTTTTATGTTAACTTTTCTAAGAAAACAGTTTTCCATACTTGTCAGGCTTGACAGTTAAAGTTAATGGTGTTAAAGAACAGAGTACTGAAAAATGTTCCCTTCAGTATAAAAGATTTATTCAATGAGAGTTTTCTTGAAAAGTTATCTTGGCTAACAGTGCAGGCTATTGCCGAATGCTTCGAACAAAGATCCTTGCTGTGTTAACAGGACGGGGACAGCCCCAAATTCACGAATTCCCAATTAAGATGGCATGACCTATTTTCTTGTATTGTTGACCTATTGTTGACCTCTTTTAAAAAGAATGCCACCCTTCAAATACAACCCCCCCCCAACCCCGCCGCCACCTTCTGGAAAAACACATGGAGTAAGAGCTGATCTCAGTTCTGCCTGGAATAAAGCTTGGTACGTGCTGGGATGCTCAGGGACAGAATCTGTGAATTAATCTATGTGGGCATAAAAGATTCCACTGTCACACATATGCTGAGAGAAGCAGCCGATACCTCAGCATACCCGTGATATTAGAAGCAAGCACAGAGAAAACAGTCGATGTTCCCATGCTTGCTAGCTTATTGAGACCTTGGAATCATTACTAAGACCTGTGAATTATTAAGAAAAGAATGCTTCAGATAGATAGAAAACATGAGGATAAGGGGCGCGTTGTTGGTAAATAGTTAGTTGCACTCTATCACTTGTAGCTGTGGGATTTTTAGAAGCTGAAATTCACCAGGGTAGCTGCTAGATGAGTAGAGAAACATTACATAAGGCTTTGTGTCCACACAATAAAGGGATGCCTTTTGGCATCTTGAGACAAGATAGGAATGGTTGACATGGCTTTGATAGGAATGGTTGGACTAGAAGATCCAATGGGTCCCTTCCAACCTGGTTGTTCTATGATTCTATGATTCTATGACAAGGCCCGTGCCTCAATCGCTATAAATCTGCACTGAAAGCTGACTGAAAAGTGGATTGAAATGTTCCTAGCTATTACATGCTATTTATTGAGGTAGTTATGAGATGAAATGCCTCATGGCATATTCATATGGACAAAAACAGGTGCCCAAGAGCAGTGCTGGCTTTCCCAGTGCTGCAGTGGAAGCAGTGGTTGGTGAGGAACTTGAGCTACAGCAGGAGCGTGGCTGGGAGCTCCGGAGCTCTGACCCAGCTGAACTGGTAATGTACTGGGGACAGAAGGGGTTTTCATAGCTGCCCATCTAACCTACAGGCACAATGCTGCTTGATTTGACAACCAGTTTGCTCTTCACTCACCTCCACACTTCCAGAGAATTGACCTTTGGTTTTTTAAGCCTGATCCAAAATGGCTGGAAGTCAGTTTCCCTCTTAAGATCAGAGAGATTTGTCTCTTGAAGCACTCACTGGATTTTCATCTCCATATAATGGTAAAAGAATCACTTCACTCACTTTTTTTGTGGAGTAAGGCTGTGGGGCCATATGTCTCTGTTTTGTTCTGGCTGTGGCCCATGTTCTTCTAAAGCAAAGGGTCATGAATAGTCTCTTGATATGCTCTTATCCAAGTTCTTTGCTCTATTCCAGTGTATGCACTGCCTTTTGCTGTGTCCTCCAGCTGCCAGAGTGATAGCACAGATGTGGCTTCTGACTGCTCTTCAGGAAAGGGTGCAAACAGAAAACGTGCCATGGAGGGCTCCCTGTAAACATCTGCAACTGCAGTGTGTGCTTGGTTTAAATATTCCCCAGTGCTGTCTTTAATCCTTTGGCATAACAAACCCTGAATGTTACTCCTGTAGGCCTGGTGATGTAGGGGCTGAAGGTAAGTGATACCTGGAAGAGTTTCAGCTTGGGCATTTGCCTCTGCAGTGACAGCTTTCTAAAGAGGAGTTAGAGCCTCTTACTTTCCGCCAGCTGCACCTCGTTGGAGACACAGTAATGATGTTGCTTGGACCAGTTCTGGGTTCAGCACCAGTGTGGCAGTAGATAAAACCAGGGGAAGAATGTTGATTATGTCTCCCTTCTTCCCATCTGTCCAAGAGAAGCTTTGTTAATGTTACAACTGAGTCAGATTTCCCTGACCTGGGAGATGGATGTGTTTTTCCTGGAGAAAACTTGACATTCCTCACATTGGAAGTTCTGAGGAACCAGAGTGAGGGCCTGGGGAGAGCAAGGAGGTGGCAGGATCCATGTGGATAAAGTCATTAAATTTGGCAGATATTTCTTGACGAGTGGTGGAAGATTATCAGATGGACAGAGGATTTGAGCAAAAATGTTCACAATGTGGGTCCTGGCATGGTTCCTCAATCCAGCTTTGGGTCCTGTATTAATAGAAGCCTCATTTCTACTGACATTGAAAAACTTCGTGTTTGAATTGTGAGTGCGTCTGGTGCAGAGTGCCTGAATGCCCAGAGGTGGAGTCAGAGTCCAACTTTGTTCTCCTGTTATTCAAAATGAAGCACTAGATGACAATTTTCTGCAAACTACTTTGCTCATGGATGTTTTCACTGGGATGAAGGCCTTATATCAAGATGGATTTCAAGTTACCCTCCTACTTGTCCTTTGTGCCAGCAGCTCTCAGAAAAATAAAACTAACCCCAAAATGAGTTAACTTTCTGTGCCCATACAGAGCTTTCCATTTAGTTCAATTTATGAGTATGGGTTTTGACTGATTATTATTGTGCCTGACTGGGTCCAGAGCCATCTGCCTTGTGTTAGGTTTCCATGTGCTGCCTCTTCAGCCAGAATTCAGATGGCCATCTTGGCAGGAGAAGACCAGGTTCTCACTTACATGATAGTAACAAATGGATTTTTAAATGGAAGGAAATTATATTGTTATCTGTTTGGAAGCAACACTGCAGTGCTCGGTGTGGAATGGAAAAATCTGCCCAATGTGTTTATCTTTAGTATTATTATAACCCATCAACTTCTGTTGAAAGTAGAGGTGCCCTTTGAAAGAGTTCATACTGCAGGGAATGGAGCCCTTTTCTTTCCCCTTCCATAAATATATTTGCTTTTAATGACATTTTCATCTATAAAAGCTAAAAATAATATGCCTCATTAAGTTCAAAGCACTCTGGGACACAGTTTGCATTTTCTGGCTGAAAAGTTGACGTTTCCCTCAGAGAGGATCACGTTTGCTGTTTGGTGTTTTGTCTGCCTGCTGGCCACCATTTCACATGGCTGTGGGAAACGCAGGGGAGTTCTGAAGCACCATTCACAAACCTGGGACCTGGGAGAAGATGAAGTCTCATTTCCACATGGAGAGTTGTTATTGCTGTCTCCTCTGCTTGCCAGTAGGGCAGTGAATGATGCCAGGAAAGCTGATAGAAGTGTTCAAGCCATTCATGCCACTCTGGCCTTTCCAGCCCTTGGGTTTCACAAGAAGATATTTCTACCTACAGCCTAGCAGCGTGTTGTGAAAGTCACCAAGAAACACTGCTACTATTCTTTCAATTTGGAAAGGAAGGGAATGGCTAAAAATAGAACCATATCAAATACCTATGGTGCTTCACTGCGTAATGATGCCATGTGATCCTCAGTACAAGCAAGAAGTCCTGTAATCCTCAACATGGGAAGGACACAGAGCTGTTGGAGCAAGTCCACGGGAGGCCATGAAGATGATCTGAGGGCTAGAGCACCTCCTGTATGAGGACAAGCTGAGAGAGTTGGGGTTGTTCAGCATGGAGAAGACTCCAGGGAGACCTTAGAGCTGTATCCAGTACTGAAAGGGGCTCCAGGAAAGCTGTGGAGGGGCTCAGGATCAGCAAGCACAGGGATTGGATGAGAGGGAATGGCTTTAAGCTCAAAGGGCGAGACTTTTATGAGATCTTGTGAAGAAATGTTTTGCTGTGTGGGTGGGGAGGCCCTGACCCAGGTTGCCCAGAGCAGTGGTGTCTGCCCCATCCCTGGAGGGGTTCAAGGTCAGATTGGATGGGGCTTGGAGCAACCTGATGCAGTGGGAGGTGTCCCATGGCAGGGGGTGGCACTAAATGGAATTTGTGATCCCTTCCAACTCAAACCATTCCATTAAGTGTTTTTTACACTAGAAACGCTCTCATCCAGATTATTCCTCAAATTATATAAGAATAGGAAAGAGATCTGGTGCGGCCCAGCATGCTACAGCTTAGTAAATGGTGTTGGTTAATATATGGAGCCAGAAGTGTGTGGTACAAGGAATTCAGGATGTGAGCATGAGGCTGGACTGGATGCAGTCCAGGAGCTACGTGGAAGACAGGATGCTTAAGTGCTGGGCAGGAGCCTGAGCAGAAACCTGGAGGCTTGGAGAAAAGATGATTAATGAGGCCTATCTGGTTCCTATTGAGAGCAGTCAAGACCTGCAGAAAGGGTTCATTTTGCAGAGTACGAGGCTGGTGGGGCCTCCAGTAAGTATGGAGGTGGGAGGAACTGAGGTTTTTTGCTCACAGCAGATAAGGGTGTCAGTAGCAAGGAAAGTGCCAACAACACTGACCTGCTGCCACCTCCTGCTTCAGGAAAGTTTCAGAGCTTAGAAAAGCACTGACATCTGAGAATGGGAAAGCCTCAGCAGCAGTTGTAATAAATTCTGCTATAGTATCGCTTGTGTGATATTTCTGAGTAGGAGATGCTTCATGCTGCACATGTAGGTAGTGAGGACATGTCACCTTTTCCGAAAAGATCACTGGCTAAATAACCTTTGCATCTTTAAACACTCCTTAAGTGTTAAGGAGTGGCTGCAGCCAGGCCAGCATGTGCTATGCTTGGGATCCAGGTTAGCTGACGCAAGGCATCACTGGGCTAAAAGCTGGTGTGGTTAGTGCTGAGGTGTGACTGGGGCACTGCACATAGTTATCATGCCTGTAGCAGTGCTGACACACATCTTCCAGACAGTATTCTGCTCAAATCCTCACTTTAATTTCTACCCAAAGCCTTCTTACATACACATAGGCTCAGACTGAACCAGATCGGGTTCTCTTCAATTATTGAGGTGCAGTTGAATTGCATTCATTTTCCACTCTCTTACTGATTGCTTAAAGAAAACTGCAGATGCAGTTCCATGCAGGTTATCTGCATTCTGGAGAGCAGTAAAAGGAGCTGTGGTGTCATACACAGGTGAAATAACCCCAACATTTACATCATGTGTCTGAAGGTGTTGGCCAAATTCTCCTGGAATGTCATAAGGCTTGGTGCTGTGACTGCTTCTCTTTGGAGCTGCTCCAGTGCTCCTTCACCCTCTAGGGGCAGAACCTTGTCCTGATTTCCAACCTAACCCTCCCCAGGATCTTCCTTACCATTCCCTTGTGTCCTGTCACTGGTCCCCAGAGAGAAGAGCTCAGTGCTTGCTTCTCCTCCTCCACTTGTGAGGAAGCTGCAGAGCACGATGAGATCTCCCCCCAGTCTCTCTTCTCCAGGTTGAACAGACCAGTGACTTCAGTCACTCCTCATATGGTTTCCCCTCTATAAGCCCTTCCCCAGCTCCATGCCCTCCTCTGTACTCTCTAGCAGCTCTCGATTCTTTTTATCCTGTCGCACCCAGAACTGCATCCAGTGCTCAAGGGCGGGACTGCAGAGCAGGACAATCCCCTCCCTCCCTCAGCTGGTGATGCATCCCAGGACAAGGTTGCCCCTCTTGACTGCCAGGGCATTGCTGGCTCAAGTCCAATGTGCCACAGATCAAAACACCCAGGTCCGTTTCTTCAGGGAAGAACTGGTGGCATGGGGTCTGGTCTTATTTCATATTTCTCAGCCATTTGTAAATTCAAGAATGCTGAAGTTTCCTGCTAAAATGCAAACCGTCTTTATTTCTAATCTCCTTCACTCCCTGAAGCTGCCTTTGTCTCCATCTTTCATCCAAACACAGATGGAAGCTCCCACAAGGTCTTAAGCAGCCTTAGGACCATTTCCCCAGATGATTTTCATTTCCTCTGCCTCTGCTCTTCTCAAATCCAGCTGGAAGCTGAAGTTTCAAAATACCTTGAGGAAAGGCTCTTCTTGTGGTTTCTCTCCATGCTTCAGAGGGAGACACAGGATATTTCTCGAGGGCCTGGCTTTGGGGGATTTGCAGTCTTGTTTTCCAGATCTTGCAGCTTTAGACAAGTTCCCGAAATGAAGATGCTGAACAGAATTAGTGAACGTCTTGAAGATTTTCTGTCATTAAGAATTTATTTGAGTATCAAACTTAGGGCCGCTGGGTTTTTTTTTGTGGGTCAACCCCACCTTGGCTCAGCTATGGTGCAGGGCAGTGTCCTGTTAAAGCCAGAGGACAGATGTCATTCAGAGGCAAAGTCAAGTCAGGCCTGAGCACATTCACAAACCCTTACCACTGCTAAGCCTGCTGCAACTTTCCTGCCAAAACTTTACTTTGATTTTGTAAAATAAGAAGGGAAAATAAAAGTTATTTAAATGAAATAAAAATTTCTGTGGAATGTATCTGCTGTTTTCTAAAAGCATCCGTGCTTTATTGGTAACTCAAAGCCAGAGGATCATGGCTGAACAAAACGATTTACATTTGATAGTTTTTCAGTTGAAAATGTGTATGCTTTGGAATTGAAAATCCTTTTTTTATGGCTTTCATTTTTATGAGAACGCTGGAGAATTTCTGCTTTGGGAGAATTCTAACCAGTAAGCTTTTTATTCTCAGAAGCCAAGGACTGTTTCCTCAAGCAGACACTTCTACATTTTCCTGTCATATCTTTTTCTTGCCTTTTGCTGCTCAGACAATTTCCCTTGAATGTATTAACTCTAACTTAAAAACCAGGATGAGAAATGAGGCTTTCTGTTACAAGCTCTGTGTCCCATCTTGCTGTTTTGTGCCAACTAAAAAATCATCCTGGATAATGCTTTGGTCTGATTGCAGCCACAAAAATGCTTCACAATGGAAACTATTGGAAAGGTTATATTCAGGCATGAGGTTTATATTAGCACCTTACTCACCTGAGCCTGGTCCCTGCTGAATGGTGAGCAAATGCCCAAAGTGCCATATACTGGATCCTGCACTTGGGTCACAGCAACTCTTTTAGGCCCCAAAGTACAAGAACGACATTGAGGGTCTGGAGCACATCTGGAGAAGGGAACAAGGTTGGGAAAGGGTCTGGAACAGGGGTTCTGGGAATGGCTGAGGGCCCTGGGGCTGTTTAGTGTGGAGAAGAGGAGCCTGAGGGGAGACCTCATCCCTCTCTGTAGTTCCTGGAAAGCAAGTTGTAGTGAGGTGGGTGTTGGGCTCTTCTCCCAAGTAGTCAGTGATAGGATGAAAGGAAATGGCCTTAAATTGTGCCAGGGGAGGTTTAGATTGGACATTGGGAAAAATATCTTTACAGACAAAGTGGTGATGCCCAGATGCAGAGGCTGCCCAGGACAGCGGAGTAGTCTCTATCCCGAGGGGTGTTCAAAAAGTGCATGTCCGTGGCACCTGCGGACATGATTTAGCAGGAACAGTGGTGCTGGGCTGATGTTTGGACTGGATGAGCTTACAGGTCTTTTCCAGCCTTAATTATTCTATCATTCTACAGGCAAGACAAGCCCAGATGACTTTAATTTGAACGGGCATGACAAGAAGAGAGGCCAAATGTTGAGTGTATTTAATCACCTGACAAATGCAATGATTAGCTTTAAATTTTGTGTGTTCAGTCCCAGGATGGAATTTCTGCATAGAAATGAGCCTGTCAGCCATGGGCATTTATTTGTTGGTGTCTGCGATGTGTGCTGCTGGCTAGAAAGATCTTGTTACATGTTAAAGATGCAATAATGACAGACGATGAATTGTTAAATAACTGCATAACTCCTCAGACTCGGGAAGGTTCTTTCAGCCTGAAGCATGGTTTTCCCTTCCCTGGAGACCCACAGTGTTCTGGGGACAAGTGTACCTCTTCAGAAACTGTGATTTTGTATTTCAAAGAGCTGCTGCATTTTCTCTCTGCAGGCTCAGGGTCTTCCCTTCAGCAACTTTCCCTTTAGAGTTACTGCTTATGGGGCCTTTTGTTGGCAGAAGCTCAGACTAATATCTTGTGCACTGAAAGCAAGGCTGAAGAAGAGATACCAGAACCAAGCTGTGCACCTGTGTGGGGCATTTGCACCCTGGATCTGGCCTCTTGTGCTTCTTACATGTGAATTCAGCTTCCAACACAGATCTATGCATGAGCATGGAGTGAAACTACATTTCCAAGTGACCTCAGTAGCCTCACACAGTCTCATGTCCCAGCCTGACCTAGACAAAATCTCTGGTTGTGTCTCCTGCCTTTCATGTCTCTTGTCCGTGGAGAACCAGCTGTTTCTGCAGGAGGGCTTGGTTTAGTTAAACAAGTCTGCACAGCAAAGGGCTTCGTCCACATAACTTCCCATGGGGTTTGGTAGGTGGTGGTTCCTGGCTCAGTTCTCTTTACCATCACATTGCAGTTGTATGTGCTACATCTGAAACAGTGAAGATGAGGCCTCAAATTTCTACTGAACAAGCTATTCCAATGTCTTTGACAAAACAGGTCTCGCTCATCTTGTGTTCCAAGGTAATTCAGCAGGGATTCTAGCAAAGGGATTTGGCTGCTAATGAGCAGAGACCGGCTCCAGGGGTGTGTTAAGCCTTCATGGTCATGTAGGCAGCAGTTGGCACAAGATGTGTCAGGAAAAATAGTATGGGATTAATTGATGAGGTAGCACAGTTATTTCCTTACCTGATGCTTCTAGCATAGTAACAGCATTCTAACATGCATTTTATGTGAAAGAAATACATCCTTTTTTTTGTCACTCTCACAGAATAAAGTTCAGTATTAGAAAGGTATTTCTTCTTTCCATCTCTGAATGTTTAATTTTTAATAATAATAGTTAACATTAAAGTTCGCCATATTTTGTCTTTAATAGTGAGGCTTTTGCCTTTTGCTTGCAATGCATTGCTAAATTTGCACATCACATACCTGAGTGCAATGCTGCTGATGACAGAAGATGCTAGTCTGACTGGAACTAAATCATACATTTCTCTGCAAGCCTTCAGCTGGAAGTGTAGTGGAGCTGGCAAAGAATAATATAAAGAGAGGAAGAAGACAAGAAAGAGCAGATAGAAGTCATTGGAAACAATGCACTGTGCAATGCATGCAAAATACTCTATATTCAAACTTCCAGAGCCTGTCCTTTGAGCGCTCTGCAAATACTCATCAAAAAATGTTGGTGTTCAGTGTTCAGCAGACAATGTGGGAAAAGCTTCACAAAAGTGATTTGTTAAAGTAGAAACTGCAGAAAATCTGGGCCATGAAAAATATAAGCCTAATGCCAATTATTTATGATGTGCTGGGATTTCCCGATGGGCTATTTCAGGAACCCTGTGTGAGCTGGTTTGGCTAAAGACCTTATTGAAGTGGTGCTGATGAGCTCTGCTAAATCCTGAGAAGGATGAAAAAATCTGAAGTCAAGATGCTTCAGGATGCTTCACAGGATGCTACCTGTGAAGTTAGACTCCTGACCACTGGATTTGGAAAGGTATCCCAGTCCAGAGTTGGGGAAGGAAAGGCTACCAAGGCAAGGCAGGCTCTGCCTGCTAAGCTGCAAGGCTTGCAGTGGGTCGGCAGGGTAGAAATGGGTTTATTTAGAAGATAAAGCACATTGTCTAAATCCTGCAAAAAGGTTAAATGTCCTCCACATCTGTGGTGTCCAGATTGACTGTGGAAGCCTGATTGCAGCCATCCTGATCAATACAATCGAATGCCTCTCATTCACGGCTGTGTTTGAATCCCTATCACCTCTAAGGAAAAAAAGTGGTATGATTCTTCCTTCATGATAATATCAGGCAGCCCTGCCCCTGTGAGAGGCAGCAGTCGCCTGCATATGACAGGAGAAAAGTGTGTTTTAAAGAGCAATATTAATAATAATAGTAACATTAAAGTGCGGGGAAGGATTACAAAGGTAATTCCAAGATCTCACTCAGTAGCGCAGGCTATTAACAAATGATAATCGCCTTTAAGTCAGTCACCTTTAGCCCTGGAGTAAAATGGAGGCACAATTATTCAATGTAGTACAAAAGTAATTTAGATAGAGATGGATGGACCGTCGGCTCTCTCGGTTCTTGCTTGGGAAACCAGCCAGGGACAGCTCCTAAAAGGAGGAAAATGCAATGAAAAAGGGAGGAAAATGCAATGAAAAAAAGAGCAACAATAAGTAAATAACTGCTAGTGTCTTCATCATTTTTCCAACAGGGCAGAAGTCATTCACCTTTTGGAGAGTGAAATGGGAAAGGGGGGAAATAGGAGAAACATAGTGAAAAGCAGTTCTTCATGTTCCTTGTACGAGTACATCTGGGGGCTTTGATACTGCAGGCTGCCTCTGAGAGTCTAGAACTATGCTCTGCATCAGTGTGGTGTTTTGCTGCTGGAAATGACACAGAGGTGTAACTTCATAATATCTGTACTCAGCACTGGTGAGGCCGCTCCTTGAATACTGTGTCCAGTTCTGGGCCCCTCACCACAAGAAGGATGTTGAGGCTCTGGAGCAAGTCCAGAGAAGAGCAACGAGGCCGGTGAAGGGGCTGGAGAACAGACCCTATGAGGAGCAGCTGAGAGAGCTGGGGGTTGTTTATCCTGGAGAAGAGGAGGCTGAGAGGAGACCTCATTGCTCTCTACAACTACCTGAAAGGAGGTTGTGGAGAGGAGGGAGCTGGTCTCTTCTCCCAAGGGACAGGGGACAGGACGAGAGGGAATGGCCTCAAGCTCCGCCAGGGGAGATTTAGGCTGGAGATTAGGAGGAGGTTTTTCACAGAAAGGGTCATTGGGCATTGGAATAGTCTGCCCAGGGAGGTGGTTGATTCCCCTTCCCTGGAGGTGTTTAAGGCATGGGTGGATGAGGTCTTGAGGGACTTGGTTTAGTGTTAGATAGGAATGGTTGGACTAGAAGATCCGATGGGTCCCTTCCAATCTGGTTGTTCTGTAATTCTGTTATCTGTTGCTTTGGGTCTGCGGCTGAGGAGTAGCCTGAAGTACGAGCTGGGACAGACAAGCTTCAAATGGACAAGGTACTGTATCTACTGAAAAAGGGCTTAGGAACCAAGGAAACTGTTATCAGCATGACCAGAAATATGAGGCCATGGGGTTTGTTTATGCGTGTGGTAAACCTTTGCTTGCTGTTAAAAGGAGCAGCAGCTGTATAATTTCTTTCCTTGCGTCCATACCCTGCCTTCTTCTCAGAAAGCAGCCCTCTGGTTGCTCAGTGCAAGATTTTGTTAGTATTTGTAGCTTTGCTTTGGAGTGCTGCCTTACTGGTTGTGTTGTTTATAGGGTCGTTGGAGTTCTATGCTGAGAATAAAGAGCATATGTGCTCTGGAAGCATGGGGGAGATTGCAAAAGTGACTTTGAAAGGTCTTTGAAGCTGCAAAGACAGGCAGTTGGGGCCTTTGGAAATGCCCAAGGCAGGGCTTTAGCCACATGTGAGTTGCCTGGACAAGGCAGTACTGACTTGCATTCAACAAGCTCTTAAAATTTCCACTAATTTTCCTTCCCATGGAAAGAAGCACTGGAGTCGAGCATCCGAAACCTGTTTGTTGCTTTGCACTGCCTCCATGAGCAGCAGGGATGACAGCCAGGCAGGGAGGTGAAAAAAGACTCAGCAAGCCTTGTGGCACGTGGCTCAGCCTGACCCTTGCTCCAGAGCAGTTGAGGGCGTCTGGGAGAGATTATCAGGTATGACAAATTATAAACAGAATAATTTTGGGGCGAATAAAACTGTGAGTTGCTGTGAGAGGCATTGCTAGTGGCTGTTAATCCACTGAGCAGAGGGAGAAGAAGCTTCAGTCCAACCCAGTATAAAGTGGAATAAATTCCACATTTCTGTTTTATGTCCTGTCTGTGCAAGCGAGGGGCCTCGTGTGCTTATTCCTATACCATTCCTGCACGGCTCCATCTGGATTTCTGCCTGGTTTGGCTTTATAAACAACATGGTAGGAGCTCAATGCATAATTATTCTCTGCAATATTATCTCAGTGTTAGCTCCAGTTACTCGTTTTCCATTGCATAGCTCACTTGGAGGCTTCTTACCAAAGGAGCCAGGAGAAGAGAAGGCTCTGGGGAGACCTTAGAGCAGCTTCCAGTACTGAAAGGGGCTCCAGGAAAGCTGAGCAGGGGCTCTTGGTCAGGGACTACAAGGACAGGATGAGGGGGAGCGATTTTAAGCTGCAAGAGGGGAGATTGAGATGAGACCTTAGGGAGAAATGTTTTGCTGTGAGGATGAGGAGGCCCTGGTTGCCCGGGGAAGTGGTGGCTTGTATGAGAGCAGTGTTGCTGTGGGAGCACTCCAGAAGAGACTGAAAGACCTGAGGGAGCCCATGAAAGTTCTCTAAAGGACACTGTGCTGCAGTTGCTGAGCACTGCCATCTGACTGCCAGGACTGATGTGCAGCCAGCACAGAAATGACCTCTCCCCACACTGATGAATGGAGAGTAGGAAGAGGCAGGGGATTGGGATCAGCTTTTGCAGCTGAAGACCTCTGATGGCAGCTCATTTGGGGTTTGTCCATGTGTTCAGAGTGCCACACCTCTGGGAGATGAATAGCATTATCAGAGTTTAGCAAGGGGTAAATCTGCAGCAGAGAGAGGGATAGGATTTATCCCTGCTCCCTCAACAGTTTGGTAAATCAGACGAGGGCTGCACTGTGCCTGGGATTCCAGCACCGTCTGGAAATTCTCTGTATGTCCATCAGCACCTGCACCATCAGGGAGTCTGAATCTCAGGCTTCCAACCACAGAGGTAAACATTTAGGACCCAAACACAGAATGACAATAACCAGAGCAGAAACTTTTCCATCCTATTGCAGGTCAAGCCTGGTTTAAGCATTTCGACTCAGAATTTGTCTCCAGAGTCACTGAGGGGTTAGTGCCTGCTCAGGGCCCTTCACTTCACCCCATAAAACCCTGCTCATGCATTAGGGTCTTCTTCTGTACCCTGCTTCAAACTTGTGTTCAGGCCTCTGATGGAGAAAAGCTTGAAAAGGCAGACAAATTTGCCTTGTAAAAACCAGACAAAACTGGTAATACCTTTATTTCACTCTGATGTTAACCTTTGGTGTACTGTACTGGGGTCAAGCTCTGAGACTAACACAGGATGGGCTGATACTGGTGCTGCCAACTGTGCTGGTCCACATAGGCTTCCAGAGATCCAGAGATGTGGTTCACTACCTGCTGCCCTCTTGCTCTGCTGACGTGTTGTAGTAGCAGTGGAACAGATGGCATTGAGTTTGTACTGGGCATTGTGTTGGAGACTTGTGTTCCCTGGAGAACCTGCAAGTTGGATCAAACTGTAGATGGTTGCTACCAGTTTTCTCTATTTTATCAATATGAATGTCACAGAGGTCTAGGCAGAGCCTGGTGGGTGCTTAGGGACTGTTTTGGCATCACAGCCCTGCTGAGAACAGTATGGGTTCAGTGAAAGAAGACAAGAAAGCAGCTGAAAACTGCATCCTTGTGTTTTGTTCATCTGCAGCGCAAAGCAATTTGTGAGTTTGCTTTCAATTTCTGTCTGTTAAAGTCAAACGTTTTTTCCATAGAAATTGTACTCAGGTTCTTGATCAGCTTGAATGAGCACAAGACCTTCCCTTGTCAGATAGGCCAACTTCAGCTGTAAATCTGATGCTGAGAAATTAAATTTCTTTCCTGCTCCTGCACTGTCATCAGAAGAATAAGATGATGGTGATCCATGGGGAGAGCTGAGTATGACATCGCTGTCACCTACTTGCCCAGGCAGTCACTTGGCAGGGTTTCCTTGGCTCACCAGAAAGCAAGCATTGGTCTTCAAATTCTCATTTGAGAATTGGTCGAGCAGAATGAGCTGCATACCAAAACAGGGGACCAGGAAGTGCTTAACACTGCTGTGTTCAACTAAGCCAAATGAGATGACCTCACAATTCAAGTTACTTGTGTTTCAGTGGAGAAAAAAAAAAAAGAAGTTTTCCTCATTCAAAAGTCCTGGAAGAGATGATGTGGCATCTCCTTTGTACAAGGTTTGAACATGGTGGGGGAACATGTCCCAGCCATCAAGTGACCCTTCTCGTTTGGGAGCCAGAAGTGATTTAAAACTGCTAAAGGGGTCGCACACAGCACCCTTAATTTGCTATGACAGAGTAACTACGATCACCAACTGGTGTCCAAGATACCATGAATCAGGCCCTCCACTCAAGAGGCAGCTGAGAAGAAAAGGTTAAAATCCCCCAAACCATGAATACTGATCTTTGCCTCACATTTGACAGCCTTTACTATTCATGTTTCTGAGATTTCTTCTGCAGCTGTAAAATGTAGAAGAGCTTTTTTAAAAAAAAATTAAAGCTGAGATTTTCTTAAAATCACATGTTTTCAGACACAGGGGACTTGAAAGTAAAGCTCCAGCTATAATCCTGAGAACTGGCAGCGCTCTTTGCATCATATTAAGTGATGGTCTACAGCACTCGTTAATTACTGCAGGTTGAAAAACAACTCTGGCTCCTGACAGAGGTCTTCTGCTCATTTTCAGCATATGAGTTTCTCCAGTTCTTCTGGGTAAGAGGGAAATATCACTTTCTTAAGTGTGTAGGTACAAAACTACACAGTGACATGACCTGTAGCCAATTTGAAAACAGTATTTTTAAGTGTTTTATGTAAAAAATGAAATCTGAGTATATGCAACTGAATGATCTACAAATATGTTTCTGAATAATCATACAGGTAATTTTAGCTTTATGAGCCTCCACGTCTAACCAAAAGTCTGTTAAAGTCCAGCAGAAGAAAGCAGTCAGCTGGTTAAAGGTAGCAGTAGTCAGTGATGTGAGCATTAGTCTGAAAACAACTCCTTCTTTAATGTTCATTAAAACTCATCTACTTCTGGACCCAGGACCAATCCCTCACTTCAGCGTTATCCCGGCTCTCACCCTCTGAGCTGGCTACTCAGACGCCAGAGTGGTCAGGGCAGAAATTGTCTGCCCCCTCATAGAATCATAGAACAACCAGGTTGGAAGAGACCCATCGGATCATCAAGTCCAACCATTCGTATCAAACACTAAACCATGTCACTCAGCATCTCATCCACCTGTTCCTTAAACACCTCCAGGGAAGGTGACTCAACCACCTCCCTGGGAAGCCTCTGCCAGTGCCCAATGACCCTTTCGGTGAAAATTTTTTTCCTAATGTCTAGTCTAAATCCCTGCTGGCAGAGCTTGAGGCCATTCCCTCTCGTCCTGCCCCTGTCACTTGGGAGAAGAGCCCAGCTCCCTCCTCTCCACAACCTCCTTTCAGGTAGTTGCAGAGAGCAATGAGGTCTCCTCTCAGCCTCCTCTTCTCCAGGATAAACATCCCCAGCTCTCCCAGCCATTCCTCACAAGGCCTGTTCTCCAGCTCCTTCACCATTTTCGTTGCTCTTCTCTGGACTTGCTCCAGAGCCTCAACATCCTTCTTGTGGTGAGAAGCCCAGAACTGAGCACAGGATTTGAAGTGTGGTCTCACCAGTGCCAAGTACAGAGGGAGAATAACCTACCTGGACCTGCTGGTCTCTGGTAGGATGGTTTATGTAAGCTGAATGTGTTGTCCTTGGCCACAGCGAGAAAATCTGGAGGTGCCATTGGAGATGCTGTCCCATGGGTCCCCACAGATGTGGTGGAGAGGGACAGGATGTTGCCTGCTGGACAAGAGTGGCATTGTGCTGCAGAGCTGTCCAATGCAATGCTTAGGATGCAGAGAAGCAAATTTGACCTCTTTTCCTTCTCCAGCAGCTCACAGCCAAATCCCCATCATTTTAATGAGCCCCCTCCACCTGTTCCTGGGCCTGATGCTGCCATCTCCGAGGACTTGCACTGGCCACCCGCTGCCAAGCAATGGTCCCATTAATGGAGGCTTTTTGAGAGCCTGTGGAGGAGCAGTAAGCTCAGAGCAAAGGCAAGAAGCATCCTCACAGTGATCTCCTACGGGACCCCTCTTCTGTCCCATGGAGATTTTCATACTGGAAATGCAGCAGCAAATCACCGAGGGGATGAGTCATTGATGGGGGGGTGTCTGGGGTGAACCCCTTTGGAAAAGCTGCAGCAAAAGGGCAGTTTCTCCTGACTGGAGTTGGATGGGGAGCATTCACCTGTTCCCCTTGTATCGCCCCTGCCCGTGTCCTGCTGCCCACAGCCCTCTGGCCGGCAGGTTCGTGGAGCTTTGTCTGTGTGCGAATGCTGACGTCTTCCAGCAAGCTGCCACACAAACATCAAAGGGCTGGCGTGTGTATTTTCTGAAGCAGCTTTCGAGGTTTTACTGGGCTATAAAATACAGCAATGAGGATATAAAAACAAAGCTGTGATGGACTTAGCAGAGAGCCAAAGCAAGCAGGGAGAGAAATGATGGAAATGAGAAAAAGGGTTATGAGCGAGGAATGATGTATCAGCTTTGTGTCAGGAGGAACAGGTTTTGGAATAACTGTGAAAAGCATAAAACTGGTTTAGACATTAAGAAAAAAAATAGAAAAAATAAAAATGGAAAGGAGAAAAAAAGGACTGATAAAAATGAATAAAGGAGGGAACTTCAAAGCATAAATTCCCAGACTGTGTGACACTGATGTTTTGAACAGTTGTTCTGTGTGAGATAGCAGCAGTGATTTTAATGAACTTTAAAGAGCAGTATAAATAGGAACAAACAAAGAAAGACGATTGCATAGCACAGAGCCAGGCATGGAGCTAATTGCCTGAACAGGATTTAAATGGCAAGTTATTATTTTTTTTTGAGTATAAACCTATTTATCTATTTGAGCCTAAGAAAATAGAATAAAATAAATTCAAGCATCTCAATTTGGATTTTCAAGGGAATCAAATTCATGCTTGATTTCCATGGTGTGCTTGAGCTGCTGAGGTAAAGGGTTGTGAAATGGGTGTAGTGGAGCCTTTTGTTGGCCTATAAGGAAGTTGTGTGGGTAGAAGGATTTATTTTAGTTCGATACAGAATCCCTCTCTGATGTTTCAAATGGATTTCACAGTGCAGCTGCACAGGGACTTGGAGAATCAGAACCTCAGAAATGGGAAAACACAGGTGACCTTGTGCTTGAAGTGGGTCACCTTATTCACATCCTCGGCTAAAGATTTTCTTATGTCTTGTGTTTTCAGATTAGAGAATTTTTTTTTTTTTTCACTCAGGCCTGCTTCTTGCTTTTCTGTGCACTATAGCTCAGGACTTGATGCCCCAACCCCTGTCAGCAGGAGAAAAGCAGAAGTGCCTGCCAGGGGAGGTGAGGGTGGTCTGACGTATGGCTGCTGTGAGGTATCATTGA
This sequence comes from Coccyzus lansbergi, assembly GCA_033558105.1. Classification (NCBI taxonomy): domain Eukaryota; kingdom Metazoa; phylum Chordata; class Aves; order Cuculiformes; family Coccyzidae; genus Coccyzus; species Coccyzus lansbergi. The sequence continues at coordinate 1,667,812 of JAUMJK010001519.1, read as the reverse complement.
TGCTGGCTTTCCTGGCTTGATGTGCTCACCTGAAAGAAAACCAGCTGTACCATGGACCAGATTCACTTGCAAGTCAGATGTTTCTAGTCCAAACTTTCTCACCTGTTCTACAGTTGGTGGATTAAGAGCCACCACTGTGGGGACAGGCAAAGGGAGCCAGCCCTAAACATCTGCAGCTTCAGAACTATCCCCACCTGTATAAATAAGTCGGTCATCTTGTTAGAGAAATGTGTGGTCCTTCAAGAACTGCTAAGGAAGTTAATTAAAAATTATAATCTCTAATTTGGTATATGACTGGAAAGCCAGCATCCTGTGTACCCGAGTAGTACAAATTCAGATGGCAATCACTGCTTTCCAATTCCCATCCCAATTTTCTGCTCAAAGACTCCAAAGTTTTGAGCTGCAACAAGTGTTAATGGTTAATGAGCTCACCAGCTCTCCCTGAGGCCCATCATCTCTCTGCTGCTTGTAAAAGAGGTTTCACCTGCCACAGCCACGAGTCACCCTGCCTCCTCAGCTGCCATTTCTCCATGGAAGAGGCAGTTGCGGAAGGTCCTGTTTCTGTGCTGACCCCCTATGATGTATGGACTGTTTGCCAAACCCCAGCAGCTGAAGCAGGGATTCATCTCTCTGATATGTTAACCACAACTCTGGTCATGGGTCAGAACAGTAGAGTCTGGAGAAAATCCAGCCTGTCTCCATTGGCTCTTTCAACTGCTGCTCTCCATCATCATTTTCCTCTGATTAAAGAGCACAGTGGGTTCAGAAACCCCCAGCAAAAGCCAGCCTGCAGTGGAAATGTGATTAATCCTCACTTGACTCTGTATTTGTTTTAAATTAAAATTCTGGAGAAGTCCATGTGCTTTCCATAGTTATTCTTCCTCACCACGAGACGGACTGGCCCAAGATGGACATTTCTGAGCTGCTCAGATGGCCCTGTATTAGAGTGATTACAATTATCAGCACTGAGATTAAGGGATTTGGGTTAAGAATAGAGGCAATTGGGGAAGGCAAAAACAGAAGGAAGGAAAAATGCTTCAGTACCTTTACTTACAACCTAGTAACAGCTTGTGTTTGCAGTCTGTTAACTCCTGCTCCCTGCTTTATTTGTAATCACCATTGTCTCAGGTACTGTGAAAAGTCCTTTAATGGGTGTTGGAGGAAACAAGCCAGCTTAAGGCAGAAAAGAGGTCCCACAATTCTACCAGCTTCTAGAAAACAGTCTGAATTGAATTCTTGCTCAAGGTTGCTAAAGGTTCAGAGAATATAAAGACTCGTATAGCGCTGTTTGTAGAAAATTTAATGGGTCAGTCTGTTCTTTTTGGCTGTGCTGAACTGTACGTTTCTCAGCCAGGCGATCTGACTCTTTTAGTGCCAAACTCCTGATCCAGTCAGTGGGGCTGACTTTTGGGAAGTGCCTGGCTTTGGCTGGCTTGAAATCGTTGATCCCCACTCCAAATGTTTCAGGTGGGTCATTCAAAGTGGGGACATCTCAAATCACTGGTTCAGACCTGTGCGTGGCTGGAATGTGCCTGGGTACTTCAATCTGCTGAACCTGGCAGCTCCACGCTGCAGGTCCTCATTCCAGTTCAACAGAGAACACACCCTGGGTTTCCCCATCAGCATTAGCAAGAAGGATCAGTTTGATACAGGTTTATTTGTAAGGACTAAGCACTTTTCTTCCACTTGTCTGAATGGTGATGTGCAGCAATGCTTTTGCTCTTACTCTGTCTTGGTGTCATTTAGAGCAGGACCTATTCCCAAAATTGTCTCTAGTGATTCCCACTGTGGTAGCAAGATACAGGATTTTTTTAAATACTATACTGATGGACAGTGAATTAAGAACAAATTATTTGTAACAGGAAAGCCCATGCATTTGCCTCCAGCCCCCCAACCTCTTCAAGTCTGCAATGGTCACTGGAGCTGCAGCTGGATAAAGGCCAGCTCCACTCTGTGTTCCAGGGAAGAACATGCCCCAGACGGGATGAGGTTTCTGCAAATGTAGGTTCTTCTGCGCTTGTGCAAACTCTGACTTTACAAATGATTGTAAATTGACCACATTTTTCTCAAGGACAACTACAAGGACAGCTCCCAGTAAAACGCCTACTCCAAAATGGGAATGGTGGTGAGGATTTTTCAAGGAAAAAGTTGCTTGAACTGTTTAACTTAGGTGAAGAATGCTATTTTTGCTTCTATCCTCACCTCATTGTAGAAAGGGAAAGGTCATTTTAGAGATAAAGACAAAACATTGCTGGAGGCAGATTGCTCACCTGTAAAATCTCGTCTCAAATCATTATCTTTTAGCAAAATTGAATAAACAAGCAAGGGGGAGAAGCATTCAGCAGCTTTAAAACTTGATAGTGTGTTGTGTATTGCAGATCTTCACAGGCAGTTCCATGAGAATAACAAGGTTTAAAGAATATTAAGAAAATTTATTATTAGAATAGGACAGAAGTTAAGTCACTGCCTTGTGTAAATGTACATGATTGCCTTTCATTTCATGGTCACTCACTACTTTTTTCAGATACCTTATCAGAATATTGTCAAGTGTTCACTTGGAAGGGGTGAACAGCCTGGCTGAAGGGTGTGCTATGGGATGTTTATGCTGCTCCTGAGAAACACCCCATAGCTCACTGCCAGTAGTGTCTTGGGGCTCTTTATCAAGGATGCATTAAGTTAGATAGATGGTAAAATTCAAAACATATTTGGTTTGGACATCTGAGATCTGGAGCTCTGCGATTCACTGCTAAAGCGAAACTGTCCCAAAACTGACCTGAAGAAACTCCTTGCATGTTTTGGTGAAGTGCTGGGAGTTCAGAACAGCAGAGGTGAGGGGCAGCAAACTGTGAAATTGATAGTGAACCTGATGAATTCCAAAATACTTCATTGTCTCTTGCTCTTTTGTTTTGCAGTCATCACAATCATTTTTGCCCCATGAAAACTGTGTCTTTTCCGCTGGTCAAAACAAAGCAGTTCTGTATTATTGTGACGCCAAAAACATAATAATGAATTGAACAGAAATCAGATATTCTTCAGTGGATTATTGAGAGGCAGATTTAAAGTGGGATTACAAATAATAGCTCATCATTACAAAGGGAATGATGTGCACCCTCACTCATGCCTTGCAGCTATGTTTGTTAATAAGAAAGCAGAGCAGAGCAGGATTGTGAAATTCTTCATGTTATTTCTAATGTGGTCTACAGTTTTCAGGCCAGATTTTAAGACGGAGTAAATGGCCTTTATTGCCTCCAGTATAAACAGGCTACTTTACTCTGGCCAAGCCTCTGACCTTGTTTTGCTTAAAAACAGCTCTTTCCCCCTCAAAAAAGTCATGCACTAGGGAAGGAGAGCAGTTCTGTGGGTCTCTGATTCATTTCAGCTGAAACTCTGTGCATTAATCACAGGTCTGATGCACTAAATGTTTCTAATTAACATCCAGCTTAAAACCACATGTGCTTCAGCCAATGTTCAAACACTTGAGCTGCACAGGTAACCTCAGGAAAACCAGGAACAGATGGTGGGACATGGCTAGACTGAAAGTCAGACAAGACATTTATCTGCTTTAACAGAGCAGAAGCCAGAGCAGCAGTTGCATTTTAGGGTTGTTGGAAGGGCTGTGTCCTGGCACCTTGGGACTGTTATGTCCATGGGAGGAGGAGCTAAATGTGTCCCACCCGAGTGCGGGTGCCAGCGCAGGCTTCTTGCTGCACTTGCATGCTTGGCTGCTGGAAGAATGCGCCCACGAGCAACGTAGATTCCAGCTGCTGGAGGGGCCAGCAGTGATTTTTCTGTGAGTGAAGGCGAAAGAATTACAGTGGGACAGTAGTATCAGCAAGTATGGGTTTGTTGCTGTCTGTTAGACAATGCGAGATGTTTCCCTTCTCTGAACTCACAAAAAGAAGATATGCCACAGTCAGGCTGGTAGTACTGCTGGTCGTACACCCACTCCAGCGGTGAAGGCTGCCTTGTACCCTTTTAGTGCTGTTCCTGGAACTGCAGAGTCTGGGGAAAAGGGTTTGAAAATTGCTTATCATTAGCTTGCTGAGGAGAAGGTAATGTATCTAAAGTGTTTGACCTCCTTCTGGCTCCTGTGTCTGGGACACATTCTGATCTCATTTGCAGCCACGCAAGTCCAGAGCATCTACATTAAGCACATTAACTTTAGTAGAGTTACTCTGAGTTTATACTACTGCCTGGAAGATGCCACTGGCAGCCTTTTTGTGACCCAAGGGAAGGAAGTAATGAAAGCAACCTGCAAATGAAAAGATGAAAACAGATCCCGACAGCAGGACTTCTGCAGGAGTGTGAAATTCATTTGGGGCTGCTGCATACTCAGCATTTTTTAAAACCAGCTCAATTTTTTGGTGCTGGAAGTATGGAATTAGTAATCTTACCATTTTAAAACCATGTCAAAGGCTACTTGGGGTCTACCTAGAGAAGAGGTGAAGTATGGATTTACAGACCAGTTTGAAAGAAGTTAAATTACGGAGAGGCCTAAGATATTCTGTTTCTCATGTTCCCTCATTTTTCTGACAGTGAAGGAAAGACAGAGAACACTTGAAAAACACAAAACAAAACAGAAAAGAAGAGGGTAATGAAAACTAAAGCAATTTTTGTGTAAAATTATTTGGAGGTATTAAATAGTCCACAAAATAACAACTGCCATCTTTTTCATTCTTTCTCTGCACTGGTGAGAGATCCACTGCACGTTTCAGTTTGCCTGGTCCCTGCTCAAAACTCCACATTCAGTATCATTGAATATTCTCAGTATTAAAGAGTCAGTTTAGTTTACCAAATAGGCAGAAAATTCTAAACACGTGGAAACCAAGGACTTCTTTCTGTGCAGTGATTCCAGCCTGAATCCCAACAAGCCCAGAGAACCTGTACTTTCCTGGTGGTGGTTGCAGTGGAGAATTAACACACTGGAGAAGCCTGACTTGGCTAATGGATGTATGTCAGAGGTGCTTGCCTTTTGTCATTGCTTTTTCATAGGAGACAGCCAGATGACATTGCCAGCAGTCTCAGACAATACATAGTTTGTCCCACATGCACTGTATGTTAATATATAGATGACTATGAGAATATTTTAGGTTTCAGTGAGAGCCTTTATTCATTCATGCAGAGAGGCAAGAAGGGATCTTTGGCTCTGTGATGTGGTTTATCTATCTCTCTGGATGCCTGTGTCTGTGTGGCTAGGAGGAGGGAAGAGCTGCTGTGTGGAGAGAGGCTGCTCCTCACCCTTCCTGTAGATCACTCTGGTTAGGTCCTGGTGGCTGGATACATGCAGACCTTTCACCTCATCACTGGGCAGCCCTATCTCTGCTGGGTGTGTGAGAACTGGTAAAAGAAAGTACTTTTTAATTTGGGCTGAAGGACTTCTGCTGTGAAATGGACTGTGGAGAGTGGAGTAAGAGTTACCTGATAAGAGCTGAAAGGATCTTTTCTTATTCACCAAGGCCAGACTCTTCTGCCTACACGTAGATGCCACCAGGTGAATGAATGGACCCCAGCTCCCTGTGGACAGAACCCAGCCTTTAATGTGGTTCCTCACCTCTTAAGATACCTGCCTAGATATTAGCCCTGAAAGTATCTTTATTTTCTCTATTTCATTCCTCCTTTTTCTTTCCAAGCTGTGTCTAAGGTCAGTTATCTTGTGTGATGATTTTCTCCTCCTCACCTCATGCCTCAAGGTTCTATGTCGGGACAGGCTGAGTCCTCTGCTCTGGTCTCATTCCATAGGTGTGCAAAGCCTCTTATTGTCATTATTAGACTTAATATGGAGAAAAAAATGCCACAGATTAGATCTTTCTAACAGGACCTGGCTGTCAAATAGTTTTAAATCGCAAACTAGTTTGCCACTTTACTTCAGATTCTTAGAAAATCCATGCTGTGCTTTACAACTTGCTAAGTCCGGGGAACATGTGCAGGGATTTTCATGTACACTATAGATTTCGGTGCAAGAAGAAACCCAGAGCTGTTGAAAAATTGAGGTTACCTTTATTAGGAGGTTCTGGAGCTCCTTCTGCATTTCTTTGTTGATCCCAGGAAGAAATAGCCAGCCGAGACCAATGTGAGTGTTCAGGGAGAAAAGGAATTGAAAATATTTCCTAGGTGCAAAGGTAAAAGCAGTTCATGCTGAGCAGCACAATTCCTGTATCCCATGAGATGCCTTGCTGTGCACTGGTAGAAAACTCCTCAGTGAAGGAGGGAAACAACATTAGGCTGCAATAATCAAGTGTATGAAAATTAGTAGGTGTTTGCTGTACAGGTCTGGTTTGACTGAATTTCCTCTGAAAATGGATTTGACAAGCCTCAAAGACAGCATTGCACACAAGTGCTCCTGTTTGCTCTCTGTGCAGCTATTTGCAGCAGCTGCCAAACACTCCGGGCTCTGGGCATGGGTAAATTTCTTCCATGTGCTGATTTGTCAGCTCTTGTACTGCAGAGCATGTCAGACACTGGCAACTGCCCCTCTAAGAAAGGGCTGGTGGCTCCTGTGCCGTCAGTGGGCATTTAATGTAATACACTCAGAAATTAAGGGTGTCTGGCTGACCCCCCTATTCAACCAGTTCTTTGTATTTTTTACCAGGTTGATATAATACACCTACCTCTCTGTAATTCACCGGTACAGTCATGTTTCTTCATGAAGAAAATAAAAGCAAATAGTCAGCAGCACAGAATAAATGACAGTTTACCTCCCAGTGCTGAGCTGTTACATGCCAGGGGTACAGAGCAGCCTTCTGAACAGAGCTAGTGAGCTCTTAAAAGAGGAGAATTCTTCAGTAGAAAGAGAAATGGTCTCCCCCTTTGCAGTGTGACTATTTAGCTGACTTCATTAACAACATTGTGATGAAGCGGAAACAACTCTCTTGGCCAGAGTCAGATGTAGCCCAGGCCATATCACAGACCATATGATGTAAGAACTTAATTTATTGCAAGATGCTTTAATGCAAAAATATATTAGGAGTAAGCAACCCTCAGACCTCGCTGCACTGCTACCGGGAGATCCCACAGAGCTCCTGAGTTTATGCAAAAGACACAGTTGCCAGGACTTAGTCTAAGCAGTCATCCTGTGGATGAGGTTGGCTCTTTCCTGCCTTTGTCTGGCTCAAATCTGAAAGCACAAATGAGTCTGAAGAAGTGGGTGATTACAACCACTTCTATTATCTTTCCTTTTATGTTCTTCTTGTGGATTAGCTTAAGTTGGACAAAGCTGCACAAGGGCTGGAGCCTCTCGGTGCATGTTGAAGGCACTGTTAGAAGGGGCCTTAATGCTGATAGCAGCTGACTGAAGAGGCTGAGCTTCTGCTGATACCCAATTAGCTGATTATCCCAAAGGGAATTGAAAATGAAGGTTATCTTTCAACTTGTGATGAGCTTCCAAATAAATATTCAACATGCATTTAATAAGACAGTTTTATGCATTATTTAAGTATCAATTGACGGGTAGAAGACGAAACACTGCGCTACTGATGCTGAGGTCTGAAAGGCAAGGGCAGAAATCTGGAGAATGAGTCATTAAAGGAGATTTGTAACACTCATTTCACTGGATTATTATTTGCACAGCAGTTATGAAGAGAATTTTAGCAAGAATTCATTTCTGCATTTTGGTTGTTTGGGGATTTTTTGGTTTTTAAGCATGAGATGAGCAAGGGTAGAAATGAATGAGAAGATTAGGGAAAAGGCAATCTCAAAACAAAGGGGATCCATCCAACCTCCAACTGAGTGCAAGTGCAGCTCTTCTGGGTCCAGGGTGTAACTTTGTCCCTTGGAGTTTTATCGCTGGTTCAGAGAGAGTAACTGTTTCACGTTAAGGGCTAAATCTTTTACCTTAAACTTGGAGGGTTTGATTCTCCTCTTGCTTCTGGCATAGTTCTTGGCTGGGGCAAAAGACCTCTCTGAGAAGCAAGTCTTCTTCTGAAGGACAGTCCAGCTCCTCATGCATAGTAGGTGGTTTTAGTGTTGTAGATACTCAGCTCTTTCAGGCTGTTGCTGCATTGATCGGGCATGGTACAGAGCAAGGACGTGCCCTGGTCACATGCATATGGCTTGGGGTGCTGCCATGTGCTACCCCAGGACTGATCCTTGTGCTAGGGATATCTAACATATAGGATGAGATGATCATTGAGGCTGGAAAAGACCTCTCTAACATAATCCAGTCCTACTCTCAGCCCAACCCCACCACTAAACCTACTAAGACATGTCCCGAAGTGCCATATCCACACAATTTTTGAACGCCTCTAGGGATGGAGACTCCACCACTGCCCTAGGTAGCCTCTGCCAGGGCTTTGCCACTCTGTCAATGAAGACTTTTTTCCTACTATACAATCTAAACCTCCCCTGGCACAGCTTGAGGCCATCTTCTCTTGGTTACTTGGGAGAACAGACCAGGACCCACCTTGGTACAACCTCCTTTCAGGTACAGAGCAATGAGGGCTCCCCTCAGCCTCCTCTTCTCCAAGCTAAACACATACCTGACAGCACTGCCCAGTTTTGACCTGAACTTTTTCCTCCCTAATATTTTTGTTACTCTAGTCCAGGTTACCCCAAACCTTGGTGAGATGCTTTAGCTTGGTCCCATCCTTGTCAAAAACTCAGGACGTAGACCAAAGTAGCATGGTTTCAACACCATGGAAATATCATTGGAAATTCTCCTGTGGGATGACAGAGAGTTAGATCAGCCTCACAGACCAGGGAGTCACCTCTTGGTTAATTAAATAAACCAGTGACCTCTGAGACAGGAGAGAAAACAAGAAGGAAAGGAGGAGAGTGCCTCTCCATCTCCAGTGCTTCCTTTTTCAGCTGCCCAGTGGGGCTGAGCCTCCGGGCAGCTCTGGGTAAGCTCTGTTTTCCCTAACACCCTCTGCTCTTCCAAATATTATTTTATGCAATTTTTTGTTGTTGTTATTGTTTTAAAAAAGAAAAGGCACTAAAATAAAACCACAGGCTCTGTCCCGATTTGTGGGACTTCCTTTTCAGATCTCCCTCTTAACAGATCCATTAATCAAGTTGGGATTATTTGTCTTTTCTCTTACAAAATGTTTTTTCCTCCAAAGGAAAACCTGCCCGTGTGTTATTGACGAAAGGTTGGATCCCAGTGCCTTTTCCCTTTTTGGTTCAATGTTTGAAGAGAAAACTTAAAGAATATTTTTTTTAAAAGGATGCAGTTGAGAAACGAGTTCAGTCTGCCTTTTGACTTCAATTTTCCACTTTTCCTTCTCTCTTCCACTCTGTGCAACATGACCTATTTTTCTGTACAGATGTGGTTTCCCAGCCTAATTTATCTAGTGCTGAGTATTTGTATTTTTGTTACTTTTAAGAAAGATTATACCTTCATTTCAATTGAAAAATCACCTGTTTTATTGGAAATATAAATAATATTCAAATCTGGTCACAGATTTTTATGGAGAATTGCTTTAAAGCATTTATTTTACATCTAATATTAGGATGCTGCCTTTAATTTGGTACACATTTCTTTATACTTGTTAATGATATCAAGCATATCAAGAAGCAGATTTTTCAAAAAAAATCAGAAAAAAAACTCTGAATAATTGATTTTTTTAGTTTTGGTGTTAAACTAAAAAAAAATGTTTCTTAATTTCCTTCTGATCACAATAAGAGGAATATTATTCATCAAAATAAACAGATTCCCCTAAATGTTTGGTTTGATGCATTTTGCTTCAGCTGCCTGCTCTGAAACCATTTAAATCCCTCTTTAAAAATTAAATGCTGCTGATTTTTTGAAATGAATGTACTTAAGAATGAAAACTTTAAGCATTTGGAAACATCTTCAAGATGCTAAGCAGAAACATTTTTTTGTTTTCCCAAATACACCCATTTTTTCTCCATGATGGCCTCTTTCTTACCACGCAGCAGTTACCATGGATGGTTCCTGTCTCTACTTGCTCTAGGCTTCTTAAGAAATCATCAAAGAAAAAGCAATGCCTCTGGAAGATGATTCAACTCTTCTGCCTTTCTCATCACCATAAAGATAACACCCCTAGACTATGTTCTTTCTTACATTTAAGGTCACTGGGCACAAAGCTGGGTGTGTGACTGTGCTGTGTTATGCACAGTGTGTATAGTGAAGTGCTTGACCAGACTCACTTGCACATTTAGGGTGTCAAGGTCTGACATTATGCAGCAGAACATGGGGAACAGTGGGGTTCACAGGGGAAAGGCAACAACATCAGGAACGATATGCAGATTAATCTAAATTAACAGCCACCTTCATTCATATGTAGCTGATGAGACAGCAGAGGAGGTTCGTTCCTGGCATGAGTATTGTACTGGTGACCTTGGGTGGAGGCAGGAGGGGTCATACCGTGAAAGAGGGCAACACTTAAGGGCTCTTGATGCTTTTAAGGTGATGTGGGTATGTATTAATACCAATGCTTTGTCAAAGACTAAACAGCATTTTTCCACCCTCTTAACAAGATATGTTTTGCTATTTCTGCTAGATACCCTAAAATATCACACTGTTTTATCTGGCACAGGTAGTTCAGGAGTGGGTGAACTATTGTAGGGAAATATAGAGTTTTATAGTCTAAGGCTAGAGGAAACTATTTAAACAGAAGGTGTTGTATTTTTATCACAAGATCTTTGTCTTAGTGGCTGTAAAATGTGAATTTGCTGCTTATTTTTGGAAGAAGGGCTAACAGTGTTTTTGTTATCTCTGAGCGTGCTAAGCTGACTCAATGTAATGTAATTAATGACGCCATCTGCCATTAGAGGACAGTGGTAGGAGCTATTGTTAATTACTCCACAGCATCAGAGAAATGCTGCTGAAGCAGGGGCTCTCAATGCCCGGAAGATGTTACAGGAAGATCTGACCAAGAGCCACGTTCTGTATTTTGGTCACAAGAGCCCCATGCAATGCTCCCAGCTTGGGGAAGAGTGGCTGGAAAGCTGCCTGGTGGAAAATGAACTAGAGGTGCTGGTCAACAGTAGTTGAACATGAGGCAGCCATGGCCATGTTGGCCAAGAAGGCCAACAGCTGGCTTGCAGCAGCCACGGTGTGGCCAGCAGGAGCAGGGAAGGGGTTGTCCCTCTGTCTGGACTTGGCACTGGTGTGGCTACACCTCAAATCCTGGGTACGGTTTTGGGTCCCTCACTACAAGAAAGAAACTGAGGGTCTGGAGTACGTCCAGAGAAGGGAACAGGGTTGGGAAGGGGTCTGGAACAAAGGTTCTGGGAGTGGCTGAGGGACCTGGGGCTGTTTAGTGTGGAGGAGACTGAGGAGATACCTCATCGCTCTCTACAATTGCTTGAAAGGAGGTTGTGGTGAGGTGGGTGTTGGTGTCTTCTCTCTATTAAGTAGTGATAAGAGGAGACAAAATGGCCTCAAGTTGTGCCATGGGTTGGATATTAGGAAAAAATTCTTTACCGAAAGTGGTGAAGCCCTGGCAGATGCTGCCCAGGGCAGTGTTGAGGTCTTCTTCCCTGAAAAGGCTGGACTGGAGGATCTTAGGGGTCTTTTCCAGCCTTCAATGAATATATTGACTTTTCATAAGTCACCAGTTGCAACAACTTTGCTTTTGGTTATTGTTACCAACCTGGCTTCTGCTGGCAATGAAGCATCACAAAGAGAGCAGATGAAGCTGCTTCTGCCACCTGCCCAGAGAGTGGGTCCTAAAGGACCTTTTTAGTTCAAAGGGGAGATATTTGCTTAATTCTTCTGTACTGTCAATATTTCCTTCAGTCATCTGGGACTCCTGGGGACAGCCTGGCCTCAAACCATGGCTCCTGAGTGAAGATGGACTTGGTTAATTCTTTTGCTCTTTGCAGTGACATGAATCAGACTGGAAGGTCCATGCAGGTAACCTAATCCATAAGTCATAAAATGTGATACAGGGTGTTGAATACAGAGATTGAGAGTTGCTTCCCTCCATGCCAAGAGCAGGAGAAAATCTTGTTGTTTTATTAACATTCCCCAACTTCCCCATAATTGAATTTATGAGTACAGTGGCTTAGAAGAAACTCACCCTGTTGTTCAGGGAGATATGGACATGGAAACATCTAAGGTCTCACCTAGTCCAACCTCCTGAATTGCAGGTTATAAAATGTTGTCTGTTAACCTCTCCACTAGGCCCACTAACTAAAGAGATTAAAAACCTCTTCCATTCTTGGTCTGAGGAGACCATACGGTGGATAATCCACAAATAGCTCCTTTTAATGTCTAGTGTGCCTCTCCATTTAAAGCAGCAATTACCCTGCTGCCTTTGTTGTGTGCCAGATCCATGGGTCACTTTGGTTTGTAGTCAGAGCATGTGAAGGTCAGGACCAGACTGGAAGGTTGCTGTTGCTTAGAAGGGAGAATGTTTGAGTAGAGGGGTTGGTATATTGGAAGCCTGAGGTGCAGGGTTCACACCAGTGACCATTTTCCAGTTGTAGCCCTCAGCACTGTTGTTTACAGGTGGCTCAGTAAGGGCTCAGGTCAGAATCAGTGCTGCTGTCCTAGGGCATTACCGGGGAGTTGGCGGAGCTGGATGAGGTCCCTGGGGAATCCCTGGAGCTCTGCAGATGGTGGCTGCTGGCTGCTTGCTGCTTGCTGCTTTAGCTGCACTGAGCATCAGGGCTGATTCAGCAGGTTTCTGCTGGGTTGCATTAGTCAAACCAGATGAAAAGCTTAAGTGTTCCCCGTGCCCTGCCCGGTTGCAGAGCTTTTCTCTCTTTATTATCACAAGCCCTATATTCACTCACAAAATCATTCAACTCCTTGTTTATCTGCTTCCTTGTGTTCCACAATTAAAGCTGCTGCTGAGACAGCAAAACCTGGTTTGGGAGACCACCAGCACAGCCTGTGTGGAAACTTCAAGCCCCCTCCATGTCAGGATGTGCTTTCTGCAGGGTGGCTGTTAGAGAAAGGCAAGTGTGTCCATTGACTGAGCTGAACAAACACAGTGAGGTTCAGCCTGCTCCACACTTCTGCAGAGCTGCCTGAGCCAAGGACCAGCATCCCGCCGTCTCCAGTGAGGTGAGCAGTACCGCACTGGTGAAAAACTGTGGGCGAATATTTTGACAGGCAGCCTGGGAGCTGGTGGTCGCCTCCTGAGCAGCTTTGGATTGACCATTTCTGTTTGCAGAATGAGTTTTTTCAGGCCCTGTCACTTTTGAGGACATTGATTTTAATGTGTTTTCTTTGGATGGTGTTTTGTCAATGAAGGAGTCGGCTGCAACAAGGAATGGCATTCCTTGGGCTTTCGCCTCAGCATGCCTTGGCTGTAAGCTCTGGCTGTCAATGGTACTCAGAAAGACTTTTGTTGATAAAACTCTTCCTTGAACCCCTCCCATGCAGGTGCTGAAAGAATAGGCCACTTGTGTGGAGAATTGTCTTCTTTCCCATGGGCGGGAGCCATTTTGAGTGAAATTATCTCAAACACCAAACCCAACTCTCACAGACATTGTACAGTACCATGGCAAAAAAAAGACTCCAGCCCTCACACTCTGAGTGGAAATTGCCAGTTATCTGGGTGAGCTGGTGGATAATTAACATCAGGAAATATTTGCAACTAGTGTTTGAGGAGCCCCAGAGCCTAGGATTCCTTCCTTTCTGACAAATCCAGTTTCTAGCAGTTTGGTCTTCCCATCTGGGGCAGTTTCACTGGGTAATGCTCAAAGTTTATGACTCTACAAATGACATGATGGCTTTTCTTCTCTTCTTGGCTATGTGTTGGAAGATACCTCAACTCTAAAGGAGTGAGGTAGTGTCTGAAATGAGAGCCAGGCATGAAGATCTCAGTTCATTTGGCTGGCTGAAAAGAAAGTTTGGAGGCCATGTCCTCAGCACAGGAGGGTCATGGATCTGTTGCAGCAAGTGCAGAGGAGGCCACGAAGATGATCCAAGGGCTGGAGCTCCTCTCATATGAGGACAGGCTGAGAGAGTTGGGGTTCTACAGCCTGGAGAGGGAAGGTTATAGGGAGAACTTCTAGCAGTGTTCCAGCACTTGAGAGGGGCTCCAGGAAAACTGGGGAGAGGCTCTTAACCAGGGAGTGCAGGGGTAGGATGGGAGGTAACAATTTTCAGCTGAAAGAGGGGAGATTGAGGTGAAATCTTTAAAAGAAATGTTTTGCTGTGAGGATGGGGAGGCCCTGGCCCAGGTTGCCCAGAGCAGTGGTGGCTGCCCCATCCCTGGAGGGGTTAAAGTCCAGGTTGGATGGGGCTTGGAGCTACAGGATGCAATGGGAGGTGTCCCTGCCCATGGCAAGCGGGGTTGGAACTGAATGGGCTTTAAGGTCCCTTCTGACCCTAACCATTCTATGATTCAGTGTGTTAATGGTAGGTAGTTTCCTGTACCAGCAGATTTCTGATGTGTAACAGATATAATAGGATCCAGCAGATGGAGGTTGAAGTTAAGTTGGAATTAAGATACCCATGGAGCAACTCAGTAATTACCCAGCGGAGCAGCTGACCAAGGCAAAGCGGAAATTCATTCTAGCTTGGATGCTCCACCTTGAGCCTGGATATCTTCCTGGAAGGGATGCTCTAATTCAGCTGTGTGAGAGCTGGATAACATTGCACATTGATGAGAAAACCAAACTGAAAAGTACTGTCCTGGATCCCTTCACATTCTGGGCAGCTTTCCCTTCTGTTACTGAGCTCACTGCAAAAGCAGATATTTCACTGCTGAAAATCATGAGCTGTTCTGGGCCCTGAACCCTTTTAAAATTACTTTAATGGCAGCGCAGAGGACTGGGGCTACACTGGAGAGAGCTGGTTATCTGCCACAAGGATAATGCGAAGCATTCTGGTTTGATGTCATAAGTAGGTACATCTAGCTTCTCTCTAACATATTAGGAGATGGGTGTGGGAAATACAGATAGGTGGTGTGGCTGGACAAATCAGAAATCATAAAGTAAAGAAAGAGTGATCATGCTAAACAGACAAGCTGCTGCTTTTTGGTTTTGTCCGGTAAAAGAAATAATATTGTGACGATTAAATTGTTTCAATTTTACCCTAATATTTAGCTTCATTTTGGGATTATTTCTGACGTGCATATTCAACTTCTTTTTAGACAAGCAAACAAAAATGTCACTTTGAAACAAAACAGTGAAAAAATATGGTTCTTAACACTGGCAAATTGGTCTGGTTGTTAGCCCTGTGCTATCACCTTCTCTCTCCCTCACAGCTGTCTGTACATCGAAGTTTGCTTCTGCCTGCTGGTGGAGATCTCAGTGCCGCCAAGGCAGTGCCGCCCTCAGGGCAGTTGATGCCAGGGTCTGTATTGCTCACATTCCAAGGCTGTAGGGGAAATTCAGGAGCGTGGGCAGCGCTGTGTGACCAAGCAGGTGCCATCAATGTATCCAACAGCTGTACACGCACTGTCTTGGTGGGAGGAAGCTTCAAATTTGTGTGGCAGGACAGCTTACAGCCGAACTTATGAGGCAGCAGAGCTACACGTCCAGAACTGAAAGCTGTTTCTATACACTGTGCGTAGTGTTTCTCTCCTGAAAGGCTTCGTTATGATAAGGTAAGGTGGTATGGGACATAAATCACATTCAAATAGCTATAGTATGATGCTATGTTTTTCCCTCTTTCCCTTTGAGTTATTTCTCTCAGTTCATCAGTTTTATGGCTGGGGCTTAGAATGGCCCTGTGCTGGATTCCTGTTAAAAGTTGCAGATATCTGTTAACGCTGGGCAGCTGCTGTGGCTGTTGTAGCATTTCTGGGCTTTGGATCAATGTAAAATTCCATCTGAGGGGCTGCCTTGTTAATTCTGGTGTATTGGATGACTCCTGGAAGCAGTTTTTCTGGACTATCATAAGAGTTTGTAATAAATCTTAATGAGGCACCCCTGCTATGATAAATCATTTGTTTTTCTAGTAGGATCTTGGCTGATGGTCCCCAGGGAAAAGGGGAAGAACCTCAAATCCTGCATCAAGATGGTGTCAGTGGCCACCTGGCTGTTTACCATCCAGCTAGAAAACATAGCAGCAGTCACACCAAATCCTCACAACGCTGTGTAGTGTTTGTAAAAGTCAGTGTTTGTATCCCAAGGCAAACAACTGCTCTTGAATGAGATGCTTTCTTTCAACCCAAGTCCATTAGTGCGAGGGATTCTTCCTTTCACCCTACCTCTCATGTTAAATAGGATCCAGGAGGGATTTGCAATCAGGTTGAGAGAAAAGGTGATAGGGCCAGAAGTAAAATCCCCACCAAATACTGCTGTTTCTGCTCTCACTTTGCTGGTGGAAGCAAGCAGGGCTCTAGTGGAGCACTGGTGTAGTTGGGTGAGACTAGGGAAACACATGGGAGGCAGCAGTTCTCCTCTTGTGGATCTCAAAAAATGGAAATAAAGAAACCTGAGAATCAGAGCTGACTAGTTTCCTGAAGGCCAGTCCTGCACTAACACTGCTGCCCCTTTCCCCTCCCTTTCCATGTTCCATGTTGTCCTGAGTATTTTCTTACACCATTTTCACTGTTAGCAGTAAGCAGACGCATCCCAGTGCAGGGAGATTTTCAAGCATGAGGCAATGGGCTTGGAAAGATCCCTGGGAGCTGTGAGAGGTGTAAATTAACATCACTGCTCATCTGCTTTTCTCTCAACAGAGATGGAAAAATTTGGGGGATGTCAGTCACTGCTATGATGGAAGAGAGACCCTGTCAGGAACCTGTCCGTGTGGTCTGGTTGCCCAAGGAACTTAAAGCATAATTTTTATTTCACCAGTGCATGATATCTTGATTAAAACATGTTCATGGCTCATAACAAAAAAAGCTCCTAAAGGATCAGACCTAAAACTTGTGGATGTGTACCTAAGTCTTTAATTGACAACAGTAGGCTCTGAATCAAGCCTTGAAGTAAGTGTCAGCCTGCAGCTCTCTAAAGGTTGGTGCAGGCGCTGGTAAAACACAGGCTGGGCAAAACAGGGTGATAAATCCCAGGAAGAATAGGTTAGGTTACAGTGATCTGTGTTGCTTAGTTAATTGGATTCAAGCCAGAAAAAATATCTTAATCTAAGCCACTCTTTGTGTAATCTTTTAAGTGGGTTAAACTTGTAGGATGGCAAAGATTCATCCCATTAAACTTAGGGAATTAACTATGGTATCTAAGGTAGAGTGTCACCCTCAACAGTGGGGGGAGAGAGGAATGACCAGAGAACGATCTGGATTTTAGCCTCATTGCTTTGTAGCTACCTTTCCACTCTCTCTGAATGAGGAGACAGCTGAGAGATATGCCTGCTGTTTGGTGGGGACAAACATGATCTGCACCTTGGAGGCATGGAGACTGGAAAAAATCTCAGAAATACTGTGGACATCCTTGTCAGTAGGAACTCCAGTGAACTGATGTTTTTAGAAGGCCCAAGGTACCCCTCAGTTATTCTGAGATACTGTTTTAATATGAAGTCTGATAAGTTTATGGAAGGGATTGCATGCCAAAGCAGTAGAAATTGCAGGGCTTGAAAAGCATATCTAATCATTTAGTATCTCCAGTGTGTTTAAAAAGATATCACATCACTCTTTATTTGTACCATATTTATAAAAATTCATTGCTCCCTGGCTGCTTCTGATCACCTTTGAGATTAAGAAGGATTCTCCTCTGGGTCTCCATAGCTCTGGAGCGTGCAGTATGATGGGGGTAAGCAGCTCACTTAAGACCTTCTGGTGGCATCACATTCTCCTCAGAGCACTACTGCTGCAGTCATAAATCATAAAATGATTTTGGTTGGAAGGGGCCTTAAGGACCAGGCAGTTCCACACCCTGCCATGGGCAGGGACCAAGTTGCTCCAAACCCTATCCAACTTGGCCCTGAACACCTCCAGGGATGGGGCAGCCACCCCTGCTTTGGACAGCCTGGGCCAGGGCCTCCCCACCCTCACAGCAAAACATTTCTCCCTAAGATCTCATATCAATCTCCCCTCTTTCAGCTGAAAATTGTTACCCCTCATCCTCTCCCTGCACTCCCTGATCAAGAGTCCCTCCCCAGCTTTCAAGTAGCCCCTTTCAGTACTGGTAGCTGCCCTAAAGTCTTCTCGGATACTTCTCTTCTCCAGGCTGAACAACCACAATTCTCTCAGCTTGTCCTCATATGAGAGATGCTCCAGCCCTTGGATCATATTCATGGCCCTTCCGCCTCCACGCCTGGGGTCAAGAGGGAGTTTCCATTCAGTTTATTTTGATAAGGGCTGCAGGGGATTGCTTGGCTTTCTTTCTCTCTTTCTCTCTTTCTCTCTTTCTCTCTTTCTCTCTTTCTTTCTCTCTCTCTTTCTCTCTTTCTCTCTCTCTTTCTCTCTTTCTTTCTCTCTCTCTTTCTCTCTTTCTCTCTCTCTCTTTCTCTCTCTCTCTCTCTCATTTGTTTTGCCTGCCTAAAGAACAAGATCTACTTCCCATGTTCCCCTAAAAGCCACGTTTAGCAAATTCTCTGCTAATGCCCTCTGTGTATTTCCTTGGTCTGAGGAGGAGCCCTCCGAGGAGAGAGCCTCAGCCACACTATTTCTGCCAAACTTCATGTGAAAGATGGGAAAAGACACATAAGGGCTGGTGGTAAGTAAGGCCTGTTTTGAAGGGGAAATGGAGTGCAGGCCTGGAGAGAGACAGACGCAACTCATACTGCTGGAATGCAATTGCTGATGTACCGGTTAAATTTAAAAGGCAATGGCCCAGGCCCAGATGTTTAAGAACTTCAGCATGGCTTGAAACTGGCATGGCAATAAAAGGGCTCTTTTTTGAAAGTAGTTTCTTTGAGGTTAAAAAAGAGCCCTTTAAAGTGAGCTGCGCCATCTGACATTGAAACTCATGAGTCCTGGGCATGGAGATCCAGTATGGCTATGGAAAGCCACCGACCTGTGACAGATGCACTCCTTCACCTTATCCCAATCTGGTACCACAAGGGATGCAAATCCTCACAGACCAGTTCATCACACCGTGCTGCTCTGGCTGCAGCACAGCATCTCAGATTGTGAAGAAGATAATGAAGCAGTAACAATGGTCCCTATAGGGAGAGGAAGAGATGTAGCCAATGGAGAGTAGTGAAAACAGCTTTGTTTATCAAAAGATCTGGCTCCCTCTAACACCAGGCAGCTATGTAGTAGGCAGTGAGTACCAGAGAGCCTCTAGCAATTCCATTTATGTCCCCTGCCCATCATCAGGTCCAAACCAAACCTCAAATGATCTAACAAACTGAATTTGTTAATATGGAAGTCTGAAAGCATGAAAAATTGCTGTAAGCTGCCAGCTGGGGCTTCTTTTTGACACCTTTAGGTGAAAATGTCCTAACAGTCCTGGGAGCTTTGTAACACCTCCTGCTGTTGTTTCATATTCATTTTATTTTTGAGGTAAAAAAGCTGAAGCCATTGCAGTAACAGACTGAAAGCTGAATACAAAGGAACAGAAAAATATTGCTATTTCCTATGGAGTAACTCTACATAAACGGTCCCTTAGATGCCAGAGGAGGAGATCCTTTGGTGATGTTGCCATAGAACTGCAAGGTCAGGCTCAGCAGTTTGGCTGTAGCTACATGAGACCATGACAGGAGAAGCAGAGCATGACAGACCCACATCCTGCTGTTTGCCACAGGTCTGCTGATAGCATGACAGAGCTGCTTCTGTAGTCAGCAAGCTCTGTGCTCCAGTCACAGTCTCACCAACGTGAGTGGCAATATTCCCACCATCTCCTGGGGACAGCACTTTGCCCCCAGTCTTCTAATGTGCAGCTGGATCTTTCCCAGTGATCCCATTAAGGCTCTTTAGGGAACTGCATGGAAATTATATTAAGAAGATAATTATGAGGTAGCCCAGATAAAAAGGTGGGTCAAGAGCTATTTGAAAAGTTGGGGATGACTTCAGTCAGCTGGAGAGATGTCAGAAGGTCTCTATACTCTCCATGATGTTTCCTCACTGCCTCGGATGAAACATTAACTGCAGCTTTACACACGCTCTTCTGGTTTTCAGTATTTCCCTGGCACTGACAGCTTGTCTTGCTATATGAATACCAGGTACTGGCAGAGCTGGAGTTAGCTGAGAGCAATTGGATTATAAGATTGAGAGACAGATGGGACCTTTTTCATTATATTTCTTTATGATTTGCTCACAACATAACATGTGACGCAGTCACGTATTTCATATTCACACAACAAATTATGCATCTAGTATGAAATAGCTCTTGTTTCCTTCTCTGAAATAGAATATGAATTTCCATCTGGAATATGTAACATGGTTCCCATACGCAGAAATTGAGACTTGTAACAAGTATCAAAGCAGAGAGAAGATTTTGGATGATAATGAGCTGTGGAAGTGTCTGTCCAGTGAGAGCTGTCTGTTGCTTCACAAATCGTAAAACCAAGACATCGCTTGAGGGTGATATTTAAGCTTTTTTATTACTTTCCAAGGTCTAATTTTAATGTGATGAAACTTTGCAACAGTCAAAGCACTTGCTAATTTGGAGCTGGCTCCAGATCTGTGTGGCCTTCACTTTAAGATTAATGAAAACTCCAAGCAGAGGTGATCACAGAAGAAGAGACATCAGCACGCACCACATTTAGTCTTGAGAAGAGGAGGTTGAGGGGAGACCTCATTGCTCTCTACAACTATGTGAAAGGAGGTTGTGGAGAGGAGGGAGCTGGGCTCTTCTCCCAAGTGACAGGGGACAGGACAAGAGGGAATGGCTTCTAGCTCTGCCAGGGGAGGTTTAGCCTGGACATCAGAAAAAAAATATTCAAAGAAAGGGTGATGGGGCAGTGGCAGAGGCTGCCCAGGGAGGTGGTTGATTTCTCTTCCCTGGAGGTGTTTAAGGGACGGGTGGACGAGGTGCTGAGGGACATGGGTTTGTGATTGATATGAACGGTTGGATTTGATGATCTTGGAGGCTTTTCCAACCTGGTGATTCTGTGATTGTGTGAGCAGCCTTCACACAATACCTTAGCATTTTCAAAATAAAAACAAGGTCTGAGACACACCGTGCCAAAGCAAACAGGCTGTCAGAACGACATTCTCTTTAGCTTTCAAACCCCACACCTACTTAGATGAAACTTACTTTAGCTTAGATCAAAATATTCCAATTTGAAATAGCCCAGATATTTTATCAAACCGTGCTCCAATGTCAGGTTTTGGGGCAAAAGAGGGAGATAAATACTGATTTCTAAGAATTGGTTAAATTGTAGGGGATGGTAGAGCTCCCTTTGCCCTCAGCCCCCGAGGGAGGCGGGAGGGGAGACAGGCAGGGATCCCCCATCCCCAGGTCTGGGAGAGGAGCCGCAGCTCCTGCCCCGACCTCTGCCGCTGCTGGGACACCGAGACCTTCCTGAAGGTCTTGGAGACGGGAGCAGAGCAGAGGTTCGGCTAGGGAGGAGCCGCGGGAAGCGACGGGAGGGACGGGGACCCGCAGGGTTCTGCCCTCGGGCTCGTGAAGGCGCCGCCCGAGCATCTGCAACGGCTCCTGGGGAGCGAGCGGCCTCGAGGGCTCTTGGTGACCGGTGGGTCCCCAGCGTCCACAGGGCGAGGACAGAGGTCCTGGGGGCTCATTCCGTCCCCCAGGCAGCCCGAGGCCGAGGGAGGCCCCGAGATCCATCCCTGCCGGGTTCTGGGGCAATGGCCGAAAAACAGGACGAGGTTCTGGGGGCTCATTCCATCCCCAAGGCAGCCCCAGGCCGAGGGAGGCCCCGTGCTCCATCCCTGCCGGGTTCTGGAGCAATGGCCAGAGATCAGGACGAGGTTCTGGGGGCTCATTCCATCCCCCAGGCAGCCCCAGGCCGAGGGAGGCCCCGTGCTCCATCCCTGCCGGGTTCTGGAGCAATGGCCGGAGATCGGGACGAGGACCTGCAGGCCCATTTCCATGCACTGGATCTCCCGCCTTTGCTCAGGTGAGGCGTCCTCTCCACCCACCTCCATTCCCTCCATCCCCTTGTACTGTCTCTGTCCTTCCTTCCCAGCCCTGGCCACCCCCAAATCCTCCTGCAGCTCCCAGCCCTGCTCCCCTCGAGCCCCTCGCTGGGACAGGGGACGCCGTGCTGCCAGGTGGGATCTGGGACGGTGTTGGGTCCCTCTGTTTCGTCACCCCACTGAGGGGTGCCAGGGCACAGCCCACAGCGCCTGCTGAGCTGCTGGACGTTACTGTGGGGAAAATTCCCCTGGCAGAAAACTCCATCTGACGGAGGAGGACTCCCTACCCTCATATATTGAGCTCCATAAGAAGAAGCAAGCAGCTCAACAGGTGCAAAAGGCTCTGGAGGAGGCGAGAGAGGTGAGAAAGATCGGGGTGGGGAGGAATATGGTTGGGAGGGCTTGTAGTTTTTTGGAGGGCAACAGTAGTCAGGGGACTGGCTGAGGGTGTGGGTAGCCAGGTCATGATCCCTCTGGTGCTGCCAGGATTTCAAGGAGAGGATGGAAGCCATAGTGCAACGGTGGAGGAAAGTCCATGAGAAGCAGGCTCAGCTGAAAGCTGACATGGAAACATCTGGGAAGGCTTTACAGGTACATCATTGGTTAGCTTGACTGCCCTGAGCCATACCACCTCTTCCTCCCCTGGGGAGATGGTGTGAGGCCACCACATCTCTCCAAACCTTCTTGGAGCCTGGAGG
Organism: Coccyzus lansbergi; assembly: GCA_033558105.1. Taxonomy (NCBI): domain Eukaryota; kingdom Metazoa; phylum Chordata; class Aves; order Cuculiformes; family Coccyzidae; genus Coccyzus; species Coccyzus lansbergi. The sequence goes on along the minus strand of JAUMJK010001519.1, from coordinate 1,645,299 downwards.
TGTGAGGAGCAGGATTGGTGGGGCATGGAGTTTTATACCATGCATGTGGAAAGCCCTGGTAGGGTTTGGATGGGGGAGAGTGTTTGTCCTGTACCAGGGCAATCTCCTGATCACCCCACAGAAGGGTCTCAGCCTGTCCCCACTGTGGACCCCAGGTGTCTTCTGGGGACAGATCTCAGTAGATCTGAAAATCAGAGCACCTTCCCGATGTCTGTCGCCAAGACTGAAGGGTCAGTGCTAGAGGGATGGTATCTCAGAGAATGAAAATGCTCCCAGAGATACTCCTATCCTGGTCTCTCCCTTGTGAAGGCATCTCCTTCAAGCACTCCTGAGTGACGCAGCTCCATCTTCCCTTGCCTTTCTCTCCATCTGTGTGTGTGTGTGTGTGTGTGTGTGTGTGTGTGTGTGTGTGTGAATGGGGGAGACAACATCAGGAAATAGAAATCCGTGCTCTGGAGAAAGCCAGAAAAGAGAGAGAGGAGAGGATGCAAACGGAGAGTGAGCTTGTGAGAGCTAAGGAGATTCTGGAAGCTCTGGAAAAGCAGCACCAGGAATTCAGAGACAAAGTGCAGAAGTTCTCCATCTTCAAGGAACACCTGGAGGACATGGTGAAGGTCTCACCGGTGAGTCTGGACATGAGAGAGAGACACTGAGAGAGAGATAGATCATGGCTTCAAGGAGGGCTCCACATGGGTGTTAAACCTAGAGGAGATAAGGCAAGTCCAAGGAAATCCTGAGACCTCAGAGATGGGCTGGAAAGAGGCTCCTTGCAACCAAGATGAGCCAAGATGACTAGACTTAGGGGAGGAGAGGCAGAAGGGGAGGTGAAGGCTTGAGAGAACCAGAGAAAAACTGCTAGAAGGAGGAAAAACACTGGGCTGAGGAGAACAGGGACCCCTTTGTGTCACTGTTTTGTGTCACACTGATGGTTTGAGAGGACTGAAAAGCTGCCCAGTAACAGGAATCATAGAATCATAGAACAACCAGGTTGGAAGAGACCCACCGGATCATCGAGTCCAACCATTCCTATCAAACACTAAACCATATCCCTCAGCACCTTGTCCACCCATCCCTTAAACCCCTCCAGGGAAGGTGACTCAACCCCCTCCCTGGGCAGCCTCTGCCAGTGCCCAGTCACCAATGGGGCAAGAGTTCATCAAGAAGGGGAGATCTCTCGGCTGGGAGGAGGGATTGTCCCTGGCCAGGGTAGGGTGCCAAACAGTGTAAGACTTGCAGTTGTGATGAGGGGAGGGCAGAGCGGGGACTAACACCAGGAGCTCTCTACTGCAGTTTGAGAACACCCAGGAACTCATTGACCACTACAACATACTGATGAGCACACACAAGGAGCTGCTGCAGTCACAACAGGAGTACAAGGAAATGTCTGAGCAATGGCAGGTGCTCCTCAACCAGTACATGGCAGAGAAAGAAGCCGAGATGCGGCGGCTCAAAAATGAGCGGAAGGAGCTCCAGCTGCGTTTTGACCAGGCTCAAAAAGATGCCCTGCAATTGGTGAGGAAACGGGGTGTGGTTATTGGTAGATCTCCAGGGCCTGGCTGTGTCAAGACCGGCTGATGGCCCATCCCGAAGCCATAGAATGATGGCAAGGTGCAGTAGTAGCCTTTGTGACTGGAGGACATGCCTAATGGTGTCCTTCCAAGGGCTTGTAGAATGAGGGATGACAGAGCAGGTGACATCAGGGCTCAACACAATGCCCTCAGAAAGCCGCCTTGATGTTTCACTACTTGCTTAAACTCCTAAGAGACCAGGTCACCAGGCTTTGGGGAAGTCTTCCTTGGCACGGGACCCACTGCACCACACGCCCACTGGCTCTGTCCAGCCTCTCGCACTTATTTCCATTCACAGCTCCTTGAAGCTTTCCCCCTGCTACGGCACTTCAGTGCCGCACAGCTCATGGTCGATGGCTCAGGGCACAGATTGAAGCTGGTTCTGGGTTTTTTTTTTGTTCTTTGTGTCCATCCTTTGTCCAGCACCTTCCCAGAAGGGCTTTACCCCCTCTCCTCCCTCCTTATCGGTCCCAAAGTGACCAGACTGGTGTTAAACTGGGCTGTGATGAGGCCCATCAAGGTGCATGCAGTGCTTGGTGTGCAGAAATGCCCTTAGCTCTGCTGGATTCTGCTTCCTTTACATCAGCAAGGAGCCTTGCCAAGCTCCCTTATTGGATACTCCAGGCACCAGGAGCTGGGTCCTGTCAGGCAAAGCTGAGGGGTACTTGGGCTGGGAAGGTGGCAGAGGCTGTGCTGCTCCCAGATATCAGATGGACCTTACATGGGGAGAGAAAATTGGGCCTTCAGGGAGGACAAACCAAAGTGAGGACTGTGGGAGCTGGCAGGACGAGGGGGAGGTTCCTGGGGCAAGGAGCAGCTGTGGTGGCTCCTGGCTCTGCTTCCACACACCAAGCTGAACCACCTCCAGTGCTGGGCAAGAACAGGTTCGCCCTAGCAAAACAGATGAATGTGGAAATTAGGATCTCAAGCTCCTCTCCTCTCCTCAGGAAGCTGCCTTGGCTGACATCCAGAATGAAACTACTGAAAGGGACCGGGAGCTGGGGGCCATCAAGCTGACCGTCCTCAACCTCTACCAGCACCTGAGCGTGTGGCGCAAAGCAGACCTGAAGGTGTCAGAGAATGACAGCCTCAAACAGCTAGACAAGGTAGAGCTCAGCCAGAGCCCTTCTCCCTGCCCCTAAAGAGAAGTAGGAATGACCCTCAGCTGACCAAAGGGCAAGGAGAGCCCAGAGAAGTCCATGCGCCCTGCAGATGCCTTTCTTTTCCTCTGGGCTCTGTCTTGGGCAAGAGAAATGGGCAAAGGACATCGGGCAAACCTGTCTCATCCGAGGAGGCAGAGCAAGGTTGTGGGGATGTCCCTGGGCGAGTGAGAAGGAGTGGGAGCCAGGGCTGGGGCAGGGGTTGCAGGACAACCTATGGCCAAGGTTTGGTTCCATTGACCTTTGCCCTCAACTCCATCTCAGCCCCCAAAGCCCATTCTGCTGGTCCAGAGCCAGCAAGGTAAATGCCTTCTCCTCCTACTCAGTTTGATGGGTGATATTTGCACTCCCCAAGGGGCCACAGGCGCCGCTTCGCCTCCTGTCCCCATCCTTGCTCTGATCTCTTGCCTTCTCTCCTCCCCACCTCAGATGCAGCAGTTTTTCCAAGACTTTGCAGAACTCTCTCTGGAGGAGAAACAGGAAGACGGAAGGAACAGCCAGGGAGCAGATCTGCCTAGTGAGCAATGAGGGACAGCCCAGCAGGACCTGCTCTGCCCACAAAGTCTCAGCAGGGTGGGAAGGGAGAGAGGAGGACAGGGGCCCCTGCACAGATCGCCGACCCCACTGCAGGTTACACCAGTGAAGCTTCATGCCTTTCTGGCTCCTCTGTTCTGCATGGTTGTTGACACCTTTTATTCTGTTAAAAATAACCAAATATTCCAAGATGTCCCTGTAATCCCCAACTTCGCTTCTTCCTTTACCTTCAACATTTTTGTCTGAGGGCTGCCCATTTGTGCCCTTGTTTGTGCCGCAGCACCAGGCCTCCCCAAGGACACATCTGGGGATGTTGCCTGAGGGCCTGGTCTGTGGTCCAGGTTCAATGGGACCCTCCAACCCTAGCCAGGCTCCCAGTCCTGATGCGACGTGAGGGAGATACAGCAGTGAGTGCTGCTCCCCTTCCACCCACTGGGGAACCCAGGTTGGACCCCCCTGAAGGAGCGAGATCCTGGCACGTGCTGGTGGGGCAGGAACGGGCCTGACAGAAGAAATCCCACTTAATGGGACCGGCCTGGACCACACAGCCTGGAAGAAGTAGTGACCACATGTTCCCAAGGAACTGCTGCTGCCATTGATGTGGGGATTCTTTCATTTTCCTTTCTCTCTCACCATTACCTTCCTGTTCCTGATCTGGTATTGTGGCATGTGTTGCAGTGGATCCGAGTGACCTTGGCTGTGTTCAAGGAACGGATTGTGATCTGAACAGATTGGAATCTGCTTCCTGCAACTCTGAGATGTTGCACCCCTGTATCTTGGCTGTTCACCCGGGTCTTTTGGACAGTTGGGAAGAGTCCATTGGGATGAGGTTTAACAAGGCCAAATGGCAGGTCCTGCACTTGGGGCACAACAACCCTGAGCAGCTACAGACTAGAAGTCTGTCTAGAAAGCTGCCTGGAGGAGAAGGACCTGGGGGAGAAAGGGTTGACAGCGACTGAACATGAGCCAGCAGTGGCCCAGGTGGCCAAGAAGGCCAATGGCATCCTGGCTTGGATCAGAAAGGGCATGACCAGCAGGTCCAAGGAGGTCATTCTCCCTTTGGACTCCACCCTGGTGAGACCGCTCCTCGAATCCTGTGTTCAGTTGTGGGCCCCTCACCACAAGAAGGATGTTGAGGCTCTGGAGCGTGTCCAGAGAAGAGCAATGAAGGTGGGGAAGGGGCTGGAGAGCAGACCTTATGAGGAACGGCTGAGAGAGCTGGGGGTGTTTAGCCTGGAGAAGAGGAGGCTGAGGGGAGACCTCATTGCTCTCTACAACTACCTGAGCGGAGGTTGTGGAGAGGAGGGAACTGGGCTCTTCTCCCAAGGGACAGGGGACAGGACGAGAGGGAATGGCCTCAAGCTCCACCAGGGGAGATTTAGGCTGAACATTAGGAAAAACTTTTTCACAGAAAGGGTCATTGGGCATTGGAATAGGCTGCCCAGGGAGGTGGTTGATTCACCTTCCCTGGAGGTGTTTAAGGGTGGATGAGGTGCTGAGGGACATGGTTTAGTGTTTGATAGGAATGGTTGGACTCTATGATCCACCTTATTTACAGCCTTCACATTTGGAGGACTCAAGAGTCCAAATTTAGCTGACTTTTACAAGGTTCCTGCTTTTCATTTTGACCCATTCTTGCTTTATTTTTAGCTGTTTTAAAATGACACATTTCCGTCTTTTAGGTAATGAGATGCTTTCCACTTAATTCAATCACTAGTTAATTTGATCCTCTATTTAATTTGTTCCAAATGTCTGGAAGCAAAGTTTTGTATTTTAAGTGTGTATATATATATACACATGTGTATGTATATATATGTTACATATATAGCTTCCACCCTTTTTCTGATGATTCTGCTTGCAAGCTTTATAATTCTTAGCAAGCCTTATAATTCAGTCTTAGGCTATTGAAATTTGCCATTTAATTAATAAGTAAAGCCAAAAATGAAATAAGAACTGAAGTAAGATAGAAGAGGGAAAAGGTTTAAGGAATGAGTCCTGATCATAAAAGATGACTGACTTGAAGTTTTATTGCCGAGTACCTGATATTGGCTAATTATGCTGTTATGGGCTATCAGATCTGTGAGAGTGTCGTGAATTGATGTATAGCAAATTCTTCTAGGGAAATCTTAAAACTAAATGAGAAAAGCTCCTTTGTGGAACAGGTTTCCAGGACCATTGTGATGTAATGGAACATAAACCCAGAAATGTTTTGTAGCAAAATTTCACCAGCCACCCCAAGGCCTTTGGAGCTTGGAAATCAGATGGCAAAGGAAGAACGCTGCTGCAGCCCTTGCCAGATCTGTGTCACCTCCATAAAGCTTTCACTTCCATTCTTTGAACTGAACCCGGATAAATCGTCACCCACCTTGTTTAATCAAACAACCACCTCAGTGCTCAGCCTCTGTGCTGACTTTTTCTGGTTTTAGGATCAACAGACTGGTCTATCTGAGTGTCACATCCAGCTGGCATTTGGGAAGTGTATCTACTTTTGGCTTGCAGAGCACCCTGTGTGTGTGTGCACAGACACATGCAGAGCCATGCACTTTGGCTGCAGTGACCACAGGGTGAGCAGTTTACATAACACTTCCCAGTATGTTCCTCTTCTGGTCATCTAACGGGGTTTGCAAAGGCAAGGGAGAACAGATGTGATGGGAAAGGGGAGTATTTTCAGCCTTTGTTTTATGTGGATTGTTGCATGGGGCGGATTTTCACATGTAAGAGAGGGGTAGCTATGGGGCAGCAGAAGTCCTTCTTGATGAATCTCCATGTTATTCTGCCAGGAAATTGTTAAAAATCTCCCCACAGAGATCACCTATATTCATGGAGCTTTGCTTGCTGGAAATACTAAATGTGCACCTGGGTGTGAGCTCGGCTTGCATTTCCCATATCAGAGAAGTCACAAGTATCACGATGCCCCTGCAAAATGCCAGTTTGCAGAGCACCAGGTGATGGAGGAGGCGAGGCCCATGTGAGACATATTACAGCTTAGTAGAGAACCCAACTTTCAGCTGTAGGCTGAAGAGAAGGCTCTGGGGAGACCTTAGTGCAGCTTCCAGTACTGAAAGGGGCTACATGAAAGATGGGGAGGGGCTTTTGATCAGGGAGTGCAGGGAGGGGACTAGGGTAGCAGTTTTCAGCTGAAAGAGGGGAGATTGAGATGAGATCTTAGAAATGTTTTGCTGTGAAGATGGGGAGGCCCTGGCCCAGGTTGCCCAGAGCAGCAGTGGCTGCCCCATCTCTGGAGGGGTTCAAGGCGAGATTGGATGGGACTTGGAGGAACCTGGTGCAGGGGGAGATGTCTCTGTCCATGGAAGGAATGCAACTCAGCTGGACCACTGGGCTGAGACCAATGGGATGAGGTTTAACAAGGCCAAATGCTGGGTCCTGCACTTGGGGCACAAGAACCCTATGCAGAGCTACAGACTAGGAGAAGCCTGGCTGGAAACTGCCTGGAGGAGAAGGACCTGGGGGAGAAAGGGTTGACAGTGACTGAACATGAGCCAGCAGTAGCCCAGGTGGCCAAGGAGGCCAGTGATATCCTGGCTTGTATCAGAAACGGTGTGACCAGCAGATCCAGGAAGGTTATTCTCCATCTGTACTTGGCACTGGCGACACCGCTCCTTGAATACTGTGTTCAGTTCTGGGCCCCTCACCACAAGAAGGATATTGAGGCTCTGGAGCAAGTCCAGAGAAGAGCAACGAAACTGGTGAAGGGGCTGGAGAACAGACCTTATGAGGAGTGACTGAGAGAGCTGGGGTTGTTTATCCTGGAGAAGAGGAGGCTGAGGGGAGACCTCATTGCTCTCTGCAACTCCCTGAGCGGAGGTTGTGGAAAGGAGGGAGCTAGGCTCTTCTCCCAAGTGACAGGGGACAGGACAAGAGGGAATGGCCTCAAGTTCAACCAGGGGAGGTTTAGGCTGAACATCAGGAAAATATTTTTCACAGAAAGGGTCATTTGGCACTGGCAGAGGCTGCCCAGGGAGGGGGTTGATTCACCTTCCCTGGAGATGCTTAAGACACAGGTGGACAAGGTGCTGAGGGACATGGTTTAGTGTTTGATAGGAATGGTTGGACTTGATGATCCTGTGGGCCTCTTCCAACCTGGTGATTCTATGATTCTATGAACTGGATGTCCTTTAAGGTGCCAGTGCCTCACCACTCTCATTGTGAAGAAATTCTTCCTTATGTCTGGTCTAAATTTGCCTCTCTGCAGCTTATAGGCCCCTAGTACAAGCCTTTTTTAAAAGTCCCTCCCCAGCTTTCATATAGTTTCCCCTTCAGGTATTAGAAGGTCGCTATAAGATCTTTTTGGAACTTTCTCTTCTCGAGGCTGAACAACCCAAATTCTCTGAGCCTGCCCTCATATGGAAGGTTCTCCAGCCCTCAGATCATCTTTGTAGCCTCCTCTGCACCTGTTCCAACAGCTTCATATCCTTCTTATGTTGATGATTCCAGAACTGGACACAGTACTCCAGATGAGGTTTCACAAGAGAGGAACAGAGGGGCAGAAACACTTCCTTTTCCCTCCTGGCCTTTTCCCCCTGCTTTTGATGCAGCCCAGGACATAGTTGACCTTCTCGGCTGTTGTGTTTTTCATGAACCAGCACCCCGAAATCCTTCTCTTCAGGGCTGCTCTCAATCACATCATCCCCCATTCTCTATCGAAACTGGGGGTTGCCCTGTCCCATTTGTAGGATCTTGCTCTTGGTCTTGTTGAACCTCATGAGGTTCTCACAGCCCCACTTCTCCAGCCTGTGCAGGTCCCTCTGGATGACATCAGATAGTTCCAGTGTGGCAACTGTACCACTCAGGTTGGTGTCATCTGCAAACTTGCTGAGGGTGCACTCAGTGTTGCTGGGACCAGAGGAAATCAGATATCACAAGTGTCTGAGAGGAATCACCTAAAGGCCAAGGAAGAAGTAGGGAGGTAGCAAGACCACAGACCCATTAATGGCACAGCATTGGCTGGGTTTCAGTTCCCCCACGAGATGGAGACAGTGCTGCTAGTTTCAGTTACTTCCCAGCTGAGGTGCAGGAACAATTTTTCTTAATAAATCGTGAGGAATAATGCAATAGGACAGACCTCTCGAGAGGATGTGAGGGTTTTTATGGGAACCAAGGGATGAATATTAATAAACAAATCATGTTGTTATTGCTTACTCTTGGTCCATGACAGAGCCCTTCTTGGCATCTGTATCTGACACTCTAAGCTGATGACCCCTGATCTCTACGGACCAATTCTTGTTATGGTATCTGTGGTCTATGTGACTGGGATCCATTGCTGTGCTGCCACGTGGAGCCAAGATGATTGCTCCATCTCACCAAACCATCAGCTAGGGAAGCACATTGTTAGCATGAGCATCAGCGTAATCTTCCCTTGTAACTTCCCTCTATTTCTGTGAAGGATGTAACGGAGGGAAGAAGCTTTTTTCATCCTTCACAGAAATAGAAGCATCATTTATGAGTTTTCAGTGCACTCACTGCTTTTCTGAAGCAAAATGCTTCAGCCTTCCCCCTGTGCCACTGTACTTGGGGGATAGTTTGATAGGTCCAAGACAATTCAGGATATCTTAGGGAGTGAAATTTCCAGAGCTCAGACAGTGTTCCTGCCACTGTTCTCCCTTGTGGTGTTAGTCATGTCACTTCACTGATGTGACATGAGGCTGTGCGCGGGGGTGTCAGGTGCAGATGATCCTGGGGAATTGGCTTCTGGCAATTGTAATGCAACTGGCAGGAGACTGGGTCTTGCTAGATGCTGGGCATGCACTACAATATGACTGTTCTAGTAACTGGAGAAGCACAAGAGGCACAGGATCGACGTCAAAGCCAAAATGAAATGTGCTGTGGTAAACTGGACACCCCACTGTGGTCTGAGGACTCATCCTGCATCTCTCCACTGCCATAGATGCAAGAAGAGACCCTTCATAAACATAAAGAATACCTTCTGTTTGTTTCTCCTGACTTCCAGACGTATTTCATCTGCTTTCACCTGCCTCTTCTTCTCCCTCCTCTTTGCACCCTGATGAAAAGCAAATCTAATAGAAAAAGCATTGCTAATGATCATGACCCCAGTACTATTTTATTTCCAATTGGCAGCTCATGCAAGCAGCCCCATTTTCTGTTCTAACAGGAAACTTTACGAGGTACCAAAATTACCCTCTAATAGCCTGCACTGAGTTCCCTCCTGAAAGGTAAATGGTTTTGATTTTTTATGACCAGTTATTATTACTTTTTTGCCTATTCTATAAAAAAGGTGGGTGATTTCATTAAGGAGACCCTAAGGTTGGAAAGTGATGCTGCTGGGAGCCCAGTGGTTCCTTGGGCCTCTTCTCACTGACAGATGTCATCTCCCTGGGCCTGTATGGATGTGCTGCAAATGATGATTCGTGTAGATGCTGATGGGTGGAAGAAACTGCTTGACAGGAACAAAAGGAGGGTTTGGGGCGTGCAGAGCCCGAGTGTTATTCTGCATGTTGTGGAGAGCCATCTCGTGGCTTGATACACATTGACTGGAACTCATGCAGCTCTTCACTATCTATAGGGAGCCTGCAGGGCTGCTTCTGCTTCCTTTAAGTTGGTGTCCTAGTCAGAGAGGTTGGCAGCAGCAGGAGATGGGAGCATTTAATCCAGACCTGCTCTCCTGTGCTGGTTGGTGAAAACTTACTTCCTGCTAATAGCTCTGGTTTAGTTAGAGAAGTTGAGCCCTCAGACAATGCAAGCTGGAAGTGCTATGGCTGTGGGAAGTCCTGCTGGCTTATTCCTCCACATTTTGCAGTGGAAAAGCAGTAGGGAGGTGTGGGATGTGTTCCAGGGAGAGATTAGGCAAGAAACTTCCAATTGGCATCAGAACATGCACCTTATTGTAGCTGAAATTAGGTGCCCCAACTATCTTGTGGGATCTGTATGAAGGTGTCTGCAAAGATCAGATTTAAATCATCTCAGTGTCTGGTTGTATTAATAAAAATACATGATTTGGGTTTATTGTGGCTGGTCTTGGCTGATGAACTGGAGGCTTATGAGAACTGTAGTGGGAAAGGTCAAGACCTATCTGGTAGCAATTTGCCTTATGCCAGGCAAGAGAAGGGATGATGTTCCTCACCAAAGAATTGATGTCCCATACACATCTGTACAAGGTGTTTTTAATCACTAACTGTAGCCATCAGTTGATGTCAAGTCTGATAAGTACATCTGCAAAACAGGGAGCTAGATATGTGAAAAATATTTAAGCTCAGCCCAGTGAATGCACTTTTAATTTTCTTTCATTATGCATATTTTTTCAGTAACTATAAATTGTTGGAAAAATCTACTGGATCTACCTGTAGTTGGTTCAACAGAAAAACAAAATCTGTAATGGTGAACAAACGACAATGGTTTTGTGAACAAAAGACTATGAGAAGTCTGTCTAGAAAGCTGCCTGGAGGAGAAGGACCTAGGGGAGAAAGGGTTGACAGCGACTGAACATGAGCCAGCAGTGGCCCAGGTGGCCAAGAAGGCCAATGGCATCTTGGCTTGGATCAGGAATAGTGTGACCAGCAGGTCCAGGGAGGTTATTCTCCTTCTGTATTCAGCACTGGTGAGACCGCTCCTCGAATCCTGTGTTCAGTTGTGGGCCCCTCACCACAAGAAGGATGTTGAGGCTCTGGAGCAAGTCCAGAGAAGAGCAACGAAGCTGGTGAAGGGGCTGGAGAACAGGCCTTATGAGGAACGGCTGAGAGAGCTGGGGGTGTTTAGCCTGGAGAAGAGGAAGCTGAGGGGAGACCTCATTGCTCTCTCCAACTACCTGAAAGGAGGTTGTGGAGAGGAGGGAGCTGGGCTCTTCTCCCAAGTGCCAGGGGACAGGACAAGAGGGAAGGGCCTCAAGCTCCGTCAGGGGAGATTTAGGCTGGACATTAGGAGGAAGTTTTTCACAGAAAGGATCACTGGGCATTGGAACAGGCTGCTCAGGAAGGTGGTTGAGTCACCTTCCCTGGAGGTGTTTAAGGCACGGGTGGACGAGGTGCTGAGGGACATCGTTTAGAGATTGATAGGAATGGTTGGACTTGATGATCCAGTGGGTCTCTTCCAACCTGGTGATTCTATAATTCTATGATCCTATGAAATGATCATACATTTTGCTACTGAATTGCCTGTGAATTAAACCTGTGAATTAAAACACCGCATTGAATTTTGCAATAATATTTTCACTTCAGTTGAAAAAAAAATGACATTTAACTATATCTCTCTTCAATATCAAAAGGCATTCTTATAAGGCTGGGCATCTTTGCTGATTGCTGTAGCTGTGTGGGTAATAATGTGGTTCTGATGCTGGTTGTTTTGCCTGGTAACACAGCTCCAGAGCAGGGCAGCTCCATTGGTGCCTGCTGCTTGGCTCACTCCCCCTTTCTCATATGCATCCACGAGCACAATTGAGCTCAGACAGCTCTCCAGTCATTGGAATAAAGGGGAATTTAATGGAGCTGGAGATGTATTTATATTAACTCATGCTGCTTGATTGTCTCTATTGACCGTTCCTATGATCTAGCAGCAAATCAGATTCCAGGTACACCTTTTGGTACAGAGGTCAGACAGGTTTGGTGCCCATTTGTTACTGGGCACAGAATCTGGTGGCTCTGGATGCTGGGACGGTCCCTGGGCTGAGCTGTACTGGGGGTCAAAGTGGCTGGTGGCCAGTGCATGGATGCATGGATACATAGAGCCTGCCGATTACGCAGAGAGTCTCTGAGAGGTGACAAAGAACATCCAGCAACCCCAGGGTTCGCCACCTCTGGGGAGGCCAGCTGGAAGGTGACAAGCTCCTTCTGCCTGTCCATCTGTCTGACTAATCCTAAAATATCTTATGGAGACTAGTTCTCCCTGGAGAAGCTGAAGGTCCATTTCACCAGTTCAGGTTTGAAAATCCCTCTCCTGGCTGGAGCTATCAGTCCACATCTGCCTGACTCACTCCGGTGGTTTTGAGAGGCTGGTGCCCAGGTGGGTGTCCTGCTAAGCCTCTTTTAGAGGAAACTTTCCATGGAGCCAAGGCAAGGTGCTCTCCTCCTCCAGGGGGACCAGAGAGACCTTCCAGCAGAAAGAAATAGTAAGGAAATCCTTGGCCTATTAAAATTTAGTGCTGGGGGTGATGAAAGAAAGGGCAATAATTCTCCTGGATTCACTTGTATCCAGTTTTTGGAGACAACATTGCTCAGTTTCCCCGTGGAGAGGTCAGAAATGAATATCAGGTGCTATGACATGGTTTAGGTATTTACCCACCCCTGCTCTGGCTGGTCAACACCAACGAGTGACCTTTTGCAGCAACAGCTACACAGTTCCCAAGACACATCTTCTCCTGGTAGAGAGAGTGAGTGGCAGAAAGCAGACCAGCTGAGAGCCGAACCCTCCACATTCAGCAATGACTTCACCCACTTTTAACTTATCTCTTTCCTTAGTTCTTTACACCTACCAACACCCTGCTTTGGTTTCATTAAAAGCAGTCTGTTTATTGTATGTCGGTGAAATCTGGTCATGCTGTACTGCTTCTTAGTCCAAAACTGAGGTCAGGCAGGTTGGATTTCTTTCCCTAGTGCTTTTATAATATTTGTGTTAGCTGGGCAACTAAGTGCTGTCAGATGTAGCGGCAATGGAGCTTGCTGCTGTTGAAATTTTTATGGTTTTGTGCATTTTACAGCATCACCTGTCAGACTCCAACAATCATGATGTCACCTGTAGTGGAATATATAAACTCAAACAGCAGAGACTGGAGCTAGGGGATAGGGCTTTCTCTAGTAATCTGGGCTCCTTTCTCCCCTCCTCCTCCACTGGGGTTGCTGGGAGATCTTAAGACATAGGAAAAGAAAAGGAACAGACCTCTCTTCTCCTCAGGGTTTTGCCCAAGCCATTCTGCATGATCTGGGCAAAACTGTTGCTTTCACTCCCCCTGTAGTTTCCTTACTGCCTCTTTGTTTTGCTGACTGTGTCCCTGGGGATATGGACTCCTGTATTCAGTCTGAGACACGGAAAAAGCTCGGTTGGCATGAGGGCATTTCCCGTGGCTCTGCTGTAGTCTGGTACCCCATGCATGTGGGATGGAGATGTCACACGTGGCAGCAGAAGCAAGTGCAATGAGGGCTGGCAGCAACGCACAAGAGGAAGGGTGACTTTACAGGACAAGTGTTCAAGCATTTCTGAAAGGAGTGATGGGAGGGGACTTATGCTCTGCAAATGAGCAAGGACTGTACATCTGGGGTTCTCTCTGCCTAGTGTGCTCATGGTCTGTGGCCAGCACTGGCCTCACTGAACTCAACCCTCTCCTCCCAGGCAGTGTTTAGTCTCTGCCTAATTTTAGTGCCATTGTAGTTTTGGTTGCATTGAATTTACAACAGAGTGACACAGAGAGACTCGGTGAAGGCTCTCAGGGAGCACGAGGGCTTGTTGAGTGCAGTTTGGTCAAGATCTATACAGAGGTTTGAGCTGCCCAGCTGAGGGCTGGAGGATGCTCTCTGCTTGTGGTGTCGAGCTCCAGAATGGATGTGACCCTGCGTGTCACATGACCCATGGTTCACACACTCCACTGAAAGAGTTGTTCAGAGATCGATGAAAAGATTTGACAACAGGTCAAAGAGAGGATCCCATCTGTGTGTTTGGAAGCATGAAAAAGGATCATATTTTTTCCTGGTTTTAATTTGTTGGTGTAGCCTTTTCCCAACAAACACTACCTTCATTAAGTGTCAAATGAGCATTAAGAAGATATTTCATGTGGCTTAACGACGATAAATAAAGACATGTAGCCCTACTGCTGAGCTATAAATCCTCAGTTAAAATGGCTTAAGAACATACTGATCAGGTTTTAGGAGCTGTGTAACCGATACACATCTTATGGTATCATTAGGCCTCAATAAATCTGTTTCTAATAATCGCTATTTGCTGAGGTTTCGCAACTATGCCAGAGGTACAGATCTGTTACCTTGTGGTCCAGCCTCAATAAATGTGTTTTTAATAATCAATCGGTACTTCAATAATAAACAATAATTGCTTTATTAAATATGAATTTGAACATGTTCTGCATTTCAGTCATACTGAAGTCTCTGTCTGTTTTGTTCTCCAAAGGAACTTTTAATGACCAGCATGCACCAAACATGTTCCTTGTAGAGCATCGCTGGTTTCACCTGCTTTATAACTCATGACAATATTTCAGTTTTGTTTCTCCCCTAGCACAGGCAGTTGGTCAGTTACTGCCAAGCAATCTTCCTAGAAGAATGCTACAGTCCCTCTTACGGATAATTAGCTGGAAATGAACCTGGAACCTTCAGATGAAAACTCACTGCCTGCTGCAATACAACCTAGGAGATCAACACTTTTAGTTGACAGAACAAGTAATAGCAGTATGGGACTCCAAACTTTCAGAGAAAATCCAACAAGTGAAGAAGAAAGTTGATTTATTGCAGTGCCACTCGGAAAGCTGCATAGTTTTTTGAAGTCTGTGCCTCAACCCAAATCCTCATGGCACAAACATCCCACTTCATCTGCCACTGGCTGCTGTCCTGTGCCACTTCCAGTGCTGCAGTGGATGCTGTGGAGAGTACTTGGTTGGTCTAGGGAGAGGGTGATCCCCAGGACAGTCCTACACCTTGCTGGCCGTACTACACTGCTTCCTATACCATGGTGCTCTGTGGAGAAAGGGGCTTTTGGCTTTGGAGTAGGAGGAGGTTTTATGTCATTCCTAGAAGATCCGATGGGTCCCTTCCAACCTGGTTGTTCTATGATTCTAAAGCAAGTTTTATTCCTCAGGTTTCTGCTGAGCGTGGCCAGCTGTGGTAATGGACATGGACTGGACTTCAAGAGAACCAGGCAGAGGCTGAGAAACAGAGTTATGTCACTTTATTCGAATATCAAATTGATTCATCTGGTGTCTGAAATCTTCTCTAATTTATGACCTTTACCATCTTGTGTATCATCATGCTTGGAAATATTCTGCACACCAAAGGCACAGCAGCTGGCTGTTCCTGTACCTGTATGGGACAGAAAGCAGCACTGCTTGTTCAGGACCTTCCACTTTCATTTCCCTTGAGGAAAGATTTAACTCTCACCCCCAGCCCCATCCTTCTCAAATGACCATTCAGCCCTGCATCACACCACATGCCTCTCCCCTAGATGGGACCTTCTGTAGAGCATATAACCACCCAGGGCCTTTAGCGTCTCTGTGGTGGGATGAGTAAATATCCCCAACTTTGCCGCCCCACGCAGCTCACCCAGCAGGGCGAGGGGAGGAAGCATGCGGCAGTTGGTAGCCCCCGCAGATGCTACGCCCCTTTTAGCAATGAGAACCGTATGTGTGCCTCCGCATTCCTTGTCTGTGTCGAATGTCACATTGGATTAAGGCACATCAACCCATAATGGGTGCAGTGTTCGATGCCTTTAATTAGTCCAGTCAAAGGCAGGAATTCCCTTCTGCTGAGTGAGTCTGCTCCTATGACAAGAAGATTAGCAGCCTCAGCTTGTGATCGTCAAATCTGGAGTTTTCCATCCCACTCTATGTCGTTTGCAATTTTCTGTTCCTTACACTGGTAGCTTCGAGGCACTGGTTTCACTCCAGGAGGGCAGGGGTCAAAAGCATTTTAGTGAATGGCAGGGAGCCCTGTCCCTGGTGTGTGTTTGAACAACCCCACTGCCTCCTGGACTACTTCTCAGCTAAACATGCATGCGTCTGTCTGGACCAAACGAGAATGCACCAGGATGTCTATGTGGAACGCTTGTGCTGACAGTGGTGTCTGGTGGACATCAGCTGGCCCAAAGTAGTGAGAGGTGCAGTGATGAACACCGAGGAACAGAAATCCTCCTGTCTGGCAGCTCATGCCAACCATAATCCTTCAGCTGTCTGCAGGAGGACATCTTGCTAGTAAAGTAGGCTGTAGTTGGCTGTGTTTGAGCAGTCCCATGTTGCTGTTTGTCCTGGCTCCTTATTGGTCCTGTTCAACCACGTCTCTGTCTACAGGATCACAAATCGCTGTGCTAAGCTCCAGCTCTGTAGGGCAAGAGAGCCACTGGCAGCTGCTCTGGGCTCCTGATGTCTGCTGCTGTGGCCTGACAGCTCATACTGGCTGTGGTGAACACGGAAAAACTCCTCAGTAGCTGTGATGTGGTCTGGATGGTCTAAAATGTCAATTGCTGGGATGTTACTGAAAATCCCCACCCTATGTGTCTTTCTAGTTTAAGATTACTTATACTGTTATATGTCACCCCATTACTGTAGTAATAATGTTAATATCAACAGAAGGGAAATAGCTTAATTCCATATTTTGTCTCCTTTTTCTACTCTTTTGGTCTTAGCTAAATTCTACAAGAGCTTGAGTTTATTATTTCTTTGTCAGAGCTGTAGAAATGCTTTTGCATCTGACACTGTTCATTTTCTCAGCTGAGTATGATATACCTCCATTGACTCTTTGATATCTTGAGATTTTCTCTTGCCGCAGAAAAACTATTATACTTTTGACTTAAATAGATCTTGGTAACTTAATGCTTCCTTCTCTGAAAAATTAGTTCTATGCCTGCAAGTAACTTTACAGTATCTTGTGGATCTACGTGGAATGGGGTCAATGTCCTAGTTAGCAAAGTGCATTTCTGACATCTGTCAATAAGAAGGTGTTGTTTGGGATTACATTAAATACTGTAGAAGTATGCGAGAACAAGGCAGGTTTGGGTTATTGTGGATTAACTGCAGCAAACTGAGATGTCTAGGTGCAATTCTGTATCAGAGATAAAATGATCACTCTACAGAACAGAGATCTTAAAATTTAAGAAATTGTTGGAGTTTGGGGACATGGCTCTTAGCTGATAGAAATGTCAGTCACTGAGATCAAAGGGATCTTTCTCAAAACCATGCAGTTGAGAAAAATATAGGCAAAGGCTTTTAGTGAAGACGCAGAAAGCAAAATGCAAGGGTTGGGTCTTGTGCAGAGCGCTAAATGACACTTCAGGATGATGTTACTGGAGAGTCTTGTTTTGTTTCCTTTGAGACCCTTCATAGTCCACTCCTCAGGTTCTCAAGTTGGGGGTTCTCATGTGCCCAAGAGTCCTGTAGCCACAGGCAAGAGGGGGCCATGACTGATGTTTTCTGCCTGAAAAGGCAATAGTCAGGATCCAAGACAGGTCAGGCAGGATGAATCATTTTTGGAGGCTGGCAGGTTTCCAAGCCACTCCTATCCTGTATATTACCCCTCATAAAGACCACTGTGCTATGCTAGAGCCTTCAGTTGGAACAGTATTTTCCTAGCAAATTACTCTGAGGTGCACCTGGGGTGCAGTGATTTATGAGACAGATTTGCATGAAGGATATACGCTGCATAAAGAAGGGGAAATCATACATAGGCTGTTTTGCTACAAGCTGGAAGGGGCTGTGCTGGCCACTGAGAAGCAGAGAGCAAGGCAGTGAATTCTTGCTCGAACCATCCAGCCATCGCCAGTGGGCCCAGTGTTTAGTCAGGTGCAGTCCAGCTCATATGCACAACCCCCATGTTATCTTACCTCTAATAAAATGTTATTGGGACGTGTCAGAAAGAAAGACCTTGGCTTAGACACCATGAAAGGGAAGTTTGTTTAAGTAATTAGCAATGAGGCAGTGGGTGCTTCCTGAGAATTAATGACTGGTCAACTTGATGTCCTTTGCATGATCCTCAGGAAACATCTTGTGCTGATGGCCTGACAGTGCCTAGGAAAGAACAAATGCATGTTTGGGGTATGTGAGGTGGGCAACACTTGCTTCTGTGACTCTTGGGAGAGTAGCTCAGCAGAACAGAGTGGAGAATCTTGCACAGCCTTGGGGGAATTCCTTGACTCATTTAATTGCAGAGATTTTGAGCTGACTTCCCGAAAGGTCTTTGGAAAGCTCAGCTTTAATATCCTCTGCCCTGGTCAGAGGAAGGGAGCCTTGGTTCTCCCACAGCCCCTGAACTCTAGGGGACCTGCACGGATTTACTCAGCAGAAGATTTGCCTTGGTTGTTCTGAGACTGATCTTGTTTGGTTTCTTCAGCTTGTTACTGCTTCCCTTGCATTCTCGTAGAGGTTGCTTGGTTCTGTTCCTTCCTGGTTCTGTTTGTGAAAAAACCACTGAGCTTTCTAGTACTGTAATTGCCATCATTAATAATAACTTTAAATTATCCTACTAAGCCTTTCTGAAATGTTTTCCCAACTATCTGGTTTTTATGTAATTGTTTTCCTTCAGGGTCCTGAGGAAACTTGCATTTTCTGGAAGCTATGTCAAGAAGGGACATCAGAGTTTCCTCTGCTGTTATACATTTTTCCTAAGCAGCCGTTCCCATCTGGTGGAGAAGAGGTACAATTTTGATGGGACTTCTTTTGCCCACAGTGGGGAGATAAAGGGCCAGGACATCAGTAACACACCAAGTCAGCCTGGGACTGGAGAATGGAGCCAGCTCCTGCAAAGGGGTGTGGATCAGCCCTTAGCTCACATTTACTCATAGAGAAAGGGGCCAAATGGAGTAGTAAGTAGAGGAGGATTTCCCACATGATTGTGCTTTGTGGTGTTTCCATTGTGCTGAAGGATCCTGGAGACCAAAGTCACAAGGCTGGGATATTGCATAGGCACATGAGAGTGAAGAGACCTGCTTCTAGTCTTGGGAGGGGTGGCCTTCTAAGTGTGGGTGGAGGAACACTGGTGGATGCAGGGCAGAGCAGTGGAAGCACAAGGACAGTGAGAGGTGCTGTGGGAATTCTTAGCTGAGATGGAGGGGAGGGGGAATTTGGAGAAGCCCTTTCTTGTAGTCTCCAGAGTTGTTTTAATCCCCATTCATCTCTCCACACCGGCAATGACAGTCCAGCTGTTTGCCCAATGGCTTTTTAACTGCAGATATAAACTGGCTTTAGGAACCCCTTGCCCCTGTGTCCTCATCACAAGAAATGGTGAATCATTCCAGACTTTTCAGATCATCAAAAGGGCATCTGCTGTTACTCCCCTCTCCAATGCTGCTGAAGGGCCTGCCACTGACTGGGTTAATGATGGTGATGTCAAGAAAAAGCTGAGATGGGATGTCAGTAGGCATGAACTTTGGTAGAGGGAGGGTTTCATAGAATCATAGAATCAGCAGGTTGGAAGAGACCCACTGGATCATTGAGTCAAACCATCCCTGTCAATCACTAACCCATGTCCCTCAGCAGGCACACACCAGGGACCAGTTCACCAAGCAAGGAGCCCCAAGCCAAAGGGATTCTGTCCCACCACTGACCATCACCCACCCCAGAAGGATAACTCCTTCCAGCCCAAGGGTACACAGAGGGGTCAGCCCTGCTGAGAGCTGAGATTGGAGCAGCCACCAACCCTCCCAATCATCCCTACCTGCCTACCTGGCTGGGGGGCCACCAGGCCCCCCAGCCTTTCTTCCCCCCCTGCCACGCTCCCGTGGGATGCAGGGTGTGCCATGGGGACTCACCGGTGATGCCAGGGCAGCGGTGACGCCAGGAGATGCATCCCTCGCCCACAGCCCGGCTGGGCACAGCTAGAGGCTGTTGGTCACCCCCGGGAAGAAAAAGGGATCCCTTGGAGAGGGCAAAGCAGCAACACCTGGGGAGGGAGGAGTCTCCAAGAGAGCACAGGTGCCCTGCAGCTTAGAATCAGAGAACCAGAGAATCACCAGGCTGGAAGAGACCCACCGGACCACGGAGTGCAATCCATGGGGAGATGGGGGAGATGGGGAGATGGGGGTGATGGGGAGATTGGGGGAGATGGGGAAGATGGGGGGAAATGGGGTGATGGGAGTGATGGGGGTGATGGGGAGAAATGGGGTTTCACTTCATTTAAGCTCTGTCTCAGCCTCTCGTCCTTAGCAGTGTTGCTCAAGGACAACACCACTGTTCAGAAGTCACGTCCAGAACAGTTTCTCAAACTGGTTTCTGGAAAGGACGTGGATCTGTTTGAGTGAGTCCAGAGGAGGCCACGAAGATGATCTGAGGGCTGAAGCACCTCCTGCATGAGGACAAGCTGAGAGAGTTGTGTCTGTTCAGCCTGGAGAAGAGAAGGCTCTAGAGAGACTTTAGACCATCTTCCAGTGCTGAAAGGGGATCCAGAAAAGCTGAGGAGGAGCTCTTGATCAGGGAGTGCAGGGATAGGATGAGGGGGAATGGTTTCCAGTTGAAAGAGGAGAAATTGAGATGAGATCTTAGGGAGAAATGCTTTGCTGTGAAGGTGGGGAGGACCTGGCCCAGGTTGCCCAGAGCAGTGGTGGCTGCCCCATCCCTGGAGGGGTTCAAGGCCAGACTAGATGGGGCTCGGAGCAACCTCATCCAGTGGGAACTGTCCCTGCCCATGGCAGGGGTGGGATGGGGTGGGCTCTAAGGTCCCTTCCAACCCAAACCTTTATATGCAAGTCCAGGGTGTCAGATGTGTATACCTGAAGTGAGGTACACAGAGAGGCAGGTGGGACTCATGCTTGGCAGGTTTGCTGGTGAAGCCCACATTATGTTTTGCTATCAGATGATTGAAACAAAGGCATTTCTGTGATACTTTCAGTGAAAAATAATAGCTTTCTGATGAATTTTAATGAAAATTCCCAACTAACTCTGAATCCAGGCTTTTCTTTCACCTGGATCCTTTCTTCTTAGCCTGTCAACCCACTTGGTTTTGTCCAGCCAGCAGCTTGCAGGATGCCAAGAGTTAGACCCAAGGAATTGTTAGCCATCAGGGTGCCCTAAATGCCAACACCAGATGCAATAAAGAACTGTTCCTTTCCACTTGAAATGCCTGTTGCATTTGCCAGGCAGCCAACACTGTGTATTCATTCTGACTATTTAAAAAGATCTTTTAAAGCTTTTGAACGATTTCTGGCTCACTCTGTAGCAATAAAACCATAATGCCTGAGAGGCAGACATTCAAGACCTTACCAAGTAACTAAATACAAGGCACTTGGAACCATTATTCAGTGCTTAGGAACAAGATAATTATACTGGCCCTTACACTGTTGTTTGCAGGCTAATAATCACTGGCCTAGGCTCTATCTGGTGACATTCAGGGTTACTATGAAACAAAGAACCAGGGTAGGGATTAGTAAATTGGGAATCCCACCTGCTGTGGGATGGTGGAACAATTATGTGAAGAAAACAAGCAAAGCAGGTGGTTGAGGTGGTGAGTTTTCCTTCTCTGTCCTGCTGCACAGAGCTAGGAGATCAAACATTGCTTGTCTTGTCTGGTTTTGGAAAGACAGATTTCATCTTGTCCCTTCAGATGACTATTCCAAAGGAGACAATATGCTACTGCATATTTTCCCTCCTGCCATGGTTAGGGTGGGATCAGGACTTGCTTCCCACCCTTTCTGCAACAGTTATTTATGGATGAAGGTGTCAAATTCCTCTGCTAGCAGAATCCAGATCTTTGGAAGGGGAAATATTGTATATGCATTATGCTGATGTTGTTTTCTCTTAGCATCTGCTCTTCTTGGATTTGGAGACAGAATAGCAAGCCAGGTAGACTTCTGTGGTGACAATTTGATCATCTTCCTGATCTTAGGTTGAGTGGAAATGGTGGAAATTGACTTTTGTCCTGGAAAAGGAAAAGGTGCTGAGACGTCATTTGACTGGAAGCTGTGATTACCCAGCATGGTTGGGATATTGGGTTGAGTTGCTCCGTGTCCCAAGAGATCCATGGGCTTGGTCTGGTGCTGCTTGGAATCAGCGCCCTATGCATGGGAGGGGCTATCAGCCCAGGCCACCAAATTACTTACTGATGCTTGTTTTCCTGCTTTGGTGATAACACCTGATTTCCTCAGCTGCCTTGCACACACTGGTGACAGTCTGGGAAGCCTCTGTCTTGGTCCTTGACCTGAAAACAGTGCTTAATTCCTGAGGAGTGCAATCGTGAGACCCTTAAGAAAGTAGAGCTGAGCAGCTTTCGAGACTGAGTCTCAGTTTATATTCACAGTCCACAGCATAATTCTGCCTTTCTCTGACACCCATCATCATGGGAGCCTTGAGGACATGCTGGTGGTCACAGAGGTCACCAAAGTGACTTGCTGGAAAGTGATTTTCCTCTGAGTGACTGAGAGCACAGTGTGCGCTCGTGCCATGGTACTCAGTTTGCCAGATGGCTCCCTGGCATCTGATGAGGGCTTTTCCATGCAGCAGGGAGGAATGTAGTTGACGAGGCTGATAAATGGTCTGTGACGGTTTGTCTGGTACTGTTTTGGCCTTCTGGGAATGAGGACGTCATTGCAGATCAAATGTCTGATCTTTTCCTAGCATAAATCAGCATAACTCTACTAAAGTTAATGGTCATGTGCTGATTCACACCAGCTGAATTTATACCATCAAAAAATCATTCATTTGCTCTGTCTCTTCCCTATTTCCCCCCCTTTTCTTGGATTAGAAACCAAGTCTATAAAGCTAATATGGTCACTGCAGCAGCGTAACATTCACAGAATGTTTTCTTGAAGAGGTTAAAAGCCCTATAAACGGCTTTACATTCTCTAATAATAGAATGCAGATGCAAAGGGGAAGGATTTGATGGTCAATTAATGCAGAAACTATCCAGTGCTTTGCATAGATTGTACTCCCTGGCTTTGAAACACAATGCCCAATTAAAACCTTCCCCAGAACTGGATCGATGTTAAAAAAAGTAATAACAATCTGCAGCACTCTAGGTAGCACGTGCAGTGTTCAAAGTGCCTCTGAGCTGTTCCTCATAAATTCTTGGATAGGGTTTGTCTCGGTGTTTCCAATTGCAGTTGCTCCTGGAGAAGAGCTGTGAAGTAGCATTCAGTTGGTGGAATTGGAGAGAGGGTAATTTTACAGAGGAAAAGTAGAGGCAGGTTAAGGGAAGTGTTGATGATGCCGTGTACATTCTTCTGAAAGGAAAAGAAAATTATTATTACTGGAGATGTTCTTCCCTTCTGCTGGAATATCCTAAGGCCTCACTGCTCTGCAGGGCCATGCCCAGAGAGTGGATCTGGGGTGGGATGGATTGACAGAGCTTCAGTTCTGGAATACAATAAGTTATTCCGGTAACTTATTTTGAAGTTGGGTTGAGTATCACTGGTTCCTGCTCTTAGGGCTGGATGGTATTGATGACCTGTCAGGATATCTCTGCATGCAATGGTGGCTCCAAAGGGGTGATGCAGTTTCTGAGCAGACCTTATTGAGCAGAACGAGAGAGTTTAGGTGTGCAGTAATACAGATGGGATCTGGTTTTCATGGCGTAGAAAGTGGAAAGAAAGCCCTTTTCTTCCACTACTCTACACTACAAGTAGGAGCTGAAAGGAGAGAAGGGAATTTGGGCAGTGAAGAGCGCTGGCAGTAATTAATGAGGATAAAAGCCAACTCCTTCTTGGCTCTAGACCTTACTCACTGGCAAAGACACCCGTGTGGAAATAATATCACCTTCTTTTTAGGGCTTTAGTAATTTACTTGCCATTCAGAGCAACAAGAAGGTGGAAGAGCAGGACTCTGCTTTTGAGGTACCTGGAGACTTTTTTTGTCAGAATTGCAGCTAAGAAGAAGGGCTACCTTAGCCAAAGAGACCTTCCCCTCAGCTGCCAGGCTGTCTGGACTAAGCTCTCTTTTTAGTGAGCTCTTGCTGACTAATGGAGCTCCTCCACATTAACCAGACAGAGGGGATGGGGACCACATCACCAAACTTAACTGCCAAAAGCATGTGTAGCTTATACTGCCACTTATTCTTTTGTGTGTGTGGTCAGCGTTCAGAGACTCTCTCTTCAAGGCAAATTAACGTATTTAAGAGTAGAGATCCAAGGAAGGTCAGTTCCTTTCTCGTCCAGTTCTCCTTCAATGCACACAGAACAAACTGGTAAACAGAGCGATGCCAGTGGCTTCAGCAGAGATACGTGGTGGTGGCTTCCCCTAGGCTGAACAGGAGGCATTGCAAGTCCATCTGTGAGGTATCAAAACCCTGATGGCAGCCCAGCATGTCTCCTTATTCTTTCTCTGCCTCTCTTTTTCTCCTTGTCATGGTTTTGTAAAGAGAATTGGAACACGCAAAGTTGTTTTCTAAAAGCCTTCAAAACAACAAGAAAGAAAAGATAGAGCACAGATAAACCTGCCGGGGAGACCTGCAGGTGGGTCTTCAAGTCCAGTTTGGGTTGAAGTTTTCAATGTGTTTCTATTTGAGCTCACACACCTTCTTTGGCCCCTGATTTTACTCCCAGCACAGATTGCCAAGGCCAAGGGGAATTGCCTGAGTTTGGGAAACCAAAACTAAATGAATGGAGCATGATATGAAAACATAATGGAACTGATTTTTTTTATTGCAGGAAGGCCTCTCAACACAGTTCTGACAGCATAAAGGGTCATTTACGTCTATTTTAAGCAATGTAAAAGCTTGATCCTCATTTACACATCTTGAAAAGAAAACATAATATGCACCAAGACTAAGCTTCTTCCTACTGCCAAAGTGATGGAAAGAGACTTTAGTGTAAATAAGTTTCAGGCCTGTTTTTAGTTTGAGCACCACAAATGTGCTGGTGCAGAAGCAGGAAAGATGCCAAATGTATTTCTTTTGGCCCAGCAGGGTGTTTCTTCAGTTTTCTGTCTGTAGGAGAAAGTGAATGCACACGTTTTGGCACTGCCTTCCATGAGAGCCACTGGAAGTGTCACTTCCCCCGTCTCATGCAGGGACTGAAGATGCTTTCCCGAAGGTGACAGAGGATTCTCTGTTGGGCAGGACCTGGGGGACTGCTGAATGGGCACCTTTGTGGCGAGGGTTGCCTGTTCTCTATTTCCAGCTTCTAAACTGATTCCAAGGACTCTACAGCTACTTAAAGCAAGCAGAAACTAAGGACGCACAAGCTGACAAACTCTGTTTGTGTCAACTAAAGAAAACAGCTCTCTGCTGGCTGCCGGAAATGGGCTCCAGACCTTCTCCTAGGGTGGAGGAGACACAGACTAACTGCTCAAAGATGTGAGTAGTTCCCTAAACAGGATGATGATGACAATTACAGGCTGATAGGGGCTCAGTATTTACATCTCTTTAACCAATCAGACTTTAAACCCAATCACAGTCTGGGAGAGCATTGCTTTTCACCGAGAACAGTGAAGGAGGTTGTGATTTATCATGGGCCACAGGGGCAAGTGGCTGATACTCCACAGAGGTTCAATAATATGGACCATCTGCGCATGGTTTGCGATGCAGCCTCTCCCCATCCTTTTTTCTCTCCATGTTAGACAAGGGGCAGCCTAGATCTGAAAGGTGCAATTTTAAGCAGGGCTGACGTGCCTCTGTGCCAGCGTGGGATGGATTAGAATTAGTTTCTGCTAA
Organism: Coccyzus lansbergi; assembly: GCA_033558105.1. Classification (NCBI taxonomy): domain Eukaryota; kingdom Metazoa; phylum Chordata; class Aves; order Cuculiformes; family Coccyzidae; genus Coccyzus; species Coccyzus lansbergi. Next base: position 1,619,790 of record JAUMJK010001519.1, on the reverse strand, counting down.
TTTACTCCACATGGAGCTTTCAGTTTGAATTCTGTCTCCTGAATTAACAGGCAGACCACCCTCTTGGTATCCTGACTGCTGTATTTCCTGTTGTGGGGCAAGAATTTGTCATCCATCCCACTTTTCCTGTCATTCAGGCAGTGTTGTACTTGGTGCTCTGAGGGAAGGGGTGTTCAGCCTTTTGGGACACCTGAGCTGATCCAGACCTTGGCAGACATTTTGGAGAACAGCAAACCTGGTGTCTGGGAGCAGGAAGGATGCACAGACTGTTATTATCTCCTGATTTGTTTTGTTCCTGTTTGAACCCCAGATTGCTCTTTTTCAGGAGGCAGTTCTTAGTAGTCTTGCTGCTATTCTTAGCAGAGAAGCTAAAATAAGCCTTGCTAGAAAAGATCCAGGGGCACTGATTTCTTATAAGTACTCATGAAACCAACTGGTTTTTTTCAGTAGCATATAAAAAGAAGCATAGAAGGTCCTGTGGCAGTCATTCTTCTACTAGTGAAGACCACAACTTTTCCAGATGACCCAGGCCCTCAGGGCTAAAAAAGCTAAAGGCTATGGCATAGGCTTCATTTGTTTGGATGAGTGATGCACTTGTGCTGCAAAAAACCCAAACCAACCAAACAAACATTAAAGCTTTGTAGTGAGATGTAGAAAATACCTGCTCAGCCCATGAATTGATGGGGCCCATGTGCCACCTCACAAGTTGTGCACAAGTTGTGTTTTGTGGGGCACTGAAATTGCTCTAAGTTGGATACTTCTGTCAGGGGTCTGTTCAACCACAGAGGAGGTTCTCCCTCAAGTTCAGCCTCCGTGTTCTACTTCTCAGGCCCATCCAGAAAAATTGTTCATCCCTGTGTCACAATTTTGTGTTGACTGTCAGGAGGGAGAGCAAACCACTGGGCTGGCCTTGGCAGGATCTGTTTTGATTTTGTGTTGTGGTTAGGTTCCCACCTGAATAAAAAAAAAAAAGAGAGAGACATTAATGTAGTAACAATCCCTCTCATGTTCACAGCAGCTTGGATAATTCTTAGCTATCTAGTTCCTCAGTGAAGGTCTGGATATTTGCAGCAGCTTCTGAGTCATTAAGAAGCTGCTTACTTGGAGCCGTAACTATTCCTGATAACAGATACTGAGATCATTGGGCACTTCTAGGAGTCTTGGAGACACTCAGGAGCCCCCTACAAACCTCAGGTAACACAGTACTTGAGCCAAAGATTGGCTGCCTGTAATATAAGGCAGAATAAGGCTGAGTGTTGAGCAGACCTGACTGCTTTGAGCCCAGGCAGCTCAGAATTAGTGGTGCAAACCCAAAGTTTCCTCACTAAGGACTGAATTTTACCCTCGGACCCCCTGTCATGTATAAATCTGGAGCACCTTCACTGAATGTGAATGAACTCAAATGAAAAAAATCTAAAGATACTTTTATAATTTTTTCACATTTGCCTGAGAAACAGTCACATTTCTTTCTCTTTGAACTTTCAGAGGGCTCAATATTTCACCCTTGCTTTTAAGTTTTTCATTACATTTTCATCCCAGCCTCAATGTAAGAGCTAACTGTGCTCCTGGTTCAGACTATAACGTATGGTGTTTTCTGTGTTGACTGTAGTGACGTGTTTGCAGGCAAAGACTGGGAAAAGGATGAGGAACAGAGGGTCTCTGTTTAGGCTGTTCCAAGCCAGTGTGTTGCTGAATACTTCCTGGTTATGGTCTACAGGAAATCTTACTAGTGCTTCTTCAAGAGTTTTAATAAAACTGATGAAAAGTTTATTACATCTCTTCAGCCAAGGAAGGCACCTCTAGCAGTTCTGACTCAAGATGTTTCATTCTGTCATTCCCAAGCTGCTAACCTTGACTTGGTTATTTCAAAACAGTTGTCTTAGAATTTTACCTACATGTAATTTCTCAAAAACATTTTTCACAGCCCCTAAATGAAACCAGACAAAACTAATTCAATATTTCATTTGACTTCTAAACATCTTTAAAAACTGTTTTTATTTCAAGTGGGGAGAATTGATCTCTGTGCCTTTTTGTACATTTACCAGAGAAGTAAAGAAATCATTTATTCACCTAGTTCGGGGGTTTACCTCTTTCCCAGGGACCAACAGTAAGTCAGTCTAACCTTCAGGGCTTTTACCTCTGTTTTACCTCTGTTTGCTCTTTCTGCTAATTTTTTACCTAGAGTTCAGTAAAATTGACTTTCTCAATGAGGGGATATCTGAGCTTGGGTGTTTATTAATCTCCCATGACGACTGGCAGCAGGCATTCCCATACAATACATCCAGCATGAAGGTGTCTTGGCAGATGACCATTTCCCTTGTGGTTTTCTCTTTTTCCTTCCTGCTGGAAGAAAGATGAAAGTATACCTCTCGTGTACTTTGCCCTATGTCATCTGCTAGAGGTGGGAATGCTGCTTGGGAAGAGAAAGAAAGAGCAGTGAGTGTATGCTCGAGGGCTCTGTGAGCTGTGCAAAGTCATGGGGATTGGTGCTAGGGAGAGCTCTTACTGGAAAAGCAGAAAGCTCAGCATAACCACACTTTGCCTGGAAGTCCTCTTCTCATACTTCTGGTAAGGAACAACTTTGGAGGTGTGGCTGGAGGTGTTCCCAGTAGGACTGTATGGCAAATATGGTCTCTTCCCTGTCTCTCATCTCGACCTTGTGACTCTATGTCGACTTGCAGAGCCTGTTGTCACCAAGGTAAGGGTGCTGCCTGGAGAATGCAGACTGCTTTGGGGCTGGGGGCTGCTCTGGTGAGTGACTGGGCAATGCTAGTGTTTCGCCTGGGTCCTGTTCCTAGTGCTGTCTCAATCTGTCGGCTTAAAGTCTTCTACCTCCCTTCTCTGGCTTTAACTGAGCAGCATAATACTGCTTTTGTTTATTTTTTAGAGCACAAACAACTCACGTAAGCTGGAAAGCCTTTGCCAATAATTGGCAAACACAGAAATGTGTGCCTGCAATGTGGCACTTTTTATAACAGCAGCCACTCAGATGGTGGAGAATCCATCACGGCCCCGGGGTGAGTAATTCCAATGGCTCATTACTCTTTCAATTACAAACTGGCATCTTCCTTTCAGTTTGAATTTGTCTAATTTTGGCTTCCAGCCACTAGATGTTGATATGGCTTTTTCTGTTTGATTGAAAAGAGTTCTGCTGTTAGAGATCTCCTCTTTAGTAAGTACTCTTTATAGTTAATCAGATACTTCACCCTCTTATTTTTGATAAGCAAAATTATTAAGTATCTTGATGTGAGCTGCTCCCCTCCACCTCACAGCCTTCAAACTTAATAGCAGTTCACTCCTGAATTCCTGCTCGGGTACCATTCTGGTGCCCCATAAGCCCATCGTGCCATTCGAGACATCTGTGTGGAATCTGTGTGGTCTGCCACATCTGCAGTGGCACTACATGCAGGCATCTGCATCTAGGCACCTGAATTAAGCCCTCAAATTCCAGAGGAAGGGTGTAAGATTTATCTCACGTAACTGGAATCACATACGCGTGTGCCAGCAAACCAAACCTATCACCTAGTTCTCTGAATACATCATGCATGGTTGAGGTATTTATGTGTTTTCCTGGTAACTAATTCAACACTCACTCAGCTGCAGTTACCCAGGGGGTGGGCACCTGTTCTGCTGCCCATGTTGAGCCCCTGGCATGGCTGTGAGGTCCTACTGGAGGGCACCTTGGCAAGAGTACATCTCCAAAGGAGATTGCTGTTCATTTCAGTTCTGTGGGTTTCGGAGAGGATGCTGGGTTTGTGATGTAGACCCATGTCCATAAAATCTAGTGGGCACATGTTATTGATGCCAATTAGTTGTGCACTCAGGGACAGAATGTTCTGTAATTGTCTGTTGTTTGGTCCTGGGTATCTTATAAATTGCCCTACTCTTTGTGTTGTGATGCAGATGTTGGCAGGGAACCTTCAAAGAGACCCATCAACCATGTTCTCCACCCTCACGTCTAGCTGAAGGGAACCTGAAGAATCCCATCATTCTCTCAGGGCTCTTCAGAATCTGTTGACAGTGGATGGCCTCTTTTTTAATGATGATTTAGAGCTGCTTGACACTATCCTGGGTTTCCTGGGTGTAATTTGGATGTATTTATAGTGACTGTTCTTGTGCCAGGAGTTTTATTACGGATAACAAATCTCATTCAATCAACAGCAGAGACCAAACAGCCATTGGTTAACCTCATTGCACTGAATGACTCCAGAAGTACCAGATGGGACCTCCCACCCTCACTTTGCTCTAAATGAGTAATCAGCAAGTTGATAGGCTGCAGATTGCTTTGTGAAATGTGCTGTGTTGGGGCTTGTTTCAGGCCCAGCTAGGGAGCTCTGTTGTTTAATATGGGATGGTAGCATGGGAGGTCTTTGCTGGCTTCTCTGGTGAGTTGGCCAAGGTGGGACTTCATATCAAGACTTTGCCACCATGCAACTGTTAGAGTGCAGTAACTGAGCAGAGACCATTTTACTTGTTATTACATGAGACCATATTTTCCTCTGTACCAAGGGTGTTATCAGTTGATTGGGGGCCTGTGAATCAATGGCTCCAGGAGTTCTCTAAATTAGTCTGTCTTCATCACCTTAGCCCAAGACTCAGACAGGTGTTTTGGAGATGTTCTGCTTTCAAACTCTCAGTTCATGAGCAGCCAAACCCTGTGTTTAGTGAGACATGAAGAATCTGATCATGGCAGGATAAAAGACACAGATTCATCACTTGGGTGAGAAGGATGTGTGCCTGAGTGCTGAGAGAGCCTGAAAGAACAAGCCTGACTGTGTACAGTCCACGGTGTGAAACCAATGCTATACATAATGGCCTGATGGAAACCAGATCTATTCTGTGTATGCTTCCCATTCTACTCCAAAGCAAGAAACTAGTTTGCAGTGAAATGCTCATACAGAGCCATGCTTTGGCCTCTTTTCCTTCCCCCAAGGTATGTGCAGGTCCTCTTGAGACCTTTAAAAAGAGGTTTTGGGTGTGACCGGGGAAAGGAATTTGCAGATGTGAAAGATTTCCTATTGGCCACTACATGTGAGGGTAGGCTGGCACCATTCCATTCCTAGTAGAAATAATGTCTTTCACTTGTTCCTCCTTACACCCGTTTAAAAAAAAAAAAAAAAAAAAAAAAAGTATTGGGAGCCCAACTAATTTGTCTGAGGGCTGAAGATGGTAAATAAGCACTGCCGATACCAACAACAAGGCACCATTGTTAATATTTGATATTTTGGTCTTTTCAAGCTGCCACACAAGTAAAGTAGAGAAAGCAGGAATTACTGTATCCAAATGCCCTCACTGCCAAATCCTCCTGTGAGAAAACAGAATGAGGAAGTTTGTTTTGCTCTTATCTTGTATTCACGTAAATCACCATGGCCAGTGGCATTAAGCCTCTGTAGGGCCAGCATGAGTGGGAAGCAGATGGACCGCTGGCTTCAGGGAGTGTAAGAAGGGCTGAACTTTGACTATAAGTTTTCAGGGAGTTAGAGACAAGGCAGCATATTCCCCAAGGTTAAGAGCAGAGACCCATTTAGAGCAAATCTGCTCGCTGGCTGCACTCCTCATTCTGGCAAGCAGCTCATTTACTATTCAGGCCAAGTTTTGCACTATGGTCATCTTTAACTAATAAAGATCTAGCATGGTACCTTGCTAATCTCATTAGATGGAGAGGTATGTTTTGGTAGTGATTTCTGGGGGAGGAGAGAGAGAGAAATATGTCTAGCAAAAGCAGCTCAAGCCATTTCTGTCAGATTTTTCAGAAGTATATATATGTTACAGAGCATACATATATATCTGTACATTTCTGCTGTTTCTATTTAAACTTCCCACTAAAAATAGTGGTACCAGAGGCCCCTGTTACCAGTCCCCAGGGATAACTGCATTCCAGTCTACAAGGACTTAGAAACTCCAAGAGGGTCATTGCTTGCAGCTGGATTCGAATCCACAGAGGTCTTGGGGTCTTTCTTGTATCTTTCTTGGAGTTAGAACACACTGACCCCACCACCACCATCAAAGTCTAGGAGAAGGGATGGCGTTAAAGCCTGCAGATACAATGCCTTGCCTAGTGCCTCAAAGTCAGGTTTATTTTTAGTGACACAAATGAAATCTTTCCCCCTCACCCTCTGAATCAGGCTTTTAAAATATCAGGAATGGGGCCAGTATTAATAAATGGCAGTTCTTTCCTTTGGAGTTGGAGACATCACCCTGACTCTGTTGAGCAGGGCTTCTCCTCAAAGGGGTAAAGAGGAAAACCTGGTCCTCTCCTTTTTATTTCGCAGACTGTTGTGGCTCAGTGCTGACTTGTGTTGGCTTTGAAGTGCTCTATGAATTGATTTTTGATAGGAATGGTTGGACTCGATGACCTGGTGGGTCTCTTCCAACCTGGTGATTCTATGATTCTATGATTGACACTGCTCCTTGGGACACACTGGCAGACTTTACTCTCTTTCTTGATGACCTCTGCAGAAGTGTTTGCCAGGGGAGCCTCATCTGCAGGTTCAAAACAGGTCCTGAACTGAGCACATCTTCACTCTCTTCCCCCTTAACAGACTGTAACTAATGCAAAAACCTGAGACATTGAAGTTGTGGGATGCATTTGATTAATCAGTTGGTCAAGGTGGTAGCTCAGAGGCGGTTTTTCCCCCTTATGAGGTTGTTCCTTCCCCTTTCTCATGTCACAAAAGGGACGTTGTTGTGTTTTGCTGAATCCTTCCTTGCTTGAGGCCAGTCATTTATCAAAAGAGATTTCCATCTTGGACTAATAATTCATCTCTTATTGCAACCCTCACTGCTCCGAGGCCCCAATTGTTTCTTCTTATCACAGTCTAATTATTTGGTGAAGGAAAATTTCTGACTGTCTTGGGGCCAGTGGCCATGAGTTCAGAGGAACCTGGCTCCCTGGTAAGGATGTGTTTATAAGCACGAGAGAGAGTTTTCTGGAGATCAGATCTCATCTGTGGGACTGTTCCTGTGGCAGGGGGTGCAATGCAGGATTCTGGTGGGTTCAACATGAAACGCAAAGTCTCTTTCTTTGATATAACTTTCCCTTTGTGCATTTTTCACAGAAAATTGCTCCCTCGTGCATCACACCCACTCATCTCCCACCACCCACTCACTCACTTTCTCACACAGCCTCACACTCTCGCTCATACTAATAAGCAACCCTGTAAATGAAGCTTTTTGGTCTTTTACTCCCCTTCACCTAGAAAACGGGGGCGGGGAAAGAATTTGAGTTCATACATACTTGGCCAGCACCAGGAGTAGAGAAGGGAGGATGGGTGGATGGATGAACAGATAGTAATCACAGCAGCATAATTAATAATAATGACAGAACAGCATTCTGCTCCTATTAATAGTGCATGCACAGCCTTTAATCAGTTCTTTTCACCATTTGATGGGAGACTTTAAAGAAATCAATTGTTAGTTTCTATCAGACAAGTTGTTCTGCCCAAAGTGATAAAGAAGTCTCCTTGGTTCTTTATTTAAAAATGAGAAATTATAATTTTATTATTCATTTCCGCATCTTTATCTGACCCAGGATCATTTTTTTGTTTTATTCAATGACCCCAGTGCAGCTCCAAGGCAATGGGATGTGTCAGGGACTTCCTTAGTTCCTTCACCCCTGCCTGAGCATCTTCTGCTCCTCCATCTGCTGCCTCCTGAGCTCACTGCTAAGCTCTGAGTTGGCCCTGGATAGTCACATCAGGGAGAGAACTGATAATAAGGACAACAGTGCTTTCTGTGGTTGCTGTGTCACTCCTATCATCCTGACACCCTCATTGTTTTATAAAGTATTTTTTAATCACTTGGAGCATGAGAGGTGCTCTTTAAAATCAGACTCCATTGCATATTTTCTTGCAGCCATTCCCCTGCTTCGAAAATCACAATAAATTCATCTGGGCTGGTGATGGTCAGTGGCACCACTTCAGAAATGTTCTTCAATGAGAAGTTCTAAAATACTCATTGGTTTATTAAAAATGTGTATGAATTGTCAATTGAATTATAGAATGCAAAAGATACAGCAAATACAAGAACAGCTCTTTCAAACATTTCATTCTGAAGCACCATTTGCCTGAACTGAGATACTTTCAATAAATATTTCACCACGTTTCTCCTCCCCAAGTGCGCTTACAACTTATGAAGCAAGTGCGGATGTTTTAATTCCGACAAAATGAGCATCTTTCATGCAACAGCCTCTATGCAACACATAGTTTTGTGGCTAAATGGCTTTCTGATTATCATGTCCCAGGATATTACTTCAACTGAAGTGATATGAAATGTCATTAAAAAGTAATGTTCCTCTGCTTTGACAATCGTATTAGTAAACACTGGAGGCTCTGCAGGTTCTATGTCAGGCAGGCCGACACTAATGGGTTTATTACCATATACAGTAGCACTTTGTCAAACCTCCTTGTTAATCTAAATTTGGAGGTGACAAAAAGAAAAGGAGGGGGAAGCAAGATGATATTTAAATACTGTTTAGGTTAGGCTGCAAGTGTAAGAAGCCAGGAAACCATTAAAAGGGGGAGGTTTTCCCACCATCACCCAGCGCCCGTTCCCAAGCTGAAGGGGAACAGTTGCCCATCCTGGAGAAGGATGAGCGCAGAGCACAGGAAAAGGAATGAGTGGATTTCTTTTGGGGTTGGGGTTGAATAAGTGCATCTCCATCTGAGACAATGAATTTACAGTCCAAGAGCAACCAGGGCTGGTGTCAGTGTGTCTGACTAGTAAAAGAGAACAAACAGGGTCAGAGGTTATCACAGTGACATCAGTGTCCCAGGGACATTGGCTCTGAAGTTCATAAAGATACTTGTGCCACCTATAAACTAATGCTTGAGGAGAGTCCAGGCCACATTGGTGTGTGGTCTGGGATATAGCACCGAACAATGGGGTTGTGGGGCTTTTTAGACATAAGGGAGGCCTGGAATTCCACCAGGATTCAGGCAGAGGGAGGATGGACATCCAGACTTAAGGAGGGGATGTCCCCAAAGGATGGACAGGAGAGAGGGGGGAATTTCAGCTGCTGCTGCTGATTTAGCTGATGCCAAGCCCAGCCCAGCTGGTACCTGGGCAACAGCTCTGGCTGGGGACCACAAGCTGCCAGGGAGGCTCTGGGCACTCCTGCAGAAGCTCATGCAGCGGTGATGATGCCAGATGGTGGGTTTGGCTCCCAGGTGAGCAGCAGTGAGTCACAGACTGTGCTCTCATTGCTCCCTGCAGCAGTGATGAGAGTTGAATTTGGCCCAAAGAGAGCTATTTACCCAACAGCTCCAAATGCTCCTCCGTGGGATGTTGGCTAAATATCTACTGCCAGTTTTATTCAAATGGTAACATCTGCTCAATGGGACAGAAGTTCTTCCAGAACATACCAGAAAGAGATGACAGGAGGAGTAAAGCAAGCAAAACGGTGCCATGGGGAGCTGCCTTGAGGAGATCTCCAGGAAAAACGTGTTTCCATGTGGGAAATGAGTTGCATCCCCACAGTTACTGCCTCCTCCTCTTGGCTGGAAAGCCTTCAGGATGGACAAGTAACAGCGATGAAACTTTGTGCAGTGAAGATTTCTGGGCTGCAGAGATGCTCAGCTTACCCTGGCACTGGGGTTGTGGGACTGTGCCGTGTCCTAGGGTCTGGTGGGGTGCCGGAGGGGATCCAGACTTCCCACTTTCGTAGGGCATATCACTGCCCCCTACAATAACAAAACAGTGTGCACAGGGCTAACAACACCCTGTGGTCCTGCTCAGGCACTGCAGTGAGGTGGGAGCCTTATGGACAGATCCCACTGAGTCTGAGCTACAAGAGGCATCTGAGGCTTCAAGTTGTAGAAGACAAACCCACCTCTTTCCCTCTTCTCAAATACCCTGGCTTAGCGAACCACAAGTTGTTTAAAATCATTTATTGAACTACATGAGAAGTCTGATGCCAGAATTTGGGGTCAGGGTCAGGGATGTGAAGAGCCTTGAATGACCTGCTGGCACCTCCAAGCACCCTAACACACACATTCTAAGTCTTGCCCATTGGGATTCATCATGTATATTTTCCTGCAGAGTGGGAGGATGGCAGAGTTGTCAGACATGTTTGTAAGGATGCTCCGAAGCAGCAATTACCCCTCTGAAAAAAAAGATCTGGAGTTGATAAGGCTGCTTAAAGGGAGCAGCTGTTGAACGCAAAGGTCCCAAGGCTATATTCATCTTTTGGTTCTGCATCAGGAGGAGATAACAGCTGAGTCGGGTGTTTCCTCACGCCAGCTCTGTGTTTGCTACAGGGTGAGTGAAGTAAATGACTTGCCATGGTTTTTATTTTGGGAACTAGGAAGTGTAAGTACAGTGAGACCTATTCTTGTTCAAGTGACTAAGCCTCTGCCAGCCTGGAGCTCTTCATCTTGTCAAACAGATGGTGTGTGGAGGAAGGAAAAGTGATGCTATTCACTGTGCTGAAAGGCCTTTTCTTTCTGGAGTAGTGCCTTAAAGGTACAAAAGATTGATTTATCAGGCTGAGCAGTGAGGTGTAAATTGTCCACAAGTGGAAGCAGAGAGCTTGGCCATGAGGCAGAACAGCAAGGCTTAGGGACCCTTTGAGGCACATTAAGGGGCACCACTTCTTGGTTCAAGAAGGAGCCTCCATTCCTGGAAGCACTCAAAGTCCTGAGTGTCCCAGAGCTCAGCAAGATGGATATTCCTGTTGCCAGCCACAGTTGCTGTCTCATCAACTCTCATAATTCTGGAAACTGGAAGCCTGACCTTGAATTTCCAAGCTGAGGGGAGGCAGCTGGGCTAGTGGCACAAGTGCCCTTTGCAGACAGGCACAGGACTGCCACACAAACACACGTGGCTATTTCCACCCAGACTGGCAAACCCTCCTACTACTTTCCCTATCCATCAGCAGCACTTGTGGATCAGCAGCCACTATTTTCATCCTTTGAGTTGCTTCTGCAGCAGGCAGAGCAGAGGCTCCAAGCAAGCTGGTTTCTCTGCGGGAAGTAGCGCAGAGAAATCAGGAGCAGCGTGGGGAACTTCACCCCAGAGAGCATCTCCTCTCATGTTCCTCTCCCTGCATCCCCCAGACTCCCCCTAAACTCATCTCTCCTCTGTACCTCCTCTTATGACTCCAAAAATAGGCTGGTTGTGCTGCCGTGATACATGTACCTGCTATGGAGGAACAGAAATTATCCAAACTGGGAGCTGATCCTGCCAAGCTGGTGGTTTCTGCTTTCTTGTCAGAGAATTATAGCACTGAAAAAAAAGTATTTGCTAAAAGCAGGAACTTAATGGGGATTATAAGGGATGTTTTGTCTGGGCAGCTCCTGGAGTTAATAAAACTCAGCTTGGGCCTTGTAAAGTTCAGCAGAGCTTAAGGTCTGCATTTTGCTGAGTGTTGCCAGGCTGGGAGTTCGGGGCTGGCATTCATGGTTACTGTCCACAGAGAGCTGTGGGGTTTCAAAGGGTAACAAGGACTTGGGGTTTCAAAGAGTAACAAGGACTTGGGGTTTCAAAAGGTAACAAGGACTCAGGGTTCTGTGGGAACAGCTCCTGAGCATCCTCGTTCCTGTCAAAGCTGGAGCCAAACAGGCACAACTGTTCTTGTGTCCCAGCCAAGGAGCTTGGTTGCTGGCAAGCAGGAGGATTTCACACTGATCAGAGGTTTTCTGTTTTGGAGTCTCATTATTATTAAGTGCTTGGTGCATTTGTCTTCATTTGATCTCTTCTGTCTTAAAAGGTCAGCGAGATTTGGTAGCAAAGTGCTCCAGAGACGAAGAAGGGTGCAGCTTTGTCATCCCTCCTTGTGTGGTGCTGTTCCCTGTGCCCAGCCAGGATGAGAGCACAGGTCAGCACCTGCACCCACCCAGCCCAAAAGAGTCTTTGCCTCAAAGGTGTTCTCCTGACACACAGGAGCTGATGCTCATGAGCCTTGAATTTCTCAATATAACACAAAGGCAGTGGGAACTAAAGAGCTGCTGAATTTGCATTTTATTTGAGGGAGGGAATTCCTCCTCTTTTCTTGTCTTTTCCTTCTCTCCTCCAGTAGCTGCAGTGGAGAAAAAAAAAAGTTTAAGCAAAGGGAGGAAGGGCTTGGAGGCAATACGTTAGGAAACAACTACTAGAAGATTGTGAAACGGAGTTATTTGAAGAGCTTTGAGACCCACACTCCTTTTTTCTCTGTTGTTTTCATTTGGTTTTGGTTTTGTGTTTGTTAATTTTTTAAGAAAATGGAAAAAAATAATTTTCTCAAAATATAGCCTTTTTTTAATTAAAAACTTCAGTCAAAGTTTTGCTGTTATCTCTGCTCAGGATAGAGTTCATGGTTTAGTAACCTTGTTACATTGCAAATGCTGAGACTTCCTGACTCCTGCACTAGCCCATCTGCCAAGCACAGAGCATTTCTTGACCTTTTAAAGAAAGCCAGAGATAATGAACCATTTGGACTGTAGGATGCCCAAATTGCTTGGAATAAAAATCAGCATGGCTGTGAATTTTGGAGAGGAGCAGACGTGCAACTCTGAGCCAGCAGTGAGGGCTGAGGGTTCACAGTGATCTCTGACTGTAGTAACAGCCATAAAGTCCTTTAGAACAGTTAATAAATCCAAGGGTATGGGCAGAGTGAGAGCTGGACTTCATGAGGGCTTTAGAAAGAGTCTTGAAAGGTCCAGAGAGGGAGGATTCAACTGGCTGCCATGGAGTTTAGACTTGTAACTAGCAATTTACTCCTTCAAAAATCTCATTGGTTCCTGAGAAATGCAAATGCTGAAGAGGCTGTTGCTTGTTGGGAGGAACTGGGTGTCAGAAGCTGCTTTCTCTGCTGCTTGGTAGGGTTGGAAGTGTGCAGTGTGTGCCACACATTTTGAGCTGTGGATGTCTGAGGTGCAATGGTAATGTTGCTTTCATAGGTATTTTCTGTGGTGAGTTGGAATGTCATGGGTTGCCATTCCCAGTATTAAAAACTTGCTGTTGTACTCACTAGCAACTAACACGGGCAAACCTAAACAAGTAGCAGAGTGGGGGATGGACTTTCTACTTGCACTGTAGCATAAGGAAATATATTATGAAAAAATTTTTCACAGAAAGGGTCATTGGGCACTGGAACAGGCTGCCCAGGGAGGGGGTTGATTCACCTTCCCTGGAGGTGTTTAAGGGACAGGTAGACGAGGTCCTGAGGGACATGGTTTAGTGTTTGATAGGAACAGCTGGACTTGATGATCCGGTGGGTCTTTTCCAACTGGGTTATTCTATGATTCTATGACTCTATGATAAACAGAGCTGTCATTTAAACCAAAACAGCATTAGGTTTATGGTGACATTCAGACACAGATCTCATCATAGCCTGCTTTCCTGCAAGGGAAACATGGGCTGGCCTGTTCTTCCCTAGTGAGGGTCCCCAAGGCCTTCCAGTGTGTGGCAACCACTGTGGCAGGACAATTGCTTACTGCCATAATAAGCAATCTTTTAGCTGAGGGAAACCTCCAAAGTCAATGTTCATAAGGAAAACCCCAGGACCTGCCTTTACCCTGGTGTAGCTCGGCACAGCTCCTGCTGACCAAGAAGGGGAGTGGGGTCCTGTAGGAAAATAAGCACATAAATTCCATACCGACATGGACAGCACAGCACAGGTGAGGGTTGCTCAGACAGGAAGAATTCTAGCTTGAACTCCTCTGAGGTACAAGACTTGGCAGCTTTACTGTTCATTGTTGTGAACACAGCTGGGGTTTGTGCAGCTTCCCGGCTCTTAAGTTAATCAAGAAAAAGCAAGATTTCATCCGGTGGCACTACCTGTATCACATATGGCACAGAGGTGATTCATTTCAGGCCAAAAGATTAAACTTCTGCAGTCCTGTAAAGGACTCTAAAGAATTTCTGATACTAGGAAATGTCAGAAAACTCAATAAGAACAGCGATGTATATATTTCTATATATAATGTCAACAGCTACATACAAGCTGTGAACAGTTACCTATCTCTTCTAGCCCCGTGTCTCCAGGAACTTGACCGACTTCCCCAGAACTGTTTTAGTTTTACACTGGCCCTGCTGAAATCAGAACTGAACAGCCAGAGCAGACTGAGGCGAGGCAGCCTCACTGCTCCTAAACCAGAGGAGCCGTGTTGCTTTAGGCAATGGGAGGATGGAGGAAACACGCTTTGGATCTCACACTTTCCTTGGCAGAAATCCCCAACCTTCTTCCAGCTCAGGCAGAGCTGTGCTGATTTATGTCAGAGGGCATCGGGTCTTCTACTCCTAGCTCTGCAGGGTGACAGAGCCAGTGCTGATAGCACAGACCTGTCCCATTTTTAATCCCAGTGAGAATTAATTATTCTGTTTAAGCAAGAGCAACAGGGAGATTTTTCCAAACTGGATAGAAGGTGAGTATTCTGACCAGGCCAGGGGGTCAGACAAGGCACATCCTCTCCTACCAGAAACTCCCACCAACCCCCATCCCCATTAACACGCCCTTAATACTGGCTGATGGATGGGATTTTGACAGGAACACCCCTTTAAAGTCCTTCCTGGTCTCCAAATAAACTTCTGTGGCATTTTGGGCTCCTCTTTTGCACAGAATATCCTCACAAAACTTTTCAAACCAAAAAATAAATGACAGGGTTAATTATTCTGAAAAAGGTTGCTTATGGTGTGGACTCCATAAAATAATGCTTGATTGATTACACTACCCAAGAATACATTGACTTTCTTCTGAGGACAATCAAGGCCTAAATATGTGTCTCCCTCCCCCTCATCTGAGCTGGAAATGTTTTATATTCTGTCTTGCTTTAAATTATACACATTAAGTCCATAATGGGACACAGTCTATGTTGTTGCCAAAACCTGCTCTGTGAGATCATCTATTAATCTGTATTTATTTTTTATGACAAACAAGAAAAATGACAAACCAGTTACTTAGCGTTTGCTAACGAGGACCAAATGCCTCCCCAGGCACCATTCCTATTACAGGAGTCTGCACAGGAGCTGTGTTAACATCCTCCCACCTGCCAGCGATGGCCAAAGAAAGACATGGGGCTATATAAACCCTGTTATCAACCCCCAGGGGATTCTGGCTCTTGCTGTCTGTATTGGGTATGAGTTCAGGGGTCAGGAGGGATGAAAGAAAGGAAAAACAGTCCTGGTAGAGGGGGAGAAATGCTATTTGAAATAAGGTGATGGGAGAGAAGTTCAGCCTCTTGCCTGGTATCAGGGTGCAGGAAAGCAAGAGTGATGGGAGGTTACTTAAACCTGAGGCTCTGGACCTGGCAGGTGGGAGGCTGTCAGAGACTCGGGCTCCTAGCCTGTTCAATCCTCTCCTGACACTTCCAGCTCCAGGGGATGTGACTCTCTTGAGACTCAAGGGGGCTGTAGGGACCTTCAGCTGGAGCAAGCTTCAGCCTTGAGTCCTGATTCTACCCACTGAGAGAGGCTGGCCTAAAAAATGACTTTAAGGAGCACATTGGGCTTGCCAGATGAACACGTGGCATGGAAGGATGTCCTTCACTCCCTGGGGCCCCACCAGGTTTTCCAACCTCTTTTAGTAGCACAGACTTCATTCTGTACCTTCTACTACCCAACAAGTCCACCACGGCTGACCCTAGGGCCAGCTTCATCTTGTCTTCACCATGCTATGCAGAATGATCTACTTGTCCCTCATAAATAAGCCACCAAGTCCTACAGGAATCCTACCCTGCTTCTGCAGCAAGAGACCGTACACTGATGTGCAGGTACAAGAAAGTAAACTGACCCTCTTTTTGAGCTGGAAAGTGGCATGTTTTACTGGAAACCAAAGCAGTTTGCTTTGGCTGTGCTACCACCTATCCTCATGGCAGCTGTACTCCTTCTGCCATTCCCTGGTTGGGTGCTTAATGCCGGAGGTGTTGTGGCAGTGTGTTGGAGCCGAAATGTATCGGCTTCATGCCAAAATAATTCATTTAAAGTTGTTGGCTTTATTTTTTCCAATCAAAAATCAGAATTTCCTCTGCAAGATGAGATCTGGTTCCAGTCGGGCAGGGGAGGACTGAGCAGTGGCAGCGAGGGAGGAGGAAATAATGTTCTTTTTTAAGAAAAAAACACAACTAAAAATGACTTTGCCTTTGCAAAATAAATTTTATGACACGTTTTTCTGCCAGCCCTGATTCTGACCAGTATTGGCAGTTTGGTGCCAACCCAGTGCGTGCTGGAGCAGCTCACATTGCTGTAGGAAAGATATAAATCTTAGCACCAAATCTCAGGTTGGCAATGGGCTGTTGTTACAGGGACCCTGCAGACCAATACACTGCCTGAGCAGAGGTGGGAGAGAAGACCATCTCAGTGGTATCAGTGCAGAAAGTCGTGGTCTTCTCAGAGCTATATTAGAGATACATAGTCTGCAATGACTCGTTCAAACAGGGAAATCCATTTTGCCTACCAGATGGTCACGGCAATAGTTATGTGAATGGACCCCTGGGTTAGCAATGGATATTTGATAACAGTCTCGTTTGGAGAGAATTGGTTCCTAAAGGGTCTGGTTTGTGCTTCCACATGATGTTATCTTGCATCTGCTCAGGCCTGGCCACCTCCTGTCACAAAAGATGCAAGTGGAGTTGCAGGAAAGTGACCTATGGGGAAAGATGACCTTGCATTTCGGATTTCTACACTACAGTTTCTCTTGCTCCTATTTTGGCTTCCTTGTGCCACCAGCAAGGCATGGAGCCACTGTAGCATCTGAGGTGGGACCTCTCTGGACCCAGCTGTGTTTTATTAACAAACCAAAAGAGAGCTGCAGGTTCCAGACCCTGTTGCAGCTGATGGATGGGATCAGGATGTGTGTGCATGCTCTGAGCCTCCATGAGCTCTGGCCATTTATCATCCCCAAAGCCAAAGAGTCAAAAACACAATTTCCAGGACCTAAAGAGCAGAAAAAGTTTCACCGCTTGCTGGTTTGCTTGAAGCAAATGGATCAAGACCTGCCTTTGGTAAACCCGTGTATAGTGGGTCTGATCACGTGGTTCTCTTGCATGTGCTTCATGGTAGCTCTCAAGATCACCTGTTCCACGACTTTCCCTGGCACTGAGGTCAGACTGACAGGCCTGGAGTTCCCTGGATCCTCCCTGCCACCCTCTTTGTAGATGGGTCAGGTGGGAGCTGAGCACTCCACTATGACTGAGACCTCATGTTTGTTTTCTCTTCTCACTAGCGAGCTGTGTGTCTCCTGAGGCACAGTGCAGGAGCAAACAGCTGGTGGTAATGACAATCTGTGGCATAGGAGCTCTCAGGACCTCCCCTGTTACGTGCTCTGCCCCCAGAATGAGTAAATAAAAGCCTCCTCATTTATTTATGATGCAAATATCAACTGTGCTTGCAGCTTTAGGATTCGTTGATTATTTATTTAGAGGCTCTTGTCTCAGAGGCATTGGCTGTTTGCATGCAGGAGGCATCTGTCTAGGTTTATTACCCACAAATAGACATTTTGCTTCTTAATCTGTGGTTGCCAGTGTTTTTGAAAGCTTGCTGTGGAAATGGAAATCCTTCCAGGGAGACACAGATCCCCAGCTTCTTGCCCTTCAGGGTCAGTAGCAGCATCTCACAGTCCCACCAGCCCCTCTGAAAGTTCCAGCTGTCCTGTATCCTGCCTCCATGAAGCAGTTGAACACTGAATTCCTCTGAGCAGGAGGAGGATTGCACCAAAGGATCTGAGCATACTGTGATTGCACCAAAGACTGACAGTTAAAATCCAGCTGCTATGGGTCCTTAGCCTCAAAAAAGCTATAGGGAAGATGGGCAGGAGATGAATACAGGCAGGCATGAAAACAATGAGTCTGTATTCGGCCTAATATAGCTGTGATATTTACTTGGGACCTCCTTCCTCTCCTCCCATAATGGGAAACAGTGTTTCTGTGTGCCAGAAGTGTTGGATTTCTCTTCCACAAGCAGACACAAAAAGAAGCTTTGTTGGCTTGCCAAAGACCTGGGGAGTGACTCAGCACAGCTTGTGTGCCAAGGTGCCTCTAAATACTCGTTCGTGGTTCTTCTCACATTGGTGACTGATAATGTTTTGGTACTTGGCTTCAGGAAGCTAATGATGGTCCTTTGAGATATCTTTCTGAGGTCACTCCCTTGGTTTGACAGTGGATGAAGCACAAGTATTGCTGCAAAGAGCACCCCATTAGTGACCTATTGCATGGACCAAACCTCAACTCCAAAACATCGCTGAGAGCAATCCTGCACAGTGTTTTCAATGAGTGCAAAGGCAAGGTGGGAAGGGCTTGTCCCAGCTGATGGATTAGCCCAGAAAAGTTAGGTTAAGAGAAAGAAATTGTGTCCACCCCTCCTGGTCACAGCTGTGGCACCATCAGGAGGCTCCAGGAGGAAAGGCACAGGCAGCTGGCCTTGGCCCATTGCCATCATCTCATCATCTACCAAGTTACCCTTGCTGAAATATCTGTCCTTAAGTCTCCTGTGCAGAAATTCCTTCTTTGTCAAACAATACCACAGTCAGAATTTCAGAGGCAAGAGCTGATTTTCTGAGATTTCTCTTCAAAAAGCTGTATTTACCCTTTATTTGACCGCGGGCCTTGCACTCTTAGGGCCTGTGGGTAGGAGTTCTTTTCCCAGTTCCCCCCTGGTGTATTTTTTCAGCATAAAATCTTTTATATCCAGAAAGTCTCAGAGCTGTGAGGCAGAAATAGTAGAATTAATTCGTAGCCATAGGCCAGCTGGCCAATCTGCAATAGGGAATGATTAACTCCAGACTTAGGTGATCAAACTTAGGCACTAAATGAGTGACCAAAGGCTCTGGTCCAAGCTCAGATCATTGCAGGTCTTGGATCCCTTCTCTAACAGACTAAGGAAAAGTTGCTGTTAAGCCAGATAGATTTTGCTTGGCTCCTGTACTCACAGCAGAATTTCCAGGGCTTTCCAGGTCTTCAGGTATTCTCGTGGGCCCTCTCTGCATCCTTCTCCAGCTTTTCAGCCTACACCTCAAGGTGTGGAGCTGCCTAGGACCTTACAGACAGAATCAAACCTAAATTCTGGATACTTTTTGCAGGAAGCCCCCTCCACACCCCCCCACACCCCCTTCCCCAGCTGTCAGTGGTGAAAATCACATGTGGCTATCGATGAGGTCTTTTAGAACTGGCAATGTCAAGCAGAGATAAATAAGAAACTCTGGGCTTGGAGAAGGCATTTAGGGTATGAAGTGCTATGGCACTCCTTTAGCACACAACCAGTTCTGGAGTGGACTAAAGGGATGGGATACAGATAAACTGTAGACTGATAAATGTTGTGCCTGTTCTGTGTCTGTATGTCCCCAGATGTGTACCCCCAAGATGTGTGATTTTGAGAGGTTCTGAAATACCAAAGAAACTTATGGAGATGTACAAGTGAGGCCTTGGCGATGATCAGTGTCTCACCTGAAACACAGCTTCAGCTGAATAGAGGAATAGCAGGGGATGGGTCTCAGCTGCAGCGGGGTAGAACACAGGCTGTTTTCCATGGGTGACTGTGATGCGCAGTGGGAACACCTTGTACCGGTACAGCACCAGCCACTGGATGGGTTCTCCAGCTGCTTTGGTCTCTGGGCTTGGAGTCATCCCAGAGCGAATCTCAACAAGAGGCTAGAACAATGAGGCAGGTAACAAACTGCCTAGTGGGCTATGACCAACTTTCATCAGCTGTCATTGCCCATTACAACTGATTCAACATTGAAATGCAGTGCAAGGCCCTGAGAGGAAAGATTTTCCCTGCCTTCTGAGTCCCAGCCAGCTCCAACTACAGTCTCCTCAGGCTCTTTGGAGACTGAACCTTTCAACTCGAACCTGCTACAGTGACTGCTAAAAGGTTGGCTGGACCCATCAGCCACAGGACACTAGTTCAATTCTTGCTTGACAGCATGGAAAGAGAGTCAGAAGTGATCAGGAACTTGCGATGCTTGACATAAGTTGACGTGGCTGATGCACAAATACAAACCCTTTGCAGACCTGAAGGAGTCATGCAGCACCTAAGCTGAGTACAGGGCATGAAGTTTTAACAAGGAATCTTCTGCCAAAAGGTAGCAGAGAATTCGATGTCCAGATGGAAATAAGCTGCAGTTGCCTTGAAATACAATATCCTCCTGAGCTGGCCTGCGTATCACTTCACAGAGATCAGCTGGATCAGCTGCCCACCAAACTCCCAGTACCTCCCAGACTTGGCAGCATTTTGGTCCTTGTGGGATGTAGTATAAAAAGAAAAGGAGGAGGATTGAGAGTGTCTGTTTCCAATTGACCATGGTGCAAAGTGCCTAAATCTAAGCCTGAGGATGGAGCTACACCCTCAGCTTGGAGGGTTGTAGGTGTTACTTCTCTTCAGAGATGGGTGTAGTGGTGCTGGAAAGGAACGTGAGCTTGGAAAAGGAGTTTTCAATGGCAGGTAGCCAAAGGAACTGGTAGTTTTTATGCTGATAAATTGGAACATGGGTTACTAAGGCAGAGAATATTTCTTATGCTCTGAGTCTCATCCATTTGCTAAACTCTGGGTTTGGGTGTTTGGTGCAGGAAAGGATGGTGGCAAAGGGCTGAGCATGGAAATCCCCAAACCCCTATCTGACAGAATTATTCCCTCTTCTTATCTGAGTGGGGTGTGCAGGCAGCTCTGAGCAAGCAGCATGCCGAGCATGATGGCTGGTACCTGCCAGTGCCCAGGAGGCTGTGGGTGTGCACGGGGGGAGAAGAGCTGCATTGCTTTAAGGCCAAGGTGGGGATGGAGCAGAGAAGGAACTTGAAGGATGAAAAATACTTCCACAAGAGCAAGCTTTATAGAAACAGCTTCTGCACTCCAGTTTCTCACTGTCTTCCCACCTCAAAGCTTCCTTTTTAACTCTTCCATCTTTATTGTAATAAAATAATGATTAATAAAAAACTTCTTCCCTACTCTGAGTAGAGATACTGGAGCACAGCCCAATGGTTTGGGAGTGGAAGGAGGGAATAGCTGCAGCTTGGCTTCTCCTCTCTGACCACCAGCCAGATCCCTATCTTAGAAAGGATCCTGCAGGAGCACAGGAGCTCACATCCAAAAAGCCCCAGTGCTCTGCCAGGGCCACACAGGTAGTAATGAACCTGACAGAAAATCAAGTGCAACATCTGGGAGTCTTTTTCTGTTGCTTCCCCTGTCTTTAAGAGCAGTAATTCTGATGTGCACAGAGGGTTTACCAAAGCTCCGAAAGCTCCAGTCTCCCACCCAACCATCCCTTGCACGTGCACAAACACAGGCCCGTGCCCATCTAGGAAACTGGGAACAGAGGACAGCAACCAGACTCTGGAGCAATGTATTGCCTGGGAGACCTTGAGGGCATTTATAGGAGAAGGAGTTGTAGGCTGTTATCCTTTGGTATCTGTTCAGCCTTTGTGTGGCTACCCCAGGGTAGAATGGGCCGGGGACTATCAGCCTGGGGAATATGTCCTTCTCCCTTCTCTTGCTTCTCCTGCATCCTCTCCTAACAGTCTGAACCTGCAGCTAGTGCACAAATGAAGATGAGCCAAAATACTCTTGTGAGTAGGAAATGTGTCCAGGCAAAAGGGAACTGGCCTCCATTGCTGACCATCAGTGATGTCCTACAGACTCCCAATTGATTTGCATTCTCATCTGCATCCCGGATGGTCTCAGGAGGTGGACAGTTTCACAAGGGGTGGAATCAGTGGTCCTGCTCTCCCCATGAGCAGAGTGCTTCTGGTCTGGATGCATGTGGCATTGCTGCTATAGGGCCCTGCAGTCTAACAACTTGCTTGTGGGGTTTTTTTCCTGTTATGTGCGTGAGCTTGAGGGCCTCAGTGGGATGGAGACAGGCAGAAACGTTCCTAATAACCAGTTCTCAGGCAAGGAAGCAGGATGATGTGGGGAAGAAAAAGAGGGAAATGGAGCCCATAAGAATAGAAAGAAAAGACCAAGGCAGGCTCCAGAGCTGGAGCATGTTTAGGGCAACAGGTTTGGCTGTCACAGTCATGGAAGAATAGGCAGGTTGGCTTCCTGAGCCCATAAAGCCCCATTCCCATGACTACTGGGTGGTTGGCAGCCCAGTTTTGTTGTCTTTGGGACACTCTGAAAGAAAAGTACAGAATTCCTTTGTGCATTTGGAAGGCAAGGACTTTATGCCAAAGGCAGGCTTATACACATCTTGGCTTCACATCTGGAAATGGTGTCTGAATTCTACTCTTGTGAAACCATCGGTAAGAGAGCTTCTGCCAGCAGGCAAACAGTCATGGATTCCACAAGTGGATTTAAACAAAACAGTAGTAAATGACTATCTGGGTGCTGCACTGTTTGGTGTTGGTGATTCTTACTAGTGTTATTCTGTTCCTGGTCTTACTTTGCATTATTTATCCCAGCACTGTTGGCTGTACTTTGGATTGATTACAGAGATGACTACCACTTTAAGAAGCCCAAATCTGCAAATATTGTCGTGAATCATAGAATCATAGAGTGGTTTGGGTTGGAAGGGACCTCAAAGCCCATCCAGTCCCAAACCCCTGCCGTGGATCAGGGTGATCAATGCTGCATCCAACCTGGCCTGGAACACCTTCAGGGATAGAGCAACCACCACTTCTCCAGGCAACACGGGCTAAGGCCTCCCCATCCTTAGAGAAGAACATTTCTTCCTAAGATCTCATCTCAACTTGCCACCTTGCAGCTTAAAACCATTCCCCCTCGTCCCATCCCTGCACTCCCTGATGAAGAGCCCCATCCCAGCTTTCCTGGAGCCCTTTCGCTAGCTGCTCTAAGGTCTCACTGCAGCCTTCTCCTTTCCAGGCTGAACAACCCCACCTCTCTCAGCCTGGCCTCATACAGGAGATGCTCCAGGAATCAGATCATCTCCGTGACCTCCTCTGGACTCTCCACAACAGATCCATGTCCTTCCTGTGCTGAGAACTCCACAACTGGATGTAGGGCTCTAGGTGAGGTTTAAGGAAAGTCCCTCAGCACACTTTCCCTGCTTTGGAGCTCTCCGCCTTGGTGGCTATCACGATGAAATGAAAATGTAGAATTTGGTGGTTGCAAAGTGTAAACAATAAACAGAAGAAATTAGCACATGCCTCTGATCTGATGCATTTCAGGATGGGCAATTGAGTGCACCCAAGGAAATTTGTTAGTAACTGTTTTCAACTTCTTACTTCTTAAGAGATGAACTATCAGAAACGGTGTGACCAGCAGGTCCAGGTAGGTGATTCTCCCTCTGTATTCAGCAATGGTGAGGCCGCTCCTTGAATATTGTGTCCAGTTCTGGGTCCCTCACCACAAGAAGGATGTTGAGGCTCTGGAGCAAGTCCAGAGCAATGAGGCTGGTGAAGGGGCTGGAGAACAGACCCTATGAGGAGCGGCTGAGAGAGCTGGGGTTGTTTAGCCTGGAGAAGAGGAGGCTGAGAGGAGACCTCATTACCCTCTACAGCTACCTGAAAGGTGGTTGTGGAGAGGAGGGAGCTGGCCTCTTCTGCCAAGTGACAGGGGACAGGACGAGAGGGAATGGCCTCAAGCTCCGCCAGGGGAGATTTAGGCTGGAGATTAGGAGGAGGTTTTTCACACAGAGGGTCATTGGGCATTGGAATAGGCTGCCCAGGGAGGTTGTTGAGTCACCTTCCCTGGAGGTGTTTAAGGCACGGGTGGATGAGGTCTTGAGGGACTTGGTTTAGTGTTTGATAGGAATGGTTGGACTAGAAGATCCGATGGGTCCCTTCCAACCTGGTTGTTCTGTGATTCTGTGATTCTGTGATCCAGCCTGGGAATGGGTGTACTACCATGTTACTTGGTAGAGCAATGCCTAATGCCAACAAATAGCTCAAACAGATAATTTTCTAACAACAGAACTGGAGAATTATGTTCCTGTGAGCCATCCAGTTGGGACACAGTGACAGAAATGAAAAAAAAACCTATGTCAGCAATTAATTGTGATCAAGAAAGGTGTCCAGTGTCAGTGGCAAGAAAGACACAAGAAAAGGGGGGAAATACCCTGCATGAAAATATAATTTCAAGATCCCCAGAAGCCTTGAAAATGCAGACCTTTGCTCAACGAGGGGCCTCTGGCTTTCCTCTAATGAACTCAAATGCAAAGAGGAAATTAAAGAACTCTGTTTTCCACTTCACCCCACTGCACAGTGCTTGCTTGGGGATCAGGGCTGCTGCCAGTAGGGACACTGCACATACTGATGGAGAATGGATTGGGCCAGGGAGGGAAGTTTCTGCTCTCAGCCTGACAAAAGATAATTGTCAGGGTTTTTTGACTTTGACAGAATATTCTTGTCTAATTTAGAGTATTGTTTTCTAATTCAACAAAAACAAAACTTTAAGAAGGAGAGGTTCAGCCTGGATAAACTTCTTGACCGATAAACTTTTTTGATTTTCTTATTCTGAAAGGGACTTTGGAGAAGGCTGAGGGGGGACCTCATTGCTCTCTGCAGGTCCCTGGGAGGAGGTTGTGGAGGGGGAGGAGCTGGGCTCTTCTGCTGGGGGACAGGGGACAGGATGAGAGGGAATGGCCTCGGGCTCCACCAGGGGAGGCTCAGGATGGACAGCAGGAAAAAATTTTCCATGGAAAGGGTGATTGGGCAGTGTAAGAGGCTGCCCAGGGAGGGGTTTGAGTCCCTTTCCCTGGAGGGGTTTAAGGGACAGGTGGACAAGGTGCTGAGGGACATGGGTTAGTGATTGATGGGAATGGTTGGACTCAATGATCCGTTGGGTCTTTTCCGACCTGGTGATTCTGTGATTCTGTGATTCTAAGATGCTTCAGTATCTGAGACCATTTCTTTTTTTAAATGGACACATGCCATTTTCTAGTCCTTAGCACTTCCCATTTTGAATTGTAAGCTAAGTACAGCATGAGCAAGGCTCCTCTGATGAAGCTTTGGGAGAATTGAAACCAAATGTTTAAAAATTATCTATCCAAATTGCTTGGCTCAGCTGAACTCAAGCGACTGTTATTTTTTTTAAACTACAAACAATATTGAAATTCTGACTGTTTATCCCCATATGACACGAGAGTTGTTTACAGTTTTAGACATTTTTCAGTAACCAAAAACCTGTTCCTCATGTATATTTATGCTGGCAGCTGCTGTCTAAAGCACAGCTCAGCTCCTCAGAAAGTAGAAGCATATGACACTTTTCTCTTTAGGAAAGCTGGTAAAATATAGGATGTCAAACCAGGACGAATTCCCCCAGCTGCTTTGGCTAGTTGGGTGGTGGTTGTATCCAGGCAGGTTCGTCTGTGGCGTTGTCTACAACTACCTGAGAGGAGGCTGTGGAGTTGAGGGAGCTGGGCTCTTCTCCCAAATGACAGGGGACAGGACAAGAGGGAATGGCCTCAAGATCCACCAGGGGAGATTCAGGCTTGATATAAGGAAAAAATTCTTCACTGAAAGGGTCATGAAGCACTGGAATGGGCGGCTCAGGGAGGTAGTTGACTCCTCTTCCTTGGAGGTGTTTAAGGCAGGTGTGGATGAGATACTGAGGGGCATGGTTTAGAGATTGATGGGAATGGTTGGACTCGATGATCCAGTGGGTCTCTTCCAACCTGGTGATTCAATGATTCTATGATTCCCCTCCAGAGCACCAGTGCTGAGGGTCCAACGTACGCCAAGCCCTGCATTTCCCTTGTGCTCTGCCCATGAGCTCCCCAGCTCCAGCTCCTGTTATGTCTATAAGAGGCTCAGGCACTTGAAATGTGAGATTCCAACTTCAGATAGACGTTCCTGTGCTGCCTGGAAAATGAGAGGCAGTTCTGTTTGGTCATGCTAGGCTCTGCACCGGGAGTCTGGCTGCGCAGGGCTGTAGGGTAGGGTGGCCAGGGCTGGGCTCTGTCTGGAGACAGGTTAGCTCTTTCATTACTAAGCTTTTCTGAAGTAGCGAAAGCCCAGATTCGATCCTGATGACAGATGTGATGATGTATACATGCAGTCCTTTACTATACCAGCAGTGTCTTCCAGACACTTGTGACATGAGTGTCTACTCTGAGTGACACTTTTTGTGGCAGCTGGGGTAACTGTGGATCAGGGCGAGCTCCTGTGATGCCTCTTGATCACCAAGACATACAGGGCAATGTCCAATTGATGGGCAGAGCTGGCCATGTACTGAGCCCCAGCACTGTACTGAGCCCCAGCAGTTCCTGAGACTTCTGTGGAAAAAAAATTTCACAGAAAGGGTCATTGGGCATTGGAATAGGCTGCCCAGGGAGGTGGTTGAGTCACCTTCCCTGGAGGTGTTTAAGGCATAGGTAGATGAGGTCTTGAGGGACTTGGTTTAGTGTTTGATAGGAATGGTTGGACTAGAAGATCCGATGGGTCCCTTCCAACCTGGTTGTTCTATGATTCTATGATTCTATGATTCTCTGCCAGCAGCTCACAGGACTAGCCATACCAATAAATTCTTTATTTAATATTGAATATTCTCCCTGTGGAAAATGGAGGAGTTTGGTCTCAGTCCTGGTTTTGCATTACAGGGAACTCCAGTGAGGGTTTTTTTAAAATTGTGGTATAGGGATGTTACTGGTTATGTTTATAATTCCCGTGGCCTGTGGCTAGAGATGTGTCTGTGGGACAGGATGAGCCTGTGAATTGAGGTCCTTGGACTGGGGCTTCACTTTGGACATCAGACATGTCTGCATCTTAGTAGATACATGCTTTTGGTCAGAAGACCTGGTTGGAAAACCAAGTAGGAAATGGCTCCTGGCAAACCAGCAAATGCTGTGGTGCTGCTGAAGGGATAACTTGCTTGGAGCACCCTGGCTGGATCCTCTCCTCTGCCTCCACCAGCCCCAGCCAGCCCAGTGCCTCCCTGGGTCCCATCCCCCATTGCAGGAGAGCCTGTGGGAAAAGTACAAATCCTTCCATGCACCCTGAAGCCGTGGGACCTGGGAAGCTGCTGAGGCTGTTTTGCACCAACAAAGCAGTGGTGAGCTGCAAAGAAGGCAGCGTGCAGCTGCAGGCATGCAGAGAGGCACACAGTTAGATTTATAGCTGTGTTGGGCCTCTTGATGTGATGCATTCATCCACTTTCCTTTGTGTTCTTAAACTTCTCCTTTTTGGGGAATTCTTTCCCTCTGCTACCACCTCTTCTGTGCCCAGCCACAGGGGGACTCCAGACATATGTAATATAGAAAATTAAAAGATTCTGTTCCATAAGCCCTGTACAGGGGAAAGTAAGTGCTCCCCAGCCAATATCTCCAAGTAATTTTTTTTAGGTGTTTCTCACATGCCCTAAATCACAGCTATTGGTGAAAGAACAAAAGAAATGAACTGGAGATACAGTAACCAAGCAAGTCTAATCCCATCTACAACATCACCATTGCCCCAGTGTTAGAATCATAGAATCATAGAACAACCAGGTTGGAAGGGACCCATCGGATCATCGAGTCCAACCATTCCTATCAAACGCTAAACCAAGTCCCTCAAGACCTCATCCACCCGTGCCTTAAACACCTCCAGGGAAGCTGAATCAACCACCTCCCTGGACAGCCTATTCCAATGCCCAATGACCCTCTGTGTGAAAAACTTCCTCCTAATCTCCAGCCTAAATCTCCCCTGGTGGAGCTTGAGGCCATTCCCTCTCGTCCTGTCCCCTGGCACTTGGGAGAAGAGGCCAGCTCCCTCCTCTCTACATCCTCCCTTCAGGTAGTTGTAGAGAACAACTACTGTGTTGATGAAGGAACTCAGAGAGGCCAGATGCTGGTGTGACTGTGAAGAAGAACCCTCCCTTACCAGGACTGTTCTAAAGTGAAGAAGAGGAAATAGCAGACAGGTTTGACAAGTAAGCATGTATGTGTGGCTGACAAAGCTCTGCTGCAATGAGGACCTCAGGTGACACTCACACCAGTGACTTTGGCCTCCAGTAATCATGCAGTTGTTTTAAGAACCTTGGGATTATTATTACCATTATTATTCCTGTTTAAGGATGGTGAAATACAGGTGTTGAGTTTTTCTTGAAGAGCTCTCCTTGGCTCCCAGCAGCTTTTGCCTTGAACTAGCATTTCGTGGTCCAGATTTGGAAGGTCCCAGTGCTTGCGGCTCAGCACTGTGTTGGCCTTCGCTGGCAACTTCACACTTGAATGGACGATGCTTGCAAAGCCGCATTCACATGGTGCGGATCTGAGCCTGAGGCAACGTCAGTTCTGAATAATTGAGAGCTTTCCCCATGGAGCAATGAACTTCACTGCCTCTGGGGTGGAGTGAGCTTGAATAGAGCGCCAGCCCCCGTGCAGCGGTGTGGACAGGCACAAGATGAAGGAGGCATTACGGGATCTTTTTCAGAAGCCATGCTGGCCAGCGTCTTAGGTAATAAATACTGTGAACTGCGGAATGCAACCTTGATACTGCCTGGCAGCGTGGATTCATGCTGCACATTCGGTTCTCCAGAGTTTTCCACACAGGTGTCATTGACTTCTTCCCACCACACTGATATTTCTGTATTTCAGCAAAATTCCCCACTTCCAATCTGGATAGTCCTCACTGGGTGGGGCGCAAACCCCACATTGTTAAATCCGGATAAGGGTAATTAAAAGAAAATAAAAGCAAAGGTGCTTAGAAAAGAAATGGAACATTTTTTCTGGGGAAGCCAAAAATTATATTAAACTTCAGCAGTTTAATAAAATATTATGAAGTTTGGGAGTGTATTTTCCCTGGGACTTAATCTGTTTATACATCTAAAAAGGTAAATAGAATATCACTTTACCTGACCACACAGAAAACCTGATACACAGGGGCTGCTATATATATGTCCTGGAGGATTGCTTCCACCTTGGGTTTCATGCAATGCATTGTCAGTTGGACCTGTTCCTCTCCTTCCAAGTCAGGGAAAGCAGGAATTCATCAAACTTGGTGGCCAAACACTGCAGACGTGGCAGGGCCGGTGAAGGCCAAGGGCTGGGGGGAACTGTGAAGACCTGGCTTTTCAGGGTTTTTTTCAACCTAAAGAAGTAGTATAGTGCTTAGCTTGCTGGAGAAATGTGAAGTGGAAGATAAGAGATTGTGGAAACGATGCCACCAATGCCACTGTGGAGCGTTCAAAGCAGGTAGAGACCCCCCAGATGCCCTGGAGCACATTAGGAAACTAAAATCAGATTCAAATGAGTAATTCTGTGTTTTCCCCCTTTTTTCATACATCTTCCCACCGTTTCCAAGCTGCTGCCACCAGCAAAAAGACAGCACAGCCTCTCAGTACCCGTAAACTTTATTAAACGTGTGCTTTTTCATTCTTAAATTAAATTAAAACCAGTCTGTTTCATACTGGAATAGCACCAGAGGGAGAGGGATGATAATATCACCAAGCAAAGGGGTTGGAAGAGGGAAAAACCAAGAAACTGTTATGTAGGAGCAAGAATAATGATTAAGAAAATGGGCAATATTTTCTCTAATGTGGAGATCTATCATTGTGTACGTGGGGACATGGAGGAGGCTGAGGTGTTAATGAAAATCACTCAGTGCAGAGCAGGCAGGGCCAAATCATGGCTGGAAATTTAATTTCTTAGTGCTGAACCCCAAAGACCACCCCAAATACTGCATACAGGAGTCCCATGCGCTGATTTCCATGGCACACTAATGTTTTAACTCTGTAAGTGTCAGCATTTCCTTAGGAATTGATTAAATTCCCCATGGCACAAAATCAGCACCCACTACAACATGGACACTGCAGACCAGTCCTTGCCCTTCCAGAAACTGCAGCAATGGGATTTGCAGCAGCAGAGGGACTGGGTTTTGTCTTGTCAGAACGCACTGGTAAAGAAAATCCCATTTCTCCAGAACTTTCCAAGTGTGGCCAGTTGAAGGTTAGTGCAAAGAGTTCTTCCGCAGATTGGGCCTGGCTGAAAGCAGCCACTGCTCTGAGCTAAAGGCAGGTCTCGTCTTCACCTGACTTGGGCTCCACAAGCCAAAGCCAGTCACCGTCAGTGGGAAAAGAACTGCTGTTCGCAGAGTAAGTGTAATCCTTGTGCTCAGAAGCCCTGCCCCAAAGCTCATGGCAGTTTCTGTGTGGATAGCCCTTATTGGGTGGAGCGCAAAACCCACATTATTAAATTCAGATAAGGGTAATTAAAAGAAAATAAAATCAAAGATGCTCAGAAAAGAAATGGAACATTTTTTCTGGAGAAGCTAAGAATTATATTAAACTGCGCAGTTGGTCTGCTGTGCCTGCTTTGTGGGGCTGGACTGGGCAAGGTGCTGGGCAAACCCTCAGTCCCACCACTGACCAAGGACACCGTGAGTGCTGCACAACGGGAGGTGACAGAGAAGTGTCCGTCTGTTAAAAGATTAACTTGGCGTTTGACTTCGACAGGATGCATTATAAAGGTTGGGGGTTTGTTCCCTTTTATTTAAACAAATGTTCTAAAAATCTAACTCCTGTGCATCCTGAGCTTCATCAGTGCCTAATGGCACATTTCATTAGTGAAACTAGAAGGATTTTAATACACCTAGTTAGTTTCTTATCATTAATGTATTGATTTTCCTGCTTTTTCTATACAACAATGCAACTCTACAGGTCACTTTCATTTTTATTTATAACTGCTTTTGCTTTCCCCTCCTAACATCCATTCTCAGTTTTGTAGGCCTAGGAGGGTGCAGTTCTCAAGAGTTTACTCCCAATTCTTCTTAGACTAAAATAATCTAAACTTTACGGCTTGATTTTAACATAAACCTGAAGAGTTTAGAGGTTTAAGTGTTATTTGAGTTCAAAGCAATTTCATTGCATGAGCTCTTTTTAAAAGCCTTTGTTCAGCCATGGCGGGATTTTCAAAATGAGAATCATAGAATCCTGGAATGATATAAGTTGGAAGTGACCTCAAAGCCTACCGAGTTCCAACTCCCGGCCATGGGCAGGGACACCTCCTGCTGATTCAGGGGGGCTCAAATCCCCAACCAACCTGACCTGGAACCCCTCCAGGGATGGGGCAGCCACCACTGCTCTGGGCAACCTGGGACAGAGCCTCCCCACCCTCACAGCAAAACATTTCTCCCCAAGTTCTCATTTCAATCTCCCCTCTTGCAGCTGAAATCCTATCCCTGCACTCCCCATTCAAAAGCCCCTCCCCAGCTTTCTTGGAACCCCTTTCAGCACTGGAAGCTGCTCTAAGGTCTCCCCGCAACCTTCACTTCTCCAGACTGAACAATCCAAACTCTCTCAGTCTGTGCTCATACGGAAGGTGCTCCAGCCCTCAGATCATCTCCATGGTCTCCTCTGGACTCATTCCAACAGATCCATGTCCTTCCTGCACTGAGGACTCCAGAACTGAACACAGGGCTCCAAGTGACATCTCACCTGAGAGAGCAATACTTATGGCCCAACTCAAACAACTCAGCTACTGAGATCCCTCAATAGCGATCCAAACCCTCCAAAATCATTAGAAGTGAAATGTTCAAGCATTTTTGGGGATGTTTACCTATGCTCAGTGTGCTGGGAAGGGGTTTTTAAAGGCACACATGACAGTTAAGACTTGTTTACATACCGAAGCTGTACTGATTTACTTACGATGATTCAGTGGCAGATGTAGAAATTCATTTGTATGATTCTGCTCAGTATTGCTATAGCCAGTTCGTTACGGGAAGAACAATCCATAGCACTATAAAGCTGCTTTACACTGGCCTAAATGTGACCATATGAGAGACAATAGCAGTATAATTATATTGATTTTTTTAAATCATACTCCTAAGAGATATTTATACTGGTCAGAGGCATGTACAGACTAGCTTAACCTTAAGACTCCTTGAAATACCTAAGAAATGGCATGCATAAATCTTCTTTGCAGATTGGAAAAACTGAGATTTTTTTTGGTGCCTCAGTAATGCTGGGATTGCTCGGTGGTGCCTGTGAGAAACTGACAACTCATTCTTGCTGCCAGCTTGGCTTTTGCTTGTGGATGGAAGAGCACAGCATGGGAGAAATGGTGGCCACCTCCCATTCCTGTCCCCATAAGCTATACTGCTAGGAAGATTTTTTCAATAAACAACACCCACCCTTTCAGTTACCCCTTAAGGCCATTCCCCTTTAATCTGGTTGGTATGGGCAGAGAGCAGATTGATCACCTCTTCTCCAGTGACACTTTGGGAGATCATCAGTGAGACCCATTAACACTCTTCCAGCTGCTTCTGATTTGGGAGCGTTAAGCTCCAGCATTAAGGCACCCCAAGAGGTCAAAACTGGCTGATCATCTTTGACTTTCTCATGTCATCTCTCACATGAACATTGCAGGGCCAAAGGGGGGCAGATAGGGGCTGTAGGGAGTCTGTGTGATCCCTCATCCCTTTCTGCTGTGTTTGAAGAAGGCAATTACATAAAACATTTACCCAGATGTGACATGGAACATTGCTAAAAAAGGGCTTAAAATGGGACATACTGGAACAAGAATGGTGGGATGGGGGTGAAGGTATAAATGGAGGTAGCAGCGGTGACAGGTCCCAGGGCTCTGCATCCTTGGGAATGGAGGGAGGCCTGTAGGGATGGGTAGGAAGGAGGAGGCTCAGGGCAGCCAGGGTAAGATGTGGCTCAACACCAGCAGACCTCGCTGCAATGGAGCTGAGCAGCCAGCAGGACATTTTCCTGACCTGTCAAGGGAGACAAGGTGAAAATGACTCCCTATTGAGTCAGATTGTAATTCCAGACACAATTCTTCCTGGACAACTTGAACTCTCTGCTCTGCTGTGATTTTTTAAAGATCTTGGCCAGTGAGCTTGGTCCCCAGGCTTCTTCCTAAAAAGATTATCAGCTGATCCCTACTTAGTTTGTTTTATCCCAAAAGCCCCTGCTTTTTAAAGTTAAATTCAGGAGAGGGAGCACCATCCTTTTGTTTATACAGCACCAAGCGTTAATAAGGTGTGCCTATGGTCCAGAGGAGCTAAAGAGCCAGCAGATAAATGACCCCGAAGTAATACAAGAGCCTCCTTCACTAATAGATTTCTGCTGCTGAGACACTTCTACCAGCCAAAAAAGGTGATAAAGATCAAAGCAAAGAATTTAAAGCTCCTGGTTATTGCAAACAGGGGACTTCTTTTGCCTGACAGCTCTTCAAGTCGTGCACAAGCAATGCCCTTGTGCCTGCTTCTCCTTCACCACTTCTTTGCGAAAGGACAAAAAAACTTCTTCTTCTCATTGTCTCCCCTTTCTGGGTATGAGTTTTTTTCATTCTCAAACAACCCTTTCTCTGCTGTTTTTTTTTCTTTACAGTTGGCCCAACTTATAACATTCTTCATTATAGAATCATAGAATTGTTACAGTTGGAAAAGACCAACTAGTTCAAGTGTTATTATTAACCAGCACCCACCAGGCTCTGTCAGTTTGTTTCCTGCATACAAGTGGGAGACGGTTGGTCCCCCATTCCCTTCAAGAGAAGTACCATGAGCATCCTATCAGTATGGACCTTCCTTATTCACCACCAAAATCCCTTCAGATGCACCCATCCCAGAATGCTCTGCTGTCACCACAGCAAAATGGGCACACACTACTGGTAACGGGGAACACAGGTTCAGAGCCAGCTCCTGTGAATGAGGCCTTTTGACTACTTGGCATTTTTCATTATAAAGTCAAAAGAATCATTTGTTTCCTTTCACTTTTGGCTACCAAAATTGTATTGACT
This sequence comes from Coccyzus lansbergi, assembly GCA_033558105.1. NCBI lineage: Eukaryota > Metazoa > Chordata > Aves > Cuculiformes > Coccyzidae > Coccyzus > Coccyzus lansbergi. The sequence goes on along the minus strand of JAUMJK010001519.1, from coordinate 1,586,273 downwards.
TAAAATAAAATAAAGGATCATAGATTTTGTGTTCTACAAGGTGAAAAATAAGTTTGGATGACGAAAAGAATTTGATTTAGATGGGACAAAAGAAACAATAAATTGGATAAATGAAAGAAAAAATCATGAAATGTTTCATGCAATAAAAAAAAAAATCCCTTCTTCTAAGGCTTCGAAAGCCAAATATTAAGCCTCATTTGCTGATGGCACATGGCTTGGATGACTATACTCTTTACTGGGTGAAAAAATAGCTGGATGGTCAGGCTCAGAAAGCTGTGGTGAATGGAGTTAATTCCTATTGGAAGCAAGTCCCAAGAGGTGACCCCAGGGCTCAGTGTTGGGGCTGCCTCTGTTCAGTATCATTATTTATGATCCAGACGATGGGATCAAGGGCACCCTGAACCAGTTTGCAGATTACATCAAGTTGGGCAGGAGTGTTGATCTGCTGGAGGGCAAGAAGGCTCTGCAGAGGGATCTAGAGAGGCTGGATTGATGGTTGATGCCAACAGGATGGGATTCAACAAAGTTGAGTGACGGGTCCTGCATTTGGGTCACACCAACCCTGTGCAATGCTCCAGGCTAAGGGAAGAGTGGTTGGAAATGTGCCCAGCAGAAAAGGACCTCGGGGTGCAGGTCAACAGTAGCTGATCATGAGCCAGCAGTGGCCCAGGTGGCCAAGAAAAATCTGGCTTGAATCAGCCATGGTGTGGCCAGTAGGAGCAGGGAAGCGATCATCCCCCTGGACTTCACGCTGGTGAGGCTGCACCTTGAACCCTGGGTTCAGTTGCCCCTCAGTACAAGAAAGACATTGAGGGTCTGGAGAAGGGGAACGGAGCTGGGAAAGGGGTTGGAGCCCAGGGGTTCTGGGACTGACTGAGGGACCTGGGTCTGTTTAGCCTGGAGAAGAGGAGGCTGAGGGGAGACCTCATTGCTCTGTACAGCTCCCAGAAACGAGGTTGTGGTGTGGTGGGTGCTGGGCTCTTCTCCCAAGTAGCCAGTGATGGAATAAGAGGAAATGGCCTCAAGTAGCACCAGGAGAGGTTTAGATTGTATATTAGGAAATAATGTCTTTACTGACAGAGTGGTGAAGCACCGGCAGAGGCTGCCCAGGGCAGTGGGGAGTCTCCTTCCCTGGAGGTGTGCAAAACTCATGGGATCACGGCATTTTGGGACATGGCTCAGTAGTCACAGTTGTGTTGGGCTGACGATTGGACTGGATGATATTGGAGGTCTTTGACAACTGTAATGATTCTATGATTCCATGATTTGTTTCATTGTCAGAAGTGATGAGGTCTGGTCTAAAATGGCATTTGCAAGCCAAAATCTGGCTGACCTCCCAGTAAGGTTTTGAGTTCCGCTGAGCCCCACTCTTGACACTTCTGCAGGAGGACCTGTGGACATCTAAAAACCTTTCATCTGTATTCTTTTTTAGAGACAGAGCTAAACCTTGGACCCATCGAAGGTAGCAGCCAAGCTGCGGGCAGTGTCAATTAAGACCGGACTGCTGTACACAGTCTCCATTTCTGGATAATCACATCACCTCATCCCTAACAGAAGAAAGGAAAACAAAGCAATGTAAAAAAGAAGAAAGAAAAAAGATAACTCAGAACAAATCATGTTGCAGCACAACTATTATTTTTTCTACATTTTCCCCCTCTCTATGGATATGTAAAAAAATATATATATTATATTTTCCTTTTCTTAAATTATTTTTTCAGCCTCAGTCCCAGCCGAAGTCCTGCCCTGTCATCTGGTAGAACTTCATGTTGAAGGGCCGGTAGAAGTCCCGCAGTCTCTGTACCACCTCCTGGTCTATGTCGGGGTGGGTCCTGCCTTTCGTCTTCCCCAGGCAGTGGGGTTTGCTGCTGCCCTCCGCCTTCTTCAGGCACGGGAACCCCTTGGTTTTGTTGAAGTAGAAGTGTTTGTCGGTGATGATCCTCTTGAGGCCCAGAAAGTCCTGGACCCTGCCCAGCTCCCCCGCGGGGTCGGTGATCAGCCTCTCCCCGCTGACAAAGAGGATCTGCCCGATGGGGAAGTAAAGGAGCCAGTTCTCCAGGTGCTTGGCGTAGATGCCAATCTGGATGGCGCTCCACGAGGTGTCAATGAGGCCCGTAGTCCTGTTTTTGAAGGTCAGGCTCTCAAAGGTGGGGATATCAGGCTTCTTGGAGAGCGTCTGGGTGTAGTCCGAGATGGCTCTGGTCACAGGGTCCCGCACCACCACGATGAGCTTGGTGCCCTTGGACATGGAGGAGATGCGGGCTGGGGCCTCCTTGGTGACGAAGTAGCTGGGGGTCTTCTCCATGGTGATCTGCCCCTCCAGGGTCCTGGGCATGAGGTCTCTGAGGGAGGGGGAGAGAAGGACAGGTTATGGCTTAATGTCCCTGGATGGGGTGGGAGTTGCTGAGCGCAGCGGTGCTGGGTACCAAGGGAAGGATGCTCCTGGGCCTCACACCTCCAGCCCAGCTTTCCTTACTCCCTGCAGATTGTCAGGAGGCCCCTACTGCTCTGACTCAGCAAAGCATATTAAGACATTCCTGATTTCCTCATTCTTTTGGCTGTTTTTTTGCCTAGAATTACACCTAAAACCATGTTGCCTGTTTGTGGCCACTAAGGAGCTTCCTGCTTCCTCCCTTCTTGCAATGGCACTGTAGGAACGATGCACATCTCTACAATCTCAATGTCCTATCCCTTTAAACTCCTCTCTGCCTGCACTGGGGTTTCCCATGCATTGGCTGAAAATCCCTGTAATTTCTCAAGTAACAACACTACCTTCCTGCAGGGCACAAGGGATATTCAAGGGTCTGGATTTAAGGCTCTATCTTTTGGTATTTTCGAGGTGGCAGCAAACTGATGTCACACAAAAATGTGCAATATCAGCCCCCTGACCTCAGCAATTTCCTTCTTCCACCCAAAGAGATCCTACACACGAGCTGTTTTGGGAAGCATTCCTAGCTGGGAGCAGGACGGGGCTTGAAGCTTTGACCGGCACCCATCCTGCTCCATTGTCCCCTTGAGAGTTCAAAGCCCCCCCTGGTCCAGGCATTGGGTGTGATTTGCTAAAGGACCATGGGACTCAGGCACAGGTAGCCTGAGTTCTTCTGTGTTAAACAAAGCAAGCCAGACAGGTGAGGGAGCCACATGAGTGGCTGTTTGTTTGCTCCTCCTGGGTGTTCACAGCTCCTCAACTTGTTTCCCCTTGACTGCCACACCACATCCCATCCCTTCATGTTCACATCACTCCAGGCATCGACCCTGGACAGGAGGCAGCGTTTGCAAAAGCCCAGTGATTTGCATGATTACAATTTGGTTACACAAACCCATCCCTCTTTCCAGGCTCTCGGCAGTTTTCCTCTCTGCAGTTTGGTCTCCGTCCAATAGTCTGATCCTTCCTGGGGAAAATGGGAGCTGGATGGGAGGTGGCTGCAACACTGGTGAGGCTTATCACCATGCCACCAGCAGTTCTCGTGGCAACTGTGTCCCTGAGTCTCGAGAGGCAGGGATTCGCATCCCTCCCCACCCCATTGACACCTCGTCTTTGACTTCGTTGTGCTTGCAGCACCCGTGCCCAGTAGCTCCCTGCCTACGTTACCGCTAAAGTCTTGCAGCAGCAACATCTGGTTTGCAAACCCATGTAATATGCCAGCAAAATTAAACTCATCAATCAAAAAAAGCAACAATGAAAAGCCAATAAGAGCTAAAAACACTAATAACATCCAAACCCCAGGCTGAGTCATTATTTTACAAATGAGGCGGCAACCTAAAGCAATTCTTCCTATCATAGAATCATAGAATCATCAGGTTGGAAGAGACCCACCTGACCATTGAGTCAAACCATTCCTATCAAACACTAAACCATGTCCCTCAGGACTCAGTCCACCCATGCCTTGAACACCTCCAGGGAAGGTGAATCAACCCCCTCCCTGGGCAGCCTCAGCCAATGACCAACGACCCTTTCTGTGAAAAACTTCCTCCTAATCTCTAGCCTAAATCTCCCCTGGTGGAGCTTGAGGCCATTCCCTCTTGTCCTGTCCTGCCTGCACTTGGGGCACAACAACCCTGAGCCGCTACAGACTAGGAGAAGTCTGGCTGGAAAGCTGCCTGGAGGAGAGGGACCTGGGGTTGTTGGTTGACAGTGACTGAACATGAGCCAGCAGTGACCCAGGTGGCCAAGAAGGCCTATGGTATCTTGGCTTGTATCAGAAACGGTGTGACCAGCAGGTCCAGGGAGGTTATTCTCCCTCTGTACTCAGCACTGGTGAGACTGCCCCTCGAATCCTGTGTTCAGTTCTGGGCCCCTCACCACAAGAAGGATGTTGAGGCTCTGGAGTGAGCAATGAGGCTGGTGAGGGGGCTTATGAGGAATGGCTGAAAGAACTGGGGTTGTTTAGCCTGGAGGAGAGGAGGCTGAGGGGAGACCTCATTGCTCTCTATAACTACCTGAGCAGAGGTTGTGGAGAGGAGGGAGCTGGGCTCTTCTCCCAAGTGACAGGGGACAGGATGAGAGGAAATGGTCTCAAGCTTTACAGGAGGCTAGACATTAGGAAAATTTCTTACTGAAAGTGTCACTGGTCACTGGCAGAGGCTGCCTAGGGAGGGGGTTGAGTCACCTTCCCTGCAGATGTTTAAAAGATGGGTGCATGAGGTGCTGTGGGGCATGGTTTAGCGTTTGATAGGAATGGTTGGACTTGATCATCCCGTGGGTCTTTTCCAACCTAGTGATTCTATGATTCTATGAGTCTATGAATTGAGTCATCTATGAAAATATGTGAAATCCTGAAAAATGAAGGAACCAGGTCAAACCCCCTTCTCCATCGCCTGCCCGCTCTGTCCCTGGCTGTCACTGCCCCTGTAACACAGCTCCTGCAACTCCAAGCTGCTGTGGAGCAAGAGCAGGAGAGGCTGAACTGGTAGCAGTCGTGTGAGGGCAGCGGGAAGGCTGCACTGACTTCTTTTTGTGTTTTGAAAAGTGGTGAAGTCCCAGCTGTGTCTCCCCAAGGAGGAGATTAACCCCTTTCATGGTGAGGCTATGACAGAAAAGCTTTCTTCTACACCCAGGAATGAGCATATACCTCTGCTGCCAGGCTGGCGGGCAGGGACATGCCAGGAGCCACAGGGAATGTGCTACCACAGCTATGGGGAGATTAATTAATTACAAAGGGCATCTTTCATAGATGTAAACAGTTGCCTCGAGGCCTCCCCGGATTAATGGCATCTGGGTTTTATTGAAAATGAGCCACTTGAAAAGACAAGAACCACAAAAATGTTTTTGGCAAGAACAGTCACCAGTCGGCCCTGCCAGAATAAATGGATTCTGTTATTTTAATTTTAGTAGAGCTTGGAGCTTTATTTAACTACTTAATAGGGGAGGAAGACTTTCCTCAAAGGGCACATTTCGGCTGTGCGTGCATATTCATATCTGGCCTTTTCCAGGTCCATAGTTTCTTCCTAGCAGTGGTGTCCAAGACAGCTGTTCTGGCCAAAGCCTGTGGAGGTAGCTCATGGGGCTGCTGCTCATGGGCCCTTCTCCACCGCAATGGGCTTCACTGGACTTTGCTTTGGTAATGCAATGGTTTAGATATCTCCTCTTTTGGCACTGCTGCTGCAAATGCTCCAGCACCCACATAGAGACAATTGCAGGGTCAGCTCCTCAGAAGGCCTGGCTGGACAGGGCGATGCTGTGCAAGAGCTGAGCATCAGGTGGTTACAGGTCTCAGCAGAGCACCTGGTGCTGCTCTGGGATTTCCTGATAGTCCCAGGTGTGCCAGTCCTTGACATCAGCACATTATTAGTGGGGTCACATAAGGACATCCCACCAATGGTCTCCCAACACTCAGACACTCCTGGTGGTCTTTACTGTCACGTTTACTTCAGCTTTTACATCTCTTTATAGAATCATAGAATAACCAGGTCGGAAGAGACCCACCAGATCATTGAGTCCAACCATTCCTATCAAACACTAAACCATGTCCCTGTCTTGAAAATCTTACAGACTAAACAGACATATAACATATGTCTCGTCCACCTGTCCCTTAAACATCTCCAGGGAAGGTGACTCAACTAACTCCCTGGGTAGCCTCTGCCAGTGCCCAATGACCCTTTCTGTGAATTTTTTTTTCTTAATGTCCAGCCTAAATCTCCCTTGGTGGAGCTTGAGGCCATTACCTCTCGTCCTGTCCCCTGTCACTTGGGAGAAGAACCCAGCTCCCTCCTCCCTACAACCTCCTTTCAGGTTTATGTCCTTACAACCTTTATAGAATGTACAATGATGGCTTTAAAAAATCTTTAAGATTCCCAGGGCAAGGAGAGCATTGGCTCAGCTCTCGAGAGTCCACAGAGAAGCCACCTGATCTTGAGACCCTGTTCTTAGCAAAAGCACAACTTTGGGGAAGAAAGAATCACTTTATGCCAAGAAACTGGAGTATCATATCAGGCTGTCAAGTCCTTATTAGACTGATCACTCAAAGGGTGAGTGTTTCAGGCAACTCAGCCTGAAGGAATAGATGCAAAGGCACACGTTACTGGTTGGTGTTTGCCCCCAGCCCATGTTGAGTGTCCTCTCCACTCTATCAGGAGCAGGAAATGGGCTAAATAAGCCTGTTTGTTTGTCTCGGCTGACCTGTGCTGCTGTCCCACTAACTCTACACAGCAAGAGAAGTGGATGATTAGCGAACAAACAAGCATTGCTTGTTCCAGAAATGAATTCTGGGAGGAGACAGCCTGGTCAGGTAGGAGGAACAGTCCTGTGGTGCCATTTCCCACAGAGGTGGGAGCTGTTTTTAGTCACTGGATCCAGAAGACTTGAGGTCAGTTTGCTGTCTGTAGTGCATCTGCTGCTTTCCTCCCAGCTGGAGCAAGCCATGTCCTGCTCAGGACCTGCTGGGCCCCTTGGCAGCACGCAAGCCACTAAAAGCAGCTGTGGATGGACTCACTGCAAGGCTTTCCCACATAAATCTAGTAAGACCTCTCCTGAAAGGAGGCTGAAGCTAGCAGATAAGGGCAGCTCTTTAGCAGGCCTCACACCATTGCAACCCAGAGCAATAAATAAAAACTGCTGTTATTACAGCTATCAGCCCCACAAGCTTTCTGACCTCTCGTAAACCCACCTCAGTCATAAGCTAAAGGCAGAAATCATCTCTTGTTTCAGCCCCAGGAGGTGAGGGCCTTCTCCCTGGTAGCCCTTGCAGGACTGATACAGCAACTACAATGCAACCCAGGAGGAAGGCACTGAGAATGGGTCTGGACCAGTACTGGGGTCTGCAGTGATGCAGCTCCTTGATGCCAGAGCAGGGAACAGCCCAGGGTTATGCAGCAAAGGAGAAAGCTCAGCCCCGTGCTCACGAAATGCTGATGTGCTGGTCCCACCACTGGTAGTCTAAGGTTTTCTGAGATGTGAGTACATGCTCAGCCTATCCCTGGGGCAGTCACAGCTTCACTCAGCACTGGAGGGGTGAGCAGGGCAGGGCTGCAAGCAACCCAGCAAGCACAGCAGAAGTACAGCCTTAGGTGAAGAAAAACTTACGGCCAGGGTGTCTGCATGGAGGTGCCAGCTGGAAGATGCTGTTTGTGTCCCCGGACAAGCCTAGCACACTGCTGGGCTGACAGTGCTCTCCCATCCTTTTGCAGCAGCAATGACAGAGGAGCTGCTGCTGCAGAGCCCCTTCTCCAGCATGCTGATGTTTGCCCCTGTCTTTGGCTGCATTCCCACTGACCTGGCCCCAGCCCCAAAAGGGCATGCAGGCTGGAGAAAGAATTGGAATGAAGCAGAAACATGAAGCTGGAGTTCTGCACAACCGGTTTACACAGAGCTGGACCTTTCCTAGGGTACCATAGAACCATAGAATCACCAGGTTGGAAAAGACCCACCGGATCATCAAGTCCAATCATTCCTATCAAAATCCTATCGTAGAGGTTTGGCACGGAACAGCCCCAAGCCACAGCCACGACACATCAACAGTGTAAAACTAACCTGCCTCACGATGGTCTAAATCGAGCTCTCTCAGGATCTTTCCATTTCACAGCCATCAACTTGCAGCAGGGTTCTGAGGCACAGAAGATGCAGAAGGGCCTTGCACCCTGACACCCTGCCCAGACAGCCTCGGGGGGGTGGACTTTGCTCCAGTCTCCAGGTGCCTTTTCCATCTAAGCCAGAAGTTCAAACTGGAGGTCCAAGCAGTGGGATACAAACGAAGGAATGGTAGGGAAGGAATGCCAAGAGCAGATAATGGAGGAGACTCACTGGGATGTTTCCATGGCTTGAGGTGAGCTGCCACAGAACGGGATAATGAACACCTTAGAGCAGTCTGCAAAGAGGAATGTTGGGGTTGTCCTATGCAAAGACAGGAGTTGGACTCAATGATCCTTGTGGGCCCCTTCCAACTCAGGACATGCCACAATTCTATGATTCTTTGAAACCTCCCTCTGCTTCTTCTTTCCCTGCTCAGCTTAAACCAGATGCACTTTGGTTTTGCTCCGGATTCAATGGTCAGGGTTCAGCTGGGGTTCAGAGCACTGCAGCCCACAGCAACGGTGGGAAAGGAAGTCTCTGTGGTTGCCAGTGTTGTTAGTAAGGAAGTGCCATCAAAGAGGTCATCGCAGGAAAAACCTTATCAAAGACATGCTGCTCTTTCCAAAAGAGCCCAACAGCTCTGCAATCTGCTGCAGGACCTTGAATCCCACGGAGGAGCCTTTCTGGGAAGGAAAGGCCAAACCTGCTCCCAGAAATGTCACACAGGGTCGTGGGGAGGATCAGATACTCTCCCACCAGCAGACATACATCCTGAACCCTCCCTTTGTGCCACAAAGCATGGTTAAACATGAAATCAGCTTGTTTTTATAGAATTACGTGGTCTCTACCTGGGAAGGGGAGGAGATGAAAAAGGAAGAACTCTGTACCTTTCATGTCTGGGAGCAAACAAGGACCCCTCTCTATCAACTACCCTAAAAACCAAGCAGCAGCTGAGATGAGTGCTGGTGCCCTCAGACCCTTCAGTCCTACTTGATGGCCTTGTTGCCCTTTGTATGCCAAGTGTTAAGGGACCGTAAGGGCTGCTACAGCAAGGCTAGGAGAGTAAAGAGGGAAAATTCAGTGTCTGAGAGGGCTTACTTCATCTCTCACTTCTCTAGAGAAGTGCTGCCAGAATTTCCTTCTCTGGGATGGGGTATGTGTGTGATAGAACACAACTGGCAGCTCCAGATGAAACACTAAGACTTCTCCAGCATGAAGCTATTGGACAAGGAGGTTGGGGAAACTGCGGCACCACAAGCACTGAGTTTTGATGCAGCCTCACACCCTGGAAGTGGTACACATGGCTCCCCAGCCACCAGCAAGGTGTCTTCCCCCTCACCTATTTTCTCTTTTTCTTCCAGATCATTTTAAGCAGTAGCTCTGAAACAGAAATTTATAAAGGAACTAAACCCTGCTTTCACCAGCGGTTGCCTTCCCCCTATCCTCGAGCCCACACTCCCTGAAGTACCATTAGAGTGTGTGCAGAAGATGATTGAGAAGATGCTTTGGCAAGAGTGATAGCTCGATGTAACCAGTAGTGTTCATGCATATATAAATGAAGAAATGCTGACTAAAGAGATGAATGGGTCCCTCTAACAAGGCCAGGGTCTCACCTTAGGGGCTGTGCTGCCCTGGCAGCTCTAGCAGGGCTTTTAATTTGCTTCAATGAGCTGTAAGGACACGAAAGAGTTAGTTGAGCCTCCTGCTTTGCCTTCCTTTAGATGTCAGGTGAAATCAATAAATGGAAATATGCATTTCGGGAGAAGTAAAAGTTAAAAAACAAACTGAAGAAAAGCTGTGAGATTAAAGAAGTAATCATTCATTGCGTTGCTGGATGCAAAATCAAGTCCAATTGACAATATCAAAAGGATACGCTTGCCATTGGTTTTAAGGAAGATGGATTGGGCTGAGGCTGGAGCAAAATAAGAGGCAGGAATAGCCCTGGGATAGGTCAGTGAAGATTGTGGGTCTCTTCCATCTCTACCCACCCTTCTCTGGGTAAAGAGAACTTTCAGGGAAATCTGTGTGTTACTGGGGAACCTACGACACGACTGTCATCCCCCAGAGGACACCTCCACCCTTGCAAACCACTTGTGGCGCTGTCAGGGGCCTTGAGTTTTCTTCTGGCTCTGCTCCTCTGTCCCCACTGCATCACTGCAAACTGTACAGGAGGAGAACATCGCCGAGGCTCTGGTTCCTGGGCCATAGTCAGACAGTCACGTGGCAGCACTGCTTCATTCCTACAAGTGGTAAATGGTCCCTGGGTTATCTGCTTCCCCCAAAATGTGCCTCTTGCCACCTCAGCACGTTCCCTATGCCCAGCTCAGTGAGGTCTCTCCCAGGACACAGGCTTTTTATTGTCACAAGTACTCCGGAAGAGTTGGAAACATTAGAGCAGACATGAAAATAGGACCTTGTGCTGGGATGAAAGGGCAGTTGTCAAAGTACACAGGTGTTATTGTTATTTTAAAGCACATAGAAAATACCCCAAAAGCCAGACCTAGCTGCTGGTCCTGAGCACGGGCACCTTTACTTGCACCAGAGCCCAGGTGGCAGGGATGGGCACCACTGGGTGCTGCAGGCATCGCTGCAGGGGATGGATGTCCCACATTGTTAATGAGCCATCTTCTTGAATAAAACCCTTTTGCAGAGGTAGGGTCTTTCCTTCTCCCACCTCTGAATCAGCCTGGTCTCTGCTTGTTGCTGGCGCAGTCAGCGACATCGGGAGCTCATCCTTACAGCACTTATTTGAGCAAGTCTCAGTATTTATGTATCTCATTACATCTGCAGCCGGTAGCATCTGTTTCCACACTGTATCTGTCAAGTAGCATCTTATCAGCAGTGCTGCCTTCCCATCCCTCCCTCCTCTCCTTCCAGTAACTCTCCCTCTACAGTTCAGGAAGCGGCCGACAGCCGGACACGGAATGCAGCAAGCACTCATGCCACAAACCTCTGCCTAAACTGCAGCTTGTAGGGCCACAGCAACCCCAGGACATCTGCCCTGTCCCCATCCAGACCCTCAGCAGCAACCAAAGACCCACTCCCACCTGCAGGCAGGGTCTGTCTGGGGTGGGGTGAGACAGAGGGACAAGGCAGGGGGCCGTGGGCATCCTGGCATCCACGCTGTGCCCATCAGCTGTGGAATAGGCTGCCCAGGGAGGTGGTTGAGTCACCTTCGCTGGAGGTGTTTAAGGCACAGGTGGATGAGATCTTGAGGGACTTGGTTTAGTGTTTTATAGGAATGGTTGGACTAGAAGATGCAATGGGTCCCTTCCAACCTGGTTGTTCTATGATTCTATGATTCTATTCTATGATCACATGGGCATCCTGGCAATGGCATCTGCAAGCCCAGCCAAAGGGCTGCACTGAGCTCTTGGGGGTCCTGAGCAGACACCACCCACACACAATTTGCACCCCCACTGCATTCCAAGTGCTGGAGCAGCCCTGCTCCCTCCCACCAGAGGAATCAACCACTTAGCATTTCAGATAAATCACTCCAGCAATCTCACTGCCTCCGAGACAGGGACCGGGACACTAAGCTGTCAGTGCCGAACCCACAGGAGGAACAGCTGGTGTCGCCCCATCCTCAGGGCACAGCCCAGAAGCTTTCTACTCCTCGCAGAGCTGGGAAACCCATCAAAGAAATGCTACGAAGAAAGTGGCTTGTTTCATCAGCCTGCTGCTGATAACTCTGCAGGTGGAACTGTCTTTCCGGATTCCTGGGCCATGACCTTGCTCAGGAAAAGCAGGAACAATCGCTGGCCAAGGGCAGGGTGGCTGCCGCCCCAAGGTGCCCTGCCAGGAAGTGCAGTGTCCCTGAGATAAGGGCTTTATTCTGCCTTCGAGAGCACCCTGCTATGAGCAGGCACGCACGTAACTTCACATCAGCTTCCCTGGCCCTGGGGAGACAGGGCTGCAGGTGTGCTGGGAGGTTCTGAAGGGGCAGAGGAGCATTTGGATGTGAGGAGGTGCTGCACAGGGGTCTTTGCTCGACAGCACCAACCCCTGTCTGTGCTTTCAGCATTCGGCTGCAGCCTCACTGGCTTCTGCCCTAGAATGTAAATTGCACTGATCAAAGCTAATTACAACATGCAAGTCCTCTGCCTAATTGCTCTGGATAAATATTTATAAGCAGAACTGCTATTTTGAGGGCAGCAGGTAAGCGGTGAGCCCTGCATTCAGGAAGGTCCACCTGGCTCCCAGTGAAGGTGATGCTGGGAGTGAGAGGCGCTGCTGCTGGCCTGACATCTCCTGAGCAGCCTGGGAGAAGGAACTACGCTGAAAGTCTCCCAAAAATCTGCTGTGCTGGGAAGCACATCTGGACACCACCTGGAGACTGTTAGTGCCTAAGTGCTATCGACAGGCAAAAACTCTCTGATGCCATTAGCTGTGTGAGCCATTGATTTTCTTTTCTGGAACAACAAACTCATTGGAGCTGAGGCAATCCTGGGTGGCATCACAGCTTCCTCCAGACTGACCAGCTGGGGTTGCAAAAGGAGTGTTTTGTAGTGGTTTTCTTTCCAATGGCTAAAAAGCCCAGTCATCGTGGTGCACGTGTGCATGAGCCTCAGAGGCTGCTGGGTCCTGCTTGCTGGTGTTGCAGGTAGATCCCAGCCGTCTGCCTACCAGAAGCAGAAGAGCCCTGGGGCTTTTGGCCATAGACTCCTTTCCCATGTTTCCATCTTTTGTACAGGAATGCAGATAGCACCAGTCACCACCTAAAGGGACTTCGGGGTGTCATCCACCTCTGGCACCAAGAAGTCTTCCAGCAGTTCCTCTGGTCTAACCAGGAGCCTGCTCTTTAACTCAGCCTCAGAGCTCCTCTTGAGGCATACCCAGCAACTTTAGCGAGGGTGCAGTTTTGGAGTATGCTGTGCCCTAGAGCCAGCAGTGCGCCCAGGTGGCCAAGAAGGCCAATGGCATCCTGGCTTGGATCAGAAATGGTGTGACCAGCAGGTCCAGGGAGGTGATTCTCCCTCTGTACTCGGCGCTGGTGAGGCTGCTCCTTGAATACTGTGTCCAGTTCTGGGCCCCTCACCACAAGAAGGATGTTGAGGCTCTGGAGCAAGTCCAGAGATGAGCGACGAGGCTGGTGAAGGGGCTGGAGAACAGAACCTATGAGGAGCAGCTGAGAGAGCTGGGGTTGTTTAGCCTGGAGAAGAGGAGGCTGAGAGGAGACCTCATTACTCTCTACAACTACCTGAAGGGAGGTTGTGGAGAGGAGGGAGCTGGGCTCTTCTTCCAAGTGCCAGGGGACAGGACAAGAGGGAATGGCCTCAAGCTCCACCAGGGGAGATTTAGGCTAGAGATTAGGAGGAAGTTTTTCACAGAAAGGGTCATTGGGCATTGGAATAGGCTGCCCAGGGAGGTGGTTGAGTCACCTTCCCTGGAGGTGTTTAAGGCACGGGTGGATGAGGTATTGAGGGACTTGGTTTAGTGTTTGATGGGAATGGTTGGACTAGAAGATCCGATGGGTCCCTTCCAACCTGGTTGTTCTATGATTCTATGATTCTATGAATAAGCAGCAAGAAAAAAGTGATGTAAGTGACCCAGCATCCAACATAATTAAACCTCACACCTGTTCTTCTTCCTGAGGAGAAACCTCAAAGTCTTACAAACCCCAGCCACCCCCCCTAGGTGCTGCTGGAGGCCTCAGAGGGACCGAAGCTGCATCTTCTCCTATGTGGACCAGGGTGAATCCTTTTGATGGGCTCAGTCTTGGGGTACTCTGGCAGGTGCATCGGTACCAGGGAGAACATGGGAAAACCCCAACTCCCAAACCAGGAACCACCTCAGGTCTCTTACTCAAGGATCTTCCAGACCACACTTTTCAGCCCTGACTGAGCAAATCACCTTAAAGAGGAAAGTGAAAGAACTGTTTATTATTGGAAGTGTCTCCCTCTCTAGGATTCTTTTTTTGATAAATTGGCTTCAGCCTCATTACTCCATGATATATTTCCCTTGACATTTAATTATACTTACCCTAAACACATTAAGCCAATCAGTCTGAATAGTTTCTTATTAATATGCAAATTTCTCCTTTGAAAAGCCATGAATCTGCGAAAAATCTCTTTAGGCTTCATTTAGGCCCTTTCAGGAGGTTGAAAACCCCCCAAAATATCCCCCTCCTCCAAAGGTAGGGCAGGACATTTGGGGCAGAGGGAGCTCAGACCCAAAGACACAACCTGGTACCTTGTTTTGGAATGGTAGAAGGGGATGCTGCCATCCACCAAAGCATCTCCAGAAGCCTGGAGCCACGAAGAGGAAGAATTTTTTTACAATGAGGGTGGGGAGGACCTGGCCCAGGTTGCCCAGAGAAGTGGTGGCTGCCCCGTCGCTGTAGGTATTCAAGGTCAGGTTAGATACGGCTTTGAGCAACCTGATCCAGTTGAAGATGTCCCTTCTAACTCTAACCATTCTATAATTCTGTAATTCCACTATTGTACGATTCTATGATTTGATGATGGTAGGCTGGATCGTGCAAACAAACACAGTGTTGACAGCTTATCCCCATTCCATGGAGCTGTTGTTTCTCCTCTCCACCATCCCTGGAGCCAGAGTGATCCTCCACTGAAGACCACAAAACTTTATCACCGGGAAGCTTCACGTAGGAGCTCCAGAGGATGCAGTGAAATTTCAGCCCAGTTTTTAGCAAAATGAATGGGAATCCAGTTCCCCTGGTACCACGGGCAAATGGGATGTGATTCACATTAGGTGAATAGATTGAACCATACAATTAACCATCTGCCCTGGAATGGATTTAGGTTTCGCTTTAAAGCATCACTTCCAGCCTCCCTCTGCTCTCATCTCTGTCTGAGTGCCCCAGGATTTTCTACTCAGAAACCAATGGGGAATAAATTAGAATCACAGAAATGAAGTAATGGTTTGGGTTGGAAGGAACCTTAAAGCCCATCCAGTCCCACCCCTGCCATGGGCAGGGACACCTCCCACTGGATCAGGGGCTCCGAGCCCCATGCAACCTGGCCTTGAACCCCTCCAAGGATGGGGCAGCCACCACTGCTCTGGGCAACCTGGGCTAGGATCTCCCCATCCTCACATCAAAACATATTTTCCTAAGATTTCACCTCAATCTCCCCCCTTTCAGGTGAAAACCATTTTCCCTTGTCCAATCTCTGCACTCCCTGATCAAGAACCCCTTTCCAGCTTTCCTGAGGCTCTTTTGGTACTTGAAGCTGCTCTAAGGTCACCCCACAGCCTTCTCTTCTCCAGGCTGAACAACTCCGATTCTCTCAGCCTGGTCTTGGATGGGATGTGTGCCAGCTCTAAGATTATCCCGTGGCCTCCTCTGGACTTATCCCAACAGATCAATGTCTTTCATAAGAATCTTATTCACTGAATCATCCCTATAAGTGACTGGAGAGAAACACCAGCCTAGGTGCTACAGCCCTGGTGGTCTTTGGTCTCCTGGATTTCTTTCCCATGGATTGCAGCAATGAGCAAACCACGAAACCACTTCAAACTCTGCCTGACTCCAGTTGCCACCAAAAGCTTTTCCTTGCTAAACTAAGATGATTTCCTGGGAGCTGCTGGGTGCCACCACATCTTCTTGAGAAAAAGTGACCCGTTTCACCCTATTTCACAAGAAGTAGTAGTTTTGCAAAAAAATACAAGTTGCTAATTTTTTTTTTATGGCCTCTAGTCAGACGTTAAGATCGGAAATACATCGCAATCAGTGTACTATATAAGTAGTCCAATTTTGGAAAACAGCTCTCATGAGCAATAAAGAAGCCCAATTTACCATGCGCTAAAATAAAAATATCTCTTTTAGAATATAAATCAAACCGAAGTGAAGAGATGAAGAAAAATAAACTCACGCCTCCCCTCCTTCCTCCCCCTTCCCCCCCCTGCTTTTTTGCCTAGGAGTACAGGCAGCAGCCCTGGGGGAGGGCTTGCCTGCCCTATAGAATAAATACATGCAAGAGCAAATCTGTTAAAAATTGTAGCCCACACTTTGTTTGCTATAGGTCCCAGTTTATTCTTCAGCAGAAGAAGGGGGGCTGGGAGAGGCCAGTGGGAAACACAATCCTTTCCTGTACAAACAGTAAAGCCTGTGCTGGTTGTACGTGCACTGTATGGCACTATTTTATGTGTGTATATACAGAGCGAGAAAGAGAGATTTTTCAAGCCATCTAGTGACATAAAGTGATCTTATATCATCTAAAACCAACAATCGTACTTGGACTCCTGGCAGTTTCCCTTGCAGCTGCCCCTGCCCCCCAGGCCCCTTCCCCCATGGGCTGCTGATGTGTGCTGCTGCTGCTACTCCCGTTATTTTTCACAAAGCCATATAAATCACTCTGGAAACTCTTATTATCTTATTTTCCCTCTGCTTCCCTCTTGTCTGTTTTGAGAAAAATTAATGCATTCGTCTCCAGAAAAATGCGCAGTCTCTATAATTCAGTTTTAAAACAAGCACAACTAGCAAATGGATAGAGCTGGGTTAGGAGACTCATTTGTCATGCGAGTAATTGAACCCTTCCCTTCGATTTTTCCTTTGGGTGTTAAAGACAACTAATGCCTTCCTGGAATTTGCTGAGGGCTAGTAAAGGTGGAAAGACAGACAGACAGATTGACAGACAGAAAGAAAAAGCAGAAGAGAGAAAGAAAGAGAAAGGAAAAGAGAAAAAAAGGTGAAAAGAAATAAGAGAGAAGAGAGAAGGAAGGAGGGAGGGAAGGAGGGAGGGAGGGAGGGAGGGAAGGAAGGAAGGAAGGAAGGAAGGAAGGAAGGAAGGAAGGAAGGAAGGAAGGAAGGAAGGAAGGAAGGAAGGAAGGAAGGAAGGAAGGAAGGAAGGGAGGGAGGGAATCTCAAAGCACTGGCTGCCTCTGCAGAGGGAACTTTGAGGAGCCCCCAGGAGAACATTCCAGCTGGGATTTTTTCAAAAGCTGGTGGTACTTTGCCTCTGTCTTAACCTGGCCTTGCTTCCCCTGCTCACATGCCTGCAGACCTGGTTGTGAATAGCCCTGTTAGGTCCTGCAAGCACCCCAAGCCTCAGATGCGGTGTGGGGAGAAGCATTATGCAACATATTAATGAACATGGTTACATCCTGGTGCCTCTTTCCGCATCCAGAACTCAGGGACTCTCTGCTGCTTCCCCCTACACTAAACTGGAATGCAAATCCACACAGTTCTCTGGACAAAGTCCCTCAGACAGTGACATGTTTCTCCAAACCATGAAAATCACAGTCAGCTTTAAAATAATCCCCATCCTTTTGCTGTTCTTGCGGAGCAAGAACCTACCCCTGCAAGCAATGTGTACGCCAAGGGCTCCTGTACAGGACCGTGCACATCTATGACACAGTCCCCAAGACACATCCTGACCTCTTATCAGCTCCGAGGCCCAATTCACTGCTCACAATGACGAAGTCAAGAATAATTCCAGAAAAGCCACAATCAAGTGAGGACTCAGGCTAGCAAAGTCTATTGTTCCATTGTCTCTCACTATATTATCTCTGTCCTCTGGGAGGTACATTATTGCCTGCAATATATAACGTGATTTGCTTGTTTTTGATGTCTGCCTCATTTTTCTTAGGCACAAACACAAGTGCACCATCAGTTGTGCACACTCACAGCAAGGCACACAACCATAGAATCACCAGGTTGGAAAAGACCCACTGGATCATCAAGTCAAACCATTCCCATCAATCACTAAACCATGTCCCTCAGCACCTTGTACACCCGTCCCTTAAACATCTCCAGGGAGGGTGACTCAACCCCTTCAACTGGGCAGCCTCTAACAGTGCCCAGTGACCCTTTCTGGGAAATTTTTTTTCCTAATGTCCAGCCTGAACCTCCCCTGGTGCAGCTTGAGGCCATTCTCTCTCATCCTGTCCCCTGTCACTTGGGAGAAGAGCCCAGCTCCCTCCTCTCCTCGATCTCCTTTCAGGTAGTTGGAGAGAACAATGAGGCCTCCCCTCAGCCTCCTCTTCTCCAGGCTAAACAGATCCAAGTCTCTCAGCTGCTCCCAGAACCCCTGAGCTCCAGCCCCTTCCCCAGCTCTGTTCCACTTCTCCGCACACACTCCAGACCCTTGATATCTCTTGGAGTCAGAGGCACAAATCTGAACTCAGGGTTCGAGGCAGCCTCACCAGTGCTGAGTCCAGGGGGATGATCCTTTCCCTGTTCCTGCTGGTCACCCTATAGCTGATCCAAGCAAGGATGCTCTTGGCCTCCTTGGCCCCCTGGCTCATGTTCAGCCACCATCAACAACCCCAGGTTCTTTTCCACTGGGCAGCTTTCCAGCTGCTCTCCCCCAGGCCTGCCAAGGTTTGGTGAGAGCAAGCAGACAGGCTTTCTCCCTTCTCTGCAGAGAGGAAAGCATCCACCCTGCAAGATATTGTTGTGGAGAGATCGTGAAGTTTGGGGAAACACTGTGACATGCACCATAATGCTGGAGATGCTTCATGTGTGCGACAGAGAACTTTATGAAGGAGCCAGATACCTTTAAGGATCACTGCCACCCCCACCCCCCTGCCCTGCTTCTGAGAACAAAAGTGGTTTCTTAAATTATGCTGAGAATTGACTTCCTTCTATACCATCACACATTTCCTCCTGCTGCAAGGCCAAAAAAAAATCCTCAAACCGTATTGTAAAAAAAAAAAAGAGAGCCTGACCCCAGGCTATGATATAAAATATACGGAGTTTACTCTCACAGTCATTCTTCATCCTTCCTGTGCCAATTCTTCGCCCTTTTGCAAAATGAAACTTTAATGACTGGGAAAGGGCTCCCTACTTTCATTCCCGGAGCAAAGCAGTCAAGTGCAAAGAGGACAAAAGTCTCCTGAAAATAGAAAGCTTAAAAAGATTTCTCCTAGCCTCATTTGCAAGTTCTCGGCAAGGCAGAGGCTAGTGCTGAAGAAACTATGCCGAGCAATCACACCTTGGCCTCCTCCAGCCCTGGTGTCTATTAAGGGATTTTAGCCACAGCTCACAGGGTCATGCATTAAGAGCTTTTTTCTGTGCTCAGCTATTCCACCTCCTCCCAGGGAATGCATCACTGTCTATCCCAGTATCACAGAGTCATCTGATAGATTTCAGGGCATTTTAGTTGCAGCAGATCTAAATTTCATGAGGAAATTGTACAGCATCTTGCTGAAGGCTGGCTGGTCCATAGGTTGGGACCAACTTACCTTCACATCATGGCATGGAGGAGGTGGAGGAGATGAGGGGACTCTTGCTTGGGCATTAGCGTGGCACCAAAGCTTGTAAGAGTGAATCCAGCTCATTGACTTAAAAAAACAAACAAAAACCACTCCCAGAACACAAAAAAACAACAAAACAAAACATAAAAAAAAGAGAGAGAAAGGCAGAAAAGTGCTGTCCAGAATATGAATGGATGAAAAGAAAGCCAATTAGTGACCTCAGCTTGAATCAACTTGAGTCATTTGGATCCAGGCCAACAAACTCTCATCTTCCTCACTCAGCACCAAACTGGCAGGGACTGAGGTTTCAGACAGGCTCCTGAAGATGACCCCCAGCCACTAATTTTCCAGGGCTGACCTGCTAAGAGCTCTTCTATGCAGAGACTGCTTAGCAAGACCAACCTTCCTCCTCACCTCATTTCTCAGTATCCACAAAGAGGACAAAATCCAGCCTGTCTGTGTGCCATCTTTCATTGCATTCACCTGGGAACGTGTAAGACAATGCACGAAAAACTAGCTAAGTCCACCACACTGATGATATTAAAGGTCTTTTCCAGCATAAATGATTCTATGATACTCTTGACAGCAGTAGGGATTTCAACTCCATGGTGACACCATGGCCCATCAGGACAGTCGGGCATCGCCCCTCGCAGGGCAGCGGCAGCACCGGGATCCTTGGTTTAGTGTGATCTTTCCATCCCAAAGCAGAGTTGGGGGAGTTGAAAAGCGATTCTGTGTCTTGGGAGCACAGGTCTCCTCAAGAAGCAGCGAGACATCTTCTCTCAGGCCATTTTGGAAAGCCCAAACAGAATCCCTGGAGATGAAGATTTTGAAGCACGATCGGAGATTCATGGAGATAGCTTCTATATTAATGCTTCTGCCAAAGCATAGGGTGAGCTTGCTAGTTATTGCAGTGGGGCTTTTCTTCAAAGGAACCTAAGCGAGTTAGGCACTTAAACTGCATTCAGAGCCTTAATTTAGTCTGCAAATCCTGCACTGGAGGAGTGCACAAATGTGACCCCTGGAGCATTACTCTTTGAGCATGTCTGCATGAGTGAAAAGCTGAATTGATTCTGGCTGTGTTGCAGGCCTCCTGCAGCTGCTCCTTCTCCATGTCAGAGCAAGTGAGCTTGCTACTGGAAACAGTGGAATGTAAAGAAATAAGTGCAGGACCAAGAACACACTAAGACCCTGTGGGCTGTGCATTCAAAGGAAATCATTGAGAGTGGCTCCAGGTCTGATTCCTTCCACACAAGTTAATGCTGGACATAATGTGCTGGAGGATGCTACTTGTGGCAGATCCAGACTGCAAGAGCAACCTCCAGCTGGGTAAGCAGTTACCAGTCCTCTCTACTAGGTCTCACCATGAACTCTAAGAAAGCTGCAGAAATCACTTATTTCATAAGTTTGGTTATTCTTCACTGTTATGTCTCCTTGTATTTCTTTCCCTCCACCACCAGTCTTTTACAGCTAAAAAAAAAGCAGAAAGAATCCCCAGGGTCTGTGTTCCCCAGATGGTTGTGTGTTCACGGTGTCTTCATCATCCCTATCACCTCTGCTAATGCTATCATGGAAAGTTACAACTCCAGGAAATCAAGACAAGAAAGCCAGAAAAAAAGGCACAAACAATAAACACAGAACCTCTTTGCATGGAAATGTTCCTCACAATAATACTACTACTACTAACAATAATTAAAAAAAGGTCAGATGAGAAATGCACACCACGGTCTGGTCACACTGAATGCTTTCCAAGCTGTCCTGCTGGGTCTCTGGTGTTCAGCTCATCTCCCCCATCACCAGACACTGGACAGGGAGCCCCATCCGCAGAGATCCCGGCACAATGCAGATGGGTTCGGTATTGTTGGGAAACATGGCATACATGTGACGTGCTATTGTCCATAATTTGATTAATGAACCGATGACGCCAATGGAGCATTCCACACCCCCCAGCACCTTGTTACAAACCACATCAGGAACTTCCCATCAGAGGATTAATTCCCCAGTCCTTGCCCTTCCCAACATTTTCAGGTAATTGTTTATGAAAAGATGAATGTATACAATAATAGTGGGTGAAGGGAGCTGATGTATGTGGTGTTAATGAATGAAATAATCAGTTTGGTAATAACTGGCATGTGTATTTGTCAAAAGGGAATCAGCAGGACATTAGCATTCTGCAGCCACCAAACCTTTATCTTCCAGGCTTGTGTTTGACAACCGCCCCCAGATAGTCCATGAATAAAATACAGAGTGGCACCCAGACATAATTAAACTGCCAATGTGGATGTACCTAAATGAACTTGATATCTTAATGACACTAGATAGCATGTGAATAATGAAGGCAGCATGAAAGGGACGTGCATAATGAACACAGACATCCCGGCTGTCGCTGAGGAGCCGCCCAGAGGGACCACGTTCACCAGCAGCAGCTCCTGGACCTCCTTGTTAGTGCATGGGGAATCGCCTGTGCTCCCACGCCACACCAATGAGACTTGTGCTGTAGCTTATCCACCTTGGCATTGAGGACAGGGTGCTGTTCCTGGGTGGGCAAAGGCTGGTGCCCTGCAGCATTGGCCAGGCTGTGGTCACAGAGGATAGGGTGGCATATGAGGAACAGAACTCTCAGATCTCCCTGCTGGCATGTCCCACAGTCCCTCCTCCAGAAATCCCTCCTTTGAATCATAGAATCATAGAACAACCAGGTTGGCAGGGACCCATCAGATCATCGAGTCCAACCATTCCTATCAAACATTAAACCATGTCCCTCAGCACCTCATCTACCCGTGCCTTCAACACCTCCAGGGAAGGTGAACCAACCCCCTCCCTGGGCAGCCTATTCCAATGCCCAATGACCCTCTGTGTGAAAAACTTCCTCCTAATCTCAAGCCTAAATCTCCCCTGGCGGAGTTTGAGGCCATTTGCCCCAAATCCTCACCGATTCTGCTGTATCTGCTCCTCCAGAGACCTCTGGCATGCTGTTTGCAGCAGAGATGTAATTTTAGGAGCACTTAATATGATGAAATTACCAGATATGTTCCTTATTTTTCAGCATGAGGACTCTTTTTCCAAGGAGAAGACATTCCTTGGGGACCAGCTGCTCAGAGAAGCCCAGCCACTGGATGGGGAACACGTCTTGAGAGACCTCAGCAGCATGTGCAGAGCCACAACCCCTTTCATGCCCACCATCCCCAGATGTCAAACCATCCCCCAGCACCCATGGGGGCCATCCTCCCTCTGGAGGACGCTGGATGCCCTTGTCAGACACTGAGCTCTCCCTACAAAGCTGCTCTGGTGGATGTTTGCTCCTGAAAGGGGGTTCCAGCCTCCCTCAGGGACGCACTGCACTGGGTTCCCACGCCACGGCACTCACAAGGTAATTGCCACTTATTGCTCTAATGGCTCAGATTTTCACAGCAAAAAAAGTGATGTACAGTAAACTCCAGTCTTATTAGAGAAATAATGGGAAATTAGAGTATGCGCCACAGGGAAGGAACACTCCCTGGTTATGTGAGATCTAGCCATGCTGGCATTTGACAGCAGCAGGGTCCCTGCCTGCTCCCGATGCAGCCCCAAATATAATTGAATATAGTAAGTTCAGCGCAGAGTGGAGCAACTGGCTGAATTGACTGGTAGGTCAGAAACTGCTGGGAAGCTGGCATGAGAAATGTGAACTGGAGCAGGTCCCATCTCCCTCTAAAACAGAGATAAGAGAAAACTACTTAATGAAAATGGAAGAAGTACAGCAGTTTGGGGGAAAAACATCTTAAAACCTAGCAGACAACACAGTCCAGACAGCACAGGGTGAGCCAACATAGACAGCAGCAAGTTGTGAGATCAAGTATTGAGATGGGTGAAAATGTGTAATTCCTTAGACCAGAAAAAGGGAAGTGGGGGCACCCGGGTTGCCCAGCGTCCAGGGAGGGGACAGGAAGGACCTTCCGTACCAATCTGCCTTGAGCAACGACAGCTGCCATTAGAAAGATGCCAGTGAGATGCCGTCAAAGAGCTCTAGGTCTCAACCAGGTGAAACCTTCAGATTACAGCACTCTGCCCATTTATTGCCTCTGCATATTTGCCCAGTGCTTAACCATTCCTTCCCAAAAAAAAGACATCCCCGTGCTGTACCCTCATTAGTCAGTAAGAGTGATTTCATTAGATTAAATAACTCTGATGATCCCCAGAGACCAGCAGCACTTTAAACACGGAGCCTCACAGTTAGAATTACTGTTATTTAACATTGATTAGATTACAAGGCAAATCCAATTTTTCCCCTAACCATGTGATGGTTGTGATTTGCCTAATGGGAGATGCTAAGGATGGCATTCCTGGAAATCCATGCCAAGGTGGGACTGTGCCTGAGACAGCAACGTCAGGGTGAGCTACATGGTTGTGCCTGAACGTCCTCTGAGGAGAGCATGAATGGAGCTCAGGGGTGCCTCATCATCCTTTTGCTCCAAAGCTGGGGTCAGGTGGACCTGCATCTGTGTGTTGGCTTATCACGCTCTCCAGCAGGAATATTAT
This sequence comes from Coccyzus lansbergi, assembly GCA_033558105.1. Classification (NCBI taxonomy): domain Eukaryota; kingdom Metazoa; phylum Chordata; class Aves; order Cuculiformes; family Coccyzidae; genus Coccyzus; species Coccyzus lansbergi. The sequence continues at coordinate 1,562,590 of JAUMJK010001519.1, read as the reverse complement.
CAGGAAATAATTGAGCCTCTTTGACCCATTGCCCTGCTGTGGATGAGGCCGTTAATCACTCCTTAAAGCTCCCTCCTGGTCCTTTTCTCCTTGGGAGCCACAAGGCTCCCAGCAAGGGACCCTTGACTGTGGCTCTGCCCACCTTTGTTCTGCTGGGATGCCTGAGGGGAGAGAAGGGAGAGGGAGTGCCCTGTCTCTCCTTTCTCCTCATCCCCAGGATTTGACTGGAATCCTTTTTACGGCTATGAGGACCTGAGCGCTTGGACAGGGCTGGAAAAGGTTGGTCAGGACAGAAGTGGATCCACTTCAGGGCTCCACTCTGAAGGAGGTGGCTGTGGTAAGTGCCCCCCTCCCTGAAGACAGAGCAGAGAGGGGATGGCTTGCAGTGCCTGCTGCACTTTACTCCCAAGTCCTTTCTGAGGGTGTGTTGAGCATTTAAAACCTGGCTTAAGAGACCAGCCAGGACAGAGCTTCCTCTGGACCCCTTTGCTGATGGGAAGACAAAGGGGTCATACAACTCCTAAATGCATTCCCCACAGAGGGCAGGGATGCCAGGCAACCCCAGCAACTGCAGGCAGGCAAGAGCATGGCTCACTCTGACTCCAATGAGAGCAGGCTCAGCTACCACTGCAAAACTTACTGATTTGATAATTCTGGCTTTATACCAGGGATGTCTAAAGAAAATGGAGGTTCCAGGAAGGGCTGGCTACCAGCAACCAAGGTGACCATGAGCAAAGGCCGGACCCAGTGGGTCACCCACCCTGTGCTGACCATGGGCTATTCAGCAGAAGATCCCAGAGTTGGAGTGGAGAAGGATTCATTCCCCTATTCATGCTGTAACACCCAGTGTGCTCCAGTCTGAGCCCAGACTCCTCCACTCCACTCATTCTGTGGTGTCCCCAGTGGGGATGATGGCCAGGAAAGCCAACGGGAGCAGCCACGGCTGAGCACTGCTCTGCAGGTCACCAAGGCTTGGGCAGGAGTGGGCTTACAGCAGCTTTAACAGTGCTGCTGGATTTGGGCAACAAAGCTAAGCGCTGCTTTCAGGGCATTTATAAAATCCAGAGCTGCTTGCAATTTTAAGTCAGATTTACTCCACAGGAAACACACCCAAATTCCTTCCTCACCACTATGATCACCACCCCATCTACCCTCCCAGGGCTACAACATGAGCAAGCCCAAGGCAGCTTCCGATTGAGTGCAGGGCTGGGGGCATTGCTCTGGGTCACAGGCGAGAAGGTGCAGAACCATGTGCTGGGGAGATGCTTATATTGCCTCAAAATAATCAATAATATAAAAAGCCAGTGTTGCAATAGCATATGTCTTATGTACCGAGCAATTCAGAGATATACTAGGAAACCAGAGGTTTTACACCTAGTCTGAGAAGGTTGGTGGGTCCTGATGTATAAATCAAGCCCATGGCTTTGTCTCTTCCCTGCTGCAGGAACTGCCTGTGATGCTGGTGCCAAGGAGCTAAGCTGCTGCCCCACTGCTTGGCACAGGCAGGTGGTGATAGGAAAACACGGATTTCTTCCTCTCACCTCCGTTTCACGTGGTAGAGGCAGCAGGTCCCTATGATGTGACAGAGGGCTGTGGCCCCATGTGCAGGCAGGGCAGCCTGTCCGAAGAGTCAAATGACGTGGTTGTGACATCTCGATGGGCTTCACTGCCTGGGGCTGACCCTGACCCATGGCACTGGAACCAGTCAAAATCAATTAAACACTGTGCACTGCATCAGGGTCAAGCCATGATGTCCCTTCCCCTGACTCAGCCCCTTTGGAGGCTTCCAGGCTAACTGCTTGTGTGTCGTCCTAAACTCTTTATTTCTGAGGCTCTTCCAGCAGATTTACTGCTGCTAGGAAGCAAGGGAGGCAGAGCCAGGAGCAAGCAGCCAGAGCAGCATCCAGGCTTGTTGCAAAGGCAGCTCTGAGGGCTCAGTGCTTACAACCCGGGCCCAAGCTCCACAGTGGGCTGAGCAGGGATCACACTCCATACATACGGAAACAGCATTTAAACCCAGTGTAAGTCTGTGTCCAACACTGTGAGCATGCTCTGCACCTGCCTATGGTCAGAGCAAACACAACTCAGAGAGGGCAGTGCTGGACAGGTGGGTCCTGGTGCTCACTGACTGCAGGAAAGCCCATCCCAGACCCTTAGGACCTTTACCCATAATGTCAGTTTTTTCTTATGAGCTCATCAGCATAACTCCACTTCACAATAAGGAAACTGAGGCACAAGACAGAATAGGCCATTGCTGAACACCACCCGCCAAAGCTGAGTGTGTTTCAAAGCCTCCTCAACTGCCCTGGACATGATAAAAGAGACTGGCAACACATGTTCATGCCATGGCAATGCTCATGCTGCCCATGGGAGCTCAGCTCTCCTGTCACTGCAGGTGCATAAAGTGTATAAATCCCAAAGGATGCTTCAGAAAGTTCAACCAGGCTTTCCCAGCTCTCTCTGGTCTGTAGGGAAAAAAAGGGGTGTCTTTTTATTTTTTTCTGGTATAAACTAATGCAAATGCATAACCCCCCAGGCTCTTCAGCATCTGAGCTGCTCAGGTGCACACATCCAATGGTACTGAAATGACCCAGACCACGGGTGCTAACTGCAACACCCTCTTCTCTGCTCTCAGCCACCAGTCATTGACTGCCAACCTGAAAAATTCATCCCGTCTCACAAAGAAATATCTCTAACCAAATAACACTGATTGTATTTTTCCCTGATAGCAGTTATGGGAAGATGAACCACTCTGGGTGACGCTAGCATACCCCTGACCCACAGGTTAATCCCTGTGCCAGGAGCAGGAGCAAACCCCTGGGTCCCTCCCAGTTGAGGCTAAGGGACTCCCTCAGCAGCTCTTTGCTTCTGGTCCCTCATGCTTAACAGCTCCCGATGCACCTTTCTTAGCTAAGCAATTCTGGAGTTCTTTCAGAGATATTTAGCAAAAAAACCTCCCATGGCAGCTAGTTTCACAATTTAATCTCACACTGTTTGAAAAAGTCCCTATTTCTGATTCTTTCGGGTCCATTGCTGATAGTACACATGGAGACATGAGAGGGATGGCCACTGCCTTTGCTGTCACCCCATTGAATATCCCACTCAGCAGCTTCTTGACCCAGGCTGAAGGGAGAGGCTTTAGCAGAGTTCAAGAGCTCCCTTCCTGGAAGGGTTTCACAGCTCACAGCCACTCAGTAACACTGTGTGTGAGCACAAGGAGATGGAAACGTGAGATGGACAGTGAGAACCGAAGGACATAAAGATGCAATGAAGTGGACTTGCAGATGTAGCCAATGCTGCAGCAGCAGTAGGGCTGGAAGAGAGATGGCCTCCAGCCCAGAAGCAGATGGAAAACATTTCCCCAGCACCTAGTAAAGCTGTGTCATCTCCCTGCGTCAGCAAAGTAAGAAACCCAGTAAAGCTGCCATGAGAGAGATGGGAGAGAGATGGTCAGTGCCCCTGCCACCTGTAACACAGCCAGGATGGGAAAGTGCGAGCCCCAAGGCATCAGGGCCTTCCTGTGCACACGTGCCTGTGCTCAGCATCTTCCTCCTCCTCTTCCTCCACATCAACCTGCCTCACTGGGAAAGCTGGTTGGGACAGGACACATAGAGCAGCCTGATGTTGGCAGAACGAACATGCAGAAGGGTGTGTGCTCTGCCCCAGAGGTGGCTGACCAACAGTTGACCCCAAATCACACTCTTCTCGCCCAGCTATGCATGTTACTACCTGTGCTCTGCTTCTGGTATGCAGCGAAATTTGGCTTTTGTTTTTCCCGTCTTCAGAGGTAACAAAGGAGCTAGCAACCATTTTCACGCAGGTACCAGACAAACATTTATAGCCAAATATTAATATTCCCACAGCACAGTTCAGCAGTGTGTGAGAACAGGGATGTCACACTTCAGCTTCATCCCTTGCCATGATATGCAGTTTTGGACAGAGAAAAACCCAAATCATCTTGCAGTTAAGAAGAAAGACCACTTCCCAGCCATCAAAAGCCAACTGCCCTGAGCCCCATGGTGGGTCTCTGCTGGCAGGATGGTGCCCAGCAGGTCTGTGGATGGGGAACAAAGATGACTGGAGCTAGCTGAAACTCCAGAGTTAATTTTTAGAGGCAGAGACTAGAATTAATTGAGCTGGAAGTTAGCCCGGACATGGGGATTAGCACCCACAACCTTTGCAAGAGGAGTCGAGGGCACCTTCAGCACATGGAGCAGGTTGAGGAGCAGCCCAGTCCAGGAGTGATGCAGATGATGCTGAGAGAAGCTCAGCACATGCTCCACACCCTTCACTGATGCTTATACCAGACAGTTTCCTTTTCTACCATGGTTAGAGGAACTCAACAGCAGAATGGACCTAGATGCCAAGAGGTCCCATGTTCATACCCCTGGGTGCATTTCTGCTTGTTTCCCCACTGGCAGAGTGGGGTATCCTCCATCCCATCAATGTTGCTGATGGCCATGGCACTGAGCTAACGAAGGGACTGGCCCACGGCAGGGGTGGCTTTGATGTCCCTTCCAACCCAAACCATTCCATGATTCTATCTCCCACCAGAGACCAACCTGGGAGCAGCCTCATGCCTGAGGATGTTTAGGTAGGATCTTTGCATCTCTGAACTGATAGTGTTACAACAGAAACAGCACATTGGGGATCTCCTCATTCTAGGAAACAAGGAGGATGTTCTTGCCATGCATGAAGGGAAGTGGCGATTTCTTTTGCTGAAAGATTTCCTCTTGCAGAATCACATCATTTGATGAAAGAAATACTAAAAATAATTCACTTTTTTGAGTAAATCTATTGACATTAGCATGGTGGGCACCATCCTGCTCACATCCTACTGCTTGCGGGGTCTCAGGAAGACACAGTTTGGAGGTTAAAAATAAACTCCAAACCATGAAAAACTGAATTTCCCAGGAGATGGGTGATGCACAAGGCAGGTAGAGACACTGGTCACTATCCCCATCCATGGGATGGTCCCAGTCCTACACACCAGGCATGAGCAGCCCCACTGACCCACACGGGGCTTTGTGAAAGGGATAGGACCCCCCGCACCCAACTCCAGCAATGCAACATTAACTATAACCTAATCCGCTCCCCTTCCCTAATCCTGCATGCAATGAGAATTTGCAAAGATTTATGGCCACAACAACCACCCCTGCTCCCCCTCACCAGCCTCTGCCCTTTCTCTGCAAAAGTGGTTTGGGTTACCCTGAGACTCTTGGAGGGGAAAGCATAATTAGCAGCTCTGGAGTTTTAATGCCTGCGTCAGGGAGGGGACTCACAGGGGTTATTCTCAGGTTCTCTGATCACTTGTTCACTCTGAGCTCTTTGGAAAGGCATGAGCTCCCTTCCCCCTCCCCAGACCCAACTGCCCTTATTATAGACTTCAAGCAGTCGCGGTGAAACACTAGCTCAGCTGTGGTGAACAGACACATTGGTGGTGATGGTGCAGCCAGAGCATGGCCCTGGACCTCAAACAACATCTAATGACTCCCAGGAGCCCCCTCGAAGGCAGCAGAGACAAAGTAAGGAGGACATAGGTAAGGAGATGCAAGATCCACTCTTAAAGGAGAACAAGTGGTTCGAGCGGAGACAGTCTGCTGCTTCCCTGAGAAGCATCACAATTTTTGCCATAAATGGCCTCTTGCCTCAGCCAGCTGGAGCTTCACGCTGCTTTCCACGAGACTGAGTTCTATGAATTTAGCTGACAACATCTTGGACAGTCAAGGCCATATTTGCAAGATTGCTCAGCACCAGCAGGCAGGGCTGGGGGAGTGTGTTTCAAAGTGCCCCAGGCCCAGGCAGAGCCATGAGGTGGATGTGGACAGTGCTGATCCTGCCAGCTTCCTTAACCCTGTGGACCAAGATGTAAAAGCAGTACTGAAAGTGCCTATTGACTTCTGAACCTCCCCAGTATATCCCCACGCAGACTACAGGATCTGATGAGAAAAAGAGTCCAAGAAAACCTTATGTACTTATTTTGCAGCTTTGTAACAGGAAGGGGGTTGACTTCTCCTTATATGCCAACACAGGAGCTCACTGGTCATCACAAACCCCTGACCAAAAGAAAGCTTAAAACTGTCACCAAAAATAATGACCCTTTGGGGTTTATGTAAGGAGTAAGAGAGGAAAGAACCCAACCCAGGTCTTTGCTGTTACATCTTGCAGGGTAGGTGTGTTGGCCAGTGCCACCCCTGGCCGGTGTCACCTGTCAGGTGTGCACACTAGATGGCACTCCACCTCACCACAAGACGACATCGAGCAGATGCTGTGCAAAGCTGCAGGACCCTGCCATCAGCTCTGGTGGGGTTCACCTGCTTTGGGTGTTACCTAAGCCATATCAAAGCCCAGTAAGCCCAGGCTCCACACACCACCTTACATCCACGCAATGAGAGAAGTGCCACGGCCACAATCCTCTTGATCCACCCCTGCAGCACCGAGCGGTGACCACCCACCCTCTCATTCTGCAGATGGACAGACAGAGGCACACCAAGGTATCTCCCTACCAGTAGGGTGTCAGACTTCAAACTTTCAAAACTTTACTGACATGCCTCAGAGTATCTGAATCCAGATCACGCACAACAGCAGCAGCAAAGCACATGAGCACCAGAACCAGTTACTGTCTTTTTAGAACAGGTTCAATGACCCCAGCCTTGTTCTCATCAGCATTTCCAATAAGCTCCTTCTCCTTGCTGGAGAAGAGCAAAGGAGAAGGTCCGTTCGATCATCCATAAACCCACCTTATCTTCCATCTCCAATGACTCCTTGTCCAGGAGACCCACGCTGCCCAACCAACACGTTCTCTGCTGTCTTCTGCACCCACCCCAGCTCATTGCTACCTACTGTTCCCAGTGAATCACCTGTGCTTTGGGGCCAAGACCATCTTTTGTTCCCTTTTTATACTGCACCTGGCACAATGAACGTGCAACAGGGAGGTATATGATTATGCAGCTAATAAATAAAGAAGGATCTGGATCTTCTTTCATCTTTTGAAGTAAAGTCTCCTATCTCCCTCAGGGCTAAGATGGAGTTGCAGTATTGTGTGAAGTGTGATTCCATTGATACCTTGATGTTCCGGTACTTTAGGGCTTTCCTTTTTAGTTCTTAGGCTGATGCTAACTGCTGTTTTCACTCACATCAGAGTTTTCCAAGAGGGTATTTAGCGCAATGGGGAAAGTATGTCATGTGCTGTGGTGCAGTCATATAGGTTCCATGGATTTTGATGGCCCTCCTAGAGAGAAGTACTTTAAATGGTGCTGGTAGAGTCACATCAATATGTTTTGTTTCATCTTGACCAATGCATTCTGCAGGGACTTGACTGCTCCCAGTTGTATTAATTTAAGAAAAGAGATTACCTCTACCTCCAAATCTTGACTAGAAGAGAGACAAGTATTTTTGTAAAGCTTCTGTTACATGCTTTCACAGAAAGCGTCATTTGGCACTGGCACAGGCTACCCAGGGAGTGGGTTGAGTCACCTTCCCTGGAGGTGTTTAAGGCACAGGTGGACGAGGTGCTGAGGGACATGGGTTAGTGACTGATGGGAATGGTTGGACTTGATGATCCGGTGGGTCTCTTCCAACCTGGTGATTCTATGATTCTATGATTCTTCAGCGTGTGGTTGTCCAAGGCTGCCATTTCCAGAGACAATGCTGCAGGCTGCGTTTGATGTTATTAGTAGTTTAGATGTGTTTGGGAGATGAGATGTTCCTAGGACAAGGAGCAGGCAGTGCTAAACAAGACCTTCCTACAAGCAGCCATGAGCACAGCAGAGAGCAGAAAAACCAAACTGGTTCAAACTCAATGTCCTACAGCACAGCCCATATTCTCAGTTGGACACACCCTGAACACAAAGATCTGGTGTTCCTTGCAGAGACTGCAAAGACAGGTGAAGAAAAGTGAGGGAGAAAATCACTTAAAAGTCAACTTCAGCACGTCCCTCCTCCTTAGGGTTTTGCAGCAAGGCCTTTCTCCTGATGGATGGATGGTCCTTCTCCACCTTTCCACTGTACCCATGCTCCTGAAGTCTCTCCTGGCATTGTCCGTCCTGTCCCCTATGCTCCCATCCCATTTCTATGGTTACAAAGCACTCCCAAACTGTGCTCCTCAATTACAGTGGCCACAAAACCCCACGGACTTCCAGGTCATCCACTACTCCATGAGCAGCCCATCTCCTCCATCCCCAGGGCTCCAATTTCACCATGACTGGAGGCACAGAGGCTGGGAAATGGCACAGCAAGGTGGGATGCAGCTGTTCACAGTTGCTGTAAGCACATCCCCCCCTACACAAACTCCTTTTCCTCCAGGTCTCTTTTACCAAGATGTTCTCTGCACCCTTTTGCTCATAAACATCAGTGTTGCCTAGATGAAAAATAAAAAAAAAAAAAAAAAGGAGAAAAATCCCAAGAGGACATTAACTAGGAGACAACTCCCCATCTCTGGAAGCATTGGGGAAGAGTGATACTTAAACTCCCAACCTGACAAAGTAACTTTGAACCATCTTTCTTCTTCCCCCGGATCAGCTGTAGTGTAATGACATTTGCTTGGCTCCGCACTTATGAAACTGGCATCGGTGCTCCAGAGGCAGGGAGATTAAAACATCGGAAATAAACATTCCTGGGGTGACTGACAGTATAACAACATTCCAACAGGCAGCTCAATCAGTGCGAGACTAACAAAGGATCAGAGAGAAGCAGCCAGACTCCCAATAGCACCCGCAGACACAGATCTATTTTTTTAATCCAGACTTTTTTTCACTTGCCTGGCTTAGCCCCCACTCCTGGAGTTCTCCCTGGGCTGTGTGGTGGAGTGGGGGACGGTAGCTGAACTCTATTACAACCCGTGCTCACCTGCTATTGAACCCTGTTCGCTCAATAGACTTGTTCAGGGCTGGAGCAGAGATCGCTGTGTGGGGAAGTCAATGGGAGCATTGAAGACTGCCCCTTCCCTCCTTTGTCCCCGCACGAAGAAAGGACTTGCAAACCCAAAGTGGAGAAAGCTGCTTTCGGCACACAACTTCCCTCGATATCCAACCCACACACTGAGGTGTCACACTTAGTAAACTAAAGCACTCAAGTTGTTTCTTTTAAGATAAGCCCTCAGCAGTTCTTACAGCGCAGGCTGTAAGAGCTGAGCGATTGTTCTGTTTGATTTCACGGGCAGCGGTTTTGTGCACCATGCGGTACCCCAGCAGCTGCCAGGGCTTCCACATGCCAAGCCTGCGCCTTGTGAGCTCCTACCCCACCGAGGCCACCATCTAACCAGCCTCTCCAGTAGCATCATCCTGCTGCAGCAGCTGCAACTCAGCCCCTGTTTCTTCACCCTCATACTCTTACAGGAGCTGCTCTTTTGTTTCCAGGAGGAACCAGATTCCCCTCACACTCTAGACCCCGTAGCCGCTCTGCCATGCTCCACGTGTGGCACCTTGGGACACTCCACCGGTGACACTGACACAGACTGCCAGCCGGGAAGGCTCTCCTCTGTTCACAAGGCTGTGTCACTGCAAACTGATGAGAGCTTTTTGTTCCCTCGGACTGGGCACTCGCTGCCCGTGCCGGCTTCCTGAGGGCGCTGAAAGCCAATCCAACTGTTTATACCTTGTAATGATGCTGTTTAGTCTGACTGCTGGGAAACAGAAATGCACGTGAAACCTAAGCCTCTGATGCCAAAGATAAGAAATCAGGACCCCTGGCAAACATCTGGTTGTTTCCCCAGCACTGAACCCTCAGCAGAGTTTACAGCAAACCCGTGGAGAGAGGTGGATATTTTATAAATGAGTATTTATAACATGCTGGTAACTGGTTACCAGTGGGCTGACACCACAGCTCTGCCCTCGCGCCAGGACTCGGTGTGTTAGTAAAGATTACTCATACAAGCAAAGCTGTCAAGATTAGGTCTCAAGGGAATAATCCCACACAAAGCATTCCCTGTACCTCAGCCTCCACGGGGCTAATAATAATAAAAAAAAAAAATACTGGTGAAATTCAGTACATCAATAGCAGAACAAACAAACTGCAGCAATTAATGGGAGAGAGCTCACGTCCCAAACGCTAAGACGTAATGATTACACAAACAGCCCACAGGGCAGCACCTGAATGGGTAAGAGCTGCCAGAACAAGACCAAACCTCTGAAAATTAAATCCCCTACACTGAGGGCTGTACTACTCTCAGTGCCTGTGGCTCCTCCTCTGTCGAGGTCTGCACTCCTCGTTCAGGCACTGTTTCCAGGAGCGGGTCTGTCCCACCGCCATCTGCTCCTCAAGGCTTCGAGAGCATCTTTGATAAATGAGCTTTTCTGTGTAGCCACCATAAATTTGAGGAGATGCCACCCCAAAGCCATGTCTTTATTTTTCAAAGTCAAGCTTTGATTAAAGTTCTTGAGGTTTTTCAGATTCATTTTTAGTGTTTCCTCTCTGATACAGGGTCAGCATGTGGAAATTGGATAAGTGTACACTAAAAATATAACTCCGTAGACAGCTTCAGCCCACGCAAAAGGAAATCTTTCTTCTCCAAGAACCCACACTCTGCTGCCTGCAAAAACCCAGTGTGTTTCTGACACCATCAGGCACACAAGCTCATCCCTTCCACATGGGAAGACTTTTAAATAAACACTTGGACTGGTGGCACTATCCTACTCCACGTTTCCATACAGTCTCTCCATATTGCCGGGCTTAACATAGAATCACAGAATCACAGAACAAGAGACCCACTGGACCATCAAGTCCAACCGTTCCTATCAAACACTAAACCATGTCCCTCAGCACTTCGTCCATCCATCCATCCCTTAAACACCTCCAGGGAAGGTGAATCAACCACCTCCCTGGGCAGCCTCTGCCAGTGCCCAATGACCCTAAAACAAGTCATGAGGTACCCGAAATCCTCTCTTTTTGCTCGTTCATTCAAGCAAGCCACACACGCAGCCACGTGCTGCAAAAAAAAAAAGGCAGTTTTGCCCACATTCTAACCAAGCCTTTCCATGGGAATCTGCCAGAGGACGCTCCACTATTAACTTTAAAACACACGAGGAAAAAACATTTCAACAACGCTAATGAGAACCCGAAACCCTGGCTTTAACATTTACTATCTTGTTTTAAAGGGGATATCCTGCTTTTTGGCTTAATGAAACACTAATTAGCCAAAAGAAGAACCCCATCTGCCTTTCTGCTCATTTCTTAAGCAAGGTGAGTGTGTGGGTTGCGCTCCTGGAACTTTGTTGGCATTTTTCATCACTGGGTTGCTTGAACATTTGCATGGGAAATACATTTTTTCTCCACGCTGCATCTAGGAAACCTGTTCTGAACGGCTGTGTCTCCGGGCTGGGGGCTGCGGGAGGTGACCGTGGGATGCTCTGCAAGGGTTGGGTGGGGGTTCAGCTGGGAGACAGCATCAGCCAAAGGGCTGGAAGAGCCCTCCCCTCCAGGAAAAGGCAGGGAGCAGCGAGATAGAATCATAGAATCATAGAACAATCAGGTTGGAAGAGACCCATCGGATCATCGAGTCCAACCATTCCTATCAAACACTAAACCATGTCCCTCAGCACCTCATCCACCCGTCCCTTAAACACCTCCAGGGAAGGGGACTCAACCCCCTCCTTGGGCAGCCTGTTCCAATGCCCAATGACCCTCTGTGTGAAAAACTTCCTCCTAATCTCCAGCCTAAATCTCCCCTGGCGGAGCTTGAGGCCATTCCCTCTTGTCCTGTCCCCTGTCACTTGGGAGAAGAGCACAGCTCCCTCCTCTCTACAACCTCCTTTCAGGGGAGATGATGGGGGACTGCGCTCCCGGGGTGATGTTAGCTCTGCCTCAGCATCCCGGGGCAGTGCCTGGGCCGGTGGGGCACCCCCTAACCCCAACCCTGCAGCCCCGACGGGGAGGGGGGCAGGGAGGAGGATCCGAGGAAAGAGGAGTCTGGGGGATTTGGGAGCAGGGATGGGGGACGGGAAGGACAGAGAGGGGAACTGGGGGCTGGGACAGGAGAGGAGGTGAAGAGAGACAGGATGGGAGAATCGCAGAATCATAGAACAACCAGGTTGGAAGAGACCCATCGGATCTTCTAGTCCAACCATTCCTATCAAACACTAAACCATGTCCCTCAGCACCTAGTCCACCTGTGTCTTAAGCATCTCCAGGGAAGGTGACTCAACCACCTCCCTGGGCAGCCTATTCCAATGCCCAATGACCCTTTCTGTGAAAAGAGAGGAGGGGAGGTGGAGAGAGACAGGATGGGAGAGGAGAGAGAGAGGGAGAGGAAGAGGGAGAGGGGAGAGGAAGAGGAAGAGGGAGAGGGAGAGGAGAGCGCCGGGGAACTGAGAATGGGAGAGAGGGCTGAGGGAAGTGGGGGGTCGGGGAGCGGGTTGGGGGAGCCGCGGGGAAGCGGATGGGGGGGGGGGGGGGGGGGGGGAGGGACGACGACGACACCCGTACCGGTACCAGGCGAGTCCCCGCTCGTAGTTGCGGTCGAAGAAGTGGGGCTCGGCGCCCACCGCCCGCACGTCGGGATGCACCCGCAGGAACTCCAGCAGCGCCCGCGTGCCGCCCTTCTTGACGCCCACGATGAGGGCCTGAGGCAGCCGCTTCGCCCCTTCGCCCAGCAGCAGCGCCAGGCCTCCCGTCCCGCTCGCCGGGCTCCCCAGCCCGCTCGCCAAGCCGCCCGTCCTGCTCGCCGGGCTCCCCGTCCCGCTCGCCAAGCCGCCCGTCCCGCTCGCCGGGCTCCCCGTCCCGCTCTCCGGGCTCCCCGTCCTGCCGTGGCGCTCCCGCCGCCTCCGCCGCTGCCTGAGGCGCTGCAGCAGCCGCTTCCTCCTGGCGGCCGCCGCCTGCCAGGGGGGCAGCTCGGCCGAGCCCCCCAGCGCCCCCCGCTCGCCGCCGCCCTCCTCCTCCTCGTCCGAGGCGGCGATGATGGGGCCGGGCGGGGTCCGGCAGCGGTCGGCCAGGCAGTAGAAGACGTAGAGGGACATGAGGAGCGAGCAGAGCATCACCAGGAACTTCTTGAAGACGCTGCGGGGCAGCGGCTCTGCGGCGGGGGCGGCGCTCAGGGCCATGCTGCCCCGGGCCCCCTGGCCATGCTCCGCGCTCGCCGGGGCCGCCGCGGCCGCTGCCGCATCCCGTCCCCCCACGCCGCCCCCGCCCCCGCCCCCGCGGGGGCAAAACCCGCGGGGAGGGGCCGAGCCGGGCGGGGAAGCGGCGCCGGGAGAGCCGCGGGAGCGAGCGGGGCGCGCGGCACGGACGGCACCGGCGGGGGCGGGGCGGGGCCGGCACGCGGGATGCGGGGGGCAGCGGGAGGAGCAGCGACCGGGGACGACACGGGTGACCCAGGGGGCTGTCCTCCAGGCTGACCCGAGGGGACACAGGGATGCGGAGGAGCTCGGGATGCTGTCCCGGAGGAGGACGGCGACGTGGAGGTGCCCGGGACGCTGTCCCAGGGGAGGACGGGCATGAGAGGAGCCCGGGATGCTGTCCCTGGGATGACAGGGATGCGGGGGTGCCCAGGATGCTGTCCCGGAGGAGTATGGGGATATGGAGGTGCCCTCGATGTTGTCCCGGGGGAGGACGGAGATGCAGAGGTTCCCGAGATGCTGTCCCGGGGGAGGACAGAGATGCAGAGGTTCCCGAGATGCTGTCCCGGGGGAGGACAGAGATTCGGGGGTGCCCAGGATGCTGTCCCGGGGGAGGACGGAGATGCAGAGGTTCCCGAGATGCTGTCCCGGGGGAGGACGGAGATTCGGGGGTGCCCAAGATGCTGTCCCGGGGGAGGACGGGGAAGTGGAGGTGCCCAGGATGCTGTCTCGGGGACAAAGGGATGTGGAGGTGTCCTCGATGCTGTCCCAGGGGAGGACAGGGAAGTGGAGGTGCCCAGGGACAAAGAGATGAGGAGGTGCCCGGGATGCTGTCCTAGGGGAGGACGGGGATGTGGAGATGCCCTCTATGCTGTCCCAGGGCAGGACAGGGAAGTGGAGGTGCCCAGGACGCTGTCCCGGGGACAACGGGATGTGGAGGTGCCCGGGATGCTGTCCCGGGGGTGGACAGCGATGCGGGAGTGCCCTCGATGCTGTCCCGGCGGATGGGGAGGGAGGGGACGGGATAGTCCCTGTCGCCTGTCCCCGAAGCTATTCCGGGCAGGTCGAGGGAGGCAGGGTGCCCTCGACGCTGTCCTGCGAGGGGGGCCGGGGTGGGCATGTCTCCGAGGCTGTCCCGGGAGGTAGGGAACTGTCTCCGAGGCAGGTCGGGGGGGTACAGGGATGCTGGGGTGCCCGGGTTGCTGTCCCAGGAGGTGCAGGGATCATAGAATCATAGAACAACCAGGTTGGAAGGGACCCATCGGATCATCGAGTCCAACCATTCCTATCAAACACTAAACCAAGTCCCTCAGGACCTCATCTACCTGTGCCTTAAACCCCTCCAGGGAAGGTGAATCAACCACCTCCCTGGGCAGCCTATTCCAATGCCCAATGACCCTCTGTGTGAAAATCTTCCTCCTAATGTCCAACCTAAATCTCCCCTGGTGGAGCTTGAGGCCATTCCCTCTTGTCCTGTCCCCTGTCCCTTGGGAGAAGAGACCAGCTCCCTCCTCTCCACAACCTCCCTTCAGGTAGTTGTAGAGAGTAATGAGGTCTCCTCTCAGCCTCCTCTTCTCCAGGCTAAACAACTCCAGCTCTCTCAGCCGCTCTTCATAGGGTCTGTTCTCCAGCCCCTTCACCAGCCTGGTCACTCTTCTCTGGACTTGCTCCAGAGCCTCAACATCCTTCTTGTGGTGAGGGGTCCAAAACTGAACACAGTATTCGAGGAGCGGCCTCACCAGTGCTGAGTACAGAGGGAGAATCACCTCCCTGGACCTGCTGGTCACACCGTGTCTGACACAAGCCAAGATGCCATTGGCCTTCTTGGCCACCTGGGCACACTGCTGGCTCATGTTCAGTCGTCTGTCGACCAACACCTCCAGATCCCTCTCCTCCTGGCAGTTTTCCAGCCAGGATGTCTAGCGAGGCTGACCTGTGGGATGCAGGGATGTCCCTGCAGAGAGGAGATCCCAGTTGCCTACGTTTCTTTTTTTTTTTTCTGAGTTACTTTCCATCTGCCCACTGCAGCAGCAAATCCACCCTGCTGCCTGCAGACAGGCTCGTCTGTCAGCCAAACTCGGTAGGACTCCCCTGAATGGAGGTTGTAGAGGGGAGGGAGCTGGGCTCTTCTCCCAAGTGCCAGGGGACAGGACAAGAGGGAATGGCCTCAAGCTCCACCAGGGGAAATTTAGGCTGGAGATTAGGAGGAAGTTTTTCACACAGGGGGTCATTGGGCATTGGAATAGGCTGCCGAGGGAGGTGGTTGATTCCCCTTCCCTGGAGGTGTTTAAGGCACGGGTGGATGAGGTCTTGAGGGACATGGTTTAGAGTTTGATAGGAATGGTTGGACTAGAAGATCCGATGGGTCCCTTCCAACCTGGTTGTTCTATGATTCCATGACTTTTCCATAAAGCATGTGCGGTTTGATCAAACTGCAGTATCTATCTGACCACACTGTCCACCTTTCTGTCCCTCCAGTCAGATTTTTTCCTATCCTCCCATCCCCATTCCTCTGCAGAAATTCCTGGTTTGCCCACTGATCGTATCCACCTCCACGTACACCTTTCATGGAAGAGCAGCCCCCCTGAAAACTGGTGAAACCACTGACGTGGGTGTAAAATACATTTGCAGGATTACAGATACGCTAAGTGCTGCGCTAACACAGCACAGAAAGACCTGAAATCAGCTTTTCTCCGCTCACTTGAACAAATTACCCCTAGGCTGGCTGCAGGATCCGACCCCGGGTTGGTGAGAAATATCTACAAACACACCATGCGATTGCTTTCCGAATGTACTCGTCTCCTTTGAGAGTACATAAAATGTGGAAATAGCTATCAGCCTCATGCCTTGGCTGACGGATTCTAGGGGCTTCATTATTTCATTGCCTGTGGGAATGTCCTTTTAATTTGAAATGTTTGTCATAGATTATAGAAATTTTAAGCAAACTTGCACATGAAACACTTGACTTAGATCTCTTTCCCCAACCCCCCCCCCCCCCCTCTCTGTTTGATGTGAACCTAGCTGAGGAATTAAACTTCTGCTGCTTGGAAATAAAGCTGGTGTATTGACAAATTAGTCAATGAAAGGAGGGAGGGGGGCAAATGGCAATGAATAATAATCAGCCATCTGCAGAGCTGGCTGGCTAATAAAAATGTGTTTCCAAAAAATAAACAGGACAAAATTAATAACAAATGTTATTTACAATGAATTATTCTATTAGATCTTCTCCCAGCTTTATGGCACTTTTCCTCTCTAAGCAAGGAGTCTTCACTATACATCTTAAAAAACCCCTCCACACCCCAACTGTGATGGAGTCAGATCACTTTATCTAAGATTAGTGGGTCTAATTCCAACTCTGTGTGCTGTTGACTTCAAGATACTGCAGCGTTCCAGGTATTTCAGTGCTTGGACATGTAAGCAGGTGCCTGGTGTGGTTTACAAAAGGCTATAAGCAGGTTAGGCCCCTAACACCTCTAGGCAACTACTTACATCATTAGGAACCTAAATGCCTTTATAAATCCACTGTGATCTGGAGCTCATTGAAGTCAATGAAAAGACTTTGCTGACATCAATGGGCTTTGGGGTGGGCTCGGTAGAAGGAGGGTGATCAATGCTGAGAGGTTTGACTTCTTCATGCTGGTTATTATGATACTTTTTTTCCTAGAGGCTTAGAACAATGCTACATTTTCTCTTCGAATAAGTGGTCATTTCAAGCAGGGAAAACAAGAAAAGAGAAGTGAAATTGTTGTGAAAGAGTGCAGAGGGTGGGGGGGGTGCTTGCATCTGCTGTGATCACAGCACAGGACTCACGTTTGCTGCTTTTTTTTTTTCCCTGGAAACACTGGTGAAAATCTCAGCTTTCCTCTAAAAAGTCGCTAGTTGCCTAGGGAAGATATGACCGGAATCTATTTTAAAAGTTTCGCTTTCTGGAAAGCAATAAGCCCAATGTATCTGTATTTAAACCAGCCTTACAATATTTAAGGCAATCTTGTGATTTTTTTTCAGACCCTGACTCATCGTTTCTGCCCTCCGGGGCTCCTGCAGCCTCCACAGCTCTCTGTGAAAGAAGGGGTGACAAGGGCAATACAGGGAAATAAACCAGTGAATAGTGCCCCCCACCTCGTACCCCACAGTGCAAGATGCAAAGCCATAGAAGTTTGTTAGCAGACTGGGATTGTCTTTATTTTTAGATTAATTTCTCTCAGTGCAAAGACCCTTTTTTGGGGGATAGTTGTGCTATAAAGTCAGAAAACTGGGATGGCAGATGTCAGGACATCCAGCTCTGAGAATTTCTACCTCTGACCTGGTGCAAAAATAACCTTTCTCGGGATAACCTGGGGGGTCTTAATCATAGAATCATAGAACAACCAGGCTGGAAGAGACCCACCGGATCATCGAGTCCAACTGGGGCAAAAGGTGGTTTCCATTTCACTCAGCCTCTTACACAACTTAGCATTACAAATTTAGCATTTTCAGTGCAGCCTCTTCCTTTTCCCCTTACATTTCTGTGATGTTGATCTATATACCTGTTTCAAAGCATTGCAGTACACCCACCACAGACAGCAATGAGCCTTTCCAGCAGTCGGGCAAGGCAGGGAACCTCAGGGTGCTTGGAACCCCCAGGGCTCAAGATTGTCCTGACAGGGGAGTGTGGGTGTGCGAGCGCCATTCCTGGTGGGCTGACAGGGCTCAGGTAAGCATGGCCATCCCAGCTCCCTAAGGCTGCACATCACACCCATGACTCGCAGCTCCCTGGCACTGGCTCTGCTGCTGGTGTGGGCTCAGCCCAAGCATGGTCCTGGCAAGCTCTCTTCTGGTGTCCTGTTTGCACTCATTCCTTACCTTGCTCAGTTACAGAATCATAGAATCACCAGGTTGGAAAGGACCCACTGGATCATTGAGTCCAACCATTCCTATCAAACACTAAACCATGTCCCTGAGCACCTCAGCCACCCGTCCTTTAAACCCCTCCAGGGCAGGTGACTTAACCACCTCCCTGGGCAGCCTGTTCCTGTGCCCTGTGACCCTTTCTGTGATTTTTTTTCATGATGTCCAACCTGAACCTCCCCTGTCGGAGCTTGAGGCCATTTCCTCTTGTCCTGTTCCCTGTCACTTGGGAGAAGAGCCCAACTCCCTCCTCTCCACAACCTCTTTTCAGGTAGTTGGAGAGAGCAAAAAGGTCTCAACTTGTTGCTCCATTCTCCTTTTATCTATTCAGTATTTTATTGGTTACTCCCTGCTTTCCACCCCTGCAAGGAACCTTCTGCTGCACAAGTGATTTCTGGTGCTACTTTTGAGAGTGATCAGGGCTCTTCTCCCTCTAGTGCCAGCAGCAGCCCGTTTGTAATGTTTCCTTTTCCAAATGAGCTGATTCAGGATGCTCTTCCTTTGCAGTCCCTTCATGGGACATTGAGGAAACAGATCTCCCAACCAAGAGAGTCCTTTGGCAAGTGAGTCTGCAAAGGCTTAAACTCATCAACCCAAATCCTCTGTTGCTTTGGCATCAAGAGCTGAAGGTTTTGCTTCCACCATCTGATATTTCCAGGTGCTCCCGTACAGTCAGGAAAGTGGCAGACTTTCAGCTCAGATGCCTCGTGCAATCTCAGCCTGCGCCAGCCATGCTGGGACAGCTGTTTTTTTTCCTTTTTCCCACTGACCCGTAGCATAGATGGGATCAGGGGTTAAACTGGGAGTATAGTGGAAAAGGGATGGGAAGCCCGAGGCGAGTGCAGCTTTACAAGTGATTATAAGGTCTGAAGGCAAAGGGAACTGCTGCCTGTCAGAAAGCTGCTGCTGAAGAAAACATCCCATTGTACGGGTGAGATGGAGTATGGGACAGAGGAGAGGGAAACAGATTGATAACCGAGGGGCAATGTGACCTCCCATGGGCTCCTACAACAAAAGACCCTTCATCTAAAGGAATAGAAACAATAGCTGATGGGGACAAGGCCGGCAGCGGCCAGGATCTGAGGGCCTGCGCGAGAGTGGGGAGTCAATGGCGAGTCCTGTTTTACCCAAATCCTCTGTTGACCTGAATAATCTCCTGGGCTTCCTCCTTGAATCATAGGATCATAGAATCACCAGGTTGGAAGAGACCCACCAGACCATCGAGTCCAACCTTTCCCATCAATCTCTAAACCATGTCCCTCAGTACCTCGTCCACCTGTGCCTTAAACACCTCCAGGGAAGGCGAGTCAACCATCTCTCTGGGCAGCCTCTACCAGTGCCTAATGATCCTTTCAAGTGAAGAATTTTTTCCTTATGTTGAGCCTGTACCTCCCCTGGTGGAGCTTGAGGCCATTTCCTCTCATTCTGTCCCCTGTCGCTTGGGAGAAGAGCCCATCTTGGCTTTTATTAGATGGGGACAGGCATTATGTCAATCTGGGCTGTCTGGGATGACACCTACTCCTCCTCAGGTAGCATGTGGCTGTGGGAAGTGATGGAGTTGTTGAGCCTGCAGAAGAGAAGGCTCTGGGGAGAACTTAAAGCAGTTTCCAGTACTGAAAGGGGCCCCAGGAAAACTAAGGAGCACCTCTTGACCACGGAGTACAGGGAGAGGATGAGGGGGAGCGGTTTCCAGCAGAAAAAGGGGAGATTGAGATGAGATTGTAGCAAAAAAATGTTTTGCTGTGAGGGTGGGGAGGCCCTGGCCCAGTCTGCCCAGAGCAGTGGTGGCTGCCCCATCCCTGGAGGGGTTCAAGGTCAGGTTGGATGGGGCTTTGAGTCCCCTGATCCAGTGGGAGGTGTCCCTGCCTGTGGCAGGGGGTGGAATTGGATGGGCTTTGAGGCCCCTTCCAAATCAAACCATTCTATGATTCTATGATTTTTATCAGGAGAGCTGAGGTGGCAGCAGGGATAGGTATGCACTGTTCTCATACAAACATGCACACAAGAAGAGCTGCACCACCAAAGCCAGCTGCTACACCCCAAGACGCTCACGCATCAGCATCTCTCATCCATGGAAAAATCTCAGAATGACACAAAATGGCACATTCCGAGAATAACAGCACAACACCCTATCTGCACACCCATGCTTATAGTGGAATGTGTGCTCTGCGGGCACCCTGAGCAGTGGGGTTGTGAGCTGGGCTAGCAAACCAGAATGATGAACACCTCCCTGGCGTTCCCAATGGTCCTGAGCCACTGCAGGCAAACATTGACAAGAGGTCTCCAAGGGAAACCCATAAAGTGCTCCCTGGTATAGCTTTCTGAGGATCACTCCAGACAGCTATATTAGCTGGAACATGAAGTAGTTACACTCCTGCTGCTCTCCCAGTGCTTTTGAAACAGATACTTGTCTCCTTTATTACCTTTGTTTGTGTCTCATTTTATTTGTGTGCTGTGTGCTTCATTGTGCTGATTTTGATGCAGTTGTGACTGGCTGCGGGTCGAAACAACAATAAATACCTTCCAGGCCTTTTGTGCTTTTACTATTACTTTCTGCTTTTGTGAAAAAGAGGCCAAGCCAGACAATGAAAATCAAATGGGGAAAATTAAACCCTAAATCTGCATTAATAGTTCAACTCATGAGAGCAGAGTGGAGGGACAGAATCCCATCCCTGTACCAAGGACCAGAGTGGAGACAGGTGCACCCTATACATAGGAGATGGGAGCTGCCTGTGCTTATGTCCTGGTTTGCTTTGTTCCTCATAAGACAACATATAAAGCCTTGGCTCTCTCCAAAATCTTAGCCAAGGGTCTCTGAAGTTAATGGCAGGTTTTTCATTAACAAGCAATGCCTGGAGAGCATTGAACACTGGCTGGGACAGGGCAATTGTGCTGGACGGGAGACCCAGAGACCTACTGGCTGGGTGCAGAGCCCGTGTGTTTCTTCCTTCTCAGCATGTTTTGAGGAATAACCTGTCCTTTGTGCAGCGATGTACCTGTGGGGCTGGAAAGAGAAGGTGCTGATTGGAGTCTCAGGGGTTTTTTTTTCTGCTGTGATCACTTTGAAATGCCCAATCCCCGATTCAGAGGACTGAAACCATGGCTGGAAATGACGGATCCTGTGACAGAACCTGACCCTGTGGCCCCACGGTGCCTCTGCGGTGTCTGCAGCTCCTGGAAAGCACCAAGCCCTATGAGATACCCAGTGAGCAGAGAGGGGCAATGATGCACCCCCAACAAACCAGTGTCAGAGCTGGCAGATCCCAGGGGGATGTCAAAGGGAAGGGCGAGGGCTTTGCCCCCCTCCTTGGGACACCCCGTGCTGCCGCTCTGTCCTGGCTGAGTGGAGCTGGTGACAGCTCTGCTTATTCGCTTTGCTGGGCTGAAGAGAGCACTTTAAAAGGAAGCAAAGCAGAAACATCACATTAGTTCCTGCTGGAAGGGGGAATGAGAGGCACACATTCCTGCCTTGTATGGGAAATCTGGCCTGCTTGCATTACCCCTGGAGTTTGGGCTGAACGCAGTATTCTTAGCCTCCCATCCTCAGACAGCTGCGCTCCTGATAGGCAGTGCAGGAAACCACTGCCAGCTTTGTGATGGCCGAGCTTCAGTGGAGGGTGAAGTCATGCCTGGGGACCTCATTGAGGCTTTGAGTTATGGCCGAGCAGGAGCAACCATCATGCTGAACCCACCAGAAACATCTAGAGTGGGAACCTGTTCTGTTGTCTTCCTACCTGCCTGCCAATGTGAGCCAGAGTGTATGGGGACTCACACCCACACGCCAGCTCACAGACAAAACCATTGTGCCACTGGAAGGAGGTCTGGATGCCACTGGAAGGAGGCCTGGATGTCATTGGAAAGAGGTGTGAGCCAGCTTCCCCAGGGGCACCCAGCTGGGAGAGCATCCCAGGCACTGGAACACTTTGGAGGCAATCCCATGGCTGAGCTCATGACAACTTTTGACCACAACATCCAGGTGTCATTTGCATGTAGTGCATAGCCCCGAGCTGCACAGGCAGTTGTCAGCTCAGCTGTTTCAGAATAAAATCTTTAGTGCTTCATGAAACATAAGCAGAAAACTTACCCTCAACGAAGCGGCATGTGAGGTTTGGCTAACAGGAGTGGTTGAGTTGCGTTCAGGTCACACAGTTCCACTCAACCAGGCTCAGTCAGACAAGTCCAGGGACACGTGGTCACCTCCTCTACATAGTGAAGACTGCAGAGGTGAGATCATAGAATCATAGAATCACCAGGTTGGGAAAGACCTCTTGGATCATCAAAGCCAACCATTCCTATCTACCACTAAACCATGTCCTTGCGCACCTCATCTAACCATCTTTTAAACACCTCCAGGTGCTTGGCCGTCTTCCTGAGAAACCTCTGCCAGTGCCCAATGACCCTTTCTGTGATTTTTTTTTTCCTAATATCCAGCCTGAACCTCTTGTCCTATCCCCTGTCACTTAAGAGAAGAGGCCATCCAACCAGTTTTCCACCCAGGAGGGTGTGTGCCTGTCCAGGCCAGAGACTGACAGTTTCCTAAGCAGAATGCTATGAGAAACTGCTACTTTACTGAAGTCCAAGAAGACTACATCCGCATCCTTTCACGTCAGGTTAGTCTGAACATGTTGATAACCAACAGCCCTTCTTGGCATCTGCTATGCACTAACCATATCTGCCATTTCTCAGGCCCCCAGACTCCACCTTCCTACTCTATACTCTCTGTGCCTCATATTCACATTTGAGACTTTCCCTGCATCATCTGCTGCAATATGCTCACAGGGCTCAGTCACTACTGAAGATGGGAATTTTTCAGACTTGAGGCTGCCCTTCGTTTTGTCAGCTTGTGTCCCATTTCAGAGGATCCAGATGGATAAAGAAAGGAAAGGTCAAGTTCAAGATTCAATTTGTGTACATGTAAAGGGGTGGTCTTGCCTCTGCGTAAGTGGGGATGTTTAGCCTGGAGAAGAGGAGGCTGAGGGGAGACCTCATTGCTTTCTACAACTCCCTGAAAGGAGGTTGTGGAGAGGAGGGATCTGGGCTCTTCTCCCAAGTGACAGGGGACAGGATGAGAGGGTATGGCCTCAAGCGCCACCAAGGGAGGTTCAGGTTGAACATTAGGAAAAAAATTTTCATGGAAAGGGTCACTGGGCACTGGAACAGGCTGCCCAGGTTGCTGATTGAGTCACTTTCCCTGGAGGTGTTTAAGGGACGGGTGGACAAGGTGCTGAGGGACATGGTTTAGTGTTTGATAGGAATGGTTGGACTCGATGATCCAGTGGGTCTCTTCCAACCTGGCGATTCTATGATTCTATGATTTGCATTGCATGCACACATAGAAGAGCAGATGGAGATATGGGCATAGTTAAGGTCATGGGGGGCGTCTGCATGATTGCAATGTGCAATCTTTGTGCACCTACATGCCATGTCTGTCTTTCACTAAGGGCTCTGTGCGTCTTCGTAGGTTTTGTTGTATGGAAGTCCAGAGTAAAAGACACTCACACATTTTTTGAAGACATATCTATGTCTGGATGGGTATCCCAAGCCAACAGGCAGCAACAGGTCTGGAGTTCCAGAGGAACAATGAAAAACAGCAGAGAAGACTAAGCATCATTGTGCATCTGTGCCACTACCAGATTTCCTGTCCCACTGCCTGCATTCCTCCATCCCCTGCACAGAACAAGGCTGGAGTATGGGGGAGGTGGTGGACAACTCGAGCTTCTTCCAGAGAGACCTTAGAGCAACTTCTAGCACTGAAAAGGGCTCCAGGAAAGTAGGGTAGGGGCTCTTGATCAGGGAGTACAGAGTTAAGATGAGGGGGAATGATTTACAGCTGAAAAAGTGGAGATTGAGATGAGACATTAGTAAGAAATGTTTTACTGTGAAGGTGGGGAGGCCCTTGGCCAGGTTGCCCAGAGCAGTGGTGGCTGCCCCATCCCTGGAGGGGTTCAAGGACAGGTTGGAAGAAGCTTTGAGCAACCTGCAGGAGGTATCCTTGCCCATGGCAGGGGGATGGAACTGAATGGGCTTTGAGGTTCCTTCCAACTCAAACAATTCTAGGTTTCTAAGCTTACAGCCTGGGCTCCATAGCAGTGTGGGTTGTGCTTTCCCCTTCCCTGTTTCTTTCCGCCTGCTAATATCAACAAAACCTGCGAGGGCACCTCATCACCAGAGCTCCCGCAGAGCAAATGCGACATACTTGGAGCATGCAGTCAGCTTTTCCAGCCAGTCCACACAGCCGGTGTAAACTGTCTAAGTACTGTCAGAAACCACTTTATAAACTCAGGACGGGGAGGAGGTGATTGATGGCTTCGCACTGGACATGACACTGCTTCTACACTTCCCTGTATTTATAATATTTGTGTATTGCCCCTACCTCAAAGCTTGACAGGGCCAGTCCCATTCACTTAGAGATACGAATTTGGCACAGCCTGACATAAACTCCATCGCTCGGGCCACCAAGGGAGAACCATTGTTGTAAACTTTGTCCCTCCACACCCTGCTTGGTGCTTTTTTTACCCCCTTCCAGTCACATTATTTCTTTACAAGCCATCGAGAACAGAACCAAATGTTTCACATCTGTTCTTGCCAGTCCAGCCATTTGCATGAGAATAGTGGTCAGTGTTTCAATGAGCACAGCTCACTGGCTGGCAATGGGAATGGCGCTGGCCACCACCGGCCTCTCCTGCTTCTGCCAGATGTCCAGGCCCCACACAAAAGAGAGAGACCCACAGCGTTAACAAATCACCTTCTTTTGGGATCTCATCACTCTAGAGATACGTCGGATGGGTGCTGGTCTCTTCACCCAAGTAACAAGCAATGTGAGGAGAGGAAACAGCCACAAGTATATGGGTGTAAGCTGGAGAGGAGCATGAGAATGGTGAGGCACTGGAAGAGATTGCCCAGAGAAACTGTGGCTGCTCCATCCTGGAAGTGTTCAAGGCCTGGTTGTATGGGGCCTTGGGCAGCTTGATCTAGCCAGACATGTCCTTGCCCCCCCCTACAACTTGTTCTGAACCCTGCGCTGGATGTGGTTAACCCATCTGAAAACCTTGCCCTGACTTTGTGCTCCGCTTGACCTCCAATCCTTTGAGCAAGGCTGTTCTAGCAGCACAAGGGGCTGCAGTTTCCAGCTCTGCACACCAACAACAGAGCAAACCATGACTGAAGAACTGCCACTGTGCTGCTCTCCATGCTCTGCAAATGCTGCTGTATCCACACCCTGCCCTTGCCTGTGGCAGAACACCGGCAGCAGTGGATTTGCTGCCCCAGGGAAACCAGGCAGCCCCAGCACCTGCCAGGTTGGAGGTGGCTGGCATTGGAGAAGGATGAACTCAGCACCTCTGGGAGCATTTCTATCAGCGTGACAGTGGTGAGCTGTGTGGAGAAGATGGGACACAAAGCTGGCTTCCCTGACACCATGCAAATATGCTGGTCCCTGTGCTGCCAGGCTGTATGGACCCACCAGAGCCAGGGCTTGTGCTGCAAGACAGAGAAGATGCTGCTGATTTCCCTGCCTGAGCATAATCTCCATATAGCAGAGCTGGATGAGTGGGTCAGGGGAAATCCCCTGGGGATACATGCTCACAAACCCCTGTGAGCACTCCCACACTTGAACATCTCCTTATATGAAGGACAGCGTCAGAAACGGCAAGTGATCGACTTGTGTGTTGAGCTGTAAGGTGTGGCAGAGAGGCAAGACTGAACTGCTGTTGATGCCACATACTTTACATCAGAGAAGGAGAACATTTCAGAAGAGTGTGTAGGTTGCTGGCTGTGTAAGTAAGAGAAGACAGCACAGGGGTGCAGGTCGCCTCCTTGTCACCTCCTTGAGCACAGAAAGAGCTGACTGCCCTCACCTTACTGGGTGCAGGCGAGCAGGTCCTTGGCACTAAGACAGCAACCATGGACATGGTGGCATCTCTCCCAAAGTTTCCTGGTCCATCACAGGGACCAAGTTCCCCCTGCTCTCAGCACTCCTGCACTTGGAGACAGCTCTGCTCCACGGGTTGGGTGTTGCTGAAAGGTGCAGGTGCACAGCACAGCCAGGGACAGAGCTTTCTGTCCCAGCCTCAGTGCAAAGGGGAATGCAAACAGAGCACACTGAGACAGCAGAAACATTTTGACAGGGGATTGCTGGTGTGTGGCTCTTGTGGCCAGCGGCAGGACCTTCCTAAGACGTCCCTCAGCTGTGCCCTTCACTCCTGGGCTGGGCCACTGTTAGGATGCATTCTGACCTTTAAGGACCAATTATTTTTTCAGGCCTCTGCCTGGTGGGCCAGGGGTCTGGAATGCGCCAGGGGAATCCCTTTGAAGAGGGATTTCTCAGGAGCTGTTTCCTGCCTTTCATTGGAGACGTGTTCAGAAAGCCCCATCTGCGCTACCAGTGCCTTGGACTCTCTCTCGACTCATGAAAAACATGGGCAACTCCAAAGATTAGTGTGCAAACTCAGTTGGGCATAAATGACGGCATCAAGCTCAGGGTGTGGCACAGTCAGTGCCTGGTCTGCTTTGCACCTTTGTGCTTGTAGAGAGGCTGCAGGACTGAACCTTCTCAGTGTAGCTGCCTGATGCTCGAAAGGATATGGGCAGGTGTATGGTGGCACCAAGGCAAGTCCCTGAGACATCTAGAAGACTGCTATGAAGGAGATGGGAACATAGGTATTTCCAGTAATACCTCAGCTCAGGCTGAGAGTTTCTGCTGCTTGGGCTCTGTGGTCCCACCTGGCTCTTCAGAATGTGTTTTGTCACATTGCACCGTGGGCATTTAGAGAGAGGAGGTTTGAGTGAGGAGCCTGCAGCTGTCATGGGCCTTCACCTCTCTCTGCACAACTGCTGGACACACCATGTGCATTGCAGCTCCCTCGCCAAGAAAATATTTCCATCCCCACCTGCCTCAAGACCTTCTCTTTCCATTGGCCTGCATTTTGGAAGTCCTCTTTGTCTTAAAAGAAAAGTAGTAGAAGCAGCTCCAAGAGTCATCTGCACCGTGTTCATGCTGACAGTGATACCTTAGGTGTCCTCCTAGTACCCAGACTCTCCTCTCTTGAGCATCCAATGAGAACAGATATAGTAGACTTGGAAGTTGATGAATAGCATGGTAAGGTTTGTGTTTCTATTTAAAAAAATAAATAACGTAGGGTCATTGCAAGTGGAACTGGCTGGAAGCAGGAAAGAGGGTGTGCAGTATATACTTGTGAGCACAAGAGGGAGAGCAAGGAAGGAGGAGAGAGGAAGGACAGGAATGAAGGAAATGGACTTGCTATCTGCTTGTAAATAAGGTTAAGACTGGTAATAATTTGGATAGTCTTGGATATACACCCAATTTTGTGGGTTTTGTGACGGCATATAAAGAAAAGACAATTCCTGCCTGAAGAAGGAGCAGCCGATGGCTCTGCTCCGGCAGCGATTTACTCAGCCTACGCTTTACACTCGCCAGGAGCCCAATTTCCACCCACATAAACCTAACGGCATGAGTGAGGATTTGCAGGCTCCAAGCTTGACAGGTTAAGTCAAGGCTGTGGTTTAATCCTTCTTATGACAGTCAAGGCAAGTCTTATCCAAGGAAAGAAAAGAAACTCCATCATGGAAAGTGACTATTTTTATTTCCCTGTGTAATATTTTATCTGCTTTACCTGCTTTATTCCCTGTCCTTGCTGTATACAAGCAGACATGAAAATGATTTCTCCACTAGTTTAACTAATTTAACAGGAGTGATACAGAAGAGAAAAGAAATTGAATCCCGAGGCAGTTATTTTCCAAGACTGAGTCAGTGTTTACTCCCTGGACACAAGAGGCTTTAGAGTAACTGAGCAGGAAGACTGGTAAAAGTCCTCTAGAAAAGAGGGAGCGATGGTGCTAACACCACCAGTGTCTGCCCAGGCCATGGGGTTGGTGTTGGCCGGAGCTGGGCAGCACCATCCTGGCAGAAACACTCCCAAGATAGAGTTCAGCAGGCAGCTCAGTGCTGGGCAGCCTGGGGAGAGGGTTTGAGAGCTATTTAGCAACACCAAATTGGGACTTGAAGCAGAATTAATTGAGCTTAAATTGCATCCTCCTAGCAATCCGCTAATCTGCTCCAGCAGGAGGATAATGACTTCTCAAGAAACTGACTTCAAAAATTGAAACTTGCCGAGTTCTAATAACTGGGCTGCTTAAAAAGAGGATTAATAGTGCATATAAAATATTGCCGTACTGAGACTTACGTTCACGTGGGAGTCTTCTGCCTCCGAATGGAGGAGGGATCTCAGGAGAATTTGTGAACTGCACACACTCACACACAAACACACACAATTACTCACCCAAAGGCACACAGACCCAAGCTGCTGTCATGTTCCCAAATTACTTTTCTTAAACCATGTTTATTAGTTCCAGGCAGTTCCTTATCATGAGGGAACTTTTTAATAAAAGCTCCTTTCAAGCAAAGACCTCAAAACACTCTGCGAACAGCAACAAATCAAGTGTCACATCATCCCTTGTGACATGGGGACAACACTGCAGCTTCTGAGAAATAAGTGGCACGTGGCAAATAGATGGCAGAACTGGGAAGAGAAGCCAAAAGTCTTTTTGAATCCGACAATCTTTTCCACTTTATTTAATTTCTCCCATTTTCTTCAATCCCTGCCGCTGGCAGACAATTGAGGAAATGGGATTTTTGCTCTGATTGCAGTAGCTGCCCTTTGGGAAAACACCCCATTCACAGCATCCAAGTGTGGCACAGTGGGGTTTTGGGATTGCTGTTCAACCCAATAGCAAACAGGGGGGATTGCTGAAAAAATATTCCTCTGCCTTCCTCACTTTGTGGTTCCTATTTGGATGCAACTGGCTGAAAACACTGAATGCCTTCATGCCAAGTGATTCCCTTTGCACTTCTGCCTGCAGTGCCTGTCTCCCCTTATTCCCTAACATCTCCCTCTTTTCTTAGGTTTTTTCTGTGTTAATCTAATAGGGCGGGGAAGAGGCTCTCCACAAAGTCCATCACCCTCAATTTTCCTTTTATTAGCACAGATACACACAGCAAAGTTAATAAACTGTAGTAGGTTGTTTTCTCTGTTGCTACCAATAATATTGTTGCTGCCCCTGACCCAATTAGAAGCATTTGTTCAGTATTAAGCTCAGAGCTGTGCTGAGATCTCTGTCTTTCACCGGGTGGCTTGCAGGACACTTTGAAATATTTATGAATGATCTTGAATGACATCTGTTTGCTCTTTTGCTGCTGATATTCCCAGCAAGCGGCCAGCCTGGGCAGCACATGCTGGTCCTGGCAGGCATCAGGTGAGCCCTTGCTGCTGGATCAATGGGAAAATAAACAAAACTGGGTTTCACCACTCCACCCTGGACCAAGTCCTGGCTTCTGGGTTCAAGTACAGACCTGGGATGATCCAGCCACAGAAGCATCACCTGGGATGATGTGTCTGAGGCTCAGCTGGCAACACTGGGGGTACTGGGGCTCCAGCGCAGCCTAGGGCTGGTTCCCTTCACAGCAACGCACTTTTGACTATCTCTGCTTCTGGTTGTGTGTGATGTGTTCCTTTGCCAGAGAGTGGTGAGAGGAGAGGAAACTTTATCTAAGAAACAGATTCTTTAAAAATGAGCTACTTCAGGTTTTGCCAAGGTGGTGAATACAGTGGCCAAACCCCACAGCGTTTCAGCCAGGAATGAGAGTTGCACTGCTGGCACAAATTTGTGCCCAATATTCCTATGTACGGTGTCCAGGGTGAGGGGAGGAGGAGGTTAGACCCTGCACCTTAACTTCCTTAAGGTACAACCAACCCCAGCAATGCTAAGCAGGATCTACAGTTCACCATACAGTTTAGCAATATTTTTGGTTATCTGATGTCTGCTCAGAGGCTACCCACCGATTCCTCGGTGGCCTGTCCATCACGGGATGACTGACAGTTGCCCTGCATAGGCTAAAGCTGTGCTGTCAGGATCCCTCTGTGGTTCTGCCTCTTCAACACCGTTTGACTCCACTGTCCCCTCCTTCCCACCACACCCGTAAGTGACCACAGGTTTAAGCCAACCCATCAGAGCAAGCTCCAAGCCTTAGCTGTGTTGTGGGGAAGGGAAGAGTGTGTTGGGGAAGGATCTATACTCTGGCCAGAGGGGCAGGATGGATGCACACTGTGCCCTGACAGCAGCACTCACAGGACTGAAAGGCATCGGAGCAGGGCAAATCCCCCAAACTACAGCCTTCTCGCTGTAAGGAATAAACAGAGGTTGGACCGAAGCTATAATTTGCATAGGACAGCAGGGTTGTTGTCTTTATATCATACCATGATTCTGAGTGCAGCTCATTCCCCAGAACTCTCAGTACCACCAGCCCTTTCTACTGAGACCACATCCACACCCCTTGAACCTCCAGCCCCATCACATATCCCTCCCCTGCAGTCAAACTGGAGCTGTCAGCAGCAATACTCATTAGGAGAGGACTTAATGACAAGAAGTCTTCATCTACAATCTGATCCTCTAAGGGAGGTGTTACCTTGTCATCTGATCATCCTGTCACCACCCTGCCTTGGAAAGATGCTTCCTGGAAGGAAAAGCCCTGACAAACCCTGGAATGTTGCAAGTGTGGGAGGTATGGGCAGTGATGGGGTATCTATGCGGGCATCAAGGACCTGCCAAGGGCCACAGGGTGGGATGGTGTCAGCACCAGGGCTGGGCTCAGTTCTGGGCACCTCAAAGCGGTGACAGTTGTGCACACCGTGGGGCGTGCAGACCGATATGGGGCCATTTCCTTTGGCAATAGAAAGCCCAAGGTTGTCTCTCTGTTTATCTGAACCATTGTTTGCAATCTCAAGTGCGGAAGGAGAAAACAGGCAGTGCTAGAACTAGGATCAAGTGAAATGACCTACAAAGATGTACCCATCTGACTGTCCTTGGACTGAATCGCTTGTGGGAGCCAGAATACTTCTTTGTTAAAGACGTCCCTGCATCTCCTATCCATGGTCACATTTCTTCCTAGGACTGTGCTGCTAAAGATGTTCTTCCCTTCACTCCTGAGCTCTGTTTATCCACATATGTGTTTTAGGCTTTGGCTGGCTGAGGGACTTGTCTGGGTCCTGTCTATCTGCACGTAGGTGTTTTACTGGGAAAGCCCTCAGTGATAACTTTGGGAGCTCTTGGGATTTGAGCGCCACCATTACAAGCTCAAAAAGTGAAAAAAACTAAAAAATTTTTCCAGTAAAGATGCTCTGGGTGTTTTCCAGGCTTGGCAGGAAGGACCCATCACCTCCTCCTACCCATCAGCCATCCCATGGACTGTTTTTGTTAAAGCCTGCACAGACATGTTTTCACATCTGCTTTCCAGCCAGGCACTTTCTCATGGTGACTTTGCTCATGATGAAGGTGCCGCTATTAGTGCTTCATTCTACCTGAACTATGTAAGGACTAAAGATAAGTGCAAATAGTTTTCCACTGCAGGGCATCCACAAAATGTAGGAAAATCGCCGTCTCTGGACCATCTGGCTGCTGATAATACAATATTAATAACCACAGTCAATTAAGCTGGAGCTCCCTTGTGGAGCAGGGTTTCAGTTGGGCGATGTCGCAAGAATCGATGTAATCCAACTTCTGATGCCATCGATAGCAGCTGGCCTGGGAGCCAGGGTGCCCGGGGAGGTGTCCAGGCACACTCACAGCTCTCCTGGGAGAGCTGCGGCCATCAACAGATGCTTCACAAGGATCCCTGAAATAAGTCACAGAATCATAGAATCATGGAATGGTTTGGATTGGAAGGGACATTAAAGCCCATCCAGTTCCACGCCCCTGTCCATCCAGCTTGGCCTTGAACCCCTCCAGGGATGGGGCAGCCACCACTTCTCTGGGTAATCTCGGCCGGAGCCTCCTCACCCTCACAGCAAAACATTTCTTCCTAAAATCTCATCTCAATCTCCTCTCTTTCAACTCAAAATCATTCTCCCTCCTCCTGTCTCTGCAGTCCCTGATCAAGAGCCCCTCCCGTGTTTTCCTGTAGCCCTCAAAGATGTTCAGGATGATCTGCCATCGCTTTGGGAGCCCAAATTGGGGCATCAAAGCCTCATGTCTTAAGATAAGCTGGAGTGGAAATGCTACTGAGAGGGGATGCTAGGAAGTCTACAAGGTGCTGGAGGGGGACTTGGATAAATATGCAGGCAGATGGGAAATCCCACTCACTGGGATAAGATGAGCTGAAGAGGACATTTGTTGAGGAAATCCCACCTTATGAATATGGACATGGCCAGTGGTGAAGTCACAGCTCCTTCAGAGGAGATAGCATTTTCCCTCCTACCATCACTTGTGAAAACCCTTTCTTTCCTCTGAGCCAAAGCCTTTTCTTGTCTCCTTTAAGGCTGAGGCTTGTGACTTGGTAGGGCTTTGCACCCAGGAAAAACTCACTTCATGGGAAGGACCTTTGTCACCTTCTCTCACTACCCAGCAATGCCACACACCCTGATGCAGCTGAGCTTTGGCACACAGCATGTCTCTTCACAGGGCTCTCGCTTCTCTTCTAAAGCTCTTCAGGATTCCAGGAGCCTCTTTGTCTGCAAGATGGACTATCTTGTGAATATCTAGAAGAGTTTCACCCCAAAAACATCTCAAGGGAAATACTAAGATGAGAGGCAAATCATGCTAAGGATGGATGAGCACTAAGATATATTATTCACTAGTCACAAATGATACCCACAAATATCCTGGATATGAATCCTGGGCTACTTTCAAAGCAGAGGGACCAGCAGGGAGGGTTCTGCCCCCCTGCTCTGATCTGGTGAGACCCCACCTGGAGCCTCGTGTCCAGTTCTGGAGTCCTCAGCATAGGAAGAACATAGAGCTATTGTAGCAAGTCCAGAGGAGGCCACAGAGATAATCCAAGGTCTAGAGCACCTCCTGTACAAGGAATTGCAAGGAACTGGTTCTATGAATCGCATCAAAATGCCAACACGTTTGCTGTTCTGTTACTCGGAGAGTTTTTCTCACACCTTCCAGTTTTGAGGCTCCTATGTCCCTGTGTCCCTCAGGCTATGCAGGTTTTGCAGTCCTTTTGGAACTGGGTCAAACCTGGTAAAAATTTAGATATCAAAAATTTGAGCAAAACTAACGAGTGACACCATTTGTCAGTCACAGGGAGCTTTCGCTGCTGAGAGAGGTATTATTTCAAAGCCCTAAAATTTTCTCGCAGTGTGAATTTTCCAGCTAAATGGTTCCCAATTCAAATTTGTCATGAAATGTCAGAAATAAACCTACAGGGAAAAAATAATCCTAGCCGTACCCACCTATATCTCCCTTAAAATGTAAAATTACTCTGTATTTCATGTCAACTTTGTAGCAAGTATCTCCAATTATGAGGAGGTTGCCTGAGAGGTGGTAAAGAGATATTTCTGGTACTACAAACTTGTTCCTGCAGTCTGCCTGCAAAAATCCTGGAGGAATGTTCTGTCAGAAAGCACCATCCTCCACAGCAGAGGTGCTTCCCTGTGGCACACCTCGAACTGTGACTCCTCACGAGCTGAAGAACCATTTCTCTGGGAAGCTGATCATGGACTGATGTTGTTTTACTGGGAAACATGGGCATTATGCTGCTAAAAATATCATGGAAGACTGGAATGAGTTGGAAGGGACCTGAGAGCCCATACAGTTCCAACCCCAGTGACACCTCCCACTGGATCGGGGGCTCCAAGCCCCATCCAACCTGGTCTTGAACCCCTCCAGGGATGGGGCAGCCATCACATCTCTAGAAAATCTGGGCCAAGGGCTCCCCACCCTCACAGCAAAACATTGCTTCCTAAGATCTCATCTCAATCTCCCCTCTTTCAGCTGGAAACCGTTACTCTCATCCTATCCCTTCATTCCCTGATTGAGAGCCCCTCCCCACGGCCCTCCCCCCCCCCCCAGCTTTCCTGGAGCATCTTTCAGCACTGGAAGCTGCTCTAAGGTCTCTCCAAAGCCTTTTCTTCTCCAGGTTGAACTACCCCAACTCTCTCAGCCTGTGCTTGTACTGGTATGGGAGGTGCTCCAGCCATTGCATCATCTCATAGTCTCCTCTGGACTTGTTCCTACACATTCATGTCCTTCTTGTGCTTTGGACAACTCAACATACAACTTTTCTCATTGCTTCTCGCAATGAAGTTTCTCTGGCATTGAGAAGTGGTGCCACAGAGATGGAAGGAACTGACACAGCCGAGGAAAGAAAGAGTTAGGCGGTGGATGACAACTCTTCCCAACACATTTCCCACAGAATTGCCTCATTCTCACTCTGCAGAAGGACTCTCTGAGGGTGACGAAGGAGACTAGATTTTGGGGAAAGCCAGGGGTTTCCCATCTGGAGGGAGGCCAGATGGCTTATGTTCAACCTCAACTCAACGGTTGACTCCATCCAGGTCAGCCTTCTCCCCCTCGCCTAATCAGGTTGTAATTACACAATTCTGAATGGAGTTGCCTTAGTGTGTGTATGTAGAGCATCCAGTCCAAAAAAGCTCTGGGCACAGCTGGAGCCATGTAATAAAAAACACATTAGGAGTCAATAGGAGAAAACAAAGGAACAAAACCAGTCCAGTTGAGTCTTCACAGACACCAGTTTCTCAGCAGCACCTGCCAAGAGCACTGAAGCACCTACTTAAGTCAGGTCAAGAAGATGTTAAGAAGAAAAAAGAATTGCTTACATTGAAAATGTATTGTGTGGTTCATTTAACAACAGTTAAAGCAATTTAAATCCATCAGCAGAATCAGAGCAAGAGATTTGCTCTGTTTGATCAGACAAATAAGCTGTGACATTGGGTGTCTCTGCCTGCTGAAGTTCAAACCCTGAGATTTCTTCTGAGACCCCCTCCCTGCTCTGCCAAGAGCCTGGATGTGTCCCAGGTGGGGTCAGGAGCTTCTTTCCTCACCACCTCAGGATATTTGCAGATGCAGTGCTGGTGCTTTAAAGCACAAGATTAGATTAGGCTTTTCTTAGCTTGCCTCACACTGAATGCAGTGCTGCCAGTTTGTGTGATTTTATGAGAAGCCTTGTGGAATTTGGGATTTTTCTTAGAGTGCCTGTTCCTGGAATAAAGTGATTACAGAACAACCTCATCACCGCCTCAGTTATAAAATACATTCCTGTGCCACATTGTTACAAGAAGAGTTAAAACATGGAAGGAAGAGCATGTGAGGGGAAGTTAGAGACCCCTTTTCCACCACCCAAATTTGGGGAGTTGAAGCTCCTGCATACTTTCATACAGCAATCTCCGGGTGTCTGGAACAGACCTGGTCACACTTGCCTTGAAATCATTCAGAGGGAAGCCTCATTTCAGCTCTAGTGGCCGACAATCATCAAACTGGCCCTGCTGGTCCTTACAAGGTTGAATTCATCCACTGTCCCATCCCTGGGACAGTGGCACTTGTCTAGGATGCTCTTTCAGTCGCAGTGATCTCTGGCTTGGAGGTAAACCGAGCTTTCACCTCAGACCATCTCCTGCAAGGACCAACAGTGCAACAACAGATACAGCCTGGCTCAGCACATCTGGGTCACAATCCCACATCTGGTTCTTTGCCACAGCTGTTCCAGGAAGGTAGGAAAGCCTGGAGAGGACCTCGGTCTTCTGCAACAGGGGTGACTTCCACATGATTACAAATACACTGAGCAGCTGGCGTAAGCTCTGGTTCTAACAAATCCACTGCAGTTCTTCCTTTCAGACATCCATTCTTTCTCTGTCTCACCATAAAATGAAGAATCCCATATTTTTCATGATAGGCATGTATTTCCTTGATTCAGAACCACTTGGGTTAGTTTTGAGGGGCACAAAGTTATTGACCTGAAGATTTTAACCGTAGAATCATGGAATGAGGGAATGGTTTGGGTTGGAAGGGACCTCAAAGCCCATCCAGTTCTAGCCCTCTTCCTCCCACTGGATCAGGTTGCTCCAAGCCCCATCCAGCTTGGCCTTGAATCGCTCCAGGGATGGGGCAGCCACCTCTGGGCAACCTGGTCCAGGGCTTCCCCACCCTCACAGCAGAACATTTCTTCCTAAAATGTCACCTCAATCTCTCCTCTTCGAGCTTAAAACCATTCCCACTCATCCTATCCTTTCTTCCTGACCAAGAGTTCCTCCCCAGCTTTCCTGGAGCCCCTTTCAGTACTGGAAGGTGCCCTAAGGTCTCCTTGAAGCCTTTTCTTCTCCAGGTTGAACAACCCCAACTCTCGCAGCCTGTGCTTGTGCTGCTATGGGAGGTGCAATTTTAGCTGATCACTGCAAGCTTGCCTCTTTTGGCCCTCCTTCTGGTGTCCCAAGCCAGAATGTCACACAGCAGATGAACAACGGCAACTGTGGAATCCCGTTTAAAGATAAGTCTTGTTATTTTTATACCAATTACAAGGTTTTGGATCAGCCTAAGAGGTGTTTAATAAGTTATAATATTTAGGCACACTTGGCTTCCACATTTATTGGGGCTGTTTGTAGCAAGATATAATGTGTGCTCACTGTGGAACTATGTGGCATGCACATAAAACCAGCACAGATGTACTGAGAAGCACCAGGGAAGCCGAGCTGGCCTGTGGCATGGGGAGCAAGTGCTCCTGCCTGCAAGGAGGGCAGCAGGAGAAGGGAAGAGAGGGAAGGAAAAGATAAACTCATACTGGCTGGGCTTGCTCCACTCAGCTGCATCCTACTTTTAGAAAGCGTTTTCTTTTGAGGTCTCAAAATCCTGTTACATAATATTGAAAAATTGTCATAAAATGTTTTATTGCATTGTACAATTGAAACGCTGTGAAGAGCCTTAACCCCTGAGCTGCCTCGCTTCTGCCGATGCCCAACATGTCACTGCTCAGGAGCTGCTGCCTCTGTTTGCTGGCTGAGCTTTGAGGAAGATTCAGGTGGTTTCGGGGCTCAGGGTGAACAGTTGCTGGGTCACCTTACCCAGGCAATCAGACTAATGTCAGAGAATGCCCTGGATTAATCCTTCCTTTCCCACGTCTGTGGATCTCAGCTTGATCAAAATTAGAAGTGTGAACAGTCCTGATGCTTTTACTCCTCAACTTACCCCTCGGTGTTAGTTCTGCAAAAACCAATGGAAAGGTGTTTACTTCTCTGCAGGCACCCTGGCTGTGTCCCCCGTCTTATTTCACACTGAAGTGAAATCAGACATAAAAAGATTTCTGAAAGCATCTAGAGTCAAATTCCAAAGGTTCAGAAAGTGAAGGACAAACCTTTCCAGTGAGGTCATGGCCACATATTGGCCCTTAGAAGATTGATAGAGCTGCTGGATAGACAAGCTTGAGAATTCACTTCTCAGCACGGACCTTTGTTTTCCCAAAGTGGGAATCAAGGGGATATCCCATGGGGATAAACAGCTCTCCTGACCTGCTGTGTAAAGTTCTTACGAATTTGCTGACGAGGCATTAGAGTTTGCAAGACTGACAGTAGAACTTTTAAGGTCACTGGTGACATGCGAGTGGTATTAGACCTTTTGCCTATACTAGTCTCTGAATCAAGTAGCAAACTAGACAAGGCCAGCATAATCATAGACTCATAGAATCATAGAATCATAGAATCACCAGGTTGGAAGAGACCCATTGGATCATCGAGTCCAACCATTCCCACCAATCTCTAAACCATGTCCCTTAGCACCTCGTCCACCCGTCCCTTAAACCCCTCCAGGGAAGGCGAGTAAACCTCCTCCTTGGGCAGACCATTCCAGCGACTCATGACCCTTTCTGTGAAGAATTCTTTCCTTATGTCGAGTCTGAACCTCCCCTGGTGGAGCTTGAGGCCATTCCCTCTCGTCCTGTCACTTGGGAGAAGAGCCTAGCTCCCTCCTCTCCACAACTTCCTTTCAGGGAGTTGGAGAGAGCAATGAGGTCTCCCCTCAGCTTCCTCTTCTCCAGGATAAACACCCCCAGCTCTCTCAGATGCTCCTCTTCTTCTCCAGCCCCTTCACCAGCTTTGTCTTCTTCTCTGGACTCGCTTTGCCTCTTTGGATTTGTTTTTTTCCAAGTAATACCAAATCAGGAGTCTCCTGTTCCTCGGAACAGAAAGAAAATCTGACCCTTGGAGCATGATTGTGGAGTCCAGCTCTGACCAATATTGAGTTCCCTTCAGTCACTTGCCCACTGATACCCAGCTGCGAATAAAAAATTGACCACCTGGCTACCCTACCCCTGCCTTGA
Source organism: Coccyzus lansbergi (assembly GCA_033558105.1). NCBI lineage: Eukaryota > Metazoa > Chordata > Aves > Cuculiformes > Coccyzidae > Coccyzus > Coccyzus lansbergi. The sequence goes on along the minus strand of JAUMJK010001519.1, from coordinate 1,524,532 downwards.
CAGATGCTGTCATTAACTTGGGAAACATTTCACATTAGCTGGAAAATTCCAGCAAGATGGGGAGGCCAGAGGCCTCTCCTCCTGCAGATGTTGGGGCTGTGCTTGCCAGCAACCAGATCTTGGCCTGAGTTTGTTATAAAGAAAGAACGAAAATTAGCCAGCTGTTCTCAGTGGAGATTTTCATCCCTTTTCCCCTTTTAATGAAAGAAATAATAACTCCATGAAAGGTTTAAGCAGAACTTATTCAGGCCCAGGGGAAATTCACCCTGCTCAGAGGTGTAGATACCAATTAATTCTCACTTAAAGCCTTTTTTGAGTGGTACTTCATGGGTTTAAATCTTTGTGCTAGTGTTCATACAGAGGTGAATTTTCAACTTAGTTGTAGCCTCGTCGGGTGAAATCCAAACTCTCTCTTATTTCCTAGTTCCCACGAACACAGTGCAAGAAATTACACATTTTTTTAGCTTTCCTGGGCTGCAAGTAGGCTGTGGCAGAGTCATGGGCTAGAATAGTCCTTGAGCGAAGCATTTCTGAGCTGTTATGAATCTCAGGACAACTCTTGATTTGCAGGCTGCATTCCCAATGATGTCTCCCACCCTCTCCAGCTCCTGAGCCAACCTGTGGTGCCTCGTGTCCCACAGACACACTGCTGGGATTTTAACAGGGGATTCTTAGTGCAGATTTCCCTTGAGTTTGTGCTAAATCTGCTGTTTCAGAGGCTGGCAAGCTGGTTGAGATGCTCTGGGGAGGAATGCGTGGATCTGCTAGTTTGCTTTTCTATCTAAACAAAATGCTTTCCCATAAACACAGAGGAGGAAACCCCACTTGGATGAACCCCTTGGAAGAAGGGTCTTCACTGGGAATGTTTATATGTTGCCTCTGGAATCTAAACTAAGTCAGATTGAGTCTTCGAGCAGGAACTGCCCTGCTTGTGACCAGTGCTGGGGCTCTGGGCTGTGAGCATCAGTGCAACTGGGGCTGAGCCCTGCCCACAGCTCAGGGTGCTGCCTGCCCTGCCGACCTCACTGCGGGCAGCAGAGTGGGCTCCCCACCCCCCGGGAGCCATAAATGTTGCCATAAATGAATTTCATCAGTTGCTCCTGCTGCGGCACAGACCTTCCTTATCCTGGGAATCAGCAATAACGGTGGCTGCAGGAGGAAACCGCCAGCTCCTGCTGGCTCATGTTTAGTGTGCAGGAGGGGTCATCACAGAGTGTCTTCCTGGTAAAGAGGAGGGAGCTGGGCTCTTCTCCCAAGTGACAGGGGATAGGACAAGAGGGAATGGCCTCAAGCTCCACCAGGGGAGATTTAGGCCAGATATTAGGAAAAAAATTTTCACAGAAAGGGTCATTGGGCACTGGAACAGGCTGCCCAGGGAGGTGGTTGATCCACCTTCCCTGGAAGTGTTAAAGGCACAGGTGGACAAGGTGCTGAGGGACATGGGTTAGTGTTTGATAGGAATGGTTGGACTTGATGATCCGGTGGTTCTCTTCCAACCTGCTTGTTCTATGATTCTATGATCCCGTGGCAATAACAATACAAACTCAACAGTGAGGTATTATTTTGCATTCGGGCTGTGGTACAACCTGTCCTCTCACATCCTCACTAACACACATGCATGTTCCCCTGAGAACACCTCTGCTTACGAAAGCAACCACCTTTGCAGTCAGTGGATCAGCCACAAATAGTTCTGCATGTGGGAAAACACAGAGACAGCAGCTTCAAAAGGTGAGCAAGAAGAAAGTAAAGCAGCTACAGGAGTGCATAAGCTCCTCTATGTCAAATCTTGATGGACAAAGATGCTGTAATCAGCGTCAAAGTTCCTTTTTTACAAAGTTTATATGTGACATCTGGGGGCGAAAGTGAGGTCTGATATGGGATGCACAGCACAATGCACACAGGTGAAATCACATGAGGGCAGCTGACACAGGCACACATCAACCTGCAGCACAGAAATAGAAATAAACTCACGTTGTTTAGCAGTTCATCAGAGATTCATCCAGGCACAAAAAGGAGGGATCTAGGGATCTTCAAGGGGGAGCTGAAGTAAAAAGTAATGTAGCTTTTTTTGGTCTCTTGCTGTTAACTGCTATGAAATTACAGTTTTATACTATTCTGCTCTTTATTTCCTCTCTGGAGGTGCTGCCACATAAAGCAAAGCTTATCAGCGGGTTCACTCGCTGCTGCAGCTTGCTTGGTATCTGTTGGGGTTCTTGGTTGTTGCCCCTGTGTTCCTTCCTGGAGGATCAGAAAACAGCAGAAAAACAGCCTGGAGGTTGAGGGGAGACCTTGTTGCTCTCTACAACTACCTGAAAGGACGTTGTGGAGAGGAGGGTGCTGGCCTCTTCTCCCAAGTGACAGGGGACAGGACAAGAGAGAATGGCCTCAAGCTGCGCCAGGGGAGATTTAGGCTGGACATTAGGAAAAGAAAATTCACAGAAAGGGCCATTGGTCGGTGGCAGAGGCTGCCCAGGGAGGGGTTGATTCACCTTCCCTGGAGGTGTTTAAGGGATGGGTGGATGAGGTGCTGAGGGACATGGGTTAGCGATTGATGGGAATGGTTGGACTCGATGATCCGGTGGGTCTCTCCCAACCTGGTTGTTCTATGATTCTATGATTCTTCTGAGCCTGTGAATTAAAACCTGCTTTCTGATTAAAGCACTGCTCCCCCTCTGTCTCAGTCTCTGGTCACATCGATGCTGCTCCAAGACAAAACATGGACTCATCCTCCATAAAGAGTGGCAGCTCCTCTTCAGCCCTGCACTGTTACTGGTGAGCAGTTTCCATCTTCTGTCATGCAAAGTGGGAAGATTAAAAGTGAATTACGGGAATTCCCTACATCTCCATCAGAGATCAGGCTAGGTCATTTGGAAAATACGAAATGAACATCATTTGTTAATGTTACTGTTAAGTGATGAATTTTTTTAAGCTTTCCATGCCAGGGCTATTTTCTCTTCATTTACATGTTTGTTTTTGAACCTGCTAATTTAATTAAATCTCTGCTGTTGAAGAGCCATTAAAGGTGACCAGCCATGCAAGATAATACCTGTTGTGGTGCACCAGATAATTAAAGTGAATGGGAGGGAACTTGAAAGAAAGATGAGCAGGTGTCTGTGCTGTGCCAGGGCAACGCCTGGGTTTGTGGGTTATGCATCTGCAGCAGGAGCTGTGGGATATATTAACACTTTGCACAGGACATTCCAGTCCTCTCCTGGTCTTAGGGCAATGCTCTGAAAACGCACATTGGATGATCTTGGCCCTTAACACACCTCCTGCCAGCTTTTTTGTTTAATATGTATGATCATTAAGTGTCTCACTGTGTGCTAAGGAATTTTATCTTCCCATAGAAAGGAAAAACATCTGGAATGAACGTATTAATGTGCTATGTCCTTTGCTTTGGGGATCCTTTCGGTGCAAAGACAGGGAAAAGAGCAGAGAGGGAGGAGAAAACATCTGGCATAGCTGCTCAGTACCCTTTTCCTCTTCCCCAGACCAGGAATCTCAATTATCTTCAGCTTCAAGATGTGTTAACAAGAATCAGAAAGCGCTGGGCTCCCAAGCCAGCTGCAGCAGCCTCACACATTTTATTCTTCGCAAAGAGGGAAGCATTCACCTTGCAGGCAGTATGTCTGGCTTCCTTTTTCCCACACCCATGACCTCTGATTTTGCCTTTCAGAAGGAATGTAATCCATAACATGACACAGGGAGCAACCACAGGGCGAGGCTCCGGAGAATTTCACTTCCAAGTCTTCTGAGAGACCAATGGCTCTCAGGTCACATCCATCCCGTGTCTCCCACTCTAACCAGGGCTGTGACCCTTGAGCAGTAGCCATGGGATGCTGCTACTCTAGGTGTGATGCTCTGAGAGTGCTTTGGTCCCCAAATTTCAGCAGGACACAGACAAACCTGTTCAAGAGCCCTTTGCAAGGGAGGAGATGCCCATTAAGATACCCATTAAGAAGGTACACAGACAATTTTAATGAGATGAACGGAGTCACCTCACCTGACAATGTTCCTTGGGGAAGAGCAGGGACATGCATCCTGGCAGTGTGCAGCCTCCCTGGAGATGAACATGATCCCAGGAGGTCACTCACAGCTGCCTGGCTTCCACCCGCTCTTGGCAAAATGGCTTTTCTGGGCAATAAGACCTCATCTGAATGAACTGCTAGTAGGGAATGAGATGGGGTTTGTGTTGCTCCGAGACAAGATTAAACAGGGAAAACTGAAATTATCACATGCTGTCTGACAAAAATATTGTTCTCCTGAGCCTAACACGGAGCTGACAGACGGCACTTGCTTTCCTCACAGCCTACGTTCAGTATCTACTTCATTACTTCTCTTAAGAAGCTGCTGAAAGCAGAGCCTGGACTCCTGCTGAATAGAAAGCCAGCTCATCTCCTGCAGCCCTTCTGTGGTGGGACTGTGCTGGTTGCTGAAGCCACCACAGTTTATCCAGGTACAAATGTCTCTTATCTTCCTATGGGCAGCCCGATTCAAAAGCAGAGGAGCTGCCATGCTCTTTTGCAGGTGAAGTTGGGACATGAAGGTGTCTGGCAGCCTGGGTCTGCCCTGAATTAGGTGATGCACTCAGGGTGGTGTTTGCTCAGCAGTGTCTCTGCCTGCTTGGCCAAGAGGTGGGGAAGAATCATAGAATCATAGAACAACGAGGTTGGAAGGGACCCATCGGATCATCGAGTCCAACCATTCCTATCAAACACTAAACCAAGTCCCTCAGGACCTCATCTACCTGTGCCTTAAACACCTCCAGGGAAGGTGAATCAACCACCTCCCTGGGCAGATTATTCCAATGCCCAATGACCCTCTCTGTGAAAAACTTCCTCCTAATGTCCAGCCTAAATCTCCCTTGGTGGAGCTTGAGGCCATTCCCTCTTGTCCTGTCCCCTGTCACTTGGGAGAAGAGGTCAGCTCCCTCCTCTCTACAACCTCCTTTCAGGTAGTTGTAGAGAGTAATGAGGTCTCCTCTCAGCCTCCTCTTCTCCAGGCTTAAGGGCGCAAGCTCTGGTGGTACCGAGGGTGGCCACCAGACACCAGCCTGAAGGGTCCTCCAGCAAAGTGCATGGTCCAGGCATTCCAGCAAGGCTGCAGAGTGTCAGTGCCTGTTTTTACAAGCACAAGCGAAGCAGAAGACCCGTGCGTGTATCACGGACAAAGAAAACAGGTCATCTGCCTGCTCAGCGGAAGTGAGTGTGGCTGCGCTTGTGTTAGGGCAATACACCCTCTTTACACCAGGGCTGGATTTGTCCAGGTCTCCCCAGGAAGTGAAGAGGGATCCAAAATGTGAATGTAAATAGATGCTCTAAAAAGCCCTGGAATATATACAAGCTCTAGCAGGAATGTGGGGAGCAGCTGCTGTTTTTCTCCTTGGCCCTCTGCTGAACACACACACATATTTTGTTGGTTGTAAATGTTTGGAGAAAACAGTTGTGATTAGGCTGTTTGAGGACCATTTTATAGCAGTTAGGCACTTGTGTGAGAACCCTGGTGGTAATGAGCTGCCCACGATGGCCCAAGCTATCCATATCTTTATCCCAAAGCACTCTCAGCACAGCTCCTTTGCTCTTACAGACCAGTATATCAGCAAGGGTTACAAAGAGCAAACAGAGAAAGTTGTTGAAATGATTACTCTTACCTCTAACAAGACTATTCCTAAGCTTCTTATGAATTCAGTGGTCCTCCCACAGAGCTGGTCGTGTATCGGGAAAAGTCTTCTGGCCCCATTGGCAGCCCGAGCCTTTGCACTGATCTGTGTTTGATTTTCTCTCACCAGCTTGTATCAGAAATGGTGTGACCAGCAGGGCCAGGGAGGTTATTCTCCCTCTGGACTCAGCACTAGTGAGGCCGCTCCTTGAATACTGTGTTCAGTTCTGGGCCCCTCAGCACAAGAAGGATGTTGAGGCTCTGGAGCGAGTCCAGAGAAGAGCAACGAAGCTGGTGAAGGGGCTGGAGAACAGGCCTTATGAGGAACGTCTGAGAGAGCTGGGGGTGTTTATCCTGGAGAAGAAGAGGCTGAGAGGAGACTTCATTACTCTCTACAACTACCTGAAGAGAGGTTGTGGAGAGGAGGGAGCTGGGCTCTTCTCCCAAGTGACAGGGGACAGGACAAGAGGGAACGGCCTCAAGCTCCACCAGGGGAGATTTAGGCTGGAGATTAGGAGGAAGTTCTTCACACAGAGGGTCATTGGGCATTGGAATAGGCTGCCCAGGGAGGGGGTTGATTCACCTTCCCTGGAGGTGTTTAAGGCACAGGTGGATGAGGTCTTGAGGGACTTGGTTTAGTGTTTGATAGGAATGGTTGGCCTAGAAGATCCGATGGGTCCCTTCCAACCTGGTTGTTCTATGATTCTATGAAAGCAGAAGTGGGATTAAAGCAAGTTCTCTGGGTATGAGCATCTTTGGATGCTGCTGCAAACTCCTTCTCTTTCCTTCCCTTACATCCTTCTCACCCATTAAAGAATCACCAGCCAACCTGGGATAATGCAGCAACTTAAGTGAGTGAGACAGGGAAGAGGGAAAGAAAATCAATGGGCTGATCTGCAGAAAGAAGTGGAGAAAGGCAGGTGCATCTTTAGCCCTGTCTTAGCTTCTCGTCTCCTCACATTGACTTGTGAACCTTACTGGGACATTGAACACAGCTACACAGCTGAACCTAGATGAGATCATCTCATCAAAGAAAATAAGAGGTAGGGGAAGGGAAGGGAAGGGAAGGGAAGGGAAGGAAGGGAAGGGAAGGAAGGGAAGGGAAGGGAAGGGAAGGGAAGGGAAGGGAAGGGAAGGGAAGGGAAGGGAAGGGAAGGGAAGGGAAGGGAAGGGAAGGGAAGGGAAGGGAAGGGAAGGAAGGGAAGGGAAGGGAAGGGAAGGGAAGGGAAGGGAAGGGAAGGGAAGGGAAGGGAAGGGAAGGGAAGGGAAGGGAAGGAAGGGAAGGGAAGGGAAGGGAAGGGAAGGGAAGGGAAGGGAAGGGAAGGGAAGGGAAGGGAAGGGAAGGGAAGGGAAGGGAAGGGAAGGGAAGGGAAGGGAAGGGAAGGGAAGGGAAGGGAAGGGAAGGGAAGGGAAGGGAAGGGAAGGGAAGGGAAGGGAAGGGAAGGGAAGGAAAGGAAAGGAAAGGAAAGGAAAGGAAAGGAAAGGAAAGGAAAGGAAAGGAAAGGAAAGGAAAGGAAAGGAAAGGAAAGGAAAGGAAAGGAAAGGAAAGGAAAGGAAAGGAAAGGAAAGGAAAGGAAAGGAAAGGAAAGGAAAGGAAAGGAAAGGAAAGGAAAGGAAAGGAAAGGAAAGGAAAGGAAAGGAAAGGAAATTTGTGCAACCCTCCCTGTGTCCCCGAGCAAGTCTCTGTCCTCCCATGCACAGGAGCAGTAGCCACTCCAACCCATTCAGCACAGGTTCTCCACAAAGCGCTTTGCTCGTGTCTCGCCCCAGCCTGGACTGGGGCTCTCCTCCAGCTGGGCCAAAGTCACGCAAAGCAGAAAACAAACATGTCCTAATTGCAAGTGGCATCTCCTGCTGCGGGTGGTCTCCAGACACAGAAGCAGGACATTGTCTGGGAGCCCCGCTGCACGGTGGGCAGCAGCACAGAGGGGTGGCGTGTCCCTGCCCGTGGTTTTCATCCCGCTGCTGGGTAATAAGGGCTTTAATGTAGGAAAGGACGCACTGGGCTGTGCAGCAATCAGCCGGGATCTGGCTGCAATGGTCATCATTAAAGGTGCACAACTGGCTCCTGGAGAACAAAACCCCTGTCTCTCCCACCAGCCCTCCCAGCGCAGTTTTGGTGCTGGGCCAGGGCGTTGCAATTGTTGTTTTGATGGATGCTGATTCAAAACAAGCCCTTGGACAGTAATGAGGTTTGTTCAGATTGCCTGGGACTCCATTTGTTCTCCTCTCCAATTAAAGCTTTCAGAGGAAGAATGCAAATTATTTCCCAAACTGGGGGATGAGGAGGGGGTGGGGATGGAGATGGTGTTGGGAGAGGGTGACTTGTTCATCGAGGGGAAGGGTGAACCTTCAGCTCTGTGCCTCCAGCCCAGCTTTGCCTTTTGGACAGTAAAACATCTTAATGTTGACAAGTGAGTTCATAATTAATGACCTTTAACTATGTGTCATTAATGAGGAAGGTTATGGCAAATGCTACTCCCTCCACACCGCATTATAGTAGTGTTCATCAGTCATTAACTGCAAGTGCTGAGTGCTGCTCCCTGGGTCGTAGTTCCCTTCCAGCCTCTGCATAAGCAAAGGGGGAGGCAGAAAGCTGCCTCTGTGGGGACAATTAGGTGACATCTCATGGTACCGTGATGCCCTGGATGTGTCATCAAAGAGTCTGACTCATCCTGATAGAGAAGCAGGTCATGGGAGAAATTCTTCTGTAGTTAAATAGTCTGAAATGTTCCAGGGTTGGCTTTCCCTTGCTGGCCTTCATCTGGAGAGAGTCGGCACTGGTTTGTGCATTCCCACAGGTCCCTTCCTGCATCCATGCTGCCGTTCACTTACTGTCCTCTGTGTACCATGTCTGGGCCACAACAAGTGGTTACTTCTCACTCCTTCCCTGTCCCAAGGTTGCCCATAAGTGACAATCATGCCCTGTCAGGTCACCCTGTGTGATGCCCATGCTTGAGTCCCACATGAAATAACATCTGGAGCAGTTTTTGCACAGTTTACCTCTGTCATCGGTAGCTTTACTCTGAGAAAATGTGTCCCTCATTCCCCGTTTCCAGTCATTTCAGGTTCTTTCTCCCAGTCCCCCCTTCCATTCCCTGCTGGCTGAGCCAAGAGACATAGAAGCATCCATGGGATCTGGGGCAGGAGGCTGGATGCTGTGGCACATCAGCCCTCACAGCGGAGCACAGGCAGAATTGCATTGGAGCTTTTGTTTTTAAAAGAAGGGTATTTTTTGGCCAGTACAGTCTGAGCAGAGAGTCTGAGGATCACAGGCTGAATCTGTACCTGAGTGTTCCGGGCACAAAGCACGGAGTGCTGTGGGGGCAGGGCAGGATAATGCCACATGATGCTGGGAGCTGAGTGGGGCTCAGAAAAGGAGGACTTGTCCTGTCCCCTGTTCCTTGGCAGAAGAGGCCAGCTCCCTCCTCTCTACAACCTCCCTTCAGGTAATTGTAGAGAGTAATGAGGTCTCCTCTCAGCCTCCTCTTCTCTAGGCTAAACAACCCCAGCTCTCTCAGCCGCTCCTCATAGGTTCTGCTCTCCAGCCCCTTCACCTGCTTCGTCGCTCTTCTCTGGACTTGCTCCAGAGCCTCAACATCCTTCTTGTGGTGAGGGGCCCAGAACTGAACACAGTATTCAAGGAGAGGCCTCACCAGTGCTGAGTACAGAGGGAGAATCACCTCCCTCAGGTCCTCAGGTCCTCAGGTTGTCAGGTCCTGGTCACCAGCTGGGCAAGTGAGTTGACAGAGGAGGTGATCGCATCAAACGGAGGTCAAGAAAAGTTTAAGAAGTTCTGTAATGAGGCTTAGCCCATTTTTCTTTCTAGCTAATCAATGCTGTCCTCTACATGGATGCATCCAAACCCGTTTCCTAGGCGGGAGACTGTGACTGTGTGGGGAACATGGATTGTGACAGATCATCCTGCACAAGGGCAGCCTCTTCGTTGGTCCCTCATCACATCCTCATGGTTTGGCAGCTAACTGATAGATGGCAGCAAGGAAATCCCGGAGACAGACAGTAAAGGATATCCTTGTTATCTTCAGGCATGTCCAGGAGACAGGATTTTTTTTTTTAATTATTATTTTGAGTCACTTACCCAGCAAGGTTGGTTATAAAGGGGAAACTGTTCGGCTCATTATCCTTTAATTACTGAAGTGAAGGATTTGGGTAAAATGGAGGAAACTGAAAACATGGAGATTGTATTCCAGTCCATTAAGCAACCTTAGATTTCCTACAACAGGATCTTTAAAACTGGCAGGAATACTTCTTAATTTATTCTGTCATCTGCAGACAGAGATCACTGTGTCATTAGGGGAAAGACTTTTCAGAAGCCTGACATTTTACCCCCATGTTTTGCTCTTCTTAGCAATAATCTCTCTGTGCTTCCCACCCCTGGTTTCTCTCTTAGTCTGACTTTTACTTTTAGAAAAAATGATCAGTTTGGCTTTTGAAAAGGCTAGCTGGTCACCTACTCCCCCAGTGATCACAGCTCACATCTCCAGAATAGCAAAACACTAAAACCCAAGCAGGTTACAAGGAAAGAAGAAGTTCCATTGTGGTTAGAAAATACTACATAAAAGTAATATTGTGAGGAAAAAAACCCCTATTTTCAATACAAATAAATTGATATTAAGATAATACCCTGGATGAAGAAAGTCTTTGATTATTCCCCTGTATTCAGCACTGGTGAAGCTGCACCTCAAATCCTGGGTTCAGTTTTGTTCCCCTCACTCCAAGAAGGACAATGAGGAGCTGGAGTGTGTCCAGAGAGGTCATGGAGCTGGGGAAGGGTCTAGAGCCCAGGAGTTCTGGGAGAAGCTGATGGTCCTCAGGCTGTTTAGCCTGGAGAAGAGGCTGAAGGGAGACCTCATCACTCTTTGCAGTCCCTGGAAAGAAGGTTGTGGTGAGGTGGGTGCTGGGATCTTCTCCCAGGTAAAAAGTGATAGGATGAGAGGAAATGGCCTCAAGTTGTTCCAGGAGAGGTTTAGATTGGAGATGGGGAAGAAATTCTTTGCCAAAGCAGCGATGAAGCCCTGGCAGAGGTGGAGTCTCCACTGGGACATGGTTTAGTCAGCACAGTGGGGCTGGGCTGACAGTTGGACTGGATGAGCTTGGAGGTCTTTTCTGTCCTTAATCATTATATGGTTCTATGAGGCATAAATATGCTCTACAGTCAGGAGGTGATCTGTGACATTAGGCATGTACCTACTTCCACAGCCCCGTTTTTTTGTCTTGGAAAAATGTTCCAGCGTAGATAACCCTGGCATTGCCCTTTCCCTGCTGATTTTGGTGACTGGGAACTGGGCAGATAGAGCCATGTCACTCACTGTTGGTGGCACCTCACAGCTCTTTCTGGGGCCTTGTTGCTCCCAGGGCAAGAGCCATGATCAGTATCCCCACATGTCCTTACTGCTACCCACCTCAGGAATGACACTAGTGATGAACTCTTTCATAAGGTTATAGAACATCCTGAGTTGGAAGGGTCCCATGAGGATCATCCAGGCCAGCTCCTGTCCGGACACAGGACACCCCAACTCTCACCATCAGCCTGAGGGCATTGATCAAATGCTGCTGGGATATAGTCAGTCTTGGCACTGTGACTGCTTCCCTGGGAGCTATTCCAGTGCTCCATCACCCTCTGGGGGAAGAACCTTTCCCTAATGTCCAACCCAACCCTCCCCTGGCATCTTTCTGCTATTTTCTCTTGTCGTGTCATTGGTTGCCAGAGACTTTTTAAGAAGTTTTTCAGAGAGAGGGAAGAGTTTCAGCTGCTCACAACTCCTCTGCTGTCTGCAGAAACCCCAGTAATGCTGCCAGGTTTTCCTTCCCACAGTGCAAAGGCACCAGTAGCTCAGCAATCTCCTACAACATCTCCTGCCATCGTGGAGTTCCCTCCCACTCCTCTCTTCTGGGCCAAACACCTTGACCTTCCTCAGCTGCTCTCAGCAGCCTGTCCTTCCTGCTCCTCGCATTGCTCTTCTGACCTCCAGCCTCTAATACGTCCCTGTCTTTTTTTTACAATACTAATGTATTAAGGGCTTTTGGACAAGACCTCAAACGTGTTGAGAAAGCAAAAAAATTATCTTCATACATCCCCAAATGAGATTTGACTGAGAACTGGTGTTATATTTCGATGCTGGTCCATGTTGAGCTTGTGATCCACTTTTACACCACTCAGTGTATCTTCACACAATTAATTTTGATGTGGTACTCGCACATTTGTATGCTTCTTAAACATATCGTTTTACAGGTTTTACTGGATGTTACATTGCTAGATTCCTAATCAGGTGCTTGGTTTGTTAAGATCAGTTTTTCTCTGATAAGTTGTTTTCAACCAAGTCTATATCCAAATTACATCTTTCAAACAGTCATTTCCTCCAGACAGCACCACCCTAAATGATGAAGGCATCAGTGCAAACGCTGTCAAAAGCCTCAAAGCCATCACGTCTATCACTTTGCCCTTATTCCAAAGGAGGAAATGAAATCAATTTGACATGTTAGCATACATTACAGTAAAACTGAGGATATTTCTTTGAACAAGAATTGTTGTTGTGTTGTTTTGGTGGGCTTTAGCACACTCTTTTAGCAGAACTATTCCACAGATCTCCAAAGACTGGGCTAACTCACAGACTGTTGACACAGCAATGAGTTTGTCTGAGGAAGATAAGATCTAAATACGTCTTAAATAAAGAGAGGAGCTCTTGGTAAAACTCAGCTGGTTTCAGAGTCTGCCAAACTCAAACACCAAAAGGCTTTTGACAAATCTCTTCTGTTCTCCCTCTTCAGTTTGCCTCACTCCTTCCCATTTATCTCCAAAGTCCAAACAGTTTGATATTATCTCATGTGAAAGCTAACAGGGAGTTTACATTTTTTTTTCCTGAGAGAGGCTGAAGTCCATCAATCTCATTGCTGGTTTGCAGACACTCACTTTCTTAAGTGGCTTCAATAACAAAGTGAAGTTATGGGCATAATGTTTCTGTAGTTGTTGTTACCTCAGAGTGTGCATTGCTGCTGCTGCTTGCCCTTGTTCCCTTTTTTCCCCTCTGTATCTAAAATGTCAGATTCTTCTTATTTCTGTTCATTACATCTTACATCACTATTCTCAACTTGCACGTGCATTTATGAGCGGGTTTTTTTTTTCATGCATCATCTGAATCAAATTCAGTTTGCAGTGAGTAGTTTTACGTCTTTGGAAGCCCATGAAAGGTTCCTGAAAGCCAGAATTGTCCCTTGTTCACTGTATAACCGACAGGTCTAACATAAGGAACCTTGACAAACTGGAGAAGTGGGCTTGTAAAAACTTCACGGAGTTCAACAAGGCAAAGTGCAGGGTCCTGCACTTGGGTTGGGGCAACCCTCGGTATTGATGTAGGCTGGGGAATGAAGAGATTGAGAGTGGACCTGCAGAGGAGGACCTGGGGGTTTCTGGTGGATGAGAAGCACAATATAAGCCCATAGTGAGCACCACAATGCCAGCCGTGTCCTGAGCTGCATCCAAAGCAGCAGGACCAACAAGGCAAGGGAGGGCATTCTGCCCCTCTGCTCCATTCTGGTGAGACCTCACCTGGAATACTGGGTCCAGCTGTGAAGCCTTCAGCACAGAAAGACATCAACTTGTTAGAGTGGATCCAGGGGAGGCCACAAAAATTAGCAAAGACCTGGAGTGCCTCCCCTGTGAAGACAGGCTGAGAAAGTTGGGGTTGTTCAGCTTGGAGAAGAGATGACTCCATGGAGACCTTATTGTATTTCAGTGCTTAAAGGGAACTTATAAGAAACACAAAGGAAAACTTCTTAGAAGGGCCTGTAGGAAAAGGACAAGGGGTAATGGTTTCAGACCAAAAGAGAAGTTTAGACTTCTATGCTGAGGGTAGTGAAACACTGGTCGAAGTTGCCCAGAGTCATGGTGGCTGCTCCATCCCCAGAAACATTCAAGCTCAGGCTGGATGGGGCTCTCAGGAACCTGATTAAGTTGAAGATGTTCCTGTTCAGCGCAGGGAGGTTAGACTGGATGACCCTCATGGTTCCTTTCAACTCAAACCACTCTATTATTCCATGAAGTCATTAAAAATAAAAACCTATTCTTAACAACTCCTGTGAGGAATTGAAAACTTTCAAGTGCTGTCTCTCAATAAATACATCCAATTAATGTGTTCCCTTTTTGCTAAAGATACCTGAGGTGCAAACACCTCCTGGAGCTGACTCTACCACCATGCCTGAGAAGCTTCTCTCTGGGAATAAAGGTGGTTTCTTTGCAAAGACACAATGCAGTGTGCCTAGGATTCTGCTTCTATCAACAGTAAATCATGCATTTCAATCTTAACAAGGACTTTTACAAAGTAAATTCTTAAAACATATGATGGACCAATTCCAAAACTTGTGAAAGGACCTTTAGTTCCCCTTGTGCCTGCAAACTACCGTAAAAACATACACAGAGTCGAGACAAAGTTGACAATTTTTCCTAACAAGTAAAGAAGGCAGACTGCACGCAAATCCAGCAGTGAGAAACACAGAAGTTTCATAAAGGGTTTGGATCTGTTCCACAGCTGGTAATGTAAAATAAAATATTTTAAAACCACTTCTCCCAAAACCATAGAATGATTTGGGTTGGAAGGGACCTCAAAGCCCATCCAGTTCCACCCCTCTGCCATGGGCAGGGACACCTCCCACTGGATAAGGGGCTCCAAGCCCCATCCAACCTGCCCTTGAACCTCTCCAGGGATGGGGCAGCCACCACTGCTCTGGGCAACCTGGGCCAGGGCCTCCCCACCCTCACAGCAAAACATTTCTTTCGAAGATCTCATCTCAAGCTCTTTCAGGTTGAAATCATCCCCTTTGTCCTACCCCTGTCCTCCCTGATCAAGAGCCCCTCTCCAGCTTTCCTGGAGCCCCTTTCAGTACTGGAACCTGCTCCAAGTTCTCCTTGGAGCCTTCTCTTCTTCAGGCTGAATAATCCCAACTCTCACAGCCTGTCTTCATACAGGAGGTGCTCCAGCCCTCACATCATCTCATTGCCCTCTGGACTCGCTCCAGCAGCTCCATGTCCTTCCTGTACTGAGGACTCCACAACTGAATGAGAACTAGGAAGAAGTTGCAAACTTTGAAGATCATTATTTTAACACAGCTATATTAGGATGATAGCAGTTTCACAAGTGTTTCCCATGAAGGGGAACTAACAGCAAGTTCCCAAAAATACCTGTTGAAGTGCTGCAGGCTCCCAATCTGTGTGCAGAAGACTGATGGAAGCATTTGACCTTCTGTTAGAAAGGAGTGGGGGAGGTTTCTTGCGAACCTTTCAAACAATGTCAGTCTGTCAATGTTCAGACTCTTTAATTCTTTCCAGCTGTAAATCAATCATCTTATTAACTCTTCTCTAATGTCTCCCACCGAGTTATCTGGGGCTGGCAGCTTGACAAGCCACTTCAGCAGAGCTATGAGAATAAAGTTTCTCTTGTACACTGCTGTGATGTCATGAGCACTCACTCCTGGATTTCACTGATCCTCTTGCACAAAAGCCTCCTTCTTTGCTCATAGCAATTATTCAGCTATTAAAGCACATTACGTTAGGTTTCTTATTTTAAGAGTGATATCACTCCTTGCTTTAAAGTCCAGTCGATGCAGCAATTTGCACTAACTTCCCCTGACACCGTGTTGGGGCTCGAGTCTCCAGGTTATGTTCCTGCCTGCATAAAGCTGCTATTGATGGGATCTACTCGTGGAGGAGGTAAAGGGGCTGTGACTGATTTAAACATGTAAGTATGCAATATTATGTACTCACTCCTATGAAACAACATTACCAGAGCCACCATTGAGCCCTGGCTACAGATCTGTGAACCTTTCGTCCGTGCCTCTTCATTTTGCCTTCTTAACCAGATGAAGGTCATGAGCTTAAACTACGTGTGAGCACACACATGGGCATAAAATAATAAAATGCTTTGGGTTGGAAGGGACCATGAAGGTCATCCAGTCCAACCACCCTGCAATGAGCAGGGACACCTTCAACAAGATCAGGTTGCTCCAAGCCTCATCCAACCTGGCCCTGAAAACATGAATGTCTCCTTTCCGTTTCTAGCCCATCACCTATGCCAGCCCAAATCAAGACATTGCTGCTCCAGATATGTAGCTCCTACCAGACTTGCAAAACCAGTTGGCCAAGTTGGAGAGGAAAACATGCAAAGATGAGACCTGTCCTCCTAGGAGGGAGCTGCCATGGGTGCTCTCCACTACTCTTTATGCACCACAACATGCACACGTTACACTTTGTGGATCTGCCCCCCGTCTCTTTCCAGCCCATCACTATCCTTAGTGCATTCAAAGATCTTTCTTCCAAAGGGAACCAGAAGAAAGTGAACCCTGGGCTTGTAGAGGCAGAGGAACAAACCAGGTAAGGGACCTGGTGAGGTCAGAGCCTGCTGGAGTACATCCATCCCCTCAAAACCATAGAAACCCACATAGCCCAGTGCTCCCAGGATGAGTTGCTTACAGCCCCTCACCTGTGTTACATTCACTCTTCCTCCTTCCATGCAAACTCAATTTCCTCCTCCCATTTGACACATTAAGCACTGTTTTTCAACTTCCATCCAAAAATCTCTCCCTTTCTCCCACTTGCCACAAGGTGTGTGGGTGGCCACAGCCACTGGAGCCCAGGCTGGCTGCTGTAGGGCTGTATGCATGGAGCTCTGATCAGCCTGGGCAGGTTCACATCTATAACTCAAACAACTTCTGTTCTCCCCATCCAAAACCAGAACGACTACAGTCACCGCCTTCCATCTAGGAACTCCTGATTTCAGTTTGGTTTCTATTTCTGTCCCCAATTCTGGAGCAGCACAGGAAAAGGGCTGATGAAGAAGAGCTCCCTGCTTATCCCAACCCACAGGTCCACCCACCCCTGCCCCTCTGAGGGCAAGATGGCAAGCTGGGGCAACCCAAACCAGCCCGAGATCGCCACAGACACTGCAGAGGCAGCCACAGGGACTGGCTGTCACCAAGCCGCTTCTGAACCTCTGCACATCCATGTGTACACCCTCCTCCTGGCTAAAGGATACCACCTGCAGCTGCATCTGGACAGGCAGCACCCAGCTTCTGCTTGTCCACGGAGCCTATCTGACATCTACGGCCCTTTTTGAGAGACAAAAAAGGAGGTCTCACTGCTTTGGTCAGCTCATAGTGTCTTCTCAGCAGGGTCTGAAGTTGTTAAGCTTCAGCTCTGTTTTCCTCACAGGCAGTCTAATGGAAAGGAGGCTTAGGTATATATAGAAAATCTGCTATTGATAGGTCTGCTTGATTCCCCAGTTCCGCTATGCGTTAATCACAAACCATGCAAAATATGCACCAATCTGCTATTGCTGCTACACCTTCCATGCCAGGTGTGGAGTTCAGTGGTCAGTGAAGGACTTTCCATACACGAATGCCTGTCTGGTGTGATAGGCAGTTCTTTGGGTTTAAAAAGTATGCGAGGGCTTAAAGTTGTTTTTCACAACCAGCTGCAAATGTCACATAAATACAGGTGTGCTGATGGTCTGACTCTGAATTTATTGTGGCATCATCAGGGAGCAAGTACCTACCAAGCAATGAGGCTTTCCAGCCTCTTTCCAAAACCTGAGCTTGTGATCTGAGATATTATCAGCCTAGGTTCATCATTACTGTCTTGTCTAGTCCTAATTAAGAGTTAGCAAGATGTTATCACTATTAACATCACTGTTCAAAGTGCAGTTCATGATATACAAGCGTTTGTCAAACTGAGGTGTCGGTGTTTGAAGACTACACTGAATTTTAAGTCCCAGCTGAAAATAACAGAAACCAAAGACAAAAAAGCACTTTTGTAAGGAAGTGATTCATGCAGACCTAGAACATTTGGGGTCAATTGCTCTTTGGTGATCTCTTTTCTCTTTGGTGCTAACTGAGGAAACTGAAATGACCAACTGACTCCATTGACCTCTACTGCTCTGCAGAGGTCACTCTGGGTCCCCAAAATGCTAAGAATCAATTTTATATAACAGGTTTTTTTCATGCTCTCATGGCATGCAGCGGGACAGCAGAGAGACTGCCTGAAATGTGATGGTTTCCCTCAAGCATGTAACTGAGAAGAAAATGCATTAGGTGTTAAGAAATACTTGTACAATGTACTGATGCATCCAGTGAAAAAGCCAGCTCAGACTTCACATGAAATAGGGCAGAAGCAGCAGAATAGATGATGAGACCTGGGAAGGATTTAGTTATGGTTACATTTGAAAAGCTCAGAGAAAAAACCAACAAAAATGGAAAGGGTGTCATAGGGGAAGAGCCAAAGAAAAGCTTGACAAGCTGCAGAACATGTGTTGGGAGGAAACTCATGGGACAAGATATTATAAAGCAGCGCTGGAATAACAGGACTGCAAAGCATAACCTGGAGGCTGGAGCAATCACACGATGGGGGAAACCAAGCAGAAGACTTCAGTCTGTGTTAGCTCCCAACAAAGCACTTAACACAATGCTCTTGTCTGAGGATCCATGTTACTCGTTCCTTCTGGGACAGGACAGGAGGCAGCCATGTACACAAAATCACAGAATAGTTCTTAAACATCACTGAGTGTTCATATGTGATCTTTATAATTATCAGTCTGACGAAGTGCAGTACACACTTATTGCATACACATTGTAAAGTGCAGAGCTGCTCCATGTAGGAATAATGGAAATTTACCCATGAGTTTTGGGGATCTTCAGGAGTTGGGCCCTCCTCAGAAGGGCAATGAACCACCACCGAAGCCGGTAGTTCACTAACCAAATCGTTAAAGTGATGATCTCTGTATTAAGAACATTGATGACTGGAGGGCACCAAGTTTACATTGGAACCTCAATGCCTTTTCTGCGATGTTCTGTGGTTCTGAAAATCTGGATCTCAGTCTCTAAAGGTTTTGCAACTTGCCCTGCCATGCAGGAACACGTCAAGCAGAGGGGTTCATGATAAGGCAAGCAATTGTCACTGAATCAGGTAAGGCAAGTTTTTCCATCAGGTAAAAAGAAATAAAAAGCACGTGTTTTACTGAAATAAAATAGTTACTCTTGAAGTTCTGAGAAATCCAGGTAGTAATTTACTGGGTAAATGCAGGTTTCTGCATAAACATGGTTTTCAGAGTATTGTTTGTGTTGGAGAAGAGTGCTCATAAATCCATGGCCTCTGCCATTGCGAAAATTATCTCAGTTAATTTCAGACCCAAACTAATTAATCAGCACTTGTTGCCATGTTAATTAGCCAAAAGTGACCTCAGATGTATTTGGCGTATTCCGGCTATTTAGCCTTAATGGGAGAGTAGGCACCTGAGGCAAAACCTAGGAATAAATAGATGTGAAGCCTGTTTCCAGCTGGGTAAATAGAGCCTCAGACCTCCTGGTTCCAATGCTTGTGAAATCAACTGTGCTTCGACCTTGCCTCTCTGCTTTCTGGCCCTATGGAACATCTATGGCTCCACACGCTTTAAACTGAGCATTTGCAATGTGTTATTTATGCAGCCATGGCCTTGGAAAACTTTACAGCTCAGTCTTGGCCACTTGTAAGGTGATTGCTGCAATATTTCCTGTGGGGAAGGTTCACTCTATTAGCAATAAACCATGTAAGAGGCATGCACAACTGCAGCAAAGCCACTTTTGCAGAGGAAACGTGCAGGGTTGGGTGTTGAGTACCCACTGCCTGCAAAGAGCTGGGGTGCCCAATGTCAGCTACACAAGACAGTAGCAGCCCTCCTTCACCACCTTTCTCCAGACTCTCTCCATAAGTTACAACTGATATTCAGGATTCACCCATTATTCACCAGATTGTTTACAAGACAAGAGATGCAAGGTCATAGAATCATAGAACAACCAGGTTGGAAGGGACCCATCGGATCATCAAGTCCAACCATTCCTATCAAACACTAAACCATGTCCCTCAGCACCTCATCTACCCGTCCCTTAAACACCTCCAGGGAAAGTGAATCAACCACCTCCCTGGGCAGCCTATTCCAATGCCCAATGACCCTCTGTGTCAAAAACTTCCTCCTAATCTCCAGCCTAAATCTCCCCTGGTGGAGCTTGAGGCCATTTGGTCTTGTCCTGTCCCCTGTCCCTTGGGAGAAGAGCCCAGCTCCCTCCTCTCTACAACCTCCTTTCAGGCAGTTGGAGAGAGTAATGAGGTCTACTCTCAGCCTCCTCTTCTCCAGGCTAAACACCCCCAGCTCTCTCAGACGTTCCTCATAGGGCCTGTTCTTCTGCCCCTTTACCAGTTTCATTGCTCTTCTCTGGACTTGCTCCAGAGCCTTGACATCCTTCTTGTGGTGAGGGGCCCAGGTGAGGTGGTGATGTCAGCTTTATCACAAGAAAAATGGTCCTTTCACACTAACTATTAGTAGTGGTGAAGAGAGGAAAGACAATGGCACATCCCCATCTGAAAGACCCTTTACATGTCAAGGCCCTTCAAATCCTGGATTCAGTTTTGGGCCCCTCCCTACAAGAAAGACATTGATGTCCTGCAGTCTGTCCAGAGGAGAGACATGGAGCTGGGGAAGGAGCTGGACAAGAAAAGAGCATCATTACCTTAAGGTCTTTAATGAAGAGGAAAACCCTCCCCATCATCATGAATTCAACCTTTCCCACTGCTGCATGCATAGGTGCCTGCACTCACATCGCAGCTCAGTGTCATCACAAAGAGCTGGATCAAGCAGGCTAATAAAATCCACCCCCTCCCTCTTTTCCATGAGAGCTCATGCTGGGGCTCCCAAAGGCAGTGAAATCGTCACTGACTGTGCCCTCTACCATGGGGTAAAGCTCCCTCCAGCCGCTGCTCCCATCCTGCTTACGTTCAAGCAAGTTACTTTGGGAAGCCTCTGGTCTAAAGGAAGTCTCTTGTTTTGAAACTGTTTTTCTCATCTACCAGAATCTTTTTCCTTCTAAAGTTTTTGTAGTTTCCACTCTGAACTGTTTTAGGAAAACACCAGTTCCCCCATTTTCTCTCTGACTTCTACTAACTTGCTTTAAGACCTTTTCCATCTGATTCATCCCCAGCTGAAATTGCTTCTTGTTGTGAATAAACAGCCATTATAATTTCAGAAAAACTGTTTGAAAATCCCAAATCTCTCTTGAGTCACTTCCAAGAAACTTTTATGAATCATGCTTTGTATCACATCAGCCCATTCAGTAAGGCACAGGCTGGAACAGCGCGATTATGGGCATGACCAATCTTTAAAATAGCCAAGTGAGGAACGACAGTTAAATGATGTGAAGGTTACAGCTGGGGATGAGGAGGCCATAGGTGAGCGTATGACTGCTACTTAAAAGCTGTTTCATTTTCTTCAGCTCTTCAGAGTCTGCAAAGAATGAAGCATTCAGCATTGGAAAGGGAATTATTTTCCAAAATTGAAGTCGTGCATCTTGCAGTGGTCTTATCTCTGCAACATTACCTTATTGAACACAATAACTCAAAATAAGAACAAGTGGTGTTGGTCTCTCTTGGGATCATGCCAAGAGAGTATGTTATGTTTTATACTGAAGCTGGTTTGAAATCAGTCACTAAGGCCTCTGTAGGAATTCTTCAAGGAATTCTTGAACTTAAAAGTAATATTACTTTTAAATACTTCACTCTTTTAACCTGCTACAGCTCATTATTTGGGCACTACAAGATGCAAAGGGAAGGCTTCTCGCATTTCATGTATTATTTCTAAATAAGAGATGATTCCCTGCTGCTTTTACAAAGGATGATTATTTTGTTTATAAATTAAAAATAATGCTAGTATAGAACCATAGAATCATAGAATCACCAAGTTGGAAGAGACTCACTGGATCATCGAGTCCAACCATTCCTACCAGTCTCTATATCATGTCCCTCAGCACCTCATCCACCCACACCTTAAACACCTCCAGGGAAGGTGAGTCAACCACCTCCCTAGGCAGCCTGTTCTAGTGCTTAACAACCCTTTCTGTGAATAATTTTTTCCTGATGTCCAGCCTGAACGTCCCCTGGCAGAGCTTGAGGCCATTCCCTCTTGTCCTGTCCAGACCCTGTTCCTCCAATGTTAATGGCAGAATTGTGAAGAAGCAAAACGGCACCTTCCCCAAATCATCTCCTTTGTCCCCATGCAGCGATGGGCCCATGAGCACTGCACAAAGCTGGCAGTGATGTTCTCAGGCTCAGACTTGGTATTCAGAGCAGGGGTTGTGGGAGAAACCCAATTCTGTCTCTGCAGTCTCCAGGATGTGACCAAAGCACCCCTGAGAGGCTTCAAGAGCGAGTCAGGTCAGCTAACACCAGCAGAGGTTGGCTCCTTCCTCTGCCCCCTCTCTTACCTTGCTCACGTGTGTTACACTTTGTGCCTTTCACTGTAGGTTAGTAAAGATGCATTATACATGAGCAGCTACCTGCTGGTGTTGTTAATGTCGGGTAGGGTTACCCAGGAGCAGCAGGTAGAGCCAACAGCTAAAATTGATCCCAGCCTTTGTTACCTGACCACCTAATGGAGTGCTCAAGCTGTCCTACAATGGTTCTGCCTTTTGTTCTGGGCATAGGCTCTGATACTCTTTACATCATCTTCACCTAAGACTTTTTTAACCAAGAAGCACAACTGAATCTTTCCAAGCGATGGGTTAAGGTTGAAATTTAAATTCTAGGTCAAGAGGGACCTGTTCGTTTAATGGCAAATGGTTGGTTCAATATTGATATAGAGAGAGAAAGCAGAAAAAATAACCTGACAATGATGCTCAAACGAGGTTGCTGGGAGCAAATCTGGTCAGGTTCTGCTGCAGCCTAAATATAAGCAATCATTCCAGGCTGAAATAGTGCTAAAAGTGTAAAAGACATTTCAAGGTTATTTCTTTTTAAATCTGTGAGTGGAATTCAGCATCAGAGCAACAGGAAGGTATGAAAAATGCACTTTGGAGGCAAGGATTTTAGGAAGGAGCTGGTCCTTTTGCCCTGGAGTTGGAAGAGCCTTCATTACCAGGTTGTTTAC
Organism: Coccyzus lansbergi; assembly: GCA_033558105.1. Lineage (NCBI taxonomy): Eukaryota > Metazoa > Chordata > Aves > Cuculiformes > Coccyzidae > Coccyzus > Coccyzus lansbergi. The sequence continues at coordinate 1,501,919 of JAUMJK010001519.1, read as the reverse complement.
TCTGCTGAGAGGCACAAAGGTGCTGCTGGAATAAAACGAGGAGAAAAACTCCCTCTATAGGGATTATTGTGAAGGGAGGAGAAGGACTTAAGCACAGAGCTTTTCCTAGCCCTGGTCATAAGCTGAAGTTTGAAAACTTGTCTCTCAAAAGCTACAACCCAAAAGGGAAATTAAAAAAAGCCAAAGATACAGCTGTATTTTCTACTACCTAAACACTTAGGAGATTGACACATGATTTTTGAACACTCTGAGCTGGCAATATTAATAAAGCTGCTTTCACTGTCAGCTTTTCAATGTCAGGTTCATTGAAGCAAGGACTGGAACTGAGTGATTTTCTTTCCCAAGCGCATGCCCTAACCATCAGGCTGGAGAATCTGCCGTATGCTCACTTTCTAGCTGAGTGAATATTGAAATAGCCCAAGCCAGAGAAATGCCGCAGTAGGAGGGACCGCAGGTCACTTTCTCTCGTATGGTGATCAAGAAACTCTCCTATAGACTGGAGCTCAAATCCCCCACCATTTGGGCAAGGGAGCATTAATTACTGGATTAATGTTGGGAAAAAGGCTGTAGCAGCAGTAACTTAAACCTTCAATCACCAAGGCATAAAAACAAAAGGTTGCATTACAGGTTGCAGCAAAACAGAATTGCCTGTGTTTTCACTTTGGGGAGGAAGAAGCAAACAAACAAATTACTGCAGAATAATCACAGGTATAAAAAATTACCACTTCCTCTCTCCAGATGGAAAATAGAGTATTTGTGCAGCCCGTTTTCAGAGTATTTCTTCCCTTTGAAAGGCCATCAGAGAGCTAATGAAAAATACAAATGCAAAACCTGTATCTGGTTGTATCCTGAAGATTGACTGATATCCCCTGCGAGTCTGGAACAACTAAAAGAGACCATCCACGGGGCTGCCAGCCTGCCCCACCTGCACCATTCCCATAATTTCTGCAACACCTTGTGGAAATGTCATAGTAGGAAGAATGGGGCAATTGGAAGGAGATAAGCTCCTTCCTAGGTCTAGGTATTCATCTGTACCCATGTGTATTTTCCAAAGCCCAAAGCAATGAATTGGGTAGGCTGCCCATCAATACTAGTAAAAACATCCTGCATTTTGTATAAAGTCCAAATTAGCTCCTGCCCTGAGAGATGGTTTGAAGTTGAATCAGAATTGGATGTGAAGTTCATTCACACCAATAGGAATCTTGACTTCAGTTTCTGCATCTGTTTCTTAAATCAATGTTAACTGAGCAGAAACCCAAACCCCAACAAGCTTCTCATCCCCTGTGTTTCCCTGTGGGTTTCCTGTCCCTTCAACTTCTGTGACAGCAAAGGTGACCACTGGGTGCAGCAGTGGGAAGCCATCTGCTCAGCATCCATCCCCTGGGCATGCATTTGAGTTTGGAGGGTTTAACATGAACATGACTCAAAGCAGAAGTCCCGCCAACTCCAAACAAGGATTTTGATCCCTTCCCTGCCAGATCCCATCTGGGATCCTTCTTGCCAATGCAATGAGGAAGAGGAATGAAGGTGAACAGCACATCTGGAATTACCCAGTATAATGCATCTTCCTGTTTCTTTCAGGCTCTGGAGAACAAACAGCCCAGACACTGAACTCTAAAATGGTCTCATCCCTGTGCAGCACACATCACGTTACAGTCTCACGTTCCATTCTCTGAAATACATAAACCATATGTTCACCCTGAGCACAGAGGTGACTTTAATCCATGGTGCACACAAAGAGGCACACAAAGATGTATTATCTGATGGGAAGTGTGCATGTGCTAAACGTATCAATCCTCTGAGAAGTGAGTGTGCACAGGAACACTCGGTGACAATGGTAGTTAACTATTTAGTCCATGTTGCTGCAAGTGTCTGGAGGACGGAAGTGGTCTTGTACCAAAGGGACATATAGCAAACACAGAGACCACATGCCGTGGTCTCTGTGTTTGCTATACGTCCCTTTGGTATCTCTTGTTACAGGGCTTTACCCCAATACAGGATGGGCAGCATAACCCTTATTTAAGTAGCAAAGCTTGCAGCTCCTTTCACTTCTGCTTTTAAACTCATCACCCAATTATCCCAACCAGACAGGTGGCAAACGTCCCCACTTGCAGCCCTGGGCTGATGCTCAACCCCACGTTGGCTTTCTCAATGAATTTGTGGTCCAGACACTGCACTAAAAGGACCTCAAGTAATTCTGCATCTGAGAGCCAGGGAATGGCCTGATCTGGGCTTCTGCAGTCCACAGGAACCCTGCCTTGTAGAAATTGCCATCCTTGGGCTATTTTAAGCCAGTGCAACTGCTGCCCATCCCATATTATCCTGCAAATTGAGTATGAATTGCGACAGTTGATTATGTCAAGCTGTGCAGTGCTGTATGTGGGAGAATGGCCTCAGCTGTGTCCCTTCCTGCCCTCTCCGCAAGATGAAATATTCCATTTTCATCCCTCTTAATTAAAGTGGGGAGCACACTTACAAAGGGAATCAAGAGGTTATGCTCAGCAAACAACGGTCCACTCAATTAAAAGAAAATGCTCCCAGAAAACCCAGAGCAGGAGAGTCAAGTGTTTTCATTTACCCTCTGCTGCCTTTTATCCAGATATGATTCTACTGCCAAAAGAAAAGTCGCACCTTTCTCTCACCCCTCTTTCTCGCTTACACCCACTGACTGCAGAGGCCAAACCTTGCACAGAGCATACACCTTGACGTAGTAAACAAGTTGCTCGATAAATGCTTTCCGAAATTGTCCCAGCAAGGCAGGAGCTCGCAGCACATAACAAGGCTGACAGGCATCTGACAAGAGTTTTCACAAGGTTTCTGTGTACAAAGGAGGAGTTACTAAATATGCAAAGTTTTGTGGTGAAAGCATTTGTATAGAATCCTAGAACAACCTGGTTGGAAGAGACCCATTGGATCTTCTAGTCCAACCATTCCTATCAAACACTAAACCATGTCCCTCAGCACCTCATCTACCCGTGCCTTAAACACCTCCAGGGAAGGTGAATCAACCACCTGCCTGGGCAGCCTATTCCAATGCCCAATGACCCTCTGTGTGAAAAACTTCCTCCTAATCTCTAGCCTAAATCTCCCCTGGCGGAGCTTGAGGCCATTCCCTCTTGTCCTGTCCCCTGGGACTTGGGTATCCTGGAGTCGATTTTAAAGTGAGAGCTGTGTACTGCTTTCTGTCTCACCTACAAGTCCTTAATAACAGCTTTGGGTATTAGATGAGAATGGAATTTTAACTTCTAAGCTGCTCTTCCCCAGTGTTGTAATTCTCTTGCACAACCCGGCAGAATTGCTTTTCAACGGCTTCCTCAGCCGTGTATCAGGATCATCTTTCATTTAAACAAAATAATAGGTTTCTAGCCAGGTTAAACAGAAAAAGCCAAGCTGAACAGGCTCAAAAGACAAAAGGTAAATGGAAATCTTGTGTTATCAGATTCACAACAATAACATGATTTTTAGGATGTTTTTCTCCTCTGGCTCGCAGTTCTCAGTCTCTGGAATTGGCAGCACTCTTCTGTTATTCAGCCTAGTTATTTACTTTCTGCACTCACTGAAAGTAGAAAACCCAAGCCAGCTGGTTTCATATGGGGTTTATAGTCAGATAAGAGCAAGGAAGAATTGATACTTGGGTCTGTCACTGACCACCTCTTTTCTGAACTTTGAACTTCGTAGAATCATAGAACAACCAGGTTGGAAGAGACCCACCGGATCATCGAGTCCAACCATTTCTATCAAGCACTAAACCATGCCCCTCAGCACCTCGTCCACCCGTGCATGAAATACCTCCAGGGAAGGTGAATCAATCCCCCTCCCTGGGCAGCCTCTGACAGTACCCAATGACCCTTTCTGTGAAAACTTTTGTCTAGCCTAAATCTCCCCTGGTGGAGCTTGAGGCCATTCCCTCTCGTCCCCCTGAAAAATCCACCCTGAGGATAAGTCCCATCCTTTTGCCTGCGCTGAGGCAAACTGTGTGTTCCTGTTGGTGTCAGCACTGGGCAGGCTCTTCAGTTAAAGGAGGTGCCAACCATTATCCAAATCTGTGATATATTTATGTTAGTCAGAGTGCTGCCCCCGCTTCCTCCCCCCACACCATCGAGGGATTGTCCTCCCCCTCGGACTAGGAAAATGATGAGGGTGCAGTGAATAGGACATCTCCTGGGGCCAATTAGCAGAGATTTGGACAGCACCCAGACATCGCTGGGGCATCCCTGAAAAGGCTCTGCCCTGGATTTACAATCTGCTCTCCTCGACGCCTTGTTCACTTACAAACAGGCGTGCACACAGCAGATGCAGGGGAACTTTGATCCAGAATAGATCTTTGTTTATTCAGACAGCAGGGCTCGGGCACCAGTGGTGGCAACTTGCATGCATCTTTGCATCCAAATATATTTCAAGCAGTAACGCAGCTTTGGTATTATGGTTGGAATGCAAATGAAGCATCGAGGCTGCCTTTGGGACACAGACAGGTGCTGCCAATCCCTGCCGCAATAACCTCGTCACCTGGAAAGCCATGTGCCAGCGGTGTCACCAACTGCATCCCCTTCCTGGGACGCATTTTGCATCCTTCTGCCTCTGCAAACAAAAGCAGGATGGCGTGAACATTCAACAGCTCTCTCGCTGGGACAGAGAGCTCTCTGCAATGGGGAGAAAGGAGATCTGCCAGGGGCTTTGCTGGAAAGAAGGGGCTGCTCTTGCATATGTCTGGTAGTTCTGGTTAAAGCTGGTGATGGCCCAAATGCTGCCAAAAACTTATGTGGAAAACCAGACAGCTTTTTTTTCCCCTCTGTTTTTCCACTTGCAGTGATGCTCAGGTACTTCTGTTAACTCCAGGGCAGAAAGCATTTTCCTAAAGAAACATAATGTTTTAAAGGAGATGGTGTGTTTCTATGAGGCCAGGAGGGAAACATTTCAGCCATGACTGAGAGCTTGCTGTCTAGACACATATTTGACCAAAAAAGGGACACTTTTAATACAGCCCTTAACACGGCTCACAGAGCTCTTCAACGATCCTTTGAAGCAAAAAGCCTCACAAGTCTTTTTGCCCACAGCAAACATCAGCATAGAGTACACAGACTGCAGGGACATCCCCGGTTCTTGCCCTCACCCCAGACACTCTCTGCCCCCACATCCTACTGGCCTAGCATGAATTAAGGGTTGGATACAGAGACTGAAGTTAACAGCAACCCCAGCTTCAAAGCCAGGCTGTGCATGGACAGTCAGACAGAAGGAATGTTTGAGCTTCCATACCATGACCAGGGGACACACCACGTACATCAGAGGACAGGACTTTGCAGGAAGCAGGCAAAGAGTGACAGTTCACTCACATCGATCACATCAACCTAATGTGTATTCCGTTGAACCATAGAAGCCTACTGGAAATACCCACATTGTCTGTTCAAAGGCAGCCCCACTGCTGCACACTTTGTCCTTTTGACTGATGCTTTCATGGGTTTTGTAAGATGTGGCAGTACTTTATCAGCTGGAGGACCCTGCACAGATAAGCTCAGCCTTGCAGAAGTCAACGTGTCAACCAGAGACAAACACTTCTTCATCAAGGACAAAGCAACTGATGTGGTTCCAATTGTCGTGCTCTACCCCATCATTAGACAGCTGCACAAAACTGGACCTCCAGCCTTGGACGTGGGAGCAGGTAACACAAGAGCTGTCAGCTGGCAGGCAGACACACTGGGAACAGAGGTTTAAAGCTGCAAAGCAGGTCTGAGGTTTCCTTGTTGCATCGATCTAACCATAGCTGCTTATGGCAGAGGTCCTGAAGCGCAGTGTTGCCTCAGTAGAAACTCAAATACCCAGTGCACAGTCATAGAATGGTTTGAGTTAGAAGGGACCTTAATGATCATCTAATTCCAACCCCACTGTCATAAGCAGGGACACCTCCCACTCAATCAGATTGCTCAAAATCCCATCCAACCTGGCCTTGAACACTTCCAGGGATGGGGCAGCCACCACTTCCCTGGGCAACCTGGTCCCTCTCCAGTTTATAGCCTCTCCCCCATTCATCTAGCATGAGCAGTGTAACCTTCAGAGGGAAGCAAACATTATGTGTGATTACCACTGAGAAAGAAAAACAGAATCCAGGAATCCAGCATAAGATGAGACCTACCCAGCTGAGAAGCATCTCTGTGGAAAGGGACCTGAAGGTCCTAGTGGACAACAAGCTCAACATGAGTGAGCAATGTGCTGCTGCAGCAAAGAAAACCAACAGGATGCTGGGCTGCATCAACACGAATATCAGCAGCAATGAAAAAGGATTCATCATCCCACTCTGCTCAGTGTTGTTAGGTCACATCTGGAACACTGTGTTCAGTTTTGGTCCCTGCTATACAAAAAAGATGTGCTTTCAGTTATGTCCGGTTAGGAATAATTACACTTCTGTAATGATTATTGCTTACAAGTTCCTGACCCCCAACTGAAGCTTCCTGCGTTTTCTTGTCTAGGAATTGCTCTGCAGTTGGGATTATAACCTTGACAGATATCTCCACTTCAGAACTGTCCCAATGCTAGCATTACTACTACCAAGCTTAATGTAAATGCGATCAGGAAGGCAGAGAATGAAGTGAGCATTGTTGTAAGATGTGAAGGTGCCAAGTCTTTCCTCCTGCCTTAGCAGCAGCAGCAGTTTCATGGCCCCAAAATAAACAGAAGCCCTCTCTGGGATGCGTATGCTTGGGTGGTTCTTAGAGCAGAAGACGCGCAAAGGTGGGTCAAAGCAATAACCAGGTCTCTGTGTTATTACAGGACCAGCTTAAAAGACAAGGTGATGCCATCATTAGGTTTCTGTTAAGCATCCTCAAAGCAGCACTTCCCCAGTCTGAGTTTTTAGGAGATGCACTGCACAGCATGAACAGAGCAGCCCAGCAAGGGCAATAGTTCCAGGCATCAGAAGAACACATGGAAACACCTCCAGGATGGATAAAAAACCTTATTCAGTCTAGTTACTCCTTCCTGTAACAGAGCTCTGAGCTGGCTTGAGATACTGGAAGTTGTTCACCCTGGCTCCTTCAGCATCTCTCCAGCCCCTGGGATGCAAGAGATTTGAGCCTCTACAGATTGATTAAACAGGCATTATTAACATTTGCCATTGGTTTGCTTCAGATCACGGTGTTAGAGATCACATGCAGAACAGAGGCTGCAGTCCAAACACAAAGCTAATAGAGAGCTAAGGATAATTATGTGTTACTCCAATAAATAGTCTAAAACAGGGAAAAAATGTTACAGTACAGATTTCTACCCAAAACCATAGCGGGACCCAACTCCAGAGGTTGGTAAAATGTTTCAGCTGTGACATTTTCACTTGAAGAAAAACGGGAAGAATTACTTCACCTTTCATCAAGACGTCAAAATCAATGGTGAGGCTGAAATTATTTCTGCTCTTCCCAGCAGTAAAAGGGCCACCGCCTGGAGGGTGGCAGCATCCCGGAGGGTCTCCTTGGCTCAGCACACCCACTACAGCTGCTTTATCAGGGAGCAGCTAAGGCCTGTGCTAACATTAATGACCCCTTTGGAAGCTGCCAGCTTGGGAAGGGAATGACACCATCTCATTGGGCCCAAGCCAAGTAGAGGAACATGTGTCCTGGGTAGGATCACTGTGCAAAGTGGACATCCCAGGAGCTCCTGGCAGGCGGCTGGGGCTCCCGGTCCCCCAGTGGGGTCTGGTTTGCCAGAAGGAGCACGCAAGCCCTGGAGAGGCTCCTGCAGCCCCAGCCCCGGGCGCTGGCACTAATGAAGCTGCCTGGCTCTCGTTCCCTTTCTCTTTTCTCAGGCTGGAGCACTCCATCCCACCAGAATGCACTTGAAAGAACAAGATACTTCCTTTGTACTGGGAAACAAATGATGATTAATGTGTTAGTTGTAATTAATCTGCGATGACAGATTAGGGGAGCAGAGGCAGCATCTTTTGCTGCTGCCGGAGCCAGTGCTGATAGGACAGCTGGTGAGAGGGGACACCAAATTCAATTTGCTCCTCATTTGCATACATATGACAACCATCTGTGCTAATAGCACTGCAATGTCTCTATTAGGCTCTCTTCTAGTCTGCCGGCTCACCTAGACTCCAATTAGGCCTTCAAGCGAGAAAGCTTAAAGCATAAATATTTGCAGAAGGGAAGGGGTGGCTCAGCAAGGTACCGCGTGCTGCCTTTCCCTCCCTGCTGAAGGCTGAATCCTCTCCAGTGCCTGAGCTAAGATGCTCTGCTGCCACTTAGCACCTGGTAATGAGATGCTCCAGGCTAGTGCCAAACTAGCTCCACCGGTCCCAGCCCCACGTTATTTGAAAATGCCTTAAGCCATGGGAGAAAATCCAAAAGAACCACAGAGGCTGAATGATAACCAGGTTTGCAATGCAAGAGAAGTCCTGAGCAGCAAGGTTGCCTGTCTGTCCTATCTTTTCACCCAAATTGGGGAGCTTTTGGGCTTGTAAGCATGAGCACTAGCCCCAGGGGTGAAATCAAGCCTGTTTGCAGCCACACAGAAGAGGTACCACATGGGAGGCCACTCCTGCAAAGGCTGCTCCCTGCCTGCGTTTCATTTGGCACCACTCACCAGCTGCTGTCGGAGCAGCTGTGCGCATGCGGCATGAGCCGGAGCTACGAGCACACCACGGGCATTTGTTCCAAGTGGGCATTTATTCTTGTACATGCATTTCAAAAATAGCAGCCCCAGGCTCCCCAGAAAGCTAATTAGGGAACCAGTTAATTAATGAGCTGGCTCACCTACGTGGTTCTTCCTATTCTTCCCAGAAAGGTGATTTCTGCAGTCTTGAGTTTGTTTCTTGCCTTCCAGCCCCTAATACCTCAACACCTACAGCGCATTCAGGAACTGGGAGCACTGGGAAGGACCAAGCAGGAGAAAGGACCCTGCAGGAGCTCCCAGGGATGTAGTACTGCCTGCAGCCAACCCAGAGCTGGGCTACTGCTCCGGGCATGCTGCGTAGCTCCCTTCGATGCGACCAACTGCAGACCAGCCATGGAGCATGGATTAGCAACCACATCTGCAGCAAGTACAGTTCAGTACTGTCACAGGGTTGAGTGCTGCAAGGAGAGATTTTGCTGCAACTGAAGCAGGAATCAAGCCCAAATCCTCCATCCCAAGCCAGTTTCCAACGTGGCAATGGGTTAGCCCTCCCCCTGGTCCCACCACAGGTTCACAAAGCATCACCTAAAGCATCCATGTGTTGGCTCAGAAACTGCCACCCACATTCAGACTGGAATCTCAGATTAGAGTCATTAAGACTGCAAAAGATCTCTAAGCTCATCCAGTCCAACCATCAGCCCAACCCCACACTGCCTGCTAAACCATGTCCCCAAGTGCCAGATCCGCATGCTTTTTTGAACGCCTCCAGGGACGGAGACTCCACCCTGGGCAGCCTCCGTAACAGGGTGCCCTGTCTCACCCAGGTGTCCTGCAGCCCTGAGTCAGTTCTCATCTGCACCCAATGGAGCAGACAGGACAGGGAGAGCATCAGATGCCTTTGTAGCACAGACTCAGAATAATTAAGGATTTTGGCAGTGTCTGGCACTACCTGGCTGCCCTCAAGAAGCAGGGGCTGCCAGGGGACCTGTCTGCTGCCACCATCACGGATCCCTTGTCCAGAAACAATCTGTGCAACACACCAGGTGGTGCAGTGCCAAGCATCCTCTGCAGCCCCCAAATCCCAGAACAGAAGAACTGGCATTGCCAAAAAGAGTGAAGAACTGTGCCCTGCTGGACCAGTCCCACAACACCTCCCTGGAGAGCCTTCCCTGGGGCTTTGCTTGCTTAGCTGCTTTTCATAGAATCATGGAATGGTTGGAAGAGACCTAGAAGAGCAGCCAGTCCAACACCCTGCCATGGACAGGGTCACCTCCCACTGGGTTAGGGGGCTCAAAGCACCATCCAACCTGGCCTTGAACACATCCGTGTTCATGTTCGTGACTGGAGTAGCCACAAATCCTCTGGGAAACCTGGTCCAGGGCCACCCTCATACTAAACATTTCATTGTAAGATGTCATCTAAATCCCCCCCCCTTTCAGCTGAAAGCCATTCCCCCTTGTCCTGTCCCTGCACTCCCTGATCAAGAGTCTCTCTTCAGCTTTTCTGGAGCCCCCTTCAGTACTAGAAGATGCTCTAAGTTCTCCCTTGTCTTCTCCAGGCTGAACAACACCAACTCTCTCAGCATGTCCTCAGATGGGAGATGCTTCAGCTCTTGGATCATCTTCATGGCATTGGATCATCTTCATGGCCTCCCCTGGACTCGCTCCAACAGCTCCCTGTCCTTCCTTTGCTGGGGGTTCTGAAACTGAACACAGGACTCCAGGAGGGGTCTCATCAGAGTGGAATAGAGGGCAGAATCACCTCCCTGTTGGCTACTGGATGTCTCTTCTAGGAGGCATCAGCTTTTCTCCTTCAAAACACCATTGGGTACCGAACCGTAACTCAAAATCAAGTGGAAACTAATTCAGGGGCTTCTCTGTGAGTGCATGCATGCTTCAGGTTTTCCAGGCTATTACAGTATTTTGAGAGAAACTCCTGTGTTTTGGAAAAAAACATTTCCAATCTTAGCTCCATCCAGCACAGGATTGTGCAAGGCAGGCTTTAGTGACTGCTCCTCTCCACATGTACAGCACACGCACTGGATGATTGTAAGGCACAGGGAGCAAGGGAAATGCAACTCCAAGCCTTTAAATGCTTAATTCCATCCCAAACCACATACACACCTATGCCATTTCCATCAATTACGTATGGGCCAGTAGTTTACAGATCCAACATCACAGGGAGATGTTGTAATTGTTTCAAACCAGTTATTAAATAAAGTCAGATCTTTAGACATTCAGCAGCACTTTGAGGAGTCCAAAGAGAATAAAACGTGAAAATATGTAATCAAATTTCCAAATGGATTTCACGGCAGTGATATCAAATATAGTACAATGAGGATCAAGGCACAGACCTCCCTATGCCTTTAAGCCTGCTTAATCCATGAAGATTTTATCCTGAAAGAAGAAAGCCTTACCCTTCAGTGTCACATACACAGTTTTCCCATTTCCATGTTTTCTCATAAATGATTAAGCAGAAGTTTTAAATTCTGCTTTTGGAAATAAAACCATTCAGGTTTAAAGGAGAAAAACTTTCATTGCATGCTTTTTACATCAAAAAAACCCATCCCATGAGCCAGCAGTGTGCCCAGGAGGCCAAGAAGGCCAATGGCATCCTGGCTTGGATCAGAAACTGTGTGACCAGCAGGTCCAAGGAGGTTATTCTCCCTCTGTACTCCGCACTGGTGAGGCCGCTCCTTGAATCCTGTGTTCAGTTCTGGGCCCCTCACCACAAGAAGGATGTTGAGGCTCTGGAGCAAGTCCAGAGAAGAGCAATAAAGCTGGTGAAGGGGCTGGAGAACAGGCCTTATGAGGAGCGTCTGAGAGAGCTGGGGGTGTTTAGCCTGGAGAAGAGGAGCCTAAGGGGAGACCTCATTGCTCTCTACAACTTCCTGAAAGGAGATTGTGGAGAGGAGGGAGCTGGGCTTTTCTCCGAAGTGCCAGGGGACAGGACAGGAGGGAATGGCCTCAAGCTTTACCAGGGGAGGTTTAGGCTAGACATTAGGAAAAAAATTTTCACACAAAGGGTGATTGGGCACTGGCAGATGCTGCCCAGGGAGGTGGTTGATTCACCTTCCCTGGAGGTGTTTAAGGGATGGGTGGACGAGGTGCTGAGGGACATGGTTTAGTGTTTGATAGGAACAGTTGGACTCGATGATCCAGTGGGTCTCTTCCAACCTAGTGATTCTGTGATTCTGCCTGGTCTCTACACTATCTGTGTAGACAGACTGATGGTACTTAAGGCAGTTTCCTGGCTTGACAGCGTAAGTGTTACATGATTTATATTTTTGGCTGCATTTTTTTTCCTATTATTGATCCACATCATTAACTACCAGAACATTCATTAACAGCATTATCCTGTAACTCAAAGATGACCAAATAGTGCAGCCTGTGCAGCTGGTGTAAATCAGTTCACAGCAGTTTTGAATGACTCTTCAAGAAATAATCAGGCTCAAAGACTTGAAGCAATGGAGAAGCTGCCACATCCACTGTTATCAGAGTTATAGAACAGTTTGCTTTGGAAGGGATCTCAAAGCCCATCCAGTTCTAACCCCTTCATGTGCAGGGACACCTTCCACTGCATCAGGGGCTCCAAGCCTCATCCAACCTGGCCTTGAACCCCTCCAGGGATGGGGCAGCTACCACTGCTCTGGGCAACCTGGGTCAGGGCCTCCCCACTCTCACACTCCTTGTGGTCTCAGCTGGGTCATTTTGCCTCTTCTACCACAATTCTACTGTGAGCAGGATGGACAAGGAGCAGCTCTGGAAGAGAACTCCCTTTTTTGCCCAAGGAAAGTTGTCACACCAGGGAGAAGATAAAATAATCATCAGGTTCTGAATGATTCATTGCTCCCAGGCCTGTCCTCCATGCCCAGATGAAGTGACCGCTGTGGTAGGTCCCACACAGACGTTTCTGCCCCTGTGATTACAGAGACTAATTGCAGCCCAGAGGCAAGACCAGACCCGTGTGTTCTGCTTCAAGGGTAAAGCTGTCCCAGGGGAAATGGCAGAAGAATGCCATGTGGTTTTACTGCTGCAAGGAGAAAATTCTCCAAGGAAGGACTCAGAAGGGTCAGCCCATGAGCCTGGAACCTGCTGGGAAATCAAGGTGAGCACAGATGACATTTCATCACCCATCCTGCCAGGGGATGCTTGTAGCCCAGCACTAGTACTGAGCCCAGCCCAGACCTCTCCAGCCCAAACCACCTTCCCTCCAAACTGGGCAGGCCTTCTGCAAAACCACTCTCAGTCAGGATGGGCTGTAGGATGTTCTCACCAGGGTGACACATGTCTCAGACCTGAGCGTTTCTGCAACCAAACAGGAAATTTCTCACTGTGCTGCACTAAACATGCCCATGAGACTGCAGAAAAATCCCACCCATGGTCACCAACCATATCCTGGGGTGCATCCAGCACAGTGTTGCTGGCAGATCAAGGGAGGGGATTTTGCTCCACACTGGGGCAGCCCACCTTAAGTTCTGGGTGCCATGGTGTAAGAAGGATCTAAAGCTACTGGACTGTGTCCAGAGGAGAGCACCCATGCAGAAGGGTTTAGAGGGGAAGTAGTGTGAGGAGCAGCTGAAGTCACTTGGTCTGTTCAGCCTGGAGAAGAGGAGACTGAGGGGAGACCTCATCACGCTCTGCAGCTTCCTCACAAGGTGAGAAGGAGGAGCAGGTGCTGAGCTCTTCTCTCTGGGGACCAAGGACAGGACTCAAGGGAATGGCAGGAAGATACACCAGGGAGGGTTAGATTGGACATCAGAAAAAGGTTCTTCCCTCGGAGGGCGGTGGAGCACTGGAACAGCTCCCAGGGCAGAAGTCACAGTGCCAGGCCTGACGATATTCCAGAAATATTTGACCAACACCTTCAGCCCCATGGTGTGAATGTTGGAGTGTCCTCTGCAGGGACAGCAGTTGGACTTGATGGTCCTTAGGGGTCCCTTGCAACTCAGGACAGCCTATGATTCTCATTTGAAGAGTCTAAACCTGTTCCTTTGAGTGTCTCCACCTCCTTCAATACTGCAGGAAAGCCAAAAGTCTGCACAGGCAGAGGACAAAGCCAGCAGCAGCTGCAGCAGCGATTCCATCTCCATGAATCCTCCAAAGATCTCCTACCTCCTTCACTGTCCTGCCAGCCTGGTGGTGCCAGCATTCCACTCCCCATTCTTCTCCCACTGTCTGAGACAGACAGTCTGACTTTCCCATCACTGCATCCCAGAATCTTGTTTCTTGGACACGAATCAGTCAATGACAGAGCTATGTTAATTAGTGACTAATTAATTTTTCAGCTCACTAGTTGAACGAAAAGAAACAAACATTTTTTTGTAGTCACCAAAGCTTTGTTTCACCTAAACTACAGTATTTCAGACTCATTTCTCAAAGCTATTTGGAGACGACATTTCAAACAGAAATATCATCTGGGAACAAAACACACTGGAAAAAGTTGAAATGATGCATTTAAACTTTATGAAATTTTGTTTCCCCCCTGTGTGAAGGGGAAAGGGTAGGAGATGATTTGATGTATTTGACCTGAATGGAAGAATTAGTTCAGCTGACCGAGCACTCATTTTTTGGGAAAGCACTCACATCCCACAAAGTCATCAGTTATGCTCTGCTGGTAAATGCAGAACCAGTGTTCAGAGCTGTTGAGGAGGAACTGAACATCACTGCGAGGGATCAGCTACTCCTCTACATGCTGATCTGGGCATATTTGCTGGGGAACATCTATGCACACCCTTGCCTTGCAGGCAGAACCAGGACACGCTGCTGCCCAGTGGCCCTGTCCTACCCACTGCAGCACAACTGGAACAGCTTTTGCCTCTGAAACAAGGGTTTGAGCTCTTTTGAAGCCAGAAAATTGCTCTGAGTGACCATTAGCCACAGTGCTCCTGATTGCTAGGACTTTGTTGAAATATTCACCCAAGGCTGATCCAGGCAAGGCTTTTTGCTGTGACGAGCAGACAGCTTCAAAACAAGGTTTTTATTTTTCTCCTACATGAAGGCAATCATCTGTGAAAGTCTTCAAACTGCTACCACCAGCTCCTGCCCCCTGCCTGCAGGCACTGAAAACTGGGTGGCAATTTTAAGGAAAATCACTTTCTTACCGTGATCTCAAAGAGGTGATATTCATAGAATCACCAGGCTGGAAGAGACCCACCGGATCATCAAGCCAAACCATTCCCATCAATCTCTAAACCATGTCCCTCAGTACCTCATCCACCTGCAGCTTAAACACTGCCAGGGAAGGTGAGTCAACCACCTTCAGCCATCAGTAGGGAAGGGTGAAATGGGAAAAGTGGAGAAAACACCAGTTTTATTCCTGTTGTGTCTAAATGTGTGAATTGGAAGCGTTTTGGTGAGGTGCAATGTGCACGTGTGCTTCCCATGAACCCACAGCTCAGGGTAACCCACAGCACAACAAAGGGATTATTACGACTTCCAATACTTTTAGTGGCCTAATTTCTCTTAAAAGCTCTTCCACCACACTTTTCTTTGCCTGTCACAGTTTGCCAGGCTGTTTCGCCTGAGCAAGGGAAAGTCTGTCTGGGTTCAGTTCTGCCGCAGCACCGATGGGGCAGTGCATACACCACAACTGGCCAAAGCAGCCCTCCAGAAATGGTTCCTGCAGCAGAGGTGTCAGGTGAAAGCTTGGAATTCTGTGACCGAACGATTATACAGCTTGGAAGTTCACCTTTCTTTAAAGCACAGAGTGAGTCCAGAGAAGAGCAACGAACCTGGTGAAGGGGCTGGAGAACAGACCCTGTGAGGAGTGGCTGAGAGAGCTGGGGGTGTTTATCCTGGAGAAGAGGAGGCTGAGAGGAGACCTCATTGCTCTCTCCAACTACCTGAAGGGAGGTTGTGGAGAGGAGGGAGCTGGGCTCTTCTCCCAAGTGCCAGGGGACAGAACAAGAGGGAGTGGCCTCAAGCTCCACCAGGGGAGATTTAGGTTGGACATTAGGAAAAAAATTTCACAAAAAGGGTCATTGGTCACTGGCAGAGGCTGCCCAGGGAGGTGGTTGATTCACCTTCCCTGGAGGTGTTTAAGGGACGGGTGGACAAGGTGCTGAGGAACATGGTTTAGTGTTTGATAGGAACAGTTGGTCTCTGTTCTATGATTCTATGATTTTCTGGTGGCTGTATTTGTTTACTGGTGTGACTGCGCTTCAAATCCTCGGTTCAGTTTTGGGCACCTCACTACAAGAAAGATATTGAGGGGCTGAAGCCTAGAGAAGGGAATGGAGCTGGGGCAAAATCTGGAGCCCAGAGATTCTGGGAGCAGCTGAGGGCCCTGGAGCTGTTTAGTCTGGAGAAGGGGAGGCTGAAGGGAGACCTCATCACTCTCTGTAGCTGCTGGAAAGGAGGTTGTGGTGAGGTGGGTGCTGGGCTCTTCTCCCAAGTAACAAGGGATAGGATGAGATGGAATGGCCTTAAGTTGTGCCAGGGTAGTTTTAGGCTGGATATTAGAAAAACAAATTCTTTACCAAAGCGGTGGTGAAGCCGTGGCAGAGAGTTCCCCAGGCAGTGCTGGAGTCTCTATCCCTGGAGGGGTTCAAAGAACATGTGGCCATGGCACTTTGGGACATGGTTTACTAGGAACAGCAGGGCTGGGCTGATGATTGGAATGGATGATCCTAGGAGTCTTTTCTAACCTTGATGGTCCTGTGATTCCTACACACCAATTAATTGACCTGTCACTGCATCCACAGTAGCCAAGAGCAAATAAATAGGACTGGCATTTGGCGAGACCCCCTCACAGGGGAGTAAAAGATGATGGGCGTCTCTTCACTTATGACACTGCCCTAGCGAATTGTGATTTTTAGATATTTGGTCAAGATTCATCCCTGGTTTGGTTCTCCCAGTCAAGAAGTTCCTCCTTGGTAAACTTTTTGATATAACTGCTCTGCCTTTTCCTTCCTAAACAACGTCCTGTAAAATCAAACAGTGAAACTTGCCCCTGGATATTAAATACAACATTCTGCTATTTACTGCTTTTAAAACTCCAGATACTGCATTCACTGAGTTGCAGAAGCATATTATCTTATTTAAAATGGAATTACATGTTCCTGTGCTTTGTGGTTGGCAAGAGTGCACCCGCAGGAAGCAAGCACATCCTCAGTGCTCAGAAACTGAGAAGTAAATGAAAACCCACAAACTTATTGTGCCTAAAAATACATGTTTTAATTTTAAAGCTAATCTCAGGAGTTTTCAGGCTTGACTCAGGGCTCTCTCACTTACCATCTTTTCATGTTCCTGGACTGGAGAACAGATAGCATTCTTGCCCTATTTTAGGCGGCTTCACTTTGGATTTTGCTGCTTCCAGTTCTCATTTAGTTCTGAAGATGGGTGGGGCGGCAGCTGCCTCTGCTGCACAAAGCAGCCGTGCATTATGCACTTGCCTGGACCATTTCCTTCAGCAGGTAGATCTACTGCCTTAGTTTCAGTCTCATTTCTTTTTACTCAGTTCTCCCTATTTCACAGTCTCTGCTTTTATCCTTGTAATAAATTAATCTCAGTGCCATTTCTCCATCTTATATCACTGAGCCACTGAACTTCATCCTTTCCCAAGTCTGCCACTCTGTCTCCCTCTCAATGCTCTTCGGAGCTTTTAGTCACTCATAGTCAACCCTTTAGTCCTAATATTCATTTTTTAAAGTGGTTTATGACTTCTACATTTAGTAAGATATTAGTGAAGGAGTTTGTCTTGTTGGCTTTTCCAGCAAGGTTATAAATCTGCTTGTGAAACATGAATCTGATGAGAGGTTTGAGGAGTAACAGGCCTCCTAACAGGCTGCAGATGCCTGTGCCTCCACAGCTACAATGAGGGCTACTTTATTTTAGGGTCTAATAAGGTCTAATTTGTTTTCTCTGGAATGCATAACAACTAGGGATGCTACAGAAATTCTTCAAGGATAAGAAGTGACTTGTGCCCAGAGGCTCAGTGCATCCAGGACACCCTCCTGCAGAGTTTGTTGGTTAAGGGGATGCCCTTAAACCCGTGCAACTTTACCCTGTTATCTTACATATAAACAGTATTGCCTCTATCCAATACAGAAACACAGTCCAGAGAGGTGGCATCCATGGACTGTATTGACCCCATGAAACCATACGATCCAACCTGCCACCTCCACCAGAGAGGAGACAAGACAAAGCTTGTCACAGAAGGCCCAAAGACCTAGCGCAGGGAGACATGTGCAAGGGGGAGGGTGATAGAGGTAGCTCTCGCACACATGGTGTTGGTTACTAAGCTTGTAGCCAGAACACGCCAACAAGATCACATTTCATCCAAAACTTCTTAATGGGTCATTGCATACTCCAGGTAGCAGTAGGACAGGGGAACTCTACATTGGAATCTGTCCATGCCACAGGAAAGATGTACTGGAAATTAGCTGCAAGCAGTCTCTTCAGCACACGTTTTTAATCCTGAAAAACAAAACCCCGCGGTTTATTGCATATCCAAAGCCTGAGGTGTGCATTGTGCAGCTTGCCCATGAAGAAGGGTTATTTTCTCAGCATGGATTTATACATGGAGCAACAGGCAATTATCTCCAGCAGCCCCACCACCGCCTCCCCATCAGGATGCAGCCACATTCAGTAGCAGGGATTGTCATCACCCCCAGGAAACCTGCAGCATCACCCTCTGTCAGCACCTCATCCAGACTCCAAACGTCCCAGTGGCTGCACAGGCAGACCAGCCTGCATTCCAGCACCTCAGCACCCCTCATCAATCATGCCAGAAAGTTAAGGAAGACAACACATTTTTATTATTTTATATAATTAAGCATCACAAATAAAGAACAGTCAAATCTGCACAGTGTGCACCTATAAAATCTGGGATCTAACCAGTGTATTCTTCAGCCCCACCTGCTGGCACCTTATCTATTGGCTCTTTGCATATGGAGCAGTAAAACTCCTCCACACTTACAGATAGAACTCGCCAACAGCTGCACCCTGCATCCCAACAGGGCCCTCGAACATCGCAACTGGCTAAGGGCAACCTGCCAGTAGCTCTGAAAATCAGCACTCAGATTTGTCCCCATTAAAGTGTGTCACCATGATCTTTATGGAGAAGGGACATGGACAAAAGCCATGAGTTAGGCAGGCACATAAAGAAAGAATAACCTTTGGACAAGCTTTTCCTGAAAATGCAGCATTTCCTTGGAACTGAGTCCAGTGGGGAGAGTAATTATGGGAAGATTTACTTCCATTGGGATGCCAGGCTTTCAACATCATCCTTTTAAATAATGCACATTTTAAAAGGTTATTTTACTGTGAGAAAAGGTCAACACTATTGTTAGTTCTCTCCTGCCTATCGTGGATCAAATGCCTTATGACATCCACTGGTAGAGGAACTGTATGTGGTGTTACCTGGCTCCGGTACAGATGGTGCCAGAATGGGGCAGCTGCAGCATTTTGTCTCCCTGCAGAGTGCTGAAGAAGTCTTGGTTAATGGATTCAGCTTGGCTGTTAGTTCAAGTTTCAGCTTTTCTGAATTCACCATCTAGTGCAGAAGCACACAATGGTTTGAGTTGGAAGGGACTTTAAACATCACCCAGATCCCCATGCGGGAGGATGGGGCACACATGACGTGGGGACACCTCCCACTGGATCAAGGGGCTCAAGGCCCCATCAAACCTGGCCTTGAACACCTCTGGGGATGGAGCAGCCACCACTGCTCTGGGCAGCCTGGGCCAGGGCCTTCCCACCCTCATAATGAAGAATATCCTCCTTATGTCTGCTCTAAATCTGCCCCTTTCCAATTTAAAGCCATAACCTCTCATCCTACCACTACCCACCTTTGTAAACAACCCCTCCCCAGCTTTCTTGTGAGCCCTCCTTCAGGTACTGGAAGGTCGCTATAAGGTGTCCTTGGATCTTTCTCTTCTCTAGGCTGAACAATCCCAATCCTCTCTGCCTGAAATCTCACCCTCTGCCTGAAAGGATGTTGTGGAGAGGTGGGTGTTGATCTCTTCTCCCAATTGTCAAGGGACAGGACAAGAGGCAATGGCCTTAAGCTGCATCACAGGAAGTTTAGATTGGACATTAGGAAAAATTTCTTCACAGAAAGGGTTATCAAGCACTAGGACAGCTGCTCAGGTAGGTGTCTGAGTTCCCATCCTTAGAGGTGTTTAAAAGGTGGTTTGATGAAGTGCTTAGGGATATGATTTTGTAGTGGGCAGGAACAGTTGATGATCACAAAGGTATTTTTCAACCTAATGATTCCATGAACGTGCTGACTGGCTCCATGGAGAATCTTCTGCTTGGCCAAACCCTGGTGCATCTGTAGGCAGGGGACAATGGGTGCTCTTCAGACCGAAGGATTTCAGGTGAGTCTGGATGAACACCTCAAGTGTGGGCTGCCGTAGCCGTGAGCTATCTCAGCTCCACAGCTAGTTAGCTAATGAGCCTCTTAACTAAATCATTATCTCTGCCTGCTCCCTGTTAACCTTTTCTCCCAATCCCATCAAGAGATATGAGGAAACATGCATCATACAGGAGGGAAGGTCTATCTTTTTATTCTTTAATTTACTGAGGTACTAACCTGCAATTCTTTCTGGTATGAAGCTTTTCCCCACTACAGCCCTACTGTCTTTGGCAGTATTACAGCTGGGAAAAATTTATCTCACTTAATGCAAGAAGGTGGCCTAAGGAGGAAGGAAGGGAGGGAGTTGCTGATTCCAGCCCTGGGATTAGACCTCTCTGAGCAGAAGTTGATAGATGGTGGATTTACAAGGGATCCAGTGGGAACAGCAGAGTCAGCTATGCAGTGTGGTTTGCAGTCTGCAATCCCAGTACTTTCTGCAGCTCATGTGTGGTTTAACTCAAATTTAATTTACTTCAATGGGAAGTTCTCTTTGTGTTTGGACTTGCAAATAAGAGCATCCTGTGTACCTGTAAGAACATAACTGATGAGCAAAGGAAAAGATTTTCTCTATTGAAATGAGCAATCAGGAAGTACTGCAACAGTTGCTGCCTTGATTTGGTTTTCCCACAGATACCTCCCATGGTCTTGCCGCTGCCCTGCTATGGTCAAGCTGATGAGAAGGTCAGCTCGAAGCTGCAGTGCCTTGGTGTCTGTAGCCCTGTGGTCATGCTATGGTTCCACAGAAGGACCAGATGCATAGGGCAGGGTCACACACAAGACACCAGGCAGCAAAGCTGATTCTCCCAGGTATCTGCTTGATAGTTCTGCATCCTACAGGAGCAGGGGAGAACTCTCCTGTCTAGTAAATCTTACAGGATTTTACAGCTGGTTTACACACTCCACTTGAATTTGTCTGAGCTAATTTCCAAAGCCTTTTCTCGTAGCCTGTGGCACAGTGATGCCGTAGAAAATAATACCTTTAAGACTGGCTGGTTCAATAGTTAAGCTGTGGTCAGATACTTCAGGCAGGCTAAATCTTTCCCTGACATGAATCAGGGCACCTCCTCTGAAACAGAAACCTTGCTGCTTTGCATCACTTGTGGGTTTTGTGAAGTTTCTTGTCTTTCCCTTCTCAAGCCCTGTGAATCATAGAATCATAGAATCACAAGGCTGGAAGAGACCCACAGGATCATCAAGTCCAACCATTCCTATCAAACACTAAACCATGTCCCTCAGCACCTCGTCCATCCACACCTTAAACACCTCCAGGGAAGGTGAATCAACCACCTCCCTGGGCAGCCTATTCCAATGCCCAATGACACTTTCTGGGAAAATTTTTTCCTAACGTCCAGCCTGAACCTCCCCTGGTGGAGCTTGAGGCCATTCCCTCTCGTCCTGTCCCCTGTCACTTGGGAGAAGAGCCCAGCTCCCTCCTCTCCACAACCTCCCCTCAGGTAGTTGGAGAGAGCAATGAGGTCTCCTCTCAGCCTCCTCTTCTCCAGGATAAACACCCTCAGGTCTCTCAGCCGCTTCTCATAATCCTTGTTCTCCAGCCACTTCACCAGCTTCATCGCTCTTCTCTGGACTTGCTCCAGAGCCTAAACATCTTTCTTGTGGTGAAGGGCCCAGAACTGAACACAGGATTTGAGGAGGGGTCTCACCAGTGCCGAGTCCAGAGGGAGAATAACCTCCCTGGGCCCTTCAGCCTGGACCCTTCAGCCTGGACCTGTGCTCATAACTGTGCTGTACAATACATTTTTTGCTGTATCTTGTGCTCACTTGTAAGCACCTTGTAGCAATGATCAGAGCAGATGGTTATGGAAAGATATCCCTGTCCTTTCAGTTGTTGTCCAAAGTGTTCTTCATTAGTTGAGCAGACTGCCACTTGAAGCACCAGGTTATACAAAACCCAACTTCCTACTCACTCTCCTTGCTGCACGGCAAGTAGCATCAGGGATACTTGCACCCCTGAGATCAGCATCACCTGCCACAGCTGGAACATCAGGGGCTATTGGTGGCACAAGGGAACATAAGATAAGCCTTTGAGGGATGGTTCAGCCTACAAGTTGTGGTTGTCCAGTTACACCCCAATGCTGACCTCTAGGAACAGGTGTGCAAAGAACTTCGTAAAATCCAACTCCATCAACAAAAAAACCTCCACAATAATATTACAGAAAAGCTGTAATATAAATATAAATGACCTGAGCTTGCTGCGTGTGTATCTCATTCCCATGAATGAGGTGTTCCTGACCTAGAAAAATCCCATATGCTAGGTAAGAGCTGCCAAGGGATTCAAAGTTGCACTGTTACAGTGGAAGGGTGCAAATGCGCAGCCGCAGATCTGTGAGCCCTTGCTGAAGGGCAGTTTCTCAACTGTGACTGGTTTGTCTACAGCTTCAGAGCTAGGAGATCATGACTATTGTGAACATTATTGTGTTCAGCTGTCTTAAAATAGAACAAAACCTGTGCTTGGAAAGACTTTTGTGACTTCAACGCTTTGTGTGAGAAGGTCCTGGTATGGCAGGAGATAGGTATCTCTTATTATTCCTCCTAATTGTTTTTTCTTGTTGTTTAAATGCAAATGAAGGCAAACACAACATTACTAAATTAAGGCCAGGTTGGATGGGCCTTGGGCAGCCTGATCTAGTGGGACATCCCTGTCTATGGCAGGGGGTTAGAACTAGATGATCTTTGAGGTCCCTTCCAACCCAAACTATTCTATGATTCTATGAAATCTGACTGATTTTGAAGAGTAATTTCTAGTTCAAGACACTCTAGGGTCTGATAATCACATGGAGTTGGTCAATCCTTTCTCAACAAGGAGAACTACTGCTACTTGGCCCTCAGGCAGCTTAGTGATCCCAGGTCACCCAAAAGAAGAAAAATCCAGACTTAAACCACCTTGACTCAGGATCTCAAAGAGCAGTTGGGCTACGATATACCTTGTGCAAGTTTAGCTTTGTCAGGTAGTTGAAAGGTTTTTCTGTTCCTGGTCAGTATGGTCAAATGCAGACTTCATTACAAGCTTTTTTTAGTTGTCAAAAGTTCTCAGCTGACATTAGAGACCTTTTTTTTCTGGGGTCCTGTGGGCATGTGAACATCTTGGCTTTTGTTCATACTCCTAGTAGAAGAAAGCTAAAAAGGATGCCCAAGTGCACTGTTTAGAAGAAGATAAACAAGCTGCTCCTGAATTTGCACTAACTCAGATGCACCAGTTTTGCCTCAGCCTGACTCTAGGGTCAGCAGTGCTGGGCGGGGGGTCCTCACCCACACTTAGCAGAGTTAAGCCTTTGAGTCACACTTGAGTCAATCACCTGATTTATTACTTAGTTAAAAACTTCACCTACCACAGTGTCTGGCAGGGCTGTGTCCTGATGAGGTTAGCAAGTCAAATCCAGGGGCTGGATTTGAAAGGGGCTGGTAAGGAGTAAGATTCATAACGGTTGTAATTACACAGACTAGCAGTGGAGTGACAAAGTTCTCCACCTGGGAAACAGAGCTGGTCTGTTTGTGTCCAGTCAGACCTGTGGTAGCTGTGAGGCTGGTGATTTATGCTGTGGGGATTCACTTTTCTAATGATGTTTGGAAATCTGGTGCATCTGTTGATGTTATTTGCACCTGTAGATCAGTCTGACTGGCTTGCTGTCTGCCCTGCCTTGTTATTCCTGTTTGATTGCTTCACTGAACACGGTTGGGCTGTCTTGCCTTGACCTGAATGAGTACGGAGGAAGGAAAAAGGAGGATGTGAGAATACTCAAAGCGGCGTTATGAATGCAAACTGAGGCAAACATGAGGACAACTCATGCAATTCATGATGCAAACATTGTAACACGTTAACAGAGGGGTGAATGAACTTTCAGCTACATCAGTAACAGCAAAGATCAGCCATGCCTAGGGTAGACTAGCATCTCCTTTTGCACTTTAATTCCACTTAACACTGTTTTTATGTCCCTGACAACCCCTGCCTTCTGCTGTGCCCATGGCAGTGAGCTCTGCAGGCAGCTGGGCACAGCACTGCCTGATGTGGTCTTGCAGTGTGGGCTCTTTGTTGCTGTTTTGAACAGCTGCAATCTCCTTAAAAAGTGAACCAGAAAAGAAAATTAAGAATTGTTTATATAGTTAGATTATGCAGAGTAGAGCAGAGCTGGAGGCTGTGTGTGTGTGTGTTTTTTCGGAGGCAGTGGTGGTTGCAGTGTGTGTGGATTATGGGGGTGCAGGGAGAAGCCCCTTCTGAGGCTCTTTGTGGTTCTGAAGGGCTGGACCCCGGTATGATGGGCATCAGCTCTGCCAGGAGCCCTCACCCATGTCTCCATCCCACTAGCTCCTTCCAACCATGGGAGCAAACCTGAGCACAGATGCCTGGTTTCCCATGCACATTCCTCACAATGGAGCTGCTGCTGGTTTAATCCTTTCTGTCCTCTGGAGGGAGGGGAGGAGAGCAAGGAGAGGGACAAGTACCATGGGTCAGGAAGGAGGGAAGGAGGAGGCAACGCTTTTTTGAGACCTCACAAGCAACACTCACAAGGGGAGAGCAACCGCTTCTATTGCAGCGCAGTGGTCTTAAGGGTAAAGCAGAAACCATCTCAAAATAAACCTTTCCAGAGCACCACACTCAAGCAAGGATGCCCCATCCAAGCTTCCTATCACAAGTGAGGTCAGCAAGGACATCCCCTGGGCTCTATCCTGGCATGATGGGCAGTACCTGGGCAGCATGGGGGGCTTGTACAGGGAGAGGAGCTGCTGCCAGCACAGCCCAGCAGCTGCAGAGGTGTGAAATGCTGACACACCAGCTGCCAGCACCATTTATATCAGCAAGATTGGTCTCTTAGGACAATAATGGATGTAGGACAAATGATGATGGTGAGCTGAAAGTGCTATTACTCATTATTGAAACTCCGGATTAGTCTCTGGCCAGTGCTAAAACTATAAAGCCAGCAGCCAGTGGACAAGCCCTCAGTAACCTCTGCCACTGAACTAAAAGCTTTCAGAGGGGGAACAGAAGTGCTATAAATCTTCCGGGTGGCATTTAACATTTGTCAGAGAAACACTTTAGACTTATTTTAATCTCTTCGTTTCGTATAGTTCATCATAACAAATAACTGGTGCCTCAAACACGGCCAGCGAATCCCCTGCCTCTCCCAGCTCCAAATGGAAACTCAAAGTGGCTCCTTAAGAGAAAGGGCAGCTCTGCTCATCAGTGCCTTGTGCACTGTGTGGTCTCCCAGCCGTGCCTAAATGGATCCAGTCCTTACAGTGTTTACACGTGCTGCCTGCTATTGCGATGACACCAAGCCTGCAAATGCTTTAACTTGATTTTTTTTTTTTTTTTTTTTCAAAAAGCTGTCCATTAATCTTCCTCAACCCTTGGAAGGCAAGGAGATTATTTACAGTGCGGATGTTACAGGGGATTGTTCCTGCATTAACATTTCATTTGGGAGTGTTAAATCTGTCTCTCATGCTAAGTTAGGGATTGAGGTTGTCAGGTGACTTGTCCAGAGATGAATCCCATCCAAGCACACGTCCACCAGCGTGTGTTCCTCTACCCAGTTGCATCGCTGCCATGGAAGAAGTACCCCGTGCTCCAAGTGAAACAAACGCAAGGGCCAAGGAGAATAACCTTATAAAGTGTATTTTTAAGCTGTAAATTTCTGTACTCACCTAAGTGAAAGGCAGTCACAGCTAAAAAAAGGATTTTATGCTAACTTCTCACACATGGCTCTGCCAATGCGCTGCCATTAGCATTCCTGCTATTTTTGGCCCAGCTTATCCAGGCCACACTGTTCTGCTTGATGAGAGACTGTTCCTGGTAGGTAATGCACTCAGCAATGCATTGGATCAGTTTCTTGAAGAGCTGCTAAGCCTAATTTTAAATTAGGGTGTCAGAAAAGAAGTAGGCCTTGTTAATGTCCCCATGGTGTCCAAATGAAAGATGTATTTGTGTTCTGCGTGTGAGGCTCTCCCTGCTCCTCCCAGACCCATTCCCAGGAGTGAAGGGAGCAGTATGGTGTAAGACATGTTAGAAAGGGACCATATTTCCAGACTTTGAAAGTTCAGGTATCACTATGAGTTCTAGACATACAAATAACACTTATATTAAAAAAATAAAACAATCACACAAAGGCCTACAGCAAACGGCAGAGCTTTGGTTTGTGGAAAGCTATTAGAGGGAAATCATAGAATCATAGAACAACCAGGTAGGAAGGGACCCATCGGATCATCAAGTCCAACCATTCCTATCAAACACTAAATGTCCCTCAGGACCTCATCTACCTGTGCCTTAAACACCTCCAGGGAAGGTGAATCAACCACCTCCCTGGGCAGCCTACTCCAATGCCCAATGACCCTCTGTGTGAAAACCTTCCTCCTAATCTCCAGCCTAAATCTCCCCTGGCAGAGCTTAAGGCCATTCCCTCTTGTCCTGTCCCCTGGCACTTGGGAGAAGAGCCCAGCTCCCTCCTCTCTACAACCTCCTTTCAGGTAGTTGTAGAGAGTAATGAGGTCTCCTCTCAACCTCCTTTTCTCCAGGCTAAACACCCCCAGCTCTCTCAGCTGCTCCTCATAGGGCCTGTTCTCCAGCCCCTTCACCAGCTTTGTGGCTCTTCTCTGGACTCGCTCCAGAGCCTCAGCATCCTTCTTGTGCCGAGGGGCCCAGAACTGCACACAGTATTCAAGGAGAGGCCTCACCAGTGCTGAGTACCGAGGGAGAATCACCTAAAAAGGAGAAACAGCCTAACAAAAGCTGTTGCACCTTCCTGAGCTCAGTGTGGATCCCAGCAGCTGCTGTGGAACAGGTAGTGAGCTGTGAATGCTCGGGCTTTGGTTCACGCACGAACTTGTGTTGCCATACGCTGAGCATCTGGATGTCCAGGCTGTCTTCTGTCCATCCTCGGCACACTTCGGACAATGGCTTTCCCTCTCTTGGCCACCGTTAACCTTTCTGTGACTGCAACAGAGCAGGTTTCAAAGTGTTCCGAAAGCCTCTGCTGAAAGGTATCAGACAAACACACCGCAAAACCAGTGTATACTGAAAAGTCCTTGACGGCCACCACTCCCCTGCTACATGCTGATGTCTGTCTGTGGGAAGTGCATGTACAAATAAAAGCCAAACTGCAATACTGAGGTGTCTGCTGTGTGTTCTCTGGAGAAGAAATGCTTGAAGAGTGGATTGGAAAGCTGAGGTTAGAAGCAGGAAGGGTGGGATTGCCTGAAGTTGGGAGCCTGCAGTGGATTTGACCAGAGAGGATGAATTTGTTAATGGAAATATTGATTGTCTCAGAGCTTCAGTGCTGCCAACCAACCTGCGCATATGGTACTAGTTTTATTGATATATGAATGAGATTAAACATGACACCTGTGTCAAGTGAATCCCTTGGTGCCATTTAACTAACGCTTAAAGCAGCTGCTTTTGAAAGATTACCTTCGGGCACAGCCCACCCAGGCAGAACAATATCATCACCTTAAGTACTTTCCCAGTTGCGTACAAATGGGAATTCTTGCCTTGTAGCAATATAATTAAGCAATCTTAGTGGAAGTCAAACAACAGGGCGTTTGGTGCCTGGATGGCTTTATGGCGGCTTCACTGATTCACTATTATCTCCACACACAAATGAGTATCTATGAGGCTTTGAGCTGCTGGCTTGAGATTGGGTTGTTGGTTTGCAGGTAGGATTTACTATGAATCAAAATGTTGGGCTATTCTAAAATCTTCTATATTATTGGTTAAAAAAATCATCTCTGCTCTTAATAGAATGTTCTTGTCATGTCAACAGACTAGGAGTTAATTGAAGTTTTGACTCTGTGTGTGTGCTGGATTCAGTTAAAGCAGAATCAGTTTTCTAACTTTTCAGCTGAGCCCTGTTTGAGTAACTTCATTTTCTGAGAGTGCAGAGTGTGTTTTTGGACAAGGCTCCTTTCTGGCAGGGATTGCACAGGGCACTGGGATGCAGAAAGACCATTGCTTACACTTATTTACAAGGCCATCCTGGAGCTGGTGGAGCCGTAAGGGAAAGGGGTGGAGATGGGTGGCACCTGCAAGGAAGGGTGGACAGGACAGGTGACCCCAAACAGGGTATTTCATGCATGCACCTCACACTCGGGATAAAGCTGAGGGATCATGAGGGTCATTCTCTCTTCTTTGGTGTCTAGGGTCCAATACAGATCTCATCTCTCTTTTTGCTCTGTGCATTCCGGAATCCAGTTCCAGAGTCCATCTCCCTCCTGCTGCTGAGTCCAGCCTGGGATCTTTCCCAGTGCCAGTTTGGCAGCATCAGCAGTGACTTAGTCATCAAGGGGAAGGGGGATTGGGTTCAGAGCTGCTCACATTTAGAACCATAGAATCATAGAACAACTGGGTTGGAAGAGACCCATCGGATCATCGAGTCCAACCATTCCCACCAAACACTAAACCATGTCCATTTAGCTGCCAATCAAGCTGGACCAGGGCTAAACTGTGAGAGAGTAGATTGAGGATATGTCCCTCTGTTTAATACTGAGCAAGTAACTGAACTTCTTATCTTGTGTGAATGGAAGGAACTTCTTCCCAAAGCTGGAACACTGCCAGTTTTATTTTCTCTGATTTCTCCTCAAACTTCTTCCTAATTATTAGTTACCACACAGGAAAGACTGCCAACCAGGAGTTAGAGCAGAAAAAATGTATTTCTTGATGGCAAGGACACTTCTGTAACTCATCTCCTCTAGGAGAGGACAACAGAGCTCCAGCCTCACTGCTGTGGAGCTGACAAGGGTAAGGCAGGTAGGGGACGACATCCAGGTCACTAGTGACCAGCTGCACTGTCACACAGACGTGTGGCTGGGGATGCATGTGTCATGGTGATCACTCACATCTCATCAGATCTTCAACTCCCCAAGTTAGAGCATCCCTATAGCTGGAAAATGTGCAAGAGGCAGGGGGGGACAGCCACCTCTGTCTTCCAGAAGTGTCATGTTAAATTAATAACCAGTTTCATCTCTCTACATCCACTGCTTATCCCTCCATCTGATCGATCCACCTCTTTGCTGAGTAAATAATGTTTCTGTTAGAACTGCAGCGCTCTCCCCAGAGAAAAAGAATACGTGGTGATGGGTGGTGAATTGAAAAGCAGAAAACAGAGCACTCATAGTACAGCTATTAGTACTTTTGCCATTAATCATTCAAATATTCTTTAGAAATCACTTAAACAATCTTGCCTGATATTACAAGCTTGATAGCAATTCACGTTGTTCACATTTCCTGTTAAATTCACCCCCTCCTCAATACCAATCCTGAGCTAATAGAAGATCATTCATTTGTCACAAAGTCCTACTGATTTCTGAGACTCTGCATAACTTCTCCATGTGGACCTGACCAGAAGATCGGGGCTCACCCTGCAGAAGAATTATATGTGCCTAACAGCTTTAGGAGCATAAATTCTTTTGAGTGATGAGCACAAGCTCCAGAAAGTGCCAATACCTTCAGTGGAACACAACAACCTGCCCGGTGTACGTGAGCAGAGAACTCATTTTGAAGGAGCATGTGGCCATAAATCCTCTAAATACTTTTAAAAGTCTTTCCCGGGGATGTTGAGCAGAAAAAAGCCCTGGTTTGTGGGCTGCAGCAAGCAGATGTATCCTGCGCACATCAAAGATGTATTGGCTGCGTCATGACCTCATGAAATTGTTTGAGCTGGCATCTCTCCCCTTGTTTCTGCTGTGGTTGCAGCTTAACGATACAATCTAATGTAGTTTAGCTATTGGAGTACCACACAGGATAGAGCCAAACATGCATAACTTCATAATTGCTCTGCCTGCCCCTTGGCTCCCCTGCACGCTGCTGTCTTTTATCCTCCTGCCGAGCACGGCTGTGACTTGCGGCAGTGCAGCCAGGTTGATGAAGGTATCACCTGCCAGCATCAGAAGTGACACATCCAAATACAATCTAGAGCTCCCCACATCCCGAGCCTCTGTTGACTATATTTATAATCCAATTATAATGAAACACACAAACATAACTTCTGTCTGACCTTCTTTATTAAACCACGAGGACTTTTCTTCTAGGATTTCTGATACCTTGACATGAGCAGTATTTTCTCTGGTGGCATTTCCCCTGCTGTTTCTCCTGTTCGGAGGGTATATGAGCACCTTGCAAAGGGGTCTGGTGGTCCACTTTGAAAGGGTAGGGGCAATGACTAGGGAGGACAATGATGCCAGAGGCAACCTCCAAAGAATGAACTCAAATGACTGCTTTATGATGTTGTTGAGGCTGGAGGTAATGAGAAAACTCTCCCCAGCTCCCATGCCTTTCGCCCTTGCAGTCTCTGGGCACCTTCAGGAACTGACAGCACCATTATTACCCCACTTTATAGGACACAGAGGTTAAAGCAGCTGCTCAAGGTCCTTCTGAAAAGTAATAAAAAGGACAGGAATGGAACCCAGGTTTCATGATTCCCCATGTGCACTAGAATTCTAATTCCTGCCCTTGCCTTTTGCTTTCTAAAATCAGGCCATTTCCATGGAGAACTCCATTTCTCTGTTTATGGGATGTAGAATCATAGAATCATAGAAAAAACAGGTTGGAAAAAACCCACTGCATCATTGAGTCCAACCATTCCTATCAAATGCTAAACAATGTCCCTCAGCGCCTCATCCACCTGTGCCTTAAACACCTCCAGGGAAGGGGAATCAACCACCTCCCTGGGCAGCCTATTCCAATGTCCCGTGATCCTTTCTGGGAAAACTTTTTTCCTAATGTCTAGGCTAAATCTCCCCTGGTGGAGCTTGAGGCCATTCCCTCTTGTCCTGTCCCCTGTTCCTTGGGAGAAGAGCCCAGCTCCCTCCTCTCTACAACCTCCTTTCAGGTAGTTGGAGAGAGCAATGAGGTCTCCTCTCACCCTCCTCTTCTCCAGGCTAAACACCCCCAGCTCTCTCAGTTGCTCCTCATAAGGCCTGTTCTCCAGCCCCTTCACCAGCTTCGTTGCTCTTCTCTGAACAGTTACTTCCAAACCCAACTGATTGTTTACCCATCTGATGCTGCTGGGGTGGCAGTGCTGCCCGTCTGACAGCAAACCATGTGTTCCCACTGGAAAGGCTTGGTCATATGGGCAGGACTTCCATAGAGCACAGGTAGAGTCACACTGCAGCTATTCAGGGCAGGGCTTGCCTTTTCATGAAGACCATAATTTCGCAGAGCATTTAGGAAAAGGGGACCCTTGTCTGTGGTCTCACAGGTGGTATCAGTGTACTGTCAGTAGTAAACCAAGCTATTAATATTTAGGAATTCATCCTCTTTAGGATCTCTACAGGTTCCTTTGACTTTTACATGGCCACTGCCCTTGTCAGAGCCCATTCCAGGAACATTTCGTGGTGCTGGACACCTATGCCATAGCCTCTGCAGCTTCAGTGTCCCTCATGCATTTAAATATCCTTTATGGCTGCTAGGAAAGAGAAAATTAAAGAGAATGGCTCTTACAGGACATCAAAGATACAAAGGGCCTCTTTATCCAGGAGACATCTCTGCATTTGGGGCAGTATTTTACCTGTTTAAATGGCTGCTTCCAGAGCCCTTAAGTACAGCCTTGCACCAGCTAAGTATGGATTTTTAATTAGGCCCCCCTCCCTCCTTCCCTCCTCTCTTTTCCACATAACTATAATTTCACAGGTTAAGAAATCCCCTTAATACCTAGCTAGAGGTTTAATGCTCTCTGCTCTTTAAAAAGTCTCCCCCTCCAACCACTGTACAGTATTAATAGCTCTGAGATGATAATTTTTACAGTCTTCCAGGACTGACATCTGCTGTTAACACTTCACGATAATGTCAAGGAAGTGTGGGGTGGTGGGAACTATACCTGTCAGCTGGTGTTTTAACATGTGGCTTTAATCTTTTTAATTAACACAGCTTCATGCAAAAAAAAAAAAAAAAAAAAAAAAAAAAAAACCAAGCTGTGCTCAACTCACAAGTCTTTCCACCTGGGGAGGCTGTGAGTGGCTCCCTCTCCTTCAGGGTGGATACTCCTCATTCACAGAGAAAAGAGTATCAGTGGTCTCTGCCAATACCCACACACTGCAGGTTAGGCTGTGGCCATGAAGGCTTGGGGATCCGCAATGACAGACGTATATGCAGGAGAATATGATTTAAAACCATAGCTGCTTGTATAATTCATATGTCAAGTAAACATCTGACCCAGGTTGCCATGGTATCAGATGTATATCATCTCCACCATGTATGTGCTCAGAAAATATAAGAAAACTTGCAAAGTACCATCTTTAGACAAACATGACTAAACACATGGTCCTGCTCTTGGAGTTGAAGAGGTTTTGTGTGCGAGAGCACAGTGTGGTTGTGATTCCAGGAAATATGGTTGCTCCCTCCTGGGTCAGGCAAGACTGTCACCTGCAGTGATCAGTGATGGATACTCAAAAAGAGTCGAAAGAAGAGGATGAGTGTATGGTGCTACTTCAGAAACAGTCTCGCAAAGGACTTACATGCCCAAGCCCAAGCCTGTGCTTAAATCTATTCCCAGCCTTTCCTCTAGTCCATCTCTCCTCTGCCTGTTAGGACACTCTGAAGTCAGTGAATGAGTCCTGGAACCACCCATGTGCAAGCAGTACAGCCTTGCATACAAACTCTGTCCTTTTCTTCTCTCTGCACTTTGCAGAGTTTTTGCAGCAGTGTGCTCTGGCTGATGCTGGCAGATGCACTGTGGGAGGACAGGCAGCCCCAGACCCACCTGCCTTGTGCTGGATGGATGCAGAATGGGTCCTGTCCCTGCAGTGCGAATGAAGATGTCTTGGATAAATTAAGCAATCATGCTGAAGAGCAATGGGGATTTGATTTCATGTCTTTCATTTTACCCCTTGATCACCTTGTGTACAAGGCCTTCAGGGGACTTCGGGATGCAGAGTCTCTTTTTATGCCCTGCAGTAGCATCTCTGCTTTTCCCATTACTCCTCCAGCTCATTTGAAGCCAGGTTGGGAGTGCCTACCTGTGCCACCTTTGCTTTGTAGATCTGCCCCATCTCACTGCCAGCACATAGAATCATAGAATCATAAAATTGCCAGGTTGGAAGAGACCCACCAGATCATCTAGTCCAACCATTCTTATCAATTACTAAACCATGTCCCTCAGCACCTCTGCCATGTGTGCCTTAAACACCTCCAGGGAAGGTGAATCAATCAACTCCCTGGGCAGCCTGTTCCTGTGCCCAATGACCCTTTCTGTGAAAATTTTTTTCCTAATGTCCGGCCTAAGCCTCCCCGGTGGAGTTTGAGGCCATTCCCTCTTGTCCTGTCCCCTGGCACTTCGGAGAAGAGGCCAGATCCCTCCTCTCCACAATCTCCTTTCAGGGAATTGTAGAGAGTAATGAGATCTCCTCTCAGCCTCCTCTTCTCCAGGCTAAACACCCCCAGCTCTCTGAGCCATTCCTCATAAGGCATACACCCCAGTACTCCCCACATGCACCCCAGATCACATCCCCAAAATGCTGAGCCACCAGTGGGTTCCTGAGCCTCACTGAGCTCAGCAGGGCTGAGACACAGCTCCCCAAGTTGTGTGCTTGGTTGGCAGGAGCTGCTTTTGGGCTGCAGTCAGCACTTCCCAGGAGTGCAGCCCCCGGTGCCGCAGCCCTGTGATCTGGGCTCCTGTTGACAACAACCTCTGCTTTGAAGGAGGATTCATTCAAAGTCTCTTGGGGCCAGGCAGGAGATGACTTCAGACCTCTCCGGTTTAGAATGTGGCATTCCGTGGGCAAAGATCCCTTTCATTAAAACTGATAGATGACACTTTTTTCCCCCAATATTTACAATTCAAAGCGTTCTCATCAAAGTGCTGGAAATTAGGATGTTGATGTGAGATAATTATTCCTTTCCTGGTGTTTCCACCAGAAGAGAGCGTGCAATCCTCTTTCCCTTTGTATGCTGTGTGTCAGTTGAAAGCATTTCTACATAGCTGATGCCTGTAGATATATTTGCTGACTCTTAATGTCAGCAAATCCCGCTATGATTAGGCCTTGAGGTGACAAAACAAAACCTTGACTGTTACAAGCCAGGTAACTCAGCACTGAGATAAAACCTAAAAATAAACCGCAGTAGCCTCTTAATGGAACCAAGCAGAGCACAAAATAAATTTTTATAAGTTGTTAGGTCCTCATAGCAATGGGGAGAACTATAAAATCCCGTATGATGGTTTTTTAATGGCAGTTGTTTCGTTTAAAGCTTTTAGTGAGGCAGGTTATATGGCAAAAGCAGAATAATAAACACGAAGAAAATGCATTTACCCTGTGAAACAACAACGATCATACACCCACAGGGAACTTGGTGATATTGGTTCTAGTTTTTCAGCAAGTGGGCTCCCCCTGTGCAAGTTTCCATCTCCACCTTTCCAAGGAGGGCAGCTCCCTTCCCTGGTCCTGTACCTCTGGTACTGCCTCACCCTTTACCTTGGGTCAATTTACAAATGCTTCCCTGTAAAATCCTTTTCAGAACAGAGCTTTCACTGTGGGATATCACATTGTTGCAGTGCTGTAAATCGTTTTCTCCTGGTTTGCTCCACCAAATGGTTTCAGCACCTTTGCCTTCTCAATTCAGCCCTTGCCCTGCATTTTGCAGGTGAAATTCAGGTGTCAGCAATAACCAAACAAAAGAGAAAGCTGCACAGAGCAACTGTGAACGCTGCATTCAGCTCTGGAACCCTCAGCACAGGAAGGACATGGAGCTGTTAGAGCCAGACCAAAGGAGGTCATGGAGATGATCCGAGGGCTGGAGCACATACTGTACAAGGCCAGGCTGAGAGAGCTGGGGTTGTTCAGCCTGGAGAAGAGAAGGCTGCAGGGAGACCTTAGAGCAGCTTCAAGGACTGAAAGGGGCTGGGGAGGGGAACTTGATCAGGGAGTGCAGAGATTGGACAAGGGAAAATGGTTTTCACCTGAAAGAGGGGAGATTGAGATGAGATCTTAGGAAGAAATGTTTTGCTGTGAGGGTGAGGAGGCCCTGGCCCAGATTGCCCAGAGCAGTGGTGGCTGCCCCATCCCTGGAGGGGTTCCAGGCCAGGTTGGATGGGGCTTGGAGCAATTTGATCCAGTGGGAGGTGTCCCTGCACCTGGCAGGGGTGGAAATGGATGATGTTTAAGGTCCTTTTCCAACCTCAAAACTGTTCTATGATTTTCTGATTCCTAGCTCTGTGCACTCCTCAAGTCCCCAGCATTGTGAAACCATGTGCCACAGCAACATCCATGACTGTTGTACAGGGGAGGCCTCTTGCAGCCCAAACCCATTTCAGCCAGAATTAAGACTGGTGAAGCAGGGAGCTGCTGCTAGTGTGTCTGGCCATCTGGCTTGGCAAAGTGGGAGTCTCAGAGACACATTTAGGGCTTTCCTCCCACTCTCTGTGCTGAACGTGCTACTATAGCTGGGGTCTGGCTCTCTCTAGCTGTAGAATTTCAGGTAGTCGAGCCCTTCTGCAGGTGAAGTTTGGTGTTTGACAATCCATGGTCCTCTACATCTGAGCTGACGCATGCTTTGTGTCTGGTTAGGAAGAGCAGAGATGATTATTAGGAGTCTAATCCTCTCAGCAGAAGATTGCTGCTGAACATTTAATGAATAATGCTCTTTGACTGAGGCTTTGTTTAGAAACGGGCTCAGCTTTGAAGCTATCCTCACCCTACTGGCTATAAAGAGTGTCTGTGAATGCTTCCTTGAGATACATATCAGTAACACACTGGAATCCTACCCACTTTCTTGAACTGCCCCCATCCCTGTTGCTGCCAGCAGCTCTGCCCTGGTTTCCTCAACCCATCTGATGTTGACAGACATCAGGGGAGGAATTTGTTGTAAAACATTATCATCATCAGGAAATTCCTTCAGCTCAGTTATAAACGTGGGGGTCTAAGCATTTTGACAGCATCCTTTTAATAGAGACCAACCACCAACTCTGGTCAAGTAACAATTTACTCTGGGTCTTTAATGCCACTGGAAATATTTTTACTTTGTCCTTTTTTTATTAATGTAACAAAAAACAAGAAGCAAATCCAAAACCTTATTTTCCATTGATCTCAGACCAGAGGCACAAACAGCTGGGATTTTAATGTCACATTTTACAGCGATGTAATCAAACCAAACTTCTGAAATCAATATTTCTTCATAACTGACCTTTCTGTATTAATGATACATTGCTGTACCGCTCCATAGGCAATCATTTCCAATAGAAAGACTAATGATTCAGATCACTTTAATTAATCTTCCTCCATCCACCACTCACCCAATGAACTTTTAGTGAAGCTCAGGAGGCAGCAGCCCAACTATCACTGAACTGGAGATCAATGCTCCTTCTGGGGGAGAAAAGGTCTCCCTAAACAATACAGAAGCAATGTATGTACACAAAAAGTCCTTTCCAGCCTACTACCTCCTTCTGTGCTTCTCCCTCTCCTTCACCACCTGGTCACAACCCCAGGACATAATCATCTGTTGATGGCAAAGCAGTAATTCCCATAGGAACAGACAAGGATGTGACAAACACAGCTCAGTGACCTCTTAGCACGAGCATGTGGGCAAAATGGATGAGCTGTGCAAAAGAAATGTCGTGTTTATGCAAGTTTCTTTTTAATAACTGTCTATCCATGGTGGTGAGCAGCTGGAAACATATTACCAGGGTCATTACGATGTTTAAACACAAGCC
This sequence comes from Coccyzus lansbergi, assembly GCA_033558105.1. NCBI lineage: Eukaryota > Metazoa > Chordata > Aves > Cuculiformes > Coccyzidae > Coccyzus > Coccyzus lansbergi. Next base: position 1,465,320 of record JAUMJK010001519.1, on the reverse strand, counting down.
TGTAATATGGATAAACAGTAACATCACACTGAGATTTCAGCCAAGAAGCTGCATTAACTCCTTAGAAATTGCACAGTCCCAGTCCAGCCAAACAGCCATTCGCCTGCCTTTGCCTGTCAGTAAAAGAGTCGCCAAAGCTCAGTGTGGCCCAGCTGCTCCTGCAGCCATGAAGTAGTGTTTCACCCACGTGGTGCATCTTTTACTTGAGTCGTCTTTGGAGATGCATTGCACCGGCAGTTCAGGTGCTCCTTGACTTCGCTCTGAGATCCCCAGTGGTGCTGCCAAAAGTGATACGTAGGTTGCGCTTCTGTAGAAAAGCGGATTGAGACAACCAACCTATTCTGAAAAGCCACTGAATTACCAGGCTTCAGGGAGACATCTAAAGACACCACTGTAATTCTTTACTAGACTTTGAGCTCTTCCTGTGGATAAATGCGTGCACAGCAAAATAAAGTTCCTGCAGGGCTGTGATTTCAGAGCAAAACATCAAAGACAACAACCCCCCTACTCTGCAGACAGGGCTGGGGTAGAGGAATGTGCTGCAAGGAGCCTCGGGGGGTGTCTCTGATGATGGTTAGGGCTGAACGAGGATCACCCCTCCACTGATACCTGTCAACTGTTTTATACAGTCAACCTCTCAGCCTGATGAAATTCAGAAGTCCATGAAATTACACCCTGAATTAATGTGGCCCATTGCCAGGAGGGTAAATAAGTCGTAAGGCCCTAACTTAATATTAGCAGCTTTTTGTTTTGTGCTGTCCTTCATTACCACACAGGTAAGCTGTGATTCCATCATCAATCCAGCCAAAAGGGTTCAAACACAAACCCCTTTGACAATGGTTTCAAAAAAAACCCCTGAAATGTATCTGACAATAAATTAGTGTCACGACCAGTCGGGCTGTCTCTCTAGGAGGGAAACTGGGGGCTTTGAACTGCTCCTTTTGTGTCATGGCATTGGTGTTCAGAGGGACCCTTTTGACGTTGCATCCTCTCATCTCTGAGTGACATGACAAGCAGCTTGTCACCGGCCGCACCAGACACCGCTGGGAGCAATCATAGCACGCTCCTCCGCCTTTGGGAATGCCAATCACAGCCACATCCTGCACAGGGACTTGCTTGTCACTCCTTTTCAAAGACACCCATCTCCCAGGTGTTTATCCCCAGGGATGGCTACAAACACCCCTTATTGTGGAGGATGGGAAGGCAGGAGTCTCTGAACACCCAGGGAGAGGCATCCTGCCTATTCCTCAGTATTTTATGAATAAAAATTGCCCCATTAGGCTGGGGCAAGCCACACAGCCCTGTGCAAGCACGGAAATATCTCCTTGGGGATGGTATCCACAATAACTTGTTGTGGGATTGTTGGGTTGGTCCTTGATGCATTGTGGTGCACAATACGCGGCTGTCTAGGAGTGCAGTGGGTTGTAGGTGAGATAAATGGTGTCTCTAGCTGAAGATGTGGATGGTTGAGTCATAGAATCATGAAATGTTTTGGACTGGAAGGGACCTGAAAGCCCATCCAGTCCCACACCTTGCCATGGGCAGGGACAACTCCTACTTGGGCTAAAAGCCCCATCCAACCCAGCCTTGAACACCTCCAGGGATGGGGTAACCACAACTTCTCTGGGCAACCTGGGGCAGGGCCTCCCCACCCTCACAGGAAAACATTTCTGCCTAAGATCTTTGGCTATTGGTCCATTTGGGTACTAGTCCACTTGTGCATGCCTCAAGGTCCTGACTGAGATGACTGGTCTTGTTGTGCTTGACATCTGTGGGCCTGTGGTAACAATTTCAGAGCATGGATTGCAGCACACAGTGAGCAGACTGGTCACGCCCTGGTATTTGATGGTCTTTGTACTCCCCTTGGTGTGATTCACTCACCCTCTGACAGAGTACAAAGAGTACAAAGACCATCAAATACCAGGGTCCGAAGGAGTCTGTGGTGTGACCAGGACAGCAACATGTGGAAAGTGAAGTACGAGATGTTCTACCACAGTGCAATACAGCTCAGACAACAGAGAGGTGACCAAAACTAGAGCAGAACCCGGATCTCCTGGAAGCCTGTCCAATCTGTGACTCCATTTTCCTCTCTGTAGGTCAAATACCGTTCTGCAAATCCAAGCAACTAAGGAAAGGGTAGTTATGGCTCACCAAAATGTTTTCCATTGAGATGTCACTTCTCATTTTAACCATTTCACATATAGGTCAAATAGACACCTCAGGTTTTTTGGAGTAAATAAGCTGTAAGTCGATATCGTCAGTAGTACTGAATTGGACTTATACCAGTACAACAGAGATCAGGAGTGGCCTGGGATTTATGAGAGATTTGAGAACTTAAACATGTTTTGTTTTTGAATTTTTTCTTAAGTTCTTAATTTCACTAGTAATTGTGTTTCTTTGCCCTTTACAAAGTGACAGGAATGAGGTCAGATTTTTGCAAGCTTCTGCCAACTCTTAATAAGAATAATAATCTAATACTGTCCTTCTCAACCAAAACCCATTACCTAAAGGTTCAGATGGAGAGCAAATCACGACCCAGGGGAGAATTGGCCATTTTATGGTCCTGGCAGTCCTGGATTTTTCATCAGGGATGATGAAGCTGGGAGGCAAAGCCCTCCTGGGGTTAACTCCATGCCAGCACCTCATGAAGCAGTGTTAATGTACGTTTTTTTTTTTAAACTTAGAGACATGGAGTACGGCCTTCTCCAAATCTTGCCAGTGATGGATGCATGGCTCTGACCTTGGTAGTACTGGTGGCATCAAGAAAGACAGTAGTGAAGGTGGTGGAATTACCTGAGGTTTAAATGGACATAAAGATGAGATCTGGTGAGCAGTTTAACCCATCTGTCAGCTGACCTGGTCTGGTTGAGAATTAACTTCTCTTTCCCAGGGTTCACCTGAGCTGAGGCAGGTCACAGAATCCTAGAACAGTCAAGGAACGGTTTGAGTTTGGAAGGGACCTCATAACTCATCCAGTTCCACCCCCTGACACTGGCTGGGACACCTCCCACTGGGTCAGGGGCTCCAAGCCCCATCCAGCCTGGTCTTGAACCTCGCCAGGGATGGTGCAACCACCACTGCTCTGGGAAACCTGGGCCAGGGTCTCCCCACCCTCACAGCAAAACATTTCTTCCTAAGATCTCATCTCAATCTCTCCTCTTTCAACTGGAAACCATTCCCCTTCATCCTATCCCTGCACTCGCTGATCCAGAGCTCCTCCCCAGCTTTCCTGGAGCCAAGAGAGCTCCAGACACAGTTCCCCATCTGAGTTGTATGGCAGGAGGGATGGAACCCTGTGAGGCAGGGACTCAGAGTGCTTCTGCCAAGCAGTGATTTCACAGAAAATTTATACACGGAATTGTTTTCAAATTCATACATTTTCCCTGAAATGACAACTGTAATTTATTCTGGGAACCTTATTGCATATCCAGGGGGAATGCAATTAGATCCGCTCAGAGTCATTAAAGTGTGGCCATATCTGAGTAACCAATCGCAACAACTCTGGGTGACAAAGGATAAGGGTTGTTAGTTAATCTTGTTTCTAACACATTATAGTTGATGTTCTATCTCATCATTTACAAATCAGCCTTTCATGAGAAACCTGGGCTTGCCAGAGCAGCAAGATGTCTGTGGGCACCTATGACTGCAGTCAACAAGCTTGAGACACTGATGCTCATGCATAAAGTTGAAACAAAAGAGGCCAGAGCAGTGAAACAAAAGAGGCCAGAGCTTCTGTAGGTCTGTTCACAGTCCTGGTTTGTCTTGGAGCAAACAAAGCTGGAGGCTCATGAAGGGCTGAGAGCCACTACTTGCCACATGCTGCCACAGGGTAGTAACACCCTTGTCCTATGGCAGGCGGAGAGCCCAGAGGGGACAGGCAGCCAGGGCAACCCACACCACTCCCAAGATAAACAGTGAGTTCCTTTGGGAGCACCCTCAGCATCTGTGTCAGAGCAGTGAGGTCACTGCCAGCTTGGAAATAACAGCAAATGTGAAGGAAAACACGAGAAACAGGCCGGGCCAGCAATGCAAAGCCGAGTTGTGACACCAAGCTGGAAGTTGCTATGGAAGTGCAAAATGAGTTGGGATTGTCCAAATATGGGATTTGACTCAATGTCATTCTACCAAGTCATAACTGCTGTTTTCTGAAGCAGTAGTGTTTCACTAGAAAAGTGAAGGACCATAGAAGTGTACGTATACAGTCAGCGCCTACATTTTTTCAGCTATTTAGTCAAATCCCATCTGCCGGAGTCAGAGGAAAGTGTGAAGCTTTCAATCCATGTTGTAATTACTGCAGCAATATTTATAAATATGTGAAATCCTGGCTGGGAAAAAACTTGGGTTTGAGGAGGATGGGATTTGAGTAAGAAATCTCAAATTTATTTTAGGTTAAAATGTTATTATTTTTAAGGAAGACTTCATATTTTGAGGTAGTTTTGATTCTGGTGCACTGGGGATTGGCATAACTACGTTGCTCTAATAAAAACAGTTTAAATGCTGAAATCACTTGCAGAACATCACTTTCCTCCCCACCCTTGCATCAAAGTAGTTCCCATTTCCCGATTCAGTGGACATGTTTTGTGGAGACTAGATGCAACCATGGGCTTAGACCTCCTAACTAACTTTAGAGGAGAGGAAAATATAATTTACTTGAATTTAGCAGCAGCTGTTTTGACGGTGGATATTAAAGTGATTGGCAAATATGGTAGCAATTTATCCCAAGTAGTAACTGCAAGCTGCTATTTTAGGTTCATAAAAATGTAGTTACAAAATACGGTAACGGACTGAATGCAACTATTTTATGATCTCATAAAAATAGCACTGCAGAGTTTTGCCCTGTCGAGCGCGGGCTCAGCGGCGCGGGCGTCCGGGCGGGCAGCGCTGCCCTCAATTGGAGCTCATTACAAGCTGCTCTCCCCTAATTGCAAGCCAGGTCATCTTTCATGTCCTGCCAGGGGACGAGCTGAGCCTGCTTGGGCTTCCAGTGGGCTCTGGACTTCCATGCCACACTCGCATGAGGGGGTTGGCTTCCCCAGGACCTGTGGGGACCTAAATTGGGACCGGCGAGAGCTCTGGGCATGTAGCACAAAGGAGGAACCAGGGCAAATTGCTGCCAAGGAACATTTTTTTCCTCTCTCAAAGTTAAAAATAACCTGAGGATAGTGTAACCCTTTGGGGATAGGTAGAGGCAGCAGCAGCAAGAGTCATGTTTGAAGAACTTTGGGCCCTCCTTAAAACTAACAAATACTTTGGCTTGAGCCTGACCTAGAATTTCAAAAGAGCTGCCCTCAGCACTCCCAGCCAGCAGTGCTTCCTCCCTGGAAAAGACGAGTTTGTCTGCAGAGAAAGACGAACTATTAGGAGAGGGAATACAGCATCAAACCCAGCATCACCAGCACCAGCCCTCTGCCCAGATGAAGGATAATTAAAACAATGCTGCCATATTGCTGACAACAGTCTGTTTGCTGAGCCCCTCCTCACTGGGGATGTGTCCATGTCCTGTTTCAGCCAGGACAAGTGCTTTTTCTTCCTTTTAATACCCAATTCAGTGTTTAATGTAGTCACAAAGGCAAGGGTCAACCTAGTACTCTCAGGCTTGTGGCTTAATTGCATTTAGGCCCAACTCTGAGCTGGATGGACTCCATAAACGCCTCAAACCCCATGCCTGAAGTAGCACTGATATGGGCTGGTTTGTGGACTGTAATAGGAGGAAACTTCAGCCACTGTGTTGCAATTTTGGAAAGAGGTAGTGGAAACAAGTAGCTCTTTCACTGGATGCAACTGGAAGTGGTGCAGGCCAATATAATCTTTGGATGCAGTATTACCTTTGCAGCTAAGCCTTCTGGAGACCTGTTCCCACAGCCCCTGTTGAGTCTGGCGGGTGCAAAATTTGGCCCAGAGGGGAATGAGGATGGAATCATAGAATCATTAGGTTGGAAAGAGCTTTGAGATCATCAACTCCAACTGCATCAGTCTGCTACAGAATCATGACCCCAAGCACCTCATCTACCCATCTCTTGAACACCTCCAGGGATGGTGAATCAACCACTTCCCTGAGCAGCCTCTGCCTGTGCTTGAGAACCCTTTCCGTGAAGAGATTTTTCCTAACATCCAAACTAAACTTCCCCTGACACAGCTTACGGCAGCTCCCTAGAGACCAATACACACCTCTCTGCAACCTCATTTTAGGTAGTTGTGGAGAGCAATGAGGTCTCCCTTCAGCCTCCTCTTCTCCAGGCTAAACACTCCCAGCTCTCTCAGCTGCTTCTCATAAGGCCTATTCTCTTGGAAGAGGCTTTGATTCAGCCGCAGTGGGACCCTCTAGGGTTCTGGCCAGATCACAATGCTGCTCACACCTTTGGGTATATTGGTACCTCTTCCAGCATTGCTCTAGCATCACGTGCACATACCCAATGGCTGCCAGGCACCCATAGGACAGCAGCTCCTCCAGGAAAGGACGTGTTTTTTGCCACTAGTGTTCGACAGGAATGGTTGGACTCGATGATCCGATGGGTCTCTTCCAACCTAGTTATTCTATGATTCTATGATTAGGATAGCCCTTACAGCATCCTTCTCTCTTACACGCTTGCCACTGAGTGCGGGCAAATCCATCAGGAAAAAGCAGCATTACCTGCAGAGACCTTTCATGCAGGTCCATGTGGACTGAATTTGGCACAACATGAGACAGAACCACAGAGTGTCCTGAGTTGGAAGGGATGCATAAGGATCATCGAGTCCAGCTCCTGGCCTTGCACAGGACAGCCCCAACATTCACGTTGTGGCGGAGGGTGTTGATTAAAAGAGGTGTTGCTGCAGAAAGTGTTTCAGATTGTGAGCCTGAGGATTACTTAGGTCTTAGGGACTGCAGAGAAGAAGATAAATTAGTAAACATATTGTTCAGGGAAATTCTTGCACATTTCCCCTGTTGTTGTCTTGGTTCCTGAGCAAACCAACACATCATCTCCTGTTCAAAGGAGAATCTTCCCCTGCTGACCAACAGGAAAGCATGAGGATTAATGTCAGCCTTAATTTTCAGTTGCCACTTGCAGGGAAGCATGGCCCCTGTATATTTCATAAACATTGGCTGCATTTTGAAAACCCTGAGAAATTAAACCAGTCTGCTTTCCAAAACAACGAGGAATGACTCAGGAGGAGCAGTAACTTCTCCAGCGGAAGGCGGGATGGCCTCCTTCACAGCTGGTTTGCAGTCGTTTATCCAGCAAAAGCTGTCTCACAGGCAGCGAGTAAATTGTGCAATGTACTCTGTTTCTTGACATCCTGATAATCAAAATCAAATTAATGTGGAAGTGTAGTTTATTGGTCTGACTGGCTCAACAAACCTCTCTCACCCAAAATGAGGCCAGGACGGGCAGAGCTGGGGGTTCGACTGGAGAAAGACTGAATAGCTAGGGTATTCCCCCATTTCTCTACGCATTGTAGTTCTAGTCGCAATCAGGCACAGGAGTGACAATGAGTTCCTCTCTCTGCAGCTTTTCCCATCAGAGCAAGAAAATACACAGCCAGAGTAGGCTGCAATAAGGCTGGTGCTTATGAGTTTGCCAGCTCATTTCTGCGAAGGCTCTAAGCAGCAGCTGTAAATTACAGCTGTGGAGCCAGCCTTAAGACACTCCCATGTTCAAGGGTGTCTGGGGCTGGAATTTTTCAGCCATGTCTTTCTCTAGGCTCTGCAAGATAGTCCCACACCTTGTCTTCTTCAAGGTTCAGATCTAAGGCTCTGCGCTACAATTCCCAAGCTAGCGAGGAGAGAAAATACAGCGCTGTCCTTTTTAATGAGTGATGGGGCTCAAATTAACATTCAAACTATGAAAAGGAAGGACCCTTGAAAGGGCGTCTCATTATTTCTGATGTCAAACACGTTAGAGGGAAATCCAAGATCAGAGGAGATCTGAGGGGAGCGGGCGGGAAGTTGGGTCTGTGAGTGAAATTCAGTTCTCCATCACTCAGGGCTGTGCATGGAAAGATGATTAGTGATCTATCTGAGCTTTGATTGATTTGTTAATGAGCTTATGGTAGATGATGCTATGTCTATCTCTTATGTCAGCCTTGCTATGTGTCATTTATCCCTTGAGATTTACATCGGGCACAGATGCATTTTAATGTTATTTTGGTCTTTGGAAAGCAGCTGGGGAAACAGTTAATTGCTGTTGATTTTCGCTTTGAAATTTTGGACCCATTCAAAGCTCAGAGATGTTTGTTTTCTGACAACCTGCCAAAAGAGACAGAGCCTCATCCCTTGCACCAACCTCCCTCTTCTCCAACTGAGACATGCTTTAAGTTCTGAATACAGCACCTCATTCCTATCACACTCAAAGAGAAGGCACGAGGCATTTGTGCCCTGGTCCCACAGATGTTGAGCTGGGATTGATCAGCCTGGAGAAGAGGAGGCTGAGGGGAGACCTCATTGCCCTCTACAACTACCTGAAAGGAGGTTGTGGAGAGGAGGGAACTGGGCTCTTCTCCCAAGTGACAGGGGACAGGACGAGAGGGAATGGCCTCAAGCTCCACCAGAGGAGATTTAGGCTGGACATTAGGAATTTTTTTTTCACAAAAAGGGTCTTTGGGCACTGGAACAGGCTGTCCAGGGAGGTGGTTAACTCGCCTTCCCTGGAGGGGTTTAAGGGACGGGTGGACAAGGTGCTGAGGGACATGGGTTAGTGTTTGATAGGAATGGTTAGACTCAATGATCCTGTGGGTCTCTTCCAACCTGGTGATTATATGATTGATTCTATATCTCTGTGTTCTCTATTTATGAATCATGTAATAGTTCATAGCTGTGATATTACATGTGACCAGTAAGACACTTGGTGCAGTAGCTGTGACAGCTTTTCAAGAATTGGGACCTTTAACTGCATCTCCAAAGCACCTCATTTCCCTAGGAATCAACTATTCAAATGCTGCAGGCTCCATGTAGACTGAGGCAGAAGCCCTTGTGCTCACTAAGGGATGTAATTTATGCAGACAAAAAGCAATTTAAACTAAAATTGATCCAGCGGCACAAAAAGTGACTGGGTCAAGAGTTTGGCAAATAAGAAGGATGAGTTCACTCCACGGGCAGTTACAGTGGATGATAAATTAGATTTGGATTAAATATTTTGACCAGATTTTTTTCTTAGTTCAATCACAATCGAAGCATTATGTAAAACTCCTTTATTTCAGAGCTTCAGAAGGATGAAACTCAGGACCAGGTGGCAAGTGGAAAAAGTGCATGGCTGGATAAGGAAGGAGGTTGTGGTGTGAGTTCGTGGATATAATTCTGGCTGAGACTCAAAAACTCCTGGAAACTGCAAATACTCTTTCTGTAGACTCCACTGATCATGTAACACTCCTAAGCAACAGACGTAATTAGAAACATTTCAAGGCTTTGAAATTGCTTTGCTGCTGAAGGAAAATGAAATTGTTGTTGTAGTGTAATAGAGATTGAACCCCTGGGTCAGGATGCTGTTTGCATCCAGAGCAGGCGAGGACAGACAGGGATTTGAAGGGGCTGTTCTCTAAAAAAGGGTCCTGAAGAGACTCACCCACATTTTACTCAAAATTTTCCAAACTTTTTGGTTTACTCCTCACTGGTGCCACCTCACCTTGAGCACTGGATGCAGTTCTGGGCATCACATGATAAAAAGGATCTAAAGCTGCTGGGGAATGTCCAAAGTAGGACATGGAGTTGGGGAAGAAGGAAAGCTGTCTTTGGAGCAGCTGAAGGAGCCTGGTTTGTCCAGCCTGAAGAAAAGGAGACTGAGGGGAGAGCTCATCACAGTTATAGCTTCCTTACCAGGGAGGAGAAGGGGCAGGCACTGAGCTCTTCTCTCTGTACCTGAGGGAGAGGCAGGAAGATGCTAGGGGAGGGTTAGCTTGGATGTTAGAATCATAGAATCATAGAACAACCAGCTTGGAAGAGACCCACCAGATCATCGAGTCCAACCATTCCTATCAAACACTAAACCATGTCCCTCAGCACCTCATCTACCCATCCCTTAAACATCTCCAGGTGTTACCCCTGGGCAGCCTATTCCAATGCCCAATGACCCTTTCCGTGAAAAACCTCCTCCTAATCTCTAGCCTAAATCTCCCCTGGTGGAGCCAAGGATGTTGAGGATGGAGAAGAGGAGGCTGAGGGGAGACCTCATTGCTCTCTACAACTCCCTGAAAGGAGATTGTGGAGAGGAGGGAGCTGGACTCTTCTCCCAAGTGACAGGGGACAGGACGAGAGGGAATGGCCTCAAGCTCCACCAGGGGAAGTTTAGGCTGGACATGAGGAAAAAAATTTTCACAGGAAGGGTCATTGGTCACTGGCAGAGGCTGCCCAGGGAGGGAGTTGATTCACCTTCCCTGGAGGAGTTTAAGGGACAGGTGGACAAGGTGCTGAGGGACATGGTTTAGTGATTGATAGGAATGGCTGGGCTTCATGATCCAGTGTGTCTCTTCCAACCTGGTTGTTCTATGATTCTATGATCTCCTGCCTTTAGCAAACTGTTCAGCCTGCTTGAGTTGTGTTCCTCGCATCACTGCTAAAGTTGTGAATTCTTTTATTAAGAACATAACAGACCTGCAGCAGAAAAGCAGATAGCTTGGCAAGGGACAGCAAATGTAAATTCTAATCTGACGCCTTCAGTAAGTAAATACAGCTTGGCAAGTGTTTGTAATTGAAAACATTGTCCCAGGGGGTTTCCTTTGCAGACCTGGATTTTCTATAAACATTGATTGGTAAGAGCTATAAAAGGCATGGACGTAACAGCTCCAGTGACCACGTATTGCTGTCCAGCCAGAGGATGTGTGACTGCTCAGCTGTGTGAGAGGACTAGCTTGAAGGACCAACAATGTCCTTCCTCCAAGGGTGAACTCCCCTAACTCAGACCCACACAGCAGTGACTACCGAAGAACTTTAAACTGTCATCATAGAAAATTAAAAAAAAAAAAGAAAGTCTTGCCAGACACAGGTTTCTTTCATATGGGTGGATGTGTGTTGTGAAACATCTTTTGTTGTAGTATATGATCTGTAAACTTGGAATATGACCTAGTGAAAATATTGAGATCAAAGGGAAAGCTGACTTTGATTTCAACAGCCTTTGGAACAGACCATTAGCTGATACTAATCTATCTCTGTGCTTGTATTTGGTTAGTGTCAAATCATTACTTCAGTAGTCAGAAAGGTTGTTGTTTTTCTTTTTCCTTGGAGCATTCTGTTTTCATTTTCTTAAATGGTTTTCACTGTATTGGAGAGTTCATGAGAAAGGCTTCCTTGGCAGCTCAGCCAGCAGGGTGATGACGTGATGGCTTTTTGACTCATTCAAAGCAGAACTTGTGTTAACTTTCAGTTCTTGATGCTCTGATTGTTTCTGGATGAATTGCCAGGTGGATGCTCAGAAGCTGAGACCTTGGTGGTTCCATGACCAGCAGGGCCAGGGAAGTCATCCTTGCCTGTACCGAGCACTGGTGAGGCTGCAGCTCAAATTCAGTGTTTGGTTTGGGCCCCTCGCTACACAAAGGACAATGAGGCACTGGAGCACGTCCAGAGAAAAATGAAGCTGGTGAAGGGACTGGAGAACACCTTATGAGGTGCAGCTGAGAGAACTGGAGTAGTTTAGCTGGAGAAAAGTAGACTGAGGGGAGACCTCATCCCTGTCTAAAACTGCCTGAAAGGAGGGTCTGATGAGGTGGCTGTTGGTCTCTTCTCTTGTGTATCAAGTGGTAGGACAAGAGGAAATGGCCTCAAGTAGCACCAGGAGAGGTTTAGATTGGATATCAAGAAACATTTCTTCTCAGAAAGTGTTCTCAGTCACTGGCAGAGACTTCCCAGAGAGGTGGCTGAGTCTCTGTGGTGTTTAAAAGCCAGGCAGATGAGGTGCTGAGGATGAGGTTTAGTAGTGGACAGGTACAGTTGGACAGGATGATCTTTTCCAACAAAATGAAGAATCTCTTCCTATAATTCTTGGGTTCTATGCAGATAACATGTTCTTCTACGTTGTGTAAAAACCTCATTGATCTGCACCTCTTGTAAAAATCTTTACCCTTTTCCTGCACCATTAGCTTTTGTTTAGGATTAACTAGAAAAATATTTGAATGGCCTTCCTGTTATTTCTAGATGTCAGGGGTTGATAGAAATGGGCAGCTCACTAAATGCATGTGCTTAAACCCAGAAGCCTGGAAAATAAAATGCTTCTGAAAGTTTGCAAGCCTTAAAGTTTGATTTGGAAAGAGTTTTGACAGAGATGTAGTTGAACTGGTTCTTGTTTGAACAAAAAAAAAAAAAAAAAAAAAAAAAGAACAAAACCCCGTGGTGCAAATTTCATGGAGAAATCAATAAACTTACCCAAAGGGTCTGGCCCCAGAGCTGGTTCCCACATCTCTCCGAGATGCATTAACTTACTGTCCTTTGGCCAAGTCATATTCTAAAGCTCAGGTTTGGTGGTTTAAAGCAGATTTAAACCAAAAACATCTACTAGAGAGCTTGTGTCTGATTTGGCAACAAATCTGGCCAATACGAAAAATTTTAGAAAAGTCTCAGTGTTCCATTTGGAAGCAAAATATTCCAAATCTTCATTTCACAAAGATTTTTAGTCATTAACTTTACGTCTGGGTTTTGGGATTATTTAACAGAAAACATTCCAGATGTGCCAAAATGATTTTTCTTTCCTTTTTTTTTTTCTTTTCATTTCAGAGAAGGTCAAATACAACTATCTTAGAAAGGGTTTGTGGGTTTTTTTATACTCTGAAACTGATCTCCTGCTCTCACAGCTCTCTTTTGTTTGGCCATAATAGTTCATCTTCCAGGTAAGCATCTGTAATTCACATCAGCATTAACAAAGTCAGGAAATTCTTACCATCTCTGACTATCCCTCCCATCTCTCAGTAAATTTTCCTGTCTCTAAAGAAGTTATGAGCCTCAAAACTGCACTATTTATCCTTTCAAAGAATTAGTAGGAACACAATGATCTCATCATAAAGACCTGGACATGAACCTCTGGGACAGTCCGAGATGTCAGGACATCTTCTGGCCATCGGGCAGAGGCATTTAGGTGGGACGCAGCAGTGAACCTGCTTTGGGTTGGGTCTGAAGCCTTTCAGTGGTCAAGTTACCATTGTTCATGATTTCTGTGCTCACAGAAAGGACAGAGTAGTTTGGGCAGAATGTATGGCCCAACAGACCATTCTAATAACCCTTTCTGATATTGTGAATACAGTATCCCACTCAGGAGACTGAGAGGAGACCTCATTGCTCTCTACAACTCCCTGAAAGGAGGTTATAGAGAGGAGGGAGCTGGGCTCTTCTCCCAAGGAACAGGGGACAGGACAAGAGGGAATGGCCTCAAGCTCCACCAGGGGAAGTTTAGGCTGGACATTAGGAAAAAGTTTTTCATGGAAAGGGTCATTGGTCACTGGCAGAGGCTGCCCAGGGAGGGGATTGAGTCACCTTCCCTGGAGGTGTTTAAGGCACAGGTGGACGAGGTGCTGAGGGACATAGTTTAGTGATTGATAGGAATGGTTGGACTCGATGATCCGGTGGTTCTCTTCCAACCTGGTTGTTCTATGATTCTATGATTCTTTAACCTCAAGTGTTGCCATCATGCTGAAGAACTCAATGTTGAACTGTAGCTTGGAATTGTTATAGCATCATCGTGGTTGCTGTGTTGCATGTGTGGGTGTGTTTCCCTGAGGTGTTTGATAACCCTTTCTAGTGATAATTAACTTCAAAAGTTGTTGGATTCTGTTTCTCCTTTACAGCTTTATTACTGCTGCTTCCCAGCTCTCTGGGAGCAGTGATGTGTAGTCTCCCAGGCCTGCTGATGTCTAACAGCACCTCTCAGCATGGGTAATGAGGCTGCTGTTAGGAAGAACAAACAGCGCTGACATTTTAAGCACTTCATGCTCCTCGTTCAGCATTGCCCTGGGACAGCTCGTGCCTGTGACTGGCAGCTCTTGAGACATGGGCTCATCCCTTGCTGGATGTACATTCTTGAGCTGCTCTCCTGGAGCCATGGCAATGCACAGCAGGGCACTTCAGACCTTGGATTCATGAGTGGTCCTACCCCTGGCTCACTGAGGTACAGTCTGGGTCAGGGAAGGAGAAAATTTTAATCAGGGCAAAATGAATTTGCCTCCTCACAAAGGCGCTCACAGCTGTCCAGCTGATGGATCAATGTCCCGCTGATGTCCAATGCCATGAGGTTTAACACGGCCAAATGCCGGGTCCTGCACTTGGGGCACAACAACCCTAAGCAGAGCTACAGACTGGGAGAAGCCTGGCTGGAAAACTGCCAGGAGGAGAGGGATCTGGGGGTGTTTGTTGACAGTCGACTGAACATGAGCCAGCAGTGTGCCCAGGTAGCCAAGAAGGCCAATGGCATCCTGGTTTGTATCAGAAATGGTGTGACCAGCAGGTCCAGGGAGGTGATTCTCCCTCTGGACTCAGCACTGGTGAGGCCGCTCCTTGAATCCTGTGTTCAGTTGTGGGCCCCTCACCACAAGAAGGACGTTGAGGCTCTGGAGCGAGTGCAGAGAAGAGCCATGAAGTTGGTGAAGGGGCTGGAGAACAGGCCCTATGAGGAGCATCTGAGAGAGCTGGGGGTGTTTAGCCCAGAGAAGAGGAGGCTGAGAGGAGACCTTGCAGACACACTCCTGCTCTCAGCTGGAGTCAATCTAAACCAGTTTTTCCTGCTGACATAAACAGTACTGGAGGAACTCAACAAGCCTGACTGAACATAAACTTGAAGTTTGCATGAGTGCCAGAGGATTATAGATCTATATTTTTATGAACGACTGCTGGGCATGGGGTGGAGATGGGCAGCACTGGGTATCCAAGCTGGACACCTCCCTGCAGAGGGCCTGACCCACTCTGGCAGAAATCCTCACTGCTCTGTAGAATGAGAGGGCGATTTGGGAAGTCACATCTGGGGTTTTGTTGCACACTAAATCAAGGCCATGGCAGGTGTGTAAAGCTGAGATTTCAGAGCCGTTAGGACAGCTAATATATGTGGCAGTTTTTTACTCGAAGGAGCAACCACTGAAATGGGATTTAGAATGATTTGCTTAGGTTTTTAAAACCCTTTCTCTGAATTCATTTGATGTTTGTGCAGCTACAAAGGAGTAACTGAGTAGAATTTCTGAGCTGTGCCATCTTGCTGAAGAAAAGTTGCTGTACAAATTCTTCTCTGGAGGCAAAACCCCACTGAATTTCTCCCCAGAGTGATGTGCCCAGCTATGCTGTGCTCTGTAAAACTGATCCAGGAAGAGGACGCAAAGGGACTGGAATATTTTGAGGCAGAATTTTGGCAACTCACTCCTTTCAGCAATAGACACACACTTGTTGTGTGAGCTACCCTTGCCTGGGCCAGACCTGAGCCCCGTTCCCATCTCAGTTTCCCAAAGCTGCCTAAGTTTTCTCTGGGCTTCTGCAATGACAAGTGTATTTAGTCAGCTGCTTTTAAAGCTGAGCATGCCAAGACGATGTCCTGAAGGCTGAACATCCTCTCCTGGAATAGGCTCTGACTTACCCAGTGGTTGGTTGTCTTCAAGGAACTTGAGCTAGTTCTAAGGGAGATTTTGGAGATTATTCTAATGAGATTTCTCATCTGAGGACTTGTCTGGCAGCTGCCTGAAGGCATCCCCTTTCCTGGCAGCCCATGTTGAATGGTGTTCCTTTTAAATAAAAATGATTGAGTGTGGCACAGCACATTTCTGCTTTCCATAGTCTGGGTCTGTCAGCCACGTTGTAGAAACTATGACAACCTAGTGTCTTTACCAGTATGGTCCTTATGGACCTAGTGAGCGAATGTCAATGTGAAAATAAGTGTAGTTTAGAAAGCAGAAGGCAAGATAACAAAAATGTAATTTTATAATTTTGTGTGCTCCTCTTCATCATCTCAACTTGCCTTTCATAGACTCATGGAATGGTTTGGGGTCAGAAGGGACCTCAAAGCCCATCCAGTTCCACTCCTGCCATGGACAGGGACACCTCCCACTGGATCCAATTGCTCCAAGCCCCATCCAGTCTGGCCTGGAACCCCTCCAGGGATGGGGCAGGCACCTCTGCTCTGGGCAACCTGGGCCAGGGTCTCCTCACCCTCACAGCAAAACGTTTCTTCCTAAAATCTTATCTCAATCCCCCCTCTTTCAGCTGAAAACTGTTCCCTTCATCCTATCCCTGCACTCCTTGATCAAGAGCTCCTCCCCAGCTTTCTTGTAGGTCCCAAATGTTCAAAATAACAAATAAACAAGCAGATAAATAAACACAAACCAGCCCCACCTCATGCCACTGCCTCCCCTTCCCTCAGCCATCCGCACACCCTCCGAATGACTCCCTGTCCTCATTTTTGTGCTAGCCTCAGGAATACCAGTTCCTATGCAAAGTGCGTGATTATTTCTGGAAAGAAAAGCTATTGAAGACTTGGTGCCAGTGCTGGCATCATTACAAATGCAGAAAGGAAACTGTCAAATAACCGGTTGTGTTTTCAGATGTACCACATGTGACTGGGGCTGTGTTAGAAAACATGATCCATCCCATGTAAATCATGAAGCATCGAACAAAAGTCCTATTTGCAAATTCGAATATTGGCAGCCGGCTTTCAGAACTCTGCGTTCTGAAAATAGTTCTGTGATGCTTTGAGTGAGCACAGAAATGCAGTGGGACTCAGCCAGGTTCCCTGGACCTTGCCAAGTTTCGACTCAAACCCTCTCTGCCCGCATAAACCAGGAGAAAATCTGAGTAAGGACCCCAAATTTGGCTTGACACACAAACAATCAAAACCTGGCCCCAGAGAAATGTATTCCAAACAATATAATTTGCCAGATTGACCGTGTACTGTAATTCTGCCAGCTACTCAATTACTTTACTTAAACTTTCCTGTTCATTTATCCCTCATAGAATCATGGAACAGTTTGGGTTGGAAAAGGACCTTAGAGATCACCTAGTTCCAGCACCCCTGCCATAGGCAGGGACACCTCCCACTGGATCAGGTTTCTCAAAACGCCATCCAGCCTGGCCTTGAACATCTCCAGGGATGGGGCAGCCACCACTGCTCTAGGAAATCTGGGTCAGGGCCTCCCCAGCCTCACAGGGAAACATTTCTTCCTAAGATCTCATCTCAATCTCCCCTCTTTCAGCTGAAAATGAGTTCTCCTTGTCCTAGCCCTGCACTCCTTAATCAAGAGACCCTCTCCAGCTCATTCCAGAAGCCCCTTTCCATACTGGAAGTTGCTCTAAGGTCTCCTCCTCTTCTCCAGGCTGATCAACCCCATCTCTCTCAGCCTGTCCTTGTATGTGAGGTGCTTCAATCGTCTCTGTGGCCTCCTCTGCACCTGTTCCAACAGCTCCATGTTCCTCCTGTGCTGAGGACTCCAGAACTGGACCCAGGGCTCCTGGTTGGGTCTCACCAGTGCAGAGCAGAGGGGCAGAATCCCCTACCTCCCTGCTGGTCCCTCTGCTGTGGATGCAGCCCAGGATGTGGCTTTTCTTTCTGGTCTCTGAGCTCACATTGCCAGCTCATGTGGAGCTTCTCATCCTCCAGTAGCCCAAGCCCTTCTCCATCCCCCAGCCTCTTCAGAACACGTACCAAAAAGGGAAACTTTATAACTGAATTGAATCTCAGATTTTATTTTACAGTTTTCGAACCCCCTTGACCATTTGACCTCTTTATTCGTATACAAACATCCAGAAAAATTAAAAGAAAAGCAAAAGGATTTTTAAAGCTTCAAGCTGGAATATTTCCTGAGATACCAGGACATCTAAGGAAACCAAGTTTTTCTTAAGTAATTGAAGAGAATAGTCCGCTCAAGTAGCAAATGAGAAGATTAAATGAAATTTTCTTAGACACTTATATTTGTTGTAGCTCAAACGTTTTATGAAAGTGAAATTCAAATGTTTCAACAAAATTCTTGAAGTTTGTTGGAAAGATCATAGAGTCACAGAATGTCCTGAATTGGAAGGGACGCAAATGGACCATTGAGTCCAGCTCCTGTCCCTGCACAGGACACCCTGACATTCACACCGATGGGGTGAGGGCCTTGGTCAAAGGCTGCTGGAATATTGTCAGGCTGTGCCTGCTGCCCCAGGAGCTGTTCCAGAGCTCCTCCACCCTCTGGGGGAAGAACCTTCTCCTAACATCCAACCTAATCCTCCTCTGGCATTGTCTTGCCTTTTCCTCAGGTCCTGCCATTGGTCACCAGAGAGAAGAGCTCAGAATGTGCTCCTCCCCTCTCCCCATTGTGAGGAAGCTGTAACTGTGATGAGGTCCCACTCCAGGCTAAACAGACACAGTGACTTCAGCTGCTCCTCACATGGTTTCCCTTTCTAAAACCTTCCTGACTCCATGCCTTCCTCTGAATCCTCTCCAGCATCTTCAGATCCTTTTTATCATGTGGTGCCCAAAACTGCACCCAGAGCTCAAGGTGTGGCTGCCCCACTGAGGAGCAGAGCAGGACACAACTGCTATAAGTACCTCTGATCTGCATTGTTACCTTTTCCAGCTCATCCTTTCCTGGGCAGAAACACTGGGCTGAGCAGGTTATACACCTTCCCTGGAGGTGTTTAAGGGATGGGTGGACGAGATGCTAAGGGACATGGTTTAGTGTTTAAAGGGAATGGTTGGACTCGATGATCCAGTGGGTCTCTTCCAACCTGGTTGTTCTATGATTCTATGATTTCCAGGACACTCTCAATTGAAACCTGGAGCACCAGGGACAAGACTGGAAGAGGCAAGATTCTCTTCAATGTGAGGGGAGGACTAGGTTGAAGTTCTGAATACTCAGAGATTTGTTCCCTTCTGTCGTTATTTCTGTAGTGTCTCTGGTTTTGAGTTTATTCAGACCAGACTGAGATTTTCGATTTAATAATTAAAAATCAATCTCAAAAGACCTTTAGCTGTCTTAATGGGGGTTTTCATAGAATCATAGAATCATAGAATAAGCGGGTTGGAAGAGACCCACCAGATCATCAAGTCCAACCATTCCCATCAAACACTAACCCATGTCCCTCAGCACCTCGTCTGCCTGTCCCTTAAACCCCTCCACGGAAGGTGAATCAACCCCCTCCCTGGGCAGCCTCTGCCACTGCCCAATCACCCTTTCTGGGAAAAATCTTTCCCTGATCATCAAGTTTTCTACCCTAGGTTTCTTACCCCTTCCTCTAGAGCACATAGGTATGGGCAAAGGCAGGGGCAGAGCTAGAGGAACCTATGATTTGCTCTTGCCTGGCAATGCCTCTGCTTCCAGATCACAAAGCACGCATTCATTTTATATTATAGTAATTCTTTTTATTGTCAGACTCTGATTTTGCCAGGATAAATATTTCTTTCCTGGTAAACCTGCCAAGACCTAGAGGCATTTGTGCTTTTATGGTTTTGCGCATGTGCAATAAGCATTGAAGTATGTTTGTATAATAAACGAGGGTTATACGCTACTGCTGGTGAGAGTGGAAATGATAACACCAGCGAGCCAGCCAGAATGCCACTTCTCATCTGTTTTCAATGCCAGTCTTCCTCTTTCAGGTGAGGAAGGCTTTTGCTGATGTTATGAAGCCCATGAGGTATGGAGAAACCATACCCTGGAATGCCCCTCAACTCATAAAGCAGAATCACAGAATTGTTTGGTTGGAAAAGATCTTTGAGATCAAGTTCAAACATAACTGTCCACTACTAAATCAGATCCCTGAGCACCTCGACTGCCTCTTTTAAACCCATACAAGGATGACGACTCAGCCTCCTCCTGGGCAGCCTCTGCCAGTCCCTGAGAACCCTTACAGTGAAGGAATTTTTCCTAATACCCAGTCTGAACTTGCCCTGGTGCAACTTGAGGCCATTTCTTCTCATCCTGTCCCCTGTTACTTGGGAGAAGAGACCAAAACCCACCTCACTACAACCTCCTTTGAGGTTGCTGTAGAGAGCAATGAGGTCTCCCCTCAACCTCCTTTTCTCCAGACCAAACAGCCCCAGTTCCCTCAGCCACTCCTCATAAGACCTGTTCTCCAGCCACTTCACCAGCTTTGTTGCCCTTCTCTGGACACTCTCCAGGACCTCAGTGTGAATTCATTTCGAGATAAAGCTGTGTTGAGTAACTGGGCTTTTCATCCAACATGAAAAGACCAGAAGCTGCACTTGAGACAAAAGCAATAGTTTAACAAGTTATGTTGATCAAAGTTTTCTCAAAGGAACATTCAGCTATATCTGTGACACCTAAATGGAAGGGTTGTTCTTGCAGTTATTTATTTATTTAGTGATAAAGAGGGCTATTAGGTCTTGTTATCTCCCTTCACTTTAATGCATTCTGCTGGAACCCTCAGCAAACCCAGCGTGCCTTGTGAACAAGAAAGCGACAAGTGAAAAAGAAAGATTAAAATTACTTAAAGGAATAAAAAGAGTGTCTATTTTACAGCCATAAACCCCTGGTATAAGCATCAATGCATTCAAATGAAGAGAGCAGATCTTGATTATGATGCAGCTCCCTCCGCCTTGCCACTCCAAGTGCCTGGCTGTGATCTTTCTGCAGGCAACCGAAATGGCTTCAGAGCTCTGTACGTGGAAGAAAAAACATACCATGCAAAAAGAGCTTACTGCTTCTGGATTCATCACATGCATCAGATGAAAAATGAGAAGGCTGTGCATGCTGGAACAAAATTGGCAGGGGAAAACTGGGAATCATAGCCTTGGGAAGCTGAGATTTTGCTAGCAGAGGAAGATGCTGTATCCAGATGCCAGGTTTTGGTTTAAGGTTACTGAGCACTTGTGGTGAGAAGGCTCTCAAGTTTTACAGCCCTTGGTCATAGTCTTCTTCCTGCCTCTGACCATATCTTTTTTCCTTGGACTCATTAATCATATTATTTTTTACTGATGCAAAGCCCAGTGAAATCAATGGAAAATTTTCTGTTGACTTCGCTGATCTGTGGTTTAGGTCCAAACAAGTTTCAGCCTTTGAGTTAGATGATGCTTGCATACTTGGCTGGCATAAACAGGAACGAAACTGCTTCCTTGAATTGATGTATTCATTCGGAGATTTGCCTCCTTCCTTTGAAGCCAGGAAAGAAAAGGAAAAGAAAAAAGTCCTTTTACTTCAAACCCAGGCAGTTAATATTGTGCTTTGCAGAGACAACTCTTCTCACACGACAGAGTTTAGATCAGTGTGGTGTAACACAAGTACACGTAGCACCCATGGTATTTCCATAACTGGTTTCTACTAGCCCTGTACTTTTCTTTCCCAGAGGCTGAAAGCATAGAAATGGCACTCGTGGTTGCTCCTCCACTATTGCCAAAGGCTGTGGGGAGACCTTAGAGCAGCTTCCAGTACTGAAAGGGACCTACAGAAAAGCTGGGGAGGGGCTCTGTATTGGGGGGGCAGGGAGAGGATGAGGGGAATGGTTTTCAGCTGAAAGAGGGGAGATTGGTAAGAGATCTTAGAAATAAAAGGTTTTCTATGAGAGTGGGGAGGCCCTGGCCCAGGTTGCCTAGAGCAGTGGTGGCTGCCACATCCCTGAAGAGGTTCAAGGCCAAGTTGGATGGGGCTTGGAGCCCCTGATGCAGTGGGAGGTGTCCCTGCTCATGGTCCCTTCCAACCCAACCCATTCTATGGTTCAATGATTCTATGATTTTATGTCAACAGACACCGAATCCTGTTGTATAGGACAAGATGGAACATCCCATGGGGTATAAATTTTGTCTTGCTCTTATTTCCAGTGCTAGAAGAGAACAGCAGGTTCCTCATGCATTCCTCCAGAGCCTTACCACCCTTCAATGAATAGGACAATGCTCCCCATGCCACGTGTCCCCTCCACACGAGGACGCTGCGCCTTGCAAGACGATAAATAAGTCTCATGGCCTGGACTGTCCTCTCAGCTCACTGGAGGCCACAACAGGTGGAAATACCACCCTTCAGATCATGCACATTAACAGCAAGGGGTTTGTTTTTGTCAGCAAGAGCTGGGGAGAAGACGGCATCGAGGAAACAGGAATAATATTAGTGTAACAGGGAAAAAGTGCTGCACTCTGCAGTGATAGTTACACCTGATTTAGCTCCTGAAAGAAGAAGAAGCAGCCACAAAGACATTAAACCTCTTATCATCTTGATGGAGCAAAATTGGACGGAAAAAAAAATAGTTATTTGGCAGCAAATGGGTTTATTAACTTCTGAAATGGTGTGTGTTTGAATGTGATAGGGAAAGCAGCATTCATCAGAGTGTTCCCTGCATCAAATGACAAATTAATCCTTTGAAGAATCCTAGCTTTTAAAACCCTCCCCCTTTAAACCATCTATCAAGAGCCAGGCTGAGCTGCAGAGCTGAGAGTCTGTCCCTGTGTCACAGAAGGACTTTTGGGTGATGCTGGCGCAGGGACGGCTGCTCTCCCAGGTGAGGGTTCGCTGGCTGAGCCTTACAAAGCCACACTACAGCACCTAATTTTCGGCAGAGTTTTCTTCTCTGTATCTATCTTAACTGTCTCCCTCCTGTGACACCCACAAGGCTCAAGTCTTGACTGGGCTTCCTTCGGCTCTGCCACCTCCAGTATCGTGCCACTGCAGTCCCATCCCACCAGGCTCCTCAAGGCTCTGCCACCCTTTCCCTGGTCACATATCACTGTTGGGACTCTAACTACACTTGGAAAAGCCTCAGGGAGCCACATGTTGCAAAAGGTTACCTATTTCCTTTACTAATAATTCTCCACAAGAGGAATGCAATTTTCAGTCTTGAGAAGCAGTGTTCTGATTTTCAGGATTTTAGCTCAGATTCTCAGGTTTTCCAGCCTAACAGCTCGTATGGGATGCCTGCTACCCTCTGGAGTATCCCACTGCAAGGCAGCCTCGACCCACACTGGCATTACACCCTCTTTCATACTAAACACAGAATCCATGAGTTGAGACAGGAACATAACTCTTTTCACAAAGAGGGTCATTGGGCATTGGAATAGGCTGCCCAGGGAGGTGGTTGAGTCACCTTCCCTGGAGGTGTTTAAGGGACGGGTGGATCAGGTCTTGAGGGACTTGGTTTAGCGTTTGATAGGAATGGTCGGACTAGAAGATCCAATGGGTCCCTTCCAACCTGGTTGTTCTATGATTCTATGATTCTATGATATTGTGTTAGCAGGGCTGATGCACAAACTTATTTTTCTCCCTGTTTCTCTTGCCTCCTGGAGAGCACTTAGATCCTTAAAGAAACTTTCTACGCCCCTACTGAGCTCCCCAGATATCTCAACATCTGCCCTTCACCTAAAGCAGAACAATAACAGATAGCGCTAACACCTCAGCAGCCCAAACTGAGCTCATGCAACCACTCCCTTGCAGCTGAGCCAGAGAAATGCGCTTGAGATACTGGGGTCTTTCCAAACTATATTGGATTTACTGCGCTTCCCATTTCTGCCATTTTCCCCTGTTCCACAGTTCGTTTAGATGGGATTTGAGATTTCTGAGCTGAGCGCTGACTGTGCTGATCCATATCAGAAGTGAGTGTTGGTGAAAATAAAGGCACCTAAATACTCGTGAGCTCTGAGCCAGAGCATTCACGCTTCTGGCTTTTCATGGAAGCGTGTGCTGCTGCGATGCATTCGTGCAGCACGGTGGGAGCCAAGCGGGGCAAACACCTTGACATGCCTCTGTAATATCAATGAATATACCAAAAAGGAGACCTGATTGTGCTGTTTTACTGATATTTCAACACTAGAAACCTTAAAGTTCATCTAATTCCAACCCCCCTGCCATGAGCAGGGACACATGCCACTGGATCTGGCTGCCCAAGGCCCCATCCAACCTGGCCTTGAACACTTCCAGGGATGGGGCAGCCACTACTGCTCTGCGCAATCTCTGTCAATGCCTCACCACCTGCATTGTGAACAAATTCCTCCTAACATCTATTCTAACGCTGCCCCTCTCCAATTTAAAGCCATTCCCCCTAGTCCTATCCCTCTATGCCTTTATAAAATGTCCCTCCCCAAGTTTCTTGTAGCCTCCTTCAAGTACTGGAATCAACCTTCATGCTGGCTCATGCTCTCTCTAGCAGAGCAAGCAGTGTGGCAGGGATGTGCTCCTCTTCTCAGCTACCCTATGTGGAGCTTATAAAAATCCAATAACTCCAAGGGTTTCAAAGAGGAAACTACGTTTTTCAGGGGATGGAGCAGAGGAAGTCAAAGATATTAGGCAGCAAGGTGTCATCGCTGGCTAGTGCTGCACAGAGCAGAAGTTAGAAGAGAAATGCCACAAAGCCTTTGGTGCTGCTGGGATTTCCCTCTGAGGCTCAGCCTGGGTCTGAGGTGGCTGAGCAGCCTACCAGGCACAGTGCAACCTGTTACAGCTCAGAGCATCCTCAGCCCCTTGCTCAGCTCTGTCTTATGTCTGTAATTAGCTCCTGGGTTTCTGACAGAAAAGCAACTGTTTCTCCAAAGGGCCAGCCATGAAGACAGAGATATTTCTGGCTTGTTTCTTCAACTCCAGCTCTAAAGGCTTGGCAGCCTGAAAAAAATCCATTGTTCAGCACCTACGCTTCCCTTGGGGTGGAAGGACAGGCAATGTCTGCTATTCCCATTTCACAGATGTGTGGACAGGAAACACAGGAGAGGCAGATGTACATCCCAATCCTATGAATTCCAGGCTTCAACCTCCAGACAGCTTTTCTGTGCGTGGATAACAGGATAAGACCACCCTTTTAGAAGAACTGCTGGAAGAAACAGTTTTATCAGTTCTCTTAAGATAAGATTGCCAGCTTATTAAAGCAGTTTTCTTCCTTGTTTGCGGGGGGAGCATGTTATCAAAAATGAGATCAAACCTGAAGTGTGTCCCTCCATATCTCCCAACTGCTGTGCACGGGGATCTCACTGGACCAAAACCCTGGAGTTAAGCGCCTGTAGCCTGAAAAGCCTTGCAGAAGCCCCTGTCCTGGCAGTGCCAGGGCACATTAAGATGCTACATCTTTCCTGGCTACACTCCGGTGCACACGCACTTCTGCAGGCACTTGGCAAAGTGTCTGGTTTCTGGGGTTTAAAATATTTTTTCCCCTGCTGTCAAGGAAGGGAAGAAAACAGCCCTTTGAAGAGGCTCTGAAACCCAAGTAGAGAGAGCTGGGGGACATTTCCTTTAAAGTACAATAATGTTTAGGTTACAGATCCTAATCCCCAAGCCCTGTCCCAGCAGGGTGTCTCAGGGAAAGGGGCTTTTGGAGCAGCGCCGCTTGCAAATGTGACGCATGCAAAGGGCTCCCAGGGAAATGCTCTCACATTTTTTCATATGAAGATATTTAAAAAAGCAAGAGAGAGATGGCCCGGGTGGGAAACACATCCTAGCAGATGTGTAATGTCATTAAAGCTGACTCTAATATAATCTAAGCCGCAGTTTGGTGTATTAATGCTTTGTTTATCTTTAAGCACAGATGGATATTTTTATTAGCATTACTTTGTTGATGCAGCTTCTAGAAAGGTTAGTCCGGAGGGCAGATGTCTGTGTTATGAGAGAGTGTTCATGCTGGGGTGACTAATCAGAAAGGTGCAGCTTTTCCATGAAATTCCAATTAGATAATTAAACCTTGTGAGCACAAGCAGCCAGGATCTGCTCTTCAGTCCACGTGGCAAATTAGGATGAGTCACCGAAGTCCTTCCTTCCCAAACCCATCCTTAGGGTTGAGTGTATTTGTCTGCCCTTGCAATCTCCTGGGACAGACCCTGTCCTTGACAGTGGAGTAGGAAGGGGTGAAGTGGGGAGTTTTGGGTGCTGGTGAGCCAGGAAGGGCAGGAGGTGCTGGCAGCAGGATGGGTGCCTGGACCCTTGGCTGGTTTCTTCTGGGACCCATGATTTAAAGATGAACATGGCTCTGTCGATAAAAGCAGAGGTGGCAGGGTGTGATGGGGCTGAGAGTGCAGGGGGGTGAGGGGATTTTTGGCTGGAAAGAATGAGTAGAAGTGATCTTAAATACAGGAAAAACTGACTTTCTGCATCCACTTGTCCCTTCCTGAAACAGACTTCAAAATCAAATGCACTGAAGACACTTGTATTGGATCCAGACCCAGACTTCTTGATTGTGATGGAGTCCAGACCCATTACAGACAATTGGAAGCTGCTCATTAAATTACATTCTCAAGTGGGAACCAGTATCAGTTTCCTTAGAGGTTTCATCAGCTCCAATTGGGGCAGATGGGAGAAGCCTTGAGCTTGGAGATCTTCTCTGTGATCCTCGGAGCTCCTTCTGCTGGTCCCACACAGTTCTCGTGCTGCCCTGCAATGCACTCAGTGATGGAAGAGCACGGTCCCTGTTTCTGCTGTTCTTTGTGTGGTTTTCTCTTCTGCAGTGTTCCTGGCACCTGTGAAATGCACAACCACATCCTCCCCTGTAAATTGGGATGGGAAGTAACCATAGTACTATAGAACCATAGAACAATCAGGTTGGAAGAGACCCACTAGATCATCAAGTCCAACCGTTCCTATCAAACACTAAACCATGTCCCTCAGCACCTCGTCCACCCGTCCCTTAAACACCTCCAGGGAAGATGACTCAGCCACCTCCCTGGGCAGCCTATTCCAATGCCCAATGACCCTTTCTGTTTTTTTTTTTTTCCTAATGTCCGGCCTGAACCTCCCCTGGTGGAGCTTGAGGCCATTCCCTCTTGTCCTGTCCCCTGTCCCTTGGGAGAAGAGCCCAGCTCCCTCCTCTCCACAACCTCCTTTCACGTAGTTGCAGAGAGCAATGAGGTCTCCCCTCAGCCTCCTCTTCTCCAGGCTAAACACCTCCAGTTCTCTCAGCCGTTCCTCATAAGGCCTGTTCTCCAGCCCCTTCACCACCTTTGTTGCTCTTCTCTGGACTTGCTCCAGAGCCTCAACATCCTTCTTGTGGTGAGGGGCCCAGAACTGAACACAGTTCAGTTCAGCAACAACTCAGTCCCAGGGAAGGGAAGAATTCTGAGCTCCAGGCTTGCAATTTAGCCTACTGGAGGAAAAGGCAGACATTTCCCCTTCTTGAAAGGTTTTCCAGATTCCCATTGCCAGACTTCTTTCCCAAAGCAGTGGTGGCTGCCCCATCCCTGAAGGTGTTCAAGGCGAGGTTGGATGGGGCTTTGAGCAACCTGATCCAGTGGGAGGTGTCCCTGCCTATGGCAGTGGGGTGGAACTGGATGGGCTTTGAAGTCCCTTCCAACCCAAACCATTCCATGGTTCTGTGATTTTCCATTTTCTTCTACTGAACAGGAGGAAAAAGTGGTGAGGCCTTGAACTGGGACAGCTCCAAAGGGAACTCCCGCTTTCTTTAACCTGCAAACGGGTTTGAATTTTTCCCCATCTTAGGTGCTGCTTTAGTTCACAAGATATCAGAGGAATCCCTTGTAGCCAAGGGGAAAGCAGCCTTCAGCCTTTTGGCCAAGTATAAAGCCCTCAGGGGACAGAGCAGTGAGGTTGTGTCTGGGCTGAGCTAGAGAATAAATAGGCACAAACTGAACAAGCACACTGACAGGCAACCAAGCGATGGTGTTCAGCTCTCAGGAAGAAAATATTACACCACACCCCACCAGCTGCAGTGGCTTCCCAGACCTCCCCAGGATCCCCTAGATCACCAGTACTAGAGCAAGATCACAGAATCACAGAATCACAGAACAACCAGGTTGGAAGGGACCCATCGGATCTTCTAGTCCAACCATTCCTATCTAACACTAAACCAAGTCCCTCAAGACCTCATCCACCCGTGTCTTAAACACCTCCAGGGAAGGTGACTCAACCACCTCCCTGGGCAGCCTGTTCCAATGCCCAATGACCCTCTGCGTGAAAAACCTCCTCCTAATCTCCAGCCTAAATCTACTCTGGTGGAGCTTGAGGCCATTCCCTCTCGTCCTGTCCCCTGTCACTTGGGAGAAGAGGCCAGCTCCCTCCTCTCCACAACCACCTTTCAGGTACTTGTAGAGACTAATGAGGTCTCCTCTCAGCCTCCTCTTCTCCAGGATAAACAACCCCGGCTCTCTCAGGCGCTCCTCATAGGGTCTGTTCTCCAGCCCCTTCACCAGCCTCAGACACTTGCCTCTCTTTCCTCCTCTCTTGAGTTCACAGCATGATTCACCCTGCAACAGGACCTGCTTTGGAAAAGTAGTTTGTTCCAAAGAGAAAATAGTAATATTTTCCATCCACATATCTAAAGGGAGGAAGGGATAGCAATGTGCTTTTCCTGATTTTTTTCACCTTTTCAGTCCTCCTTCCCCACTAGTCAGCCTGACAGTCATCCAAATCTCCCACTGCAATTCCCAAGAAGTAACATTCAAACAAAGGGGATGCCTGGGCACCCTCACTTTCTGCCACAGCCCTGCACCTGTCAGGGCAAAACAGGATGGAGGGACTTGGAATGGGTGCCCTGAGCACTGCAAGGAGGCAACCCAGCACTCGGAGTCCCTCCTATTTCAAGGCTAGGTTGGATGGGGCTTTGAGAAACCCAATCCAGTGGGAGGTGGCCCTAGAGAGGGTTGGAACTGTACGGGGTTTAAGGTCCGTTCCAATCGAAGCCATTCTATGATTCTGTGGTTCTCCTTGCCAGCACAAACAGTGAGGAAGAGGAAAGGAACTGTAGTAACAGGTAATGACAGGCTTGTTCTTTCAGTATCTCATTATACTGAGCATATTTCCTCCTACCTTTGTATGATCTTCATAGGCAGAGTTAGCAACTTCCCTTAGTAGGGTGTTGTGGGTTTTTTTCTCTACTTTGCCTGTCATATTTACCCCAAAGCAGGCTGGCTTGGTCTCTAAAGTCCCAGATTCTTCTCCTCCTCAAAATCCTCTGAAAAGTCTGCTGGTTAAGTGGGAGCAGCTGTTTGGGTTCTTTTCTTTCAACCGTGTGAATATTCACAGCATCATAATCTCCTTTACAGAAAAAAAACCCAGTGTGATTGCAAACACATCCAGAAGCTACAAATAGAAGCACATTTCTGCTTTCTTATCATAACTTTCTCTTTCTTCACTGTTTGTGCCTAAATAAGACTGACTTTGAATACATGGTCCAAAAACAGTGGATCAAATCCGTTTTTGGTTTAGAGGAAGGAGTCTGGCTCTCTAGTCCTGGTATTTCTGGCTAGATCTGAACCAGATAGAATAAGCACAGAACTGCTCATTCAAGGCTGCAGACAGGCTGGACCTTTCATGGGAAAGCTGCATTCCTCATTCATTTCAACCCTGTAGCCTCAAGATGATCCTTTAAGGAAAAAGTTTACAGATAAATAGCATCGGTTTGGCTTATCACCAACTGAAAGTATTTGTTGACTGATGCAGGGAAATGTGATAGAGCACTGAATGCCATGGACAATCCCACCTCTAAACATCAACCCTGGATGAAAGCCAATTCTCCTGTACACACCATGTATCACTGGAACATGAAGGTGCATCCTTCCCTTTGGAGGCAAAAGTGATTGTTTCTGGGTGCCTCCACTTCTTCTCCGGCTCATTTCTTACTGAGCATCCAACCATACAATCATGGAATGGTTTGGGTTGGAAGAACCTCAAAGTCCATCCAGTTCCATCCCCCCCACCTTGTGCTGGGACACCTCCCACTGCATCCCAATGCCAAGCCCCATCCAACTCGGCCTTCAACACCTCCAGGGATGGGGAAGCCATGACTTCACTGCGCAACCTGGGCCAGGACCTCCCCACCCTCACAGCAAAACATTTCTTCCTAAGGTCTTGTCTCAATCTCCCATCTTTCAGATGAAACCACCATCCTATCCCTGCACTCCCTGATCAAAAGCCCCTCCCCAGCTTTCCTGGAGCCCCTTTCAGTACTAGAAGCTGCTCATAGGCCTCTCTGCAGCCTTCTCTTCTCCAGGCTGAACAACCCCTTCCTGGTATGGGAGATGTGCCATCTCTGTGGCCTCCTCTGGACTCACTCCAACAGCTCCATGTCCTTCCTGTGCTGAGGACTCCAGAACTGGACACAGGACCTCAGGTGGGGTCTCAGAAGGATGGAGAAGAGGAACAGCTGTCACTCTTTTACCAGATAAGGCAGTTTCTGTGAAGGCACAGAACTACCTTTCCTCACCCCACCTCCCACCATCTCCTGCCACTAGAGTGGGTGAGTGAAGCTCTACCTTCACTTGTATGTTCTGCATCACTTTGCATCGTCTCCTACAAAGCTATTACAAATGAATCTGTCAAGCTTAGCCGACACCTTTCAGGATAAATGATGCAAACTGGGGGCCGTGCAAAGCAGCCTGTGCCCACAGCACCATCCATGAGTGCCTGCAGCCCCAGGAATCTCTTTGCAAACATCTGTTGCAGTTTGAGGAGAGATGGCAGAAGGGGGAGGAGAAAATGCCCAATAATGGATGTTCTTGAAGTTTTTGGATGCTCAGTGGGAGAGAGGAAGTGGGGTGGGGGAAATCAGTGCAAGAGAGAGAGAATATTTTGCCTGGCAGTCACTCATCACTCAAGCCTGGTGATTATTAATTATCTCTGTGCATTGACACAATCTTCCAGTTTTCTGGGTAGGTGGGTCCTGCGTTTCGTCATCTTGGCATTTTTAAAGACGAATGAAGAATTACCCAGGATGTAGAGCCAGGAGCAAGAAAGATAAATAACATCAAGAAGCTGATCACTGCCCGTCTGTCATAAAATTTCATTAGCTCTGACAGCCTGTACAACATAAGCAGTGAATGAATGCTAACTACACTTCCTCTCCGTCTGCTTCCATATTTCACTCACATTGCTTAGCTTGGCGAAAGAGCTGGCCAGAGAAGCCTTGAAGATGAAAGGAGGTGCTGGATCACTCATAGGACCAGGATGAAACTCAGAACAGGAATGTCAAAAGGTTCAGTTCATTAGAGTTACTTTGCCAGCAGCATTTTTCACTGGACACAACTGGGAAAAAAAGGACACTGAGCTGTGCAAGCATCCAAGAGGATGGCTTTCTTCACAGCCCTGCAGGAGAGTGAAGGGGTTGAGAAGACTGTTCATCTCAAAGCCAGGTCTGTCGCTGGGGTAAACTTCCCTTAGCTTGATAATACTGGGAAAATAAAGCCAGAGAGAAGGTGATCAGTATCCATAGCCAGGTTTCATGGTGTTCCTATTTCCTTGCTCTGCACAAGAGCAGCTAGTTTGTTGCCCTGACCTCACCTATATTTCAGCTGGAAACCAACAACAGAAGTATCAAGACTTTACTGAAATATCCATCACCCTCTGACAGAGGCTATCAGGACTCTTCTTTGTTTCTGGGCATGTAGGCAGCTCAGACACAAGAGGGTTCTCCCACCTGCTGTACCCTAGGGCCACTGCTGCCCCTTTCATCTTTACGTCCAAAGTAATGAAAATAAATATCATGACGTCTATAATAATGACATGGAATGGGATGTTTTGATCATATTAATTGCTCAGGTTGTTGCAATACAGGATCACAAATCAAGGTTTCCCCAGTGGGTAGCTCAAACTCCCTGTGAACAATTACACAGATGTGACCTTGATGAGCAGAGATACTGGGGGCTCGAGGCAAGCTTGCGAGACATATGAATGTGCCGCAGCAGATTTATGAGAAGTTATTCCTCAGTGCAGGAAAAAAGTGTACCTTCTTTCACTGAACTTCTCCTCCGAGATAGACTTCTCCTGTGCACAAAACACGAGCAATCTGCAGAACTCCTGACAATGTCAAGAGGTCTTTAAGGAAAAATGTTTCCATGGGGCTGGAGCAGAGAGGTAGCAAAGTGAAAACAGAAGTGTGATTCATTCAGAACACGGTGTCCTCATTCACTTATACCATTTTTCTCTCCCTCTAAAGGATGTCCTGCTTGGACAATGCAGGTACTTTCTTTCAATCTGTCCCTTCATCAGAAGAGATCTTGAATCTTTTCTTGTGCAACTGAGACTCTTTCATTTAGTGTCACCTTCCGCCATGCCAAGAAAACCCACAGCAGCCAGAGGGTTGAAAGGGGTGCCTCTAAACACACATTTACAGAAACTACTGGTAAACCAGCTTGGGTCATCGTCTCCTACCTGG
The DNA here is from genome assembly GCA_033558105.1 of Coccyzus lansbergi. Classification (NCBI taxonomy): domain Eukaryota; kingdom Metazoa; phylum Chordata; class Aves; order Cuculiformes; family Coccyzidae; genus Coccyzus; species Coccyzus lansbergi. Next base: position 1,433,399 of record JAUMJK010001519.1, on the reverse strand, counting down.
TCTCATGCAGGAACATCAGGCTTTCACTAGTTCCTAATGAAATTGGGGACTAGAAGCCTAAATGCTGAATGTAACGCGTGACGGAGAGCAAGATGGAAATGCAAAGTCCACCTCGGGTTGAGAAGAAGAATTTTTCCTCTTCAAACTTCTGAAAAGAGGAAGCTGATGTAAGTACTAATAACAGATAGGACTAAGAACGATAGGCTTGTTAGCATAATTTAAAACTCTAATTAGCATTGCTGCTGCTGGCATGTAGGATGTGTAGGAGTTCTTCTGATTCCAAGGATCTGGAGATACCCTCATCAGCAGCTGCAGCAAGTCAAGAGGCAAAACAAGGTGGCACATTAGCCACGGTAATTTAATGAATTCATCATTTTTGTCTTTAAACTTAAAATATCCCTAATTAACTTTTCCATTCATGAAGGATACTCACTTCCCAAAAGGCTGCATGAAGAGGGGGTACTTGCTCCAAGAGACAATCCTTCCTTATGATCACTGTGACTTGGATTTATGAAAGTTTAATTATCAAAACAATCATTTGTCCAGTGTTGAAAAGCTGTGAGGAAAGAAAGAAAAGTCAATATGTTTGACCTCACTTCTGGGAAAGAAACTCCTGGGAGTCATTACCAGTCAGCTGTGGAAGAATCAACACTGGTTTTAATGGATGAGTCTGAAACAAATTCTTTCCAAATTCTTCTGTCCTTCAACCCACACCTGAACGAGCAGAGAACAGACGTCGTCTTCCACAGCAAAAGTCCTCTGCTTCCTTGGGTATCCATGGAGAGAACAGGGGCATGAATGGAAAATAATTCACCAGACCTGAAGAGGAGTGAAGTTGGTCAGGACTTCCTCGCTGTTGCAGCAGCAGCAATATATTCAAATGTAGTCGACTGTGACACACTCATTTTTCTGACTTAGTTCGTGGTTCTGGAAAATGTCTTGGAAAAGCACTTCAGTATGCGCTGACGCTTAAACCTGGGTGCGAACCCCACGCCAGCTAGTGAGACTCAAGCACGTGCTTACAGATAAGCATGTTGTACACTCAAGTGCTGTCCCGATTAGGGCATGTGTTTAAGTGGCTCCTTGAGCTGGAGCCTCTGGCTTTGAACAGGCACTCCTATTCTTTGTGTGTTATGCAGAAAGAACTAACTAAATACTCGCTTGTTTTCTGTAGCACTGACCAGAACCACCTCGAGCACCAGGGCAGCAGACATAAGCAGGAAAATTGACTCTGATCATCCCTGGGGTCATTTAACTAAAACACACATTTCAGTTGAGCCAAGTGTTCGCCAGCGCTTTTCAACTCCCATGGTGTCAAAACAATTAGCAGATCACAGCAGCACTGACTCACTCATGCTCCAATAAAAGCATCTGGCCAACACATGGAAATCTAACACGAGCACAGAATAAACTCCACCACGCAGCGTCCTCTGCCTGTGGGACAACACAGACTGGATGATTCTTATATCACTGGACAGGCTATGCAAATCAGCTCAATCTTTTGAAAAGAGATCACTGCAGAATCCCAAAATGAATGGATCTCATTCAAACTGGAACCTGGTGAGATGTACATAAACCTGCTTTCAATGAATACCTCTGGTAGATTAGATTGACAAGTTGGGTTTTTTCCAAAATCCAAGTTCGTTTGCTGTTAGTTGCACCTCTATCCCACTTTGGCAGTTGCAGTAAAAGTAATCTGATTCTAGAGAAAACTTCTTTTTTTGTCTTCAGTCTAGAGGAGGCCATGAAGAAGATCCAAGGGCTGAAACACCTCCTGTATGAGGACAAGCCGAGAGAGTTGGGGTTATTCAGTCTAGAAAAGAGAAGGCTCTGGAGCAGAGCAGCTTCCAGCATTGAAAGGGGCTCCAGGAAAGCTCAGGAAGGGCTCTTGATCGAGGAGTATGGGGACAGAATGAGGGGGAAAGGCTTTCATCTGAAAGAGGGGAGATTGAGATGAGATCTTAGGAAGAAATATTTTCCTATGAGGGTGGGGAGGCCCTGGCCCAGGTTGCTCAGAGTAGTGGTGGCTGCCCCATCCCTGGAGGGGTTCAAGGCCAGGTTGGATGGGGTTTGGAGCCCCTGATCCAGTGGGAGGTGTCCCTGCCCATGGCAGGAGGGTGGAACTGCACGGGCTTTGATGTCCCTTCCAGCCGATACCATTCTACAATTCTATGATTCAGATTGGATGAAATCGTAGCTGTGAGACTGGAAAACATGATGTCTAGCCTGGCCACTGAAAAGGCACAGGCAGGGAAGCAGAGTCTCTCTGTGCAGTGAATGCTTTGGGACGTCTTTATGCCTCTGACATTCCAACATGAAAACAGGGAAAAAATGGGGCTCTGGATAATGCTAAGTGTCTTTTCAGGGAGCTCTTATATTAGAGACGATTACAAACCCCTGTGGTAGGGATGTGTCTCCAATTAACCTGTGTGTCTCTGTTAGGGGAACTGCAGTGGGTTTGTTGGAGACATGCAAGGGACCCTGTGCTGCCACACAGGGGAATCACTCCAGGATTTCCTGAGTTTCCATCAAAAAGCATCAGAATGGGTAAACAGTGGCAACAAATGCAGTACATGGGTGGTTCTGGAAATACTGCTTCTTCATAATGAAAAGCAAAAGGTATCATCTCATCAACTTATTCAGGCATATTGTGCATTCCTTCTGATGCTCAAATGATTTACTCACACAGCTGGAGGGAGCCTCTGTGTCCACATTGTGCATCAGCTGTTGGGTGACTTCAGTTCTTGTTCCCATCTCCAAAGGGGTGAAAGGCTGCAAGTGACATTCAGCATCTTCAGCCAAGCAATCTATGATAAAGGCCAACCAGATAGCAGGTCTTGTAAAATATATCCTAAAAATCTGACCTGCAGATACTTGCAAGAATAGGACACAGATGAATTTTCAGTGGGTTATAAAAACACCATTCAGTCAGATGCATTTTTCAAATAGCTCTGGACCTGGTTGAAAATGTTATTTCTTGTTTTATTATATGGCATTTATTAACACAGCTATTAGCTATGTTAATGCAACCTCAGTGGTATTTTCATTGACTCCTAACAGACACTTCTTGTATACACCACACAGCAAATGCAACCAGAAGGAATCTGACACAACCAACGCTTCCTCTGCAATCAACATTGGATCCAAAACAAACCTCTGGGGCTCCCGGCATTGCTGCCCAAGGAACCAGGCATCCTACAAATAAATACTGAATTGCTAATTTGTGGCAAGTTGAGAATAAATCTGCTCCACCTGAAGCGGAAGAGAAAGCAGAGTTCAAGGCTGCTGCTGAATTGGTGGCCAAGTGCCAATGCCATTCACTTCAGGGCAGTATAAAATGATTCATCTGACAGGATGGCCCACTAGGCTAGGAAAACAAGCTCATATAACACTCTCCTCTGCATCCCACAGCAGCAGTCCTATGCCCTTCTGAATGGCATCCATGTCCCTCCATGGGCATTTCACTCACACAGATCGATGCAGGACCGAGCCCTGCTTCCCAAATGCCATTATCATTCAGTGTTGTTGGGAGGTTGTAATTCCATTCTTCTTCTGGGCATATCTCCTAGGGTTGATTAATTTACAGTCTCTGAGTTTCCTTGCTCTCCTTTCCCATTTACATATTTTGCTTTACTCGGGTGCTTTTCAGTCTACTTTGGGGTTGGTTTTTAAGTCCTTCTCCTCTACCTGTGTGTGTGCAATAGCACATCGTGCCTAGCCCCACAGCAACAGCACACTCATTAGCTGCAGCTCGCAAACAGTGAATGAACTGGGTCATAAAATACACACGGGGAAGGAACTCATTACAAAATTGCTTGCCAAAACATTCCAGATTTAGATATTTTTGAGAAGAGCCACCCGCACAAGCACTGGTGTGCCATCTCGGTGTGTAATTGCTTTCTTTCCCCCTGTTTTGTCCTTGTGGCAGAACATCTGTTGTCTCATCCCTAACTGTCCTTGCATGGCTTTGGTGTCTCTCAAGAGAATCCTGCACTGTGTTGATGTCTCTGGTATTCTCTGTGATCTCTCTGTGTTCCCCAGTTTGCCACTGATCATTGGGGTACCTCTTTCTGTCCCATTTCAACATCTTCATCTGATCTGTTCTTCATCAGTGCAATAAAGGCGATAGCTTAGTGGCAAGGTGTTGTCTTCCAGTAAAACACTGACATTGCAGTCAGTACACCTCCCTCTGTTTCTGGGAGGGGCTCTTCATCAGGAAGTGCAGGGAAGTGATGAGGGGGAACAGTTTTCAGCTGAAAGAGGGGAGATTGAGATGAGATCTTAGGAAAAAAACGCATTCCTGCAAAGGTGGAGAGGCCCTGGCCCAGGTTGCCCAGAGCAGTGGTGGCTGCCCCATCCCTGGAGGGGTTCAAGGCCAGGTTGGACGGGGCTTGGAGCCCCTGATCCAGTGGGAGGTGACCCTGCCCATGGCACGGGTGGAACTGGATGGGCCTTCCAACCCAGACCATTTTATGCTTCTATGATTCAACAACCCACACCTTCAGCTAGAGGCACTGTTTAACTTCCCTGGGCTACCTGGGCCACGGCGTCACCACCTTAATGATGAAGAATTTCGTCCTAATGTCTAATGCTGAAGTCTAATGCTCTGTTGCATCCCCCTGATGCCATGAGAGCCTGTTCCTCTGCAGTTCCTAGGGTCTGATGTGCTGATTTTATCATTTTACCTCTGAAGTACCCCCCACATTTTGATGTTCTCACTCTACGCCACAATTCCCTTCTGAGTCTGCATCTGTCTATAAAGCTGAAGGTTCTGCTTTTTGTTTTTTCGCAGGCACCGGGTCAGATTTATCCTGAACAGAGGGTGACTGTTCCTGAACTGCCCTCAGGGCTCCTCTGTGCACAGCCTGGCCTCAGGGCTTTACTTGCTGCTTTCCAAAACTGCAAATGTTACTATGTTGGGTCAGACTGGGATCTGTCTGGCTCAGTATCCTGTCTGGCACTGGAGGTTTTGGAGTCACAAGAAACCCCATATCTCCATTTATAGGCTACAACACCCCTCTTCCCAAGTCTCGGCAGCAATGAGCACACATTGAGTGGCTCTGTCCTGCTGCACAGCTATTTTTGCTCTGCAGTTCATGCTGGAACTAGTTCAATTCTCAGTTTTAATCCTTGGATACTAAGGATGCAGTAGTTCTCTTTGAAAAGATTTACCACTAATCTCTCCAGTGTCTGTGACAAAGGACAGTTTCTCGGCATCACCTCCAATGTTAAAATATTAATGAGGAGTGAGTTTGGTGGCTGGCAAAAGGCTGTCTTTGGGAGTTCTGCAGATAGACTTAATGATCTCTGTGCCTCTGCTACTGCAAAATGAACATTGTACACAGGAGAGATTAGACAGACCTGACACCTTTAATAAAATATAGCCTGTATTTCTACAGATGTATTTAAAGGCATTTAAAACCTTTAATGTTTTATGAAACAGCAAAGCTTTGTGTGAATCTGTTTGGAATAGTCTCTAAGTGCTGCGATAGGTTTTATTTTGACCCAGCTCCCATTTGTATCGCGCTCACCCCTTATATCATGTTTATCTATATATAAATTTTTTCCACCCAGATGGTTTTTTGGAATGAATAAAATGCTCATAAAAGGCACATGGATGACAGTGCTATAGACTATAGCCAAGGGTTTCAAAATGGGCTGCCTGGGAGAACCTTAAATCTCCACTTATGGGCTGGAACAAGCAGTGTGATTTCCCTCTGCACTAGGCACCAGTGAGCCCTGGCTCATCCAGGGCATCACCTTGCACCAGGACACAGCCACCAAGGGCATGGATGTCTTTGAAGAGAGAGTGACCACCACCAAACAGTACTTGGTGGCCACTCATACTGAGTCAGCAGCCAAAATGGTACTGAGGAGATCCTGGGGGTCATATCTAAATATCTGTCTGCGTGTTGGCTCCTCTTGGTTTGGATGAGGACAATGGTGCTGTTATTTAAAACTCTGAACACAGTTTGTCCCCCATGTCCCCTCCCAAAGGGGGAAGGCAAGGCAAGACAAACATCCTGTGTCATTCCAGCATCTCCCTGGTTTGCCCTGGGGTCACGGCTGCCACCCTTTGATGGGGCTTTATTTCTATTATAGCATGAGATCCCAGTAAGGTGGATCCCCACCCCTCAGGAAACACTGGCAATCTGTTCTTGAGCAAAATGGCAACAGTTCAGCTGCCTACATTGAAAATTACGGCTCTCCAAAGAACTGAGAGAGAGCAGCAGGCTGCAGAAGGCATGTTGTCGCAGGCATGACCAGCTCCAGTTCAGCCACCTCTCTCTGTGTAGGTCACCCAACACCAAGCTGCAGAAGGAGAGCAGGGAGTGCCTGTGAGAACAGGGCTCACCAAGAGTGCTGCAGGGAGGCGACAGCTTTTGAATTCAAGAGTGTTCCTTGTTTCTGCCTGTGACAACATCCTGGTATAGTTGTCAGCTGCACAAGCGGAAAGGGAATTGAAATGAATGAGGCGGCATATACCTAGCAGGGCATAAGGAAAGGAGAGGTAGGGGTATTCTCCTCATCCAGGAGATGTCTCTACCCCTCGAGCCGTGTTCATTGTTCCCACAGTGCTGAGCACTCCTGCATCATCTCCCATGGCGCAACCCTGGTTCTGTGCCTTCCACTGTGTTCCCAGAACACAAACAATTCTGCTTGGAAAAGGAATATCAAGTGCCCTAAAACCTGTGCAAAGGATGGGGAATCTCCCATTTCCCTACAGCAGATCAGGAATGTGGGAAATGAGTTTCAGTGGTCACGACTGCCTGGTTGTGATTAGAACACTCTTCTCCCGTGAAAGGCCTCCAACCAGAAGACCATTAGTGTATGCTGGGACAAGCTTCATCGAACCCATCAATGGGACCAGCTCCATTTATTGCAAAGTATTTATCAAGCTGCTGAGACAGGGGCCAAAATGATGTGGTGGCCCCTGCAGCCCAGTAGGTAGGGACTGCCCTAGGAAGAAGTGCAGTGCAGATCCCACCAGAACAGGAGACCTGAGCTGGGGCTGCCCACATCTCCCGTGAACAGTATAAACCCTTGAGATGTTGGGAAACCAACTCTCTGTTTCCCACATACCTTTGAAGCTCAGTTTGCATTTCATTTGCTTTTGTTGCAGTGTCTAAACCCAGCCTTTTTATTCCTAGAAGGAGCTGTACAGGGCATTGACCTGCCACAAATTTTTGGTGGACTGGCTCAGAAGAGCAAGCTCTAAATTCAGGCTTTGGTTACCCCAGCCACAAGCTGGGTTTCAAGTCCTAAGGGCCAGAGCTATGCCTGCCCATAGCCATAGCCAGAAGCTGAGGTCTCCTTTGCAGATGGGCATACGAATGGGTCAAACCTCCAGAATTCTCACCTAAAAGCATGTGTGATGGCTGATCACCAGAGACAGAGGACTTGATTAAAAAGAGCCACTCCTGCCAGCTATACCACTCTTTTTTCTACATCTGCTGCAATATCTTACAATAAAAATAAATAGATATATTTGCAGCTGGACTCAGAGAGAGCTGCTGTATGTAGGCACAGTCTCTTTACTGGCCTCAGTCTTCCAGGCCAGTTACAGCACAGTCCGTGTGTTCCAAACGCCAGTGGAGTGGGGTAGCAGCTCTCCCCATAAAACCAGCTCAAAGCCTTTCACTGTTGCTGAGCATTTAATTTCCCCGTTCAGAGCCCTGTGTGAGCAAAGGCGCCCTGTGTTTGGAAACTTTTAATTAAACTACTAATATAGAGCAGAGTCATTTCTGGTGGAGCTTTAAGTAGTCTGTGGGAGAAGTGCTGAGTTGTGGGAGAGGAAGGCAGTGCTTGTCTCCAGCCCTGGAATTTGTCCATTCATCAAACAGTCGTCCCAGGAGTTGAAGCTGATCCAATTGTGTGTCAACAGCATTGGCCATGCCTCATTAGAAATCAGTTGTAAAAAGTTTTTTAAAAGAGCTTTAATTCATCTTGTTCCTTTTTTCCCCTTTTTGCTGTGGATTTTCATCACTCATAGTGAGAATTTTAGGGGAAATTGTTTCTGAATGGCTCTTTTCCAGGGCAGACAATTTCTTTTTAACCTGCCTCTGGTGGAAATTCAGGCCAGCCTTTTAGAAAATGAGTACCTAATGTCAGGCTTCCAAACCCACAGCCTGATTCTCAAGTTAAGCAAAAAAAGGACATCAAAGGAGCTCAGCCAGGCCAACTATCACACTCTAGCCGAGGCATATCATCATGAACTCCAAATTCTTCTGGTTTTATAGCTCCAGCCCAGCCTTGACAATGCAATAAACCATCTAGATTTCCTGAATTTCCTCCATGACACTGACTCTTTCTCACAGAATCATCGCTGGTTTGGGCTGGAAGGTACCTCAAAGTCCATCCAGTTCCATCCCTGCCATGGGCAGGGACACCTCTCACTGGATCAAGGGCTCAGAGCCGTCTTCAACGTCTCCAGGTATGGGGCAGTCATGGCTTCTCTGGGCTACCTGGGCCAGGGCTTCCACGCCCTCATTGTATAGAATTTTTTCCTAATGTCTAATCTAAATCATCTCCCTTCCAATTTAAAGTCATTCCTCCTCATCCTGCCACTACATATCCTAGAAAAAAAGTCCCTCCTTGGCTTTCTTGTAGCCCCCTGCAGGTTAGGTTACCACTCGGAGATGGTGCCATATCTCTTTATCCTCTTTATGCAGGTATAAATGGATACGCCAGTCATAAAGCCCTATAGGATGTGTTTGCAGGGCAGTCTTATATACCTTTTCACCTCTGTGCAAATGACTATTATGGGCTTTACGATGGTGTCTTTTCCTCACTGAAGATCTACTGAACACAGTAAAAGGGTCTTCTAATTTACACTCGGGAGATCAGATCCAGCCCAAATCCACGGATATTTTATGCCCCTATTAACTGCTTGTATTCATGAATCCTCCTTGCACATGAGGAGGTCAAAGAATCTCATACTCCCCTGGCCAAGTTGAGGCGCTGCAAGTGACTGAGGTGCCAGCAAGCAGCATTTGTCTCAGCCAGCACTTCCTGAGGCCTCTGTGGAAAAAAAAATTCACAGAAAGGGTCATTAGACACTGGAACAGGCTGCCCAGGGAGGTGGTTGATTCACCTTCTCTGGAGGTGTTTAAGGCACGGGTGGACAAGGTGCTGAGGGACATGGTTTAGGGTTTGATAGGAATGGTTGGACTCGATGATCCGGTGGGTCTCTTCCAACCTGGTTGTTCTACTATTCTATGGTTCTTCATTTATGTTTCTTTCATACTGGGATGAAATGGAAGCTTTCCAAATGACTTGTACAGAAGGGAAGCTGTCTTTGACCCAGCCCACTCTAGAGTAGGGAGAGCAGGGACCAGTCCTTCCCTGCCATACGGCATGGAAGTTTCCCAGCCAGCAGGCTGGACCACTTAGCTATCTCCCTGTAGAAACACCACCAGAAAGAATTCTCTTTCACAAAGACATGGAAGAAATCGAACACCATCAATATTTTAGTCTCCCAGTCCTGGCTCTGGGGCATACACAGGCATGCACCTGGGGCCATGCTCTGTCAGCCCGTGAGCACTGCTGGAGCCCTACAGCTGGGAAGTATTGAACTATGATTTACCATTCTTTGTTCCTGTTTATATCCCAGGCCTGATGGTGTTGTTTTGTTAAATGGATAGTTGCTGCTCCTTAAAGAAAATATTTAAGTGCCTACAGCGAGTGTGTGTTCCTAACACACCCAGCCCATCTGGTCACACACCCATGTGTTTGAACTCATTTTTACTCAGCTAAGAAACAATCTCCTATTCTTTCTGGAGCAGGTATTAACATTCTCTGGCTCTGGCTTACAGCTTATCTTGCTACAGCAAAGAGGAGTTCAGCAGCTATCAGTTTGCTACTGGGATTTCTGAACCAGCTATGGGACACCTTGGCCTAATTGAAGGTCATCACACTGAAAGGCAATTTGATTAGGAAGGGACAAACTAATTTTCAGCCAGACGGGGAGTGGATCCAAAAGAGAAATCTAAAACTTAAACAAACTGAAACCTTCCTGGTATTTCTGACATTCACAAAGCAGAAACGGAGGACTGGATTTGCTGTGAGAATCAGGGCTGGCAGAGGTGGAGTAGAGGCAGCTCTCGCTGTGCTGTATGGGGCTGTGGGCAGGAGGTCTCTGCAGGTCCCTTGGTGACCCAAGACAACTCAGTTAAGGGGATTTACTAAAGCAACGCTGTGAGCTCTGCGTGGGAGCTCAGTCATTAGAGGTGATTTTGAACTCCCCTGCAAATCTCTGCTTAGAATCATAGAATCATAGAACAACCAGGTTGGAAGAGACCCACTGGATCATCGAGTCCAACCATTCCTATCAAACACTAAACCAAGTCCCTCGGGACCTCATCTACCCGTGCCTTAAACACCTCCAGGGAAGGTGAATCAACCACCTCCCTGGGCAGCCTATTCCAATGCCCAATGGCCCTCTGTGTGAAAAACCTCCTCCTAATCTCCAGCCTAAATCTCCCCTGGAGTAGCTGGAGGCCATTCCCTCTTGTCCTGTCCCCTGTCATTTGGAAGAAGAGCCCAGCTCCCTCCTCTCTACAACCTCCTTTCAGGTAGTTGGAGAGAGTAATGAGGTCTCCTCTCAGCCTCCTCTTCTCCAGGATAAACAACCCCAGCTCTCTCAGCCGCTTCTCATAGGGCCTGTTCTCCAGCCCCTTCACCAGCTTCGTGGCTCTTCTCTGGACTCGCTCCAGAGCCTCAACATCCTTCTTGTGCTGAGGGGCCCAGAACTGGACACAGGATTCAAGGAGTAGCCTCACCAGTGCTGAGTCCAGAGGGAGAATCACCTCCCTGGACCTGCTGGTCACACCATTTCTGATCCAAGCCAGGATGCCATTGGCCTTCTTGGCCACCTGGGCACACTGCTGGCTCATGTTCAGTCAGCTGTCAACCAACACCCCCAGGTCCCTCTCCTCCTGGTAGTTTTCCAGTCAGACTTCTCCCAGTCTGTAGCTCTGCATAGGGTTGTTGTGCCCCAAGTGCAGGACCCGGCATTTGGCCGTGTTAAACCTCATGCTGTTGGACACTGCCCAGCAGTCCAGCCTGTTTAGGTCCCTTTGCAGAGCCTCCCTACCCTCCAGCAGATCGACACTTGCACACAGCTTTGTGTCATCTGCAAACTTGCTAAGGGTACCCTCAATGCCCTCATCCAGGTCATTGATGAAGACATTGAACAGGACTGGACCTAGCACTGAGCCCTGGGGAACACCACTTGTCACTGGCCTCCAGCTGGACTTAACACCATTTCCCACCACTCTCTGGGCCTGGCCATCCAGCCAGTTTTCTACCCAGGAAAGTGTGCGTCTGCCCAGGCCAGAGGCTGACAGTTTCCGTAGCAGAATGCTGTGAGAAACTGTGTCAAAGGCTTTACTGAAGTCCAGGAAGACCACATCCACAGTTTTTCCCTCATCCAGCAGCCGAGTCACTTTGTCATAGAAGGCGATCAGGTTAGTTTGGCAAGACCTGCCTTTTGTGAACCCATGTTGACTGGGCCTGATCACCCGGTTCCCTTGCATGTGCTTCAGGATAGCACTCAAGATCATCTGTTCCAAGACTTTCCCTGGCACTGAGGTCAGACTGACTGGCCTGGAGTTCCCCAGATCCTCCCTGCTACCCTTCTTGTAGATGGGCACTACATCAGCCTCCAGTCCAGTGGAACCTCTCCAGTCTTCCAGGACTACTGGAAGATGATGGAAAGGGGTTTGGCCAATACATCTGCCAGCTCTCTCAATACCCTAGGGTGAATCCCTAGGTGATGACTAACAGGGTCCCTCCAGCACATCCCTAAAGGCCATTTTCCTCCAGAACCTGGAGAAGAGGAGGCTGAAGGGAGACCTCATCCCTCTCTGCAGCTCCTCTAAAGGAGGTCCTGAGCAGGTGGGTGCTGGGCTCCTCTCCCAAGGAACAAGCGATGGGATGGTGAGAGGCAACAGTCACTTCCCGCATTGGGGGAGGTTTAGATTAAGTAGTTGGAGAGATTCCTTCCTGGTAAGGTCTGTCCTGCTCTGGAAGAGGCTGCCCAGCGCACTGGGGGATTTACTAAGGGAGGGATTGAAAAGCCATGAAGATGTTGTGCTTGCTCCATGGTTTAGTTGTGGATTTGCCAGTGTCAGATTTGTAACTGGACTTGGTCTGAAAGGTCTTTTCTAACTTAAATGACTCAGTGATTCAAGGATTCCCTGAGGAACGGGCTGGTGCTGCAGCATGGCCCTGTGAGAGAACCCAAAATCCATATTCTGAGGTGGGACCCCAGTTTATTTCAGTCACAAGCAGCATTTAGGGGAGACAACAGGACTTTTTAGAAGTTGTGCTGCCTTCCAGTTCCTGTCAGCAGGTGATGTGTGCCACACGGTGAGGTCACAGTGATGGGACGCAGGTGTCACAATGACCCAGGGCACTTTGTGAGCTGCTGCCCAGGGATCAGACGCCACAGCCCTTCAGCTGCTGACAGGCACAACTGTGTCTCGCTGCTCAGCCTAAGGGACGAGGCTCCAAGCTGAATCCAGCTCAGCCATGGGGAACAACATGGAGTCACCTGCACCAGAGTCATCCTCCGACACGGAGGAGCCTGGTGTGGTGCCTCCATCTTCTCCCAACCAAATGGTTGGTGCTATGGCAGCACCCGAGGATGCTGCCAGCTCATCTCTCGCAGGAGAGAACTCTCAAGGTAAGCCTGCTGAGTGCAGGGTGCCCAGCCTCTGGTATCATTGGTGGGAGGAGAGCTATGCCAAACCCAACCCCTCTTCAGCCCGCAGGTTCCTCAAGGACCTCTGGAACATCGTCAGCAGCCATCGCTTCCAGTCCATCTGGTGGGCTGATGATGGCAAGTGCATCATCATCGCTGAAAATCTCTTTGTAAAGGAAGTGCTGGGGAGGAAGATATTTGACACCCAGTCCATGGGAGGCTTCATCCTCCTACTCAGCCTCCATGGATTCCAACCAGTGGAAGGACGTTCTTCCATCTCCATCTCCATCGGGAAGCTGCAAGCAATAGCAGCAGCAGGAGCTTCTCTGGGCAAGGTACGCGAGTTCCTCCCCTATGAGAGAACCCTTGAGACATTTGGCGGGGAGAGGGTCACATTCAGCTAGAAGAAACTTTTCCCAGGCAGGGAGTGAGGATAGGAGTGGGAGCACGTGGCCTGAGTTTGTCTCGGGGTTGTTGTCAGGAATTCTAAGTGCAGGATTTTGAAGGAGCAGAAGTGCTGACCAAAGGGACTTGGTTACAGCTGTGAAAAGCAAGCACAGTCCCAGCACCTGGGGCTCTTTCTGTGCTCACTCTCTATCCGGCTGAATCAAAAGTTCCAATCTTCTTGTGGCATCTACTGAACGGTGACCATTCCACGCTGAGGGATTTGGCATTCTCCATCATTTCTGAAGCTTCTAAAACCCTATGCTTCTCTGCTTCCAAACACTGAGAACCCCAGCATGGTCACCACTTACAAAAGCTCCATCCCAACATCTTATTCAGCCTAATCTGGAGGCTTCACAGGGCACCAAGAGCCCTTTGTCCTAGCTAAATGCTTGAGTAGAGAATCTGTGTCTTCCTCCTCTGGCAACGCTGGCACTGACTCCTGTCCTTTGTGATCCGCAGCTGCACTTCTTCCACCGCCCCGGCTTCCAGAGAGACCAGCCCGAGCTCCTCAGGAGGGGCAACCAAAGCCCTGAGGACAGAGAGCGAGCCCTGGCTGCAGCCCCATGCAGCCCCGGGCAGGAGGACGAGCATCCAAGAAAGAGACCAGCGGATGCTCCGGCGGCGACAGGAGCCACAGAGGAGGACGCCGAGAGCCATGCAGCCCCCAGCTCCACAGCAACCGAGCCGTGGGCTGACCCCAATGGCCCCAGCACCAGTGCCGGTCCAGCCCGGGCCAAACGGCGACGCAAACACAGCCCAGAGAAGATCCCGGAGGCGGCTCTGACACCATCTGCGGCTTCACCCCAATGCCGCTCACCTCCTGCCCCACAAGACATGGAGCCCACTCAGCAGGCAGCTCCCGGGCCCAGTAGGCTTCCTTGGCTGGTGCTGCCAGCACCTCGTGCTGCTCCTGGGCCACGGCTGTCACAGGGCCAAGTGGCAGCACCAACACACGAGGAGCAGAAAGACTCCCAGAGCCCTGCAGCCTCCAGACCTACAGTGACCGAGCCATGGGCTGATCCCGATGGCCCCAGCACCAGTGTCGGTCCAGCCCCGGCCCAACGGCACCGCACAGACGGCCCTGAAAATGTCCCAGAGGCGGCTCCGGCTCCATCGGCGCCTTCACCTCCGCGCCAATCACCTCCTGCCCCACTGTTCTTTGGGCCCCCTCCACGCCCAGATTGGTGGCCAGGGCCAAATCCTTGGGATCGCCCTGGGGTCGCTCCCGTGCCACAGCCACCACCCGTCCCAGCTCGCCCCTTCCGACACTGCCCGACCTGCTACTGCCCACCCAACCCGGCTGCCCGACACGGCGATGGACTTTGAAATGGGTCGGGTGGAAACAGCAGCGATCTTGGGCTGCGAGTCGTGGTGTAGATGGAGAAAGTCATTAAGTAGTGTTTGTTGTTGCCAATAATAAACTGTTTCAAACTGCCTTTTTGTTTTGAGCCTGTTTGACTGCATGGGGTTCTTGTAACCCAAGTGTAGGACCTTGCGCTGAGCCTTGAGGAATTGCTTCAGTTTGTTTTTAACTTATACTTGATTAAGACAGAAAATCCCTGGGATTTAGGGCAGGGATGGGGCCAGTCCATGAAGGAGCCCAGTGTGTTCAGGTTCCCCGTCCTCCACGCTGTGCCCCACCCCCATCCCACTGAGCTCAGAAAGATCTGAACAAACCCCGACATACAGTAGAGATCGATTTGCGAGAGGTTCTTGTCACAATCAATAGTGGCAGTGGGAACAGCAGCACAACTGAATTCAAGTCTCGGTATCCCCCAAAACCCCCTTGCCCTGCATGAGTCCCACTGCGCCCCAAGTCTCTGCATCCAATGCCACCACCCCAGCGCTGTCCCCACGGGGCCAATGACATTTCTGGTGTCCCACAGCTCTAGATCATGAGGCGACGCTTGGGAACTTATAATTTCTCTTGTTTTTTCTCTTAAATTCATTTTTTGAGATGAAATTATGTCCAGGGCTGGGAAAACGCTTAGTGTCCTTGTCCTTCAGGCTCACCACTATCACAACACGTGTTCCCCTTCCAAACAACTCCACTAATGAGGGAGGAAATCTGTCCTCTGAGCTCAGGCTCAAACTTTTGGTGCCTGAGGTTAATTAGTGTGAATGCTCCTTTCGCTGTGTCCTGGCTCCCCACCTGCAAAGTGGTGATAACAGCGCTTCCCTCTTCCCTTGATTTATCTGCTTGATTTTATTTATCTATGGCCAGGGCTGCATCTTCTGCTGTATTTATATAGCACTGACTGCCAAGTAGTCTTCATCTTGGCTAGAATAGGTGGTAAGCTTTATTCAAGTAATATGTAAGAAGAATAAAAAGAAGCTCTGGACAAAATCAGAACTTTCACTCCCAGACAGAGCTCATAGACCCCAAACCTGGATCTGCGGTGCGTTATGTGAGTATTAAATTGTATTTTACTGTTATGAGATGGATTGAAATAAGTTGAGAGGATTTCTTTTATTATTTAGGAAGGGAAAGTTTATGATAAAAAACTGAATTTATAGTATGGTCCTGAACAGAACATTTATGAGGATTTTAAAAGCTCAGAAAGCTTCCTTAGTGCTTTAGTAACGAAGCTCCCCTAAGGGATTTAAACTATGCAGTAGCCAAATTCAGGTCAGATAAAGTTGCTGTTAATGATGCAACTCCTTCAAGTTTCCCTGTGTAACAAAATCAGTCTTAAACTTCCCTCATTTTTGTAGAAATAAAAAAGAGTTGGTTTGAAACTACCAATATCAAATTGCTCAGACTGCATAGAAAATTTTAAAGGTCTCCTGGACGTGAATATGTGACCAAAAAGATCTGGACTGCCACAAGGTATAAATAAGTCATGTTTGTTTGTTTTGAAAACAAACAGTGCCTTGACAAACCAATGCAGAACCAGGTAGTAAGTGATGCTGCCCCAGCTGATTTGACTCAGTTTCCATATTTGCTGCAGACAAGTAGAAAATAGAATCGTAGAGTGGTTTGGGTTGAAAGGGACCTCAAAGCCAGTCCAGTCCCACCCCTGCGATGGGCAGGGACACCTCCTACTGGATCAGGGGCTCCAAGACAAATCAGTCTGGCCTTGAACCCCTCCAGGGATGGGGCAGCCACCACTGCTCTGGGCAACCTGGGCCAGGGCCTCCCCTCCCTCACAGCAAAACATGTCTTAGAATCATAGAATCGTAGAATAACCAGGTTGGAAGAGACCCACTGGATCATTGAGTCCAACCATTCCCACCAATCTCTAAACCATGTCCCTTAGTACCTCGTCCACAAGCACCTTAAACACCTCCAGGGAAAGTGAATTAACCCCCTCCCTGGGCAGCCTCTGCCAATGCCCAATGACCCTTTCTGTGAAAAACCCTTTCCTAATGTCCAGCCTGAACCTCCCCTGGCAGAGCTTGAGGCCATTCCCTTTTGTCCTGACCCCTGTCACTTGGGAGAAGAGCCCAGCTCCCTCCTCTCCACAACCTCAGTTCAGGTAGTTGGAGAGAGCAATGAGGTCTCCCCTCAGCCTCCTCTTCTCCAGGATAAACACCCCCAGCTCTCTCAGCTGTTCCTCATCAGGCCTGTTCTCCAGCCCCTTCACCAACTTTGTTGCTCTCCTATGGACTCGCTCCAGAGCCTAAGATTTCATTTCAATCTCCCCTCTTGCAGCTGAAAACCACTCCCTCTTGTCCTGTCCCTGCACTCTCTGATAATAAATAGATTTTCCTTTATAAAAACCTTCCTCTTGGTTGCTCCAGCCCTACCCTCGGTGTTGGTGCTCTGTGAAGCATGGCTGTCCCTTCTCCTAGAGCAACCCTGTGATTATTACTTCTTATACCTGGAGTGGCTGCACACACGGGGACACAGTCCATAGGACAGGGCACAAAGTTATTTTCATCATACTTTCGATGATTCTGGCCTTCATTTCCCTTTCTGCATGACAGGACTGGCGCCACTGATCTTCTGAGAGCTCTGAGAGGCATGGTCTATTCCAAAGGTTGGTTTTATTTGTCACACAATCACCAGTTTCTCCACATCCATGTACATCATGATGTGGTTTCACTGACTCAGTCCTTGTTTCAGCAGGCTTACAACGTTCTGGCTTTACTGGGCACTGACCCTGTTTGTAAGCAAGCTGCATTTTCCTCCAAATAATTTGCAAATCTATCTAACAAACCTCTGAATCTTTTTTTTTCCCCTCTTATCCTTTCTTCTCTTGTCCCGTTATACTTGGAGGGTATGGAGGGTAGTTCTGAGCTGTCTTCAGTAGCTCCCTATACTCAGGCTCTTTGCTTTATGCTTCATGCGACAGTAAAGCAGTGGTATAAAAACATCATGCTCCGTTAAGCTGGTGATTGAGGCTGCATCAGCCCCCTCCTTCCAGACTGTGGAGAGTGATTCCCCTTGAGAAAATGGCTCTCACGAAGCAACTTCTCCAGGCTCTTACTTTGTTTCAGGGCCACACAAATCTATCGTCCCCTTGTTCAGGTGGGGATTTGGCAAGACCCTGTTCACTGAACAAGGACTGGACGTCCAATATTGCTTGTCACGGCACTAATCACAGCTCTTTACACCTCAGCAGAATCCTTAAATTATGGACTGATAGAGCAGCCAGGGGAGAAACGTCAGCCTCTATCAGTGAATCAAAGCATTCAGCTGTGTCCACTGTCTTATGTTTCTTTCCACTGGGTCACGCCAAGCAAAGCCAACACTAATCAGCTGAGAGGGCTGCAAATGTTTTGAAATACTGTGGATTAGGGCAAGTCCATGATTTGGGCAGACATGAATTATTGTGTGTAGATATAAATAAATATTGTTCCCAGCTTAGCTTCTGGCTCGTGTCCAACATGCCACAGATTCATCAAAAAATGAATGGGTTAGTGTGTTAACAAGTGCCTGACAGAGAACGAGAACTGCCCGGGGGGTGCACACGCTCTACTTGACCAGCTACCCTTGTCTGCCAAAATTAACCCTTCAAATATGGGAGAATATTTGGAGAAAAGGAGGCTGAGGGGTGATATTACTGCTTTCTACAAGGTCGTGATGAGGCGGATGCTGGGGTCTTCTCCCAGGTAACAAGTGATAGGACAGGAGGAATTGGCCTCAAGTTGTGCCAGGGGATGATTAGATTGGGCTATTAGGGAAAATTTCTTTACTGACCGAGTGGTGAAGCTGTGGGAGAGGCTGCCCAGGGCAGTGGGGGGGTCTCCATCCCTGGAGGGGTTCAAAAAACATGTAGATGTGGCACTTAAGGATCTGTTTTAGTAGGCATGGTGAGGTTGGGCTGATGGTTGGATGGACAATCTCTGAATTCTTTTCCAATCTTAACAGTTCTATGATTCCACTATTAATACAGCAGCACAGAGTGGAGCAGTCCCACGGAGAAGGCAGCTGAAGTTGATATGTGCTCAGGCTTGTCTCTTGGCAGAGTGCTAGAGATGGAAGGTGGGTGTGAGTTGCAGAGAACTTTTCAATATCTGTGTCATTGCTACCAGAGAGAAATAAAGAGCCCTAGGTGGAAATAAGCTCTCACCCTAATCAGAACAGCCTACCTTGTTGTCTACAGAGCAGCAAGGAACAGAGCTGTGATAGCCAAAACTTGACTTTTAAAAGCAGAGTTCTGCATTACCGAGGATCTCAAAATGGCTTATCTGTAGGCTGCCTCTTTCATCTCTTGCTATTTTTAATAGCCCATTATGAATCATTTTGATATGTTTATAAACTCAAGTTCTTTGCTATGGTTGTCAACTGCCGAGGCCAATATGAATATGGTTATTTGGGCTGGGATACAAGCGTTTTGAGCAACGTCTGCTCAGCTGTGTGATTTATAATAACTCTGACTGCCCTAAATGCCCATAAATGAGGAAAATGTGCATTCTGCTTTTCTATAATCTAGACATCTTCAGTCTCTGTTGTTTCATTGAAGCTCAGGAGGTTGCCCTGGGCCTGGTTTGTCTTTCAGGATGATGTACACCATGTGCTAAACATTCCCCAGTTGAAATCAATAGCACAGAAACATTCCTTTTAGAAGGATGAGGACCTACTGCAGCAGCTGGGAACCAGTACAGGCAGCCCTTAGGGAACAGAACTTGTCTGTGGCAAAAAAACCCTTCACTGTTGAGGGGTTTCTGCACAGTCCACCAATCTTGCCATGAGATATTCTTCCACAGAGGCTCAAAGCCAATGGTGAAGGTGACCAGAATTGCTCTGCTCCCTGGAGTGCTCCCTGCTTACTCTTCACCCCTGCAGCCTCCATCATGCACCATTCCAACCACAGACATGGTGGGAAGAGCCGGTAAGCCAATGAATTGTCCTGCCCATGACCACCTTCTCCTAGAATCAGCTTGCTTAAAGCTTTGGATTTGCAGGCTGGAGGCCACAAACAGCTTGTGGATTTTGCAGCCAGCAGGACACGTATGGTATTTCTCAAAAAAAAGAGACTTGATGTGTCATGGATGTATTCTGTGATGTAAAGATTGGCTGGAAACACAAGCAAGGCATTCATTTATTTTGGCCACCTAGCACCCCAGGCTGCAAGATTCTTGGGAAGGACATAGATTACTGCTAAACACGGTAGGGTTGAGAGGTCTCTCCTACACCTCCTGTTGCCAGGTCTGGTGTGGTTGTCCTAGATGAATTTTTTTTTTTCTCAGAAACTAAATTGATTCATGGAAACATTAGAAAAATATAAAACATTCACAGTGAAGGGGAAGACTGGAGCTTCTCACTCTTCTCCCATGAGAGACTTGTCTACCTTGATGCCCAGGAAAAGGAGGGAAACCATGCAGCCCTCCCATCTCACAGCCAGGGAGGGCTGTGCTCATTAGTGAGGTAAGTGTAACGAAATTACTGTAAGGAAGTGCTGCTTTCCAGGGGACTCAGAGCTCAACCAGGCGGCAACTAAGCAGTGAGGATGAGAAGGCATAGGGGGAATAAGATGATGAGTAGTTATGAGTGCAGTTATGTTCCACACCCAAAAGGCAAAGCCTCCTTCCATGCCATGTCCCTGTTCCATGCTTGTGCCTGGGCTCAGCACTGACTCAGAAGGAAATGTGCCAGCACTTGAGTCACCAGCACCGCTTCTTGCAGTGTTGTGGGTTTTTCTTAGGTATCAGTCCAAGTAATAACAAGATGAAGTTTTGCTTAACTGGTGCGATGTGAGAACATGGAACCACCTTGGCCACCTGCCATGGGCTGCAGGTCAAGGCAGTAAGAGTGGGGATAAAGCCCAGGCAATCCTTGCTGCAGCATACCCTGTCACCACCATCCTCTCCTTCTGTGGGTATCTGAAGTTGCTGAGAAGTTGCCGAGGATAGAACTATTTACACCAGGATCTGCTGTCCCCACACTGATCAGTTTTGAGGTGAGGCTAAGGTAGGCAGAGAAGCAGGCAAAAAACTTGCAGAGCATGACTGCTCCCACACCCACTAGGTCACAAAACAAACCAATATCATTTCAGCATGGAAAGCAGGCATTCAAGCTCACCCTAACCTGACTTTGGGTGTTCTCAGAACTCTCTGAACTATAAAAAGGGTAATTGATGAAATCCCTAGATCAATTATATAATAGCATCCCTGTGCATAATTGCAGAGCTCAGGAGTGTTGTTATCCTTGCCAGTCAGTCATTCACACCGACACGCTTGGTGCTGCTCTGAAAGCAGAAGGCATTTTTGCTGAATCTAAGAAACTCTGCTGCAGAACAACTGTCCAAACATCCTAGAGTTAAGGAGCTTGTGATGCGTCTTACATAAAAGCTTGAAATAAAAAGCATGGGGCAGGAGGAAGTAACATGGATTGGGAAATGTGCTGGAAAGCTGTTAAGTCTGTGAGGCAACCCATACAAGGCACGGAGCAAGCTGTGCTGATGGCATCAGAGCTACAGCTCCCATAGGAGAGGGTATCTTGCATAAACCCAAGTGTGAGCAAGCACTCATTTGCAAGTGGGAATTCAGTCATGGTTTCCGCTGGGATGGCTGAGCACTGTCAGCCTGGACAAAAATGCTGCCAAAAGGGAGAAAGATGCATCAGAATTGGAGCCCTGGCATCACAGGTGCTGCTGGGTATGGTTAAAACCAAAGCAGCAGGGAGCTGGATGGGAGGACGTGCTGACAGGGGTAGCAAAATGTGGCCTTGGGATGAGAAGGTAGGAGTGATAGGGCAGAGGGAAAGGGCCATCCTATAGGTCTCACAGCATGTACACAACAATCCAATTAAGCGCTGGCAGTGGGTGAGAAGCAGAGAGATACTGGCTGTGCTAGGGGATCCTGGGCTGTGGAGCTTGGAGAGCCTTGGTGCCCCTCCAAGCAGAGCAGTCTGTCCTTCCTGAGCTGTAGGCCAAATGAGTTAACAGTGGGTTAGCGAAACACAGCTTTGCATCTGGTGCTGAGAAGCTGTGAGCATGAGCACTGGTGGGCTTTGTGCAACTAATGGCCATGTCTGCGGTTAAGACACACTCCGCAGGCTGCTGCCTGCCCTTCCCGGCCACTGCGCTGAAAAGTGCTTCCACAAAACAGTTAATGTGTGTGTACCGAACACTTCCTGAGTTGCTGAGTAGAGGAGATCAGTTATGCAAGCTGGTTTTTCAGTCTTAATCTGATTTCCTCCCTCTGCCCTTAATAAATCTTATTTTTATTAGATCTTTTGAGTTCTAGGCAGCTTGGGAATTTCACATAGATTTTCCAGGAAAGGAGAGACCTCTGAGAGGTGGTATGAAAAAAGATAGAGAGGGGCTCTGGAGAGATTCAGGCAGCAATTCTTAGCTGAAAGAGCACGGGACACAGGTCCTTTTCTTCAGAATGTTGTTTTTGGGGCAAAGGGCTGCTGGAAATAGCTGTTGTTGACTCTGGCTAAGAACTTTAGGCCATAAGAGGTATCACTGCTTGTCAGAAACAGTAATGTCAGGGTGAGTTAAAGGGATGGCTGATGTGATGTGGGTTGTAGGGGGTCATGGAGCTCCTTTGTGAATCAGCATGCCTGGTGCTGCTGCCTTAAAGCAGGTTTTGCCATGTATTCAGGGCGATTCCCCTCATTCTGCCTTTGATAGGGTTTGTCCCCAGCCATTGTGCTGGTTACTCCCCACCTTCTACAAGTGTTCACCGGATTCAACATCAACTCCAGATCTAAGCAACAGCTGAATTTTACACCAGACACTTCACCAAGCTCTACCTAAGGAAAGGCTGGAAGTTGTACACTTGGAGAAAGCTCATGGTCCATTGCAGGTGGGGAGCAAGAAACACAGGGCTTGCCAAAAAATGGCATATGGCAAGGTCAGCACGAGGCCACGTCTGACAGCTGGGAAGAAGCAGCAGCTACCAGCTCCAGCTGATTTCCTATGGTTTACTTCAACTCTCCTTTGGGAAAGAAATCAGTCTGGCATGCTACTTCAGAAAGGCTACTGAGAACTGATCTACCAGAACTACTATATCACTTGTTCTTAGAAGTGTTAACTGCTACAGGACACTGGAATCAGGATGGTGGGAAGGGTCTGAGATTTTTGGTGTGGGTTTTTTGTCTAGCTGGGACGTTCCACTTGGACTTAACCTGAGAGAGGGGAGATTGAGATGAACTATGCTACAGTCCCGGTCTGAAATGATCTGGAAAGGTTATCACAAAAGCAGCAGGATGCCATCTTATTTATTTTGCACTTGGCTTCTAGAGTTCCCTATCTGAAAGTACATCAGGTCTCTGTGGAGCTCTAACATCAATGCCACATTATATGAAGCAAGGAAAATATAATATTTTTACAGTCAGACCTTAAATCATTTTCTAACAACAAATCAATCTTACAAGAAGTCTTGTTGGTGCTACGAGTAAGGGAAGGAGAGATTTGAAGATTGAAGTATAACAATAGTTTGCTGTCTCTACAAATTTGCCCTTTCCTGTATCAAACCATTGCATTCTGCTGCTGAGATGTAATTAAGCCCCACCAATCAGATTTATGGTAGTGCTAATAGAAAAAAAGGATCGTATAAAGCTGTTAATAACTGCTCAATAATTAACATTAATGGAGGTCATGTGGTTAAATGCTCCTTGCATCACCCTGCGAATGGACCAGTAGCATTACCGGCCGTGGGGCAACAGCAATAGAACCGAGCCATTGTCCATCCTTACACTTAGCAAACAAACTTAGAGAGGCTGCAGGAAAAGCTCTGCCTCAAAACTGGGTTTGACCTTGGAGCCCCATGACAGGAGATGAGTCTTCTGTGACCCCTGTCCTTGGGGGTGCTGGGAGACTGGTATGTGGTCCTTGCTTGGCTGGATTGTGGGAGCTGAGCGGGGAAGGGTCTGTGGCCTCCAGGCAGGGCTGTTAGCCTTTGCCAGAACTCCATGAAGCACCAAAGTGCTTTCCAGAGCCTTCAGTATTTCATTGGAGCCAGCTTCTGCAGAATCAGCACTTTGCAGACCCAAACCTTTGGGAGCAGGAGCCAAAGCCTGCAGAGCCATTTCAGGCTGAAACACAGTGTTTGGATACTTGTGTCCACTACAAATCCTACCTTTTTTTTTTCTTTTTTTTTTCTCTCTCTAGAATGAGCTTTAGTGGTTAAAGCCAAATTGGTACATGACATTCTGTACCCTAAATCATCATTAGTGTTTCACAAGAAGGAATTGCTCTGTCTTGAGGCCTGTGGATAACATTTTCCTTAATTAGAAAAGTAGTGTTTTACCCCCTCTCTCCAGGGGTGCAATTTATTGCCCAAGTGAAAAGCAATGAAAATCATTAAACCCTAAATCTTTGCCCTGACACAGAGCACTCGGCTACCTCAGCCTTTTCCCCTGTGACCCTAACTGCCCTCAACCCAACCACCCATTCCAACCCTCTGGGTAACCATTGTGTGTGTTTGCTACAAGAAGTTTGCTTCATTTTTGCAGGTGTAAATCAAAGTTGAAGCCAAATCTGTGGAAGTTACAAGAAGTTGAGATGCAAACAGGAACTGCAAAGTGATAAATGCTGAGTGACAGGAACTCTGAGCGAAACAGGATATTAATTGTACCAAATGTGAAGTCCTAATTTCTCCCCAGCTCCCCAAACAGAAAGAGAGTGGAAATAAATGCTTCCAAGTAGGATATTCTTGGTGAATTAGAGTGAGTGTTTTCACTTTATCTTCCTAATAATGATTTAAGATGACTTTTGCTTGAATTTCAGATCTATAAAGAAATGAAAGCCTGGGAGGAAGATGGTTCAGAGGAAGATTTCCATGTTAAAATATTGAAAGTGATTTTCAAAAGCATTTAAGTAACTTATAGCCCACATCTCCTGAACTTAAACTCTTAAGAGAAAACATTTTAAAGGTGCCTGGGGGTGCAATTATGCTCTACAGCTTGAGCACTCCTAATCATTCCCTTTCCCTCTTGTTCTGACTCCATTCAAGGCCCCTTCCCCCATGCCTTGCCATCACCTGTCAGACTACGTGCAGGGCAAGTTCTGAGTGACACCAGCAAAATAAGCATTTTTTCCCCCTTCAGGTTAGCAAGTGGAGTCAGCTTTTCAAAGGATCTGGCCACCCCAGAACCTGTCTGGGGTGGGGTGGGATGTCAGCTCTCCAACCTGACCTCCTGCAACATCCAGCATCACCTGAGGGTTACAGAGACCAAGCTTTCATTTCCAAAAAGGACTTTAGGAACTAAACATAGACTTTAGGTAATTTTTTTACCAAGTCTTTGCCTCTTTAAAGCTCAGGTCCTTTTGGGAATGAGACTCCATGTCCTCAAGAATTCATTCATTTTTAATTACAAGTCTTATGAGGAGTAGCTGAAGGAACTGGGGCTGCTTAGCCTGGAGAAGAGGACACTGAGGGGAGACCTCATCCCTCTCTGCAGTTCCTGAAAGGTGACTGTGGCGAGGTGAATGTTGGTCTGTTCTCCCAAGTGACAAGTGATAGGGTGAGAGGAAATGGCCTCAGGTTGTGTCAGGGGAGGTTTAGATTGGGGATTAGGTAAAATTTTCATTACTGATGGAGTGGTGAAGCCCTGGCAGAGGCTGCCCAGGGCAGCAGGGGTGTCTCCATCCCTGGAGGTGTTCAAAAAGCATGTGGCTGTGGCACTTTGGGACATGGTTCACTTGGCACAGTGGGGTTTGGCTGACTGTTGGACTGGATGAGCTGAGAGGTCTTTTCCACCCTTAATGATTCTGTGATTCTACAATTCTAATTAGACATCTCTCATTTGCTTTACACGTATTACATAATCTCCCCACAGACTCTGGGCCTGTCTCCCTCTCTCTGTCACAGACACCACGTCAAGTCTGCAGCCACTGACTGAAGATAAGCCAGGATGCTGATGAGGGAATGGCAGTGCTGGCAGGGACAAGCAGCTGGGGGCATCGGCTTCTTCACGGGAAAGGCATCTGGAATCTCCTGCCCGGTCTCAGCGCCCCCAGTGCCTATCTGATGCCTGAATCCACTGTTACACCCCAAACCTGCACTTGCTGGCGGCTCTGCCCATGGTGCTTGGTAGTGAAACGCAAAGGGGAAGCTGCTCCAGCGTCAGCTCTGCTGCCCAAGGCTCAGCCATGTCCCCACTGCCCCCGAACCGTGCAGAGCCCCCACTGGGGCCAGGCAGCACCTCCGCCTGCTCCAAAGTCATGGGGAGCAGGAGGTGGACAGGCCACACTGTGAGCTCTGCTCTGTGAAAACAGGTGTGGTGGGGCCACAGGAGCCTCTGCACAGCCTGGCACAGCCTGGTCCCTGGGAATGTCACTAAGGACAGCACTGGGACAGCCTGGGACAGAACTGGGACAGCACTGGGATGGCCTGGGACAGAACTGGGATAGCACTGGGACAACCTGGGACAGCACTGGAACAGTCTGGGACAGCCTGGGACAGAACTGCGACAGCACTGGGACGGCCTGGGACAGAACTGGGATAGCACTGGGACAACCTGGGACAGCACTGCAATAGCCTGGGATAGCACTGGGACCTAACTGGGATAGCACTGGGACGGCCTGGGACAGCACTGGGACGGCCTGGGATAGCACTGGAATAGAAATGGGATACCAGTGAGACACCAGTGGGACAACTCTCACCCAGCAGCAGCACAGACCAGGACATCCTGGCCCCGCCCCAACCGGATGTGCCGACCCGGAAGCGTTTCTGGCCCCGGGGCAAGATGGCGGCGCCCGTGCGGTGATCGCGGAGGGCGTGGGGCCGCCATGAGCTCCGCGCGCCGCTGCCCCGTGCACCGGGCGCTTGCAGGTACCGGGAGGGGCGGGAGGGTCCGGGGCGAGCAGGGCCTGCAGCGATAGCGCCTTAGCCCGTCGCGATAGGCGGGGAGTCACAGCGTGTTGGGGCTGCAAGGGACCTCGGAGCCCATCCAGTGCCACCCCTGCCAGGGACAGGGACCCCTCCCACTGCTCCAGGGGGCTCCGACCCGGCCTTGGACACCCCGTGGGCTGGGGCGGCCGCCTCCTTGTGTCTAGTCTAAATGTGTCCGTCTCCTATTTAAACCATTTCCTCTTATCTTGTGGCTCCAGGCCCTGGTAAAAAGCCCCTTCCCAGGTTCCCTGGAGCCCCTTTCAGTGCTGGAAGCTGCTCTATAAGGTCTCCTCCCAGCCACCTTTTCTCCAGGCTGAACAAGCCCAACTCTCTCAGCCTGTCCTCGAACGGGAGGTGAAGGTCATAGAAGGACAAAGTAAAAACGCATCTCCGGGGAGCTGGGAGATTTGGGAGAGACCTTCTCAAACCAATAGTTAAGGAGCAGCTGAAGATATTTGGTTTGTTCCAGAGAAAAGGAGACAGAGGGGAGACCTCATGACAGTCCCCAGCTTCCTCACCAGGGTAGAAGGAGGGGCAGGTGCTGAACTTTGGTGACCAGTGACAGGACCTGAGGGTAAGGCAGGAGATGTGCAAGGGGAGGGTTAGGGTGGACATTACGGGCAGGTTCTTTTCCCCAGAGGGTGGTGGAGCACTTGAAGAGCTCCCAGAGAAGCAGTCATAGCACCTAAAGCATTTGACCATTGCCTTCAGTCTCATGATGTGAATGTTGGTGTGTCTTCTGCAGGGATAGGAGTTGCACTTGATGATCCTTGTGAGTCCCTTTCAGCTCAACCTCCTGAAAGGAGGTTGTGGAGAGGAGGGTGCTGGCCTTTTCTCCCAAGTGACAGAGGACAGGACAAGAGGGAATGGCCTCAAGCTCTGCCAGGGCAAGTTTAGGCAGAACATTAGGAAAAAATATTTCACAGAAAGGGTCATTGGGCACTGGAACAGGCTGCTGAGGGAGGGAGTTGATTCACCTTCCCTGGAGGGGTTTAAAGGATGGATGGACAAGGTGCTGAGGGACCTGGTTTAGTGTTCGATAGGAATGGTTGGACTCGATGATCCAGTGGGTCTCTTCCAACCTGGTGATTCTATGATTCGGGATGTTCTGTGATTCTTTCCCTTGGAGCCTGCCCTCATGCTTCTCCCCATCTGGTTCCCATCTGCCAGGGTGTCTTGTCCTGGCTGGGAATGCACATTGTGGTCAGGGCAGGAGACAGGCTCAGTGGCAAGGATGGATCTGGAATCTGATGTTCTCATTTTGTCTTTAAATAGGTTTATTTCTCTGGCATCTGAAGAACTCTGGAGTACGGCGGATCCTATGCCACTCTGTGCCCCTGTTCCGTGCAGTTGATGACAGGCTGATCACATTTCAGTACTTTAACTTTCTCAAACGAATGGTGAGTCAGGGAGTGCTTTCATCCTGTGTTTTTCATTCTTCAGTTTTTGTTCCACGTGATGAGTATGAAGGGAAATTAGTTGGTAAAAATTATGCTTTTCATATCTACCAAGCTCAAGCATTTCCAGGTGTCTTAATTTGTCCATTGCATCCGAGTTAAACACACAGCATGGAAAACATTTCATGGAATGGTTTCTGTTAGAAGGGTCTTTAAAGCCTATCCAGTGGCGGAGACACCTCCCACTGGATCAAGGAGCAAAAAGCCCCATCCAACCTGGCCTTGGACACCTTGAGGGATGTGCCACTGCTCCTCTGGGCAGCCTGGCCCAGGGCCTCCCTGCCCTCAACATGAAGAATTTCTTCCTAGTGTCTAAACTAAATCTTCCTGCCTCTCTAATTTAAATCCATTTCCTCATGTCCTGTCATTCCATAGCCTTCTAAAAAGTCCCTCTCCAGCTTTCCTGGAGCCCCTCTCAGCACTGGAAGCGGCTCTAAGGTCTCCCCAGGGCCTTCTCTTCTGCAGTCTGAACAACCCCCAACTCTATCAGCTTTTCCTCATAGCAGAAAATGTGTGGTGCTTGCATTTGGAGTCATTATGAGCACTCATTCCTCTCTGTTTAAGAGTGAATTGATCGTCTGTGAACTATAGAAGAAGGGACAGGTGTCTTGGGTGTCTATAGGGAGGAAGTGAGATTGTGCAGAGTTAAAATCAGGAGAGCTAAAGCCCCACTAGAACTCAGATTGGCCAAGTCAATGAAAGATAACAAAAAAAATCTTTCTATAAATACATTAACAATAAAAGGAGGACAAGGGAGAGTAGTCAGTACCTACTGGATGCAAATAGAACTACTGTGACAAAGGATGAGGACAAGGGTGAGGTACTTAATGCCTTCTCTGCCGCAGTCTTTAATAGTAAGGAAAGTTGTTCCTTCTGTGTACAAACCCAGGAGTTAGAGGAGCAGAATGAAGCTCCCATGATCCAAGAAGAGGTGGTCAGAGCCTTGCTAGTCCAGCTAGACACCCTCAAGTCTATGGGGCCTGATGGGATCCACCCAAGGGTATTGAAGGAGCTGGCGAATGTACTGGCCAAACCCCTTTCCATCATCTTCCAGCAGTCCTGGAAGACTGGGGAGATACCACTGGACTGGAGGCCGATGTAGTGCCCATCTACAAGAAGGGTCGCAGGAAGGATCTAGGGAAGTCCAGACCAATCAGTCTGACCTCAGTGCCAGGGAACAGGTGATCTTGAGAGCTATCATGAAGCACTTGCAAGAGAACCGGGTGATCAGGCCCAGTCAACACAGGTTCACAAAAGGCAGGTCTGTCACAGTGCTGTTATCTCAGGATGCACCGAATTATATGTATTATGTAGCAGTAAGGTTTTAATAAGCTGAAATGGACAGAAATATCTTCTTAAGTGTTCATTTCTGTGTTTCTCATTCTATTTAGTATGTAACACAATGCAACAAAGACCTCAGCCAACGAGTCAAACCGAAGTCAGACTCATTTGCATCTCCTTTTTGTGAGCAACTGGATCAAGAGAAAAGGGTTCTACACAAGATCAGGCCGATTTCACCGGTTCAGCAGCCTTCGTCTGAGGCACTAAGCCAAAGTGAATTGAGAGACAGAGAGTCAGCTGTAGAAGCTGAAGACTTGGTCACACCAGTAAAAGCAGAATCCAAAGATGACAGACAATGGAAAGAAATGAAGTTGCAGCTGGAAGATTTGCCAGGAATTTTGGCACGCTTGTCTAAAATTAAGCTTACAGGTACTGCTGGTCATTTTTTTTTAAACTTTTGTGCATCTTATTTGATATCACTGTTCTTTTACTGGAAGGATTGTGACAGTTTCTGCTTTAGTGACACAAAGTACCTGGGCCAATTCCATCAAATTTCTGCAGGGAATTTTTTTTTTATGGAAACATTGGATAGTTTTCCCATTAGATTTGTTTAAAAACAGTGAGGAGAACCTTGCATTGTATCATCCACTGGTTTTTGGAAATTAAAAGCAAGTTTGAGTACAGAAAATATGGTGGAACTGGATTAGGAAGTGGATTTGCAAGCATTATATTAAGTATTTAAAGTCGTTTTGCATAAGTTTGCCTGTGTTCTGTCCTATTTCCTTACCTTTCACTTTAGTGCTGCTCATTGAGGAATTAGCATTGAAAGTACCGACAAAAGATAATCTAAATAATTTTGTATCTTATAAAGCAAGATGTTTATCTGACCAATTAAAGTTTCTCAAATAAGATATAATTTACTTTTCTAGTCAATGACAGTGTTGTGTCTTCAGACCAGCCGTTTTTTAAGCAATTCCTTATAGCTTCATTATGTTTTCCCTTAGCTGGGGAGGGTTTTTTGATCAGGGAGTGCAGAGGTAGGATAAGAGGAATGATTTTAAGCTGACAGAGGGGAGATTGAGATGAGATCTTAGCAAGAAATATTTTCCTGTGAGGGTGAGGAGGCCCTGGCCCAGGTTGCCCAGAGCAGTGGTGGTTGCCCCGTCCCTGGAGGTGTTCAAGGCCAGGTTGGAATGGGCTTGGAGCAATTGGATCCAGTGGGGGGTGTCCCTGCCCATGGCAGGGGTTGGACTGAATGGGCTTTGAGGACCCTTCCAACCCAAACCATTGCACTAATCTGTGATTCTAATACCTACCCACTATAAATCACTTCTCTGTCAGTCAGTAGTGCTGTGTATACCTCTATGACTAAGGACACACTAATGATTCAACCATAGCCTTATGTGTCTTGGCATCTGGGCCAAGAAGAGAAATATGATATCCCAGGTCCCTGCTCTGGGGACTGTAGTCTTGTACCTGTTGAGAAGGTGTAGAGATACAGAAAAGCCTGCATCTCTCTTCTTCTTGTGCACTTTGTGTGTTGGGTAGGGAAGGTGATCTGGGGTGGGGAGATTTTATTGGAAGGAGAACCTGTAAAGGAATAAACTGGACTGAGAGGGCTTGGTACAAGGGGAGTTGTGTTGTTGGTCTTTGTTCGTCACAGGCTGGTGTAGGAGACAGGAGCAGGAGCAGCAGCAGCAGCAGCATGTGGAGCAAGGAAGTTGTGGCTGCTCCATCCCTGGAGGTGTTCAAGGCCAGGTTGGATGGGGCCACAAGCAGCCTACTCTAGTTGGGGGTGTCCCTGTCCATGGCAAGGGATTGGAACTAGATGATCTTTGAGGTTCCTTCCAACCCAAACTATTCTATAATTCTGTGATTCTATGAATTAACTGTTTTCCAACTTGTGTAACATTTCAGACAAATTCAATTTTCTGTGATGAGTGTGGGGCTGTAGTTTTATTTTTTTCAAAAGAAAAATAAATCCTTTGGGGTCAGTTTTTGAGTTAGTTACAAATGACACAACTCGATTCCCGTCACCCATGAAGTTCCGATAGATCCCATATCCTGTGTATTTTTGTTGGCAGACACTTTATTTATACTTTTTAGAGTATGAAATAACAAAACCCCAAGCTCTGCATTATGATAAAATAGGATTTCCTTGTGCCCTGTTCTTTCCCTGCTGCTGAAGTGGAGGGAATGTTTGTTTGCATTCTGAATTGTAATTCACCTTCAGAAGGAAATGGCTTTAGCTGTTACCATACCCTCCTGCTCTATGTAAACTGTGACTCTTTGTGCCATTAGAGCTCTGCTTTACCAACAGAGAAAGGCTTGTGTTTATGTTCTTTTGCCATAGAAAACAATTAGGGGACTTCTAAATACTTTGTGTTCAATTTCCATCGGTTCCCTTCTCTGCAGTTCTCTCTCGGCTGCTGTGAACAGCCGTGTCCCCCCACTGCCATGTCTCCCCACTGCCATTTCCCCCCGTCCCAGCACTCAGGGAGCAAATGCTTCACAGAATTGTAAATGTTGTTTTCAGCTTTATCCTGAAGTTCATGTGTAGCTGAGAAGAGGAGGGTAAAATGCCAAGGTGTGGCAAATGGAGGAAATTCTATTTGTTTATAATGCAAACACATGAAGAATTCCAGGTTGTCCCATTTTCTTAACTTCGGGTTTACATTTAAATGATGTTTTTGGTGGCGGTCATGGATGAAAGCTAAGCTGTATGTGAAACCACAGGAAAATTAGCTTTCAGTGTTTAATGTAAAGGAAGAGGGATGAAGAAATGCTATGAGAAATGCTGAGTATTCCCATCAAACATCTATTTCTCCGTGGTTTGGGAATGTTTTCTCATTGTTGCCCATGTAGTAAAGGATGTGCTGCATGTCAGCCTTTTGGAGAGGCCACCCAGCCTGACGTACAGCGCCCGGCTGGGGAGTGGCTGCATCAGCATGGCTTGGATGGGAACTTAACTGCTGATTTGTGACCAGCGGTAGAATTTTTAACCTCACTTGCAAGCTCATTGAGGGAGGGGCTGTCCTTCAGTTGTTCTCTATCCCTGCTGTGCCTGTAAGAGCGGAGTCCTGGCTCCAGGCTTCTCTCAGAGGGATCTCCTCTGGAAAGTCATAGAATCATAGAACAACCAGGTTGGAAGAGACCCACTGGATCATCAAGTCCAACCATTCCTATCAAAAGTCATGCTGGTGCTCAGTCATTTCAAACATTCACTTTTCCATTATCCTGACTCTCAATGTACTGCAGTTACCACTTTGATTTGTCTGCACAAACATTAATTTGAATCTAGGGAGTTTTTTTCATTCCCAGTTGTGCACT
The DNA here is from genome assembly GCA_033558105.1 of Coccyzus lansbergi. NCBI lineage: Eukaryota > Metazoa > Chordata > Aves > Cuculiformes > Coccyzidae > Coccyzus > Coccyzus lansbergi. Next base: position 1,400,942 of record JAUMJK010001519.1, on the reverse strand, counting down.
CACTGGTTGTTGTTCAGCCAGAGATATGGGCAAAGTCACAGTCTCTTCTGCAAAGTCTTTGTATTCTTTTATGGCAGCTCAGTGCAAAGCACTTTTACCTTCCAGCTTTTCAGAGGTGCCGTAGAGTTTTGGTGCTATTTTCTTCAGCGTCCATTCGAATGGTCAGTCTGTTACAGCTTGATGAACGTCACTTTGCTGTTCTGATAGCTGAAGGTTTTGTTTCAGATCTCACCGGAGTGACTCCTGCTCTTGGCAGCTTGCTCTGGTTCCACGTGTGTGGTGTCCATGCAGACAGCAATACTGTAGCGCAACAGCTGAACTGGAAAGTGGAAGCCTGAGGCATTTTCCAGTGACTTATGATGGGGTCACGACCATCCTGCTTCATCTCTGCTCTCTGCATGTCTGGGAAATGAAGGTGATCGTTCTCCAGCTTTGCACATTGACACTGGGTTACAAAACCCCCGTGTGGTGGAGTAAGGAGGACTGGATAAGATGCCTGCATTGTGTTCACAGACTGAGAGCACAGCAACAACCACTTCTGTAGGGAGAAAATCTATTTGTCTTAGTGGAGTTGCAGTACGTTTCTGCTTTATCCTGTAACAATGGCATTTAGTATGGCCTTTGTTCTGTAAATGGTAACTATAATATATAAATAGAGACTTCAACAAAGATTTATCAGAATTCATTGTTTAGGTTATGTCTGGTCTCCGTGTATTCTCAGTTCTGAATGTATTCTTATCTTCCTGTCAAAGTATTTCTCATTTTGTGATGATTAAAACAGAAACTTGTTTTATCAATGAAACAAAGCATAACAGTGGCGGCTTTCTGGCCATGTATTTTCCAAGCCACAAGGAAACCTAATGAAATAAAAATAAACTCTTATTACAGTTTATTTTTTGCAAAGCATTTTAAAATTGTTTGCTGGCATGAAGAAATATCTGCTGTTTGTAACATTGCTCTGTTCTGTGCAAAGTTTTGGTTGAAGTTCTTGTCCCAAAGCCGAGGGCCTCAGGAGTTTTGCTGTTCATGTGTGGAATATCACCTGCAACACCCAAACAAACTGAAGTCTCCAAAGGAAACCTGAGTCAGTTATATCACATCAATACTGATGCTGTATTTTCCTTCCCAGAAACCATGGTCTGAAGACTCTGGAAGGAAAATTTTATTAGCTCTTGAGAAGCTGGTTTCCTTTAAGGACACCAGAAACATTTGTAGTAAAATAGTGGCATTGTTTCTTAAAATTACAGTAGAAGTGCCTTTGCTTCTGCCCTTCTGTAGATATCAACATGTCACCCGTACAGGAATAGAAACAACATCTGAAGCTGAATTGGTTCTCTTTGCCTTTCCAGGCTTTTATTTAACTTGGCTACTTTTCTGCAGGAGGAAAATAAAATATGGGAAAGTGAATCGCATGCTATAAACACAAGCCCAGGGGTTTATAAAGGCCGAGCAGAGTGCAAGGAAGCTGACGAGGAATGTAGAGAATACTGGACACAACAGATTTCTTGAATGGGTTTCTTTTCTAGAACCATTGCAGTTCAGTCTGTTTGTCACGGGTCCATTAGCTTTTTCTTTTTCATGTGCATTGAAGTTGGGGACGAACATCCTGTGTTAACTGAAGATGAAAGACCAAAAATTTAGGTTTAGGCTGAGATCAAAAGTTTAAATCCTGGCTTCTTTTTGAAGAATATATCTAATGCCAACCCTCATCAACAAACCTGGGAAGGATCGATTCCATCTATCAGGCCGTCAGGTGAAGTTAATTTGGCCCCTGAAGCACTAAACTAACTGGGATTAAAACCCAGAGTCAATGACCTCATTCCCTTTATGGGATTTCAGTTCAATAAACTTTTCCTCCATGAGGAAGGTAGTAGAGTAAATGATTGCTTCCACAGTAAAAGAAAATAAACTTTCCAATCCAAAGGGAACATTTTCTTATTTCTTTGTGCCGTGTTGCACTGGAATTGCTGGACAACGAGACAGGCAGGAAATTCCTGGTGTCCAGAGCACTGCCTCAACAATCAGAGTACCTGGCACAGTGGATGAGGGAGGGCACGTACCACAACCCTTTTTTATGAGATGCTGAAATGACTGCCTAAAAATAATCTACAGAACTCAATGGGGGCTTTAATTAGTGCTGTAGGTGTGCAGTGCTAGAATTCCTTTGAGGTCAGTGTGGTGGTAATGTTACACTGGCTGCCAGTCTGTTCCACCTTTCTTCAGTAAATGAGCTGGTGTTTTCCCATAATAAATTGGTGTAAAATGCTCTCTAAGATAAATTTTAATTAAATTCTTGTCTAGAAGTGAATGGATGATTTATTGTGCAAAAAAAAATGAAAGTAATCACTCTTAGAAATGCAAATGCCACTGTTTAGCCGCCATCTTCTCAGTGTTTTTTAACTTTATCAGTTGTAGAACAATACATTCCATGTTTTCTTGTGTGCTCCACTAAGGAGGATGCAAGGATTTTGAACCCAGGATGCTGTTGTATTTGTATAACAGAGGGGTCCAACCTTTCAGCAGCGACAGTCCCTGCATGTCCGTTTGTCAGTCTGGTGGGGTGACAGAGTCAGTGGTTGCCTCAACTGCTCACAAGGGTTAAATAGGTCATGGTGGTAGGAGCATTATCTACGTTATTGTATTAATATTCAGCTGCCAACAGAAGTTAATACTTAGAGGAAGGTTGTGATGAGCAGCAAGTTTTCATCAGTGTCTTTTTAGAATTAAATCCTAAAGGCTCTTATGCAGGCATGGGTCTTAAAATCAGCGCCTTGCATGTACATCCTTGCTGGCAGGTCTCTGCCATGACATTTCGTTTTTCATCTCAAGTAACACTGCTTAGCAGATAATCCAGGCATTTTCAGTCAGCAAACGTTATTTATTTGTCATTTAGTGTCAGACAAACAGGAGACTGTAGGAATTGGGAAGATAAGAATACTTTGAGGCTTTGATTTGAGCTGGCTGAGGTCTGAGGCACGGAATTACATGTAAAATATTATTTAAATATGTTCTGTTTAATAACTTATTTTTAGATTGTGAGGCTCAAGGCCATGAGCAAAGCATGCAGTAAATGTGCTGATGTCTAAAGTATCAGATGTTTTTTGTGGTTCATTATTTTTTGCCAAAAGTGAAGTTTGTAGGACCTGTTGTGTGGGTAATGGCAATGTCAGCTTGGTTATTTGGGGAACTTTCATTTTACAGATGTGATTTGCATTACTGTGCTACAGTTGTAGTTTGGGGTGATGAAACTGAAATGTATTTTAATTGATCCACTGAAATGTTGAGGCCTTTAAATGTTGCTGGGCCCGTGTGCAGAGAGGATGGTACCTCCTGCCTAAAGTGGGGAGCAGCACGAGCAGTACGTGTACAGCACCAATCCTGCCTCACCAGCTGTAGCCTCCATGCCCTGAGGCTCTGTTTGACTTTCCGCACAGCTTGTGTTCCTGCTGCAATTCCATACCCGACGTATCCCTCTTTTCAGGGGCTTTTTACTATTTTTCTTCCATGTGATGCTGTTGGAGTCACTGTAACAAATCATGGAATGATTTGAGTTGGAAGGGACCTCAAAACCCATCCAGTCCCACTCCCTGCTATGGGCAGGGACACCTCCCACTGGATCAGGGGCTCCAGGCCCCATCCAACACCTCCAGGGATGGGCCAGCCTGGCAACCCGGGCCAGGGCCTCCCCGCCCTCACAGGAAAACATTTCTTCGCAAGATCTCATCTCAATCTCCCCTCTTTCAGCTGGAAACTTCCCCATCCCTGCACTCCCTGATCAAAAGCTTCTCCCCAGCTTTCCTGGAGCCCCATATCTCATGTATGTGTTGCATGAGGCAGTGGATCCATAGCAGCTAATCCATAAAATAGGGAAAACGGGCACAAGTTTTGTTCTCACCTCTTCTGCTAATGTGCTGATGCTTTTGTGTTTCTCATTTCATTCCTGAGAGCTCTCCTTCTCCGCTTCGCCTTCCTTCTGTAGAGTATTTGTGTTAATTGTACTCAGCTCTTGGAGCTGCTTTCATCCATAAAAGTTAATCTGCATAGGAGTTATTTAGGGCATAAAACTCTTGTCTCTAGTGATGTGTAGGAAGGAGTTGGTTTCTTGTTTGTACCTTGAACTGTGCTCTCGCTTGTCTTGCAGCTCTGGTTGTCAGCACCGCATCTGCTGGCTTTGCCATGGCCCCGGTCCCGTTTGACCTGCCCTGTTTCCTGCTCGCGTCCCTTGGAACTGGGCTGGCATCCTGTGCTGCCAACTCCATCAATCAGGTCAGTCTCATCTCCTCATCGATTCCACCACATGGTGCATTCTGGCTCCTGGGACACCAACAGGGGGTGTAAACAGGTGGCTGGGAGCGCTGTGCTGTTGGCTGCCACTAAAACTGATATTGCCAGAGTAATATATCCCTGAGCATTAAAGTATAGTTGCTAGGCACAATGCGTTAATTCAGAATGGAGTTGATGAGGTTTTAAGCCTTCCAGTAATAATGTTTATCTTGGTAATACCGAGCCTGGGTCACTGAAAATGACACAGAATGAACCGTGAAATTGGGATGCAAGAATAGCCATCGGGTATCCTGTACCTCCTGGGCCTGGTTCCTTGCCTGCGTTATCATGCAACCTTGTCAAATCTGTCTAAATAGCGGCTCACAGCACCTTTCCAGATGTCTGTAGTGGGACTTTGTTGGGGTTTATGTGCTTCCATTTAGGGTGGGATCAGAGACTCCTTACATCTACAGAACGTACTAAGTCTCTGTCACGCAGTAGCTGTTTCTTGCTGGAGGTTCTAGGTGCCTGCTCCTGAGCTTCCTGGTGTGTGTGAAAGTGCCTGTGGAACTTGGTGCTGATCTCTCAGCTCTCTTGCAATCCAGATTGGAAGCAAAGTTGTTGTTAGGCTCATCCTAAGTCCCAAAGGAGAGCTTGACTAGCGAGCAGGGAACACCACTTGAGTGGTAGTCAAGCTCTCCTTTGGGACCTAGGATGAGCCTAACAGCAACTTGAAGGGAGTTACAGAGCGGAGTAGCCATGGTCACTGCCTGCTGTAATTATGGCCTGGAAAAAGAAGCGGCAGTAGCAGTGCCACCTTTGGAGCACTTTATGGTTCCAGCAATCCCTGGGAGATGGTGAAGAGCTGAGTCTTGGGACCCCGATGATGAGACAGGGCATGGAAGGTTCCTGTGATTGACATCGCCTCGATCAGGTTGAACACAATAATGTTTGCACCTTGTCATACTTCAGTTGGAGGCACCCAGTGTATTTGTGAGACTGCACCCCTGAGTGTGCGTCTTGCGCAGACTTAACTGTTTGTTTACACCAAGCTTAAAACTGAGGGAGGCAGCTGACTTCATGTCTGTCATCAAGAAAGACATTTAGGGGTTGGAGCGTACCCAGAGGAGGACAGTGGAGCTGGGAAGGGTCCAGAGAACAGGTCTTAAGAGGAGTGACTGAGGGGCCAGGGACTGTTTAGCCTGGAGAAGAGGAGGCTGATGGGAGACCTCATAGTTCTCTGCAGTTCCCAGAAAGGAGGTTGTGGTAAGGTGAGTGTTGGTCTCTTCTCCCACATAACAAGTGATGGGATGAGAGAAAATGCCCTCAAGTTGCACCAGGGGAGGTTTAGAATGGATATGAGGAAACGCTTCTTCACAGAATGTGTTCTCAGGCACTGGCCATGGAGGTGGTGGAATCCCCATCCCTGGAGGAGTTTAAAAGATGGGCAGACAAGATGCTCAGGGATCTGGTTTAGTAATGGACAGGTATGGTTGGACTCAGTGATCTGAAAGCTGTTTTCCAGCTAAAAGATTCTTCAATCTCTGCCAGATGGAAAGAATGCTGCCGGATTTTTAGTTGCCTGGAAGTATTTAGTCTTCAAAAACAATTGTAAGGAAGTCGCCCTGTTTTCTGAGATACATATTCTGTTATCATGTGGGTACTTTTCACGGAAGGTCTGGGTAGAAAAGCTGCCATAATTGAGGTGAAGCTCTCTTGGGTTTGATACAGTATTTTGCGCTTTTTCCCTCCTTTTTTTTTTCTCTTTACTGCAGGTTTGGGGTTTTTTTAATATTAAGAATTCATTTTGTGTCTTACCAGTCCTTCAAAATATTTACTGTCATATTTGCTTTCACCTTTGCTGTGAATACTACTGGACTAGGAGATTTCATTTCCTTTCCTGGTGTTGCTGGTTTTGCTGTGTCAGAACTGGCTGAGAATTTAATTTCTGATAAATACTGTGTGCTCAGAGATGTGTCTCAGCCTCAGCACGTTTGACTTGGAATTTCCTTTATTGCTACTTCGCTCTGTCCATTGCTCCCTGTCTGCATCCTCCCCTCTGGCAGCTCATGACTCATGTTTCCCTTGCTGCTCCTTGCTGTCCCTTGAGAACCTGTTGAGATGACAACCGTCTTTCCGCTTCCCATATTGCCGTAAATCTGTACATCTTTTAGGGTAACTTGTCCTTCCCACCCCTCATTTCCCTGCTAAATCTGCGTTTGTGATTTACAGCCTGAAGTCTGTCATGGGAAGGTGAAGTGTTGATTGTGTAGGGTTCTTCCCAGTGATTTAGGACAGGATGTGAGGAGCCTGGGCCTGTGAAAGTGTCACAGCCATTCCCTAATATTCATGGAAGTATTGATAAAGACTTGTAACTGTTTGAATTCTGTGGTTTGGGGTTTCTTTCCTTCCCTCAGCTGCTTCATTTTAGCAGTCTGAGAGCTGAGGGCAGTTCACCTGTATTGCATTCAGCTGAATTAACTCTTGAGGAGAGAGCCAAGACCTTCCAAACTGATGCACAGAAACCATAGTTTGTCTAAAATAGTCATTTAATTACCTCTTAATTTCAGATGGCCATATCTCATAGTTTATTCCTAACTGCAGTAGCTAGGAAGTTACAAAAACTTGCCAGAGTGGGGGTTCTCTCCCCATTTTCACTGTCCTTAGAGGGAAAGGAACTATAAAAACCGATGGGAGTTGGCAATGTAGTTTTCCATCGTTTACAGAAGCACAGTCTGGCTTATCATCAACCAGAGGCAGGTGTTTACAAACAACTTTGACCACTCATAAATTCTGGCTGGACTTTCTGATGCCAGTGGAAGTAATGGATTTTGATGACAATTTTGTGAAACTGGTAACTATTTGTAAGAAGACAGTGATTTATTTTTTTGCAAAATGAGAAAGACAGGGTTATATTTGGAAATATCCTAGGAAATACAGACAGAAGGCAGGACATTAGGAAAAAAATTTTCACAGAAAGGGTCATTGTGCACTGGCAAAGGCTGCCCAGGGAGGGGGTTGAGTCACCTTCCCTGGAGGTGTTTAAGGGACGGGTGGACGAGGTGCTGAGGGACAGGGGTTAGTGATTGATGGGAATGATTGGACTTGATGATCCGGTGGGTCTTTCCAACCTGGTTATTCTATGATTCTGTGATTATAAGGTACTCGAGCCTGGGATTGCACTTGGGAAAACGTGCTGCCTGCTCTGCAGTGAGGGCATTCTAGAAACCTTTGGTAAGAAAATGCCAAGAGAAGTGTCCTGGAATAACTGATGTTAGGCAGTAGTTTGAGAAAGAACTGCTCAGGCTGACAGGAAATGTTTTGAGTTCTGGGGATCTGGATAAATATCAGGGGGGTCCTGGGGTTTTCCTGCATAGTAAGTTGGATCCATAGGCTGTGAGGGAGCACGCTCCTGCCGGAAGATGCCAGTGAAGTGTGTTTGATTATTTCTTGTCCTCGACCAGCAGTTCTACCTCCACTTCACTCCTGTGTATCATAACACTTCAGAGCCATACATGGCACCTAATCCAGCATCTTAGTGTTGTGCTGATCCAGTGCTCCCTGGGGCTCTTCCACATCACCCAGCTCGGCGGTGCCATACCACAGTGTGTCACCACTCCTTACCCCACCTCCTAAAACTGAACTGCACTCTTTTACTCCTTTTCTAACAGCACTTGTTCTTTTTTTCCATCACTTAAATCCCTTCCAATGATTGAGGAAAGGTGTTCTCTGTCAGTGTGCTATCTGATTTTCAATTAAAATTAATCACTTAATGCATTTAGAAGGGAATAGGCTGAAATACATTTGTCCTGTAATGGTACTGAGTGAACCCAAACCACAGGCAAATCCCGTTAGAAGACATCAGCCTTATTCACTGCAGTCGTGGTAGCGAAATGGAAACAGGTTCTGGAATTTTATCTTGTAAATCTCCATGAATTAAACAAAGAATTGTTCCTAGCACATCACTATTTCACACTGTCCATTTAGCATTGTGCGTTGGTGTGAATACACAAGAACGTATTTTACTTCATGAGCCAGCAGTGGCCCAGGTGGCCAAGAAGGCCAATGGCATCCTGGCTTGTATCAGAACTGGTGTGTCCAGCAGGTCCAGGGAGGTTATTCTCCCTCTATACTCGGCACTGGTGAGACTGCTCCTCGAATCCTGTGTTCAGTTGTGGTCCCCTCACCACAAGAAGGATGTTGAGGCTCTGGAGTGATCCAGAGAAGAGCAGCAGAGCTGGTGAAGGGGCTGGAGAACAGGTCTTATGAGGAACGACTGAGAGAGCTGGGGGTGTTCAGCCTGGAGAAGAGGAGGCTGAGGGGAGACCTCATTGCTCTCTACAACTACCTGAAGGGAGGTTGTGGAGTGGACGGAGCTGGTCTCTTCTCCCAAGTGACAGGGGACAGGACGAGAGGGAATGGCCTTAAGCTCCACCAGGGGAGGTTTCAGGGTGGACATTAGGAAAATATTTTTCCCGGAAAGGGTCATTAGGCACTGGTAGAGGCTGCCCAGGGAGGTGGTTGATTCACCTTCCCTGGAGGTGTTTAAGGCACAGGTGGACAAGGTGCTGAGGGACATGGTTTAGTGTTTGACAGGAACGGTTGGACTCGATGATCTGGTGGGTCTCTTCCAACCTGGTTGTTCTATGATTCTGTGATTCAGTGTTGTTCCTTACAGGTGACACAGAACAGCACAGCGTTGATTTCTGATTGACAAAGACCACTTTTGTGACTTATTTTATTGCCACTGTACTCAGGCTGCTGTAGAAATGGAGTGGGAGAAAATATGATGAAGTTAGTTGATAAGCTTCTGCTTTCTTGTAGCTCTGGTTTTTGATGGTCTTTGAAAGCTGACTCCAGTTCCAAGGAGCAGAATCTTGCATTTATATTATGGAGACAACGTGTCATTTTTGAGACTTGTGAGATACTCACCTCTGATTTATGGGAAAGGAGATAAAACATAAAGAGATGTTTACAACACAATACACGGCATTAAAATGTTAAAGGGATCACACGCACGTTTTATATGTCAAGCACATTCTTCTGTAACTGCAGGACAGTGAAGGAGTGGGAGAGCGCTTTAAAGATGAAAGCAGGATGTTTGAAATGGTTTGAATTTAGTAACCGAGAGTTAAAATGATGTGGTTGGGTTTGAGTGATGGTATCTTGAAAAGGATGCAGACTGGGCTGAATAAAGGTGAAAATAAGAGGTATATGTAAATATGTTAAATGGAACAAGAGAACAAATGTAAGAAGAGTTACCATCCCATCTCTTCAGGTTCTGACCTGAGGGCTGTGTTTTGCACTTATCGTCATCCTCTCCTGACAGTGATGACCCCTGTGTGTCCTATGGAAGGACAGAAGCGTGGCTGTCATGGCTGGGAAGGACAGGTTTGGGGTTAAAATAACAGTGAAATTAAAGATCTGTTTTCATGGACCCTGTATGTATTCTCTTGTATTAAGAGAAGCTGTCAGTGGCTGTTTGGACACTGCAGCGATGGGCACCAGGCTGAATAAGGTCAGAATTAAGCAGCTGAAAGATGTAACTGTGTTGGAGCATGTGGAAGAGAACATGGGACTCCCATTTTTATCCCACGTAGTATCTCTACGTAGTATCTCTATGCCTGGAAGAGAAGGACCTGGGGGTGTTGGTTGACAGCGACTGAACATGAGCCAGCAGTGGCCCAGGTGGCCAACAGGACCAACGGCATCTTGGCTTGAATCAGAAGCTGTGTGACCAGCAGGTCCAGGGAGATTCTTCTCCCTCTGTACTCGGCACTGGTGAGACCGCTCCTCGAATCCTGTGTTCAGTTCTGGGCCCCTCACCACAAGAAAGATGTTGAGGCTCTGGAGCGAGTCCAGAGAAGAGCAACAAAGCTGGTGAAGGGGTTGGAGAACAGGCCTTATGAGGAACGGCTGAGAGAGCTGGGGGTGTTTAGCCTGGAGAAGAGGAGGCTGAGGGGAGATCTCATTGCTCTCTGCAACTATCTGAAAGGAGGTTGTGGAGAGGAGGGAGCTGGGCTCTTCTCCCAATGGACAGGGGACAGGATGAGAGGGAATGGCCTACAGCTCTGCCAGGGGAGGTTCAGGGTGGACATTAGGAATTTTTTTTTTTCCCAGAATGGGTCATTGGGCATTGGAATAGGCTGCCCAGGGAGGTGGTTGATTCCCCTTCCCTGGAGGGGTTTAAGTCATGGGTGGACGAGGTGCTGAGGGACGTGGTTTAGTGTTTGATAGGAATGGTTGGACTCGATGATCTGGTGGGTCTCTTCCAACCTGGTTGTTCTATGATTCTACACAGCCAGAAGGATGTGGAGCTGGAGGAGCTTGAGGCCATTCCCTCCTGTCCTTTGGCAGAAGAGCCCAGCTCCCTCCTCTCCACAACCTCCTTTCAGGGAGTTATAGAGAGCAGTGAGGTCTCCTCTCAGCACAGGAAGGACATAGATCTGTCAGAGTGAGTCCAGAGGAGGCCATGAAGATGATCAGAGGGCTGGAGCACCTCCCGTATGATGACAGGCTGAGAGACTTGAAGGTGTTCAGCCTGGAGAAGAGACAGCTGCAAGGTGACCTTACAGCAGCTTCCAGTACTGAAAGGGGTTCCAGGAAAGCTGGGGAGGGGCTTTAGCTTAGGGAGTGCAGGGAGGGGATGAGGGGTATGGCTTGAAGCTGAAAGAGGGGAGATTCAGGTTGGACATCAGGAAGAAATGTTTTGCTGTGAAGGTGAGGAGCCCTTGGCCCAGCTTGCCCAAGAGCAGTGGTGGCTGCCCCATCCCTGGAGGGGTTCAAGGCCAGGCTGAATGGGGCTTTTGAGCTACCTGATGCCATGTGAGGTGTCCCTGCTCATGGTAGGGGATTGGAACTGGATGGACTTAGAGGTCCTTTCAAACCCAGATCAGTCCATGGTTCTATTTTATGAAAGAGGTGGCACAGGGAAGGTATCTGTGCGGTTGCATCCCACAGAACTTGTAACCACAGAGTTGTTTTACTTCTATCTTCTTTTTCTTGAAGTTTTATAAATATTCTAGTTTTTGCTCAATCAGAGGCCCTACAAGACCACTTGCTTTTCAGTTTCTCCATCTGAGAGATGGTTAATGCAACAGTTTCTATTGTAGAAGTAAAAATTAGTCACATAATACCTCTCATACCCCAAGTAAATGGTTTTCTCTCTGCATCTGTGAGAAGTAACGTATGGTGGCGTGACATGACTATTTCTGTTCCTTTCGAGGGCACTACTGGGGTTTCTGAGCAAATCCATAGAAAAATCGGTGATATGGACTGAAGTAATATCAAAAAAAATAAACCAAGGGTTAAGCTAATCCACAGAAAGCAGAGGTTAGCAAGAGCTGCTTGGGTTATTGAAGAAGGAGAAACTAGAATAGCAGGAGCCTGGCAGTGGCTCAGGGCTCTTCTCCATTTCCCAGTGAAGAAATCCAACACAACCCGGAGGGCAGGAATAGTTCATAGAATCACAGAATCATGGCATGTTTTGGGTTGAAAGGGACATTAAAGCCCATCCAGTCCCACCTGCTGCCATGGGCAGGGACACCTCTTGCTGGATCAGGGGCTCCAAGCCCCATCCAGCCTGGCTTGGAATCCCTCCAGGGATGGGGCAGCCACCACTGCTCTGGGCAACTTGGACCAGGTCCTTATCATCCCTATCATGAAGAATTTCTTCCAAGGGTCTAATCCAAATCCTCTCCCTTACTCTTCAAAGCTGTTCCCACTTGTCCTATCACTCCATGGCCCTGTAAAAATCCCTACCCAGCTTTCCTGGAAGCTGCTGTAAGGTCTCCTCAGAGTCTTCCGCAGAGTGAACAACCCCAGAAAGCTGGAGGAGACAACCTCTGTAAAATCATTCAAGCCACCAGCTTTTAATGCAGGAGATTTGCCCTAAGGAATCACAAAGTTCTGGTTTGTCCACGTTTTGAGAGCTCTAAAAGTTTACTTTCTGTTCTTCCTCCCTTCACAGATTGCTGTGCTGCCAGGTGGGATTGGGAGAATTTCATTTCAATCCCCAAAAGATTTATTCTTTATGGCACCTTTGAAAAATTAGATAATGGAGGGATTGGTTCAAAATGATTTAGAAAGGGGCTAAAATGACTTCCCAAAGTTTTGAGTTTCCCAGTGTAAACACTCCATGTCAATGGCACCTTTCCTTTCCAGCGCATCCTGGGTGAGCCCTCTGGCAGGCGAGGAACGGTGAGCGCATCCATCAGCTTGCACTCCCAGTTGTTCCGTTGGGATTAACACCTGATGCATCTCTGTCTCTCTCTGAAGTCCCCTTTGTTCTGATGGAGCTGCAGGCGGCCCTGCCTTTCATCTGCCCCCCACCCGCTGGCATCCTGAAATTGTCAGGAAGGGTGATTAAACCCCGGTGGTTCCCTCTGGAGCGCGGGGCTGTCGGTGTCAGAGGAGCCTGGGTTGTAATTTACAGTATATAACAAATACAAGAGTAGTGCAGCGCCGGGAGTCTATCTGCGGCTCTGAAGTGTGCTGATAGATGCTGCTTTGATATTTTAACTGCTAGGCAACCTTCATTAGCTGTCCTTGAACATCATAAGTTACGGCTCCGTCAGATGATTCATAATTGCAACAGTTAGATCCAGTTAGCGTGCAGGAATCCTTGATATTGAGTGGGAACAGCTCGGCTCGTGAAGATGTATCTCACAAGCAGTGAAAATGATGAGCACTAATGAGAACCAACCTCTGAAGGGCCAATAAATTTTAAAGGCAGAGATAATCTTTGCAAAGCATGAATTATTTGATGTACAACTGGTACAGGACAGGGAGTATTGGAAAAGTGTTATCAATTAATACATACCTTTGTTAAAAGGAATTCTCTTTCCAATATCCATGAGGTGTGGATGTTGTACATGAAGAGTCTGCAAAAGAAAGTGGATGGCTACCCATGATCCTGGAGAGGGGACACGTAGTCCCTCGTCACCTGCATGTGATGTTCAACAAAGAGAATGAAAACAAATAAACCAGTCTCAGTTTTAGTTCTTTGCCTCCCTCCGTGGCATTTGTTATTGGTGGGAGGCTTCAGATTTCAGAGGAGTCTTAAATCCAAATATTTTCATAGAATCAGCAGGTTGGAAGAGACCCACTGGATCATCGAGTCCAACCATCCCTGTCAATCACTAACCCACGTCCCTCAGCAGGCACACACCAGGGACCCCCAGTTCACCAAGCAAGGAGCCCCAATCCAAAGGGCTTCTGTCCCACCACTGACCCATCACCCACCCCAGAACGATAACTCCTCCCAGCCTGAGGGCACACAGAGGGGTCAACCCTGCTGAAAGGTGAGACCAGAGCAGCCACCAACCCTCCCAATCATCCCTACCTGCCTACCTGGCTGGGGGGCCACCAGGCCCCCCAGCCTTTCTTCCCCCCCTGCCACGCTCCCGTGGGATGCAGGGTGTGCCATGGGGACTCACCGGTGATGCCAGGGCAGCGGTGACGCCAGGAGATGCATCCCTCGCCCACAGCCCGGCCGGGCACAGCTAGAGGCTGTTGGTCACCCCCGGGAAGAAAAAGGGATCCCTTGAAGAGTGCAAAGCAGCAACACCTGGGGAGGGAGGAGTCTCCAAGAGAGCACAGGTGCCCTGCAGCTTAGAACCAGAGAACCACAGAATCACCAGGCTGGAAGAGACCCACCGGACCATGGAGTCCAATCCATGGGGAGATGGGGTGATGGGGATGGGGTGATGGGAGATGGGGTGATATCCTACAGTATTAAGTGGAGAGCTGGGATGTTTAAAGTACCAGTAGTCTCTAAACTGTCAGTAAGCCAAAGAGATTTTAGTAGTGCAGGGACCTTGCTTAACTTACAGCCTGAGGTCCATGAAAGGCCTGAATGTAGATCAAGTGACCTGTGATACAATCTGAGGGGCCTTTCCTCTTTCTCTTTTGTTACAATTTTGGTATATTAAAATCCAACAAAAATTGGATAAAATGGAGTGGGTAAAAAGTTATATTTAACTTTGTGCCCCTTCTTTGTGGATCCCTGATTTGATAAAGAGTTGGATACACTCAAGCAGCACCTCGTGTTGTTCATTATTCAGTTATCAGGGCAATCAGTGCAAGTGTGGGGTGCACATGTTCTCTCCCTGCTTGCATTTGCTGGTAAGCAGCTTCTGTCCTGCATGAACACCAGAAAGTGGGTGAGAACACCAGAAAGAGTAGGAGAGGGGATTCTACTGCTGAGATGTAGTGAGGAAGCTGCAGCCTCCTCTGCTGCCAGGACATTGCAAAGGAAACAGCCCTGGGGTCCTGTGTTTTCCTTCTCCCCAGCTGAAACTGTCCTATCCTCCCCATTGGGTTTGGTGATGGACGAAGATACAGAGGCAATTCCTGTTGTTGCGAAACATCAGTCTGATGGGCAGGTGGGAACTGCAGAAACTGCTGAAGTTGCCTGTGGCACGGGGTTTGGAAGTAGATGAGCTTTAAGGTCCCTTCCAGCCCAAACTGTTCTGTGATTCGATGATTCTAACTTCTGTGTGTGCATGAATCCCCAAGAGGCTGCGTTTTGATGCTACGGGAAGTTCTGTCTCATCAGCACCGCACTGAAAGGTGAGGGAGGGGAAAAAGAATGAAACAATTTGCCAGATGATTAATTGTCAGGAATACTTCTGTGGTGTGGGGTTCCCTTTAGATCCAATGCCAGATTTCCCCTGGAAACCCCGATCACAGGCAGAACAAAGGAATTTCAAAGGACTGAAATGATGGAAAGTGGAGAGAGCACCAGACAAAAGGGAAAAGCTGGTACTTAACAAGATTTATCTGCCCTTTTGATCCATGGAAGTATTGCCTTTCAGAGCTCAGGAAAGGAAAAATGAAAATAACTGGTAGGTATTTCTTTTGTCAGTCTTTAAATACAGGTTTTCCAAAGCACTGAGAATTTCTTCCGCAATGCAAGTATTAAGTTCTAATCTTATTAGACAATTAGTGAAACATACATTTCTGTTTGGAATTTAAATGGTGTTATAGTCATCCTGTTCATTGCCTTGAGCTGGATTCCTCAGAGTGTCAAAACTGGTGATTCTGGACCTCACTGCATGGAAAATCACGAGTCTGTGGGGAAGTCTAACACTTGTAAGGGTTAAGGAAAATTATATCCTGGTTCCCTGAAACAGCCTCCCCATACCATTTCGTTAGGGAATAGCTCATTGAAACACAAACATTCCAGCAATCCCTTGCCATTTGAATTCTTTTAGGATTTCTCTTCAAATTTCCATTGTTAAAAAATACTGTGGAAATGCCATGGGCTCAGGTTCTACTTCATCTTCATCACGTTGGGTAGGATTGGTGTGCAGTAAAATGCAGTGGAAGTCACAGAATCACTAGGTTGGAAAAGACCCACTGGATCATTGCGTCCAGCCATCTTTAATTCTGTATGACCGTCATTGCTGTTGATACGAAGTTTTACTCTGCTTTGTCTTTGTTTCGTGCTCCAGTTCTCCGCGGCTGTAGCTGTGAGGGGCAGACATCGCTCACAGGGCACTGGCCATGATTTGTGACTGGCATGGGCAAAGGCAAGCAGGGCTGGGGGGAGGACTCCTAATGGTCTCATTTGTACAGGCTGTAAGATGTTTATTTACTTGATTTAGCTTTGGACTTCTTTATGCCAAAGCTGTAGGCTTTGAGGGAATGCCTAGGGCACAGTTGTTGCTGCTGACCCAATCTGCCAGAGCTCAGCTGTGGGTTTGGGGCAGGCAGGTGTCCCAGGGGAATCCTCTTGATCTCTGTTGTAGCTGAGTGTGGAGCAGGAAGAGGAGATGAGGAAGGGAGCTTGAGAACAAGTCTTACGAGGAGCGACTGAGAAGCTGGGGGTGTTTAGCCTGGAGAAGAGGAAGCTGAGGGGAAGCCTTATTGCTCTCTCCAACTACCTGAAGCGAGGTTGTGGAGAGGAGGGAGCTGGGCTCTTCTCCCAAGTGACAGAGGACAGGACAAGAGGGAATCACTTCAAGCTCCACCAGGAGAGGTTCAGGCTCGACATAAGGAAATAATTTTTTCCCAGAAAGGGTCATTAGGCACTGGCAGAGGCTGCCCAGTCAGGTGGTTGACTCACCTTCCCTGGAGGGGTTTAAGGAACAGGTGGATGAGTTGCTGAGAGGCATGGTTTAGAGGTTGGTAGGAATGGTTGGACTCGATGATCTGGTGGGTCTCTTCCAACCTGGTGATTATATGATTGTATGAAAAGAGTGAAGGAGCAATTGCTATGGGTGTTTCCTACTGAAAAGAGAAAGGATCTTTCTTGTGCATTTACTAGGACTGCTGCGCCTGTGAGGTTGAAGACACGCACTGCTTTATTAACAGTACAATTCTTCTTTACTAGGGTCTTTTCAAGTTGGGAAGCTCAGGGTAGTACTATTTCAGGTTTCAGTGGTCTGATGGGAACACATGCAGTGTGTGTTTGGGTCGCTGTCGCTGCAGCCCCTGCAGTAACTCATACTAGAAAATCTTTTGACAGTGTGTGATGAACATTTAATTGTTTCAACTCTTCTTTCTTTGGTCACATCGATTCTTTGTAGTTATCTTTATGTAGAATTGAACTGTCCTGGTAGTTTCACGCAGGTACCACAGTAACATAATTCTTTTGATTTTTCCTTCAGTCTCTGTAAGTCATTTGTTGGAAAAGCACTGCTTGGATTGTCAGGGTAGCTGTTCACCGAGAGCATGACAAAGCGCTCTCTGACAGAACGGGTGCTCCAATAGGTGGGTTTGTTTCCATTTTAAGAACTCCCCATCATGTGCTCACCTACTCCAGTGTCAGTGCTGCAGAAGTTAAACACTGCAATTTGAAAGCACTGTAACAGGTCTGTGAAGAAAAGTCTGCAGATCCTAGCAGATGTGATTTATGGAGGTTCCTGAGCAGTGGCCCAGGTGGCCAAGAAGGCCAACAGCATCCTGCCTTGGATCTGCCATGGTGTGGCCAGCAGGAGAAGGGGAGAGTTCATCTCCCTGGACTCTGTTGAGGCTGCACCTCAAACCCTGACTTGAAGTTCTGGGCCCTCACTCCAAGAAGGACATTGAGGGGCTGGAGCACATGTAGAGAAGGGGAAGGGGCTGGAGCCCAGGGGTTCTGGGACTGACTGATGGACCAGGACCTGTTTAGCCTGGAGAAAAGGAGGCTGAGGGGAGACTTCATCACTCTGTGCAGTCCCTGAAAAGCAGGTTGTGGTGAAGTGGATACCGAGCTCCTCTTCCAGGCAACAAGCAATATGATGAGAGGAAATGGCCTCAAGTTGTACCAAGGGAGGTTTAGGTGGGATATTAAGAGAACTTTCTTCACTGACAGAGTGGTGAAGCACTGGCAGAGGCAAACCAGGGCAGTGGTGGAGTCTTCATCCCTGGAGGTATTCAAAAAATGTGTGGCTGTGGCACTTGGGGACATTGTTTTGTAGATATGTAAGTCACACACTTCAGTTTTTCAGGGCAGCATGGACAGAGGATTGAGAAGTGAGTTGATGACTCTGTAGAAATCAAAGAAGGTGATTATTCTCACATGAGAAGTAGTTTTGAATGGCAACAAGCCGATCTTAGCATGTGAAAATTCAAGGACCATCCACTTACTTTCTGGATGTGACTCAAGAGAACCTTGGAAGTGCTGGAGGAAGCGTTAAGATTTGCCAAAGCTCCTGTCTTGGTAGGTCAGCCTGGAGTTTACTAAAAATCATACACGTCACATCGTGGGAGAAACAAGGAAGTCATTGATATGTGCCGATAAAAATTCTTACTCATAAAATGCTTTGTAATTTCTGCTGTATTTCCGCTCACAGATGGGGTTGAACCTTGCTCTGGGTACTACTAAGGTTTGGTGCTTGGATTTCGGAAGCATGTCTGCACTGTACAAGAGACTTCCCATGCGTGATCCATGTGTGTTGGTGGGATGAGCACATGTGGGATGCACAACATTGATGCTGCCAATGCGTGGGCACTCGTCTGTTGTTCTAAAAGCCCCTTTTCTTCCTAGAGTTGCTGGCGGTTGGATTTTTTTCACTTAAAATTTGTTCTGCTTGAAGTCGATGGGTGTGTGGCACATGGCTTGGGAAGGTGGGGAATATCTCTGAGACTGTAGCTACGTATTGCTCCACGATTGCTTGCATTCTTTTGGGAAATGCGGTCCAAATTGCACTAACACCTCAGCAGTGGGATTGTAACCCTGGATGAACAGAAAACTAGTGAATGCTTTTAACGTTTTTATTTGTTGTATCGAATTACCATTCACCACTGAGTGACTTTTTAAGAGGATTCAAAGCGTAAGCTGTTTAATGAACGCGTAAACTGCAACTGTGGGCAAGAATCCATTTCTTCTGTGTTTATGAGATCTGTGGTGTTGGGAACGAACCTCCTTCAGCTTCCAAAATCATTAGGTGCATCATCCAGATGAAAAAGCCCGAGGAACATGGGAAGTGTATTGGAGCTAGGACAAAAAAGGGCTGAGCAGAAAGCTGCAGAGGGACTTTTTACCAGGGCATGGAATGATAGGGTGACAGGGAATGGATTTAAATTGGAAGGGGGAAGATCTAGATTAGACATTAGGAAGAAATTTGTCACAATGAGAGTGTTGAGGCTCTGGCACAGGTTGCCCAGAGAAGTTGTGGATGTACATGGATAAAAAAAGATGTGGTGTTCAGGGCCAGATTGGACAGGGCTTTGAGATCCCCAAACCAGTGGGAGGTGTCTCTGCCCATGGCAGGGGATTGGAACTGGATGTGCTTTAAGGTCCCTTCCTACCCAAACCATTCTGTGATTCTATAAGAAATACAATGGGCCACATGGATGGAAAGGCAAGACTTATATCAGCTTAATGTAAGCTTTGGCTTTAAACTAAACCCATTTGCAGATCTCTGGGGTTTGGAATTCCCAGGTTGCTGAAAGCTGATGATGTTTGGATCTCTGTGGGTTATGTAAATTTTTGAAGTAAACCAGACTTGTAGAAGATGAAAATCTGTCTCTGTAATCTCCCTTTTAAGACTTGTTTCTTATTACAGTCAAGATTTATGGTGATGCTTCGAATAGAGACCTGACAATCCCTTCTGACTTCAGAGAGGATCATAAAGGTGATGGCATTTGAAAGCAGGCTGGAAGCTCAGCCTCAAACCCATCTATATGTTCTGAAAGGAGACACTTGTAAAAAATAATCTTTTACGAGATGCATTAAGACTTAAAATGTCTTGTGTTTATTAAAGGGCAGTAAAAGCAAAATACTGTCTCTGGAGGGCATCCTTTATAAAAATGTTTATGTGGAATGGTCTTGAGCTAGGGAGGGAATGGAATGGGAACAGCAAATGCAGTTGCAGTGGAGTGGAGGGCTCTGCCATGGTTAATGTGCTGCCTGTGCTGCCTACACCTCTGTCCAAAGGGTTTCCACCATTATTTTCGATAGTTTCCCTCCAGCAGGAGCAGCCCCAGGTTCATTCTGTCTGTCTCTGCTCAGTTGAGTTTTCCTTGCTCCAAGGAAAGTTCCATGAGTTGTGGGTAAGAACAGGGCAGTGTCTGGAAAAGACAAATGTGGAAAATCACCTGGCAGGGTTTCAGCCTTAACGGGTAAACGTTAAACTGTGATCTCTGTGTTGAATTCTCATTCTTCATCCTTGATTAAAGTCTTCAGAATGAGGAGCATTCCTTGTGGAAATCATCCATGCCTCCCCTGCATGATGACGGTTGACTTCAACTCCCTCCTAATCTGGATGTTTCTTTTGAAGTGAGGCCAGGAGGTAATGCGCGGGACCGATTTTGAAGGGAGGGTTAGAATATTTTGTTGGGACTACTGCTAGAGTTAGAGAAAACAGAGGACCCGTAGAGCACAAACCGTCAAGTCACCACTGGATCACAGTGCTCCAAGCCCAATCCAGCCTGGCTTTGAACGCCTCCAGGGACGAGGCAACCACCACAGTTCTGGGCAGCTTGGGCCAGGGTCTCACCACCCTCATCATGAAGAGTTTCTTCCTAATGTCCAATTTAAATGTTTCCCCTTCCAATTCATAACAGTTCCCCTTTATCCTTTCCCTGCACTTCCTGACCAAGAAAGCCCCTCTCCAGCTTTCCTGGAGCTGTTTCAGTACTGGAAACTGCTCTGTGGTCTTCTAAGAGCCTTCTCTTCTCCAGGCTGAACAAACCCAACTCTCTCAGCCTGTCCTGGTATGGGAAGTAAACCTTTCCTCTGATCATCTTCATGGTCTCCTCTGGACCTAGTGCAACTGATCTGTGTCCTTATGCTGGGGATCCCAGAACACAGGGTTCCAAATGCGTCTCGCCAGAGTGGAGCAAAGGGGAAGAGTCCCCTCCTTTGCCCTGCTGACCACACAGCTTTGGATGCAGCCCAGGACACGGTTGGTTTTCTGGGCTGTGAGTGCACTTTGAAGTAATTAGTGGGATTAATGCA
This sequence comes from Coccyzus lansbergi, assembly GCA_033558105.1. Classification (NCBI taxonomy): domain Eukaryota; kingdom Metazoa; phylum Chordata; class Aves; order Cuculiformes; family Coccyzidae; genus Coccyzus; species Coccyzus lansbergi. Next base: position 1,380,289 of record JAUMJK010001519.1, on the reverse strand, counting down.
ATGCTATAATTAGTTCCCAGATAGCATTCAGTAGGTGACAGTGAGGCAGAGTGGGATGAAGGGCTTGAAAAGCACAGCCAGCTGGGAAATGTTTGGGAAAAGGTGGTTTACTGTCTCCTGAAAGCAAGACTGAGAGCTTTTAGCAGAAGGCAAACTGAACAGAAGGAGCCTCTTCACGCTGTGTGCAGTTACAGTGGGGTCCCTGCTGCGGAAGGATTCGGTGACAAAGGTTTTGGTGCTGGTGCTCATGTCATCTTTTACATTTTCAGGATTCACTTTCATAGAATCATAGAATAGAATCGTAGAATAGAATCATAGAATCACCAGGTTGGAAGAGACCCACCGGATCATCGAGTCCAACCATTCCTGCCAACCTCTAAACTATGCCCCTCAGCACCTCATCCACCCGTCCCTTAAACCCCTCCAGGGAAGGGGAATCAACCACGTCCCTGGGCAGCCTCTGCCAGTGCCTAATGACCCTTTCTGTGAAAAACTTCCTCCTGATGTCCAGCCTAAATCTTCCCTGGTGCAGCTTGAGGCCATTCCCTCTCGTCCTGTCCCTTGTCACTTGGGAGAAGAACCCAGCTCCCTCCTCTCCACAACCTCCTTTCAGGGAGTTGAAGAGAGCAATGAGGTCTCCCCTCAACCTCCTCTTCTCCAGGCTAAACACCCCCAGTTATCATATCCCTGAGAACCTCATCCACCTGTCTTTTAAAGACATCCAGGGACAGAGACTCAATTATCTCTCTTTGTTTATTCTTCAGTTTCATTTTATTATTAACAAATGGACTGACATCGAGACATCACAAGACTGAAAAAAACCAAACCCCCACCCCCTCAACAAACTGCTGATGAAAATTAAAGTTGCTGCACAACAAATTGCTTTTCTGTCCCCAAACCCACCCTTTGGTTTCACTTGACTACTCTAAGCTGCTAAAATCTTGCTTGAAAAGCTGTAGCCTCCCTTTTTGAGGCTGGATTTCACTGGAAGTACTTGGCTGGATTTTTGTCTTCTGGTGCAGTTTTGGCAACCTCTGAGGATGGCCCTGGGAGGATCTGCCCTTTTCAGTGGGATCTGGAGCAGAACTAGGAGCAGTAATGGTTGGTTACACCTGAGAGTAGGCTTTCTCCTTCTATTGTATTTAAACTGCTGTTTCTGATGAAAGTGTCGGATTTAAACTGTGCTCCAGGCAGTCCAGGTCGAAATTTCCCTCTCGCTGCCTCACTGCTCTTTCCACGGGGACCAAAACTGCAGAACATTTCCGTAAACCGCTCTCTTTGTGGATCAGCGCCTGCTGAGAGATATTCCCTTGTGTGATTGTGACTCCCCATGACTTCCAAAGGAACTCCTCGCATGGCTTATCCCATGGCCCAGTCACCGTGTGCTTTCCTGGGACACGGATTTGCAGCCTCAGCACAGAAGGCATTTGCTTTTGCAGCTCTGTTGCAGCTCCACTGGGAGCTGGTTGGAGCTGCCCAGGAGCTGTACGAGCACCTCTGTGGGCGACGCTCATTGTTTCAGAGGGGCATTAGTGGTGATAATGCAGTGCGCAGCCTCCTCTCTGTGAGATCCGAGTGTTTTTAACATCACCACCTTCAAAGACAATAAAAATTCCAGTCTGCATTTATCTATTCCCATGTGAGGTGTTAGCGCGGTGGATATTGTATCATTCCATGTGAAATTCTTTAGCTTAACAGTCTTCCTTCTGCGCAGTTGGACGAGGTCAGTTTTCCATTTTGCAGTTGTCAAACAGCTGTCAAATTAAGAGACCAGATCCCAAAGTTCATTTACATTTTCTGCCATTCTTTGGGTGTCTGTTTCATATCTTAATATAACTAATGATTTATCTGCAGGGCTTTGCCTGCTTTCTGCACTTGTTTTTCACAGATGTTCACATCCTCACTCCTCAAGAGCAGCCCTTAAAATAAACCCTGTAACTCTTTTTACTGTTGTGAGTCTTCGTTATGCAGTGAAAGGAAGCTGGTGCTGTACCTGCCGTGCCGGCAATGTCAGTGGAAATGGTTAAAACTCATTAATTTGAAAAAAAAAGAAGAGTTAAAGCAGTTTCTATAGAGCATGCAGTGGTTTGGTTTGGAAGGGACCTTAAAGGCCGTTACTCAGGTTTAGCACTGGTGGCGAATGGAGCAGGGCCAAGGCCAGAGCTCCCCCAGGGCCCTCACACAGAATTCCCTCCCTCACCCTGCCCGTGTCCTGAAGTTACAGAGGAAGCATCCAGCTCTCCTGCTGAGGGGGATGGTCAGGGTGGGAGAATACAGTCACCATCTGCACTGATTGTGTCATTCCCATCACCAGCCGGTGCCTCTGTTATTCACGTTTTCATAGAATCCTTGAATCATGGAATGGTTTGGGTTGGAAGGGACCTGAAACCCCAGCCAGTTCCAACCTGTGCCATGGGCAGGGGCACCTCCCACTGGTTCAGGGGGCTCCAAGCCCCATCCAGCATGTTTTGACGCATGTTGCTAGAAATTACAAGGGAGAAAAAGTCTCTGTTTTGTTCATTTATTGCTGTATTTGGTCACTCATTGGCCTGGCTGGTGATGGCCCCTTTGATATCTTGTTCTTCAGTAGGAAACCAAAATTAAAAAGGGTTTTGTTCACACATCAGCTTTGTACTAAAATGTATTCCTTTTCCATCCTGGGGATATCAGAGGTTCACACCAGAGTGAGAACACGGAGACTCAACCGAACGCTGTTTGTAGGATGAGGATGCTTATGTTGCCATGTAAATTTGTACAGGGTAGATGTAGGGATTGTTTTCTTCTTTTTTTCCCCGATGGCCTAAGGGTGAAAGGAATGGCTTTGCACAGGTTACTGGTGTCTCACTGCAAAACCCTGCGACAGCCTGAGGAGCTGTGTCACCAGAATTCCTCACAAACAGGTAGGGCTGTGGGTGTTGAACAGCCAGCGCTGCACCTGGGAGTGTGTGGGGAGTGTGCGAGGAGGCTGACTCGGCCAGGCTCTGGGCACCAAGCTGTAAAAGGCTCTTAGAAAAGGAGTCTTAAATTATGGTCGCTGGGAGAACTTTGCTGAGGGGGCTGTGCCAGAAAAGGGTCCTGTGCCATTTCAACTCCCACATTAATTCCACTAAGTGTAACTTAATTAACCCTTTCCAGCTTTGGTTTCTACAGACTTGTTTGGCGCCTCTCGTGTCCTGGAAAGGGACAGTTTAAAGACTATCGATGCTCCTTTCTCCCAGTCACTCAAAGCCCCTTCGGTTTGCTAAGTGAAGGAAATGATATCCTTGCTGTTTGCTGCGTTTCATAGGCAATTATTAGTCTTTTCAGTCAATGGGATCTGCACTGGGAGTATAATAAAACATAAGTCGTTGTGAAATTGGATGCAGATGAGGAGAGCAGATAAAACCAAGTGAAAATTAATGACAGATGTAGAAGTTCTTGGCTATAACAGTCATCTTTTTACAATCTTTTTCCAAACTATATTTCTATTTCAGCAGATGTCACTTGAAATTTTCAGGGTAAATCATCCCTTTGATTCTGATTATGATCTCAAATACTGAAAGTAGCTTAATTGTGATGGGTCCTGACTTATTTATGGCTGCTTCTTCACATGAGAGGGCAGGAACGGGTCCCAGGCTGCTGCGTTGTTCAGCAGGGTCGGTACTGTAGGACGCAGAGCACTCCAGTTAGAGGTCTGTGAGGCTATTTTTACGTCACTGGCAGTAACTGCAAGATCCTCAGGGCATCCCTGAGGCTGAGGCTCTGTCATCGTCACGTGTGGGACACAGAGAGCAGTGGGACTGGTTTGTTCAGTGTTCCCTAAGAAAAATGTGGGAAAGCAACTCAATAGGAAATGGTCTGTCCGTCTACCCCCAGCCTGTTCTTGGCTGGAATAAGGTATTGAGAACTTACTTGGTGGGAAGTAGGTGAACCCACTTTCCAGGGTGGAATTAGCCTGGTGTTGGGCTGTTGCAAAGGGACAGACACTGCAACCATCATGGCCTCCTTTTCATGCTAAGAAAAAGCAGCAGCATCTTTTGGAATGGTTTTTGGCTAAGATAGGATTGTTGACAGTGCCCATCAGCCTGGTGCAGGTAGTACTTGTCATCCTGTGAGGCCCTTCAGTCCCTAACAGGAAGGAGCTCCCAGTAATATCCCTGTTTCAAGCCTTTCCTGTTGGTTTGCTCACATGAATCCCAGCAAAATGGGTTGGTAATCCTGTTTGGAGGGCCTCAGATTTCTTATGTATTGCAGGGCATTTGGGAAGTTTGTCCAAACCTACAGTTTTTGCATTAGGAGACATCTCTGTCAGAATTAGAGAGAAGTCGCATGCTTGGATACCCCACATTATCTGTTTGGGGAGTGCCCTGATCTGCATGGGCGAAGCTTGTGCAATTTGTGCTGAGCTGCTGCAGAGCCACCAGGGAGGTGGGAGACCAGGCTGCTGCGGGGACACAGGTAGCTTTGAGCAGCCTCGCTCTAGCAAGAGTACTCCATGCTTCTGCTGCTCACGCGACTGATGTGTTGGCTTTGACACATGGGAACCATGATTTTTAAACCGCTGTTGTGAATCCGGAATACATTTAGCTGCAGTGGGGATGGAAGGAGGCTCTGCAGACTTCAGCACTCTGATTTCAAGGTTAATCCATCATCTGACAGGTCTAAAGTTTGCTCCGTGTCTGGCTATAAGGGTGGGTTCCGCTTCTGAAATCAGACTTTATCCGTGTCACTGCTGTCTTTTCCTTTGTCTGTGTGTGTTCTGGGATGTTGATTGCTTGGGTGGAGGAAATGCAGATCTGCTTCAGCTTCTGGCTGGGGAACCCTTGCGCTTGCCCCATCTTTCTCTCCAGCAAGCTGTCTTTTTTCATCTCAGCAGAGCGGCTACATGTATTTCAGCTGTGGAGGATTGCTGGTGTGCTCAGAAACTTGGCTTTTTTTCCTTGCCCCCAGACTATGTCACTATGTCACTATGCCCCATAAAATGTTTTCCGTTGCCCAGCAAATTGTGTCTGCTGTTCTGTAGCAACGAAGCTGGTGAAGGGGCTGGAGAACAGGCCTTATGAGGAACGGCTGAGAGAGCTGGGGGTGTTTAGCCTGGAGAAGAGGAGGCTGAGGGGAGACCTCATTACTCTCTACAACTACCTGAAAGGAAATTGTGGAGAGGAGGGAGCTGGTCTCTTCTCCCAAGTGACAGGGGACAGGACGAGAAGGAATGGCCTACAGCTTTGCCAGAGGAGGTTTAGGCTGGACATTAGGAAAAAGTTTTTCCCAGAAAGGGTCATTGGGCACTGGCAGAGGCTGTTCAGGGAGGGGGTTGATTCACCTTCCCTGGAGGGGTTTAAGGCATGGGTGGATGAAGTGCTGAGGGACATGGTTTAGAGATTGGTGGGAATGGTTGGACTCCATGATCCAGTGGGTCTCTTCTAACCTAATTGTTCTATGAGTCTATGATTCTAAAGGCATTTAGGAATGCTCTGGAGACACCTGCCTTCCAGTCCTCTGTGCCTCTAGCACTTTGTTTGCCAGGCTGGTGCCCACACTTCCCCAAATGGTCAAAACTGGAGCTGAATCTGTGTCAGGCTGGCCTGTGAACTGAAGAGCTGGCCTTTTCTTAGGCAGAGGAAAAGCCCACACATCAGGGACCAGAGCAAAAATAATGAATGCATTAAAAAGTTCATACATGTCGGATGAACTGGCTTTATTTGTTATGGGTAATTACTGAAATGAAAGCTCTTAGAATATCTTCTCTCCTAATTCATATGGTTTAGCCCTGGAAAACCTGCGAATACATCAGACAAATTGGAAGCTTATAAATTATTTTTGCATAGATTGTAAAATAAATAGTACAATTTATTTTAGAAGGCATAAATTAGAGTTATTTTTATGGCATATCAGGCAGAATTATTTTAATGTAAATGGTTTATTTCAACAAAACTGTGAAATTGATAAATAAATCTGCTCTGTTCTAGTGCTAAAGGTGTGAAACATAATCTCTCTGAGTTTTCCATCTCCAGTCCAGCATCCTTGTGTTTGCGGTCGAATGCAGGTGCTGCTAATGCGAGTAGCAGGTGCAGGTAATTCAACTGCAGAACCAGTCAAAATACCTTTAATTAGTTCATGTTAAGTCAAACCATATGGATCCATGGCTGCTGTTCCCCTGCTATCCAGTTGGGTGCGGGCAGTGATTTTGTGGACCCAGCAGTGGGATGCAGGAACAGCCCGGTTGCTAAAATGCTCTGAAGGAGCAGCTGCAGGAGTTGTTAAAATTTGCTGCTTTTCTATATGGGTGAGTTCAGAAGATTGCAGAGTTGAGTTGATGCCCCAAAGAGAACAGACCTAGAACAGAAAGTTTATGGGACTGTGGAAACTTTAGCAACAGCCTGTGCTGGGAATGTAACCCAGGCTTGAATGAGAAGCGAACAGGGTGCTTGTCTGATCAATAGCTTGCAGCACAGAGTCTTCAGTGATGTTTGAAAACACATGCAGTAGAAACAAATCCTGAATATTGTGGAGAGCTGGAATTGCTTGCTGTGCAGGGCAATGGCTGATGAAAAATATTTGGAAATGTGTAGCAACTAGAAAGCGCCTTCACTGCTTTCCAAAACACAAAAATGTTTTCATGCACATAAATGGTGAGTGATATCAGTGATATCAGTGTTACCAGAGAGCCCTTGGAGCAGGGCAGGAGCGGATCTGCTGGGAGACTGGAACAGCACAAGCATCAGCCCCTGCAGTGCTGTCTGCGGAGCAGTAAGTGTTTGGTTTCTCTCCTTGCAGCGTGTGTGTTTTTGCTTTACATTGTGGGCAGGTATTTCGGTTTTTGGCCACTATAGTCAGCGTTTCTGTGCACTGTTCACTGCTAGAGGAGAGTTCTTTGGTGATTCCATGGGGTTATCTGTCTGGGTGGTCCTCCCGAAGCCGTAACCCAGGGTCGCCGGGTGCATCTTGTCAGCGTGGGGCTCAGAGCTGCAGATTTATCCTGTAAGATCGCACCAGCCCAAGCATGCAGCTTATGATCTGTTCAAGGATCCTGTCTACAATTAATAAACTCGCTTTTGAAGCTGTCTTTTTCTTTCATTGTACTAAAGCAATTCAGGATGTCAGGTTTTCCCTTTGAAGTTTAATTTCGAGTCCATCATCTGTGCCAGTGGCCTACACTTCTGCAGCTCACAGCCTCAAAAATCAGATGATAAATTTACTGTTGAGGCATTTCTTGGATTTTTCTTCCTAAAAGCCAACCTTAAATAACATTTAACTTCATCTTTACAATCTCTTTGGCCATTGAAAGCAAGCAAAGACACACAGATAAAAAGTCATATTTAGAATAGCCACAGCAGTACGTACACCATTAAATACCAAAATACCATCACAAAAACTTTCAAGGCAGGTTTTGTACAATTTTAAACCTTTTACTTGAATTACATTTCTTCAGATTATTAATTGAATGACTTATTATTTCTTTTGGTAATATACTATAACACAAATGATGAGTGCTGTTAGTAAGTAATTTTAAGGGAACTAACTTGAGAAGCTAGAGAAACTGTCCAAGCTGGGACACTCAGGAGCTAAGCAGAGTCTAACAAACCCATCCCTGTAAAATGTTTTTCATGAAGAAAAATCACATTGGGGAAAACGGTTTTGTTGTTGCTGATAATGGTAACGCAAAAGGAAAACCCCAAAGCCGCTACCCCAGTGAAACAAGGCAGAGCTGTGTGCAGGGAGCGCGGGCGAGAGCACTGGCATTTCTTTTATGCCAGTTGTGAAAGGATTTCATCTTTATTCTGTGCCCTCTGAGAAGCCTTCAGATCCAATGTTCTGGGGAGCAGAAGACATCCATGCCACTCCCAGCCTTTAACAGACACGTCAGCACTTAAGTCGGGTAGACAGCAGCACTAATCATGTTAAGCCGCGGCTCCAGACGCCCGGCGAATGCAGAATTAATGCATTGTTCGAGGTGTGGGAGGAGGCGGAGGGCAAGGCTGTGGGCTGGGAGCCCAGGGCTCGGCCACTGCGACTCCCTGTGCTCCCAAAATCCTGTTGGTTCCACCCCAAGTGGGAGCCGAGCGCTCGAGCAGCCCCTATTCAACTGTTTTCTGGGCTGTGCTCTCGCTGAGACGTTCAGTGCTGATTCCGTGTCAGCTGAAGACCTGCCTGTCCCAGGGGCTATGGTCAGCGAGAACCGCTTCTGGGGGTTCATTCTGGGGGATTCATGCTCCCTCGTGCACCTCTCATCACTTTAGTTTTTATTCTGAGCAACTGGAGTGCCTTTTGCTGTTCCATTTCCATTTCAGATGTTACTCCACAGTTTACTTTGTGAAAACTGGACTCAGTAAATCGCTGAACACCTTGCATTTACCTGTCCAACTGCAGCATGACGGCTGAGTTTGAGTGTTTATGTTTTATGCACCGTAAAGATGAATCTACTCCAGTTAAATGCGAATCCTGGTTGAAACTCGCCATTCCAGGCTGTGTGAAATGTCTGCGGCAGCTCCTTTTCGATATTGCTTTCTTTAACATGCCTGTGAAAACATTGTTTCTCCCCGTTAGCCATGTGTTAACCTCAGAAATGTTGGTTTTATGGGTAGCGTTGCCCTCATAAAATACAAATGAATGAATAACACTTTAAAGGAGTCTGCGTAGGAAAAGGAGTTTGGAATAACATTTTGCTCTGGCTTTTTTGACTAATTTAAACTCCTGCTATATTTTTGGGTAGAGGTTAACGTTCCTTTAATTGCCCTTTTAATCGCACATCTGTGCTCGGTTGTTTGGGTTCATCCCATCGAACAACATGCCCTTAGCAATCCCGTTTTTTCCTAGTAGCCCTGGGGATTCCTTGTCCCTTTCCAGACCGCGCGATGTGAAATCACTACGTCCATGCCTTCAACAGCTTTCTAACAAATATCATAGCATCTTAGGTAAATTAAGTAAATTCTAGCATTCTGTGTTAGGTAAATTGGGTAAATTCTGGCATTGACCATTAAATACTGTGAGCAGCAGCGTGTCTGAGCTTTCAGGAGCTCTTGAGAGTCATTTGAGGGAGGAAAGGAACTGTTTAGATTGGCAAAATCTTAATAAAATAGTTAAATGAGATATTTGATTATATTGTGTTGAGGTTTTGAGTAAATTATGGATTTCTTGACGTTTTAAGATTTTTCTGCCCCATGTAGTGCTGTGCTCCGTTCTCTCACTGTGTGTTAGCTCATTGTGTTCACATTTTCTTTTGCCAAAGTCTGCGTGTACAGAAATCAGTGGTGGATTTTACGCTGCCGCAAGGCTGAGGTTTACCCTGCAGAGCTAAATAGGAATATTGTTGCGTCCTGCTGGAAAGCAGGAGGGCAGGGAACCTCAGAGTGAACCATCTCAACGTGAAAGTGAATTTAATTCGTCACTCATTGACATCGCTGCGAACACAAGGACGTCTTTGATTTTGTGATTGGAACAATCAAAAGATCGAAGAGACAGTGAACATGATTCCCCCCCTCCTTTTCACATCTCTGAACGCAGACGTGCCTGGTGCGTGGCCGGGCTCGGTTTCCTGGTGAGAAGCACAGAACTGTGTTTTCCATTGGATCAGGGAGGTCTTTCTTACAAGAGCAGAGGACAAGGAAACGCTGGGGAAAAAAAGGGAGCGGTGTTAGCAGGGAGTCGCAGTGACTGAAATAGCGTCTGACTGCCTTAATGCTATTTATCTGTTACGGAATAATCATTTCTCTGTAGCGTAATTAAACCATGAATTAAATCACTGTCTGTCCGAGGAGATGGAAAAACTGAGAAAACTGTGTGGTAATTGCCAGAAATAGACCTTTTAATTACAAAAAAAAAGTAGTTTGTGGTGTGTGGAATTTTATGCCTGGTAAACACCAAGCAGTTTCTCCTGCTGAAAACCTGAACAGTTCTGCTCTATCTCACAGAATTACGATTTGCTTTATGCATCTGCTCTGCGTTTATTATCTGAATAACGAGATATTTATTTTAGCGAATATGGGGTCCTTTAAAATAAACAGTTTTCTTTAATGCAGTAAATAACGATAGTAAAGATGTAAACGGAAATCCCACTCTGAAGCTATTAACCATGCTCATGCCCAATATGTGGACATGTGTATGTTTGCGTGTGTGTTTATGCCACGTATTGTGCTCTGGAACAGTGCAGGACTGTGATTCCAAAAAGTGTGGCCAGCAGGGCAAGGAGGGAATTCTGCCCCTCTGCTCTGCTCTCATGGACCCCACTTGGAGTCCTGTATCCAGTTCCGGAATCCCCAACATATGAAGGGTCTGGAACTGTTGGAACAGGTCCAGAGGAGGCCACGAAGATGATTTGAGGGCTGAAGCACCTCCCATCTGAGCAGAGGCTGAGAGAGTTGGGGTTGTTCAGCCTGGAGAAGAGAAGGCTCCAAGGAGACCTCAGAGCAGCTTCCAGGACTGAAAGGGGCTCCAGGAAAACTGGGGAGGGACTTTTTACAAGAGTGACAGGATGGGGAGATGGGTAGATTTAAATAGGAGAGGGGAAAGACTTGGATTAGACATTAGGAAGAAATTCTTCATGATGAGGGTGGGGAGGCCCTGGCCCAGGCTTCTCAGAGCAGTGGTGGCTGCCCGATCCCTGGAGGGGTTCGAGGCCAGTCCGGATGGGGCTTGGAGCAACCTGATGCAATGGGAGGTGTCCTTGTTCATGGCAGAGTGTTGGAACTGGATAGGCATTGAGGTCCTTTCCGACCCAAACCATTCTATGATTTCATCCCACCTGTTCTCTGTGCACGTCCCCAACTGCCTGATGCAGCCCTACATCCCATGATGGGTTCGTTCATTGCTGATCCACTACTGTGCAGTGTCTGATTTTTCTCCAGTGCCAGAAAAGCCTCCAGGAAGCCACATGAAAGGTCGGTTCCCCTTCCCACGAGTGTTCTTAATTTATTCAAAAGTCATGTTTCTAACAGTGGTCTGAGGCTCCAGCGCTGTGTGTGGTTTTTAAATTACAGCAGCAAACCGCAAAGCCAGAATGCTCATAGCCGGGCTTCAGCAGCGCCTGGATGTAAAGCCAAGTGGCTTCCTCCTTCACTGCTGTGGAGAGCTTTGAAAGGGTTCTGTCAGAAGAACTTAGGATCACAGTCCAAGTTGTGGAGTGCAGTGTTGGAAGGAGTGATTTCTTGAGTAGTTTGGATATCTTGGTTAAATAAATGTGAGATGCTGGGGTTTTTCCTTGTGTCCCTATAACATGGGTTGAGCAGACATTTGCAGAAGAGCATCCAGAACACTGTTGGTTTCTGGGTTGTGAGCGCACATTATTGGCTCACGCTGAGCTTCTCCTCCCCCAACACCCCAAGTCCTTCTCCTCGGGGCTGCTCCCAGTCCGTTGTCTGCCCAGCTAGTAATTGTGTTTGGGATTGCTCCGACCCTGGAACAGGACCTGGCCCTTGGCCTGTGTGAACTCTCTGCTGAAGCAGATGTTCAGGGACATGGTTCAGTGGTTGATAGGAAAGGTTGGACTTGACGATCCTGGAGGTGTTTTCCAACCTTGTGATTCTGTGCCATGTCCGGTGATGCCAAAGGGCCTTTGTGCCAATCACCATTTCTGATATGCACCTTGATATCACCATGTAAAGCCAAATCTCTGTGTGAGCAGCTGATGGCGGTGAACAGCGTTACTGCCTGACAGTTGCAGGGTTCTATCAGGCCTGCATGAGCATAGATGGCTTGAAGGACTTTATTTTTCTGTATTTAATTTATGTAAGTGCTCATCTCCATGTATGGCAACATTTCCTCATTTCCAGGAATACAGCAGGTTTGACTGGACATTGTGTATTGTGCCGTAGTCCATACTTTTTCTTGCAACCGGCTGTTTATACATGGTTTCTGCACTGACTGGGACTATTCAGTAGTTAATTAATGATCTCAGTATTTGGTTTTGAGTCTGCGGGGAGGGACAGATTAACAGCAAAACCTTGAGGAATTGGTCTGTACAGAACGGAGCACATGACTTCACATTAACAACATGAATTATCAGCTTCAGAAGAGAAAGTTCCGTCATCTGTGATCTGACTCATTTATAATAAGTTCATTTGCTTTGGTAAGAGATAGCATCGTAATGCATCTGAGATGCACCTAAATAGTCATCATGCCTGCCCGAAGAGCGCAGAATTGTAGATGAGCTCTTGGTACTCACTCTCATTTCTTGACCACAACTGTGGTGTGGGAGCACAGGCCACTGTTACCATCCTTATTCAGCTCTTTCCTCCTATCAGTTCAATTTAGGAATTCCGTATGAGTTTGAATTTCGTAGAATCATAGAATCACCGGGCTGGAAAAGACCCACTGGATCACTGAGTCCAACCATTCCTAAGAATCACTAAACCATGATAATACAAACACCTCTAAAACTCCCAGGTGAAAGACACTGACGAAATCAAAAACTTTTTTATCTTTTTTTGCCATTTGGAGCAAAATATCAGCTGTGAAGGACACACTAAGGAATGCTTCTAAACATAATTTCATAAGGAGATGGTTTCACAGTAAGCAGTGGAGTGTCCAGCTTCTACTGTGAACTACAGATTTTTACATCTGTGAATTTACAGGTATTTAGGAGCCCTTTAATCACAGAGGAGGAGAAGGATTCTGAACATGGTTTAAAAGGGGGTTTTGATTAGGACTATGTGTGCACTAACGAACACTTGTGTGCACGTTGTTCTTAGTCCATATATGTGCTGTAGGAGACCAGGATCCTCGAGGAGAACTTTGGGATTGAGAACTTTGAGAGTGCCCACTGCGGGACCAGGCTATTGCTGACAGCTCATCCTCTCTCATTTCTGTTGTCTCCTCTAAGTGAAGGCCAATGGCATTGTGGCTTGGATCAGAAGCTGTGTGACCAGCAGGTCCAGGGAGATTATTTTCCCTCTATACTCTGCACTGGTGAGAACACTCCTTGAATCCTGTGTTCAATTGTGGGCCTCTTACCACAAGAAGGATATTGAGGCTCTGGAGCGAGTCCAGAGAAGAGCAACGAAGCTGGTGAAGGGACTGGAGAACAGACCTTATGAGGAACGGCTGAGAGAGCCGGGGGTGTTTATCCTGGAGAAGAGGAGGCTGAGGGGAGACCTCATTGCTCTCTGCAACTACCTGAAAGGAGGTTGTGGAGAGGAGGGAGCTGGTCTCTTCTCCCAAGTGACAGGGGACAGGACGAGAGGGAATGGCCTCAGGCTCCACCAGGGGAGGTTTAGGTTAGACATTAGGAAAAAATTTTTCCCGGAAAGAGTCACTGGTCACTGGCAGAGGCTGCTCAGTTTGGGGGCTGATTCACCTTCCCTGGAGGGGTTTAAGGCACAGGTGAATGAGGTGCTGAGGGACATGGTTTAGTGTTTGATAGGAACGGTTGGACTCGATGATCTGGTGGGTCTCTTCCAACCTGCTTGTTCTATAAATCTGATTCTATATTGCAGCCGATGGGACTTTCCAGCTCTGTGGGCAGGGTGAGCTGTGTCTGCCAGAGCTGTGGTGGGCAGCGTGGGGACCCATGCCAACCTCACAGAGACTGGCTGCGCCTGCTCTGTCACAGCCTCAGCTCTGCCCAGGATCATTAGAGATTTATTTTTATTCCAAACATTTCAAATGCTCTTAAAGTTTTGTGAGTTTCGTTCAACACTGAAATCCGGATTGGACAAGGATGATTTTAAACAAACATTTTGGAACCCTTTGAGGGTTTTGGTAGTTATTGCTATATTTTTACACCTTCCGTTTCTGTTCACACCTTGGCCTGGTGCCTCCAGGCGATGGGCAGGGACACCTCTTTGTCTCTGCTGGTGTAATTTCTGGTGAGAAAATTGAGCTGCTTACAGGAAAACTGCAGCAAAGTTGTGTAGGGAATGTCGACTTTATTATTTAGTTAGTTCCCATTTTAATAATTACTTTAAGAATGAATTTGCTTTGAATTTTAAAGAACTTTACAAATGAATTTTGCATGTTTTTGGCTGGGTGGCTGTTACCTGCACTGCACTGCGCATCATAGGATGCTTTTTTTTCCCCCTTAGTGATTGTTTTTTCTCCTTTGAGAAGGGTTATTTATTAAGGATGGAATTTGAGCTAACAAATTAACTGAATCTTAATTACTTCTGTAACAAGGGTGGCGTTGACACATTTTTAATGAATGTAGAAAATATATCCTGTAACTTAAAAGCTGTATGAATCTCGAGGTCTTGACATCTTTAAATTAAACAGAAATCCCATTTAATCAGTCTCAGCTTTATTCCATATAAAGATTCACCTGGAGAATGGACTCTGTTCTTATGTCGCCTTTGGCTGGGAGGTGTGTCCTTCTCTTCCATCTCCTGCTAAAGATGTGTAAGAATTAACATTTTAACCTGAGGTCTCCTCCTGCCGGACCCTGTCCTATGGCAAAAAGCCACAGCTCTTGCTTTTCCTGGGACCAGGCTGGCATGTTGAGCTCATGAATTTCCTCTGAGCTCAGTTTTTAACTTGCTGGCTTGAAGTTGAGTGTCCATCTTCACTACCTCCACCAGGCTTTTCAGTACTCGAACTGTGGTCCATTGACAACTGGGGTGAAAATCCAGCTGGGCTTCAGGTGGCTTGGAGAGCAACTCCTGTGCCCTGCCTGGTCTCAGAGACACCACGTATGTGCTGGGAAGCAGCAGGCGAAGTTTCCCAAGAGGGGATTGATGTTGAAGAGGTGTTCCATGGCTCTCCAGCAATGGAGATGAAAAACTGGTTCCTCTCCCAGCTGTGGTGGAAGAGGTGCTGCTGCCAGAAGCCTGGTCCTGCTTTGTGTGCATTCCACTTCAGAGGAGATCAGGCCTGGTTTGTGGAGCACCTTAGTGCTGTATTTAGGGGTGGATCTAAAATATGGACATATTTAATGCTCTGGAGAGCAGCAGTGAAAATAAAATAGCCTGTGCTCAAGCAGTGACAAGTGTTCATAGTGCCAGTTTGGTGGCCAGAGGAATTGTTCTGCATCCCTGGGCATGAAACTGTTGTGCTGAGGGACCTGCTCTGATCTGGGGAGCAGGGAGAGGGAAGGGGTCTTGTTTATAATTTGAGAGGAGAAAGAGTGTCTAAAATCTTGCTAAACACGTTCACCAGCATCTGGTAGTTGAAAGTTTAACCCCATGGGTGCTGCCTGGCTAAAACAGGAATGCTGGAATTGCAGCGCTGTGGTGGCCACCCCGGCTTCAGCAGCAGAATGTGCACTTCATGGCCAGAGTGCCGCACACCCCCCGAGCCCCGGGCAGGTTCCATACAGGTATTTTCACCACAGATGATCTCTTGTGCCTCTGTCACTCCCTGGCAGCTCCTGCAGTTGGTCTGGAGTAACGAGGGAGTTTATCTCCATTCCCAGAATCACGCATCGAGGCCATTAAATGGAGGCGTTTGAGTAATTCTGCTATTGAACAATATTTTTCAGTCACTGAAATCTCTGTTTTGCAATCAATCCTCTTATCCCTGCTTCCTCCTGGATTGATGGGGCTGTTACTTTGGGGACGGGAATCTTGGCTGTTATCTTTGGAGAGGACAAGTGATTGATTTTAGGCATTAGACGTTCACTGAGGCATTGTAAACATTTGCCTTTTCCTACTTCTACTTCAAGTGACCTAAAGCTTTTGCCAAGCAGGTCAGTGGCCTCAAAGAGCTCCCAAAAACATCTTTATGCTTTCTTTGACAGAATATTTTAAAGAGAGATGACCGGGTGGTTTGCTGCATGTAGTAATGTCCCGTCCTTGCTAGGTGTGCACTCCCTGCATTGTGCTTGTAGAATTACCTGTGCCTTGAGGAGAAAAATAGGTCCCAGGTGTCAGAGCTGTCAGGAATTCTTTCTTCCACTACATTGTTTTGCTTGCTTTCTGCCTACAGCAACTCTGCAGTTCTTGCACCGTGTTATCCACTGTCCGTCAAGTCACAGAATAACCAGGTTGGAAGAGACCCACTGGATCATTGAGTCCAACCATTCCTATCAAACGCTAACCCATGTCCCTTAGCACCTTGTCCACCTGTCCCTTAAACCCCTCCAGGGTAGGTGAATCAACCCCCTCCCTGGGCAGCCTCTGCCAGTGCCCAATGATCCTTTCTGGGAAAAATTTCTGTGAAAAAAAGTCCATCCCCCGTGACCTGCCACAAAGCCCAGGACACACACAGATCCCACTGGCTGACCCAAGCACATACAATCCCACCACTGCACCCCTTCTTCACCATCCTCTGTGGCTTTGGCCTCTGTGGGCTTCTAAATGACAAATGCCTTTTATTTCGTGGGGGTTTTGTTTATTTGTTTTCATAATTCAGTAAACCATGAGTGGAATGCAATACACATTAAACCAAATGTTTAAATATTATAAATTTGTTTGTAGGCTGAAGTAACTCTACAATGGCAAAACCAACCAGGCAAACTGATGCACCAGTGTTCAGTCACTCAAAGTCCTAGAGATGCTTCACAATTTTGTCTCCCTTTCTAATCCCTTATTCTCAGAGAAGATGCTGCGAAGGTTTTGGGGGGATTTCTCAGCGGTGTTGGGTGTTGCTCTGAAAAACCTACGCTGCAGCATGGAATTTCAGCTTTGATAGGAGGGAGTGAAGTCAGAAACATAGGCAAATATGCTGTTGTTTTTATAATTTGGTCCCTTTGTCTGAGATACAGCACCTCTCCACTGCCCGACTCATGCACAGAGGAGTTCCCCACTCTCCCCTTTGTTTAAAAAAGTGACACAGAAAAATTTGAACTATAAATAACAATCAGCTCTCCTAGACTGATTTAAAAGCTATATAAAATAGTCATATAAATAAAGAGCAAGCTGCTGTTTATCCAGCATCTTTGGCCTTGTTAGAACATTAGGGACCTTCTCAGACAGGAATGTATTTGGGTAGGGAAGCTAGAGAGAACTGGGAGGATCTGAATCCAGTCGGGGAACGAAGGTCTGCAGAGGAGGAATCTGTCCCTGTGAGGGGAGCTCTGTTGGTGCATTCAGTAATTCACGATGGTTTGAATACTTTTTAAACTATGTGAATTGGTGTAGAGCGAAGCTGCTTCTCTGCTGTCTGCTTTCTCCAGTTTGCTTAAAGCTTTTATTGATCTGCCTCAGTTTATCTTATTTTCTTTCATTTTCTTTGCCTTTCTTTACTTTCTCTTGCTTTTCTTTGGGAAAAAATACAATAGGAGTGTTTTGGAAAAGCGAAATGTATCTCCAGTTCTTGGTGTCAGTGGAATTATTGATCTGATTTGGCTGCTGGTTCCCGTTCTACTCTGGTGACCTTGTCAGGTGACAACACAGTAGAGACTTTCCAAGTTTCTTTGTCCTTTTTTTCTGATTCAACTCCAGAGTTTTGGGAACCGAGAAGGGGATGTGTCAGCTCCTTCCCTCTTTCAACCATAGCTGTAATTGCCTGTGGAGACGCGAAACCACTGTGACTGTGTTTTCAGTCAAATCCACTACGGGACTGGTTGAAGAACTGAGCTTGGTTGGGGTGGGTGGTAGCAGGAGAAAATCTGTCCCTGATAGTGTTATCCAGTTAATAATTGGGATGAGACATGAACTACTGTTTATTAAATGGCTACTGCGCTTTGAGCGCTGCATTACTGTGATTTAATCCTGTCTTTTTGTGTTTGTTTTATAAAAATTATAAGCTTTTACTACTTGAAAATCCTTCCCAAAAGGGGCTGTGGTTTCCCTGGTGGGGCAGGGAAGGTCCTGGCCCAGCAGAACCTAGCCCTGCGCATCCAGGCGCCGCCAGCAGCAATGGCCCCAGCTTTGTTAACAGCTTATTGCTCAATGATTGGAATAAATTAATTTCTGAATGTCTGTGAATACTTGATGGCAGTGGAGCTTCACGCAGCATCAACAGTCAGTGTTCCCGGCCAAGGTGCATTCCTTTGGCCATGTGCAGGGTGAGCAGCAGGAAGGGTTTTCCAGAAGCTGAGGTGGCTGGAGGAAACCAAGCTCACAGGAAAATCAATGGCATTTCTTGCCCTTAATCATTGCCTGGAAAGGCGAGAGGTCACTCCTGCTGTAATAGTGCTAATTGATAACGGGAGGGGCTGCATTACCATTTTGCAAGTAAGCTGTATTGAAAGGAAAGTAAATCTAATGAGAGGTTTTATGGAAATGCAGCAGTATCATAGAAATAAAATTCTCTTTTCTTTGTACGATCCATGTTAAGTCCTTGTCTTTAAACACTGAGTGCTTGTCGGCCGCTGAAGGGGTGAGGAATCCTGCTGCTAAGGCAAGCAGCCTTGTGGCGAGTGAGCTCCTATGTGAGTGCGGGCAGGGTCAAACCGACCCGTGTTTAATGACTGGGAACTGCTGGGAGACCCATATGTTTGATACAAGTCACGTATGTGCATAACATACATGCATGAGTTTTCCGTACCAAAGGCCTTAGGATGATGGCAGCAGCCTGTGGTTTACATCACTGTCTGCTCTGACTCGATGGCCACAAGAGAGCATGGGGGTATCGGAGTGGAGGGTGGGTTTAGTCTTCCAAACACAGTGACTCTATTTTTCCGACTGAGGTTTCACTATCCAGACTTTATTCTGACAGTTTATGAACACGGAGAAAGCCCGAAGTTATTTTCTGAGGTTTGATACCCAAAACCTGTATAAGAAACTAGAGAATTAAAAAAAAAAAAAGCTTCAGCTGCCTTCCCTGTGTGGCTGGTGTGTGAAATTGTTTCCATTAGTTTTCTCTAACAGAAGACTTTTAAAATGATCGTTTCCATCTCTTAGGGCAAACTAGCCAGTGGTGTTATTGCAGCAACACTTTGCCATTCATCTGTTTTTCTTCTTCTCCCTTTTCTATCGGGACGTGCCTGAAGGAGTCCCAGGAAGGAGACAGGGATGTGAAGGTGTTTGCTCCCAGCATGGGTACTTTTAGAAGTCATGGTTTGGATTTGTGTTAATAAATCTGGTAAAATCAGTGCAATTCAATCAGGAAAGTTACCGGGTTATAAGCGAATTTATTTTACGGGGGAAAATTCCCTTGTGAGCAGGCATTAAAAACTGGGAGCAAAGTTTGATTTTAAGACTTGGGTCCTTGTGACGTAAAAAGCCTCCTGAAATCATTGTGGGGGAGGTGGTTGCCTGCAGTTGAGTCATCTGTCCTGTAGCATTAGAGGAGTTAAATCAATATCCCAAATCCTATAGTGCAGTATAATTTAATTAGAATGGCAAATAATTTGATCTAAATTATAATTCATTATCAGTGCATTAAAGGAGAGGCATGTATGAAAAAATCTTTAACTAGAGATTCCTTAAACCCAACCCTTTCTGTTTGAGGAGTTCTGGGAATTCAGTTAGCGGCTGGGATAATTCTGTTCTGTATCTTCTCTGTCAGCAGCTTGCAACATTTCTCAAAACTCTCTGAGAAGCTGCTGTTCCTGTTCTGTTCGGCCGCTGATCCCATTCTGCTCAGGTGTCCATCGTCTGTTCTCCGTGTGCGTGTTTCCCGGTTATGGTTACACTCGGGAGTTACACTGGGTGTGGAGTTGGGGGCGTCGTTTTCCAAATTTTCTAATTGTGCTGTAGGGCAAAAATCCCAGTAGAAAAGGAATCCGTTGTGATGTCTTAACTGACTTTTGAAGTCATCTCTTAATTGACCGTTGGCTTTGAATTCTTTTATCAATGATCACATATTATTGCTATCGGTGTCCCAGCCCGTCCCCTTGGCAGGCAGAAACTGTTTCCCAGCTGTCTAAGAGAAAGAAATTCTCCGTGCTGAAGCTGCTGTGGGTTTCAGATATTATTTATTACACCAATCAGTTTTTCTTTAGGCTGTTCCACGTTTCACCTAATTGCTTTTTAGTTTGAATCCAGAATTTAAGGTTATTACACTTCCTACAAAAGGAAAATTTCATCCATCCTTTCCCCTCGCCTCATAAAACTCTTTAAGAAACCGCAAAGAGTTGGCCAAGAACCCCGAAATAATAAAATTCATTGCGAGATTAGAGAGTTTATCCAAATCTACATGTTGGTTTTTAATACACCTAAATTAGATCCATCTTTTTGTATTAACAAGAGAAATCTCTGTGCCCGCCGCAGCCACTGCTGTAAATCCCTCTCCACCCGTCTGGCCAACACCTGATGGCACATGCCATCCCTGGGAAGATTCCAACTCTACTCTGGATTATTTCATGATTTAAAAGCTTTTTTTTTTTTTTGTTTTTTTTTTTAACCTGCTCCCAAGGGCCAAAAGATTTATAATCCTTCAGGGGCTGGTGGAGCTGCATTATTTCCTTTCACAGTTGCTATACTCCGACGGCGAGCGATCCTTGCAGGGTAACCAATATTATTTCCTCCTCCCACACTTTCCTTTTCCTGAAGCCATCAGATAACCACTTGTTTGTTCTTCTGGACTCTTGCAATGCGCTGCGGTGCCGGTTTCTCAACTGACCGGATTCTCTTTCAGTTTTCACATGCTGCTTGGTTGGGGAAATCCCGGTGGGGAACTGGTTTAGAGATCATGCTCCAAGCTCTTTATCCTAAGATCTCTCTTTCCTGTGCCTCACTCCTTTGCAAAGGGCACGCAGGAGAGAAATCTGGCTGCTGCATCCTTAAAGACTTAATGGAATTTAAAAAATCACTAGGAAATAGTCCTTATAGGTGAGATTTTTTTAGTAAATCACATGTGGAATTGGGAATTTTTGAGGATTTCTTCCCTGCAGCTGGAAATTGGGAATGTGATGAGCACAATCATAGTTGTGTTTTACTGTTGTCTTTAATGTCATACCTGCAGAGCTTTGCATTAAGTAATCATCAGCATTTCAATCAAGTAATAGTGCTTTTCACTCTCTCTCTAAATACACTAGGAATATTTACAGAATGGAATCCCATACATTACAGAACTCTGGACACAATCATCAGAGATTTCAGTGATCGTCTGTGGTTTCGTGTAAGATCCTCTGCCCTTTGTGTTTTATAAGGTCTTTCAAAATGAGAACGAGAAAAAATAAATAGAAAAAACGTGAGGAAAACTAACATAAACTTGAATGTTCAACTTTGAGATTCCCTCTGGGAATGAAATGTTGTCTCCTGACAAACCATGTGAGAGCAATATGGTGCCGCAGAGCTGGACGCGTTAGCGAAGTGTTTCAGGAAAATAAGTGCAAAAGGAATCTTGTTTCAGCTGAGCAATTGCTGAGACTTCCCTTGGAATGGCTGTAAATACAATATCAATGGTTGAACACAAACGTGCATTATCCTTAACCTGCTTTACAGGCACAGGAGTGCAGGGAGGGCTGCAGGGCTGCCCTGATGCAGAGCAGAGGGGATCTTTGTCTGTAATAAGGGGAAAGATGTTTTCAGAAAGGATTGAGCTTTCACCAAAAGTAATTATGAATTCAGTCAGTTTTTTCCCTTCAGCATCATTAAGACACATTGTTATTAGAATCCTGAAGCTCGTGGGTTTGCCTGGCACAGGTTCACTCTTCTTTGCTTTAAATTTTTGAACTTGTAAGCAGCAGTGCACATGATACTCATTGATTTGTGTTAATTTAACACTGAAAGTCTGTTCTATTCCCCTTCTGCTCTACGAACCACTCTCCTTATTCCACCTTGTGACACTGATCCAACCAAACCTCCCTCTTGCAGTCACTTTTAATTGATATGGATTCAAAATACTGGAGTCTTAAATGTTATTTTTCATAATTAGATGACATAAAAAGCGTGACTTATTAAAGAATTCCCTTCCTTATTGTGTTACACTCCTATGTAGGAGTTAATGTGTTTTTTCCTGTGGATTTTTTTCCACCGCTTATAAATGTAAGCATCAGTGTGTGGTGCCGGCTCGGTTTCCTCATAGCTTTTATGGATTTAATTACATTCTGAGGCTTAATTTGGTTTAAAAAATCCTGGTTTCCACACTTGTAGAAACTGAAGAAAATCGATTTTTCACAGTTTCTGTTCCTTGCCTGAACTACTGTGGTGTCCAGGCAGACGTTCTGGAATCCAACTGAACCCTCACCCGCCCGCCTTTCCCTGTCTCCATCGCCAGCGTGTGACCGGACTACGGGATGTGCACGTGTGAGAGCAGCTTGGCCAGTTACAAGGAGAATCTGAAATCTCATTTGAAGAAAACATCTAGAATCTGGGATAAGAAAACCAATGCCCAGATCTTGATTTGCTTTCATTTGGAAATGACGGGGAAGGGGTTGCTGTGGCTGCCGTGAGGCTCTGGGGTAATGAGAGCAAACATAAGCTCCCCTTGGGAAGGTGAATTTGATTGTTTGGGGTGGTTTTGGTTTCTTTTCCATTCTGAGTAACAGAAAAGCTTTTCCTTGCTGTAGTGATGGTGCCAAGGTCCTGAATGAGCAGCAGGGAATTCCATAGCTCAGGTAATGCACAGCATTATGAAAACCCACCGATTTTTGAAGTTGGTTTGGATATTGGTCTTCCAGCAGTAAACTGTAATTTTGTTGGGTGTTTTAGGCAGTGTTTGTTTTTTTAACTCTTATACATGGCATTAATTAAAAGGTCCATGTGCTGTATTTTCAAGCACTCAAAAATCTGAGCCTTTACCTCCAGACCAGGATGGCAGCAGGACCGACTGCATCCTGCTGCTTCAGGCAGGTTCTGCTGCGAATGCCCAGCTTCCCCTTGCTTCCCCTTGTTATTCTTGCATCATACTGGAAGGTGGCAACACACAAGCGTTTCTTTCAAACCGCAGGAAGCTCCTGATCCCACGTTGTGGAATTTCACAGGGAGTTTTTTCCTCTTTTCTTTTTTCCTCCTTTTTTGAGAAGCAGGCAGCAAGTGGTGCACGGGCCCACTGGGATACTGGGAAAATACTCGGCATCCCACCCATTATGCATGGGAAGCGTCCTTCTTGCCATGGGACGCATCAGCAGCTTCCAACCTTTCAGCAGCTTCTCCTGTGGTCCCACTCCTGCCCGTCTGTCATGCAGGCTGCCATGGTTGCCCCATCTCCCTTTCATTCGATATGGGCTGGGAATGACAGGAGGGGGTGCTGGCAAGGGCAGCCGTTGGTGGTTGGGGCGGCTGGTACAGCTGCTGAAAGCTGTCAGGGTCTTGCCCGGTCATCCCCTCCATGAAGATCTTCCATCATGGTCTTTCTCCATGGCTGGAGACTTTTCCAGATGCATGACTTGCTTTTCCAGAGACCATGAACAGAAGCTGCTGTTCTCAGGGATGAAAAGCATGGCAGAGATTCTCCCTTCAGCACTCAAAGGCATCTCTGTCTCTTCCTCTCATGCCCCACTATTGTTTGGAGCCTCTTTGTGGTGTCCCTTTACATTGGACTCTCACAGTTTTTTGGTTTTATGATTACATCCCCTCTCTATGCTCTGGGAAGTTTCCCTGGTCCCTTTGGACAGCCAGACTCTTTCGCTTTTCCCCTGTCTCTCCCCAGTCCCCCAAACTCCCTTTTCTCAAAGCACAATTCCAAGCAGGCTGTAAGGTGCTGCGAGGTTTCCCTACCATTTCCCACACATCCTGCTCCCATTTCTATGCCATTTGCTGCCCTGTTTGGGAAAAGCCGTCTTCTCCTTCTCTTAAATAACAAGTAGAATGGTGGCAATGACAAACCTTTCCATGTTGCCAAAAATACTGAGCTTGGAATATAAAATAAAATAAGGAGTAAGGCAGTTTGTTTTCATATGGAATTAGGGATGTTGTTTATTTTTTTCTGTTGTCATCCAAGCGACAGTGGCAGGTTACCTGTGTGCAGCTTCCTTCTAAACTTCTGATACAGCCACAGGAGTTTTAATTGCATTTGACAACAAACCAAAATATAAAGTCTCCCTTGAAGGATCCTGCCTCTGCACTGTGCCCATCCACAGGCATCTGCTCAGTCGGCCACAGTGAACCTGACTACAGGGACCCATAAAAAGGGACGTCTCATCACAAGGCATTTATTCATTAAACTGCGTTTATCCTGCCTCCCCTGGTCCTGCTGGAGACTGAGCTACTATGCGTGTTGTCCTATTTTTAATAGCAGCATTCATAACTAAAGTGGCCTCAGGGGAGGCCGGGGAAGAGGTTACATCTGCAGTTGGAGATGACACCGAGTTTCGTGAGGGCAGGATTGGGTTTTGCTGCTCGGTTCTGTGTTTCCACACATTGCTTCGCAATGCACAAAAACCCTGGCAGCTTCAGCACTGAGAGAGCCTTGTTTTGCAGCTGGAAATCCTGATTTAAAAGCCTCGCAGGACACAATTGTGCACTTTGGCTGGAGAATGGGCACTCGGTGGAGGATTTTCCTTCCCTGCATGCCCCAAGGAGGCGATGCCATTGCTGATGATGAACCCAACAGGTGCCAGGCCGGTGGGCTCTGGGGCCAGTTGGCACCGTGCCGGCCGTGCACAGTGGCTATATTGTGTCCCTGGGTTTTGTGTGCTTCCACGGCCTTGTAAGGGATGGTATAACCCAGTTGAAATACATACTTCAACTCCTGAGGGATTAAGTGTGTTTCCTTTGCTTTACAGTTCAGAATTTTACAGTTTCTTTGTTTGGGGGTTCTCAGATTCCTTAATGATTTTCCCCCCCAGTTTGCCCAGATGTGGATAAGAGCAGTGTTTGAACCTTATAGGTTTGCCAATTTTATTACTCAACATATGGTATATCCTTTTATTTTTGTGTACTATATCATTCTTCTGCTGAGAAATCCCTTGGTACATGCCTTTTCCTTATTGTTCCTCAGTTGTTGGGTTTGTAACTCAGCTCTACTCTGCAATCCAGCTTTTCACCAGTGATTCAAGTAGACAAAAAGTCAAACATTTTGCTTCTGTCTGAAAACTATTGTTTAAGCGGTCACTTCTTGGGAGTATCACGATAGACTGATGTTAAAATAACCCTGTTTGCCCCCTCCTCAGTAACCTGTTGCTTTCTGGTGTTGGAGAAGAAGCCAAGAAGAAGGTGGTGGGTGAGGTCGATGCTGCTGTGCTGGAACCTGGGGCGCATCTGAAGCCCAGGAGCTCCATCTGGCACTGGTGCTACTGGAGAGCCCAAGCTTGCTAGCAAAGAGGATGAGCCAGTACGCATCTGCCTGGGCAGTCCTGGAGGTGTTTGGGGTGTACCTTCGCCCCAGCCCCAGGATCCCTCTTCTCCTCCACCTCTAAAGTGTTCTCAGAGCTCGGACTTCCTCTCTAATCTCAGCCACATGGGGAGGCTGGATGTGCAGCTTATACAGGCAAGTATGGTTTCCCATAATGTAAAGGTACATCCTTTAGTCTGAGCATTATATGTGCATTTCCAAGTTGTCTATGGGTACATAATATTCTACCCAAAGCCCTGCATGATGGCTCATCCCTGCATGTTCTTTCTGTATTTATAGTGACCAGCATTTGCAGGGAATGTGAGCTGGGATTGTTTTCCTGGTAGGCTCGGGAGTGGATTTGTTTGTGGTTTACATCTCTATAACTCAATTAAATGGCATTAGGATCAATTTACATCAGCTGAGGGCTCAGCCCAGGCTCCAAATATAATTCTCAATAATGATGGCTTTACAAGTGATTTTTCTTTGTAACATTTTATTAGTCTTTTCTCTGAGTGGTTTCTCCTTGCTCTGTAGTAGAGGCTACCCGTGAGGATTCAGACTGAGCATATTCTGCTTGAGCGAGGCAGAGTCTCACACTGATTTGTAGCCTACTGAAGCACTCCCCGATGTCCCATCCATGAGGTAACTCTGCTGCAAGCTTCCCAGTAAAGACACCAATCACTTGAATTCTATAACTGGTTTCACCCACAATGGGAGTAATGACACACAATTTTATGTTGGCAAATGTTTGTATCTGGGTTTGGGAATTGCAGACTGCTGTTGGATGCTAACTGCTGTTACTAGTAACAACAACCTCCCAGGTAATCTGCCATATAATGAGGAATAGCAATAATTTCCTTTAAACGCTGCTAATATCCACAGTGGAATGGTTTTGATGTTGTGCACCTCGAGCTAAAGGGTGAGATTCTGCGTAGCAGCTAAAGGAAGGACAGTCCTGGATCCAACAGGGAGGCCCAGGTTGAAAAAAAGTCCTTTTGTTTTCTATTGATATACAGAGCAGGCAGAATAAGTCACCTGCTGTCCCTTGCCACGCCAATATATAGTATCCATGTGCTGATAATCATGGATTTTGGCTGTAGGAAGTGGAGCTGTGGTGTGGGGTCCTGTGGATTCGGGATGTGAGTTGCTGGTAATGTCACTGCACTCCCAGGGGATCAGGGTTGTGCTGCCCAGTGTAGCCTGGGCTTAGGGAGACTCTGACACGGTCGTGTAACACTCAGAGATGAGGTCTGGGGTTTAACTTGCTGCCCAGAGGGCCCGCGACAGGGACCGTTGTGGACCTCTGCTTGTCTGCCTTGCTGGCATGAGCAGCTTTGACTGCCCATGCTGGAATTCAGCCTCTGGCTTCCCTACATGTCCAGTTATTTTCGAGCTGCTGCTCAAGCCACTGAACCATCTTCCACAATGTAATTAGTTCTTAACCTTGGCTTTTGGTTGCCGTATGTGAGTTCTCCCACTGGCCATCCTTGACCTTACCACAGTTATTTCCACAGTGGACACTTGGCATCACTTCCTTGCCAGCTTTTTCTTTCCTGCAGGCACTGAGATTGATGTGGGTCAGCGGGGTGGGTTGAGTACAAATACTCAGGATGAGATGAGCCATGAACATAAGCAATGAGGACCTGGGTAACTTATTTTTTCTTAGCAATAATTCAGTGAAATGTGATGTGGAGGCGGAGAACTTGATTCCAACATGGATTTTACAATAAAAATAGGCCTTTCATGACAGCACCATCTTGGGGCAGCGTGACTGTGAAATGAGGGTTTGTGGTGGTGATAAGTGAGAAGGGCCAGGATCGCTGTTTCCTTGGCTGTAAAACCTTAGCAGTGAAGTTTCTTTCTCAGCATTCCTGCTGGCCTCAGAAGTTTTCCTTGCCCTTAGAAAGACACCGTGCGTGTGTTGGAGTCAGGCTGGGTGCAGAGCTCATCCAGAGCCACAGGCACCTTCCTCTCACCCCTCCAGTCTGTCTGGAGACCCACACCAAGCACGCGATGGATCCTGCTGTTGCAGCCCAAACAGTTTAGCATTACTTGAGCGTCACAAAAGGTATATTTTTGCTCCCGTAACAAGATAAAAGATATTTTACACATGTTCCATGTTTAGTGCGGCAGTTGCAAATCCCGCTGCCTAGTTCTGGGAATAAGGGAGGGCTTTTCCAGCACAGATCCTTAGGAGGGCTCATTCTCTGAGGCTGGCAGCAGAAACTCGGGCAGTACCCATGCTCCTTCCTGACTGTTGCCATCCAGATTTTTTTTTTACTTGGCTTGAAATGGTAAAAAATATTTTTAGTCCTTAGAACTTAATTAAATTCAGAAGCGATTCTCTTTACTATAACCCTACACCTTCTACTCTTGCATTCTTAATTAGAAATGCATTGTGTAGAGACCTGGTTTGAGTTGTAGTTGGCTGAATTCTGGTATGGTTTTCTGTGTCCATCAGTGAAACCTGTACGAGCGATGCTCTCTGCTAGGGTCCAGTGAATTCCTGTTGAGATATTGGTTGGCAGGGTAGAGTTTGTCTCTGATAAGCTTGATGGTGTATAAATAAAGATGCTTGGATCTCATATGCCCTGTGGCGAGGCTGGATGCGTTGGATTCCTCTTCCAAGCACGCTCCTAGGTAAGAGATTTATTTCCATCCCAGTATGTTTCCCTGTGAGGATTCTTGGCCCTGACTGTCAGCTTTTGTAATTTATAAAAACTAATCAAAAATGTCCAAGAAGATTCATTTTCCATTCCCAATCCCATTTTTAGGAGAGGACAGCGTGCTGGGAGCCCGGAGTAATTCTACCCAGCACAGTCCCCATCCCTGCTGGTTTTACAGCAGCCCTTGCAAATCGCCCAGTGAATTTATGTCTTCCAGAATCGAACTTTTCTTCTCATTTTCAGTGAATTTCACACCCACTGCCGGCTCCCCAAAGATTGCTCAGGAATGGCTGTTTATGGGAATGGTCACAAAAATCATAGAAAGCTTGTGAATTCCTGGCAGTGCTGTCAGACTTTGCCGTGATCCAGTATGCTGTTAGCAGCTCTCTGGTTATTTCCTAGTGCTGCCCCATCCCACGTATACTTGTGTGCATGTGCACTTATGGATACCAGTACAGTAATGGAAATCAGTATAATAATTGACAGTTTCACTGTCCCAGGAAACTTTGCAGCCTGGGAGACATGGAGATTTCTCCAGCCACGGTCAGGATCCATGTGAGACACTGGGGTGATTTAGGTGGAGGCTCTGCTTGTTGTCAGTGAGTTCTGGATTTACACAGGTAAGGGTGAGAATGAAAAACAGGAACACAGAATCACAGAATCATTAAGGCTGGAAAAGACCTCTAAGCTCATCCAATCCAGCCATCAGCCCAGCCCCACCTTGCCTGCTAAACCAAAGTGCCACAGCCGTATACTTTTTCACAGAATCACAGAATGACTAGGTTGGAAAAGACCCACTGGGTCATCGAGACCAACCATTCCTATCAATAATATTTTGAACCCCTCCAGGGTTGGAGACTCCCCCACTGCCCTGGGCAGCCTCTGCCAGGGTTTCACCACTCAGTCAGTAAAAGCGTCTTTCCCAATATGCAATCTAAACCTTCCCTCACACAACTTGAGGCCATTTCCTCTTATCCTATCACTTTGTTACTTGGGAGCACCAAGTAACAACAGACCCACCTTACCACAACCTCGTTTCTGGGAGCTGTAGAGAGCTATAAGGTCACCCCTCATCCTCTTCTTCTCCAGG
Organism: Coccyzus lansbergi; assembly: GCA_033558105.1. NCBI lineage: Eukaryota > Metazoa > Chordata > Aves > Cuculiformes > Coccyzidae > Coccyzus > Coccyzus lansbergi. Next base: position 1,351,579 of record JAUMJK010001519.1, on the reverse strand, counting down.
CTAAACAGCCCCTGGTCCCTCAGCCTCTCCCAGGACCCCTGGGCTCCAGCCCCTTCCCCAACTTCATTCTTTCTCTGGGCACACTGCAGCCCCTTGATGTCTTTCTTGGAGTGAGGGGCCCAAAACTGAGCCCAGAGTTTGAGGTGCAGCCTCACCATCCAGGTGAAGTCCAGGAGGAAGATCCCTTCCTTGCTCCTGCTGGCCACACCATGTCTGAACCAAGCCAAGATGCTGTTTGCCTTCTTGGCCACCTGGGCCACTGCTGACTCATGTTCAGTTGCTGCCAACCAGGACCCCCAGGTCCTTTTCCTCCAGACAGCTTCTTCAGGATCACTCTGTGGACAGTTAATACCTGACTGAGGCTGGCAGCCAGTTTTTTTTGCATTCCAATCCTGAGCATCATCTGCTCTTGAATCAGGCTTAAAGGTATCTCAAGCAGGAAGAAAAGAAATGAAATTTTCTCCTTTTCGTAGAGCATGACCATACTACGGTGTTCAAAGTGTCACTGTGATCATGACTCTCTCGAGCCCATTTTTTCCGTGGAGGCAGGGAACTATTAATGCCATTAGCTGATAATCATCTGGAAAACTGCCCTGGTCTGCTCTTTTGTGTGCCAGAGGAATTAATTCAGGTCGAAGCAGGTGCTGAAAAGGCTTTGCTGGGTTGGGGAGGGACCGAGGAACCAAGCACATGATGGGTGATGGAGAGAGTTTGGCTACATGGCCTGGCAGGACCAAAGCTGCTGTGCATGTGATTGCTCTATAAACACAGCATAGGGGTGGGGCAGGGAGGTCAAGGACCTGCTCAGGCTGTGGGGTGGGGTGGGCAAAAGAACAAATGGGCATAAATAGCGATGTGTGAATTGAAGCTGGAAATCAGGAGGTTTCTAGCTGTCATAAGCTCTTTAGTGCTCTCTGAAGGGTGATCCCTGTCATGTTGCTGGGGTTTCAGAGGCAGCACAGTCCCCTCAGCTGCATTTGCAGCAAGACCGGGTCACCTGCTCAAGGTTTACATCCAGCTGTGTAAAACAACTAATCACCACTAAAGCCTGGCCCCTTGTGTTGTATATTACTGCCGTTACCAAGGAAGGTTGAAGGTTGTTTAACAGAACCATTGTCTGTTCATTTCTCTAATAAATACTCATTCCATTATGAAATCTTGTATTTGGGGATTTTTTTTTTCCTATGAGCGACCTTGTCTGAATTTAAGATGTGATGTATTTGCATTATGCAGCGCTAGAGCTGCCTTCTTCATCCCTAGGAGCTGATAGAACTACCCAGACCAGGACAGTGAACCCAACAGAAACACTGAGAGCTTGGAGAAGCGATCCTTGATGCCTATTTGTGTTGTGCCCTCTGTCTCACTACGGGGTTTGGACTCCTTCCAGATCCACAACTGGTGCATTGGAGGAACCTTGGGCCCCAGAAAAACGTGGACTAGAAACCCATTTCTGGAGGCAGCCCTGGTGTCTCCTTGACAGACGTAGCAGCTACTGCTTGGAGAGCCCTGAGTGATCGATGGTGCCACCCAGTTTGAAATTGCAGTTGAAGCCTATTAGCCGACGATCGCTAATCAGAGAGAAAGTTGGGTTTTGTTGGCTTTTATTACTCATCCCACTCTGTCCATATTAGTTACAGGCATAATGAGATTGCTGTTCTGCTTTGCCAATACACGGCTTTCCCAGGGGATCCTCCTCACTAAAATCAAGATTCCTTCTTGCAGTCTGGCAGGTCGCTCTTTGAGCCGTGGAATGGGGCTCAATTAATTCTTTGTAGTTTTTAATGCAAAAAAAAGCTTTTTATTATTTTCTTAGGTGAGGATGGCATAAATGTTCGAGTGCCTCCTGTTACTTGATATTTAATTAGGGAAGCATCCGCTGGAAAAATAGCACAAGCCTGGTGTAATCAGCTCTGCAGCAGACCCGCTAATCTTCATTTGGTCTAGACATCAGGGGTGCTTTGTACCCGGCTGGCTGTGCCAGGACAGCCTAAGACCTCCAGACTAAAAGTTTCAGGACTCTTTATGAAGGGAGAAACTCCCCCATACCCGCCTTAGGTTTGCGTATTTGTCTTTCAGCTGATAAATGGGTTAGTTCATGGAAAAGGTATTTGGGTGAACCTGGTGGTGGAGGCTGCTTGGCTGTTGCTGCCCTGGTGGCTGGGGGAACAGCAGCCACGGGTGCTCATAATCAAAAATGGGGTGCTAGGCCCGGCTCTGTGGATGCTGTGAACTCAGATAGGTCTGGTTGAACAGCATTTCTAATTCCCTATTACTCTAGAAGATTTTCGTTAATTAGATGCATTGTTAACAAGGTCCCTAGTACCCGGCATTTATTTGGAAGTGAAAAAGGTGTTTCCTCGTGCTTTTCTCCTTTTCCTCGTTGCTGAATTGCAAGGATTCCCCTATTTTAAGACACTTTAAAGATTCTAAATAAACACTAAAATTATCCGCAATGCTCTGTTTTCCCAAACCTACCTGCATTCTTCTTTCTCGTGCCCCACAACCCAGTTTCAGTCTGTGCGATGGTTTCTGTTAGCCCTTAGCATCTCTGATTCGGGAGAGGGTGGGAGGGTGGCTGCAGGAGAGGGAGGGAATCCCCATCACTGGGAAGATGCATTGTGAAAGTCATTTGGGGTCAGAACAAAGAAATCCCGCCTCTTAACCGTGGCCAAACCAGAATGCCTGAGGAGGAGTATGGGAATATAAATGAACTCTTACGTATTTGATGAGTATTTTAGTTCTTTACATGGAAGAATTCAGATTTTATCTCCCCTGGAAGGATTCCAGTGCTGTCTAAAGTAAAATCGCTGTCTGAGGAAAACCACTGTCTGGTCTGGCACAGCACTGGGAAGCATTGGTACAGCTCATCCCTCGGGAAGTTGCGATGACACTACTGCTGGGATAGACAGAGCACGGTGTTGCCTGAACTTGTCCTTGCTGGGTCCAGCCCAGGACAGGCTCCCGGCGTGCCGGCGCCGCTCACATTGACCTGCCCTAGCGGGATAACGCTGGGATAAAGCTGAAGGCCCCTGCAGTCTCTGGTGCTCCCTTAGAAAGAGGTGACCAGGGGATTAAGAAAACAATCTGCAAGCATACACTGGGATTCTGTTTTTCCCCTGGATGTGAAAGCAAGCCTGTACTGGGGCACGTCAGCAGTTCATTTGCCTGGTGCTGTGCATAGTGTGCAAATCTGTGCCAGAAAGGAGGTTGCAGTGGGGATGCTGGATAACCCTGCTGGCTCACCCTTGGTCTGCCTTGCTCTCCAAATGCCCCTGGGTGCCACTGCTCAGCAATAACAGGGATATTCAGAGTGTTTCAGTGATGGGAATACACATCTCCCACATTCCCTGATGTGTTTGCCTTTTCTCCTCCTGCAAAGTAACATCTTTTCTGAAATGGCTGTGATGACACAGCAGTGCTTGTTGTGAGGAGAGAAGGCAGAATAAAACAAGGGTGGGAGGGAGGTCTTAATCGTACTTTAAACAACTTAACAGGAGAAACAAACTTTTTGAAATATCTCTACATTAAATGTATTTATAAACAAATTAAGAGACTTCGAGCTTCATGGAGAACATTTTTTTCCTTTTTTAATTGAAGGCCTTTGTGTGTCCTGATCTGAGTGGTGCTGGATGACAAGATAGGGGAGGTTTTTACTTGGTTTGACTAAAGTAGAATCATAGAATGGTTTTGGTTGATAGGGACCTCAAAGCCCATCCTGTTCCACCCCCCTGCTTTGGGCAGGGACACCTCCCACTGGATCAGGGTCTTCAAGTCCCATCCAGTCTGGTTTTGAACACCTCCAGGGATGGGGCAGACACAGCTTTCCTGGGCAAACCATTCCAGGGCCTCACCACTCTCATGAGTGAAGAAATTCTTCCTCATGAGTGAAGAAATTCTTCCTTATGTCTAGCCTAGAGCTGTCCCTCTCCGATTTATACCCGTTCTCCCTCATCCTATCACTACAAGCCTGTGTTAACAGCCCCTCCTCAGCTTTCACGTAGGCCGTTTGAAGGTACTGGAGGCTGCTTTAAGGTCTGCCCACAGCCTTCTCTTCTCTAGGCTGAACAAGCCCAGCTCTCTCAGCCTATCCTGGTATAAGAGTGCTCCAGCCCTTCAATCATCTTTGTGGCCTCCTCTGGACCCGTTCCAACCACTCCATGTTGGGGATTCCAGAATTGAATCACAGAATCATAGAATCACCAGGTTGGAAGAGACCCACTGGATCATCGAGTCCAACCATTCCAACCAGTCTCCAAACCATGTCCCTCAGCACCTCATTCACCTGTGCCTTAAAACCCTCCAGGGAAGGCAAGTCAACCACTTCCCTGGGCAGCCTGTTCCAGTGCCTAATGACCCTTTCTGCGAAAATTTTTTTCCTTATGTTGAGCCTGAACCTCCCCTGGTGGAGCTTGAGGCCATTCCCTCTCATCCTGTCCCCTGTCACTTGGGAGAAGAGCCCAGCTCCCTCCTCTCCACAACCTCCTTTCGTGTAGTTGTAGAGAGCAATGAGGTCTCCTCTCAGCCTCCTCTTCTCCATGCTGAACACCCCCAGCTCTCTTGGCAGTTCCTCATAAGACTTGTTCTCCAGATTGGAGGCATCCTAAGAAAAGGCCCAGGGCTTGACTAGGTTCCCCCCTGACTTTTCAGTGTCATCAGGCCATGGTGCCTCATCTCTGCGCTTATCAGATCCTAGTGCCAGGTTCTTTCCCCACCAACCTTTAGAAGGTCAGTATGGCTGTCAGCAGCTTGTCAGCTGGTGGGCACGACTGTTCCACATCAGGGCTGTGGGAGCAAAGCATCTGGAGATGGGGGGTTCAGAGGGAACACCGCTGGTGAGGCCTGGCTGAGAAACCCTGCAGAGTGGGAGAGGGAACTGATGAACCATCCGTGTTTACACAGGGAATGCAGATGCTGGTGTGTAAATGCAGTGCTTAGAAACCCTGCCAGCAGCTTCCAAACCTGTTGTATGTGTGGTTTAGTGCAGAAAGTGTATTTAAAACCTTTTATTTGTATGAGGGAATGTTTAGAGAGAACCTACCAAGGAGCTGGATCCCCAGCTGGACTTCTCTGGAATAAGGCATTTGCACTCCAAGTTTCCTTTGTCTGCTTGCAGTTATTCTATCCTTTTTTACCTTTTCCTCTTGCTGGAAGCACAGTTTGGGGTGCTTTGCACTTGGTCCATTTCTGCAGCTGTGAACAGACAAGTGTTTTGCAAAATGGGATGGGTTTTTTCCCTGTTTTTTGTAGTGGAGCTGGGAGTTTTATGTTGTATCTGTACCCTTGACGACTCGGTTTAACCAGGCGCTGAAGGGCACAGCTAAGCAGAAAAAAAGCATTTACTAAATTGTACCGTTATATTCATGTTGTGTTCAGTGTTTAAATGCTTTGTAAAGTGTAGTTAGAGTTCTTTCTGATTTTAATACCCCTGTTACGTGGATTAAATGAGCTGAGCTCTCCCTGCTACAGGCGTCTTGGTGCCCGGCCGTTCCCAACTCCCAATGCCTCTTCGTACCTGTCCCTTTTTCTCCAGTACAACACACAGACACGGTAACCATGTGCTTTTTTAGTTTTCCTTCATGCTTCCTCTTTAAATCTCCTCTCCTAAGAAGCATTACTCAATGTTGCAATTCATTTCACCACTTAATGATTATCAGGGAAGAGCGTCTTGGGACGTGCCAGCACAGGAACCACAGTGTAATTAATGGGAGGTTTTCGCTTAAGGACTTGCCTACCCAGGGAAATTCATTTGAATTTTAGTAGGATGTGAATTTTAAAACAGATTTATTTTCCATCTAGAGTGACTTTTGTGGGTTCTTTCATTTTGGAATAAGAAGTTTCTGTTGCAAGCTTGGGTTTGAAATTGTGCAGATGCTGTTTCTCAGGTGTTCATACACACTTTCCTCCCTGAAGAATCTGGCCCAAAAGGAGATGTTTCAGCAATTTATTTCTTTGTCATAGAAATACTGCAGTGTTCACCTTAGTTCCAGTATGTAATTATTTTTATTATAATTTCAAGTTTCCATGAGAGAGGTGGATTTGATATTACAGTCCCTGCTTAGGGGGTAGCATCTGATTTGGTGATTTTATGTGCTTTTCCAGACCTGAGCTGGGCATGATACACTGGTCTGAGCTCAGGAATTGCCAGAGTACATAGAGTACATGCTTTACTTTATCTCCTACTCACTGGCAGCGACAACCTGCTCTCTTCAGTAGGACCTCAACGCTGGGCTTCCAACCTTCTGTGTCCTCATGACGTATTCCTTGCTTTCCTGGATGAAGATGTTCCATTGTTGATCCAATACTGGGTCTGTAAGGCGCTGTCATTGTCACAGATAGACTTCAGCAGGGCTAGTTCTATGGAGAATGAACACGACAGCAAGAATTCCCATGACACCAAGTCTGGCTTTAACTCTTCTAGTAAAGACCCTCACTCAACTCTCCCATGGAATCCAGAAATGCTTTCTTTGTCCCTCGTGGCTGAGTAAAGCACTGGTCCTAGCTCTCCAGATTCAGTCAGGCCTGTTTGGTCAAAGCTTCCACATCCTTGTGCTGCACGGGCAGAAGGGAGTTTGTAACTGTCCCAAAAAAACCCTCGGGTAGAACCTGGAGCCCAGGGAAAATAAGGGCATTGGGGTGCAAGGTTGATGATCTTTTTTCCCCATAGATACTCAGAAATCTTCATATTGGACCTGCACTTTGCAAACAGTGGTGACATTTGAGGCACAAACCTGACACGAGTGACATTTCCCTGTCGATATTAAAAGGCTACTGCAAGTTCCCACCTAGGTTGAGGCAATACCCATTGTGGAGCTGAAGGGGCTGGGCAGGAGTGCTGAGCCCTTGGGGTGGCAGGGAGCTCTGATAACCATCTTTTCCTGGAAGGGCTGTGCAGTTTTGCATGCTGGCATCGCTCAAGCGCTACTTCAATGCTCAGAAGCACTACCAGAGCTCAGGGCACTCAGGAGCAAGAAGCTGTGGTTGGGTTGAAGGGAATAAAAGCTGCCCCAGGTTTTTAGTAGAAAGCACCAATTTATCCCTGCCTATTGATGCTCTAGCCGTGCTTAGGACAAGTTTTGCTTATATGTCATTGTGTTTCTTATTATTGTTCTTTTATTTCAAGAATAGCCCTCTAAAATAGAGAGAATTCTGCTGACTTGTCCATATCTTTCACCTCCTTTTGGCTGAAATTTTCCTGTTGCAAGAAGCCAGGACTAAAATGACTGGTATATAAACTTCTAAAACATTTGGAAGGATCACTGTCACAAAATAAATAAATTTAAGCAAGTGAACAGGTCATTCTACCTTCCAAAGCAGGGGGAGGTAATGCTGATTTGGTGTCTTAATTGGTTTCCAAGCTAAAATTAATAGCGTGTGGAATCCCTGTTAGTAACATGACTCAGAACTATTTATTTTTCAACTCCTCTTTTAACTCCAGTTGAGATTGATGACCGTGTTATCTCAGCATTTGGGAGATGCAGGCAGTGCTGGAATGACAAACACTTCTTGACAGCTTTAAAAAGATGGATTATGCGATGTTTGGATGTTTGGGCTTCCAAATGGGTCGTTGTGAGATTCGTGCTTCACTTTCATTCTTAGTGAAGGGGAAGGAAAGGTGAGACTTCATTATTGGTCAGAGATGTTTTTAAGTTGATGACTCAGTGTACAGGTTTGTTATCAGTAGAATAGTGGCCATCTCTGTTCATGGCCCTGCTTGGTGCATTTTGCTTTGAAAGAAGAAAAAAGTACATGACTACTGGATTCTACCTTCCAAGCTGATGCTAAGAGACTAACTACACCTGGGATATCTGTTACTGAATTGTACCTCACTACCATATCAGGCAGATTTACACATTCTGCATAAAAATGTGGTGTTACAACAAGAGAGAACTCACCCAAAATATCTCACTGTGGTTGAAATCCTTAGGCTTGGCCAGAAACCTCATGGAGTTTTTGAGCATTTGTTCCATGTCCTTTGATCAACTGAGCTGTGAGAGCTTCACAGAGGAGAATCCCTTGGGAACAACCGGCTAGATTGCACATGCAGCTTGCTTCTCTTAATCGTCTTTAACAACCCTCTTGGGTGCAGTGCAAGGATCCTGGAGTGAAACCCACTGCTCCCGCAACCGCAACCCTGTCTGTAGCTTTGGGGAGATTTGTAGCTGTTATGTTCCTCAGCAGAGACCTGGCTTTCCTTGTGGTCTGAGAAATTAATAATATAAAATCACATTTCTCTTACTCTGATAGCTTTCTGTTGAGTTGTGCAGATGGGAGAGAGGAGAACGAGTTCTCTTTGTCTCCTTTATTACCAAAAACCCCAATGTTATCATACAAAGTTACAGTCCTGCACTCATAAAGGTGCTCAATTAACATGTAGAGATATTCATAATGTCAGAATCCAGACTCCTTTGGGCCCTGAGAGCACATGGTGGAGGGGAGGAACGAGGCTGTACTCTTACCAGTGAAGTGTAAATGATTGAATAACCTGCGAGATTTGTTGCTCCCTTTTCAGGCATCAGAACAACAGCAAATAAGGAGGAGTTATAATTTCATTGTCAAGGGAAGTACTTGTAAGCTATCCTTTAAATTCATAGAATGATTTGGGTTGGAAGGGACCTCAAAACCCATCCAGTTTCACCCCTGCCATGGCCAGGGACACTTCGCAGTGGATGAGAGGCCTCAAAACCCCGTCCAGCCTGACCTTGAACCCCTCCAGGGATGGGGCAGCCATAACTGCTCTGGACAACCTGGACGAGGACCTCCCCACCTTCAAGGTGAAGGATTTCTTCCTGATGTCCACTCTAAGTCTTTCCCCTTCCAATTTAAAGCCATTCCCCATCACCCTATCACCACATGCCCTGTAAAAAGTCCCTCCTCAGCTTTCTTTTAGCCTTGGTAGATTGCCTAAATGTGCCACATGTGAAAATGTGACTTGAAACGTTTCCTGATACCAACACTTTGCCAGAATAATTCTTGAGGAATGACTTTATTAATACGAAGAGCTGTGGGGGTGAGGCAAGCAGATCTGTTCTGCGGGACTTAGGTGGTGTTACTGTTTGTGTTTCCGCAACATCAGGAAACACTTATCCCACTTTGCATCCTTATGCAATTTTGGGTTTTTTGGAGGGGGATTTATTACAATACTCCTAGAATTCATTCAGTGACGGGACACTGAGTTTTGGCTTAAGGGGTGTAATATATTGACTGGAAGAAGCTGTAGGTTTTGCTTTTGCCATATACAGATGAACCAAAGCAAACTGGGTCCTCCAGGAAAGCTGGGGAGGAGCTCCTGATGAAGGAATGTAGGGATAAGACAAGGGGGAGTGGTTTTCAGCTACAAGAGGGGAGATTGAAATGAGATCTTGGGAGGAAATGTTTTGCTCTGCTGGTGGGAAGGCCCTGGCCCAGGTTGCCCAGAGCAGTGGTGGCTGCCCCATGCCTGGAGGGGTTCAAGGGCAGGTGGGATGGGGCTTGGAGCCCCTGATGCAGTGGGAGGTTTTCCTGCCCATGGCAGGGGGTTGAAACTGGATGGGCTTTGAGGTCCCTTCCAACCCAAACCTTTCCTTGATTCTATTAAATCCTTGTTCACAGGTGACAGTAACTTTGAATCAAAGGGTAATTTAGTTATGAAACTAAAAGATGGTTTGAATAATGTCTATGTATGCAACTCCTGCAATCACCTTTCCCCAGCCGAGAGTAGGTGAGTGTGCTGCTTTGTGTACTTTCGAGTTTTGTAAGAAAAAAAAAGTATCGCTAACAGGACATGGCAGCCGTGAGCAGTTAATGCAAACACACCCGCGGGTGATGGAAGGGAACAGCATATGGATTAATATTCAGGAGCCTGGCAGGAAGCACATTGCAGTGGATTTGTATTCCCATCATTTGAGTGACAAATTATACAAAGCTGATTAAAATGACCTGGATCCTGGACACATGGGCTGGAGCCAGGAGATGTGTGGAAGTGATTTAAACCTCACCTTTCCACTTCTTTGCTCTCATCTCCTGGGCAAGAAGAGAGCAACAGTGAGGCTGCTTTATTTTATGATGCTCTTGTAGTCACAGCCAATACTGCATCTGGAGGGCTCCATAGCTCCTTACCCCTTCTCCAGCTGCCCTGGCTGAGGCCAGAAGCTCAGGAACCCTCTGTGGGTACTGGCTTTATGTCTCCAGGAGACCAGCTCCTGCCTCTATCTTCGTGCGCTTGCGGTCTGGAGGAGACACGCGTCTCCTGGTTGGCTCTGGATCCCTTTGCACTGGGCTGCAGAAATCCTTCCCCAAGAGTTCCTGAGTAACAGCTTTATTCCCTCTCAGGAATTTGTCTAAACCATCTTCAGTATCAGATTTTATCTCCAGTATTGCTTAAAGCAGCTGCACAGTGTCCAGAGGACCTGGCTGTGTGTATTTTAGGACAATACAGTAACTTAAACCAGAGGTTGACCTTGTGCAATTCCTGTCTTCAGCAAAGAGATTCTTACTTGAAGTTTTGTTTGTTTTTTAAATTACATGTTGCACTCATGGCATGCTGGCATTGTGACAAACATGATTTAATGCTAAGGAATCTCTTCCAGAAAAAAGCTTTGTGGAGCTATTTTGGTAGCCAGAAAGGCAGTATTTTTCTTCAACTCTGGTAATTGTTCCTAAAGTATATAGAAATAAAATAGTTCCTGAAGAGCAGAAAGTTATGGACTTCTGCACGCAACACCTACTTATAATTAATCATTAAAACTGGCAGCAGTTGTGCCTGGAAAGGTGCGGGGCTGGACGTGTAGGTGGATGGGTTAAACTCTCCGTTATCTCACGAGGACAACAGAGATGAGGGCTTCTTCATTGTCTCTCTCCATTAGCTGGGATAGAAGGAGCAACTTAACCCCCTGGGGCCTACAGGAAAGCTGAGGAGGGGCTCTTGATCAGGAAGTGTAGGGATAGGATGAGAGGGGTGGTTTTGAGCTGAAAGAGGGGAGATTGAGATGAGATCTTAGGAAGAAATGTTCTTCCTGTGAGCATGGGAGTTTAGTCACAACTTCAGCCTTTCCCACCCCTGGTTTCATCACCTGGGTGCACTGGTCCAGTGACACAGACCAAAGAATGAAGGTCTCCAGGGGGAAATCAACTATATTTTTGGCTACATCGGGTCATTCTGTGGGTGCAGTTGAGTCAGCACAAGGGAAGGGCACGAGATGTTTATCCGCCTAGGGCTCAGACCTGAAACACATCTTTTAGCAATTTTCATTTAAAGATGAAAAGCCAGAGCCCAGTGGTGGCCAAGTCCATGCCCAAAGCAAAGGGCGGGGAGGCCCTCAGTGCAGGATGTCCTGTGCATTGGAAGTTGCTCCCTTCGGTTCAGTGAGCCCAAATGTGCTGATTGGCGAGTGCCCTCCTGGAAGAGGGGCTGGAGGATGTCTCGGAGCACTTGGAGGAGTTTTGTGGATGCATTAATTGTGTTTGAAATAACAAAGACGTGGTGGTAAATATTTAATATTATCAGAAGTCTTTGGCAGCTGGCCAGAAAGTGGTGTTTTTTCCTGTGAAAGCTGTTTCTCTGAGGTGGATCACATAAGGTGAAAGCCTGTCTGTGGAATCCAGCTTGTTTCCCCTGAAGCCATGGCTGCCCTCCATGTGGCCTCGGGAATGTGGTGTCTAGGTGGCTTGCGATGTCAGCACTTTGCAAGATGGAATCACTTTTAGAAGAATGGTCTGGTTTTGCTTTTATTATTATTTCATTTTTCTTACAGTATCTTCAGAACAAAGTATTGTTTTAGTGGGGAGAGCAGTCTGTTAGCTGTTTACTGAAACAGGAGATTCCCATTTTTCTCTCCCGTTTCAAGACTTGGGCATCAGGTGAATTGGAAAAAAATGAGATCATAGAATCATGGAACTGTAGAGTGGGTTGTTTGGAAGGGACCTCAAAGGCCATTCAGTTCTAACCCCCTACCATGGGCGGGGACACCTCCCACTGGATCAGGGGCTCCAAGCCCCATCCAACTTGGACTTGAACCCCTCCAGGGATGGGGCAGCCACCACTGCTCTGGGCAACCTGGACCAGGGCCTCCCCACCCTCATCATGAAGAATTTCTTCCTAAGATTTCATCTCAATCTCCTGTTTTTCAGCTGAGAACCATTGCCCCTCATCTTCTCCCTGCCCTCCCTGATCAGGAGCCCCTCCCCAGCTTTCCTGGAGCCCCTTTTAGTACTGGAAGCTACTCTAAGGTCTCCCCAGAGCCTTCTGTTCTCCAGGCTGAGCAACCCCAACTCTCTCAGCCTGTCATTATATAGGAGGTGCTCCAGCACTCTGAACATTCTTCTTTTTCCTTAATGCATTGGTGCTAGCAAATTCAATTCAAAGATGAAGGCAAATGTTGTATGTGGAGGCTGAAGTAGCTGAAGTCATTTGGTGCAAATGCCCATTATTTCGTATTCATACAACTGCAGACCACATGTAGTCCTTAATTATCTTTTCCTGCTTCATTAATTCCTTGCTCCCTGCAGTTCGCTCAGATATACACATGCAGACCCAGGGTTGCTATTTCCACCCTTGCTGCTCTTACCCAGGTGAATGTCACAAGCACATCTATGCCTGCAGTTACATCAGTTCACCCAGCTGTCCTGTATCCAGCTGTGCTTCATCCTGTGATGCTTCCACAGGTACAGGCATCATGTTTCAGGATGCTTCTGTCATACTCACCTCCATCCTAACCCCTCGTTTTCATGATGTGACCTTCAGACAGAGCAGCTCTTTGACACCTCTGAGTCTTAACACGGTCCTGGGCTTTCCAAGATCTTTGTGATGGTTCTTCTGATAACGCCGAAGTATATGGTGCTGCAGGAGTTCCATGACTGCTTGTTGTGTTGGTCAGAGCCACCGAAAGGATCTGGGTGAGCTGATACCAAAGAGAGCACAGGGTGCAGAGGCTTGGGGTGCTACTCTTGCCAAAGCACAGTGCGTGCAGTGGGACAGCTCCAAGCAGATGACTCTTGGGTTTGGGGGTGGTGGATGTCCCTGAGGATCCTTAGGGAAGTCACACACTTGGAAGTGGCAAAGGAAATAGCAGCATCACCTCTTGGGTACTTGAAGCAGAGCCCGCAGGCAGGTCATTAATCTGAGGGGAGAAATCATTGAAGTTGAGAGTCTTTGCACTGTCCATCCTGAAAATACATTTCTGAAATGACAGGTATCAACATTGTCTCTGCAGTCACCTCTTCCCTTCCCTATATGCAGCAAGGGGCTTCTGCAGAGTGGCTGATGGGAAGAATGTGCCATTAGCAGAAGCTTTTTAAATCATGAATTGAACTGTGGCAGCTGCCATACCTGGCAGAGTTTCCCTGGGTTTGCTGGGACGCCACGGGTTGGGGTTTTGTTGCCCTTTTCTCTCTGTAAGTAACATTGTTCAGACTTGCATCAATCTCATTTTTAATTAGAATCCTCTTTGAAATGGAAAATATGAAAGCAGCTTTCTGGCCAGGCTGGGAACCGCAGAGACAGGGGGGTCAGATACCGCTATAAAAAAAAAAGCCGTTTCTAATCCTTAAAATATTTGCCTTGCTTTATTTTCATATCTTGAAGACAAACAGGTGCTGTGTGCCCTTTATGATTCTCAAACATACAATCTCCAAGCCAGCGAGCTCTAAAGCCTTCCCTTGTTTGTACAATTAGGGGGGATTTTCAGAATTGCTCCATGTGGATCTGTCCTTGCTCCCACTGAAGTCAATCTGGAACCGACTGCGTGGCGAGCAGGGTTAGACCAGCCCATGAGCTTTGGAAAATCCTTCCCATCGCCTTTTTCTTTCAGTCACATCTGTGTACAATTGAATAAAAAGACCTTTGTAATAGACTTTAGTTATTCTTTGTTGTTTTCATATAAAAGTGATTGAAAGGAAACCAGAAGAAACCCTATAATAATAATCTTGACTTTGATCTTATTTACCATAAATTATATGTTATGTTCTCCTTCTCCTTTTATGTAATTATACGCTGCTTTATCGCAAGGTGAGATAAATCACTGAAGACGTGAAATCAGAAATGATGAGGTAATGTGGAAGGGAAGAGCGCTGTCATTGGAAGGAACTTGGTTCTTCATGGTTGGATGGGTTTTCAGTGCTCCTTACAGCAACTTCTGTAGTGACATAGCATGTCCTGAGTTGGAAGGGACCCCTCCAGTCCAGCTCCTGTCCCCACACAGGAGACCCCGACATTTACACCGTGGGGCTGAGGGCCTTGGCCAAGGCTGCTGTCAGGCTGGGCATGGTGACTGCTTCCCTGGGAGCTGTTCCAGTGCTCCACCACCCTGTTGGGGAAGAACCTGCCCCTAATGTCCAACCTAACCCTCCCCTGACATCTCCCTGCCTTTCCTTCAGGTCCAGTCATTGGTCACCAGAGAGAAGAGCTCAGCGCCTGCTTCTCCTCACTTAGTGAGGAAGCTGCAGAGAGTGATGAAGTCTCTTCTCAGTCTCCTCTTCTCAAGGCTGAACAGACCCAGTGACTTCAGCCAATCCTTAAACAACTTCCCCTCTAAACCCTTCACCAACTCCTCTGGACACCCTCCAGCAGCTTTAGATCCTTCTTGTAATGTGGTGCCCAAAAATGCACCCAGTGCTCGGGGTGTGGCCTCTCAAGTGCAGAGCAGCATGGGACTATCCCCTCCCTCGCCCATCTGGAGATGCCGTACTGGATGAATTTTATTTTTGTTTCTGAGAAGTTGGTGCTAAAACTTGATAAATTTGGAGGCCACATGGACAGCTGCAAGGAATGTCACCTACCCAGGAAAACTCAGGTTATTGTCCAAGTAGAGTCCGTTCTCCTACTGCACTCCCCACGAGGTATTGGTCCACCTGTTTATCCCTGATCCTTGAGTCTTTTTGGTCTACAGTTTGTTTTTCAGTGATGTTTCTGGTTAACTGCTTGCCCACTAGCAGTTCCAAAGGAAACCAGTGAGGGTCAGAAATAAGATTTAGGCTGGATATTGGGAAGAAATTCTTCATGCTGAGGGTGGGGAGGCCCTGGCCCAGGTTGCCTAGTGCAGGGTTGGCTGCCCCATCCCTGGAGGTGTTCAAGGCCAGGTTGGATGGGCCTATGAGCAACTGGATCCAGGGGGAGGTGTCCCTGCCCATGGCAGTGGTGAAATTGGATAGTCTTTGAGGTCCCTTCCAACCCAAACCATTCTGTGATTCTGTGATTACTGCAGCACAGGGAAAATGGGAGAACCCCAGAAGCATTTAATTCCATAAGACCGGCATTTGCAAGAGTTGCCCTGTACAGCCTGATTTCACCCATGACATTGAACAAGTCCAGTCGCACGCATCGTTATTTACATTGTGTTAAAAATGCTTAAAATGCTTGTTTGGTCTGCAGCAAGAGATTCTAGCAGAGGAGCAGCTTCAGCCACCATCCACTCCCATCCCCATAGCTCATCTCCACCTCCACAGAGTAGTGCAAGGCATGGAGGATTTTGGAGACTAGCAGTACTTCAGTGCAGGAGGAGGTGACTGCTTTTGGCAACAACCTCATTTGGTCATTGGTGCCATTGATTCAACTGAACTACCCTTCAGAGAGGTTTCAGAGCGACAACACACATTGAAGGGGCAGTTCTGCTGCCAAAAAGCATGTGAAAGCCTGCTCAGATGTGGCGGTGGGTTTGCAACGGGAAGACCTCTGAGTTGCCTTGAATTAAATTGTCTTTTAATAGCAGGATTCTGTTCTGTCTTTAGACTCATGGGATTATCAGTTCTGATGTAAATGCATGTTTAGCATTAGAGGAAAATGTTATGTCAACACAGGGGAGGCCGGGTGCCTATTCCAGCCGACACCGTTTCCACCATGTGTCACAGATTAGAGCTGGCCCTGGACGGGGTCAGGCTGGAGCTTGATGCACTCTAAATCTGGAGCAGTGAGCCAGAGGTGTTTACCAGCCCTAGTGTGTGTGATCCACTTGATAAACTATGTGACATATTGTTCCTCGTACTGTGATCTGTTTATGGACTTGTGTGACAGGAGTAAAGGTATTGAGCTGTCACATGCAGTGGTTAAAATCCCTCCTGCAGGAATGACCACGGATGGCAAACAGCCTGTGTTCTGGGCTTTAACAGAATCATGGAATTGTAGAATCATGGAATGGTTTGGGTTGGAAGGGACCTCAAAGCCCATCCAATTCCACCTCTCTGCCATGGGCAGGGACACCTCCTGCTGGATCAGGGGCTCCAAGCCCCATCCAACCTGGCCTTGAACCCCTCCAGGGATGGGGCAGCCACCACTGCTCTGGGCAACCTGGGCCAGGACCTCCCCATCCTCACAGCAAAACATTTCTCCCTAAGATCTCATCTCAGTATGCCCCCTTTCAGATGAAAGCTGTTCCCCCTCATCCTCTCCCTGCACTCCTTGATCAGGAGCCCCTCCCAGCTTTCCTGGAGCCTCTTTCAGGACTGGAAGCTGCTCTAAGGTCTCCCTGCAGCCTTCTCTTCTCCAGGCTGAACAACCCCAACTCTCTCCACCTGTCCTTGTGTGGGTGGTGCTTCAGCCCTTGGATCATCTTTGTGGCCTCCTGTGGACTCTCTTTCCATCTGCCTCACTAGCTTCTTTACCTGCAGGCAGTCAGGCACTGACCTTGACAGCTGCACTGGTGGTGTTGGCGTTTAATGGAGGGTATGGAAAAGGCATGGGACGGTCTCCCAGTCTTTCCATATCATGCGAGTAATCAAGGTACCAGGAATGCGTAATGGTGTTGGCATCTGCAAGGTGAAGCTATGGGAATCTTAGCTTACTCCAAATATGCTGTTCCTCTGTGTCCCCAGGAGGTGTGGGTGGTCAGGTGTCCTCTACACTCACCACTTTTTCCAGGAGGTGGCTGGAAGAACTCAGAGAGTCCTTAATGTATCTCTTAAAAACAAAGTAGAAACCAACACGAAGAAGCTGAAGGACCCCTGAGTGTCAATAGCTACAAACGGAAAAGTGACAGCAAATCTGGGCGTTGTTAGACGTTCAGGATATAATTACCATGTATTAAGTAGATGAGATCTGCACACAGAGCCCGATGAGCCTGCCAGAGGAATAAACCACAGAGCAGGGGCTGCCCTGATTTCTTGTTTCCCATCACCACGATTTAAATGTTCACATGCACTGATTGAAAAAAAATTAGATTGGAGTCTTGAGAGCTGTTGCCAAGTTTTGTCACTCAGGGGCATTGGGGTGCTGTGGACTTAACCCTGTCTGTCCTTTCAGTGACTGACTGCCCACGTACTCAGGGCAGGTAATGTTCCTCCTTGTCCCACTGAACCAATACATTCAGACTTCCTAAAGAAGAAGCCTCTTGAGTGCTTCTAAAATATTTATTTATTTATCCAGGGTTCATCTTAGCGAGTGTGCTCCAGCAGCAGGACCGCACTGGCCTGCCTGTGATGGGCTGTTTGTGCTCTTTCATTCCTATGGATATTTGAGAACCACATTTTTGTCGTTTTTTTCTGGAATATCAGGGGAAAATCATTCCAAGTGGAGAGAGAATTTTTACTCAACATCTGGGAGCAAACTGGGAAAGGTTTGATTAATGGCATCTCGCTGACATGGAATCGCAGCCACCTCAGTGAAGGAATCCAACCCATTGTGGATGAAAGGGGTTCTTGGCTGTGTTCAATCGCAAACGAGGTTTCATGCGCACGGTTGGCAGTAACGGATTATTCATGTTGTCAGGTTTAAAACAGTGGAAAACTTCAGGCTTAAGTCACGCTATAATCTGAATTTAGGGAGCAGCCGTGTCTGCATACAACACAGAGGGACCGTTTTTCAGTACTTAACTTAAGAGAAGTTTCTTGTTCAAGATTTATATTCCATTCGGGGATTGACTACTCTGTTCAGGATATGGAGATACGTCATGCGCTGATTTGGTCATTATTGGGATAGACTGATAACTCAGTTCCTTAAGGTAAGATTCTGCCAAGCACTGAGTGTCCAACTGTTCTTAGTTCCTGTCATTTTATGTTCGAGATGCACAGGGTTTAAGACCAACCATTTTGATGTTACCCCTATCCATGAGCTCAAACGCTCATGGGCAGCGTCTCCTCACATGCCCAAATTCAAACTGAACAGCAGCTCAAAGCAGTCAGACTTTGCGAACAGAAATAAAGAGAAAATTGTTTCTTTAAAAACCAAATCCAAACTGAACAGAGTCCAGAATATTTTCAGGACAGAAGGCTTCAACTCCACAGCATTTTTTCCTGTGTATTGCTCTACCAGACTGGTGTCAAACAGTGTTTTGTCTTCATTTAACATAATTGTCTCTGAAGCCTAACAGTGAAACAAGCCATTAGCAAAGTGCTGAGCTGTCAGAAGCAATCACTGCTTTCGACCCCTTCTCTGAAGGAACTCACTGCGGTTTCCTCCAGGGGTGCTTTGTGAAGCATCCAGCCCTTCAGCCAGACAGATCCTATCCCTGTGGAGTGAGCAGCTGGGCTCCCTGTGCTGGGGCTCATACCTGCCCCATGCGCTTCTCTCTGCTTTTCCTCTAAACTGGTCTCTCCACCAACTTTATGGAGCTGGGAGTGACCCTTGCTGCTTTGGATCAGGCAAAATAAACAACGGGTGGGAAGTAATCTGTTCCCTCCTTTCCTAAAACGAAAGGAATGAGATGCCTGGTGCTGCACCAGAATCCTCTGGCAAACTGGGGTATGTATAAACAAATCTTTTTCCTTCCTCAAGTCCCTTCACTTTCACATCAGTAATTCTCAGCCGAGCAACCTCACTTTGCTTCACTGATATTGATAATAAAACTGGAAGGCTTTGAGAGTGGGTCAGAACTGGGAGTAGAATGGGGGCTCCATCCCATTGCTCCGGCTGGAGGCTCCCTAAGAGCAGGGTCATCAGGCTGCACAGCCCCAGCCAACTCCACTGCACAGATGGAGGTGAGTAATCATAGTGGATTGGATGGGAATTAGTAATTAAGAGCTGCATCGATGATTTCAATTCCCATGCTTTGATACACCTTAACTTTTGAACATTAAACTTGCAGCCTTTAATGCAGACTGACAAATGCAGAGTTTCTTCCCTGAAGAACTATGTGTGGTGGTATCAGCTGAATTAGAATCAATTTTCTCACTTCGGCTCAGCCTCATCTGAGTAACTTTGTTTTCTGGGGGTTTATGACAGTGCTCCTCTCTGGCAGGGATCACACAGGGCACTGGGATGTGGAAAGGCCATTGATGCACTTATCCCTACAGAAACCAAGGCCTTCCGTAAGCTCCTCCTTAGAGGAGCTCTAAGGGAAAGGAACAGAAAAGGGAGTCACCTGCAGGGAGTGGAGACAGGAGAGGAGACCCCAGAGTGACCAACAGGGTATTCCATCTCATAGTCAGGATAAACTCGAGACATTATGAGGATCTCTCTCTCTTCTTCCATGGCTGATGTCTAGTGAGACCCTCATCTGTTTGCCCCTTATCCCAGATCTGTGCGTACTCGACTCCAGCGCCTGAGCCCAGCTCCCTGCTGCACATGGACCCTTTCTCTCACATCTGCTCTGAAGCCTCTATGACAATACACAGTCATCGAGGGGTTGCGTAGGGGTGCAAGTTTATGTATTTGTATATATTTTATTATTAATCTCTTATTAATAGCATTTTTAGATGTAGTAATACTATTTCATTAAAGCTTTTTCAGTTTTCGTTTCCAACCCACAAGTCTTTTCCTCTCATTTCCCTTTCCCTGGGGGAGAGGGAGGAATGAAATTGGGAGCCCAACTGCTCGGTTTTAGCTGCGCAATTAGCAGGGCTGGGGCTGAGCTGTGACACCGTGGTAGTTTGGGATCCATCAAGAACAAACTGAGGAGTCGGTGCTGGAACCCTTAGTGGCCTTGTCAGCTGGCTTTCCCCTGCAGTGCAGCTCCATTGAGTAGCCAAACCAGTACTGTGGCACTGTTGAAATGAAGTTGTTTGTTAATTTTGTCTTTTATTGTGTGAAACATTACACCAGTTTGCTGGAACAACAGGGATTTTCTGCTGGGGTCACCTCGAATCTACCTTCAGTTTGGCCGCTCCGAGCTGTCAATCTGCTTTGAAGGTGTGATCATAGAATCATAGCATTTATGACATCTTTGACCATTGTGACATCTGTGACGTCTGTGACGTCTGTGACTATTACGACTTCCGTGACATCTATGACTTCTTTGACTGTTGTGACATCAGCAACATCTGTGATGTCTGTGAATATTGTGACGTCAGTGGCAGTTGTCACACAGGTAACTATTGTGACAACAGTGACATATGTGAAATCTGTGACATGTGTGACTATTGTGACATCACTGACATCTGTGAAATCTGTTGCATAAGTGATTAATGTGACATCAGTGTCATATGTAATGTCTGTTACATCTGTGACGACTGTGACATTAGGGTTCTTTTCCTACACACTCACCAGAATTGGCATCCTACCCCAAAACCTCAGACGTCATGTCAGGTCGGATAAATACATGGACAAATAGATCCTGCTGGTTCTATGAGCAAAGATGTGCTGGTTATTTGTGTTATTATTTTGCACATATGAAGCTAAATGCCTGTACAGTTCACTGTGTAATATCCTTTATAACTCAGATGACACCAAACCTGCAGAGATTCCTCGTGTGAAGGCAGCAGGGCCTGGATTCTCCCATGGTTGGTGTTTGAAGTCAGACTGGGTTGGCACATTAAATCATACCTTATGGAATGTTGGGTCCCTGCTGCGAGTAGGGAATGGTTGGAGTTGATGATCCTGTAGGTCTTTTTCAACCTAGTGATTCTCTGATTCTGAGTACTGGGTGCTTAGCACCATCAGGGGAGATTTAGGCTAGACATTAGGAAAAAATTCTTCACAGAAAGGGTGACTGAGCACTGGCAGAGGCTGCTCAGGGAGGGGGTTGAATCACCTTTCCTGGAGGGGTTTAAGGCTAGGGTGGATGAGATGCTAAGGGACATAGGTCAGTGTTTGATAGGAATGGTTGGACTCGATGATCCGGTGGGTCTCTTCCAACCTGCTTGTTCTGTGATTCTATGTTTTATACAAGCTGATTGATTTGGGGTGGATTTGGGGTTCTTAGGAGTTCAATGGTCTTGAGAAGAATCTCATGCTTTTTTTTTAGATACCAGGAACCCAACGTTTTAAGGGGGAAAATTGTGTTCATAGGAAACTGGGGCCAGTGCTGCGTGTCTATGTTTGGAGAAAAGCGGTGTCAGACCTGTAGAGGTCAGGACTCGGAATCAAACTCCACTTCAAATGAGTAACTTGGGAGGACTCGCGTAAACTGGATTTGTCCTCCAGGTAAATTTCTTTCTAAGAGGATGCCAAAAGCATCAAAGCTTGGTAAAAGAAGTTTGCTTTTTTCGTAGTATTTCTGAACCTTCAAAACCGGAGATGAAAGCACCTGCAGATGCAGCCTGTGCGCTCCACGCATGGCCTCCTGCCCGGCATCCTTTCATTTTCATTCTTCCTCTCTTTTTTTTATTGCAGTTCTTTGAGGTTCCGTTCGACTCAAACATGAACAGGACAAAGAACAGGCCGCTGGTGCGAGGACAGATCAGGTAAGGCTCCGCACCCCGTGCCGGCTGACGGGAAAGGAGGCCTCGCGATGCTTTCATCTATCGCCAAGCTCCTGTCTCTCTTCAGATGACAGAAAATAGCAGTGTCAGACAAAAGACTTAAGAAAGACGTGCACCTCTCTGTCCTTTGCAGTTTCTTCGTATTTTTAGCTGTCATTGAGGAGTCTAAGGGGTTGGCTGCCTTCAAGAATTCTCAGTTTCCACATACAGCTGGTGTTGTGTGTTTCTGCGTGTGCTGACTACACACTGTGGTAGCGTGCGATCGCGTTCCACTGAGCTTTTCTATTACTTTATAACAATGAATCTTCAAATGTGACATCATAGAACAAACACAACAGTGTAAATAGTTTCTGGAGGCCACATTTATCTGTTCAATCATAGCCGTCCATTGGTACCTCCTGGCAGAGGTGTCTGCAGCTGATTTTGTAGTGGTTTTGTAAGGCACCGTGTGGCTTTGCTTTTCCTTTAGCACGAAGATGGGGTGAAAACTCAAAACGGTGAAAATACAGGACAAATTTGTCACTGTTTAGTGGCTGATCATCCATATGTAAATCCTCCCAATGACAAAATCCACCCTGTTATTTGCAAAGTGAAAATCCACCCTTAAAAAATCCCCTTCCTTTACTCTGGTTTCTGGATTCTCCATCGGTGCGGTTTCTCCACGGCTGTTTTCCAGCTGAAATGCAAAGTAAAAAAGAACATCAACAAAAAAATGCAATTTCTTTCCAAACTGAAACTGAGGGCCCAATTCATAAATGATTCAACAAACAATTTTAGTATTGCGTTTCCACAGGTTGTGCCTAGGATTATTTATAACAAAACTCCGTTTTCCCTGAGGCGTCTGTGAGCAGTTGGTCCTGTTTAGTTCTGTGCTTTATCCATCACCTTCGGAGAGCTGAAAAAACCTTGATGGATGAGATTACAGGAAAATTGAGACAAAATACTAAAGCAAACCTTAGGGGTAAATTCCCTCGTGTTGTAAATAGTGAGAGCACTTCAATAAACTTGTGATTGGCTCTCAAGGATAGCGCTAATTACACATTCCTGAGTTGAGTTGATTTTACTTAAAAGCATCTTTTAGGGAGCTGCCATGAGGGCAGCTGTCATACACACAGTAAGGACGAGGGTGAATGGCTTTAAATTGAAAGGGGGAAGACTTAGACTGGATATTAAGAAGAAATTCTTCAGGATGAGGATGGGGAGGCCCTGGCCCAGGTTGCCCAGGGCAGTAGTGACTGCCCCATCCCTGGAGGGGTTCAAGGCCAGGCTGGATGGGGCTTGGAGCCCCTGATCCAGTGGGAGGTGTCCCTGC
Source organism: Coccyzus lansbergi (assembly GCA_033558105.1). Taxonomy (NCBI): domain Eukaryota; kingdom Metazoa; phylum Chordata; class Aves; order Cuculiformes; family Coccyzidae; genus Coccyzus; species Coccyzus lansbergi. The sequence continues at coordinate 1,328,727 of JAUMJK010001519.1, read as the reverse complement.
CCATAGCAGAGGTGGAACTGGACAGGCTTTGAGGTCTCTTCCAACCCAAACCGTTTTGTGATTCCATGAGTTTTTCAATTGCTTATTGTAGTCCATGAGCAGGGCTTGCATCAAAACTATAGCTAGGAGTCTTGCTGTCAGCTTTTGATTTAGAGAAGGGGATTTGTTTTATATGTTTCCAGTGTCCTTAAATGAACTCCACCATCGTCTGACTGCAGCACAGATTGGGAAAACCACCTTTAACAGATTTTCTTACTTCTCCCCCCCAACATTTATATTTGCTTTCACCACAAAAAGGTAATGTTGGGGACTTGGGGTAATTGCTCATCAATCTATCTACCTGGCTGTCAACAGCTCATTAAAAGTTCTTTAAAGTGTCACTTACCTTGACTAATGCCGGCCTCAGTCCCCATAGACGCTGAGCATCCAGCCCTTGACCAGGGTTGTTTCTGCTGCAGAGTGCCGGAAGAGAATGTTCCCGTGCAAGGAATATGACCTGGTTCTCTTTTGCCACATATTTCCTGGTGGTTTTTGAACACTTTCCTTCCTAGCTGCTTAAATAAGACTCATAAATAGTTTTGCCACAACAAGTCAGAGACAGGTGACAGAGCTGGATAAATTGTGTGGAAGAAACTGGTGTCATGGCTCTGGGAAGGAACCCAGAGAGCTTATGGTGTATGCAGAGTTCTGGCTGAAACTTTGTCTGGCATTTGAGTTTTGACATTTTCCTATCTTCAGCTGCCTCATGTCATGAAATGTTTGGTGGATTTTTAATTCTACTGTGTAGCGTCTATGATATCCAGTGTAAATGAGGCATCTTTTTAAGGTCCATCATCTCTGCACTGACATGGGGGTTCTGCCCCTCTGCTCTGCTCTTGTGAGGTCTGACCTGGAGCCTTGTGTTCAGTTCTGGAGCCCTCAGCACAGGAAGGACATGGAGCTGTTGGAATGAGTACAGAGCAGGGCACGGAGATGGAGCTGGAGCACCTCGCATACAAGGACAGGCTGAGAGAGTTGGAGTTGTTTCAGCCTGGGCTCTGGGGAGATCTTAGAGCAGCTTCCTGTCCTGAAAGGGGCTCCAGGAAAGCTGAGGAGGGACTCTGGATCAGGGAATACAGAGAGAGGACATGAGCGAATGGTTTTCAGCTGAAAAAGACGAGATTCAGATGAGGTTTATGCAGAAATGTTTTGCTGTGAGGTTGTGGAGGTCCTGGCCCAGGTTTCCCAGAGCAGTGGTGGCTGCCCCATCCCTGGAGGTGTTCAAGGCCAGGTTGGATGGAGCTTTGAGCAACCTGATCTAGTGGGAGGTATCCCTGCCAATGGCAGAGGGGTGAAATTGGATGGGCTTTGAGGTCCCTTCCAACCCAAGCCATTCCATGATTCTGTAATCAGCGAGGAACCTCAGTTGCTTTCAAGGAAATGCTCCAGGGCTGGGACTGCATCTGTGGAGATTATCATGGCCCCTGAGGTCCAGGGGGACATACAAGACATTGGTGTCTTCTTAGTGGCACTCTAGGAATGTATATGTTGGGTGCTTTAGCCCAACCATCCCTGCAGTTGGCACCATGTGAACCAGGAGCCAGTTCTGCAGAAATCTCTGGAAGGATGGAATTTGGTAAAGCAGTTGTCTTCTGTGCTTTGTCAAGTCCTCTCCATGCTTTAACTTTAAAGCTGAACTAGTTCTCTAGAGGCTCAGCATACCTCTCCTGTGTGTATTTTATATCATTTGGCTTGGACCAAACCATACTGACAGTGGCACAGAGGACTCTGCTGAGCAGGGACTGCTGAGGACGTACACCTGATCTGCCAGCCCCAAACCTGCCGCTGATGCTCTCAGGGAATCTCCTGATCCTGTTGCTAGCTTTGTGGCAAACAGTACCTGATTGTGCAGTGACCCCTTGCTTTGTAATGTCCTGATTAATTTGTAAGGCTTGGAAAAAGCATTCCCTTTGAGCAGCGAGACGTAACCATCCTTATTCTCTGTTCAGAGAATAATCAGAGACATCCTGTCGCAAAAATAACCTGAGTAATCCCAAACACAGAATGTACCAAATGCCACCCGTCATTCCAGCCTGCCCACGTGTCCTGCTCCCCACTCTGACCCCTCCAGTCATGTCTGGAAATGCAAACAGCTTGAGATGTTCCTCATACTTCAGCTGCATGGTTGAATTCATCGAGAGTGTTTGCATTTTGCATTAGAACAACAATTGATGTTATTTTTCCTGCTATTAATTGTTTTGGTATCATTGTCAAGGAGAAATTTCATGTGCCCACACAGTCTTAGATTTTACTGAGATTACGCAGCTTTTCCACTTTGCTGTTTGGTATGAGTTATTCCGTTGCTTTTTAATATAATGTATTTAATTTTCCTGCAGATGAGTTTAAATAAATCTCTGCATTATCTGCATGAGCTTGGCCTTGGGGGTGACAAGTGTCCTGCTCCATTGTGTTGTGTAGTGATGGGTTTGATTCGCCCTACCCAGAGCTGCATGCACTCTTGTCAGACAGCGGCTGGTTTATGAATCACAGAATCATAGAATCACCAGGTTGGAAGAGACTCACTGGATCATCAAGTCCAACCATTCCTGTCAAACACTAAACCATGTCCCTCAGCACCTCGTCCACCTGTCCCTTAAACCCCTCCAGGGAAGGTGAATCAACCACCTCCCTGGGCAGCCTCTGCCACTGCCCAATGACCCTTTCTGTGAAAACTTCCTCCTCATATCCAACCTAAATCTTCCCTGGTGGAGCTTGAGGCCATTCCCTCTTGTCTTGTTCCTTGTCCCTTGGGAGAAGAGCCCAGCTCCCTGCTCTCCACAACCTCCTTTCAGGTAGTTGGAGAGAGCAGTGAGGTCTCCCCTCAGCCTCCTCTTCTCCAGGCTAAGCACCCCCAGCTCTCTCAGCCATTCCTCATAAGGCCTGTTCTCCAGCCCCTTCACCAGCTTCGTTGCTCTTCTCTGCACTTACTCCAGAGCCTCAACATCCTTCTTGTGGTGAGGGGCCCACAACAGAACACAGGATTTGAGGAGCAGTCTCACCAGTGCGGAGTACAGAGGGAGAATCACCTCCCTGGACCTGCTGGTCACACCGTGTCTGACACAAGCCAAGATGCCATTGGCCTTCTTGGCCACCTGGGCCACTGCTGGCTCATGGTCAGTCGCTGTCAACCAACAACCCAAGGTCCTTCTCCTCCAGGCAATTTCCAGTCAGGCTTCTCCCAGTCTGTAGCTGCACAGGGTTGTTGTGCCCCAAGTGCAGGACTCGCCATTTGGCCGGGAAGAAGGAACTGTGCTCTATAGATGAGCTGCTCAGTTCTTATAGTTACGGCTGATGGTGATTGCTGTTAATGGTGACAGCAGTGCTCTCCCTACTGCTGACGTTTCAGAGTGGAGCGCTGTCTTTGGTCAGGTTAAACTGTGAGCCAAACTCGTGAAGAATCAGACCAAAAAGAGCTCCTAGGTTAGAAATAGCTCCCTAGATTGCTTATGACTATGAATTGTAGTTAGAATTGCAAATGTATCTTGGATGTTCATAAACTGATAGAAAATAGCAACACGTCCGGCTTCCCATGGTGATTCACAAACACATTGTGGTTCAAGATTATTTCAATGTAAGCTGAGTTTTCCACTGTGGTCGACCTTCTACTACAAACTGTAGTGAAACTGGTCTGTGCTGAGAATCTTCATGTGCATTTAGAAGAAATGCCCCTATAATCATTACTGATACTTAGAATTATGGAATCATGGAATGGTTTGGACTGGACAGGACTGTAAAGCCCATGCAGTTCCAACCCCAGGGACACCTCCCACTGGAACAGGGGCTCCAAGCCCCATCCAACCTGGCTTTGGACACCTCCAGGAATGGGGCAGCCACCACTGCTCGGGGCAACCTTTTTGTCATGAGCTTGATTCTCTGTGTGCTGACACTGATGTAAGTCAGGAGCATTTCTGTTGGTGTGAGCAGAGCGACACTGATGTGAGTGAAAGGAGACCTATGTCCTCATCTCTTGCTGAACCTGCAGAAAGCATTTGGCCAGTCCCTGTGACATCCTGTGGTTTAACCCTCCCAATTCATTCTGCAATGACCGTTAGTCCCACTCGGGGATCAGGCCCCTCCAAGCTGGTGGCTCTGCTCCCCTGGGTGGTCATTTTGGACAGGTTTCATTCGACTTAAAGTAAAACAGATCAAACAAAACCTCCATAAAGTGACGGTGCTACAGGAATAATCGTTGCGAAGGGATCAGATCTGCATTCCCTGCAGGGAAACATTCCGATATCTTGTTTAGAAAATACCTCATTTTAGAGGGGCTGCCCTGAGATCTTTCTGAATGATAAAAATGGGTTTTTTTTCAGCAGGAGCCTTTCCTCTTGTTTAAACAGGGCACAATTCAAAGCAGACCTCACCACCGCAGCCTTTTCAAGCAGTTTTTTATCCTGCTTGTATTCAGGCTTTATTATTTGAAAACAAGTCAATGCATTCCTTCCCCACCACCACCCTCCTGCCTGCCTTTTTATTCCTGCCCTGTGTCTTCCAGAAGCTGTCATTAACTGTATTTGGTAAACAAGAAATTAAAAAGGCAGCTTCATATTCTGGATGTGTACAATTGCATGTAAAAATGCAATTCTTGCTTTTCAAACAGTGGAATATTCTTTATTTTGTTCCCGGCATGGCCACATCAGGGAGAGGTTGGGGGGGAGGTGTTGAAACCTTGAGGCTAAAACAGAGTTTAATGAGGATAAAACCCACATCAAAGGATGGACTAATGGAATGATACAATGCTTACTGTGTCTCTTTCCCAAAGGGGATATGGATGACAGTACTTATATTTCAATTATCTCTTCGCTGCCTGCACGGGTTGTTGATTAAATGGTTCGGAGGTATTAGAGTCATTCTGTAGAATCCGCTGAGGAATGGGGATGCTGCACATTATCCTGCGATCAAAATGCGTATTAGCAGGAAATTATACAGCTCTAACTGCACATATATTTTGTTTCTCTGGGCAATAAAGAGGGTTGCTTTAATAACTCTGACATTACATTCAGATTCGTTTCAGTTGAAACGAAGGAATTGCTGGCTCTCCAGCTCGAGACTTCAACTCCCTCCTCCTGCCTGGACCCAGTTCTGCTGCAGCTCCATGGAGCCATTCCTTAGCAGGCATTTCTGTTTGGTAAACGCAAATCCTGCAGGAGCACTTGACCCCTCACGCCTTGCTGCCTTTCACCCGAGGAGCCTTTACTGATCAGTTATTTACCCACATCTTTAATTACACATGGGACAGTTGATAAATCAAAGTGCATTGTACATCGCCCCGGTCAGGAACCATCCCAGATGCTCCTGTATAAAGCCGGAGTCACGGTGCATTTGGTTAAAGAGGAGCTCCATCTGCTTGCGGGAAGCACTGTGGAGTGGCGATACGGGCTCCTAATGGAGTTGTCTTATCCGCTCATGTCAGCTCCTCGCCGGGGGGTAGAGCCCCGCGCGCTGGAGGCAGCTCAGCCTTTGTACACTAATCCGTCCATCTTTGTGTCTGGTATCAACGGGCCCCTTGGACATCAGCTGTAGCCATTGACTCCTTTCTTTTTTAACTGACTGGTGATGAGTTGTTTTCTTCGAAGGTGATGTTGAAGTGAGTTTTTCCCCTTACGCTGCACTAACAGCACAATTGAAGCTCAAAGCCCGGGATCCTTTCCCCAGCTGAGCGCTGTATTCTCCTGGTGGCTCTTTCTCCCTTGTCTGTCAAACATTTCAGGTTGGTGTTTGTAAATTTTGGCTTAATGCGATCAAAATCCCCGCACTTTGTTCCCTGGATGAGTATTGAAGCTTATCTGGTTTAACCACGGCAGAATCATTATTCAACACGAGCAAAGTGTTGTAGGTAATGTCACCACTCAACAAGTCCATTACGGAGCTGCCTCTGATGGGAAGCTGCTACGCCCTGAGATGTGTTTACAGTGAGTGGTGTTAGAGGTGCATTTCCTCCTGCAAAGGACAGAGTTTATCAGGTCTTATACAAGTTATAACTTACATGTTATCAGCTTCACAAGTGAGATATGAAAGAGGTTTTCCTTGCAGTTTAATTAGCTGTGCTAACACAGATGCTTGCTTTATGACTGGAAAATCCACATTCCTGGGGCTGAGATACATGGAGAACCTCTTTGATATCGTTAAGATTTTGCTAGGGACTGGAATCACAAGGAATATTGTGTTATAGATCACTCTGTAAAGGGGACTGTGAGCCACGGCAACTCGTATTGCTGCCTGTGTGTGACAGTGGTTATGTTGTCCTTGTGCACTTTGATGGTACATGAAGGGATTTTTCTAGGTTTTGGTTTATTTTCTGCGAAACGTTTGTAAAATACAACTCCAGATGCTGACTGGGGATAAACTAAGAAATAATAATACAGAAATCCCCAAACACAAGCATCCTCATCCTCTTCACCTCTCAGGTGAAACATAGCAACTCTATAGAATGTTCAAATGACCCGAATATCGAATGGGTGCTTGCAGTGTGGCAGAGGAATCTGCAGATGAGCAGGAGGGAGGTGACTTCAGTCACAATGTGATCAGTTCATCTGTGCAATTGCTCTTCCACTTCATGCGGTCAGAGCCTGGCCCTCCTAGCACATCAGCACTGATCCATTTCTGAAAGGTAGGGGTAAGGAGGATGGGAACAGACTCTGCTTAGGGGTGCCCAGCAATAGGACAGCGGGTCCTGGGCACAAACTGGAGCCTTGGACGCTCCACCTGGACATAAGAACAAATTTCTTCCCTGTGCAGTTGATGGAACCCTGGAACCAGCAGCCCAGGGAGGTGTGGAGTCCCCTTCTCTTGAGATATTCAAACCCTCCTGGACATGTTCCTGTGCAACCTGCTCAGGGTGAGTTCCAGGGGGTCCTTCCAACCCCAACTGTTCTGGAATTCTGTGACCTCACTGCAGACCATTGCTTCTTGTCTTGCTGTCTGTGAGTGTAAGGAATAACTTTGTTCCTTCCACTGCCATTGCTCCTGAGAACATAGTTGGAGTCAGTGGTCCTGTTGCAGGAGCAGCTACACTCTTTTATCTTCTCTACTTTTGAATTGTTTGATAAATACACCAGGATGTCAGTTTTCTCTCTCTTAATGAAATTGAGAACTGGCCTGAGACTTCTTTACCCACTGTTCTCCACACGCTGGCCAGGGGCTCAGCAGAATGGATCACTGTCCGTCATGGAAAGATCTTTCTGGAGAGACCGTATTATCCGTCCTGTTTGTCTGCTGGTCCCTGGTTCTTAAACAGTGAGAGGACTGGGATTTTGATTCAAATGGATGTCTCACTTAACTGCTGTGCTCTAAGGGTGTGTTAGGTTAAAGAGAAAGATTTACTTTAAATATGACAGGGGACATCTTTCACATTTACTGTGGGTTTGTCCTGTAAGCACTTCAGAAAAATATTTACATTTGGTGACTGTGAAAGCAATCGTTCATCCCTCGCTCCTGCCTAACAAAGCCGTGTGACAGGGAGCACGGTCACACCGCAGGGCTGTCGGGGTGTTAGGGTCAGCAGCCTGGGATGGACAGCGAGGGCAAGAAGAGCAGAAACCATTTGTTAGGGGGCATTTTTAATCTTTCACTTGAAGCACAGTGATGAGGCCCAGGTGGAGCTGCTGCTCAGTACCTGAGGGCAGCCTAAAATGTTTTGTTTCTGTTTCAACACATTGTTTGCGAACATGGTGCAGATGACACCAAGCTGAGTGGTGCACATGAGAGGCTGGGGTGTCATCCAGAGGGACCTGGACAAGCTGGAGAAATGAGCACACGTTAACCTCAGGAGGTACAATAAGGCCAAGTGTAAGGTCCTAGACTTGGATCGGGACAGTCTTCAAATTCAGTACAGCTGGAGGATGAGGTGGTTGAGAGCAGCCCTGCAGACAAGGACTTTAAGTGCTTGGGATGAGAAACTCAGCATGAACCAGAGAGAGCTGAGAGAGCTGGGGTTGTTTAGCCTGGAGAAGAGGAGGCTGAGAGGAGACCTCATTACTCTCTACAACTACCTGAAGGGAGGTTGTAGAGAGGAGGGAGCTGGCCTCTTCTCCGAAGTGACAGGGGACAGGACAAGAGGGAATGACCTCAAGGTCCGCCAGAGGACCTTGGAATGGCCGTGTTCCCTCTTGGAACCCTTCAAATGCACGTGACTTGCACTTAAGTTTGTGTAACCTCTTGGTCCTGCTGGAAAAATGTCAAAGCCTTGGGCTGATGCCTTTATCTGAGTTTGTTAGTGGCTTCAGAAGTCCAAATAACTTACTGATGACCTGGAAAAAATTAGGAAGCAGAGAGGGCTTCCTCCAGCAGATTTGTACAAGCGAGGAGTCTGGAGACATTTTTAGTACCTACTGATTCCAGAAAAAATAAACAATGTATGTTTCTTACTCCCAAAATCTGATTTTAATTATAGCTTTGGAGCAGTGTTCATGCACGGGACTCATGTCTAAGTCCGTGGTGGCAGAATCAGATTGCAGGGATGGGAATCACACTCGTGTCCTTTGTCTACCAGGCACCTTCTAAGCTCCCACTGTTTTTAACCCATCTGTGATGAGCTGGCCCAGGTTGCTCTTTTTATTGTGTGGATCTCTTCCAACCTGGTCATTCCATGATTCTATGACAGATGGTTTTGACCCTATATGCAGGTGGAATTTGTGCCCAAATTAGCAATATTGGGATTGATCTGCACCATCAATGTCACCTGTATTATCTCAGAACTGTTTACCTGGACATGGGAGATGCTGGATTTGGGGATAATTTAGGACCATTTCTGTGGGCAGCAGCAGCAGCAGAGTGTGGGGAGGAAGTGTTGTGGTCTTGCCGAACCTGTGTCTTGAAGGAAACAGAAATCATAGAATCATAGAACCAGGTTGGAAGAGACCCACCAGATCATCGAGTCCAACCATTCCTATCAATCTCTAAACAATGTCCCTTAGCACCTCGTCCACCCGTCCCTTAAACACCTCCAGGGAAGGTGAATCAACCACCTCCCTGGCAGCCTCTGCCAGTGCCCAGGGACCCTTTCCCTGAAATTTTTTTTCCTAATGTCCAGCCTGAACCTCACCTGGCGGAGCTTGAGGCCATTCCCTCTCGTCCTGTCCCCTGTCACTTGGGAGAAGAGCCCAGCTCCCTCCTCTCCACAACCTCCTTTCAGGTAGTTGTAGAGAGCAATGAGGTCTCCCCTCAGCCTCCTCTTCTCCAGGCTAAACACCCTCAGCTCTCTCAGCCATTCCTCACAGGGTCTGTTCTCCAGCCCCTTCACCAGCTTCATTGGTCTTCTCTGGACTCGCTCCAGAGACTCAACATCCTTCTTGTGGTGAGGGGCCCAGAACTGAACACAGGATTCGGATCTTGCCAGATAGAACCAAAACCATCAAAAAATAGATAAAATTGCAGTTAAAGGTTAGTCTGTGCAGCCTCCGCACTTTGCTCTCCCCCTTCCCCCTCCTGCTCCTTTTCGGTCCTTACCCTGCGTCTGGCAGAGTGCATCCCTGGCCTTGGGGCCTGAGGGACAGTCGTCAGTAATAATAAGATCTAGCACAAAATCATCAACCAGGAATTTCCACGTTCCAATCCTGTTAAGATTTTCTGTGCATACTGTACCGTTACAGAAGAGCATTGTTCGTTGGTTGGGTTATATTTTAGTTTGCACTTTGAGAGGTAGTTGATGTTTCTATAAAAGGATTTTGACAGACAGGGAGAAGACAGAATTTGTTTTGTTACCTTTTGTATTGGGCTGTGAATCTAATTTTCAAACATAAGCAGTTACGCCACACCTGAAAACAACGCTGGTGATCTTAAGTAGCCACTTAGAGTCATGCTTACACTTGTATGTAAATATGGGTTGTGAGCCCCGTTTCCCATTAACACAAGGTCACAAATTAAGTTCCTTATGTATTTACAGAATGTGGGAACATGAATTGTATCCAAGTGTGGATTGCGTGAGTCGCCTGTTCGGGTGGGCTCTAGTCTATGTGAAGGTCAGCACAGTCACACAGAGGTCGGAACATGTGATGTCTGTACAGCAATTTTCCATATTTTGAAATGTGGAATGTTTTCTGCTGCTGTCACAGTTCAGCCCCAGACTAGTCAATTTTGGCACCTAAAACCAAGCTGTTGAGCTTTCAGTTACCTTCCTTCCGCCCCTGGGGAAAGGGAAATAAGAGGAAAAAAGATCTGTGGGTTGGAAACCAAAACTCTGGTTTTATTGAAATAATAATAATAATAATAATAATAATAATGAAATACTAAAAATTATTCGATTATAGGAGATCCTGCCCACACCCACAGACACTGCAGAGCAGGCACAGGGAGAGGGACAGAAGCCAGGAGGGAGCTGAGCTGGGGAACTGGATTCAGGAACAGACGGGTCCATGAGCAGGGACAACCAGGCAGATGAGGTCCTCACTGGATGTTGGCCATCAGAGAAGAGAGAGGATACCCTTGTGATCTGTCAGTTCTAAACCAACTGTGATCATATGAGATGGAGTCCTCTGTTGGTCACTCTTGGGTGTCCTCTCCTGTCACCACTCCCTGCAGGTGCCTCCCTTTTCTGTCCTTTTCCCTTACAGCACCCCCAGCTCCAGGATGGCCTTGGTTTCCGTAGGGATAAGTGTGAGCAATGACCTTTCTGCATCCCAGTGTCCCATGTGATCCCTGCCAAGGAGGAACACTGAAAAAACATGCAGATAACACTCATAAAATAAAGTTACTCTGATGAGGCTGACCTGAAGTGGGAAACTGATTTTACTTTAGCTCAAACCTCAGCAGAGGAACTTTTGTCCAACTTCTTCATTGGTTTTTCCAAACAAAATTATCTTTAAAGTTTTTCCCCTTTTTCACAACGGTTTTGTATTGTGGTTGGAACTGTGCTGTGATGGTTGTCTTCACAAAGTGTTTTACCAAAGAGGCCATAGAGAAGCACATGTGGCAGTGGTACTGTTGATCCTTACAGGCATTAAAGCTGCTACTACTGAGGAATAGATGCAATAATTCATTAGGTTTATGGGTGGGCAAATGCTTTATTTCATTTTCCTCTCTCAGTTTTTCCAGGTAATGCTGTGAGTCAATCAGTGCTGTTATCCATGGCTGTGGAGCCAATTAGATAAATATATCCCATGCACACATGTGTAAGATCATTCTATGCGTGTAACCAGCTCAGCTGTAAAGGGCGACTGGTTTCAGAGATTATGTGATTGCACAGGAATTAAAAAACTGCTGTATTGACCAGAGTTTCTGTGAATGCTGTGATGTGTGAGGATCCACAGGGCCACTTCATGGCATCTCTGAGTACCAGCCATGTGGGATTCCTCCTGCCTGCTCCCTGTTCCCTCCTGACAGTTCAGGGCTGTCCTTGAGAAGCCCTCCCCAGCCCAACTGGCAGCATAGAGTCATGAAATGGTTTGGGTTGGCAGGGACCTCAAAACCCATCCAGTCCCACCCCTGTCATGGGCAGGGACACCTCCCACTGGATCAGGGGTTCCAAGCCCCATCCAGCCTGGCCTGGAACCCTGCCAGGGATGGGGCAGCCACCCCTGCTCTGGGCAGCCTCAACCAGGGCCTCCCCACTCTCACAGCAAAACTTTTCTCTCTAAGGTCTCATCTGAATCTCCCCTCTTCCATCTCCCCAGAAACTTCTGTCAGCAAAAGCTTTGAAGTGAACGACAAGAAACCTGAGTGTCTCTTCTCCTCCTCCTCCTCCTCTTGGATGCTCTCAGCATAGCGTAACTGAGGAGGGTCCATCTAGGGCGAACTCTGTGGGAGAGAAATGTCAGCACGTTGTCTCTGGATCCTGAGACACTCTCCATGCTGAAGTTCTTTCAGCAGCTTTAAGCTGACTGTGAATGTCTTTTAGCAGCATCACCAAGCAGGCTCTGGCATGTGGGCTCTCAGTGAAGGAGAGAAGGCCAGAGAGGCAGAACTACCAGTTTTTGGTTCTCCTTGAGGAGGTGTCTGATGTGGTGACATATTGGGTGTTTTAGAGCTGAAATTTGAAGAGAGCTCATTTGGCACTTGCAGTATTTTTCCAAGGTCTGATTTTAATCAGCCAAGTAACTGAAACCAACTCCTCCGAAGAATCCCTCATAAACCTTAGGTTCTTACTCAATGTTTGCTTTCTGAGCTAGCTCCTTGGCCAGTTTTCTAACAGAATATTGCCCTTTTTTTCCCATGGGAGCAATTCCCTTAGCAGAAGTGAACGCCCACCTGAAATGAGGTTTATGTACCAGCATCTGTCACCAGCCTGTATTTAGTGCATGGAATGGTTTAAGGGTGAAGGAAACCAGCTGAGACCCTGCAGTCTGACCACCACGTGAGAATTCCCTGACGTTGCGTTTCCCATGACCAGTGCTCCTGTCTTGCACCCTGGACTATGTGATAGGACAAGGCTTTATTGGGAGGAACTGCATGGACATTGGTGATGGAGTAAATCCAGTGACAACTCAACATCACAGCCTTTCTGCTGCTCCAGAAAGAGATCTGGATCTCCTGTGCTCCTTTGATGATATACAGGCAGCCCGGCAAAGGATTCATCAAACCGTTGAGCCTCATACCACATGCCTGAATTTTGACAGACCTAATCATAGAACCACGGAATGGTTTGGGTTGGAAGGGACCTCAAGGCCCATCCAGTTCCAACCTATCCAGTTCCAACCCTGATCAGGGTGATCAAAGCCCCATCCAACCTGGCCTTGAACACCTCCAGGGATGGGTCAGCCACCACTTCTCTGGGAAACCTGAGCCATTCCCTTCCCACCCTCACAGGAAAACCATTTCTTCTTAAGATCTCATCTCAATCTCCCCTCTTTCAGCTCAAAGCCCATCCCCCTCATCCTATCCCTGCACTCCTTGATCAACAGTCCCTCCTCAGCTTTCCTGTAGTCCCTTTCCATGCTGGAAGCTGCTGTAAGATTTCCCCATAGCTTTCTCTTCTCCTGGATGAACAACACTCAGCCTGTCCTCATATGGGAGGTGCTGCAGCCCTTGGATCATCTCTGTGGCCTCTGTTGGACTCACTCCAACATCAAGGAGGACTTTGCACTCCCAGCGATGCTGGTGATGCTGGCATGTGAGCTTGCTCTGTGCACGCCTCATAACCCAAAATCTGCTGTGGGCTTTGAAAAATTGGATGAAATGCCTTAGTCAATTTAATTTAAATTGAAGGCAGATCTTGGGTGTGAGATTTGCTCATTTTTATTTCTTCCAGTTCTTTCGGATCTCCATACCCTATTGGTCCAACAAAGGTCTTAAAAAACTGTATCTGAATGGTGGGATTTTTAGCTGATAAAACTCCCATAAAATTCATCCCCAGCAGCAAACTTTTCTTAAGAGGTTTGGAGCTGTGCTTGCAACACATACTTTGGGGTTAAGGCTTTGCCCAGAGGTCAGAGTGGTTGTGGAATACAAAAGCAGAGTAGTTTTCAATTAGAAAAACGTGTAAAGCTGCACTTCACACAGAGGCGTTTGTTGCTGGCTCACATGTTCTGCACTGACACAGACAATCCCAAGTGTGATTGAGCCATAGGAGTTTTCAAATGCGACTCAATGAAAGGCATTTTCATAGAATCATGGGGTCACTGGAATTGGAAAAGACCTGTAAGATCATCCAGTCCAACCAACAAATGTCCTCCCATCCAGACGTCTCGCACGCCACGTTGTCTAATAGTGGCATTTCGTTCTCTCTCCCCACCACACCAAAAACCCTCAGAGAAGCACGTGTGAAGAGATCTGTGCACATTGATCTTGTGTCAGGGGTCACAAATAAAGCTTCCTGCAGGTTGCCTCATGGTGCTGCCTGTGAAGTGCAGGAGGAGGAGACACCTGGACCTCAGAGGAGGCTGAGGGGAAACCTCATTGCTCTCCCAGCTAGGAGGTCGTGGTGAGGTGGGTGCTGGGCTCTTCTCCCAAGTAATAAGTGACAGGACAAGAGGAATTTGGCTCAGGTTGCACCAAGGGTTGGATATTAGTTAAAAATCCTTTACCCAAAGAGCAGTGAAGCACTGGCAGAATCTGCCCAGGGCAGGGGTGGAGTCTCCGTCCCTGGAGGGGTTCAAAGAACTAGTGGCCATGGCACTTGGGGACACAGTTTAGCAGGCATGGTGGGACTGGGCTGGCGGTTGGCCTGGATGAGCTTAGAGATCTTTTTCAGTTTTAATGTTTCTGTGATTCTATGATTGTGTGGGTTTGGTCACCAAACAAAAAATGCTTGTTCATTGCATTTAGATGTTGGTTGTGGAATATGTTAGCAGACATTTATTCACGTGGCTTCAACCGCTTTCTTACATATCTTAACAGGGGTTCCTAGCCTGCCCTGAGCTCATAGCTGATGGGCAGTACAAATCTACAGAAATAATTTTGCATCTTTGGTGTTTGCTGCTTTTGGCCAAACCCAAAATAAGTTCAGTTCATTCCAATCAGAAGATACTAAGCTTTAAATTTGATTCAGCTTTACTGGTGTGCAACCCTGCTTGCAGCAGAGCATGAGCTAAGGGGAATGTAGAATATTCAGCCTTTTTTTTCTGTAAAGCCTGAAAATACTTTGGTTTTGTTGACCTAATTTCAAAACAAATGAATGTACTCTTTTGCTTGTAAATGCTTCTGAATTTTATGTCTTTTGCGTTTCAATCAAGCAATCCTTTGGAAAATTGTAAATAATTAAAAATGTGATGAGCTACTGCCATTCTAGTTTACTCTGAACCATGAGAGCTTTGTCCAGAGCTCAAAATTTGTTGATATTAAAAGAAAATGAATGAGAAGGGTCTTCTGGCAGCACCAGATCTCTGAAGGGTCCCTGACCTACAGAAGCTGAATTGCCCTGGTGGACTCGGTGTTCACCAGATCCAGGATCGTGATTGTTCCACATCTGTACCAGGATTGTCTTAACGTTTTAGAACAGCTTTTCTTGGGGCGGGGGCTCAGATGGGAACATTTCGGCTGGACAAGCTAAACAATAAAAATCAAGTCTGAATTTTTGGGAGGACTTGAAAAGAGTAGACGGTGTTCATTCTTTCAGGCAGATTGTGGCTCAGCTTTACCTTTTGCTCTCCCTGCAGCCCCCTGCTCGCCGTATGCTTCGCTGCTTCCTGCGGAGTCCCCGGAATCGCCCTGCTGACGCTCGGAGTAAATCCTCTCACTGGCGCCCTGGGAGCCTTCAACATCTTCCTGTACACGTGCTGTTACACGCCCATGAAGAGAATGAGCATCGCCAACACGTGGGTGGGAGCTGTCGTTGGGGCGATCCCGCCTGTCATGGGCTGGACTGCGGCCACAGGCAGTCTCGACGCTGGTGAGTGCGGAGCGTGGGCAGCTGCCTGAGCGGAGGGCAGCGCTGCCCTTGGGGTCATGAAAAGCACCTACTCAGAAGGCAGCAAAACTTGTTCTTTAGGTGTGTTGACCTGACAGTGCGTCAAATGGAGATAGATTTGTGATGTCGGCATCTGTTAGAGTGGGGAATGGTAAGAACTGAAAAAGTAGATCTCTGACATGGAGATGATCCAAGGGCTGGAGCACCTCCCGTACGAGGCCAGGCTGAGAGAGTTGGGGTTGTTCAGCCTGGAGAAGAGAAGGCTGCAGGGAGACCTTAGGGCAGCTTCCAGTGCTGAAAGGGGCTCCAGGAAAGCTGGGGAGGGGCTCTGGATCAGGGAGTGCAGGGATAGGATGAAGGGGAATGATTTTCAGCTGAAAGTGGAGATTGGGATGAGATCTCTGGAAGAAATGTTTTGCTGTGAGGGTGGGGAGGCCCTGGCCCAGGTTGCCCAGAGCAGTGGTGGCTGCCCCATCCCTGGAGGGGTTCAAGGCCAGGCTGGATGGGGCTTAGAGCCCCTGATCCAGTGGGAGGTGTCCCTGCCCATGGCAGGGGTGGGACTGGATGGGCTTTAAGGTCCCTTCCAATCCAAACCATTCCATGATTCTGTGATTGTATGATTTGATCATTCCCCTTACAGGGGCCTTTCAGGACCAAACGTGAACTGATAAAACACCTTATCCTATTGAATGTGTGTTTAGGCCATCTTAAGAAACAATCTAAAAGGAAAATAGTGTCTTTGGGGTTCCCATGGAAGAGAGTGATGTAATTTCAGGGTTAAAACCATACCCACTAAGATCCAGCTTCCAAGTCAAGAGATTTCCTCCTGAGAATCCCCTGACATGGTTGTTACTGTCTCTCCATAAGCCAGAAAATGTCCCAGGAAGAGAAATTTACTGGTGTATTTTTAATTGCCCGATTCTTAACTCCGAAGTTATAAACATTCCTTCCCATCCTCGTGAAAAGCAAACAAAGGTTTCTATTTTAGTGACTGTGAACCTTTTTTACACCCCTCATAAAACGCTGATCTCCTCAGCAGCTCTGATACAGTTAGAGCCTTGGTTTTCCTGCCAGCTTGAAACTTCAGAACCCAAGTGACTCCACACAGTCGTTTTCTGAAGAAGCCCATGAAGTTCAGTTAACAGATCCATTAAGAATCTTTTTAGCACACGCTCGCCCCACTGTCTGGTATGTTTATGGCTTGAATAAGACTTTCCATGACAAGACTTTTAACCAGAAGTTATCGGGCTCTGTGCAGAGGCCTCAGTGCTGTTCCTCATTCGTGCCGTGGGCTCCCTGGAACAGGCAGTTGGAATTGGCTTTGTGTGTGTGTGTGTGTGTTCAGATCTAATCTGGAGCTGGGAGTTTTTAATCGTGTGTGATACTTCAGTACAAACGTTTACATCTCTGAGAGGTTTTCTTTTATTTAGGCTGCAAAATGATATCTCTGCGTGTGTTTATCTCACGTTAACGCATGCGTACCACACGTTGTTAGAAGCTCTGTATTTCTAAAGAGAAAAGAAGTAGTTAAAACCACAAATTGTTTATTTTCAAGAACTTTATCATTCTGGCTGCAGTTGTTTAACCGTGGATCTTACGTGGGGATGTCTGTGTTGGTTTTGGCTCCTTATTGCAAAGTTGATGATGCTGTATGATGGTTCTTGTGTGCCCATGTTGCAGAGTCCAGCCTGGATTTGCTGGGGTGAAGGGCTCCTTCCCACCAAGAGCCCTTACTGGAGAGGCTGACACAGCTCAAATCTTCACCCCTGGTTTTACAGTGACAGCCGTGCTGCTGCAGTGACAGCCCAGCACAGGAAAGTGAACCAGCTTCAGTTTGCATTATCCCGAATTTGTGGAGTTGCAGCTTGCTCGTTGAGACTCGTTTCACACAGCGCTCAGCTAGCCCTGCAAGGCAGCAGAGCAGATGGCAGAGAGCAACCTCTTTGTCCCGAGTAAGATCCTCTGATCTAATTTCCAACTGAGACATGCTTACACATCCCTTTCCTGTGGAGGGGGCAGTCCTGGCAGCGATGCCGTCAGTGGAAGATGAGAACTTTAAACCAACTGAGCAGACTTGGCCAGAACACAATGGTCTGCGCTGGTGCAGAACCTGGTGTTGGACTGTTTGTGGTGGGGAGCTGAAACTTTAAACATAGAATCATAGAATTACAGAATCATGGAATCATAGAACTACCAGGTTGGAAGAGACCTATCAGATCATCGAGTCCATGATTAGCAGCAAAAGCCCTGTTGCTGAGCTGGTACTGCTCTCTGCGATGAGCAGACCTGGAGAGTGTGGGGAAAATGCTGACTTGAGTGGAATATCTTAGTGCATTCAGTATTAATAAAACCCACACATCACGAACATCTTTAAAAACTGAAAAGAGAAATAAAAGGAAAGGATTGCATTGTAAGCTATGATTTTGAGTGTTGAACATTCCACCCTCACAAAGGAGAAGAGAGTTCACTGGCAGTGTCGGATCCACAGGCAGGACAAGTGTGTGTCCAAGCGCAGACCCACACCTGCTCTACCACAGTTGATGAACTCATAAATAATGTGTAATTAGCTTAGAGACTTAGCCTGGTTTTAAGTAGAGGTGTGAAAATGCAGTTGCACCTCATTTAAAGAAAAAAAAAAAAAAGATTGTTCTCTCCACCCAGTGACAAAGAGAGGGAGAAAACCAAGGAGGAGGAAGCTTCTTACTGCTTCACTGCTGTTTCCTCTGGTTTACGTTTTCCTATGGGTTTTCTCTCTGTGTAATCTTC